>CM077669.1:348419990-349816490 GCA_039707655.1 Elymus sibiricus | reverse complement strand
CTCTTTCACAAATGGATCCGAACCGACTTCACATGCCCATTACCACTTATATTTCTTATATACTCTCAAAAATAATTGAGTGAAGCATGAGATTTCAACTATTTCTACAAATTTTGAACACCGATGTGCTCTAAAAAGATATAAGTGAAGCACTAGAGCAACTGCCTAGCTCAAAAGATATAAGTGAAGCATATAGGGTATTCTAACAAATTATGATGAATGCGTGTCTCTCTCAAATATGTGTGTCCAGAAAATAATTATTGTGGCAAAATAAAATAAAAATAAAATATAACACACGACGCTCCAAGCAAAACACATATCATGTGATGAATAAAAATATAGCTCCAAGTGACATACATATAGATTAGAGACGAAAGAGGGGTGCCTTCCGGGGCATCCCCAAGCTTAGACGCTTGTGTATTCCTTTAATATTACATTGGGGTGCCTTGGGAATCCCCATGCTTAGGGTCTTGCTGCTCCTTATTCCTTCATCCATTGTTCTCTCACCCAAATCTTGATAACTGCAAGACACAAAATTCAACAAAACCTCGTGAGATCCGTTAGTATAATAGACATATAAAATACTTTAGGTACTGTTATAAATTGATTCATATTTCATTATTGCATAATAGTTACTGTATTCTAACTTCTTCATGGCTTATACCCCCTGATACAATCCATAGCATCATCAAAACAAGCAAACTATGCAAGCAAAAAACATAATCTGTCTAAAACAGAATAGTTTGTAATGATCTGTACTAAAATCATACTTCTGTAAGTCTGAAAATTTAGAAAAATTAGGGAAACCTGGGAAATTTTTATATCATTAATGTGTAAAAAATTCAGATAAAAAAGACGTTCCGGTAAAATCATAGAAATTCTGCGCTGGACGCAAAAGTTTCTGTTTTTGCACCGTATCAATTCTACTATCTTCCAAATCATCCCAACGGCTTTACTTGGCATAAACACTAATTTAAACATAAAAACACAATAATTACAGTAGAAAATCATGTCAACACACCAAAACAGAAAGTAAATCAAAAACTTAAAGATAACTATTGGGTTACCTCCAAAAAAGCATTATTGTTTTATGCCCCTAGCTAGGCAAATGCATAGTATCAAGGATTGTAGTAATCATAGGAACGATGCATCTTGCTAAAATCATATTCCCTTCTTTCAGCAGGAAGTTTCCTAATAGGTAAGCAAAAATAATTAAATGGACTAAATTTCACAACCCAAGGACCCGTGAGATCCATTTCAGGAGGAGGAGGAGGCTCCTCCTTAGGCTTTTCATAAGTAATAGCCAATTCTTCATTGTATAAGTTTCGATAAAGATACTTCCTTAATTCTCTCTCAATTATAAGATACGATTCAAGATTTTGTATGACAAATTGATCATTGTGTTCGGAAATTTTATCAACTAAAACGTTAGGTGGAACCTTTTTCCTAAGGTTCTCATCATAAGCAGCATAGTCCATTGACCTTAATTTCCTTATTTCTTCCAAGTCATAAAGAATTCCTTCTATAGGTGGGCACTCACCATTAACTCTATAATGAGTATATTTCTTTAGATTCTTGCATAATGTGATTGAATTCATGAACGAGAAATATCACTACTACAGAATGGTCCAAAGACGACACATCAATCAGAGACCCTTCGTGGAAACTGTGTGCGATCCATCAATCGCAAACGGTATAGTTCAAGCTCCGTCCCTAATGACACGAACTATGTGCGATGGTGGATCCATCAAATACGATTCAGAAAATAGTTGCGTGTGTGATGCTGGGCATACAGTTGTTGCTTATGAACTGTTTGCGATTAGACAAGATAACACAAACGGTTCTCAAAATACATATGTGTGTGAAGTACGGCATACAGTTCATTCAGAAAAACTGTTTGCGTTGATCGAGCTAGAACACAAACGAGTTACCATAACAAGGTGTGTGTGATACCAGGCAAACAGTTCATTCATCAGAATTCTGTGGGAAGACCAATAATAACCCAAATGATTCATACTGACAAGCTCTGTGGGTTGTTGGCAGACGGTTGCTACCAAACAATTGTCAGCGATGGATGAAATCATTACCGACGCTTCGTTGGGAAGTGTCGTTTGCCTGTATTAATATCGTAGACGTTTTATAATTATGACCCATGTGCCTGCGCATCACCCCGTCCTCCTCTCTCGCGTCTTGTCACTGCGTTGCAGCCCAAGGATTCTGGTGCATGCTTCGGCACCGCTTTTGGCCACGCGTCCGCTCGATGAGCCCGTTCCCGCGCACATCTGCGCTGGTTCCCGCGCACAAAACTGTCCTACGGCTCTAGCTTCCCGCCCGGCTCAATGAAATCCCCAATGCTTGTCGGCTTGCTATATAAACCATCACGGCCGACGACTCCACATTGCCTTCATCTCCTCCCTCCCCGTAGCTTGTCTAGTTTGATTCTCCCCCAATCGCCAATGGCACCGGCCGTTCGTCGTCGCCCAGCCACTCCGCCAGAGGACAGCTCCAGCTGGGAGGCTTCACCGCGTCGGCGCGACAGTTCTCTGAAGCGTGTGGTGCACGTGGCGTCCCTGGTGGGTGTGCGCATGCCACCAACTACATGCTCAACCATCGTTGCCCGAAGGCAGCTGCTGTCGGTGGCCGCGGTGGTTGCCAACACGCCGGCAACCACCGGGGCCGCCACCTCACCGTCGTCCGTCTTTGCCACGACCTTGTCGTCAGGTGGCGGGGTCATCACCCGCTCCACCACCAAGGCCCGAATGCGGGAGGTGGAGGCTGCCAAAGGCCCGCTGCCAGGCTTCTGTGTCGCAAACCTTGCGCGCTACATCTACTTCCTAGAGAAGGAGGTGGAGCGCCAGGTCCGCACGCGAAGAAGCTCACCGACGCCATTGCCGTAGGAGAAGCCGCATCGGCGGCGCGGAATGCAGAAATCTACGCCGAGTCCCGTTGCTTCGAGGAGGGGCGTCTTGAGCGCCGGAGGGCAGCACTGGCAGTCAACGGACACGACTCCAGCAACTCGTCGGCAGGCTCCTCCTCCACTTGCTCTTACTGAGCGCGCTCGATTCTGCTGGAAGTGGTACAAAGCCCCTCCGTAGTACTAGTATTTAGGGGCTACTTTGTTCAGTTCATCTAACTATAGATATGGTCGAACTGTACCACGTACTTATATAGTTGAACTAGCTATTTCAGTACGTGGTTGGCAACAATTGGGGAAAAGTTTGTTCGATTCTGCTGTTGAGTTGAACTATTTTGTACAAAGACCAATGGTTAATCTATGAATGAAATCCATGTTTGCTGAATTTCAGTTGCAAAAGTGCACCGTAATAGTGATTTTGTTCCTGCGAAATTCGACAAATGCCAGTGCTACAATGTTGACAGATGTTAATGTTACTAGATCGACAGATGTCAATGCTTCCGATTTGACACATGGCAATTTACCCAATATGATAGATGCAAATCTTCCTGGATTGTCTGTACTAGGCACACGGGTCATATTAGAGAAACGTTTGCGATGACGCATTGCACCAATCCTGCGCGCCAATATTTTCACTTGGCTTACGGGCGAAGGAAAGATAGTTGTCGATCTGTATACGGGTATTCAACCTGAACCGTTTGTGATGAGTGTTTATTCGGAGAAAATGATGATGGTTTTTTGTTTGCTATGTGAATTCAGAGATAAATACTTAGTTCATCAAACCATAGATTTCATTCAGTCAAGCTTTGACTTTACATTCATACAATCGAGATACAATATAAAGAAAACTAGTTGCGGCGGCGGGGGCTGCGGCGTCCTGCGGCGGCGTTCTCGTGCTCCGGGGCGAAGTTGTACAGTTCTTCAAATGAGACCAGAATGTTATGGACTTCACAACCAAAGAGCCGGTCGTCGCGCGATCGACGGGCGCGGGGCCGGGGGGCGGCGACTAGCGGTGCTGCGAGGAAGCTATCTACGGCGGCGTCCCAATCCGCTGAGGGGGCCATGACGAGTGCAGGCGCGCGCATGGGGTCGGGCGCCGTGGGTGCGGGCATGTGCACTGGTACTGGTGTTGCGTGTGCAGGGGCATGCACGAGCACGGGCGAGGGAGGAGGCGCTAGCGCTTGCACGTACACGAGCTCGTGCGGGTCCGCGGGGACCTCCCTGACGCCCACAGTTTCCAGCACTGCGATGATGCTCGGCGACCAGCCCGTCAATGCCGCGGGGATGGTTGCTGGTGCGGGCGAGGGGATGGTTGTTGGCGAGTGCGTCGGGGCATCATCCGCTGCGGCATGCAGCTCTTCCAGGGCCATGTCCATGGCGTCCCATTCGTCTTTATGTTCTTTCTCTTCCGGCTCGGCGTCAACTTCACCAAAACGGAAGACTAGTGGCATATGATCCTTGTGCAGCATGGCGTTGGTCGCCGTGGAGGTCTGAATGATGGAGCGGAATGGGAGGCGAAGACATAGAGAGGATTGTGAGTGAGTGGGCAGTAAAGCCGCCTATTAAACAGCGGCTCGGGCGCCATTGATGGGCAGGTTGGAAGCGAGGAGGGCGGATATAGAGGTCAAAGGGCTCGCTTCCCCGTGAGCCTGCGGCGTATATCCCGCACGCCTCCCGGTGAGCCTGCGTAGCGGAGACCAGCTCACACACCTCCTGTCAACTCTAGCAACTGCTCGCACGGCACCTCCTAAGCCCTAGCCAATAGAAGAGTGTGACGCTTGGCAGCACGTAAGGGCAGTAGAACACCCACGGTTTGAAAATAATGCAACCGTTTCTGTGGAAACGTGACAGTTCTTTGTTCCAAAAAGATTTTGTTAGCTATTAATGTGTCCATCTTTTTCCAAAATGGACACGAAAAATACCACAACATATTTGTGCTATACCATGACACCATGCCCAATTTCTTGAATTTTGTGTCAGTTCTAGATTTACTATGATTTAACGTAATATTCTCAATGTTGGCTCTAAAAGAAAAAAATATATTTAAAAACGAGTCTCAAATAGGAAAACAAAATGATATGACGCCTTTATGTGCCATGTTCATGACAGCAAGCCAAGTTTTCATGAATCTTCTGACGAGTTTTTTGATTTACATGATTTAAAACCCGAGTTTCTCAATGTTTCTCTCGCCTAGCCAAGACCCCGAGATGATTGAAATTCATTCCCATATCTTGCATGGGACCTAAAGATGCATGCACACTAATATGGTTTTCTAACCATTTTGATGCACTCGACCTTGTGTTAGTAGTTCAAATTTGAATTATGCATATTAAATAATGCATATAAAAGTCAATTAATGTATAAAAAGTCCAATCGAACCATGTATAATTTCATATTTTGGCACGACACTCATTTTGGTATATGTTGCCTCTGGAAATATATAGTTCAAGATGAGAAGGTGCAGCGGATGTCGGTTCGCCCACAAAAGGTGATGTGTTCCATATCAAAACCACAAAAGCTTCCCGTGAGAAGCTTAGGTTTGTTAGAGGCTTGTGCCAAAACTTGTCCCAAATTGGATATTATTGTACTAGGGCACATATGAGCCATGCATGTCATGACACCATGCCAAGTTTCATGACTTTTCTCACGAGTTTTTGATTTATACATGATTTAAAACCTGAGTTTCTCAATGTATGTGTGCCCGAGCCAAGACCGTGTGAGATGTTTGAAATTCATTCCCATATCTTGCATGGGATCCTAAAGATGCATGTACACTTATATTATTTTCAACCCATTTTGATGCACCAGACCTTGTGATTGTAGTTCAAATTTGAATTATGCACGTTAAATAATGCATATAAAAGTCAACTAATGTATAAAAAGGCCAAACGAACCATGTATATTTTTCATATTTTTGGAACGACACTCATTTTGGTATATGTTGCCTCTAGAAATATATAGTTCAAGACGAGAAGATGCAACGGATGTCGATTCACCCACATAATGTGACGTGTTCCATATCAAAACCACAAAAGCTTCCCGTGAGAAGCTCAGGTTTGTAAGGGGCTTGTTGCAAAACTTGTCCCAAATCGGACATTTTTTCACCAGGGTGCGTATGAGCCATGTCATGACACCATGCCAAGTTTCATGAAATTATGACAAGTTTTTGATTTATACATGAATGTAAAACCAAGCTTCTCAATGTATGTGGCCGAGCCAAGACCCTGAGATGTTTGAAATCCATTCACATATCTTGCATGGGGCCCAAAGTAGCCATGGACACTTATATGTTTTTTCAACCCATTTTGATGCACCAGACCTTGTGATTTTGTTCAAATTTTAATTATCCACATTAAATGCCTAGAGATCTCAATTAACGTATGAAAATGCAAAAAGAACCCTAAATAATTCCATATTTTATCAAGACACTCTTACTGGTCTATGTTGCCTCTAACAAAAGTTCAAGGCGAGAAGATGAGCGGATGTCGTTTTGCCCATGTAATTAAGGTGACGTGTTCCTTATCGGAACCACAAAGCTTGCAGTGAGAAGCTCCGGTTTGTAAGGGACTTGTGCCTATAATTGTCCCAAGTTGGACAATTTTTTTTCAATGGCACATATGTGCCATGTCATGACAACATGCCAAGTTTTAAAAATTTCTGACGCGTTTTGGATTTATAGTAATTTAAAAACCAAGTTTCTCAACGTTTGAGGTCGAGCCAAGACCCCGATATGTTTGAAAATCATTCCCATTTCTTGCCCGTGACCTAAAGATGAAGCCATGGACACTAATATGATTTTCATCCCATTTTGATGCACCAGACATTGGGACGATAGTTCAAATTTGAATTATACACATTAAATGCCTAGAAAACTCAATTAATGCATAAAAATGCCAAACGGGCCCTAAATAATTCCATATTTTAGCACGACCCAACTATTGGTAAGTGTTCATTGCAGATAAATCTTATTGCAATCCAAACACCGTCCTTTGTTGAAGTAACCTCATCTTTTGTTTTATAAACATTTTGAAAATCAAGTCTTTCACAAACAGTTCAAGTTCATGAATCGTGTGTGATGTTGTACAAAACATCTTGGGCCAATCCTCATAAAGTCATAACGCACGGCTTAGGACGGAAGCTTCGTCTGCTACAGTACACCGCCGGACAGTTTACCGCACGGACTCCCCAGAGCATTTTACTTTTCAATCGTCGTCGGTGAAAGATGGGGACGTGGATCCCCGTCGTGAGGGCAACTTAGGCAAACCACTCCGGCCCGAGCGTGGCCGCATCAGCCATGAGCGCGCTCTCAAGATGCTTGAACGCGGCCGCTACCTCCGACAGGGTGGCTGCAGCAATCGAAAGGGCAGCTGCTGCAGCTGAGAGGGTGGCAGCAACAACCGCGACGGGGATAGCAAATGGCGAGAACGGCACATCAGCTGTCAGTTTCTCGGTGATCGCCGTAGCCCTGATGGCGGACGCCCAGTCCCATCTCGAGGCCGCCCACTCCCATCTCGTGTCGGTCACTACACAAATCACATCTGCCTTCTTCGACACCGGTCGTCAACCCTCGTCCGATGAGTTGGTAGTCGCTGAGTGTGCTCGAGCAGGCGTCCGTTCGTCGGCGGCTTCCCTAGCCAAGATTGTGGCCGTCCATGCCCGGAGCAAGGCCGCCCATGCCCGGCTCATGGCGGCCTTATCCAAAGAGCTGGTGGAGGAAGACTGCGAGGTGCTGGAGTATGTGGCGACGGATCCCATGGATTTCCTTACCCCGGAGGTCGTCGAGCGGGAGCCGGTCATCGAGGAGGCGGCGGAGATCGTGAATGCCAGGCGGAATATTAGTCTCTGCCTAGCGCGATGGTCTTTTGTTAGAGTAATGTTTAGGTCCACTAACTAATGTTTATTAGTTGCTCGATTAAGTAAGTGCGGGTAGTGTTGTAGACTCTTTTGTGTAGTACTCAAATTTGCAAGTGTGGTTAAATTAAGCAATGACGTCGATGACCAATGTAACGAGGGAAATTCGGACCAAAATTTGCCGCCGTATCCCCATTTTCTCTTCCAAATGAAAATGAAATGCAAGTACCGTGTGCAATGTAGTATCCGATATCTTACGCCGGAAGCTTGGAGACCAAAATTTCCACGTTCAGTCTCATCACACACGAGATCAACTATAGGATTCGTTTGTGTTGTTGAATATCTCACACAGTTATGGTAAAGGGACTGTGTCCGATGTGACTGTGCGCGCTACTTTTTCGCCGCACCGAACGAAATTTTGGGCTGCCACGCAAATATCTACCTCCCCCGCCCCTCGTACCAACCAAAAGCCACACCCCCTGCTTCCCCCTTCCTTTCCTAAGTTCACACCTACACAGCTTGCTTCCTGCTGCTCGCCCTCCTTCATCTAGTCAGGTAATCCACACCTTCCCCACACCCCTCCCCCTCCACCCCCTCCTCCTCCATTCCACATGCCCCGACCGCCGGCACGACACATTGCACCAAAATCACCGGCCCACCCCCCACACAATCGCCGCCGAAAGACATGGTGCACGCAGTATAGCCAGGATCTCAAGGAACACCTGGCAGCGGAGAAGCAAATCGCGACCGCACACATGGATGAGGCCGCGATGGCTTCCATGCATGCCAACCCCCAGATCTTGGAGCAGCACATCGCCGTCGAGGCCACCGTTGAAGCCTCGCGTGTGAACGCCGCCACGCGGTTGTCTGCTTTGAACAACAACTCGGTGTGTTTTCTCGAGAGATCCGCTTTTGCCTTCGACGACGGCTATGAGTTGTTTTCTCAGCGTGCCCGTGCTTTCTTCAACTCCAGAGCCGGCAGGTTGGTGCCCGGACAGGCTGGGGCCACTCACCCTACGAGGAGGGCACCCACGATGTGGAAGCCTCGCCCTCTTCCAAGCCCATCGTTATCGATATCTCCGACAATGAGGAATAGCTTGTTTTTTAGCTTAATTACTAACGACCTGTGTTCAGGTAGCTACCCTGTTAAGCATGTTTGCTTTACCTGTTGCATGTGCCGCTCCTGCCTTTCCTTAAGAAATTCTAGTGAAATATGCAAGTAATGCTACTATGCAATCTGACCTTCTAGTATGTTCTATTGTCCAATGTGATGCTCAGTTAACTGTTTGGTTCATTTGTTTTTGGTGATCATCTGCAATGTGATGTTCGATTATTGTTGGTACAATTTTGTAATGTTATGCATGTGAAACATGCAATTGATATATTTCATAGTTCTTAGCACGCTTGGCTTTTCCATGTGGCTTGAATTAATATGTTGGCTCTGCAATGCGTTTATTTTTCATTAACATGTTTTACTGATAGCACGCCAAATCTCACTTAAAACCTGATCAATATCTATCTTAAATGCGTTACAGGGGGGAACAATGGGAGACACTGAAGTTTACCATCGAGGTTTGCACTTTCATGATCCTTTGGCTAATAGTACATTATTGTGCAATTGCAGGAACCATTCTAATATTTAGGTTTCTAATAATAATTTTGTCTTGCACATGTAGGTCATGCTGTAAGAGGTCTAGACCCACTGTTCGACCCATTTTGCATGTGGGGAAATGATGTGTTCATGAATATCAGTCAAATCAAGAAACTCAGAAAGATTGTTAAGATAAAGAAACTTGCGACGAAAAACAACAAGTTGTTTGTCTGCACAATGAAGAAGACATCAGTGAACTATAGGATGGTACTATCGCTTTTACCTTGTCTTTTTCCCCTTTGTGACATTACAATTTTTTGAAACGAAATGTATGCATATCTTTGTTTGCAGTCCTTTCCAAAGTAGTTCATCAATGAGTACATCTCAAACCACCTATATGGTCAAGAGGCGAGGAAAGTATTCATACAGCACCCACGGTATAATCTTGAAGTCTTCCTCAAGAGGATGAAGGATGGGCGGGCAACCATCCACAGGCACTGGCATAAAGTTGCAAGGACATTCGACATCAGCGAAGGCTCAATATTTGCCTTCCGCTTCAACAGTTTTCTAGACGAGATTCATCTGTCTATTTACCGTATATGATGCTATTTTCAAAAGGTTTTAGATGTTGCATGTGAAACTCGGTCCTGTCGTGTAATTGGGTAGCTACGTAGTATATGCCTATATGATGTTGTACTCTGATGTATTCCAATTATAAAATCCTGGTTGTCGTAATACGAAATGAAATATATTGTGTGCTTGATATGAAGTGTCAATTTGTTTACTAGCTGGATTATAAATAATAGAGCAATTAGCCTGATTATTGTGGTTTCATATTGCAGACGGTTTGTCATAGAACACCGTGGGCGATTACCTCACCAAACCCACACGCTTCCTGGAAATTTGGCGTGTTGGATCAGTGAAAAATCACACACGACTTCCGGCCGTAAACTGTGTGCGTTAGAAGACAGATTCACAAACGTTTTCATGTAAAACGTGTGTGTGATGGACAGCCCTATGCCAAACAGTTTCTTCTAGGAACCGTGCGTGATGGCCACCCCTGACACAGACGATGTTATGCAGAAAATTGTGTGTGATGTAGAATGCGAACGGAAACGTACGTTTGGGATTCACCGTATGGGATGCTAA
Organism: Elymus sibiricus; assembly: GCA_039707655.1. Lineage (NCBI taxonomy): Eukaryota > Viridiplantae > Streptophyta > Magnoliopsida > Poales > Poaceae > Elymus > Elymus sibiricus. The sequence goes on along the minus strand of CM077669.1, from coordinate 349,805,985 downwards.
GCACATCTCACACGACTTCCCAAAAATATCTGTTTGTGATGGCCCCTCCAATCGCACACGACATATTTTTGCTCATCGTGTGTGACCGGGCGCAGCCATCGCCGATGGGTTTTTCGTGTCGTGTGGGATAGCCCCCCCTATCGCCCACACATGCAAGGCGACGGTTTGAGACTACGTCACAAAAAGGGGTTAAAAACCGTTTGTATAGCAGGCGCCTGCACTAGTGTATGGTAGCTAAGCATTTAGTAGAAGCATCATGAATATTAGAAAATTCTAGAAACAACCATTGTATACGGGGATGCGTTGAGAGCTGCATTGGGATTTTCCCAGAAGAGGAGAGGAGATGCAGCATAGTAGAGATAAGTATTTCCCTCAGTGAGAACCAAGTTTATAGAACCAATAGGAGAACCAAGCAAACTCCTTTCAACATCACATATACACACAAAACCAAACACTTGCACCCAACACGGGCAAGAGGGTTTTCAAGCCCCTTAAACTCGTTACTTGCAAGGATTAGATAGATAATGTAAAAGAAAAATAAAAGTAAAGTAAATAAATTTTAAAAAAGTTTTTTTAGGTTTTTTGTATTTATGTTTAAGTAGACCCGGGGACCATAGTGTCCATTAGAGGCTTCTCTCTTGAAAATAGCATACGGTGGGTAGACAAATTACTGCTGGGCAATTGACTGAATTACGCATGGTTATGATATGTTATTCACGACAATGGTCATGTATATAGGCATCACATCCATAAACAAGTAGACCGAAACGATTCTGCATCCACTACTATTACTCCACTTTGAGAGCTCTTCTACGCTTGCCTCTCTAGGTATTAAGTTTATAACAAACAGAGTTATGCTTGGAGCAAGGTGACATGATGTAGACAAAATAAGACAAGCAATATGTTCAGATATCGTCGTTTTATCCTTAATGGCAAAAATACAAATATGTGTCTTGTTCCCTTCTGTCACGAGGATATAGAGCACTGCAATATTGAACCCATTACAACGCACCACTCACACTGAAGATAAATCAATCTAGTTGGCCAAACCAAACCGATAGATCAGAGAGAAATATGAAGCTATAAGGATCATGCATAATAGAATTCAGAAAAGACTGTTTAATGAATAATATGATCATAAACCCATAATTCATCGGATCCCAACAAACACACCGGAAAAGAAGATTACATCGGATAGATCACCGCGGGAATCGCGGCGAACATTGTATTGAAGATCAAAGAGAGAGAAGAAGCCATCTAGGTACTAGCTATGGACTCATAGGTCTCTGGTGGACTACTCACACATCATCATGGAGGAAGCAAAGTTAATGTAGATGGCCTTCGTGGTCGATTCCCCCTTCGGCAGAGTACCGGAAAAGGTCTCCAGATGGCCTCCCGTCGGAACAGAGGCTTGCGACGGCAGAAAAAGTGTTTCAGATGGCTCTCTGTTGGTTTCCCGATTTTAGAGAAATTATGGAGGTGGAATTAGGTCAGACGGAGCCACGAGTGGCCCAAAAGGCATTAGGGCGTGCCTATCCGCCTGGGCGCGCCCTGTTGCCTTGTCGTCTCCTTGTCTCGCTTCCTGCCTCCACCCGAAGCTTCCTGCGTCTCTTTTGTCCAAATTTTTTTGTCAAAAAGTATCGTAGCGTTTGGACTTCGTTTGGTACATATTTCCTGGAAAACCAAAAACAAGCAAAAAAACAACAACTCGCACTTGGCACTTGGCACTCGGTTAATAGGTTACTTCCCAAAAATGATATAAAATAGCATATAATTGCATATAATGTATCCTAGATTGATAATATAATAGCATGGAACAATTAAAAATTATAGATATGTTGGAGATGTATCTATAACCCCCATCAAGGGGTTATGGCCGCCGCTCCAAGGGGGCGTGGGGTGTTGGTTGCCAGTCCACTGCTGGTTGCTACCACTGTTGCGTGGCTAGCCGCCGCGGCCACGACGGCGATTGCCACCGCCGTTGTTGTGTAGCCGTTGCTGCTGTTGTGGTGGGTTCGGAGCCACGGGCGCCGATGGGCGTGGCTGGAACTGCACGAGAGGCGGCCGGACAGGGACACCGCGGGAGAGTCCAGCGGCGAGGGCAGTGCGGACGGCGCGGGCGCGCACGTTCTTCGTCCGCTGTTCCTCGAGATGGAGATAGGCCACCGTCTGTTCGTAGGTGGGGTTGGCCATGCGAGTGACGTTGGAGGCGGCATTGCCAAAATCCTCGTGGAGGCCGGCGGTGAGGGTGGAGAGAAGAAGCTCATCCCCAACCTTGAACTCGATGTCGTTAATCTCGTCGGAGAGGGTCTTGAGGCGCAAGAAGTAGGCGTCAATGGAGGAGTAGTTTTGGTGACACCCAAAAAACTTTTGCAACAAGAAGGCGATCCGTTGAAGCTTGTTGTCGGTGAAGAGACCATTGATGTTGGTCCACACCGTGTAGGCATCGTCCCCGTCGTGAACGGCGATGTGGAAGATGTGCGACGAGACGGCGAGGAAAAACCACCGGATGGGGGTGGGGTTGATGGCCAACAAATCGGAGTCGCGACGCATGGCGAGGAAGTCGCTGGTGCCGTCCATGTGATCAAAGAAATGATACTCACGGGAGAGGAGATTGAAGTACGCCTTCCATGAATAAAAATTGGACTCGGTTTGGTAGAGTTTGATGGGAACATGATTGAAGATTGGAACATCGCGTATGTAGGTCGTGTTGGGGACAGAAGACGCGGAACCGAACGAAGGAAATGGGTTGCTGTGGTTGGAGGAAGACATGGAGACGAGATAGGGTTAGGGTTTGGATCGGTGCGGCGGTAGGAGGGAAGGGAGGCAGCGGCGGCTTGGGTAGGGTTTAGGGTTTATGGTGGAGCGGCGCGACATGGAGATGGTGCGGCGCGGCGGGTGGGGAGGAGGTTGTGGGGCGGAAACATAGGGTTAGGGTGGCATAGCAACAGCAGAGGTGCAGCGGCACGAGGGTGGAGGAGAGGAGGAGCATGGCGGCATGGGAGGAGGGCGGCGCGACTGACTAGCGGCAACGCTGGGAGAAGCTACGGCGGCGCTGCTAGGTCGAGAGGACCGAAGGTAGCCTGATACCATGTAGACGAATATGATGCAACTCTCAATGTATTCATCGGGTATATAGCCACGTCCTCAACTATACATGGAAGGAGGAGGGTTTGGTGTACAAGAAATACACATGGGAACCAAGTTTTATGCTTGTTGCAAGCAGAGCAACTAGAGAGAAAGCTGGGTGGATCATGAGCAAAGTCCCTATACTTCCTCTTGAAAGAACAACCAAAGAAGAATAGCATGTTCGCACCTAAGTTATGTAGTGAGCATCAAAAGCTTCAGTTAGCTAACTCTCGCTGCCACTATCACACAAGCAGAAAGGCTGCCAGGCGCCAAGGGCACGACGCGCCATCAACACGGTTACATAAGCAAAAGCACCTGGCGCCTCCTAATTGATCATTTAGTCAAGTACAGCAAAGGCGCCAAAAAACAGCAGGATCTTGGACTGCAGATGCATATACGTTGTCTAGCTGCACTAGTTTATTCCTTGGGTTCACCTTCTCTTCGCAGAGAAGCAAACCTGGTTATAACTACCAGCCAAACTACTAACGAAAACGACATGTATTATTGCTTGAATCGCCCTTGGTTGCGGTAAGAAACTACTACTAGCTTAGCTGGGGGCATATTGTTAATGTTATCTCGTGACGCCAGCGACCTGGACATCTGAATATGGCCATGGAATGTAGTTTTCCCCGGCCGGGAACACGTAGGAGAGCTGTGTATCTTTGCATCTTTGCCGTCGAATGTTCAGACCTCCCTATGTGCTGTATATGCAATTATGCATTGGTGATCTGACGAATCGTTTATTTCTTGATTGCGAAGAGTGTTGTGGTAACATGCTGTCCTGCTCTAACATCAACGCAAACCGATGAATTCAAGTATAAACTGTCTGCAAGAGCTTTAATTTGATATTATTGGCTTTGTGCTGCTTCCCAGATGCTTGCGTGAATTTTCGTTGGCAGATCATATCACCATAGGCCATGTCGTCGACGGAGACACCTCGGTGCGAAAAAATAACCTGAAATTGTACGCCGACACGGCGTGTCGACATGTTGTACTACTCCCTGATGCACCATCGTTTCAGTAAAGAAGTAAAATACACAGGTGCCCTTTTGGTCAGACAAAGGACACCTCGAATGAACTAAGTATTTTTAACGTTCCCCGCAAAATATACTAGTACGTACTCCTATATTTTAACGACCATTTAGAAAAAAAGAACCATCATGTTTGTCCGGTCTTGGAAGTTTCTTACGTACTTGCTTGGCATCATTGGAAAATTGAGTGCATGCATGCTGCAGCACTGACAGCTTCGCCAATGAGACAAGTCCAACGGCGCAACAACAAAAGCGACTTCTCCGTGCTTTTTTTAGTTTTAGTACGAGTTGGTTGGTGCGCACACAGCATTAGCGAATTTGGCCGGCGGCGTACGTATGCACCGGCAAAAGGGCTCCTCTCCATCGCGGCCATATATACACCATCGTCCCTAGACGAACCGGCCAAGCCATTCGCACCCCTCGAGCTTCGGCGGAAGTGCTGCCCGCGCCGTCCATGTCGACGCCGCCGCCGCCGCCTCCTAGCCTCATCCACATCTGCTGCTTGCACTCCCTCTCCATCGTGCTCCTCCACTTCCTCTACGTGATCTCCTGATCGGCCACCGTCTCCTGATCCAAACTATAGTAGTGGTAGTAGTGTGTTTCCTTCTTCGTTCTTGTTTCCGTACCTTCGTCTTCCGTTTCCGTACTACGTTCTCCACCACTCCTGGTACACTGGTACGTTCAGGAGCGGGAATTGCCTACTCTGGTGTGTTTCTGCGTGATATAACAAATGGAGTTTATTCCGCCGGCTGCGGCGGCGGCCGCGCCACCACGCCGTGGCGGCGCGGTCACCGAGGAGGAGCGGCAGCGCAAACGGAAGACCTCCAACCGCCTCTCGGCGCAGAGATCTCGCATAAAGAGGCAGCAGCGCGAGGATAATCTGGCCGCGCGCGCGGCCCAGCTCGCGATCGACAACGAGGACATGCGCGTCACCGCCGGCCTCGTGCAGCAGCAATGCAGCCTGGTCCAGCAGCAGAACCGTGTGCTCTCAGCGGACGCTCGTTACCTGTATAGCCTTCTCGAGCAGCGGAACTCCCAGCTCCGCATGCTCGGGCAGTTTACCGGCGTTCCGATGGACGTGCAGGAAATCCCCGTCCACCTCTCACTGCTGTACGGCGGCGTGCATACGCCGCTGGCGCCGCCCCTTTCCCTGCCACAGCAGATTCAGATGCTGTTCCAGCCGGACCATCCCGATGAAATCATGGACGAGGACAGACGCCCCGAGGACGTCATGGCGCCGCCCCTATCCCTGCCGCCGGAGTTTCAGATGCCATTCCAGCCGGACCAGGACCTGCCCGATGATATCGCGGACGAGGACGGACGCCCCGATGATATCATGGACCTTCCCAGAAAAGATTAGCCATGGACGATGCAGGTAGCCTCCACTCTCCCGTGGCTCTGACTTGGGAGCATATTATCATATTGTGTGTAATGCGTGTTCGTGTGGTACTAGTAGTGTGATGATGTGAGCTATGGCGTTGGTGTGACTGTTGACTTGTCCTACGTGAGTTTCTTGTGAACTTGTACGTGTAGTACAAGAGTGTGTGATGTGTTGCTCTATATATTTGAATAAATAACTGAAGTTGTGTTGCACCTCAACCATAACTGAGATGTGGATCTAGCAGATCTCGCAAATATCTATAGAAAGTCAGTGGGATATACTATCATTTCTTAATCGCCTTGGCTAGTGCATTAGTCTTCAGTAGTTACCTGGTTTTTTTTAAAAAGAAATTTGCGGGGAGTTACCAGGATATTTTGAAGGCACGGGCAAATTTTGCCATCGTCGAATAACACATCAACGGACACTTTTTTGCCAAAAAATTAAAAATACAATTGAAAAATATATTTTTATACGCGGTCCCTTAGGGTCCGATTCATTAAAAAAGGTCGAAGAGAGTTGTCGGGTTAATTAAGGAAAAACCGATGAAAACCGTCGCATCATGCCTGCAAAAACAAGATACACAAGGCGACCTGGCAAACCACATAAGAACGCACACACTTCGTCGAGTAGAAAAGCGTGGTCGAGGTTGCAGCCCGATGTCATCGTCATCCCTCCTTTGCGAGGGCGACTCCGACTCCACCATCGACGACCACCGATGTAGCCCTCACTGCAAACAAGCGCAGAGCCCTACGCCGGTTGATGCCAAATAGTCAACCGCACGTGCCAGCGACTAGGCAGCTGTCGACGAGTATTGGAGGAGAAAATCGTTCGTCTTGCACCGAGCTAGCGCCGGAACCGACCGCCTGTATCGTGTCATCGTCACCGTAAGGGCCCTTCCTCAGCAGCTCCTACTTTAGAAAGACAAAGTGAGGCACGACGACCCCTTGAACACGCCAGAAGAAACCGCCTACCAAGACCCATCTGTATATTAACTCCACCCGAAGCCGCGCAGAACTACCACATCACCGGACAGACACCTGTCGACCGCAATGCCGCGGGCGTCCAGCCCATGAAATGCATGAACATGATCCAAAGCTCTTCAAGACGACGCCCCAAAGAGGGAAGCAACGACTCGATTAGCCCTTAGGCTTTCACCCGAAGAACAAGATCTGAGGGTGTGCGGGAGATGGACTCCACGACGGCGTCTCCAAGGAGGTGAAACGACATCCATAGACGTCGACGCCGTCGGCCGGCAATATCCCGACTAGCTTTCGCGCAGAGCACCACCCAACACCACACCCTCACGCAAAGCACCTCCGCTAGCCTGCACGCCCCTGGTGTCGTGGCAGCGCTACCACCACACCAAAGCCATCCACCTCATCGCCGGCATACGGACGAGCCAGAACTGGTGGTCATCCACAAGCACCGTACGAAGGAGGCAGCACCCGCCACGCCATCGATCTGCAACCAGCCCGTGCAGGGAGGAGGAGCCGACACCCCACTCGATCTCGCTGGATCGAGACGCCAGATCCGAATCCCGCTGCATCCCCGGCATCGGCCGCCGGTGCCGCGTGGCCGGACCGGAGAGGCACTGGTCGGGCTGCCAGGACAAGGTCATCGGGAGACCACCACCAAACTCGCGCAGCGCATGTGGAAGGGCCGGCTTCCGTACAGGCTTTGCCTGGCGGCGGCGCCCGACGGCAGCGAGGGGGGGGGGGGGGGGGTGAGCGGGGAGTGGGGGCGGCGGCGCGGTAGGTTTCTCCCGAGCCGCCCCCCTGAGAACGACGCGAGCGCCTGTGAAAAAAAAAGTACTTACACTCCTCTTTTTTCAGATTCACAAACACCACTGAATTCAAATCTTGAAAAAGAAAACAAATTGGAGACGTTGCCGATTGTTCGTTGCACAGAAACAAACAAATTAACGCGCCGGTCGCAGCCATCTGATACGGACGCCGACGCAACCGATGCTGAGTTGCTGATCGCGAAGTGCTTGCACCTTAAACAAACCAGCGACACTCGAGCGTGACTAGATGTCGATGCGTGGATGCGTGAGCGTGATGCAGACGGGCAGACTTCGCGTCTCCTGGCTTGTCGTCACCGCGAGCGCCGCGACGCCGGGCAGACGGCATGCATGATGCATCGCTATTCACGGACCCGCCGGGGAGGCTTTAATTTGGCTCCGTCGACTTCACCATGCACGACGGCGATGCTGGTTTGTCTCGTGGTTTCCTCCTCTCCATCCGCCGAGCTTTGGTAAAACCATATGTGACCATGTCAGAGACACGTCTTCTAATGATCAATCTGGAATTGGATGGTTAGAGCATCTTCAATGCTGACCCATAAATTTGGTCCGGCACCTGTCCGCGCACAAGGAGATCAGTCCGCGGACACTGATGATGCAGGCCGCTATTCAACACTGCTCGCTTACATTTCAAGCACTTTTCAACAAAACCGGATGAAATTCATGCAAACAAGATGGAATTCATTCAAGTTCGGTTACTTTACAGAAAAAAGTAGATATTTTGACCGTTTAACAAAAAAAACTAGAAAAAAACATAAACCATATACCAGACGACCACATCGTACGCATGGCCGCCCTGCCGCACTTCCGTCGCAGTCGTCGTGGTCCCTCCAGCGGTGGAACGGCACCGGAGGGCCGCGACAAGCTTGCCCGGCAGCTGCGTGCCTCTCACGGAAGAGCCACTCCGCCTCCTGTTGTGTAGTGCGGAGGGCCGCTGCGGCCACCACCAACGTAGCCTTCGGAGCCCTAGCGGCGTTGGTAGAGCAATCACTAAGCGGTCATTCCTTGTCGATCTTGGCGAGCTCGCCGCCAAGGCGACGGCGACGCCTGGCGGCCATCTACGCGGTCGTAACGAACGCCCACGCGGCGGCGAGGTCAAGCTCGTTGCGGACCCATTCCGGCACCACGTCCCTCATGGAGAACGCGGAGCGGTGACCGGCATTACGTCGGTCGCACCTCGCCGCACGCCCCGCCTCGGATACAACGGCCCTCGAGAACCGAGGCACCGTCATAACCGCCTCCTCCAAGGTAGAGGAGGAGGCGGCCTCGCGCCTTCGTGATCGCGGGCGGCACACCCTCCTTGACTACGCGGCGGTGGAGGCGTGACTGTGACGAGGGCACGTCCATGCGGGCGTACCGGCTGCCAGGTGGGGACGTCGGCTCGTCCTTGACCCGCCATCCCGATCTGGACACAGCGGGTGTGCAAGGGGGACGACAACTCATCCTTGAAACGGCGTTCGATCTGGATGCTGCAATTGCGCTGGGGCGAGGCCGTCTCGCCCTCGACCCACCGGAGTAGAGACGGCGGCTCCTCCCTGACGTGCACCGGCGATGGTGGTGCCGAGGCCATTTGACGGTGCGAAAGGAGGCAGGGCCTCAACTGCGGCGGCTGGTCCTCCTCGTCACCGGAGGAGATGACGATCTCCTCCTTGCCCGAGGATCTGCCCGTCGTTGATGCCGATGGGCATGAAGTGCGAGGACGACTATGCCAAGAACCACTGGACGAAGACGTGCCTCCGCCTCCGCCTGCTGGCGCGGAGAACTAGGTCTTCGGCATAGCCTCTGGGCTCGAAGAGGAGGATGGGCCCAGGGACGATGATGGGGACAAGGGGTGCTCTAGGAGGGGGAGTGCAGCGTTGTGCTTCGCCAGCGCGTGGCTTAATAGTCGCGGTCAGGCCAGGCGAAGGGGCGGTCAGTCGACTTCAACGCAGCGGCCGGAGTTGGTTTCTTGGGACGTAGCGTCCGCATTGAAGCAGTGATGCCCGAGAGGTCATGTCCGTCAGTGTCGCCCTCCCATCTGGTCAAATCACGGGCATCAATGTCGGGCGTTGCATGCTTTGGGACGGCATGAATGCTCCGGGGCAAGCGGCGCGGGCGTTCGATGGAAAGTGCGGGCGAGGCATGTGGAGTTTTTTTGTGGGCCACGACGGTCAGTAGCGGGCATGGCAGCGGTTCGGACGCCCGCAAAGACCCCCACCCCCCTCCATGTTTGTCTCCGGTTTACGGGAGAAAGTATGTCCGGACCGTCCTGTGGACCGATGGAGGACCGTGTTGGATGGCACAACACGTCCGGATCGCGTGGTTCGGACGGTTGCGGGCGGTTTGAGGGCCAGCATTCGAGATGCTCCTAGGAGGTATCCCTTGTCCACCAGAGTTGAAGTCCTAGGCTTAACATTGGTTCTTGCTTTTTCCTGAATTTATTTGAGGCCTTCCGGCGATGTGCGTTCGTTGAGAGAAAATGTTCATGTCGACTACGAAGGCGTGTGTACCAATTTTGTTAATCTCAAGATGATTTTCCAGCTAAATCTCCGTAAGGTTCTTATAGGGGTAGAGTGTACGTGCATTTATATGGTGAGTATGTGCGCATATGTAGGAGCATTTGCGTCTGTATTATGTTTAAAAGAGGCACATCTTCTACGTTAAAAAATACAGTCTAATGTTTTTTTTGAAAAGGTGGAACGGAGTCTCCAAGCCTCTGCATCAAACTGATGCATGCAGTCATATTATTAAAAAAAGTACGATAACAAAGTCTTAGATCCACAGCGGGCTCACAATCTGAGCATCAAAAGAAAAGCGTAAAGTGCAAAAATGCCACATCCGGCGAGACAAAAAGCAGGCTACAATGCATATATACCTAGCCTATTATTAGCTCGCCATCAAAATCGGCTAAAGATAGCCCGTGCTACTGTCTCCCACCGGTTGCACCCAATAGCCATAAGCTCCCCGCAGTCCGCATGAGTGAGTAACGACCACGTATGGATCCAAGCAATGGCTTTGTATATAACTTGCAAAAAAATAGTGAAATTCTTCCCATTAAAAAAATCAAATCATTTCTATTGTTCCATCTAGCCCAAAATAATGCACATATTCCAATCCGGATATGATTCGCTATTGTTACGTCTACTCCACTAAGTCACGTCCCACATAGGGTATTAATGTTCGCTAGTGGATTGATATTGAAGGCTATATGTACGGTTCGCCAAAGTAATTTTGCTAAATGACAGTCGAGGAAGAGGTGTCTTATAGTTTCATTCTGATCACAATAGCAACATCTAGAACTGCCTACCCATCTTCTCTATATCAGATTATCCTTAGTTAGTACTACTCCCTTGTGTACAAACCACATGAAAACTCTAATTCTGAGAGGCACTTTAATCTTCCAAATGTGCAATGATCTCGAAAGAGGCCCAGAGTCAATTAAATCCAGGTACATCGATTTCACTGAAAAAAATACCATTCGTAGATTATTTCCAATGAATAATATCTGACTGGTAAGATAATTGAACATCCATCAACCGTCTGACCAAGTGCAACTAGGAGTTCCAACGATCTCCTATTAGGGATCTCCTGAATTGGATATTTAGAGGTAACGAATGTAATACTATGGCGACGTAATCTTCCTTACGTTGTACAATATTGTATAGAGAAGGATATTGTATAGCTAACGACGTATCCCCTAGCCACGTGTCCTCCCAGAATCTAGTCGTGGTACCATTGCCAACTAAAAACTTCACCCGCTTGAAAAAGATTACCTTCATCTTCATTAACCCTTTCCAGAAAGGTGAGTCATTAGGTATAGCTGTAACCCGGGTCAATGTCTTAGAATGTAAGTACTTATTCCTCAAGATTTGTACCCACATCCCTTCGGTCTCAGTAGATATCCTGTATACGCATTTGCTAAGCAAGCATCTATTCTTCACTTCTAAATTCTCAATCCCTAGAACCCCTTGGTCCTTGGGTCTGCAAATAATATCCCACCTTGCCAATCTGCATTTCTTCTTAGCCTCATCACATTGCCAGAAGAAACGAGAACGATAAAAGTCTAATCTTTTCCCTACACCCACCAGTACTTCAAAGAAAGATAAAAGGAACATCGGTAGGCTCGTCAAAACTGAATTGATCAGCACTAACCGGCCTCCATAAGACATAAGCTTGCACTTCCAGCAGCTTAGTCTTTTTTTGAAGCTATCTTCAATACATTTCCATTCCTTATTCGTCAGTCGCCTATGATGGATGGGAATCCCTAGGTAACTAAACGGTAAGGCTCCCATCTCACATCCGAACAATTGTCTGGAAACATCTTGGTCCTCTTTTGCTCTCCCAAAACAGAACAATTTGCTATTGTTAAAATTTATTTTTAATCCGGACAATTGCTCAAATAAGCAAAGAACAAGCTTCATATTCCTAGCCTTTGCGATATCATGTTCCCTAAAAATGATTGTGTCATTTGCATATTGTAGTATGGACACTCCCCTCTCGACCAGGTGCGGGACAAGTCCTCCTACTTGGCCATTCTCCTTAGCCCGACCAATAAGGACTACCAACATATCCGCTACAATATTGAACAGCACGGGAGACATGGAATCTCCTTGTCATAATCCCTTATGGGTCTGGAAATAATGACCTATGTCATCATTAACTTTTATCCCAACACCACCTTTCTGGATGAAAGCGTCCACCTGATCTCTCCAGGATTCGTTGAACCCCTTCATACGTAAGGCATGTTGAAGGAAGTGTCATTTGACCTTATCATACGCCTTCTCAAAATCCACTTTGAAGATAACCCCATCGAGTTTCTTAGTATGGATTCCGTGCAATGTTTCATGTAGGACGAACACCCCTTCTAAGATGAGTCTCCCAGGCATGAAAGCTGTCTGGGTCGGTTGGACTACAAAATGGGCTATCTGTGTCAACCTATCCATGCCAACCTTGGTAAAAAAAATAAACTGGCATTGAGTAGACATATCGGCCTGGACTGCTCAATGCAAATAGCCTCCACCTTCTTTGGCAACAACGTTATTGTTCCAAAGTTAAGATGAAATAGCTGTAAGTTCCCGTTAAACAAATCATGGAGCATAGGCGTAAGATCTCCCTTTATAATATGCCAACACTTCTGATCAAATTCTGTCGGGAACCCATCCGGTCCCGGAGCCTTATTTTGTTTCATTTATGCTATTGCGTCAAACACCTCTTTCTCAGAAAATGGGGCTGACAATACCTCATTCTCGTCTGAGCCGAGCTGAGGTATGTCACCTATTGCTCTCTCATCCAAAGAAACAAGATTTTCTTCGGGTGCACCAAAAAGTTTCTTATAGTAATTGGAGATGTACAATTTTAGGTTCTCATGCCCTACAATTGTACCCTCATCCTGTTCGAGTTGAATTATTTTCTTCTTAATATGTTTCCCATTTGCTATCATGTGGAAAAACATTGTGTTATCATCCCCATGGACGACCTTCGTCACTTTCGCTCGAAGATCCCATTTCATCTCCTCCTCTCTCAGAAGAGTTTGTAGCTTCTTCACAGCCTCATTCTTAATATTCCGGTCTAACATATTAAGAAGTGTAGACTCAGCTTTCACGTCTAACTCGTTAATGAGTAACGAGTCTCTCTTTTTCCACTTTGTATAAACCACTTTGATTCTTGGCCCATCCTCTCAAGAACAGGCGCAAGTGTCTAATTTTGTTTTGCCACCTATCAACACTAGAGGACCCACCAGATTCCCTGGCCCATTCCGTAGCAATGAGATCCATGGATCCTTCCCTCTCGAACCAACTTAATTCGAAAGAGAATACATTTCTGTTACCCACATGAGTCGCTTCCCCGGAATCGACCAGGAGTGGTGTGTGATAAAAAAATGGCCCTCTGTAATGCATGAACTGTTACCAATGGGTACTTTTGTTCCCACTCAACACTGGTGAGAACCCGGTCCAACTTCTCAAATGTTGGTACCGGTAATGAATTGGCCCATGTGAATTGTCTACCAGTGAGGTCAATCTCCCTCAAATCAAGACTCTCAACGATCATGTTAAACATAAATGACCATCTTCCATCAAAGTTGTCATTGTTTTTCTCCTTTTGCCTTCTAATGATGTTAAAATCTCCCCCAACAAGAATAGGCAATCTTTCATCTCCAAAAATTCTTACCAAATCTGCGAGGAAGTCAGATTTAAGCTCCGACTGGGCCACCCCATAGACAGCCACTAGAGCCCATCTGAAACCATCAACTTTTGACCTAACGCAAAATTTGACAGCAAACTCTCCATACACCACATTCAACACCTCTAGTGTTTCGCACTTAACCCCAAGTAAGATCCCACCAGATCGACCCCTTGGGGGTAAGCAATGCCAATCAAACTCAACTCCACCTGAAATGGTGTTAAGAAATTGTGACGTGAAATTATCTCTACCCGTCTCGAGTAAAGCCATAAAATCAACCTTATATTCTATCGATGCTTCTCTAAGAAATCTCCTTTTAGCCAAGTCCGCTAGACCTCTGCTATAACAAAAGATTCCTTTCACATTTCATCATGGGATTTTTTTCTTTTGTTTATCTCTCGCACTCCTACGCACCGCTGATGTGGGATACAGTTCCCTCTTCCAAGTTCTATTAAGTTTATCTTGTATCACCTCGGCGCCCTCATGACCCTAGGCTACCTGAGAAATGACGTCGGGCATCAAAGGGGCCATATACCCCTCTGATCCAACATCTTCCTCCTCCATCTTTAATCCCTCTGTGGGTACTAGATCCTCACAAAACTATGTAGTGTTGTGACTCCAAGATTATTAATTTCAGCCTCATTCATAGGTTTTACCACTGCTAAGTTTGTAATTAAATCCAAGGCTCTATTTGCTTCTAAATCGAGTAGGTCACTAATTGATTTAGCTATTTCCTTTCCATTACCACCAAGAGATATCCCTAAGTTGCTTGCACTATCTACAATTTCACTCTCAATAAAATGAAGAATGGAACAACTTGTATTGACAAACATACATGTATTTGCTTCGATATCGCGAAGCTTGGATGCCCTCATAGCTCGGCCCAACTATATGTCGTCGGCATCCGGTTGGCACTGAATCCGGTGACTATAGAGCCCGTCACCGAATGTAGGGTCCGGAATCCTCCGAAGCTGATCACATCCTCCACGGAGGCCTCAGTCGGGTTTCGGCCACCTGCCTTATGCCCTACCGGGTCTAAGCTGATAGATGATAGAGGGATATGCGCCGTCGGAGCCGCCGGTGTGCCCCCTCCACCACGGGCAGAGAGGCAACCACTCCAGGCCGCCCCGGCTTGACCACAGCTGGCAAACCAGCCTGAGTGTGTCACCCCTCCACGGTCTCCACTGCAGGCAGAGAGGCAGACTCAACCGGCCATTCCCCATGGACCACGGCTGGCGAGTGAACCGCGGCTGGCGATCCAGCCTGAGGGTGCCGCCCCTCGTCGGCCGCCGGCGGGGAAATCCCCTGTGTACGCAAAGTCGGAGTAGAGCGTGGTGAAGACGGAGATGTTCGCCGAGCCTCCTGCCCGCGACTAGCCGCCTCCACCCCCACCGAAGAAGCTCAATGTATCTGCGGTGTCAGCTGAGGCAGAGACCTGCAGTGCTCCTATCTCTATTGCTCATCCTCCAAATAACCATCTAAACTCACCGGCCCGTCGAAGTCCTCAACCTCCACTCGTTCCCCCCCAAAGGCGACTCGGTGCAGATACCGCCTGGAAGGAACCAAAGCGGAGATATGTCGTTGGTGTGGAAAACGGGTGTCGGTGTCAAAACCGGCGGATCTCTGGTAGGGGGTCCCGAGCTGTGAGTTTAGGATTGATGGGTAACAAGGGACGAAGGAGACGGTGTTTACCCAGGTTCGGGCCCTCCTATGGAGGTAAAACCCTACGTCCTGCTTGGTTGTATTGATGTGTATGAAGATTACAGAGTCGATCTACCTCGAGATCAAGTAGCCAAAACCCTAGATGAGCTTGTCTGCCCTCTACGATCTAAACTCCCCGGTTTATATAGACACCGGGGGTACCTAGGGTTTACACATGATAAGTCTCCAGCCGGAAGTAAAGACGATGATCCCCTCATCTTGACTTGGAGTGCACGTCGCGTCATCGGATGTTTCCTTCTAGAATACGGGGTCATCGCATATCCCGGCCCTTCCTGCGATAACCAGAGAGCGGCCCACCGAGCCGGCCTATGAGAGATAAGCCGGCGGCCCGAGGACCCCTTAGTCCAGGACTCCCTCGGTAGCCCCCGAACTAGCCCCCAACGCCAGGGGTCATGACACTAGCAACTTCGCGTGATCAGAGTCTTCGGCTTGTGGGGTGAGTTCTTTTCCCCCTTTATGATCGACTGGCTCTAGTCCGGCCGCCAATGACATGTAGTTATCCGGACGCCATAAGTCGCTTAACCTCGAAGGCCGAACGTCAAAGTGTGAACAGTATTTCCTGACAACCTTTCTGACGAAGGGTCGTGGCCTATCACGACCGCTGAGCCGGTTACAAAAACTCGATTCGCGGTTCGAGGTCGTTTATCCATTGGCACGTCTTATCAACGTGTAGATCGTGTCCCGTTTCTCACGGAATATGATTAATGTCCTGGGTTATCCCACACGCGCATAACGGCACGATTGTTTCGGGAAGTTGCGAGGCCTGCGGCGCAGCAAAAGGGAGGCTCTTGGTATTACGGCACCCCATAAAAGGGAGAAAACCCCCAAGGCCTATTCACACTCCAAATTCGCACCCTTTGCCTCCTCAACCTTCCCAAGCTCCGAGAGCCCAGATCCAGTTCTTCCTCAATCTTCCCTCCGAGTTCGGCCATGGCTGGTTCAGGCTCCATGGGCAAGTGGGAGGCCTCCTCCGTCACCGACAACAACACTCAGGAGCTAAAGCGTGCCGGCTGCCTCTCCGCCAACATCGCCCACCGCGCCCCAGAGGTGAATCAGGTGGCTCCCACACCGAAGCCGGGCGAGAGGGTGGTGTTCGTCCCCCATTTCATCCGGGGACTGGGCATTCCGCTCCACCCCTTCGTCAGGGGCCTCATGTTCTTTTACGGGTTAGATTTCCATGACCTCCCCTCGAACTCCTTCATGCACATCTCGGCGTTCATCATCGTCTGCGAAGCCTTCCTGCGGGTACAGTCGCACTTCGGCCTGTGGCTCAAAGTGTTCAACGTCAAGCCGAAGACAGTTGCGGGTGCGCATGCGGATTGTGGAGGGGCGGTAATCAGCAAGCTCCCCCATGTCGAGTGTCCGGATGACACTTTTATCGACACGGTAAAGATCTGGCAAAAGGAATGGTTCTATATCACCGAACCAAGGAGCGCGGACTGGGTGGCACCTGCCGAGTTCAGATCCGGACCCTCCACGAGGCTAACCTCGTGGCTCAAGAAAGGCCTTGACTGGGGGTCGGCCGCAGAGGTAAAATTGCTGCAGAAGCGCATCTCCGCGATGACTGAGGCCAAAATCGAGCTGGTCAACGTGATCCAGGTCATGCTCCGCCGCTGTCTCCTCCCCTTCCAGCACCGGGCCTCCCCAATGTGGGCTTACCAGCTCGAGGACCCGGCCACCGTGCGTCAATTCTTCCGCACTACCCACGAGGAATTGTGGAAAGTGCTATTCAAGCCCTAGAAGAGCTGGCCGGCCGAGGAGGAGGACACCGGTCTTGATGCCGAAACCCCTCCTACCAAGGTATGATAAAACTTTAATTCTTTGGCTCTGTTTTTTGACAAAGAGCTGAACCCCTTCTCCCTCATCTTCACAGAAATGGCTGAGCAAGGTTGTGCAAATTGACTGTCCGGCCCCGTAGCCTGAAGACCCTCGGTCGGATCTTTTGATGGAGATGCTCGTCGTGGCGCCGTATTCGGCGCCAGAGAAGAAGGAGAAGAAGAAGAAAGGGGAGAAGAAGGAGGCTCGAGAGGGTCTTCGTCTAAGGGGTCTTCCGGACACTAAGTCTGAGGAGACCCATGCCTCTTCCACTCACGAGGAAGGGCACGAGGACGAAGGGGAGTGCGACTCCCCCCTCACAAGGAAAAGAGCGGCGTCGGCAGACGCCGCAGAGGACCTACCTCCTCCTGCCCCGAAGAGGACAGGCCGGACAAAGGTAGTCCTGGCCGATGATAACTCGGACTCCGATAAGGAGTCTGAGGTTTTTGAAAAGGTTCCCCGAAGGAACCCGAGGGTTAAGCCCCCAGCCCAGAGGTATGAATCCGAAGACCCTCTGGGTCACTTATATAGAGCTTTTAATGCTAAATGGGCACACATCTTTCAATTTGCAGCCCACCACGCGATCTCCCCACCGACCAAATCTCAAACGGGGAGTCTCTGCCCGCCGACCTGGCGGAAAGTGGGACTGCGTCACATCCTACGCCCCCTGAGGTCTCGAAGGAGGCCGCGGAGGTGTTATCGCGCCAGGCTCATTCTGAGCCGAACACCGGCGGCGGGGGTGACGACGTTATGGCTGAGGTTAATACCTCGGCCGCCGAAGACCAGGAGGAGGAACATCTCCTGGCAACTAAAGAGTGGGGACGAGGTCCGGTCTAGTCCCCTCCGAGGACATCTCCGGAGCGCTCTATGCCTCAGGAGCTGCCAGCCCAATCTCCCACCGGAGGGAGGGTTGCCAGGTCACCACCGGTGCCACCCATGACTGGGTGGCCGGCCGTGATGGAGGAAGCTTTATCCGGCTCCTCCATCGCCGAAGATCACTGTGCCCTTATGAATGCGGTTTTGCAAGGCATTCAGTCCGTTGATAGCGCACTGAAAGAGGCCTTCAACGGTCTCTTGACGGGCTTCAAGGTGAGCCACGTAATACTCTTTTTTCCAGAAAAGGTTAATTTACCCTTATAAGTGTAGTAGCCCCCGAGCCCTGTGTGAGTTTGAAAAACCCACCCGGGGGTCAAATGTCCGAAAATTAGTAACGATGCTCAAGGCACCCTTTGTCCCTCATTATTCTAAGAGCTCCGGAGAGTACTTAGCAGATGGTCTGAATCCGATAGCTCGGGAGTTTTAATGCACATAAGTTGTTTTGTAGGCCGCATCATCGGTGGCGGCCGCCAACGCAGTGGAGCTTTCCGAGCTAAACCGGAAGCTCAAGAGCTACGATGAGGAGCTCGATCGCCTGAACAAGAGATTTGACGAGATGCAAGGTGAGTCCGAATTGTATCATTCGGGCTATTGTCTATCCTCATTAATTGAGATATCCGGATTGTTATCCCTAAGTGTTATTTACTCATTGTTACCACTGCTGTGGTCGCGGAGGTCGAGAACCTCAAGGCTGAGTTGAAAAAGGCGAGGCAGGAGGCCGCAGATGAGAAGGTGGCGGCCGAACAAGCAGCAGCCGAACTGTCGATGTTAAAAGCCGTGAGCGACAAGCATGAGGCCCGGGTGACAGAGGTGCAGCTGGAGCTCAAGGATGCCAGCACGAAGTGCGAGGCCCTTGAGCAAAAGAATGAAGACCAGGCTACCGAAATATCCACGCTGAAATCCGAGCTTAAAGCGGAGCGAGTTGATAGGCTCTTCTTTGAAGAAGAACTCCGCCAAGTTAAGGCGATTGCGGATGGTAAGCCGTACTTACTGCAATGTGCCTTTGGTGGTAACAGGTTTGCATTGCTCACCCGGGTGTGGCGTTCCTCAGGCGCCTTTACGGACCTCCCGAGGAGTGCAGCGGACGCACAAATACTTCGCCTCTCGGGATGGGGATGTTGAGCCTCGACTGTTCTGGGCACAATTTCAAGCCCCCGAGCATCCTCCCCTCCCGAGCAAGCAGATGAAACAATTGATGGAGCTGCACAGGATGGCGGAGCCGGCCATGAAGGACCTCTGCATCCGGACGTGGCCTGCAGAGCCATTGCCGAGCAGTTACTTCGGCTTGCTGCAGAAATTGTGCGACGCTGCGCCTCGGATTGACGCTCTAAAGCGTTCTACGTCCATCGAGGGAGCTCGGATGGCCTTTGCAAGGACCATGATGCACTGGCCGAGGCTCAAGCCGACCGAGATGGCCACCGCGCCTCCACCCCCTGGGAAGGAGCATAGGCGCCCCGAGCAATACTTTTCCACCGTGATGGATGGTGCTCGGGCGATAGAAGCCCAATGCCCTAAGGATGTAATTTATGAATGAGCGTTTTGTCATGTATCCGATGACTGTTCCGCTTTATAATGCGGTTGCATGCTTATCATGTCTTTAAGCTTTGTATTATTTTGACTCCTATGTGGCCGTTCTTTCTGAAAGTTGCGAGTCATCGGCTTCAGCCCCCATGTAGATACTACACGAGGTGTTTCTACCTCCACACTGTGACCCTTAGCCGACGTATCGGTGCTCGAAGGCGGTAGTGCGAGGGGAACAAGGCAATCGGACTATGATGCTTTAGTGCTTTCACTTAGCCGTAGGAGCTTGACTGCGGGGGCTGATGACTAGCCCCAAGTGTTTTGTGATTTTCGGGTACACCGAGGTTGAAACCAGCATCGCATGGTTTGTAATCGTACAAACCCCTCGTATAACACGGAATAACCTCTATCTATTTTTAGTTTGACACTTATGCTCGGATTGCAGATCGGTTCTCGCTTATTATGACAGTCAGTTTTCGGCTTTCTCCACTGAGGTACTTGACCAGGTGAGCTGGAAGCACAATCGCAGTGGTTCTCCCTTTACCCTTTTAGCCGAACGAGCGGAACGCAAGAGGGCAAGCACAGGAGCCGGGCAACCCAACCATTGACCCAAGACATAATTCGGAACCGATTCATATAACGCAACATCCGAGACGCCGAACACATAAACAATAGTGTCGGGGTGATGCTTGGGGCGATTTTTATAGTCAAGCCCCCGGTCTATTAGCCGGTCGCATCGTAATATGTACTGAACAGCTTTTCTATCGGCGTCGATGAGTAGAGAACAGAGTATGTGACATAAAATACAGCAAGGAGGCCGTAAAGGATGGTCTTTATTTCTAATGAATTCTTATAACTCAAACTGCCGAGGCAACTGTTACAGGTATTTTGAAATGAAAAATAAAGTTTACAAAGGAGATGTTTTACTCGGTGTCTTCGATGGGTGGCTTGACGTCCTCAATGTGCCCTGTCGCATGTCTGCTCCTTTGCTCCCGAGGGGGTTGCGTTCCTTTAAAGGTGATTGCTACCGGCAAATGGACCTTGGGAAGAAGATCTTGAGAAGTCGCCGCAGTGTGGATGAGCTTTATGCTTGGAAGGTCCTAGATGGTACATGTGGTTTGTCCGAAGACATGTGTTGGCAGTAGTTCGGTCCAGCCGAGCACTTTCCCTTTGATAGTGGGTCCCCACAGCTGCCCATGGTATTTTGAGCATGAAGTTGTGCCTTCTTAGCACATATTTTACGGGAAGTAGGGCTGTGCTGTGGGGGGCGTATCCCTATTTTTGTTGGGAAGATGATTCCGGGAGTTCGGGTTGAGACCAAGCTCGTTTACTAACCTGACGTGCCTTTATGGCTGATTTGGGCGTCGGCCTATCGTCGCCATGCTGGAATTCGGCTGCCAGGGCCGCTGTGTGTTCCTCAGTTCGGAGAGAGCGCTCTGTATTGCCGTTGACAGTAATGACCCCCTTGGGCCCGGGCATCTTGAGCTTCAGGTACGCATAGTGGGGGACGGCGTTAAAGCGAGCGAATGATGTGCGGCCGAGTAGGGCGTGATAACCGCTGCAAAAAGGGACAATGTCGAAGATCAAGTCTTCCCTGCGGAAGTTGTCGGGCGAGCCGAACACTACTTCTAGATTCACGGTGCCCGAGCAGCGGGCTTCGCCGCCTAGGATCACTCCTTTAAAGGTAGTGTTGCTAGGTTTGATCCTTGATGGATCTATACCCATCTTTTTCACCGTGTCTGGGTAAATCAGATTAAGGCTACTTCCTCCGTCCATTAGGACTCTAGTGAGGTGATACCCATCGATAATGGGGTCTAGGACGAGGGCTGCCGAACCTCCGTGACGGATACTGGTTGGATGGTCCCGTCGGTCGAAGGTGATCGGGCAAGCCGACCATGGGTTATACTTCGGGGCTACGGGCTCTACGGCGTAGACCTCCCGAAGGGCGCGCTTCCTCTCCTTTTTTGGTATGTGGGTGGCATATATCATGTTCATAGTTTTTACCTCTGGAGAGAACTACTTTTGTCCTCCATTGCTTGGACCGCGGGGCTCGTCATCGTCCTCGCTGCGTGGGCCCTTGCCTTGCTCTTCGGTTGCGAGTTTGCCAGCTTGTTTGAATACCCAACAATTACGGTTGGTGTGGGTAGTAGGCTTGTCTTGGGTGTCGTGGATCTGGCAGGGCCTATCCATGATTTTGTCCAGCGTGGTAGGTCCGTCTCGATTTCCTTTAGAAGGTTTCTTCCACTGTCCGGATTTTGGGTTGCGGAAACCGACATTAACGGCCGTGTCCTCAGCATCGCCGTTGTTGTGCCGGCGTTTGTTTTTGTTACGTCGTGGTTTCCCATTTCCATCCTGGACTTCGGAGGTGCCGGGGTCTTCGGGGTTATGGCCTCGTCGAGCTTGCCAGTTATACTCACCTGCGCAAAAGCAGGTCATAAGTGAGGTATGGGCGGACATTGTCCTCGGCTTGTCTTGGCCGAGCTGACGAGCTAACCACTCATCCCGGATATTATGTCTGAAGGAGGCTACTACCTCGGCGTCCGGGCAGTCGACGATCTGGTTTTTCTTGGTCAAGAACTGATTCCAGAATTGCCGAGCCAATTCACCTGCTTTCTGGACAACATTGCTCAGGTCGGAGGAGTCCGGTGGCCGGACATAAGTGCCTTGGAAGTTAGATCGGAAGGCATCCTCGAGCTCTTCCCAGCTCCCGATGGAATTCTCGGGGAGACTGTTTAACCAGTGTCGAGCTTGCCCCTTAAGTTTTAGGGGCAGATACTTGATGGCGTGGAGATCATCTCCTCGTGCCATATGAATGTGGAGGAGGAAGTCCTTAATCCACACGGCTGGGTCTGTTGTCCCGTCGTATTGCTCTATGTTAATGGGTTTAAACCCTTCAGGGAACTGATGCTGCATCACCTCGTCTGTGAAGCATAGTGGGTGGGCAGCGCCTCTGACCCGAGCTATGTCATGCCTACGATCGGCGGTCGATCGGGCCCGGTTTTGTTCCCGGCCTCTATTGTTGCGGTCGAGCCAAGACTGGTACCCGTCCCGTCTAGCTGGGGAGTACCCTCTAGATCCGTAGATGGATCTTGTGTGGCCTGCTCTATAATACAGGTCATGTCGTAAGTCATACCTGTCCTCAGGCTCTGCTGGCTCTTTTCCTCTCCTGCGGGGTACCGCAGGTCTGTACTCGGCCTCGCCGGCTGTCCTATCCCGTCCTCGGGGAGGGCGGTCCGGCTGGTCGTACGGAGTATGCCTGGGAGGCGATGTTTCAAGGACCTTGTCATCGAACTGCGGCAGCAGCCGCCGGCGTGGGTAGCTCTTGGGTTGGTACGGTAGATTGGTACCGTATCCTTCTTCGGCTGCCAAGACCCTTGTCCATCTATCATTGAGGGTGTCTTGTTCGGCTTTGAGCTGCTGTTGTTTTGCCTTCAGGCTTCGAGCGGTGGCTAAAACCTGCCGCCTAAACCGTTCCTGATCCGCAGGGTTTTTGGGGACGGTGAAGTCTTCGGTTTCTAGGCTGTCCTCCTCCTCGACAGGGGGAAGGTAGTTGTCGTCCTCGGAATCATTAAGATCCTCGGTGTCGCGCCGATCTTCGGGCCTTTCCTGGTCCTCCAGTGGCTGTTCGGGGACTTCAGGGTCGCCAAGGTCTTCCGGGGTGTCATTTTCCCCGGTGCCTGCAATGGTCTCCCTTCCCTTGTTTGCCTTAGATCGTTTGCGCTGTTTCTGACGCCTTGACGGCGCCTCACCGGATTTATCTCCATTCTTCTTAGGGGTGCGATCGCCCTTATCGTCGGGGGTGTCTACCATGTAGACGTCGTAGATGGAGGTGGCAGTCCATCGCCCAGTGTTGACGGGGGCGGGGGCGCCGTCCTCTTCATCCATGTCTTCTGCCTCCTCGGAGGCGTAGTCCAGCATATCGGTTAAGTCTTCGATAGTGGCTACCAAGTGGGTGGTGGGTGGGTCGAGAAATTCCCCATGACCCGCCTTCAGACCGATCTGAGCATGGGTCGAGGTCGGGTCGTCTGTTGTTTATATTGATAGGATCCGATCCAGCGCCTCGTTGATCATCGAGAGCTCAGCCGGATCGATCTGCCTGGGTCTTTCGGAGTTAACCTCCAACGTGTCCGTACAAAGAGTGTGTTCGGCAGGGGCCGACCCCTGGCCCTCAGGTACTGTAACCGGATCCGGACTAAGAGCCAGATCACCGGCAGGGATGGACCCGAGGGCGGAGTCGAGAAAGAGATCCGAAGTTAAGGCTTCGGAGACTTCGGGCTCATCAGAGGAGATCGCAAGCCCAGCGAATGAAAGATCGCCCCGGGAGTCTACGGAGAACTCTAGGTTCCCGAATCTGATCTCTTGATCGGGGGCGCGACTCCCGATTCGACCAGGGTGGCCGGTCGGGTCGGCGTGCAATACGATGCTGCCAAAAGCGAAAATCTGTCCGGGGGGAAGGAGCCCCCATTACGGACTTCATCGCTAATGATTAGGCAAGCCATCAATTCCTCTTGCGATCCCACAGCGGAACTCTCAATGGAAGCACCAATGTCGATGTCAAAACCGGCGGATCTCGGGTAGGGGGTCCCGAGCTGTGAGTTTAGGATTGATGGGTAACAAGGGACGAAGGAGACGATGTTTACCCAGGTTCGGGCCCTCCTATGGAGGTAAAACCCTACGTCCTGCTTGGTTGTATTGATGTGTATGAAGATTACAGAGTCGATCTACCTCGAGATCAAGTAGCCAAAACCCTAGATGAGCTTGTCTGCCCTCTACGATCTAAACCCCCCGGTTTATATAGACACCGGGGGTACCTAGGGTTTACACATGATAAGTCTCCAGCCGGAAGTAAAGACGTTGATCCCCTCATCTTGACTTGGAGTGCACGCCGCGTCATCGGAGGTTTCCTTCTAGAATACGGGGTCATCGCATATCCCGGCCCTTCCTGCGATAACCAGAGAGCGGCCCACCGAGCCGGCCTATGAGAGATAAGCCGGCGGCCCGAGGACCCCTTAGTCCAGGACTCCCTCAACGGGGTTTTCCCCTTATCTATCAATATGTCTGCGCCCTTCCAGGGCTGCGAGGGTTTTCCCAAATCTATGGACTTATCACCATGCTCACCAAGGGTCCCATCAGTCCCTTGGTTTCCACTCCCATCGCCATCTGTCATGTCAACATCCTTGTTCACAGCGTTATTCTCCTCCTGGGGAGTTCCTCCACCTCCACCTCGAGATCATAATGCATGCCATCATAAGACCAAGGTACAAAATCAGGTATAAACTCCACGTACAGCACACCAACAAGCAACCTCGCAATGCCATGTTTGTGCGTGAACGACATATCAACCATCTCTATTTTTCTTACAAAGATCTGAGACTCCAAACAATAAGGAAGTCGTTAAGAAGTGGCTCTGGAACTCCCGAAAGTCTGATCCAAACCTTCTCTAGCGGTGTTCCTTTCGGCTCAGGTTTTTTTTGCACTCATCAAGTTGAAACACTTACTCCAGTGACTTTGCTGAATCGAAACTTCAAGAGGCGATCAAGATCCTCTCTCCTAGGAAACTCGACTCGGTACACCTGATCTTCCACTCTGACAGGAGCCCAGTGAAAAGTCTCTGAAACAAGCCTCCTGAGCTGCTGAGACACCTGATC
Organism: Elymus sibiricus; assembly: GCA_039707655.1. NCBI lineage: Eukaryota > Viridiplantae > Streptophyta > Magnoliopsida > Poales > Poaceae > Elymus > Elymus sibiricus. The sequence continues at coordinate 349,780,902 of CM077669.1, read as the reverse complement.
CTCTGTCAGCGTCCCATGCATGACCTTGACCAAACCGGTCCTCGAACTCTCCAGCCGAGGTGTCACAGAAATGGAAGCTATATGAGGCGTCTCAAAGAACATGAGTCTATTATGACTGAATCAATATATGTTCCCAACCGGCTTTTGGGGGGGGGGTGAGCTAATAGTGGATTGCGGCAAGGAAATACATTCTACTAAAGAGCAATTATCGTAATTAAAGTCCTTGTTATCCAAGATAGTGGGTACATCACTAGTTAAAGTTTTGACCTCTCCAAACCCACTTTTTACATTTTTATCATTAAGATCATTACCGTCCGAACAAACAGGACACCTTCTAGCTAAAGTTGACTCATCTCCAATCCCTTTATCATCTATTTTCAGATTAGTAAACAAAGATTCAATGGGAGAAGTACCAATCATTTTAAGATCTTCATCATGATTACGGTAAAAACCGGGTGGAAGAGCCTTTCCTAAGAATTCTCGCTTAGCTCTCAACCTCATGGTCCTCTCCTTACTTTCATTAATATATATTTGGATGGATTTAATAGACTCATTAATATCAAGCTTGGGTGGCAAGTTTTTACATTTAAGATTTTCCACATCATGAGCAATCATATCCACGTTCTAGCCATATCGTCAACTTTATGCAACTTTTCTTCTACCATAGTGTTGAAAATCTTTTGAGAACTAATAAATTCTTTAATGGTGTTCTCAAGATCAGTAAGTATCCTATTATTATTGTTGGATGAGTTTCCATAGGAATGACCATAAGAATTTCCATAGTTATTAGAGGAATTATCGGGATACGGCCTAGCATTGAAATTACCTCTATAAGCATTATTGTTGAAATTATTTCGCGAGACAAAGTTCACATCAATAGCATCATTATTTTTCTCAATAAAAGTAGACAATGGCATGTCACTAGGATCAACTTGAGCGTTCTTGTTTGCAATCATATTCATAAGATCATCTATTTTATCACTCAAAGTAGTAATTTCTTCAACAGAATTTACCTTCTTACCAGTTGGAGCTCGCTCGGTGTGCCATTGAGAATAATTTGTCATGATATTGTCCAGAAGTTTTGTAGACTCTCCTAATGTCACCTCCATAAAGGTACCACATGCAGCAGAATCTAGAAGGTTTCTAGACACAAAGTTCAGTCCAACATAGAAATTTTGTATAATCATTCATAAGTTTAGGCCATGAGTGGGACAATTTGTAATCATCATTTTCATTCTTTCCTATGCTTGGGAAACATGTTCTTTCTCATGTTGTTTAAAACTCATAATTTGGTTTTGAAGAGATATAATTTTAGCGGGAGAAAAATACTTGGCAATAAAAGCATCCTTACACTTATCCCATGTTCCAATACTATTGCGAGACAAGGATGAAAACCAAGTTTTAGCTTTATCTCTTAGTGAAAAAGGAAATGATTTTCATTTGACCACATCATTATCCATATCCTTTTTCTTTTGCATGTCACATAATTCAACAAAGGTGTTGAGATGAGAAGCGAGATCCTCATTAGGACTTCCCGAAAATTGTTATTTCATCACAAGATTTAGCAATGCAGTATTAATATCATAAACCTCCGCACTAGTGGCGGGTGGTATTGGTGTACTAATAAATCATTATTATTAGTATTTGAGAAGTCACGCAACTTAATATTATCTTGAGAGATGGTGACAAAACAAGTAAACTAGCAAGCAAACGAGTAAACTAGATAACTAAGCAGACAAGCAAATAGAAATATTTTTGTATTTTTTATTTTTATAGTAAGCAAAATATAACAGAAAATAAAAAGTAGAACAAGTGAATGATAATTTGTGAGAAGGTACTTGATAGGAATTTGATGATCCAGGCAACGGCGCCAGAAATCCTTCCTAATACTTGTAAACTGCGTTGGGATTTTCCCAAAAGAGGAGGGGATGATGAAACAAAGCAAAGGTAAGTATTTCCCTTAGTGAGAACCAAGGTTATCAAACCAGTAGCAGAACCATGCAAATTCCCGTCTTCAGCGCCTACGCACAAAAGATCAAACACTTGCACCCAACGCGAGCAAGAGGGTTGTCAATCCCCTTGAACTCGTTACTTGCAAGCGGTAAGTAGTGCTAGATAGATAATTTGATAAATATAAATTGAAAATAAAAAGTAAGTAAATAATGAAAGCAAGGTATTTAGAGTTTTTGTAATTATATTTGTGAGGAGACCTGGGGGGCATAGTGTTCGCTAGAGGCTTATCTCTCGAAGAAGGCATACGCTGGGTAAACAAATTACTGTTGGGCAATTGATAGAAAAGCACATAGTTATGAAATATTTATTCACGGCAATGATCATGTATATAGGCATCACGTCCATAAACAAGTAGGCCGACTCCTGCCTGCATGTACTACTATTACCACCCATCGACCGCTATCCAGCATGCATCTAGAGTATTAAGTAAAAACAAAGTAATGCTTGGAGGATGATGAAATGATGTAGAGAAGTAAATCCAATCAATATGAATAAAACCCATCGTTTTACCCTTAGTGGCAGCAATACAATACGTGTCATGTCTCTTTCTGTCACTGAGATTGAGCACCGCAAGATTGAACCCACTACAACGCACCACTCCCACTTGAAGATAAATCAATCTAGTTGGCCAAACTAAACCGATAGATCGAAGAGCATTACGAAGCTATAACAATCATGAAAATAAAACACCAGCAAGTATTCAGTATCTTTTCATGAAAAATCTGAACATAAACCCACAATTAATTGGATCCCAACAAACACACCGCAAAGATTGATTACATAAGATAGATCACCGCATGAATCATGGTGATCTTGGTAGTGAAGAACATAGAGAGAGAGATAGCCATCTAGGTACTAACTACGGACACGTAGGTTTGAAGTAAACTACTCACAGATCACCATGGGAGTAGCAAGGTTGATGTAGAGGCCCTCCGTGATCGATCCCTCCTGCGGCGGGACACCCGAACAGGGCTCCAGATGGCACACGGCGGAACAGAGACTTGCGGCGGCAAAAAAAAGTATTTTGGGAGGCTCTCTAGGATTTTCAGAATATATGTGAATTTATAGGCCAGAGATCAGGGCCAGGAGAGCGAGGAGGTGGCCCCAAGTTATCAGGGCGCAACCACCCCCTGGGCGCGCCCTGATGGCTTGGGGGCACCTCATGTGCCCATCGGTCTTCCTCCAAAGCTTCCAGGTCTTATTTTGGTCCAGAAAAAATCATCAAAAAGTTTCGGGGTATTTGGACTTCGTTTGGTACAGTATTCCTGAAAAGCGAAAAAACGCAGAAAACAGCAACCGGCACTTGGCACAGGGTTAATAGGTTAGTGCTCAAAATTAATATAAAACAACAAGTAATTACATAAAAAGTATCCTAGAATGTTAATATAATAGCATAGAACAATCAAAAATTATAGATACGTTGGAGACGTATCACATACCCCGTGTCCCCCTGAAGTCGTCTGGTATGGTGAGATAGAACTTCTTGTTTGTTTGGACGGGGCCACCACACTTTCCTGATTTGTGCTTGCACTATGGACACTATGAATGAAAACCCTCGAATCAGCTAGAAGGAAAAATAATCCACGGCTATTTCCCCCGGGTGATTGACAGGGACAGACGAACTGCGATTGAAGATGCTCAAATATTTCACAAAAATAATTACCTGGTTCATTATTAGAAAAAAAACAACATGCCCAATCCTGCAGAAAACCCCAATCGAGCAGCATGGAGAAAGTTAGGGCCGATAGACATCAATGAGGGGAAGAAACAAAATGCGGCGGTGTTCGTCGTCGGCAGCCGCTGCGAGAGGCATCATCGAGCTCAAAGATTTGGGCGGACCTGGGTCGAGAACGAGCAACTGTACTGCAGTTCGAGTGAGGACGAAGGGGGGGAGGGGGTGAGATTTTTTTTACCGCGTAGGAAATGGTTTGTAAGCAATGTCATTAATGTTACCACGATTGAGGTGAACCGGCATCCAAAATTCCTTTGTCGTTAATTTAGTGCATCCACTAAGTAAAATACCAACTACAGTACATGGATGTGATGGGAAAGATGTGGATTGCCGTTCGATCGCGGTGCATCCTACGGTGTGCATGCGCGATCCGCGTGGCTTGGGTTCTGGCAAATCAGAATGCAACGCACAACAGGGTGAACGCACACGGTTCCAGAAGGCACACGGTTCCAGAAAGTAACCGTTTGTCCAAATAAATCACAAAGTTTGAAGCGGAACCCATATTTCCTTAGTCGTTTCTCCTTGATTTTTTCTACGGTTAACATACCCCCTAGAATGCGCCATGTTCGAATTTGACATTTTTTTGGCCTCGTTTACTATATTAAGGCTTTTATGTGCATTTATTGGCATTTGCAACTTATAACTCGAGTTCAAACATTCTGTATATGAAAAAGTGCAAAAAATGGTTCGAAAATCATAATTGGGGCATTGAATAACTTTTCAGGTATCTGCATGAAAATAATAGAAATTTAAAGGATATGTGTGGGAAGAGTCAAGCACAGATGCGTCATTTATTGGTTTTTTAACTCTAGAAAATGGAAAACATGCCTCAAAAAGATGATACCTTGTGTGGTGCCTTGGCATGACCTCAATATGATGTGGTAAGTATTTGAGAAGGTTTGGCTAACGTCGTTGTACACACTCTTCACATATCGAACCACCACCGAGGAAGTTTGAGGGTTTTGGGAGAGAAATCGCCATGGTTTCAAGGGGAATCCATATTTCCTTAGTTATTTCTCCTTGATTTTTTTTCTACGGTAAACATACCCCCTAAAATGCATCGTGTTCAAATTTGAAATTTTTTCGGGCTCGTTTACTATATTAAGGCTTTTATGTGCATTTATTGGCATTTACTACTTATAATTCGAGTTCGAATAATCTGTACATGAAAAAGTGCAAAACAATGGTTCAAAAAAACATAATTGGAAAATTGAATAACTTCCATGTATTTTACTAGAAAATAATATAAATTTAAAGGATATGCGTGGGAAGAGTCAACCACAAATGCATCGTTTATTGTTTTTTTAACTCTAGAAAATGAAAAACACGCCTGAAAAACATGATATCTAGTGCGGTGCCTTGGCATGACCTCAATATGATGTGGTAAATATTTGAGAAGTTTTGGATAACGTCGTTATACACACTCTTCACATATTGAACCATCACCAAGGAAGTTTCGTGGTTTTGGGAGGGAAATCGCCATGGTGTGAAGGGGAACCCATATTTCCTTAGTCGTTTCTCCTTGATTTTTTTCATGGTAAACATACCCCCTACAATGCATCGTGTTCGAATTTAACATTTTTTCGGGCTTGTTTACTATATTAAGGCTTTTATGTTTATTGGCATTACTACTTATAATTCAAGTTTAGAACATTCTGTACATGAACAATTGCAAAAAATGGTTCAAAAAATCATAATTGGGGCACTGAATAACTTTTCAAGTATTGTACCAGAAGATAATAGAAATTTAAAGGATATGCGTGGGAAGAGTCAACCACAAATGCGTCGTTTATTGGCTTTTTAACTCTAGAAAATGGAAAACACGCCTAAAAAACATGATACCTTGTGTGGTGCCTTGGCATGATCTCAATATGATGTGGTAAATATTTGAGAGGGTTCGACTAATGTCGTTATACACACTCTTCACATATCGAACCATCACCGAGGAACTTCCGTGGTTTTGGAGGGAAATCGCCATGGTTTGAAGGGGAACCCATATTTCCTTAGTTGTTTCTCCTTGATTTTTTTCTATGGTAAACATACCTTCTACAATGCATCATGTTCAAATTTGACATTTTTTCGGGCTCGTTTACTATATAAAGGCTTTTTTGTGCATTTGTAGGCATTTAAAACTTATAATTCAAGTTTGAACATTGTGTACATGAAAAAGTGCAAAAAAATGGTTCAAAAAATCACAATTGGGGCATTGAATAACTTTTCAGGTATTTTACTGGAAAATAATAGAAATTTAAAGGATATCCTTGGGAAGAGTCAACCATAGAAGAGTCGTTTATTGGTTTTTTAACTCTAGAAAATGGAAAACACGCCTGAAAAGCATGATAACTGTTATATGCCATCAGTATGTGGTGGTAAATATTAGAAAACCATGCAAAGTATCAAGTACTATCTGATACGAGTTTTCCAAAATACAGTTTTAATCCCAAAAAATTTCATACAATAAATCGTTTGCCAAATGATGGATGGCATAGGAGAGAGAAAAGGCTTGTATGCGTGCGAGCTCGCTTTTAATGCCGAGATGTGCATGCTAGCTGTGCCCCCCCCCACAACTATTTGCAGTGGCAGCCGCGTGGCCACTCAAGTGTCGTGGCAACACAACCATGCCTGGTTTGTCGACGAGGCTATGCGTCTGGTAGCACACAACGACTACCGCGCATGCTCTGGAAACATGTATGCTTGCAAGCGCAGCCAGTGCGCGCCATGGCAACAAGCAAGCGTAGCCAGGGCGCGGACTATGGCATCGTATATATTGCTCACTAGTGCTCTAGAAAACAACCGGACTGTACGACTTTCCATCCACTCTGTCCCAGAGCTATCTCCACACGTTGATCATGCCACCGCGTCGCACACTAACTGGTAAGGAAGCGATGGCAGCCCACCGCGCTGAGTTCATCGCCACCCTTGACCACACAGTAACAGGTAAGGAAGCGATGGCATGCCCTCGCGCCGAGTTCTTTGCCGCCCGAGACAGCACGCCAATGTGGGCAGACTATAAAGCTACCTAGGATGAATGGGTGAAGTATTAAGCGGAGGCCAAAGACGCACAGGACTAGCGGAAGAGGTAACAAGCTCGTAAGAAAAGAGAGTCCATCCGCCACAAGAAAGAAGCGGCCGCATGCGCTGCTGAGGAGAGTTGCGCGGAGATCCAAGCACGATGGGCTGCCACCGACAAGGCCAAGAACGACGGTCTCTGGCCAGCATGGCCTGATGCCTCCACCTGCCAGCAGGATCGCGGTGGTAGCTACCAAACCTGCTGACGAGAGCTGAATGAAGATCCAAGCACGTTGGGCTACCGCTGATAAGGCCGAGAGAGACGATGTGTGGCAAGCATCGGAGAAGTAGTTTGCGTGTGTGTTGCTCGAACGTTCGTTTAATTAATTATGAGCATCTAAGTACTAGTAGTTACCCCTACTAATTTTTAGAGCAAATTATGATCTACGGATTTAAGTACGTTCATCGAGTGTCAACCTTGTGTACCGTCACGACCACCCACAAATTTTTTGACGTGGGATCACCAATTTTCTCTTTTCTCACACACGAGTATTTGATGTGCTTCGCTTGCGTTGTGTGTTTGCCCGCGTAAGGTTCGAGTTTCGTAGCGCAATTTTCATTAGGGTCGCAATTTCAGAAGTTATTCCTCCCACACCATCCCCGCCCATCACATTTCAGCTGTAACTCCCCGCCATCTGCCCCCCAGCAGCTCAAACCGCCGCCGTCACAACCACATCTATGTTCTGCCCCAGCCTCGTTGATCTAGTGAGGTAACCACCGACATCACCGCGCCGGCCCGATTGCTTGGATGGAGTCTGCAAAACACCCTCATGCCTCCCAAGCCCCACCCTCTATTGCAGAGCATCGTCCCTGTGTAAGCACAACCACATATCACACGGAGGTCGAGCAGCTCATGGTAGTCGATGGCGCGGTGGCCACTGTGCGTGTCGACCCGGAGGAACACCTCACCGCCGACGCCACCGACTTGGTGCAGGCACTGCCCGACATGAAGTGTCCCAACAACTACCCCCGGGATTTACCATGTTTGAACTGTCCAGTTCTATTTTACCAATATCAGTTGCAATGGCTATGTTTTGTGTGGTTGATGTGTTAAGCCTGTTGTACTAAACGTGCCTAACCCGTCTTAACTATTTTCCCTACCTTTTCCGAGACAACTGGGTCATTATCTGCTCTAGCAGCACCTGGCTTCCGATGTTTAATCGTGCCACTTTCAGTTTCACTAGTACAAGTTTTAATGGCTATGTTAGGTTGTCTGTACTCTATAGTTAACACGTCTGTTGTTTATTTCAGTAATGCAAACTGTGTTGTTCAAGTATGAACTATCCAATTCAATTTCACGAATACCAGTTACAAACTTACAATGCCTATGCTAGGTTGATGCTAAGCGGTTTGTATTGAACAGTTATATCCATTTTCTAACACTATCCCTTTTGTACCGTGCTACTCTTTGCAATAAAGATATCACTGGAGATGCTATCCTTTAATTACCATTTGCTATTTTTGGTGGATGTTAACCCTGTTGTAGTTAACATGCCTTTCCATGTACTTACGCAGGGTCATAATGTTCGATGATGTTTTTTACCGTCGAGGTTAGTCATATCCCAATATCTCATAGTATTTTACATCATTTATGCAATTTTAGTTTAGATTCTAACATTTACTTGTTGCTTGTAGGTACAAATGTTAGCAGTACTGATCAGCGCTTTGACCCACATGAACTCCTCGCCGCCGACTTTGGGCGGGCTCTGACCCCGATGCAGGGCCTTAGCAACTACCCCTCTGGATTTACCAAGTATGAATTGTCCAATTAAATTTTACCAATACCAGTTGCAATGTCTATGTTTTGTATGGTTGATGTGTTTAGCCCGAAGTAGTAAACATGCCTAACCCGTCTTAGCTATTTCCCCTACCTTTTTCTAGACAACCGGGTCATTCTATGCTCTAGCAGCACCTGGCTTGCGATGTTTAACCGTGTCAATTTTAGTTTCACCAGTACCAATTTCAATGACTATGTTAGGTTGTATGTAGTTAACACGTGCCTTGCTTATTTGAGTAATGCACGCTGTTCAAGTATGAACTATCCAGTTTAATTTCATCGATACCAGTTACAGACTTACGACGCATATGCTAGGTTGATGTTAAGCCAGTTAAAGTGAACAGTTATATCCATTTTTTACTCTGTCCCTTTGCTACATGAAGATATCACCGGAGATACTATCGTTTAATTAGCATTTGCTATTTTTGGTGGATGTTAACCATGTTGTATTTAACATGCCTTACTACGGACTTACGCAGGGCCACACCATGCAATGCTGTTGTTTACCGTCGAGGTTAGTCACATCCCAATGTCTTATACTCCCTCCGTCCCAAAATAAGTGACTCAACTTTGTACTAACTTTGTATTAAAGTTAGTACAAAGTTGAGTCACTTATTTCGGGACGGAGGGAGTAGTATTTCACTCATTTGTGCAATTGCAGTTTAGCTTCTAACATTTACTTGTTGCTTGTAGGTACATATGTCAGCTGTGACGCCCGGATAATTTGGCTACAGTAATTCCGGTAATTAAGCAACAGTAATCCCACGCTAATGTTGCCACGTCACCGCGTTCACTGTTGCCGCGATCACTGTTGTTGAATTCGCGCCTGTGCAAACCCCGTCAGTTTCGTTGCAATTTAAATCGTCCGAAAAAGGCGGATGATAAAGTTGTTCAAAACCGAAATTAAAAATGTTGGATGGATTGCAAATATTCCGTAATGTTTAATAAAATTAAAACGGAAATTTTTAGAATTTAATTGGACCTCCAAAAGTATTTAAAACGTGTTTTCGGATCGTAGGGATTTTAGACTACGAATTGGACCGGTTTTGGACGAAACTGGGCTCGGCCCAGGCCGCCCGTATAAGAGGCCGGGGCGTACCCTAGCGTTCCCGTGCCTCATTCCCCCCCCCCCCGACCGCCGCCGCGCGCGCAGCGCCTCCCCTGCGCCCCCGCGTTCGCCCCCCTCCCCCCCCGTCGACCGTGCGGGCCGGCCGCGCCGCGCGCCCGCCGCCCTGGGCCCCGGCCGCCGCCGCGCCCGCCGGCCTTGGCCGGCCCGCGCCCCGCGGCCCTGCGCCTCGCCTCCTTCGCCCCCGCGCTGGCCGGTGCCAGCCCCGGCCCGACCGGCCCCGCCGCGGCCCCGCGCCGCCGGCCGCCCGCACCGGCGCCGCCTTCTCCGCGCGCCCCCGCCGGCCTCCCTCGAGCCTGCTCGCCGCCCGCGCCTCCCGGTCCGCCCCATCGCCCGCGACTCCCCTCGCCGCCGGCCCCCTCCGGCGACCCTCTCCCCCGGTGAGCACCCCCCCCCGGGCCCGCGCCGCCGCCGGCTGGCCACCGGCCCGACTCGCCCCCCTGTGCCCGTGCGTGCGTGCGTGTGTGTCCCGTGTGTGTGTGTGTGTGTGTTGTATTGTGTGTGTATATACGTATGCAAATACGTATATACACATATATATACACATGTACGTACACATGTACGTACACATATACACTAAATAGAAAATAGAAATATAAAAATGAAATTAGAAATAAGTGAATAAATATATTAATAAGTAATAATTAATTAATTAGATTAATTAATTAGTTAATTAGTGATTTAGTTAATGAGTTAATTAGTTAAGTTAATTAGCTGATTAAGGTTAATTAGATTAACTAATTAATCTGTTAATTAATTGATTTAAATAAACAGTAAAAATACAGTTCCGGATAAATAGGGTATATTAAATAAAAGAAATTCAGAAAATGATTAAATCTTTAATAATTAATATAAAATAAACCGTAGCCCGGATCGAAAAACTTTGAACATGAAAGTTGCTCAGAACGACGAGACGAATCCGGTTACGCTGCCCGTTAGTCTGTCAGATGCCCCTAGCATAGCAAACCTGTAACTTTTTGCCTGTTTCTGGCGGGTGAATAGTGCGCGATTTTAATAAAATAATTCCAGATAAATCCCTAAATTAACTAGAGCACTTAGATAGGCAATGTATCACCCTGCACCTACCTTCTAGCTGTCCCATGCTTCTAACATCGCAGCCTGGGACATTGCCCCCCCTCCGGTCATCTGTCTGACATTTGTCCGGAACCGGGAAAACATTCCCGGATGGGTTCCCCCCTTCTCGGTATCGTGTAGTGCCGCGTTAGTGCATGCCTAGCTAAACATTTTGCCATGTCATGCATCGTGTTGCATCTGTGTGCATTGTATTTATTGTTTCTTCCCCCTCTTCTCTTCGGTAGACCCCGAGGCTGACGGAGCTGCCGGGTACGACTACGCACTTGACGACCAGCCTTTTGCCGCAGAGCAGCAAGGCAAGCAAAACCCCCTTGAGCATTCCGATATCACCCATCTCTCTCCCTCTTATTCATGCATTAGAATTTTGCTACTGTATTAGATAGCTCCTATTCTGATGCATAGCCTGATTTTGATGAACTGCTACTGTATTTGTTGATTATATCAACTGCCTAGTATAGGTGGATCAGTGAATCCCGGAGACCCCTTAGTCCCAGTTGCCCCTGCTTGATCATTGACGACACCGAGGACGTGAAGACAGAAGACTCAGTCATTAAGACTGACAAGCCATTACCGACACAGCACCACACACCCCTTTAGTAGGGCACTGCAGAGCTACCATCGAGTGTCGAGGGTGATACCTCACTAGCACTCCCGATGTTAATTCTGTAGCGTAGTTATCGGTAATGGGTATCGAGGGTGATTCCTCTTTTCCATTTACCGGTATCAACTCTTGTCTTACCCTTACCTCGGGTGGGATCCATCGAGGGTGATTCCTCGGATCTCCACTTGGCGTATAGCCACACAGTTACTATGACCGGGTTACTGATTATGTTAAAGACGGGTCGGCCCCAAGGGTACCCGCGAGAGATATTGGTGGGATGCGCCGCAAGGCATCCGGATACTTGGTGGGGTGCGCCGGAAGGCACTCGAGTGTTCTTGGCGGGGCGACGAACTGCAATATGTTCGAGCTTGCCCCGCACCTAATAAATTGCTAATGGGTTGGGTGCTGGATCTGAGTTAGGTCATTGGCCTTAATACGCACTAACCTTCGCGTGGGGTAGTTATGGGCACTCAGCGTTGTTGTATCAGCCGAAGCTCTTCGGACGTCAGCAATGGAGCGGCGCGCGACGGATTGGGCTGGAACGTACAGCTCTGGAGTGGAGTGTACTAGGTCTGTTTCCGGCCGCGTACGCACCGTGCAGGTGTGCAAAGGGTGATTGGGCCCATGACCCCTGAGCGCATAGGATTTAGACCGGCGGGCTGGCCTCTGCGATGAGTCTAGGTGGGGCGACGACGTGCTGATATCCCGAGGCCGGGCATGACCCAGGAAAGTGTGTCTGGCCCGAGGTGACTCAGGCGCGTTGGGGAATATGTGGTGCACCCCTGCAGGGATGAAATATCTATTCGAATAGCCGTGTCCACGGTAACAGGACGACTTGGAAAGGTGCCATGACCTTATACAACTTTAATCATAATTTAATTTAAAATGAATTGTGGCTCCGGGATTGCTTCCTCGCGGGGAAGTCGAGGAAGGATCTCTGGGCGTGTTACTTAATTAAAATTGCTCAACAATATGATATATGCATGAGCTGCAGGTCTACTCTCTTCTCATGCTGCAAGATGTTGAAGATGCTAGTCTTCGATAGGACTAGGTCTTCCCCCCTATTCTTGCTTTCTGCAGTCAGTCCAGAGATACCCCCCTTTCATTGAGTATGATGCATATCTAGCTTAGTTCTGATATAAGTCTTGCGAGTACTTTGGATGAGTACTCACGCTGCTTTGCTCCCCCTTTTCCCCCCTTCGATACGTTGCTGCGTTCAGAGGATGGAGCCCCGGAGATGGAGTTCGCTGGAGACGGCTACTACACCGCCGATGGAGCTTACTACTACGTGGAGACCGCCGACGCTCAGGAGTAGTTAGGAGGTTCCCAGGCAGGAGGCCTCGCCTCTTTCGATCCGCTACCTATGTTTGTGCTAGCCTTCTTAAGGCATCCTTGTCTAACTTATGTCTGTACTCAGATATTGTTGCTTTCGCTGACTGGTGCTCGTCAGAGCTTTATATTCGAGCCCTCGTGGCCCCTGGCTTGTAATATTAAGCTGTATGACTTTATATTTGTGTCTTTTGTCGTGTTGTGGTACTAATCAGTGAGTCCCTAATCTTGGTCATACGCATTGCGTGTTTAATTAGCGTACGGTCGAGAATGGGGGCGTCACAAGTTGGTATCAGAGCCGACTGCCTGTAGGTACCCCCTTTCCAACTCCTTGGCCGAAGTTGAGTCTAGTTAAAGAAAACTGTTTTACTAACTTGGCTGCGTGGCTTACGGGCCCATGTCGCCATTGGGTGGTATCAGGATCTTTTATTCCTCTTCTATACTCCGGGACTCTCATCTCTCTTCTTTTCGGGTAAAAGATTTTACTAAGCTCTGACTCTAGGTTCTCGTAACTACTTCTCCCGGAGAGCCATCATACCAGAAGATCACCTGGTTCGTCAGAAGATTCTGAAGATACCTTTTTGATGTTTTCCGAGACTTTATGCTCATCGGCTTTGCGATTCCCTATCACCGATAAGTCTCTATGGATGACTAATTGCACTTGTCATTCATACAATAATTTCTCGTGGCCCTTCTTATTACAAGATGCCTCGAATTACTCTTCATTGCCGAGAATCCTTTGAGTTTACAGCCTTGCAGTTTTATTCCGCATGAAAACCTTTGCGGTTAATTCCTCACATTTATCGAGGATCCGCTCTTCTCAGTTGTTCATATGTCTCACAAAATTCTCCGGAATGCTTTTCGATCTTCCGAAAATCCTCTGCAGTCTATTGCTTTTGAAATTCTTGACTGCTCGGATTATGGTTAATTCCATATGTCTAGTAGTCCCTGTTGGCACCCTTTGTCTTTGCCATTTTGAGCTTATTGATTCAATGTGTGCGTATGCACGCGATCATCAGGTGATCCGTTTAAATTATCTTTCCGGCTCAGACGTCCTTCCGGACATGAGTTGGTTCTCGGCAATTCAAACCTGTGTTGATTGTCCAACTAAGTCTTTTTGACTTATTCATCCTTGATCAGAGCGTCTGCTCCTGATCCTTCATTTTGGAAATCATAATTCCTTGGTATTTAAGCATCAGACTATTCAGGTGTTTCCTGAATCCGATACCTTTGCATTCTTTCTTTCTCTGATTGAGTACCGATACTCATATCAGCTCCGTTGTGGATCACCCGATCCATTGTTGGATTAATATCCGAAAGTGTTCTTCGTTTTCAATCACCTTGCAAGTTCTTTCCCTTATACATAAAGCTTGGGTGAATTGTATCCTCTGTTTTGCCAACCATGCTCTACCTTCGAGCTTGTGTTGTTCACTCTTGAAGCTTGTGGTATATGTTCCTATGATGCCCCGATGGGTTGAACCTATGCCTTCCCCTAATCCGTGAGAACCCAAAAGTTTTCACAAGTCATACCCTTCTGGTGTTCTACCAGATAAAATTCCAATACTACAGCTTATCAGAGCGAGAGGTGGACGAAATGTTATGCATTGGAGAAGTGGGAGTCGACCTTGAACTTAGTGTTCATGCCCACGGAAACGATGTAGACCGTCTCGGAAGCTTCTTGCAAAATAATTATCCAGCTGTATGATTCTTTCAGCGTCACTAAATTGATCCCTTGTAGTTATGGTTCCGACCATGCTGTCCTTATTCAAAATGTTTGAAAGAAAGTCATTCCCGTGCCTCGTCAAATTTTTGACAAGGCTATAATACTTGCTGTCGTCGGTCAACGACCCAGTTCTACTTCTATCATGTTCCGCCTTCGATTTTTACCATCTGGTATCTCGAGGGTATCATGCCTTTGCATGGCATCTTACTAGCTTGTTGAAGTAATACCTTTCCTTGTCGTAATCACTCTACGGGTTCTGGGTTGCTGTCAACCGAGGACACCGTTTAGTAAATCAAACCCGCTCTAAAAATTCAATACCCCTAGTAATTGTTACTAGGAAATTTTAAATTCAATCATGTCATTCCTAGACTATCGGTTGCATCCTTTGTCTAGCTATCTTTGACTGTGCCACCTCGTCCTTCTCTGGTGCATCAATTCTTCAGAGTATGAGCACGACTTACGTCGAGTTTTCAACATCATGTTTCTTGTCTTGAAAGGCAACCTTGGTTCCGAGCTTGCATCTTGTCTATTGTTCTATAACTTTCCACTTCGTCATTCCCTACTTGACGCCGTCGCTGTTCGATTGCATTCTCTTGAAAGCTCTCGACAAATGGTGTCGTGATTATCGACCACATTTTGATTTCTCCTGAGACGTCAACTGAGTTCTTGATGAGAAATACCTTCCTTGCCCTCGATGAATTTCGTTATCATCGACAACCTCCCTGACTTCCTTTCATCGCAAAATTGTCCATGACATGGATGCAACCTGCTATCCAGCTTGTGTTGTGTTCTGCCTTGAAGAATTGCTGTCTTTTATACTGAGTATGTTGTGAGGATTGCTCCACCTCTCAGAAATTCTTGGCATAGTGATACTTCTCACCATCACCATTCTTTCTTGGTCCCCGTGTTGATTCTAACCGGGATACCATCAAACAAGCGATGCTGCTTGGATTCTGTAATTCTATCAACCCTTTTGCCTTGAAGATAACGATCGACAGTTCGTTCTTTGACTGTTGGTTATTGAGTCGCCACTCTAACATTGATCTTGCTGCCTAAGGTCATATTTCGGACGCACTTTTCAATCAATGATTAATGACGTATGTTCTCCTCGAGCATACAACATTATGTCATTTGATTTGACAAATGTTATCTCCTTGTTCGCATGATTGTGGAAATCCATCCGTTTGGAATTCTCGATGAATTGTCGCTGAGTTCTTCAGCCACCTTCTCATCCTCTCCTTGGTTTAATGATGAACTATATGTTCATGGGTTACCTCGATAAATTCGGCGTGTTTTATCTAGACGATATCCTGGTTTACTCCATGAATAAAGAAGAGCATGCTAAACATCTTCGTCTTATACTGGAGACGGCATGCAGATACATCCCGTAGGTCCCTGCTGGATTTGGTACTGCAGCCGACGCTGAGATCTTGACCTCTTTCGCGCGTAACAGTGTCCCGTCTTGCGGAGATCTCCATCCATGGCCACGTGCCATATGTTCTGGTCGATCGGTGATCAATCCCAGGTCTATCGTCCACGGTGACCTCTCAGCTGTTCTTGTCCAAAGTGGAGAGGCGCCACGGTTAAACACAGTCAGGTCAGTCTGTCCATACATGCGCCGGTACGGTACGTGTCACGCGTGTCCCTCCACGTGAGAAGCCAGCCACGCATGGACCCTCCGTGCCATGCATGCAACGATGGCGCGCATAGTGAAACTCTTTACCTAACTCGTGGGTCGGTGAATGGATAGAGTTTACCGTCTTGTCCTCACGCAGATAAGGATTAAGTACCTTCACATCCCACCTTCCCGCAATAACAAGTAACCGCGTCCGCATCCACATCTCCGTGGATCTCGCATCCCCGTTGTTATAGAACCAAGCATCTGAAGTACCTGTAAACTCAGCCAGATCTGAATCTCAGTCAGATATGATGGTTGGAACATTATCAGGAGATATAACATTGGTCTCCGTTACTCGATAAGGTGACGTTATGGCTAGCACACCTGTCCGGAGCAACTAATGTTATAGTATCTTGCTCAGCAAGGTTAGCCATTCTTCTATGGGGAGATTGAATGACTTATTTTATAAGTTGTTCCCACTGGCTCCCTGGGTAGCCAAAGTCTAACCCTTGCCTGGTGACCATGTCTTTGTTGTCTCGAAGCATGTGTGTGGTACATGGATCCTCAAACAAGAACATTGGCGGCATAATGCTAAATGTTTCTTGATAAATTATCCAAACACCGATGTATGGATACACATCATAAATTCCTTGCCCCTTGACTAGATGGTTACATACCTGGAGCCTTATCATGATTAATCCGCTCTGCTTGCTCTTGGAAAGGATATACACCTGATGCTCGTGTATGCACATTTTCCTTTCCATTGGTCTGTTTAATGTGATATTCATATTTTCCTGTCCATTGGTCTGTTTAGCCTTTCTTGAGAATTATTTGATCTGAGCAGTGATAGTTCCCTGCTTAGGTAAACACCTCGGTGTACAACTCTGTCAGTAAGACCCTGTTACTATTATTGTTAACATTCCGGTAACCGCCGGTGGACGAGAACTTTGCCTATTGGTCCGCCTCGTTTCAACGAGCAGGAAGATGGTTCTCTTCGTCCCCCGCCCTCGTTACCGATGCTGTTGCCGACATAGTTGACAGACTATCCTCTGACATGTCTTGTTACCGTGGCCGTACAAGATGTCACCGCTCATCTGCTCTTGCCACATGTTCGGCCCATAACCCATAGTTCCACAGGATCGAAACCTGACTCTCCTGTATCACTTTGATTCCAAAGTATCCTTTGCGCTTGGCTTCGTACGTAATTTTCGAGCCATCGCCCAAGGGATGATCTATTGTTGTATCAGACGCAATATTTAATTTGTTGCTCTGAACCCTTCCACCTTTTGTTTGGGCATCGAATGATTGCCTACCCGTTTGAAACTTTTGAACCGTCGCATATTGCCCCCAATAAATTCCCTAAGTAACAACTCTAGAAATAACTCATGTCTTCCTCCTTGAGTTCACTGTCAGATGCCCAACTTTTTGGAGTTACGTTCTTTCAGAGTTTCCCCCCCTCTACTCGCATTCGTAGGACGATGAAAATCTCGAAGAGAGGATAACGGCTTCATCAGGATGATCCGGAACAAAGAATTGAAGACATCAACGAAAGGGACCGACCTCTTCGGTGAGAGCAGCCAAGAACTAGAAGACTCGTTAGAAATTTCGTGACCAAACTTTGCCCCCTTACCTCTGCCTCTTAATTCTCGGGACGAGAATTCTTGTTAGACGAGGGGAATTGTGACGCCCGGATAATTAGGCTACAGTAATTCCGGTAATTAAGCTACAGTAATCCCACGCTAATGTTGCCACGTCACCGCGTTCACTGTTGCCGCGATCACTGTTGTTGAATTCGCGCCTGTGCAAACCCCGTCAGTTTCGTTGCAATTTAAATCGTCCGAAAAAGGCGGATGATAAAGTTCTTCAAAACCGAAATTAAAAATGTTGGATGGATTGCAAATATTCCGTAATGTTTAATAAAATTAAAACGGGAATTTTTAGAATTTAATTGGACCTCCAAAAGTATTTAAAACGTGTTTTCGGATCGTAGGGATTTTAGACTACGAATTGGACCGGTTTTGGACGAAACTGGGCTCGGCCCAGGCCGCCTGTATAAGAGGCCGGGGCGTACCCTAGCGTTCCCGTGCCTCATTCCCCCCCCCCGACCGCCGCCGCGCGCGCAGCGCCTCCCCTGCGCCCCCGCGTTCGCCCCCCTCCCCCCCCGTCGACCGTGCGGGCCGGCCGCGCCGCGCGCCCGCCGCCCTGGGCCCCGGCCGCCGCCGCGCCCGCCGGCCTTGGCTGGCCCGCGCCCCGCGGCCCTGCGCCTCGCCTCCTTCGCCCCCGCGCTGGCCGGTGCCAGCCCCGGCCCGACCGGCCCCGCCGCGGCCCCGCGCCGCCGGCCGCCCGCACCGGCGCCGCCTTCTCGCGCGCCCCCGCCGGCCTCCCTCGAGCCTGCTCGCCGCCCGCGCCTCCCGGTCCGCCCCATCGCCCGCGACTCCCCTCGCCGCCGGCCCCCTCCGGCGACCCTCTCCCCCGGTGAGCACCCCCCCCCCCCCCCCGGGCCCGCGCCGCCGCCGGCTGGCCACCGGCCCGACTCGCCCCCCTGTGCCCGTGCGTGCGTGCGTGTGTGTCCCGTGTGTGTGTGTGTGTGTGTGTGTGTTGTATTGTGTGTGTATATACGTATGCAAATACGTATATACACATATATATACACATGTACGTACACATGTACGTACACATATACACTAAATATAAAATAGAAATATAAAAATGAAATTAGAAATAAGTGAATAAATATATTAATAAGTAATAATTAATTAATTAGATTAATTAATTAGTTAATTAGTGATTTAGTTAATGAGTTAATTAGTTAAGTTAATTAGCTGATTAAGGTTAATTAGATTAACTAATTAATCTGTTAATTAATTGATTTAAATAAACAGTAAAAATACAGTTCCGGATAAATAGGGTATATTAAATAAAAGAAATTCAGAAAATGATTAAATCTTTAATAATTAATATAAAATAAACCGTAGCCCGGATCGAAAAACTTTGAACATGAAAGTTGCTCAGAACGACGAGACGAATCCGGTTACGCTGCCCGTTAGTCTGTCAGATGCCCCTAGCATAGCAAACCTGTAACTTTTTGCCTGTTTCTGGCGGGTGAATAGTGCGCGATTTTAATAAAATAATTCCAGATAAATCCCTAAATTAACTAGAGCACTTAGATAGGCAATGTATCACCCTGCACCTACCTTCTAGCTGTCCCATGCTTCTAACATCGCAGCCTGGGACATTGCCCCCCTCCGGTCATCTGTCTGACATTTGTCCGGAACCGGGAAAACATTCCCGGATGGGTTCCCCCCTTCTCGGTATCGTGTAGTGCCGCGTTAGTGCATGCCTAGCTAAACATTTTGCCATGTCATGCATCGTGTTGCATCTGTGTGCATTGTATTTATTGTTTCTTCCCCCTCTTCTCTTCGGTAGACCCCGAGGCTGACGGAGCTGCCGGGTACGACTACGCACTTGACGACCAGCCTTTTGCCGCATAGCAGCAAGGCAAGCAAAACCCCCTTGAGCATTCCGATATCACCCATCTCTCTCCCTCTTATTCATGCATTAGAATTTTGCTACTGTATTAGATAGCTCCTATTCTGATGCATAGCCTGATTTTGATGAACTGCTACTGTATTTGTTGATTATATCAACTGCCTAGTATAGGTGGATCAGTGAATCCCGGAGACCCCTTAGTCCCAGTTGCCCCTGCTTGATCATTGACGACACCGAGGACGTGAAGACAGAAGACTCAGTCATTAAGACTGACAAGCCATTACCGACACAGCACCACACACCCCTTTAGTAGGGCACTGCAGAGCTACCATCGAGTGTCGAGGGTGATACCTCACTAGCACTCCCGATGTTAATTCTGTAGCGTAGTTATCGGTAATGGGTATCGAGGGTGATTCCTCTTTTCCATTTACCGGTATCAACTCTTGTCTTACCCTTACCTCGGGTGGGATCCATCGAGGGTGATTCCTCGGATCTCCACTTGGCGTATAGCCACACAGTTACTATGACCGGGTTACTGATTATGTTAAAGACGGGTCGGCCCCAAGGGTACCCGCGAGAGATATTGGTGGGATGCGCCGCAAGGCATCCGGATACTTGGTGGGGTGCGCCGGAAGGCACTCGAGTGTTCTTGGCGGGGCGACGAACTGCAATATGTTCGAGCTTGCCCCGCACCTAATAAATTGCTAATGGGTTGGGTGCTGGATCTGAGTTAGGTCATTGGCCTTAATACGCACTAACCTTCGCGTGGGGTAGTTATGGGCACTCAGCGTCGTTGTATCAGCCGAAGCTCTTCGGACGTCAGCAATGGAGCGGCGCGCGACGGATTGGGCTGGAACGTACAGCTCTGGAGTGGAGTGTACTAGGTCTGTTTCCGGCCGCGTACGCACCGTGCAGGTGTGCAAAGGGTGATTGGGCCCATGACCCCTGAGCGCATAGGATTTAGACCGGCGGGCTGGCCTCTGCGATGAGTCTAGGTGGGGCGACGACGTGCTGATATCCCGAGGCCGGGCATGACCCAGGAAAGTGTGTCCGGCCCGAGGTGACTCAGGCGCGTTGGGGAATATGTGGTGCACCCCTGCAGGGATGAAATATCTATTCGAATAGCCGTGTCCACGGTAACAGGACGACTTGGAAAGGTGCCATGACCTTATACAACTTTAATCATAATTTAATTTAAAATGAATTGTGGCTCCGGGATTGCTTCCTCGCGGGGAAGTCGAGGAAGGATCTCTGGGCGTGTTACTTAATTAAAATTGCTCAACAATATGATATATGCATGAGCTGCAGGTCTACTCTCTTCTCATGCTGCAAGATGTTGAAGATGCTAGTCTTCGATAGGACTAGGTCTTCCCCCCTATTCTTGCTTTCTGCAGTCAGTCCAGAGATACCCCCCTTTCATTGAGTATGATGCATATCTAGCTTAGTTCTGATATAAGTCTTGCGAGTACTTTGGATGAGTACTCACGCTGCTTTGCTCCCCCTTTTCCCCCCTTCGATACGTTGCTGCGTTCAGAGGATGGAGCCCCGGAGATGGAGTTCGCTGGAGACGGCTACTACACCGCCGATGGAGCTTACTACTACGTGGAGACCGCCGACGCTCAGGAGTAGTTAGGAGGTTCCCAGGCAGGAGGCCTCGCCTCTTTCGATCCGCTACCTATGTTTGTGCTAGCCTTCTTAAGGCATCCTTGTCTAACTTATGTCTGTACTCAGATATTGTTGCTTTCGCTGACTGGTGCTCGTCAGAGCTTTATATTCGAGCCCTCGTGGCCCCTGGCTTGTAATATTAAGCTGTATGACTTTATATTTGTGTCTTTTGTCGTGTTGTGGTACTAATCAGTGAGTCCCTAATCTTGGTCGTACGCATTGCGTGTTTGATTAGCGTACGGTCGAGAATGGGGGCGTCACATCAGCGGTACTGATCCACGCTTCGACCCCCTTTGCATATGGAGCAATGATATATCAATGAACAAGCATCAAGTGAGGAAACTAAGAAAAATTGTTAGGCGGAAGAGACAGGTGATTGAAATTAAACTCTTTATTTACACTTTATCCAAGACATCAGTGAACTTTAGGATGCTAAGTAATCTGTTGCCTTCTTTTCCTGCCCACAAAAAGTAACTCCATTAGACATGAATATGTGAAAGTTGTCGGCCCAGTGGGAACCATGATACCACGGCCTGCTTGCCGTTGGCCTAGAGGATGACGCATGGCCCAACCCAATGAGGACGGTTCTGCCCCGGCTGCCCCGGAGATGGCTGCCTCTGGAGGGGTCGGCCCTACCGAGGCCACCAGGAACCAGGTCGCCTCACGAGGCTCTGCTCGCGAGGCCACCTCACAAAGCTTGGGGAACGACACCAGTCGCGGGGCACCGCACCCTCCATGTGGGTAACGTCCTGCTGTCAGGCAAAGGACTGCGGGGCATGACCAGAGCCAGTTTCTGCTTTGGTGATAAGGGAGCAGCGGCGTACGCCTCCCCCAAAGCACGTTCCCAAAGCTTGCCATTCCGGTGAAAGAAGATCAAGGTGGATCAGCGCGCCAGGACGAAGGTCATCACCGAGCCCACATGTGCGTCACGAAGACCACTTTATCAGGAGGCGACACTACAGCAGGATGGTCCAAAGATGACACATCAATCAGAGACCCTTCGACCAAACTGTGTGTGATCCATCAATCGCAAACGGTATAATTATAGGTCCGTCGCCAATAACAAAAATTCTGTGCGATGCGTGCCATACAGTTTTTTCATACGAACCATTTGTGATTAGCTAAAATAACACAAACGGTTATAAAGATATAGATGTGTGCGATAGAGGGCACACAATTCACTATGAAAAATTGTGTGCGACGATACATCAGAGCACACACGATTTAGCGTAACTAGGTGTGTGTGATATGCGGCAAACAGGTCAACAATCAGAGTCATGTGGGAAGACCGATAATAACACAGACGAGTCATCCTGACAAACTGTGTGTGTTGTGAGCAGACGGTGGCTGGTAATCAATTGTTAGCGATTATTGAAATCATTGCCGACATGTTCCTTAATTTAATCGTATGAGAGGTGATTTGCTCTATTTGCACAACATATATATGCCATGTATACGGAACAACAACATATGTACTTATAAGAACCTGATTGCATAACCAAAAAAGACCATGATGCCATTTCAAATATTGTATCACAAATACCAGAAATATCACAAGGTTCAAATTCCACCTTTACAAGGCCCAAATTCAAAATGACAAGGTTCAAACTGATATTAAAATTCAAATTCATCTTCTTCAGAATCGGAGTCATGCAATATTTCTGCGAAGGGATCCGCCACCGAGAAGTCATATATCAGCTTGATACGGTGACTTCCGAATAATCTGTCATTTGAAGTTCCAAACTGAATTTCAGCTTCTGCAGAGTCTTATCCATTCAATTATAGACACCTTCGCTGATCAGCAAACCATTCATTTCGGCGCACTAAATATAAGTCAAACCTCATTATCTTGAGCACCCTTCCTTTCTGAACAAAGAACCTGGCTAATTGAATCTCCGGTCTGGTGCCTCGGTACTGGTTGAAAGTAATTTCATTGAGATGGAAATCAAGGCATTTGATGTGATTGTTATATTGCACCACATTTTCCACTTTCGGGCCTGCTTGTATCTGCAAATGAAGACAACATATCAGTGTCTAGATGTAGTTTTGTACACTATGTGCATCTTTGATTTGTAGGATTTCTAAAATACACTAATACATTGAGATGTGATCCTCAATTGTTCATGATTAACATCTCAAAAGTATGTATTGGAATCCTACAAATTTTCTTTAGAACTCATTGTACATTTGTCATTGTAATGATGGGTAAAGTACCAAAAAACTGAACCCCATTGTGGTTAACAATTAACAGGAAAGGAGCATCACCTCGATGTATAACTTCTCCGTGCATGGAAATCATATAAGGAATCTTAAATTTTCATCCAGATTGGGGCCGATAGATTGTAGTGTCAGGATCTTTACTGTGCGCATAGACAGGGTCAAGCCTGTGGGA
Organism: Elymus sibiricus; assembly: GCA_039707655.1. NCBI lineage: Eukaryota > Viridiplantae > Streptophyta > Magnoliopsida > Poales > Poaceae > Elymus > Elymus sibiricus. The sequence goes on along the minus strand of CM077669.1, from coordinate 349,757,273 downwards.
GTCAATTTCTGCATGACAGCCAAACATAGGTAACAAAAATTAGATAAAATGTGATGTACAATAATAATAAGGAGAAGAAGAATGTTGTACCTAAACGGGTATGGATCCAGCCATAACAAGTTCGGAGAATTCAACACACGAATAGCCCAACACTTTCAATTTTGGTGCGTCAATGACCCTGATTCTTGTTGGACCTTCTTTATCAAGTACAAACAATCTCTCAAGGAAAGGCGCATTCTCAATGACAATATCATGAAACACCTCAGCTGACAGCATGTTGCGGTACCAGCCATGAACATAAATCGTATGGAGATTCGTCGTAGCGATGTGGAGGCTACTAAACCCAAACATCACCTGCAGACGAAGGTACTCGAGCGCAGTACAACCACGAAGAAGCAGTTCCAAATCCTCCTTCGAGATGCTGACAACAATGAGCTCGAGGTCCTTCAGTTTAGGGAGATGAAGAGCGTGCGCGACATTAATCCGGGGGAAAAAGCACTCCCTGAACATAGCGCGGCGCAGCGTGGGCGCGCGGCGGAGCGCGGATGGAGGCAGCGAGCGCCCATGTCCAGCTGCAAAATTGAGCTCCTCGAGCTGATCTAGGGCAGGGGATAAGAACCACTCATGAAACTTAGGTTCGGTCTTGCAGTTGGAACGGAACTTGCTGATGGCAAGGCGTCTCACTGGCGCAGTGTGCGTGGCGAGGATGTGGGACAATGGATCCAAGCATTTGCGATCCCCGCTGCAGAGCTCATCGTTGTCGAGGAGGTCAAGGGGGGTGGAGTGCCATTGGGGGCGCCACCGCCTGGAGAGGATGGTGGTGTGCACGGCAGATTTGATGGGGGGAGGGACATGATGGTTACCAACATCTCATCGGGGATGCTGCTAATGAAGTCCACGCTCGCCGGAGGCTCTTGTGGTTCAGCCTCGACCCGCCCCCGCTTGTTGGCCGCCTCGTCCTCCATCTGAAAAGGAGGCGATCCTCGGCGATGGCCCTTATAGATAAGAACGGAGGAGAACTTGGAGCATTATTAATGGAGAACTTGGGAGCGAGGCGGGCTATGGGTGGAGGTCAAAGGGCTCGATTCCCGGTGAGCCAGTGATAACCCACAAGTGTAGGGGATCGTTTGTAGCCTTTTTCGATAAATAAGAGTGTCGAACTCAACGAGGAGCTAAAGGTAGAACAAATATTCCCTCAAGTTCTATCAACCACCAATACAACTCTACGCACACTTTAACGTTTGCTTTACCTAGAACAAGTACGCAACTATTTTGTAGGTGATAGGATAGTTTGCATGAATAAAACTAGAAGTACTTTGCGGGAATAAAACTACGAGTAAATTGCAAGATAATAAAAGTTAGTTGTTTAGTAGAAAGCTTTTGTCAAACAAGAAGGTTATTTGTCCCTAGGCAATTGATAACTAGACCGGTAATCATTATTGGAATTTTATATGAGGGAGAGGCATGAGCTAACATACTTTCCGTACTTGGATCATATGCGTGATTGGAACTCTAGAAAGCATCCGCAACTACCAAAGATCATTAAGGTAAAACCCAACCATAGCATTAATTATCAAGTCCTCTTTACTCCCATACGCAACAACCTACCTACTCGGGTCTGTGCTTCTGTCACTCACGCCACCCACCATAGGCAAATCATGAACACATTGCAACACCCTACAGCGGGGATCCCCCTTGTTTGCGTGAGACGGAGGGCACCGTAGGACAACACCATAATAAAATATACACTCATACCAATCACGATCATCAATTAGCCCATAGGACAAAACGGATCTACTCAAACATCATAGGATAGCCACATATCATTGGGAAATAATATATGGAGTTGAGCACCATGTTTAAGTAGAGATTACAGCAGGGAAGAGAGGTGTTACACCGCTACATAGAGGGGGGGAGAGTTGGTGTTGACGGCGGCGAAGTTGTTGGTGTAGATCGCCGTCATGATTATTGCCCTGACGGCGTTCCGGCGCCACCAGGAGAGAGGGGGAGAGAGCCCCCCTGCTTCTTCTTCTTTCTTGGCCTCCCCCTAGATGGGAGAAGAGTTCCCCCTCTGGTCCATGGCCTCCATGGCGGAGGAGGGGCAGGAGCCCCTCCGAGATTGGATCTCCCTCTCTATTCTCTTCTGTTTCGCGTTCCTGTTTTCTGGCGGAAAACCGTTTCTTATATTCTCGGAGATCCGTAACTCTGATTGCGCTGAGATTTTAACATGATTTTTCCGGATATAAGCTTCCTTGCGCCCGAAGTAGAGCTCCAACCGACTTACGAGGTAAGCACAAGACATCACCACGTGCCTGGGCCCTCGGTCGTGCCCCAGTGTCTTGTGGCGGCTGTGGGACTCCTTTTGCATTGATTCCACCTCCCAAAAATCACAAATATTCCAAAATAATTCTCCGTAAATTTTTATCGCGTTTGGACATTGTTTGATATGGATATTCTGCGAAACAAAAACATGCAAGAAACAGGAACTGGCACTGGGCACTGGATCAATATGTTAGTCCAATAAATCATATAAAATTTTGCCAAAAATATGTGAAAGTTGTATAATATTGGCATGAAACAATAAAAAATTATAGATACGACGAAGACGTATCAGCATCCCGAAGCTTAATTCCTGCTCGTCCTCGAGTAGGTAAATGATAAAAAAGATAATTTTTGATGTGGAATGCTACCTAGCATAATCTTGATCATATATCTAATCATGGCATGAATATTAGGACATGAGTGATTCAAAGAAATAGTCTATAATTTGACATAAAGACATTAATACTCAGGCATCCCAACAAACAATCATGTCTTTCAAAATAACAAGGCTGAAGAATGCTATCCCTACAAAATCATATAGCCTTGTCATGCTCTGTCTTCTTGACACAAAGTATAAATCATGTACTACCCCGGTGTCAGACAAGCAATTGGTTCATACTTTTTAACGCGCTTCAGCATTTTCAACTCTCACGCAATACATGAGCGCAAGCCATGGATATAGCACTATGGGTGGAATAGAATGCGGTGGTAGACATTAATATAGAGAAGACAAAAAGAAAGATAGTCTCACATCGAAGTGGCTAATCAACGGGCTATGGAGATGCCCATCAATTGATATCAATGTGAGGAGTAGGGATTTCCATGCAACAGATGCACTAAGAGCTATAAGTGTATGAAAGCTCAAACTGAAACTAAGTGGGTGTGCATCTAACTCTATAATAATAAATTCCCACTAGTATATGAAAGTGACAACATAGGAGACTCTCTATATGAAAAACATGGTGCTACTTTGAAGCACAAGTGTGGAATTAGCATGCCCCTTCTCTCTTTGTCTCCCTCTTTTTTTCTCTTTTTTTTCTTTTTATATTTGTCCGGAGCCTCATCCCGACTTGTGGGGGAATCATAGTTTCCATCATCCTTTCCTCACTGGGACATGCTCTAACAATGAATAATGATGATCATCACACTTCTATTTACTTACAACTCAATATTACAACTCGATAGTAGAACAAAGTATGACTCTATATGAATGCCTCTGGCAGTATACCAGGATGTGCAATGATCTAGCGTAGCAAAGATATCATAAAATGGACAAGCCATGGAAACATCATGCTAGCTATCTTACGATCATGTAAAGCAATATGACAATGAATGCTCAAGTCATCAAAACGGAAGCAGTGGAAGTTGCGTGGCAATATATCTCGGAATGGCTATGGAAATGCCATAATAGGTAGGTATGGTGGCTGTTTTGAGGAAGATATAATAAGGCTTATGTGTGATAGAGCATATCATATCACGGGGTTTGGATGCACCGGCGAAGTTTGCACCGACTCTCAAGGTGAGAAAGGGCAATGCACGGTACCGTATAGGCTAGCAAATTACGGAAAGGTAAGAGTGCGTATAATTCATGGACTCACATTAGTCATAAAGAACTCACATACTTATTGCAAAAGTTTATTAGCCCTCTAAGCAAAGTATTACTACGCATGCTCCTAGGGGGGAGGTTGGTAGGAGTTAACCATCGTGCGCCCCCGACCTTCACACAAAGATAGACAATCAAGGATAAATTGTGCTCCAACTTCCTGGCATAACGGGAGACTATACGTGCATGCTTCGGGAATCACAAACCGTAACACCAATACTTACTAAACACGATCATCCACTAGTAGATCCCACATATTTCATCTCTATATCGCAAAACTATTGCAAGGAATCAAACATATCATATTCAGTTATCCATAAGTTTTATGTAGGATTTTATGACTAACCATGCAAATGGCCAATTCCTGTTGACTCTCTAAATAGATATAAGTGAAGCAAGAGAGTTTAATTATTTCTACAAAAGACCATGCTCTAATAAATATAAGTGAAGCAAAAGAGCATTCTACAAATAACGGTTTTCTATGTGAAGAGAAACAGACAATCCAAACTTCAAATGATATAAGTGAAGCACATGAAGCATTCTATAAAGCCATACTCAAAAGATATAAGTGAAGTGCAATGAGAATTCTATAAATCAACCATGGACTATCTCATACCAGCATGTTGCATAAAAGAAAAGTGAAAACTAAACACAAAAGACGCTCCAAGATTAACACATATCACATGAACGAAACGAAAACATACCGATACTTGTTGAAGAAAGATGGAATGCCTTCCGGGGCATCCCCAAGCTTAGACGCTTGAGTATCCTTGGATATTTACTTGGGGTGCCTTGGGCATCCCCAAGCTTTAACTCTTGCCTCTCCTCCTTCTCCTCATATCGAGACCTCCTCGATCTTTGAACACTTCATCCACACAAAACTTAACAGAAAACTGGTGAGATCCGTTAGTATAATAAAGCAAATTACTACTTTAGGTACTGTTGCAAACCCATTCATATTTTATATTTGCATTATCCCTGCTGTATTATAACTTCTCCATGGCTTATACCACCGATAAAATCGATAGTTTCATCAAAACAAGCAAAACAATGCATCAAAAACAGAATCTCTCTTAAACAGGACAGTCTGTAGTAATCTGAACTTTGACCATACTTATGTAACTCAAAAAATTCTACAAAATTAGGAAGAAATAAAAAAAAATGTATAGAAATATTGTGTAAATTTTTTAGAAACTTTTGACGTTCCAGTAAAAAATGTAAATTCACGCACTACAGCCAAAGTTTCTGTTTTTACACCGCACATACCAACAAGCAATCTAATCATCCTAAAGGAAAATCTTGGCACATTATTTTTATAATACAATGTATTTGTACAAGGGGATAATTATTTTTGTTGAAAAGTTTCTGTGATTCAAGATTCACAAAGTTTCCATGGGCATGAACAAAGTTCAAGGCTAGCCCCCACTTCAACGATGCTCATCATCTCTCTCACTTTCACTTTTCTTTTTGTGAAGTTTTCGTTTCCCCTCTATATTTTTTTGTTTTTAAACTTTATAAAAGCACTCAACATAATAAAATGACTCTCTAAAACTTCCGGGTTGTCTTCTTGGCAGCACTTTCTTTAAAGCCATTAAGCTAGGCATAAAGTGCTCAAGTAATGGATCCACCCGGATCCAAAGGTATATCAAAGCCAATTTTAATTAACAATGATTTGTAATTTAGTAGTGAGCACAAAGAAAGATATATCATGCAATGACAAAGTCTAACTCTCTTCCTATGCATCGGCATGTCATAAAAGAACAATTCATGCACATTGAGTAAAGGCCAATGCATAGTATAAACAATTTCTTGCAATTTATCGTATTGGAAACATAAAGAGGTGGAGATATAGTACCTCTCTCATAATAATTGCAAGTAGGAGCAGCAAGCACATGCATATTATATTCATCAAAATCATCATGTGTAGTAGCAAAACGCAACCCATCAATATAATCCTTAAGAAGAGCAAACTTCTCTAATATAGTGTAGTTGGGAGAATTCAAAAAGATAATAGGACTATCATGTGTGGGTGCAATAGCAACAATTTCATTCTTAATATAAGGAACTATAGCAAGTTCATCTCCAAAAGAATAATTTATATTGGCATCTTGGCCACAGGCATAACAAGCATCAAGTTCATCAAAAAGGATATTTCAAAAGAATCCACGGGATCATAGCAATTATCATAGCATTCATCCTTCGGTAAGCACGAAGGGAAATTAAATAATGTATGAGTTGAAAAGTTACTCTCATTAGAAGGTGGGCACGGGTAGCTAATCCGCTTTTCCTCCTTTTGTTCTTCGCTCTCCTCCTCATCTTTTTCATCTAATGAGCTCACAGTTTCAGCAATTTCCTCTTCCATAGATTCCTGCAAAATATTAGTCTCTTCCAAGGTAGCGGACATTCTCTCAATAAATTCAATAATATCATAATTGTATTCAGAATTATCATAGCAATATTGAAGTATGGATAAATTTTCAGATTTGTAAGGAACATCATCATACTTTTCAAGCAAAGAAGCAATTTCATATGCACCTTTAAAAGCAATAAATTCTTCTATTCGTTCCACATCATAGTAATCATAAATACCTTTAGCATAAGAAGCCAAGGTTTTATTATCGTTAAATTTACATTGAAAGGGAAGGTGAAGACCCTCAATCTTAGAGCAACAAGTGTAATCACATTTCAAACATGCATCCCAAGCAAACCATTGCAATATTCTAATTTGATCCCATAAGTGTTTCCCTTTTTGAGCTAAGCGATAATCCCTAAAGTACTCACATTGATCCAACGTGTCTCCCATTATAAAGTTCAATGATGATTTCTCAGGATTATCAAAGGAGTAATTAATGTGTTTCACATAACTAGCATCGAGGGTTTTAGGAGGTTACCCATCTCCATGAGTAGCAAGTACCACTAATTTTTTTGGTGTTTCGTGTTCCATATCCATAACTAAAGATATAAAATAACTAATAACATAAATAAAAATTACTTGGTGATAAAGCAAACAAGCACACACGAGAATATTCACCCCACGTTATTGCTCCCCGGCAACGGCACCAGAAAAAGGTCTTGATAACCCACAAGTGTAGGGAATCGTTTGTAGCCTTTTTCGATAAATAAGAGTGTCGAACCCAACGAGGAGCTAAAGGTAGAACAAATATTCCCTCAAGTTCTATCGACCACCGATACAACTCTATGCACACTTTAACGTTTGCTTTACCTAGAACAACTATGAAACTATTTTGTAGGTGATAGGATAGTTTGCACGAATAAAACTAGAAGTACTTTGCGGGAATAAAACTACGAGTGAATTGCAAGATAATAAAAGTTAGTTGTTTAGTAGAAAGCTTTTGTCAAACAAGAAGGTTATTTGTCCCTAGGCAATTGATAACTAGACTGGTAATCATTTTTGCATTTTTATATGAGGGAGACGCATGAGCTAACATACTTTCCGTACTTGAATCATATGCACTTATGATTGGAACTCTAGCAAGCATGCGCAACTACCAAAGATCATTAAGGTAAAACCCAACCATAGCATTAATTATCAAGTCCTCTTTACTCCCATACGCAACAACCCACCTACTCGGGTCTGTGCTTCTGTCACTCACGCGACCCACCATAGGCAAATCATGAACACATTGCAACACCCTACAGCGGGGATCCCCCACGTTTGCGCGAGACGGAGGGCACCGTAGGACATCACCATAATAAAATATACACTCATACCAACCACGATCATCAATTAGCCCATAGGACAAAATGGATCTACTCAAACATCATAGGATAGCCACATATCATTGGGAAATAATATATGGATTTGAGCACCATGTTTAAGTAGAGATTACAGCGGGAAGAGAGGTGTTACACCACTGCATAGAGGGGGAGAGAGTTGGGGTTGACGGCGGTGAATTTGTTGGTGTAGATCGCCGTCATGATGATTGCCCCGGCGGCGTTCCGGCGCCACCGGGAGAGAGGGGGAGAGAGCCCCCCTCCTTCTTCTTCTTCCTTGGAATCCCCCCTAGATGGGAGGAGAGTTCCCCCTCTGGTCCATGGCCTCCATGGCGGCGGAGGGGCAGGATCCCTTCCGAGATTGGATCTCCCTCTTTGTTTCGTGTTCCTGTTTTCTGGCCGAAAACCGTTTCTTATATTCCGGGAGATCCGTAACTTCGATTGCGCTGAGATTTTAACACGATTTTTTTTCCAGATATAAGCTTCCTTGCGCCCGAAGTAGAGCTCCAACTGACTTACGATGTGAGCATAAGACATCAGCACGCACCTGGGCCCTCGACCGTCCCCCGGTGTCTTGTGGTGACTGTGGGCCTCCTTTTGCGTTGATTACACCTCCCAAAAATCACAAATATTCCAAAATTCTTCTCCGTAAATTTCTATCGCGTTTGGACTTCGTTTGATATGGATATTCTGTGAAACAAAAACATGCAACAAACAGGAACTGGCACTGGGCACTCGATCAATATGTTAGTCCAATAAATCATATAAAATGTTGCCAAAAATATGTGAAGGATGTATAATATTGGCATGAAACAATCAAAAATTATAGATACGACGGAGACGTATCAGCCAGCTTTGCCTATTCGGCGGACTCCTCGCACGCGTCCCTCTGAGCCAGCGCGGCGGACTGCTCGCATGCGTCCCGTCTACTCAACCAGCACCCACAGCACCTCCTCGCCAATAAAATAAGAGGGACACACGACGGTACATAAATGATTCATGCAACTCAGACGTATTTTTATTATTAATAATCGCGTTTGTGAACTTACCATTTCTTCCTCCTCTGTCCCGTCTTGTCACCGCGTTGCCGCCTGAGGAATCCAGTGCACGCTTCGGCATCGCACAAGAGTTTATTTTGGCCATGTTCCCGCGTGCAACCGCGCAGGTTCCCACGCAAGCTTCCCCATCGGTTTCCCGCCACAAGCGAATGAGCATAAGAGCCGGCGCGCGATACACGCGGATGCACACCTAGTGCAACCTAGCCCATCTACCAAGAATGCCAACCCGACCAAGCGCCGCCTCTGCCATCAACCTACTCGACGACAAAAACGATCTGGTGCAGGCGCAACGCCCCGTCGAGGTCAATGGCATGCCCGGCGACGCGCCGAACAATGTTGTGCTGCGCGTCATCGCAAGGGTTGAGCAGACCCTTGGCGCAGGGCGCGGCAGCGCCACGGAGCAACATAGCCGCCTCTCCACCAATAGGCTGTAGCGCGCCGCACAAGAAGATCATTGGTGGTGCTCCGTAGAGAACTACATGCGCGTCCACGCCGAGAGGGCAAGGTGCTCCGCACAGCAAGACCGATGGAGGGCCGCAGAGCGAGAGGCGCGACGCGCGACAGAGCAAGAGCAGTTCCATCCCCGCTTGCCTGCTGTCCCACCCGACATGACGTTGCAGCCGTGTCCACGGCAGGTTAGTAGCCCAATTTATCGTCAGGAATTGGCAGTGGCCGTCTGCGCCGTACTTGCACCAGAGCTAGGCCGCACCGTACTTGCACCGGACGCTGACCGCACCGTTCGCATGGGTCGCGCCGTTCGTCTTATCCGCAACCCCCCGATGCCAACGAGCTGGTCGGTAGGCTCAAGCGCCTCCTTGGCCCAGGTGTCCAATGGGGAGCAGTAGAAGAAAATGGTTGTCGCATCCTTGAGATGGTAATCTCCAACGAAATAGCCAGCTTGGAGCTCGAGATCGCGCTCTACCTGTACCGCGAGCGTGTCAATCGCCTGGACGAATGGCTGACCAAGTTTAGGCCGAGCCAAGAGCTTCCGTAGGTTAGGGTGGTAGTCATGGACGCGTTTTATTTTGTTGAATCGTTTTGATGTAGATCCCAATTTTTGCACAACAATCATAATATCGATATGTTTTGATGTGTGAATGATTTATGTTCTATTGTTATGTTTCAATATGTGTAACAGCTAGAGTCAGAAAATGAATACGAAAACAAATAGAAATGTGAAACTAATAATATATATTAATTGTTCAATAGCTCATTGCAGACATCATGCATATATCATCACATATACGTGATGATAGTACTTAACTAATATGTACAATGAATAATAACTAAACTAATAATAACCCCTCCTTGAGCGGGGAGCAGTAAAGCGGCAACTTCTCGCCAGCAGCTCCCTGGTGCGCGGCGGCTTCCCAATGCAGAGGGAGTTCAATGCCTCCTCCGCCTTGCAGCACTCGACGTGTCGATCGACCTCTTGCTGGTAGAGGCGCGCGACCATGCAGGACATTTCACTGGGCGCCCACCGGAGCTCTTTGGCGGTGGCACGCTCGAGCTTATCGGCCCACGCCCACACAGCGGTGAGGCGCCTAGCACCTCTAGCTTTCCTTGCGTGGTACCGGTCGTGTTTGTACACCTCCTCCGCTCGTCGACGCGCCCGCCGCCAAAGCCCCAGCTCCTCCTTTTCCGATGCGGCAGTAAGGGCATTCCAGGCCGCGAGGTCCCTGGCACGCTCCTGAGCCCGCTCCTTCTTGGATGCCACCTGCCTGGCTCTCTCAGTCGGCGGCAGCGCCTTCGACAAAGCCAGATTGTACTAGCCCCAAAACCAATCTTCAGTTGGAGGGTCTGGCGCGACCTCATCTGGGGGCGCGAAGGGGTCTTCCTCGTTGCTGTAATGCGCCATGTCCTCGCGGGGTGGCGCCTCCTCATATGCTTGTGCATAGACCGGACGCACCATGGTAGAGTTTTGTGCGAGGGGTGGGGGAGAGAGAAGAGAGAATGTAGGCGGGATGACGTCTCGACGGGCAGCATTTATAGGTGGACGGAATCTTGATCGACGCCAGCAGAAAAACGGGAGGGGGGACTGCAACGGACGCGCCGCTTGCTGGAATTCAATGGCCTCGATTGCACACCATTGCTGAGTCAACAGCCATGTGTGACTTAACATCACCGATTGTTCCCAATGCATGAGTGTGTGGGATTAATAGCCTGCGAAAATTGGTTTCCAAAACTCAAAACGCAAAACAGAGTGCCAATCATGTGGGACCCGGTTGTCTTGCCAAATATTTACATTTTCTATCCATATGTAATGCATGAGTGCCATTTGTGTTACTACTAACGTACTATACTCTTATAATATTGCAAAATCTAATAAATAAATAAACACTTTTATGTGACTCAAATATGAAGAAAAAAATGCCATGTCTTCTTAGTGCCATGTATTTCAGATCATTTTCTATTATCTCGAATTTGAAAACCTATATTATTTAATACGATTTTTGTGTTGCGGAAGCAACTATAGTACTTTAACCACGACATATTGGCACCATGTCGAGAAATCATGCAGATTTTCATGTACTTCAGAGAATATTTTTTATTTTTTGAATTAAGAAACCTAGATTCTCAATGCTTATGTCCAAACCGTTACTCAAGATGTTTGAAAAACCTTCGAATTTATTACATGGCGCATATATACAGAAGCAAGTAGTACGTAAATATGATTTTTCCAGCAATTTTTGCTTCATCTTGCATGTTCATGTGTTTCAGTTCTATGGGCATTAAATTTCTAGAAACTAATTTAATGTTTAAAAATGCCAATAGAACACCGAAAATTTACAAATTTTAGGATGCGGGTCATATTCGTGCATTGTAACGATGAAAAACAAACTAGGCCGAATGAGGCAGTGATTGGCGGTTCATCTTCACACAAGGCCCCACGTTCCCTCTCGGAACCACGAGCCTTCGTATGATGCTCCAATTTGTGAGAGGGATGTGTCAAAGCTTATTTCAAACAAGCTTTTACTTTGACCATGACATCTTGGCCCCAGTCGGGATATCATGCAGATTTTCATATACTTCAGAGCATTTTTTTATTTTTTGAATTTAAAAACCTAGATTCTGAACGCTTGTGTCCAAACACTCAAGATGTTTGGAACTGCTTCAAATTTATTACACGTGGCATATACACAGAAGCAAGTAGTACATTAATCAGATTTTTCCAGCAGTTTTGCTTCATCTTGCATGTCCATCTGTTTCAGTTTTGAATTATGGCCATTAAATTTCTAGAAACTAACTTCATGTATAGAAATGCCAATTGAACCCCGAAAATGTCCAAATTTTAGGATGCTAGTCATATTCGTGCATTGTAACGATGAAAAAAAGCTAGGCCGAATAAGTTAGCGACTAGCAGTTCGTCATCAAACAAGGCCCCATGTTACCTCTCGGAACCACGACCCTTCGTGTGATGCTCTGATTTGTGAGAGGCATGTGTCAAAGCTTATCTCGAAAAATTCGTTACTATAACCACGACATCTTGGCCCCATGTCGGGAAGTCATGCAGATTTTCATGTACTTCAGAGCATTTTTCATTTTCTTTTTGAATTTAAAAACCTAGATTTTCATTGCTTGCGTCCAAACCGTTACTCAAGATGTTTGGAACTCCTTCAAATTTATTGTAGGTGGCATATATACGGAAGCAAGTAGTTCATAAATATGATTTTTCCAGTAGTTTTTGCTTCATCTTGCATGTTCATGTGTTTTAGTTTTGAATTATGGCCATTAAATTTCAAGAAACTAACTTCATGTATAAAATGCCAATTGAACCCCGATATTTTCCAAATTTTAGGATGTCAGTCGTATTCGTGCATTGTAATGATGAAAAAAACTAGGCCGACTGAGGTAGCGACCAGCGGTTCGTCATCAAACAAGGCTCCATGTTCCCTTTCGGAACCACGAGCCTTCGTGTGATACTCCTGTTTGGGAGAGGCATGTGTCAAAGCTTATCTCGAACAAGCCATTACTTTAACCATGACATCTTGGCCCCATGTCGGGAAATCATGCAGATTTTCAAGTACTTCAGAGTAGTTTTTCCATTTTTTGAATTTAAAAACCTAGATTCTCAATGCTTGTGTCCAAGCCGTTACTCAAGATGTTTGGAATTCCTTCAAATGTATTGGACGTGGCATATATACGGAAGCAAGTCGTACATAAATATGATTTTTCCAGCAGTTTTTGCTTCATCTTGCACGTTCATGTGTTTCAGTTTTGAATTATGGCCATTAAATTTCTAGAAACTAACTTAATGTATGAAAATGCTAATTGAACCCCAAAAATTTTCAAATTTTAGGATGCTGTTAGTGCACTGTCACGGTAGGGATATTTTTCTTACAATTAAAACAATATCTGTTACAGTTGTACCCCAAAATAATTTCACAATTCAATACAAAAAGTGAACTTCATACACACAGTTCTATATAGGAACCGTTTGCGATGAAAATTCTTAAGGCTTACTAGGGAAGCTTCGTCTAGCTCAGATTCCATTCACCCTCAATCCCCATTCCCCAACAAACCCTTTCTACAACGAATGACGCCGTGGGAACGCTTCATAAGGGTGCGTATGATGATACGTCTCCAACGTATCTATAATTTTTGATTGTTCCATGCTATTATATTATCTGTTTTGGATGTTTTATATGCATTAATATGCTATTTTATATTATTTTTGGGACTAACCTATGAACCTAGTGTCTAGTGCCAGTTTCTGTTTTTTCCTTGTTTTTGAGTATTGCAGATAAGGAATATTAAATGGAGTCCAAACGGAATAAAATCTTCGGAATGATTTTTCTTGGACCAGAAGAAACCTGCCAGACTTGGAGATGAAGGCAGGAGACTTGCCGGGAGGCGACAAGCCACCTGGGCGCGCCCTAGGGGGGCGCCCCCCTGGCTTGTTGCCCCCCAGCAGGTCTCCTAACCCTATTCTTCGGCCTATAAATTCCCAAATATTCCCCCAATACCAAAAAGAGCCACGAAAATACTTTTCCGCCGCCGGAACCCTCTGTTCCCGTGAGATCCCATCTTGGAGCCTTTTCTGGTAATCTGCCGGAGGGGGATTCGATCACGGAGGGCATCTACATCAACTCCATTACCCCTCCGATGATGCGTGAGTAGTTCACCACAGACCTTCGGGTCCATAGCTAGTAGCTAGATAGCTTCTTCTCTCTCTATGTTCTTCAATACCATGTTCTTCATGATCTTCATGGAGATCTATCTGATGTAATACTCTTTTGCGGTGTGTTTGTCGAGATCCGATGAATTGTGGGTTTATGATCAGATTATCTATGAATATTATTTGAATCTTCTCTGAATTCTTATATGCATGATTTCATATCTTTGCAAGTCTCTTCGAGTTATTGGTTTGGTTTGGCCAACTAGATTGGTAATTCTTGCAATGGGAGAAGTGCTTGGTTTTGGGTTCAATCTTGCGGTGTCCTCACCCAGTGACAAAGTAGGGGTAACGAGGCACGTATTTGTATTGTTGCCATCAAGGATAAAAAGATGGGGTTTTCATCATATTGCTTGAGTTTATCCCTCTACATCATGTCATCTTACTTAATGCGTTACTCTGTTCTTCATGAACTTAATACTCTAGATGCAGGCAGGAGTCGGTCGATGTGTGGAGTAATAGTAGGAGATGCAGAATCGTTTCGGTCTACTTGACACGGACGTGATGCCTATATGCATAATCATTGCATTGGATATCATCATAACTATTCGCTTTTCTATCAATTGCTCGACAGTAATTTGTTCACCCACCGTATTATTTTCTTTCAAGAGAGAAGCCTCTAGTGAAACCTATGGCCCCCGGGTCTATTTTCCATATTATATTTTCAGATCTATAAACCAAAAATACCAAAAATACTTTGCTGCAATCTTTTTACTTTTGTTTTACTTTTCGTTTTAGTAATCTTCTGTATCTATCCCTATCAGATCTCATCCTTGCAAGTAACCGTGAAGGGATTGACAACCCCTTTATAGCGTTGGGTGCAAGTGTTTGATTATTTGTGTAGGTACATCTATTGGGGACTTGCTTGTATCTCCTACTGGATTGATACCTTGGTTCTCAACAACTGAGGGAAATACTTATCTACTCTGGTGCATCACCCTTTCCTCTTCAAGGGAAAACCAACGCAAGCTCAAGAAGTAGCATACGACCGCCCCGTCGGCCCCGATCGCTCCCGCCTCTGCCAAGAACGCGGCCACCTCGGCCGAGAGCGCATCGGCATCCGCCTTAAGCGCGGCCGCATCCATCAAAAGGGCGTCTGTAGCCATGGAGACAACATCTGCAGCTGTTTCGACAGCAGCTACAAACGCCAAGAGGGCTCGAGCAAAGCATACCGTCCCGCGAAGGTCGCCCTAGCCCGGATCAAGGCCATCCAAGCCAATATCGAGAACGCCCACGCCAAGATACTCCAGGCTTCCTCAGAATCCAGCATGCACCACACGTCCGAAGAGGCGGCTATTGCGGATGCCGAGATGCATGCCGACGATGCGGCGGCGGAGGCCATGAAGCCCCTTCCCCACGAGATCTCCGAGCGAAAGCTGGAGATGCGGGAGCCGTCCGAGAGCAACGAGTGCTGGGAGGAGTTGCGCGTGGCTCAGGAGCAGGTCGAGAAGCGCCTGTCCGTCGAGGAATCGGCGGTGGAGTACCAACCTGAGCTCTGGCGGGCCACTGCTATGAGTATTACAACGATGAGGGCGACGATGATGACGAGGGCAACGCCGAGGACGAGGACGTCGCCGTGGTCGAATTCAGCCTGGGGGACGTGGACTCTAGCACCGGTGGAATGTCGCCCGGACAAGTCGTCGACATCTCATCGAACATTGGCGAGGCATAGGGCGGTGGCTCGTCGGCGTCTTTGTTAAAATTATGCGTAGTACTAATAGCCTTTGTTTAGAGAGCCGGTCTTTTGTTATGGCTATGTCTAGTTCAAGCAGCTTGATTATTTAGTGAACTTGCTCGGTTTAGTAACTGCGAGCTATGTGTCCGCTAATTTGTATACCCAAGTTAGCAGTTGATGTTAAATTATGCAATGACGTCGATGTGGACTATAACTAGGGAATACGTGGGAAGGGACGAAATTTTGTATGTTCTATATCATCGCACACGCTAAAAGTAGAAAAACCGTGTCTGATGAATCTTTGTGTGCCAAGTTTCCCTGCACCTAGCTACAAATTTTGCCGACCGCAAAAATATCTGCTCCCCCCAAGTGCCACATTAATTTCCCCTGTTACCACCCCCTCCCCCCACCGCCACATCTCTCCCTCTCGCATTCGTCCACCGCGGATGGCATGGTCTCCTGGAATGACCCCTCAAACGGTATCTCCTCCGACGACGAATCTCTCACCAGCCAAGTATTCCTCTCTCTTCTCTCTGGCTCAACTAGGCTTATGGTTTTGGTTTGGAATTGGGGATTTTAAAGCGACAGGCCAATTCGAGCCATTTATTTCTCTTGTAGCTCCGTAGGACAATCACATCCAAGGAATGGAGCGGGGTAGCTGAAGACATGCCTGTTCATGGTCAACATCAATTTCCATCTGTGAAGTTACGAGCTTTTGAATCTAGGTAGAGTGGGAGAAAATTACTGGGATGTGCAAAGAAGGTTAGCCTAACTCTCGTTGTTAGAAATCATTTGTTATATTAGGTGTGATTCAGACACTTCCCGTGTGCTATTTGATTTTTGATGTGATTAAGACACTGTCACAGTTCTACGATTGTGAGTGCCATTTTAATTGATATCAGTAGTAATATGTTATAAAATTTGTTCGGATCACATGGTAGGAAGCTCACAACATGACTATAAAACATAGCATTTAGGGACTTAGTGAAAATAACAGTTTTTCACAAACAGTTTTAACCTGAAGGCGTATTTACTGCAAGAAAACTATATGCTATAGGACTTATCATGACATGAAAATTTACAGCATGGTAGTAGACATGATGCACTTCATTTCATTCAACATGAGCAAGGTCTAATTATGCACAGAAACATGGCTAGCATCAACACAACATGGCAATATGAAATAAACAGATTCTCATACTTGGTGAAAATAACAGGGTGCAAGAGCAGCAGTTTTTAACAGATTGGCATGTTTGACAGTAGAATTTACATGCATGTCACTATTAATTTGATCTCATTCAAACAATGTCGATGTGCATCCTATACTACAAAGATTGTTGCATTTATATTTAGCTTCCTGGTAAAATTGGCAATTTGTTATTACACATGACAGAAACAGAGGAGTGATGAGAACCAGAGCATCCTACTACAAAGACTCTTCGAGCAGAACCAAGGCATGACCGATGAAGACCCATGTGAAGCACGCAAGTACAAGCATGGCCAACCATTTCTTGGTGGCGAATACTTTGAGGAGTGCAGTTCCACTTGTCGCAAGTTACATAAATATTGCATGCATAGAATGTCAGAAGGAGAAGATACTAACATTCTGCAAGTGCACTACGATGGTAGGCATTTTAATCACCTTCCGGGTACCATCAATGTGGAATTCGAGGACTTCCATCTCTTCTTCAACTTCGATGTGCTTGCTGCCACTCTTGTCAAATGCTTGATGTTGTAAGTACTTCACAAACTCTGAACAACTTCTCCATACAAGGCTGTAAATGAAAAAAGCTAACTGTATTGTATTCCTCTCTGGGGATTGACAACGCAAAGATCATTAAGGGTGCATCCATATTTCATAGATCCTGATTTAGCAAACGGCATGTTGTTATGTAATAATGATTCACGCAGGGCTTCCATTGATCATGTCACCAATATCTTGCAGAAGTTAGAGATAGGAGAATTCTTCATGTGGCCATATCATGAACTGTAAGTTAAATATACAACCACGCATACATTGATCGTCTTTCGGTTTTCGACATAGTACGTAGGTTCAAGGTTTTCTTAAACTGTAGCCATCACTGGTGGTCATTGTTCCAAAACGCAACACAGTTTACTACCTGGATTCTCTCAGAGAGTCAAATAAGCCTCATGATCTGAGTCATCTTCAGGATTTCATGGATAGGTATTGAATTCTTTCATGTTAATATGTTTTGCTCATATCTGGTTCAAGAATTGAGTACGTGAAAATTCATCTTCATTTGCAGTGTATTGTCAAAGAACATAACTTTAGGAGGGAGACGTTTCGACTGCCAACTACCTCTGCAGCACGTGATCGTTTCTCCGGTAAGACAACGAAATCCGTAATTTTCAAAAAATGCTAGTCAAATGTTCAAGTTTCTAAGTAAACCTCTTTCTATTTCTCTCCAAAGAAAAAAAAAGAAACAACTTACACCGGTTAGGTTGTTCCTAACAGGGCAAATACATGACTAATATTGTGCAAAAAAATTCAGTGTCCTCAACAACAACAAGGGACCAACCTATGCGGATACTACGTTTGCGCACACATGATGAACCTATGCAGACATGTTGAATGTGGTGCCAATGGTGACAGAACAGAACCAGTAAGTTTGTTTCTTAATTACTATCTTCTACTCCACACGTATGTCACATTCTGATATAAAAATCCTGCAGTTGATCTTCAGACCGATGACCTCTGAACCGCTCGCCGCTGATGAATTGATGTCTATTAGGAAATTTATGAGCACCTTCTTTGTGAAACACTATATCAAGCCCACTAAAGACGTCAAAGATTTCAGCATTCATACCCCCCAATAATAAGTACGCATTCATATAGTGTTATCAGCTAAACATATATGCATGGATGCATTGTATTCCATGTGATCATGCCTTCGTATTTC
Source organism: Elymus sibiricus (assembly GCA_039707655.1). NCBI lineage: Eukaryota > Viridiplantae > Streptophyta > Magnoliopsida > Poales > Poaceae > Elymus > Elymus sibiricus. Next base: position 349,738,783 of record CM077669.1, on the reverse strand, counting down.
CTACACTATGATTATGTACTACATATGTCGGTCTTAGAGCTGTGGAATTTAGCTAGCATTTGTTCAATTGCATACTATGGCGAATTTTGATGAATGTACTTCCTGTGGACACTAGTCGTTCAATTGCATATTGTGGCAAATTATGACGAATGTTCTTCATGTGGACGCTATTTATCGATTCATATTGTGGCGAATTTGCTATTTGCAGGGTGATTCAAATGCGGTATTTTACAATAACCTGGTCATTTTAGCGCACACTATTCAAGCAACTAAGCGTGTGCGATCAAGAATGGAAAGCACACGCAACTCATAGCGCAACCGCCTGTGATCTACAGGAAAAGCACACGCAACTCATAGCGCAAACTGAAAAGTTGCTGATACATAAGAAATCGTAGACGATTCGCAACACTTGTACGTGTGCGTAGGAGCTCTTCAATCGTTTGCGATAGCACCTCATCTCACACGTGAGCCAACAGGAAACAGCAGCCGATGCAAAGACGATCCCACGCATAAATTTTTCGGGAAACGTGTGCGATGATATCGTGCATGGAAGATGGTTGCCAGGGAAATCTCGTGTGCGATGACGAAGATATCACACACAGTTTCTACCATGGCCCGTGTGGATTAGGTAATGTTTCGTAAATGGCAAAAGGTCAAACACCAATTGTTTTCCTTGAGCAATTAGACGTGTTTTCAATGAGCAATCTCGTGAGAGACGTGTGTGATTGATCCCAAATCCGACACGTACGCCCAAAATATAGTGTGTGCGATATGTTCCTCCACCGCACACGATTATGTTTGGTAGATCACCTGCGTTCATCGGTCACCATCGCCGATGATTTTTCAGTGTCATGTGGGATGGACCCCCCTATCGCCCACACAGGCAAGGTGACGGTTTAAACATTTGACGCAGAAAGGGGTTAAAAACCGTTTGTATAGCACGTCGTTGCACCAGTGCGACCACCTTTAGTCAGGATAGGCCTGGCTTCTATCCCCCTTCGAATTGCCGCCCTGTGGCCACCCTTTCCTGCCGATATTTTTGGGGAAGAGGACCTAGGCACTACAAAGGGGGCAAGGCCACGCCCTTTTAAGGGGATCGAGCCATTCTCTCCCCAACACCGCGTGGACTCGAGCCCCAAGCTCTCCCTTACAGAGCAATCCAATCGCAAGCAAGGGTAGGGTTTTACACCGCACGGTGGCCCGAACCTGGGTAGATCGCGCGTCCCTCTCGTTTTTGGTGAGAAGGAGTGAGCTCACCGTCGATCTTGCTGTGTTTGCCGTCGTGTTGTAGGTCGCCAAGCCAAGCCCCCTGTGTTCGAACCTTGTTCTTGGAGAAGTTCTTGGACGCAGATCCTAGACTCCGACATTTGGCACGCCAGGTAGGGGGACTTGTCGTCTTCGCACCTTCGACATCGACATGGACGAAGTCGCCGCCCGCCGGGAGCCTGCCGCGCGCCGAGCTGCCGCTAGGGCCACGCGGCGCCCGCCGCCGTGGTGCCCCGGGGCAGCGCCCCCACGCCGCCTCCGAGCCCGTGGGGGAGCGTGTGGCCTCCTCCATTAGCCCGTCGGTGAACAAGCAAGCGCGTGGCTGCTCCACCACCGCCTCCTTGCTCGCGCGTCGTGACCCTCCCGCTCCTCACACCGCGCTGCTCATGGCACAGGAGCTGCTGCGCTACCGTCTAGCCAAGGACGGCTATGACGTCTGGCTTGGGCGCATCACCGAGCTCATCGACGCCGCGCATGCCGGCCAGGTGCCCTCTCGCTCCCTGCCCCTCCGTCGTCGCGCCCGACCAGTCCGAGCACGACGCCCCTCCTCCTCCGCCACCGGACCGCGACAAGGCTGAACGGCGCCTAGCGCCACGCGCCCCGGAGCTGTCCCACGGGCCGTCCGCGTCGGCCGACGGCGACGACGAGGGCTGCCAGGTCGTCCACCGCGCGCCCCTAGTAGCACGCATGATCCTCGAAAAGGCGCGCAACCGCTAGGACCGCGTTCTCCATGACGTCGCCACGACTGGGCGCCAGAACCGTGCAGCCCTCAACGGAGGCGTTGTCACCACCGGGGGCTACCTAGCCCTTGATCCCGAGCTGCGTCGCGTGGTGTGGCCCGACAAGTTCAAGCCAGAGCTTCCTCCTCGCTACGATGACAATGCCAACCCCACGGAGTTCTCCTGCTCTACACCATCAGCATCCAGGGCGGGATGGGGGATGACCGGGTCATGGCGAACTGGTTCCCCCATGGCCCTCAAGGACGTAGCGCACGCATGGCTCATGAACCTCCCTGAGGCATCCATCTCTTCGTGGGAGGACCTGTGCAAGCAGTTCGTCGCCAACTTCACGGACACGAGTGACCATCCCCTCACGCTCAACGACCTGCGGGCCGTGCGCCAGCGCCCCGACAAGCCCCTCCGCAAGTTCGTCCAGTACTTCAGCCAGGTGCGCAACCGGATCCCGAAGTCCTTCGACGCCACGATCGTCTCCGCCTTTACCAATGGCGTCACCGACGTGAAGATGCGTGCGAAGCTCTTCGTCAGGGATGAGCTTCACTCCGCCGTGGAGCTCTTCATCCTCGCCGACCGCTGCGCCAAGGCCGAAGAGGGACGACTGTTCCTCCACAACAACCCTGACGCTGAGCCTGGCATGGTGAAGTCTAAGGGCAAGGACCCCAATCGCAAGGGCCCTGTCATGCTCACGGCAGAGCCGGACTACAAGTATGGCCGCAACCGCACCGAGCCCAAGAAGGACGACCGCCCTGTCTGCGCCTACCACAATGTGAACTCCCACAACACTGAAGACTGCCACGAGCTCAGGCAACTTCGTGAGGGCTCGGCGGCGGCAGCGGAGGCCGCCGTTGGGACGACAGCAACGACAACGTCGCCGGCGGCAACAACAGTCAGGGCTCGCAAAGCCAGCCATGGCAGCCTGACCCTCAAGCCAACACTGCCCCACCGCGCGCCAGCGACCTCCCTCCCGCCGAGAACGCTGTGGGCTACTAAGAACCCTGCAGGGTGGCCTGCATCCTTGGCGGGGCCCAGTCCCCTTCGTCCAATCGCCAGTTCAAGCAGTTCTCTCGTGAAGTGAACGCAACCCTCCCCGCGCTCGACTCCGCCAGCCGCCTGAAGTGGTCCAAGCTCCCCATCGTCTTTGACGCCAGCGACCACCTCAAGCTCACGAAGGCCGTGGGGGCCATCCCCCTGCTGTCCACTCCTACTATCAGCAATGTGGCTGTCACCAATACGCTCATCGACGGCGGGGCAGGCCTCAACGTGCTCTTGGTGGAGACATTCGAGATGCTTCAGGTGCCTTACGAGCGCCCAATGCCCACCAGGCCCTTCTCGGGCGTCACCGACGGCTCCACTATCCCCCTGGGGCAGGTGCGCCTTCCCATCACCTTCGGCACCCGCAGGAACTAGCACACGGAGTTCATCGCCTTCGACGTGGCACATATCGGCCTGCCCTACAACGCCATCTTGGGCTACTCGGCGCTCTCCAAGTTCATGGTCGTGACTCACCATGCCTACGGCCTCGTCAAGATGCTCGGCTGCGGCAGTACCATCACCATTCGCTACGACGAGAAGGACACTATGTACACCCTCGAGCATGCCTTCAAGGCCGCCTCCACCGCGTACCCGGACGATGAGGACATCCTTGGGTATGCCGAAGAGGCGCCAGTGAAGAAGAAGCCCCTGCTCCCCCAGGAGGGGGCCGAGTCCAAGAAGGCATCGCCGGACGGGGGCAACATGGGCCCCTCCCATGCCGTCAGTGACGGCCCCTCCCCCAAATAGGAAGGCACGCTCGTCGCTTCCCTCCAGGCAAGCTCTGGTGCGTCGGCTTGGATAGCATCAGGCATGCCCGGCCTACCGAGGGAGATGATCGAGCACCACTTGGCCGTGCGCCAGAGCGTGTGGCCTGTCGGCAAGCTCCAAGATACAAGAATCGCCCATGAAGCTCCCCACCCCAGGTGGATCGTCGACCCCATCCCTGTCTCCAAGTCGCGCAGCGGCAGGCGCATGTGTGTCGACTTCATCGCCCTCAACCAACCTCGTGACGTGGCTTGAGACTTCGTCGGTATTTCCCCAAAGAGGAAGGGATGATGCAGCACATCGATGGTAAGTATTTCCCTCAGTTATGAAACCAACGTTATCGAACCAGTAGGAGGATCACCACCACCCAATAAGCAGCACCTGCACACAAACAACAAATACTTGCAACCCGATGCGAAAGAGAGGTTGTCAATCACTCTACGGTAAAAAGATAGATTGGGTAGTGATAGATCTCTCAAGAGAACAAAATAAAAAGGGCAAATAAAATATGCAGCAATATGTTTTTGGGTTTTTGGTTTTGTAGATCTGAAAACAAAGATGCAAAAAGATAGATCTGGAAGCAATATGTTGGAAAAGTAGACCCGGGGGCCGTAGGGTTCACTAGTGGCTTCTCTCATGAGTATAGTGCACGGTGGGTGAACAAATTACTGTTGGGCAATTGATAGAAAATCGAATAGTCATGACGATATCCAAGGCGATGATCATTATATAGGCATCACGTCCAAGATAAGTAGACCGACTCCTGCCTGCATCTACCACTATTACTCCACACATCGACCGCTATCCAGCATGCATCTAGTGTATTAAGTTCATGGAAAAATGGAGTAATGCAATAAGAATGATGACATGATGAAGACAAGATCTATTCATGTAGGAATAGACCCCATCTTGTTATCCTTAATGGCAACGATACATGCGTGTCTTGCTGCCCCTTCTGTCACTGGGAAAGAACACCGCAAGATCGAACCCATCACAAAGCACCTCTTCCCATGGCAAGAAAAATCGATCTAGTTGGCCTAACTAAACCAAAGATTCAAAGAAGAAATACGAGGCTATAAGTAATCATGCATATAAGAGATCAAAGAAGACTCAAATAATATTCATGGATAGAAACTGATCATGAACTCAAAATTCATCGGATCCCAACAAACACACCGCAAAAGTTTACATCAAATAGATCTCCAAGAGACCATTGTATTAAGAATCATAAGAGAGAGAGAGGAAGCCATCTAGCTACTGCCTACGGACCCATAGGTCTATGGTGGAATACTCACGCATCATCGGAGAGGCACCTATGAAGAAGATGAACCCCTCCATGATGGTGTTTAGATTGGATCTCGAGGTTCTGGAACTTGCGGCGTCTGGAATTGTGTTTCATTGACTCCCCTAGGGTTTTTGGAATATTTGGGAATTTATAGGCATCAGAGGCGGTGGAGAGGGGCCCCGAGGAGGGCACAACCCATCAGGGCGCGCCAGTGCCCCCCTGGCGCGCCCTGGTGGGTTGTGGTCTCCTCGGCCCACTCCCCCGGCACTTCTTTGGTCCACTGGGTGTCTTTTGGTCTAGAAAACTCTCCAAAAAGTTTCGTCGCGATTGGACTCCGTTTGGTATTGATTTTCTGCGAAGTAAAAAACAAGCAAAAACGGCAACTGGCACTTTGGCACTATGTCAATAGGTTAGTCCCAAAAAATGATATAAAGTTGTTATAAAATGATTGTAAAACATCCAAGAATGATAATATAACAGCATGGAACAAGCAAAAATTATAGATACGTTGGAGACGTATCAGCATCCCCAAGCTTAATTCCTACTCGTCCTCGAGTAGGTAAATGATAAAAACAGAATTTTTGATGTGGAATGCTGCCTAACATGTTCATCATATTATTTTCTTTTGTATAGCATGGACATTTGGACTTGTAAAAGATTCAAAGCAATAGTCTAGTTTTAACATAATGACTTCAATACTCAAGCATTTCAACAAGCAACCATGTTTTTCAAAATATCAACACTAAAGAAAGTTATCCCTAGCTCAGCATGCTCAATCATTCATCCATTCATGAAACACACTCAAATATTAGCTATGCCCAATGCTCAAGTACGATCATAGTGCCCCCTAGTTGGTGCTTTAAGAGAAGATGGAGACTCAATGTAAAAATAAAAATTGCAAAAAGTAAATAGATAGGCCCTTCGCACAGGGAAGTAGGGATTTGTAGAGGTGCCAGAGTTCAAGGTTTAAATTGAGAGAGAAAAATATTTTGGGTGGCATGCTTTTCCTATCAACGAAAATGACAAAGTAGCTCACAATACTTTCCATGCTAGATATATCATAGGCGGTTCCCAAAGAGAAAATAAAGTTTATTCCTTTTTCCACCAAACTTTCACTTTCCATGGCGGGTCGTATCCACGGTTGCCTTCCATACCAACACTTTCCAAGGAATTTATTATTTGACAACATAAAGTAAATATATAATTTTCTTTTTTCATTTTCATTTCGGGAATGGGCATCCCTATTACCGCCGCACTCTCGTGCAATGACAAGTGAATAAACACTCATCTTGAGAATAACACAACTAGCATGGAAAAATATTGGACACTCCCCACCGTTTCATGAGCGGTACGAGCACACAAAAGAGAAAATTTATTTTGAAAATTTAGAGATGGCACATACAAATTTGCTTGGAACGGCATGGAAATACCGCATATATGTAGGTATGGTGGACTCATAAGGCAAAACTTGGTTTAAGGATTTTGGATGCACAAGTAGCATTTCTACTTAGTACAAATGGAGGCTAGCAAATAGATTGAGAAGCAACCAAACCAAGAAATGAAAATTCACATAAGCAATCATTGAGCATAACTAACAACGAATAATGCACCACAAGTAGGATGTAATTTCATTGCATAACTATTGATTTTCATGCATGCATAGGGATTCACAAACCTTAACACCAATATTCCTACTAAAGCACAATTACTCACTAACATGACTCACATATTACTATCATCATGTCTCAAAACAATTACAAAGAATCAAGTTTAATTTGTCCAATGATATTCATGAAAGTTTTTATTATATCCTCCTTGGATATCTATCACTTTGGGACTAGTTTCATATATTGCCATTGCTTTTTGGCAAGCTCAAACAAATTTAAGTGAAGCACATGAACATAAAGATTTCATCTCTCAAAATAGTATAAGTGAAGCATGAGAGGATTTCTTGAAAATTTACTAACTCTCAAATTAATCTAAGTGAAGCATGAGAGTATTTCTACAAAAAATTCCAAGCACACCTTGCTCAAAAAGATATAAGTGAATTATTACAGCAATTCTATAGCTCAAAAAGTTTAAGTGAAGCACATAGAGCAATTTTAACAAATGATAACATGATTTTGGCTCTCTCAAATAAGTGTGTCCAGCAAGGATACAAGTGACAAACTAACAAACAAAGCAAGCAAAGATACAAGGCGCTCCAAGCAAAACTCATGATATGTGACGAATAAAAATATAGGTCCAAGTAAAATACCGATGGTCGTTAGAAGAAAGAGGGGATGCCACTCGGGGGCATCCCCAAGCTTAGTTGCTTGTTTCTCTTTGGATATATCTTGGGGGTGCGGTAGCATCCCCAGGTTTAGGCTCTTTTCACTCCTTATTCCTTCATCCATCGTGATCTCACCCAAAACTTGAAAACTTCAATCACACAAAACTCAACAAAATCTTCGTGAGATCCGTTAGTATAATAAAGCAAATCACTACTTTAGGTACTGTTGCAAACCCATTCATATTTTATTATTGCATTATACCTACTGTATTTTAACTTTACCATGGCTCATACCCTTCAATATAACCCATAGATTCATCAAAACAAGCACACAATGCAACGAAACAGAATCTGTCTTAAACAGAACAGTATGTAGTAATCTGTACTCCAACCATACTTCTTTAACTCTAAAAATTCTAAAAAATTAGGACAACGTAAGGAATTTGTATATAAACACTGTGTTAAAATTTCAGCTCAATATCACGTTGCATCAAAAAATGAAAATTCATATACTGAACACAAAGTTTCTGTTTCAGATTCAGCATCGCTTCTACTCATCCTATGAATCATCCTAAAGGCATTACTAGGCACAAACACTAAATAAACCATAAAAACACAATTATAACAGAGGCATAATTGTGTCAACACTCAAAAACAGAAAGGAAAAAGCAAAAAAGTATTTATTCATTGGGTTGCCTCCTAGCAAGCGCTATCGTTTTACGCCCCTAGCTAGGCATAACGCATAGATTCAACTATTGTCATCCTTGGTTTTGGAACCATAGAATGCCCTCATGATTGATTCATATGGTGGCTTAATTCTTTTTCTAGGGAAGTGTTCCATACCCTTTCTCAAGGGAAACTGAAAACGAATATTGCCTTCTTTCATATCAATCACGGCACCTATAGTGCGTAAAAACGGTCTACCAAGTATAATGGGACAAGACGGATTGCAATCAATATCAAGCACAATAAAATCTATGGGCACATAATTCCTATTTGCAAGAATAAGAACATCATTAATTCTTCCCAAAGGCTTTTTAATAGTAGAATCCGCCAAGTGCAAATTAAGAGAACATTCTTCAATATTGGTAAGACCAAGCACATCACATAGAGATTTCGTAATCGTGGAAACACTAGCACGCAAATCACACAAAGCAAGGTACTCATAATTTTTAATCTTGACTTTAATGGTAGGTTCCCACTCATCATGTAATTTTCTAGGAATAGAAATCTCCAACTCCAACTTTTCTTCAAAAGATTTCATCATGGCATCAACGATATGTTTAGTAAAAGTTTTATTTTGCTCATAAGCATGGGGTGAATTCAACATAGATTGCAGCAAAGAAATACATTCAATCAAATAGCAACTATCATAATTAAAGTCTTTGCAATCCAAAATAGTGGGCACATCACTAGTTAAAGTTTTGACCTCTTCAAATCCACTTTTATCAAAAAATTCATCAAGATTTTCACCCTCCAAATTATTGGGACGCCTTCTAACTAAAGTTGACTCTACTTCAGTCCCTTTATCATCAATCTTAATATTACTAAACAAGGAATCAATAGAAGAAACACCAATCACTTTAAGATCTTCATCTTTTTTATTAAGGCAATCACTAGAAAACGATTTTTCTAAGATTTCTCTTTTAGCTCTAAGCATAGCGGTTCTTTTCTTACTTTCATCCATAGAGACATATAAAGCTTTAATATATCCATCAATCTTAGGCACAACAGCTTTCAATTTGAGATTTTCAACATCATGAGAAATTCTATCAATGCTTCTAGACATATCATCAATCTTATTCAACTTTTCTTCTATCGTAGTATTGAAAGCCTTTTGCGCATTGATAAATTCTTTAATATTACTCTCAAGATCAGAGGTGTTCCTACTATTATTGTAAGAAGAATTACCATAGGAATTACCATAATTATTAGAGGAATTTCCAGGAAAAGGCCTAGGATTAAAATTACCTCTATAAGCATTGTTATTGAAATTGTTCCGCAAGACAAAGTTCACATCTTTGGAATCACTATTTTGCTCAATCAAGGTAGACAAAGGCACATCATTAAGATCAATAGGAGCATTTTAACTAGCAACCAATTTCATCAAAGCATCAACCTTATCACTCAAAGTACTAATTTCCTCAACCGAATTAACTTTCTTACTAGTAGGTGCTCTTTTGGTATGCCATTGAGAATAATTAGCCATGATATTATCTAGAAATTTAGTAGCTTCACCCAAAGTAATCTCCATAAAAGTACCACCCATGGCGGAGTCTAAAAGATTTCTAGAGACAAAATTCAATCCCGCATAAAAATTTTGTATGATCATCCAAAGATTTAAACCATGAGTAGGACAATTTCTTAGCATCAACTTCATTCTTTCCCAAGATTGTGCAACATGTTCATGCTCAAGTTGCTTAAAATTCATGATTTGCGTCCTAAGGGAAATAATTTTCACGGGCGGAAAATACTTAGTGATAAAAGCATCCTTGCACTTATTCCAAGAATCGATACGATTGCGAGGCAAAGAGGAAAACCAAATTTTTGCACGATCCCGCAAGGAAAAAGTAAATAATTTCAACTTCACAATATCATTATCCACATATTTTTTCTTTTGCATATCACACAATTCCACGAACGTGTTTAGATGGGACGCGGCATCCTCATTAGGATTACCGGCAAATTGATCTTTCATGACAAGATTCAACAAAGGGGCATTAATATCATAAGACTCCGCACTAGTGGAGGGAGGAGCAATCGGAGTACTAATAAAATCATTGTTATTAGTATTGGAAAAATCACACAACTTGGTGTTTTCTTGAGTCATCGTGACTACGCAAACAAGATTGCAAGCAAGGAAGAGATCCGGCGAGAAAAAGGCAAACGAAAAAGAGGGCGAATAAAACGACAAATTGGTGAAGTGGGGGAGAGGAAAACGAGAGGCAAATGGCAAATAATGTAACTGCAAGGAGATGAGATTTGTGATTAGGAACCTAGTAGATGATGATGGAGTCCCCTCGGCGCCTACGATAGGCATGTGGAAGAGATCGCTTCCTCCCCGGCAACGGCGCTAGAAATTCCTTTAACGTGGCTTGAGACTGCGTCATTATTTCCCCAAAGAGGAAGGGATGATGCAGCACAGCGACGGTAAGTATTTCCCTCAGTTATGAAACCAAGGTTATCGAACCAGTAGGAGGATCACCACCACCCAATAACCAGCACCTTCACACAAACAACAAATACTTGCAACCCGACGCGAAAGAGGGGTTGTCAATCTCTCTACGGTAAAAAGATAGATTGGGTAGTGATAGATAGGAGAGATAGATCTCTCAAGAGCACAAAATAAAAGGGCAAATAAAATATGCAGCAATATGTTCTTGGGTTTTTGGTTTTGTAGATCTGAAAACAAAGATGCAAAAAGATACATCTGAAATCAATATGTTGGAAAAGTATACCCGGGGGCCGTAGGGTTCACTAGTGGCTTCTCTCATGAGTATAGCGCACGGTGGGTGAACAAATTATTGTTGGGCAATTGATTGAAAATCGAATAGTCATGACGATATCCAAGGCGATGATCATTATATAGGCATCACGTCCAAGATAAGTAGACCGACTCATGCCTGCATCTACCACTATTACTCCACACATCGACCGCTATCCAGCATGCATCTAGTGTATTAAGTTCATGGAAAAACGGAGTAATGCAATAAGAACGATGACATGATGTAGACAAGATCTATTCATGTAGGAATAGACCCCATCTTGTTATCCTTAATGGCAACGATACATGCGTGTCTTGCTGCCCCTTCTGTCACTGGGAAAGAACACCGCAAGATCGAACCCATCACCAAGAACCTCTTCCCATGGCAAGAAAAATCGATCTAGTTGGCCTAAGTAAAACCAAAGATTCGAAGAAGAAATACGGGGCTATAAGTAATCATGCATATAAGATATCAAAGAAGACTCAAATAATATTCATGGATAGAAACTGATCATGAACTCAAAATTCATCGGATCCCAACAATCACACCGCAAAAGTTTACATCAAATAGATCTCCAAGAGACCATTGTATTGAGAATCATAAGAGAGAGAGAGAGAGAGGAAGCCATCTAGCTACTGCCTACGGACCCGTAGGTCTATGGTGGACTACTCACGCATCATTAGAGAGGCACCTATGAAGAAGATGAACCCCTCCGTGATGGTGTTTAGATTGGATCTCGAGGTTCTGGAACTTGCAGCGGCTGGAATTGTGTTTCATCGACTCCCCTAGGGTTTTCGGAATATTTGGGAATTTATAGGCATCAGAGGCAGTGGAGAGGGGCCCCGAGGAGGGCACAACCCATCAAGGCGCTCTGGGGCCCCCCTGGCGCGCCCTGGTGGGTTGTGGTCTCCTCGTCCCACTCCCCCGGCACTTCTTTGGCCCACTGGGTGTATTCTGGTCTAAAAAAAATCTCCAAAAAGTTTTGTCGCGATTGGACTCCGTTTGGTATTGATTTTCTGCAAAGTAAAAAAAAAGCAAAAATAGCAACTGGCACTTTGGCACCATGTCAATAGGTTAGTCCCAAAAAATGATATAAAGTTGTTATAAAATGATTGTAAAACATCCAAGAATGATAATATAACAGCATGGAACAAGCAAAAATTATAGATACGTTGGAGACGTATCAGCTCGCCTCGCGAGCCCCTTCCCTCCTCCACCTCCGCTCATGCGCGTGCCTTTCGGCCTGGAGAACGCCGCAGCAACCTTCGCAAGGCTGATGCGCATGAGCCTAGAGTCCCGCATCGCGGATGTGGTTAACGATCACCGCCCGGCCCACTGTGGCCCCATGCATGACGGCGGAGGGTGTTTCGGTACAAAACACATGGAACGCCCTCCATCACCGTAAGTTCTATCCATGCTCCACGGATACGAGCGAGATGGAGCTGTACACGCTCCGGGGCTCTCTCTACCCATGCTGCCCTCGGCACGTGAGAGTCCCTTCCCACTCTCGTGGAAGCCCCATGCTCAGTGCTGTTGGATACCCCATCCTCAGACATGGCGGACTTTTTGACATGAGGGCGCTTTTCAGCTGCATTAACCTCATGCTGACCCGTGTCCGTCACGGTAGTGTGTCTGTCAACCTTTCACGGGCGCCCCTCGGCCACAGCCTGAAGCTGGCCCGTTTCGAACACGACAGCATCATGCATCTTTTTGTTATGTAATGGACCTGCTTCATGCATCAGTAAAGCTCATTTCCTTCAGAAATTATGTGTGCTTGCAGTTGAGTATGCCTCAGGAGGGGTGCGCGCTCGTGATCTCCCCCGTGTCTATCACGCGAGCGGGGGCTACGCACACGATGGTCCCGCTAGCCAGTTAGCGGGCAGGGTTTGAAGGGGCAGCGCCCCTCGCAGGTGCGGGCAACGCCCTACATTTTTAGAAATCACAGATCGAATCTGTACTCCAATCACGTCGAATTTTCTGATCCGACCGATCTAATCGATCATCGCGAACTCAATTCGGGTTTACGATTCACTGTTAACCCTGATGGCGGATACTGACCGGTAAGGGTAGGTTGTGTCACCACCTCATCAATTCCGATTGACAGAAAACATAGCCTCAACGATCCCCATGTGCAGTTGATCTCATCAACCGTGCACATAGACGGTCTCTAAAACGATGACAAATCTCATCTGCCGCCTCCAGATATCAATATGCATCTGATCTGAATCCAAAACCTATAGCAGTGGCTCTGATACGATTGTTGGGTTCTACCGTAGGTGCATCGCATGCAAATTAAAATTTTCCTACACGCAGAACAACCAAGACCATGCTACAGAGATGGATCATGGATCGTTACCACTAGACGCGCAGTGCTGTCCAGCGGAAGTAGAGTTGGGGCAGCGCGTCCGCGAGGTCCGTCTCGTCCTTGTCCGATCTCCCTCGAAAGTTGGTCACCGGATTCCACGTACAGGTTCGCCGGAGTGGCGCAAGTGCACCGCCTCTAACGGTATCCGCACGTGGAGGAGGAACATCGTGTGGCGGACTCATAGGTCCGATCACATAGTTCGGAGGCGAGTGGAGGTGGCTAGTTGCAACACATGCAAAGCCCTAATGGCGGCGTCGAAGCGATCAACCCAATGGGCGTGCCGCACCTCCACTATATATAGGCATCCGTCGTGGGCTCAACACTTGGGCCACGCACGAATCCTAAAGCCCACAAGTAGTTCCTTCCCTTAAGCGCGCGACCCCTTAGGTTCTCATTCACTTGGTCGCGAGTCAGATCACATCCGGCTTGGCTAGTCAGTAGCGGCCTCTAGCAAAGCGTGCCGACTCCAAGTGTCTGATGAAGCTGGTTAGGCGAACCTGTACATCACACTTCTGTTCCCTTTTCCACACGATATATGTTGCCGTGCTCAAGGCAACATGGTCATCCTTGTTATAGCAGGACCTATTTCTCGTTCTGGTGAATCCGACCAATACTTTGGATTATCTCATAATCCTCATCGCATGTCCATGCTTATCCAGGCTGGATCACCCGAGGGGCCCAGAGTATATCTCTACTGATCGGAGGGGCAAATCCCATCTTGCTCAACCATGTCTCGCGGCATGGGTCCGGACAAGCCCAAAACCTACCTTTATAACTACCCAGTTACAGAGTAGCATTTGGTCGGCCCAAAGCAGGTCTATCAACATCCCGAGTACATGCGTCAGCTCAGGTCTTAGGGCATAGAACGTATGTTGCACTACAGACTCACAGATGACCTATCGCTGCGTCTCATAGTCGGGTCTGTCTAACTCAGACCTTATCTCGACTCGGATCCGACTACGTCGAATCCGACCAGATCTTTCTGAGTCCATATTATCCGGCTAGAATCCAATGCTATATGGTCAGTGAGACCGGACCATCCACCGTGTCATATGCTAGTCTAACTGGCTGAGCGTCCACACAGCCCTTCCGACTAGGGACCATTTAGGATAGTCATCATACAATGCATAGTCTCACAAACAAGTCACGTACTTGTTAATACACATCATTGATAATATCCAAGGACTGACTTTATTCATAAACACATAGGAAATATCATCATACATGTTTTCCTCTAGGGCATATCTCCGACAGTCTCCCACTTGCAATAGAGTCAATCAAATAGACATTGAATGCCCATAGCTCTAACGTGCCCCTCATGCTTGGGTTGTGGAAGCGGCTTAGTCAACAAATCTGCAACATTTGCATCTGTATGAATCTTGCATAAATTAGTATCACCATTCTTTACGAGCTTTCGTATCAAGTGATATTCCGATCTATGTGCCTGGTCTTGTGGTGTTGTCTCGGCTCCTTGGCCTGTGCGATGGCACCTGAATTATCGCAATAAGGTCCAACGGTTTTGACCAGCTCGGGAACACACCAAGATCTTCCAGGAACTTCCGAATCCAAACACCTTCCTTTGCGGCTTCACAAGCCACAATGTATTCGGCCTCTATTGTGGAGTCGGCCACCGTATCTTGCTTGGAACTCGTCCAGCTCACTGCTCCTCCATTCATGACATACATGAATCCAATTTGTGATCGACAATCATCCCTGTCAGTTTGGAAACTAGCATCAGCGTAACTTTTTATGCATAGCTCCTCCTCACCTCCATAAACTAGGAACATCTATTTAGTCCTTTTCAGGTACTTCAAGATAGCTTTCACCATTGCCCAGTAACTCTCACTTGGGTCGGCCTGGTATCTGCTTGTTAAGGTTATTGCATTGGCAACATCAGGACATGTACATAGCATGGCATACATGATGGGTCCAATTGCCGAAGCATATAGAATCTTACTCATCCAGTTTCGCTCATCAAAAGTCATAGACTGTGAGTCTTGCTTAGCCTTATACCATGTGAGATGGGCAAGAACCCTTTCTTGGCCTCACTCATGTTGAACCGCTTCAACACTTTGTCTATGTACGTGCTCTGGCTTAAGCCGAGCAGCCTCCTCGATCTATCTCTATAGATCTTGATGCCTAAAATGTACACTGCTTCTCCAAGGTCTTTCATCGAAAACTTGCCATTCAATGATTCCTTGACTGAGTTCAGCATCGAAACATCATTTCCAATCAGTAGTTTGTCATCCACATACAGGATCTAAAATACTACCGAGCTCCCACTAGACTTCTTGTATAAACAATAGTCCTCTTCGTTCTTGATGAAACCAAGGTCAACGGTGACTTCATCAAAACGAATATTCCAACTCCGAGCTGCTTGCCTCAATCCATAAATGGATCTATTGAGCTTGCATATTTTACCAGCATTAGTTGGATCGACAAAACCTTCGGGTTGTATCATGTATACATCCTCTTTAAATTTCCATGAAGGAAAGCCGTTTTGACATCCATATGCCATATCTCATAATCGAAATATGCAGCTATAGCTAGTATGATCCTAACCGACTTTAGCATCGCTACCGGCGAGTAGGTCTCGTCGTAGTCAATTCCTTGAATTTGTCCATAACCTTTAGCGACAAGCCGAGCTTTGTGGATCTGAACATTTCCATCCACATCGGTTTTCTTCTTAAATTCCCATTTGCAACCAATGGCAATTACGCCAGGCGGCGGATCAACCAAGTCCCAGACTTGATTGTCATCCATGGACTTTAACTCGGATCTCATGGCCTCCAGTCATGCCTCGGAATCTGGGCTCACCATCGCTTCTGCATACGTGGTTGGCCCGTCGCTTTCTAGCAACAACACATCGCGCACTCCGTGCAACTTTTCCAACCTTCGTGCCTCTGGTGCCGACTCCACTATGGGTTCCCTGACCAACTCCGGTATGATCTCATCACCAGCCAAGTCGTCCCTGAGTGGTTTTCGAATTTCTTCGAGTCGCACCGTTCTTCCACTGGCTTCCCGACTGAGAAGCTCTTTCTCTAGGAAAACCCCATTCCGAACAACAAATACTTTGTTCACTTCTCGATTGTAGAACCTGTATCCCAAGGTTTCCCTCGGATATCCTACGAATATGCATTTATCCGACTTGGGTGTAAGCTTGTCTGACATGAGTCGCTTGACAAATGCTTCACAACCCCAAATCTTTAGAAAAGACAAACTAGGACTCTTCCCAGTCCACATCTCATGTGGTGTCTTGTCTACGGATTTAGATTTTACCCTGTTAAGTGTGAAAGATGCCGTTTCTAGAGTGTATCCCCAGAATGACAAGGGTAAATCCGATTTGCTCATCATCGATCGGACCATGTCCAACAAGGTTCGATTTCTCTGCTCTGACACGCCGTTTCTCTGTGGCGTACCCGGAGGTGTGAGCTAAGGTACTATACCTCGGCTTTTTAGATGCTCATCAAACTACTGGCTCATGTACTCACCTCGACGATCTGATCGCAAAAGCTTTATCGTCTTGTCGAGCTGATTTTCAACCTCGTTCTGAAACTCTTTGAACTTTTCAAAAGTTTCCGACTTGTGCCTCATCAAATAGATATATCCATATCTACTCAAATTGTCGGTAAAAGTCATGAACTACTGATAGCCACCTCTGGCCGTTGTGCTCATTGGACCGCACACATCACTGTGTATAAGCTCCAACAGCTCGGATGCCCTTTCGCAACTCTTTGCAAAAGGAGACTTAGTCATCTTGCCTAGCAAGCATGATTCACATGTCTCGAACGACCCGAAGTCGGACGAAGTTAGGAGTCCATCATCATGGAGCTTCTTCATGCGTTTCAAACTAATGTGTCCAAGCCGGCAATGCCAGAAGTATGTCGGATTTATCTCATTAGGCTTATGCCTCTTGACATTCACATTATAGATTGGTTCCGTTTCCAGATTCAAAATAAATAGTCCATCCACAATGGGTGCATAGCCGTGGAACATTCCATTCAAATAAAATGAACAACCATTGTCCTTTAAATTGAATTCATAACCCAGACTCAACAAGCATGAGGCAAAAATAATGTTCTGACTAAGTGCGGGAATGTAATAACAATTATTCAATTGCAAAATAAATCCAGAAGGAAGTTGGAGCTGCATCGTGACGACCTCCAATGCAGCAACTCTTGCTTTGTTGCCGACCCTGATGTCAATCTCCCCTTGTGCCACACGCCTAGTTCTTACCAGCCCCTGCATCGAGTTGCAAATACGAACAACCGATCCGGTATCAAATACCCAAGAGCTACTAGGTATGTCAGCAAGGTAAATATCTATAACATATGTAACAAGTGTACCTTTGCGTGAAGAAGCATTTCCGGCCTTCTTGCCATGCTCAGCAAGCCACTTGCAACAGTTCCTCTTACAGTGACCACGCTACTGCAGGATGCTGCTAACGTGACACATCAATCAGAGACCCTTCGACGAAACTGTGTTCGATGCATGAATCACAAACGGTATAGTTCAAGCTCCATCGCTAATGGCACGAACTGTGTGCGAAGGCGGATCCATCAAATACAATTCAGAAAGTTGTTGCGTGTGCGATCTACGACAGACAGTTTGTTCTTATGAACCGTTTGTGATTAGCAAAGATAACAGAAACGGTTACACAGATCCAGATGTGTGCGATAGTGGGCACACAGTTCATCACTACAAACTGTGTGCGATAATATAGCAGAACACAAACGATTTAGTATAACAAGATGTGTGCGATATAGGGCACACAGTTCACTACATAAACTGCGTGCGATGATATAGCAGAACACAAACGATTCAGCATAACAAGATGTGTGCGATAGAGGGCAAACAGGTCAGTAATCACAATCGTGTTCGAACACAAGAAATAACACAAACGATTGGTGTTAATAACCAGCAAACAGGTCAGTAATCTAAATTGTGTGGAAAGACAGAAAATAACACAGACGATTCGTGGTAGTAAGCACCTGATTCAGAAAGTGATAGCACAATTTTTTTTTCGCACTCTTACATAATCGACTAAAGAACATAATAGCGACATTACATATCAGCAAGGTTCAGAAAACAGCAAAATGGAAACAGCTACTCGTCGTCGTTGTTGCGGGGCTGGCCTATTGGTTCGCCAATGTAGAAATAGCTTCTGCACTCATGCAACATCCTCTCTATGGAAGTAGGATCCGCTTTCAGGTCGGCGATGACCATATTCTTGAACGCTTCATAGGCCCGGACTTTCCTCTGCTCATACCCCATCACGGTAGCTTCGGTCTCATGGAAAATCCCGTCCATGGCCAAATGCCTGCGTACGGCCCACTTACGACAGAGATATTCAAAGTGGTCATAAACAACATAGTCAAGAGCTGCACGCTGTGCTAGAGTGGTAGGAGACTACAGTAAGGAGGCTGCTGCCCTTATAGAGGCCGAATCCACGCGAGCCGGCAAGGCAACGGCGAACTGGTCGGCGGATGATGCCCTTTCGAAGGCCACAGCCGCGCGTTCCGCTTACAGAATCGCGCTTGCCCGCAACTGATCTGATGTAACCTTCATCTCTTCCGCTATTACCGCCAAGGGCTCCGGACCCTCAGCAGCGCGTACCACCGCCAAGGCCTCCGGACCCTCAGCAGCACGTACCTGCCTCAACCGCACGCTTCTCCGCAGCAGGGTACTCCGTGCGAATGACATGTCTAATGTTGAGGATTTTGTGGAGGCAAGGACAGTGGGGAGAAGAAGGATAGATTTGGAGGCTGCGAGAGGGGAAAGAGACGGTGGAGAGCGAAGAGTGGTGATATTTATTTATGACCCTATAGACGATTGCAGACAATTGCTATATGTGTTCCATGTGCGATTATGTGTTCATGGAAAAGAACTCAAAGACTGTGAAAATGCTTCCCGCGCAAGCGCACGCGCCAGCCACAACGGTAAATTATAAAATGATAAAATCCCCAACCCCCTTGGCAGCAGCTAGCTATAAATAACCACAGTGATGGCCGGCGGCGGCGAGTCAATGATCCCATGGCTAGTTTCCACACACACCATCAAACCCCCAATGGCCGACGACAGGATGGAGTTGGGCGACGGCGGAATCGAGGCTGCATGCGCGATGGTCGGCTTGAGGATCGACGACCATGCCGCTACCTCTCCTGACAACAGCCAGAGGAGGCAGGAATCACGACATGAGCAAGCCAAGAAGTTAGCCAGGGTCGTCTTGAAAGCAGCTAGCGATCGCCAGCGGGCGATATTGCGGGCTCGGCGCAGAGTGCGCTGGATGGTGCGGGCGGCGGAGCAGGAACCGCGACGCTGCAAGGACAACTGCATCAGTGGCCGCCGCACGAGGTGCAGGCTTATGTACCAGATGGAGGAGGACGCAGCTCCGGACGCCGGGGGAGGACTTGTGGCCGTTGCTGCAGAATTGGCGATGGTCAGGGTCTCATCGACCGCCGTTGTCGAGGCTAACCCTTCCTCGATCGATCAAGGTGTAGGTCATCGACTTGGTGACCTCCTGTCCTCCCGAGTCAAGGAACAACACGATATCGATGAACGATGGCAGTTGTGCGTGCTGGGCCGGCGTTAGGGGCAGTAGCACTTTTGTGCGTGCGCAGTTCATATGTATTATATTGATGTAAAATTAATAGCGAGCTAATGTTTTGTAAATAACTCCGCCAACTATGCACTATAAGAATTTGAGCAGGTAAATGCTCGATTGAATTGCTAATGCCTGATTTGTGCTTGCACTGTGGACACTACGATTGCATTTGTCGGCGGCAGCCGGCTGCGACAGGCGTCGTCGAGCTCGAAGATTTGGTCAGGCCGAGGTCGAGAACGAGCAAGTATACAACAATGCGAATGAGGAAGAAGGGGGAGAGGGTCGGGGACTCGGGGTAGAGGGTCCGCGTAGGAAATGGTTCGTAAACATGAACCGTGTGTGATTACTGCCATTAAAGTTTTTGTTGGGACCTTAATTTAGTGCATGTACGAACTAAAATCCCAACAACAGTATACGGGTGTGACGGGAGAAGTTTGGATTGACGTTCGATCGTGGTGCATCCTACGGTGCGCATGTGCGATCCGTGTGGCTGGTGTTCTGGCCAATCAAAACACACCGCGGAATGGGGTGAATGCACACGGCATTCGCAAAGTAACTGTTTGCCCAAACAAATCACAAAGTTTCAAGGGGGACCCATATTTCCTTGGTCGTTTCTCCATTATTATTTTTCTACTATCAACATACCCACTAGAATGCAACGTGTCCAAAATTCACATTCTTTCATGCTCGTTTACCATACTTAGTATTTTTTGTGTACTTTTCTAGGCATTTACTACTTATATTCAAGTTCGAACGTTTTATTCATGAAAAGGTGTTCAAAACATGTTATCTCGTGTGGTGCCCAGGCATGACCTCAATACGATTCGGTAAAAATTTGAGGAGGTTGATACGTCTCCAACGCATCGATAATTTATGAAGTATTCATGCCATATTCATCTATGTTTACAATACTTTTATATGGTTTTGATGCACTTTATATGATTTATTTAGAACTAACCCGGACTGACACTGTTTTCAGCAGAATTACCGTGGTGTTGTTTTTGTGTGCAGAAAATGAAAGTTCTCGGAATCGCCCGAAACTTTTTGGTGATTTTTTCTGGACCAAATAAGCAATATTGGAGCAAAGAACCACCGGAGAAGAGCCACAAGGTGGGCACAACCCACCAGGGTGCGCCAGAAGGCCCAAGCGCGCCCTGGTGTATCGTGCCCTCCTCGTGGCCCATCTTGGCATGAAACCGACGCCCAAAAATCCTATAAATATAGAAACCATCAGAAATAACCCTAGACTCTCCGCTCCGCCACCGCAACTCTCTGTATTGACGAAAAGCCAATCTGGAGACGTTCCAGTACCTTGCTGGAGAGGGGAATCCATCTCCGATGGCCATCTTCATCATCCCGGTGGAGGCCATGACGAGGAGGGAGTAGTCCACCCTCGGGGCTGAGGGTATGTACCAGTAGCTATGTGTTCAATCTCTCTCTCTCTCGTGCTCTTGAGATGTCACGATCTTGATGTATCACGGGCTTTGTTAATATAGTCGGATCATATGATGTTATTCTCTTGCTATCTTGTTGTGATGAATTGAATCTTTCCCTTTGAGATCTCGTGATGTTGGATTGAATATTGGATTTGAGAACACTTGATATATGTCTTGCATGCGGATACCCGTAGTGACAATGGGGTATTCTATTGATCCACTTGATATATGTTTTGGTACTCAACTTGCGGATTCCCGCGGTGACATTGGGGTCATCTATGCATAGGGGTTGATACACGTTCTTGTCCTACTTTCTCCGATAGAAATCTTGGGGTACTCTTTGAGGTTCTTTGTGTTGGATTGAGTATTATGAATCTGAAATTGTGTGATGCGTATCGTATAATTAACTCATGGATACTTGTGGTGACATTGGATTATCTAGGGGACATTAGAGTTGGTTGATGCGTATCATATGGTGTTATTCTAGTACTAACTCTTAGATAGATCGATCGGAAAGAATAACTTTAAGGTGGTTTCGTACCCTACACACCATTTCTTCTTATGCTCTCCGCTAGATAAGAACTTTGGAGTGATTCTTCGTTGCACGTTGAGGGATGGTTATGTGATCCAATTATATTAGCATTGTTAAGAGATTGCACTAGCGAAAGTACGGACCCTAGGCCTTGTTTTCAAGCATTGCAATACCGTTTGTGCTCACTTTTGTTGCTTGCTACCTTGCTGTTTTTATATTTTCAGATTACAAAAACCTATATCTACCATCCATATTGCACTTGTATCACCATCTCTTCGTTGAACTAGTGCACCTATACAATTTGCCATTGTATTGGGTGTGTTGGGGACACAAGAGATTTCTTGTATTTGATTGCAGGGTTGTTTTAGAGAGACCATCTTCATCCTACACCTCCCACGGATTGATAAACCTTAGGTCATCCGCTTGAGGGGAAATTGCTACTGTCCTACAAAACTCTGCGCTTGGAGGCCCAACAAAGTCTACAAGAATAAAGTTGCGTGGTAGACATCAAGCTCTTTTCTGGCGCCGTTGCCGGGGAGGTGAATGCTTGAAGGTATATCTTTAGATCTTGCAATTGAATCTTTAGTTTCTTGTTTTTCACTAGTTTGGTTTTATAAAAGAAAACTACAAAAAATGGAGTTTAGGTTGCATCATTTGTTTCGTCTTTATAATGTCTTTCTTGAAAATAAGGATTCTGAAAATTGTGCTCAATTGGTAGAGGAAGAAATTATGAAAATACGCAATGAGAATTCCTTGAATGATGAGCATGATTGCAATGTTGTTAGTATGAATTCTATGAATATCCAAAATACTAATGATGATTGCACTAGTCATGATAAAAATATTTCTTATAAGCATGTCAATTTTTGTGGAGTGCATAAAGTTTGTGAAGACGTGCCTTATAGGGATGATAGATTTTGTAAGAAGCGTAAACATGATAGAACCAATTTTTTTCTCAAAAGTGATAGATGGATTTGCTACAAAATTATGTTCTCTTTGTCCTATTACTTGTGAACTTTGCAATAAAGTTGGTCATCTTAATTTCCAATGCAAACTTTTTCATGATCAAATCATGGCCAAATATTGTAATGACTTGATCACCCTTGAACTTTATAATGAGCTTTCTCTATTTTTGGGGCGTGAAGAGTTGACTCACAAAAATAGTTGGTTTGAAGTATTCATTCTCACGGACGACATTGAAACTAATCTAAAAAATATCTATATGGTTTGCATGGTAAATTGCAATGAGAATGCCTATATTGCCAACTATAGAAAGATGGGAAAACCAATATAATATAAAACGAATACTAATGAAAGGGTAAAGATTTCCACTTTCCCTCCTATTGTCTCTCATGATGAAATAGGTGACGAGGAGGAGCTCCCTATTCAACCAATTTCATCAATAAGAAGCTCGAAAAAATTAATTAAACCCACACATGATGTGGTGAAGAAGAAAAAAAGAAGAAAGAGTAGAGGTAAAAAGGTATCTCTCCCAAATGATGTTGCTGCTATTATTGTTTTGCCTCACGAGGATGAATCAAAAATAATTGTGGAAGATGATACACTTGATGATGATTTTGTTATGCCTATTGCTTGTTGTGATGACTATGATTGGGAAGATAATGATACTTCTTATAATCTTGAAAATCTTTTTGGCCCCAACTTCGTAAATTATGATGATAATAATTGTTATGCTATTGGTGCTATTCATACTATTAATGATGAGAGTGATTATGTTTATGATATGCCAAGCCACAAGCTTGGGGATGCTATGTTTGATGACAATGACATGTTTGAGAATTTATTTGCTGCAATTTATATTTGTTCCAAGCTTGGGGATGTTATGCTTAATGAATATGATCTTTTTAGTTCCCCTACTTTGAATGATCAAATTTGTTATGATGATTGCATGCCTCCTATTTATGATGATTGTGATATTTATAAAAGTGGGTTTGGAAGAGTGTCAACTTTAGATAATTATTATCCCACTATCTTGCAGGGTGTTGAATTTTATTATAATGATAAAAGTGGATTTGGAGAGGTCATGACTTTATTTAGTAATGCTTCCACTATTTCGGAAGAGGTTTCGCTTGACTATGATGAGAACAAAGTTGCTACTTATGATGATTATTGTGATGATACTTATGTTATAAAAAGTAGTGATAATTCTTGTCATAATTTTGAATATCCTTTTACTGAAGGTTACTCTTTTAATGTGGAAACAATTTATAGTATTCGAGTTTCATTTGATGCTCCCACTATTATGAATGAGAAGAAATATGCTTATGTGGAGAGTAATAAATTTTCTATGCTTGTAGATCATGAAAAGAATGATTTATGTGATAGTTATATTGTGAAATTCCTTCATGATGCTACTGAAAATTATTATGAGGCAGGAGCATGTGCTTGTAGGAATTGCGATAATATCAAGTTTCCTCCCTATGTGTTCAAAGTTTTGAAGTTGCACTTGTTTTGCCTTCCTATGCTAGTTGATTCTTGATCCCATAAATTGTTTGCTCACAAAATCCCTATGCATAGGAAGTGGGTTAGACTTAAATGTGCTTGTCATGAGATTCATGATGCTCTTTTGCATGTTTCAATTATTATTCCTATGTGAGCATCATTGAAATCATCATGCCTAGCTAAAAGGCATTAAAGAAAAGCGCTTGTTGGGAGACAACCCAACACTTTTCCTTTCTGTTTTTGTGTGTTCACATGATTAAGCTACTGTAGTAATCATGTTTTGTGCCTTTTATTTCAATAAAGTGCCAAGTAAAGCCTTTGGGATGACTCACAAGATGAGTAGAATTGATTCTGAACCAAAACAGAAACTTTTGACTCCAGTACAGGAATTGTCATTTTTTACTGGAGCGTGCTAATGATCTGAAATTTTGGAAAAGTGTTTATATACAAATTATTCAGGTTGTCCTAATTTTTCAGAATTTTTAGAGACAGGGAAGTATGGTTACACTACAGATCTTCACAGACTGTTCTGTTTTTGACAGATTCTGTTTTGCATGCATAGTTTGCTTGTTTTAGTGTTCCCATAGCTTATATTCAGTGATATAAATTATGTGAATGGTAGAATACAGTAGGTATCATGTGGGAACAATTATGAATCTTGTATTGACAGTACCTAAGTGAATGATCTATCTTTATTATACTAACCCTTCTCACGATGTTCCGTTAAGTTTTGTGTGATTGAAGTTTTCAAGTTTTGGGTGAGACACCGATATGAGGAGAATAAGGATTGACAAGATCCTAAGCTTGGGGATTCCCCAAGGCACCCCCAAGGTAATATCCAAGGAAGACTCAAGCGCCTAAGCTTGGGGATGCCCCGGAAGGCATCCCCTCTTTCGTCTTCAACACTATCGGTATATCTTACTTAGAGCTATATTTTTATTCGTCACATAATATGTGTTTTGCTTGGAGCGTCATTTTATTTTGTTGGTCTCTGTTAGGTGTTATTTATAATCTTTTTTTCAATAAAAAGTTCCAAGAATTGCCTTTAGGATGCTTGCATTGCATGTTTGATGTGTGCTGTGTAAAAACAGAAACTTTCTCTGTAGTGTTTGATTTTTCATATTTTACTGGAAAGTGGAAAGTTTCTGAAATTTTTACACAGTGTTTTCATATAAATTCTTTAGCATGTCCTAAATTTTCATAATTTGTTGAGTTACAGAAGTACACTGGTTTAATAGATTGCTACAGACTGTTCTGTTTGGACAGATTGCTGTCATAGTTTTGTTATCTACTTATCCTATAGTTACCACAGCCTATATTGGTAGATATAAATTGTGGAAACGATAGTAAACAGTAGATGATGTTTGAAAATTATTGTGCAACTTGTCTTGGCAGTACATGAAGTGTTGATTTATTCTTATGTGTACTAACTTATCTCACGAGTTCTTTTCGAGTTTTGTGTGGATGAAGTTTTTGAGAATAGGTGAAACCATGATATGAGAGGATTGAACGAGATACAAAAGCTCAAGCTTGGGGATGTCCAAGGCACCCCAAGTAAATATTTCAATAAGTCTCAAGCATCTAAGCTTGGGGATGCTGCACATCCCACCTCTCTTCGTCAACTATCGGTTAGCCTATGTTGAGCCTAAATATTTATTCGTTCACTTGATGCGTGCTATTCTTGGAGTTCTATTTTTTTAGTTTGCTGTTTGAATAAAATACTCAGATCTGAAAATCTTTATTGAGAGAGTGTCCTCACATAGCTACTTAATTGTTTGACTACTCATTGATCTTCACTTATATCTTTTGAGAGTAGTTTGATGTTTACTCTTGTGCTTCACTTATATCCTATGAGTAAATTGTGAATGAATTGAATATCATAAATCTGAAATTATTAATGTGATTTATGCTTAGTGGTAGTTTCACATCTGGTTTATAAAGTAAAATCTATTGAAGTTTGACAATCACAATATTGGTCATACAAGCAATTCGGGAATGATTAGTATAAGGAAGAGAACTTTCACATACAAATATATTATCTTGGACATCTTCTATGATTGTGAATAACCATTAATTATTTTCAAACTTGAGCAAATTAGTTGAAGTTGGACAAGGAAGACAACGTAATAAGTTATGGTTGTGTATATTTGCATAGAAGTTATATTGTTACGGATCCTCCAACATGTGGTGCTTGTTTAGAACCTTTTGCTAGCCAACACTTCGTACTAAGTAGAGATACTACTTGTGCATCCAAATCCTTGAGCCAAGTTTCTTCTATAAGAGTCCACCATACCTACCTATATATGGTATTTCACGGCCATTCCAAGTAAATTTGCATGTGCCACCTCTAAACATTCAAATAAACATCTGTTTTGTGTGCCTGGACCGCTCATGGAGCGACGGGGGGCGGTCGGTATCTTCCATGTTAAGAGGGTTATTCTCATGATGAGTGTTTATTCACTCGTCCTTGCACGAGAGGGGCGGTAATAGGGATTCCCAGTCCCGAAATAAAAAAAATGCAAATAATTAAACAAAACTCCCCCAGGAATGTTGTTGGTATGGATGGTACCCGTGGATTCGGCTAGCCGTGGAGTGTGTTTGTTGGTGGAGGGGGAGTAAACCTTTACTTTTACCGCTTGGGAACCGCCGCTAATGTGTTTAACATGGAAGATATTGATAACTCTTGGTCGTAACGTTGACAGGAAGGGTGCACCTCCCAAAACTATATTCATCTCTGTTTTTAAACAATGAGCTCTGGCACCTTTGCAAATCCCTGCTTCCCTCTGCGAAGGGACAATCTATTTGCTTTCATGTTATTTACTATTCATGTTGAGTCAACTTCTTATTCCAACCTCAGTCTATTAGTTGGCAAGTATCATGTGGTGGGGAAAGATCCAAACATATATATCCAGTCAAATATATTTGATCATGATTTATTATTGTTGACAATTATATCTATAATAAATGAGTTGGGAGTCAAAACATTAAGCCCCTATCTTTCTATGTGTTCGATGGATGCCATTTGTTCTAAAAATATGCTTTGAGTACTAGCAATCATAGAAGACGATATGATGATTGAGTATGTGGAGCTCTTACTTAGACTTTGTTGAGAATAAGTTGAATTGCAGTTGTTTGGTGATTAAGAACATAGGTTGTTAAGTTTCAAGAGAATTCATTATTTGAACCATGACATGTGAATTGATTGCTCTATCATGATGATTTTTATGAGAGAAAGTTGCTGGTTATGATGCTAGAAAATTGACTGAAATTATCAATGATCAAACTTATATATTATGCTAGCATTCTGACGTGGCTTGAGACTGCGTCAGTATTTCCCCAAAGAGGAAGGGATGATGCAGCACATCGACGGTAAGTATTTCCCTCAGTTATGAAACCAAGGTTATCGAACCAGTAGGAGGATCACCACCACCCAATAAGTAGCACCTGCACACAAACAACAAATACTTGCAACCCGACGCGAAAGAGAGGTTGTCAATCTCTCTGCGGTAAAAAGATAGATTAGGTAGTGATAGATAGGAGAGATAGATCTCTCAAGAACACAAAATAAAAAGAGCAAACATGCAGCAATATGTTTTTGGGTTTTTGGTTTTGTAGATCTGAAAACAAAGATTGCAAAAAAGTAGATCGGAAAGCAATATGTTGGAAAAGTAGGCCCGGGGGGCGTAGGGTTCACTAGTGGCTTCTCTCATGAGTATAGCGCACGGTAGGTGAACAAATTACTGTTGGGCAATTGATAGAAAATTGAATATTCATGACGATATCCAAGGTGATGATCATTATATAGGCATCACGTCCAAGATAGGTAGACCAACTCCTTCCTGCATCTACCTCTATTACTCCACACATCGACCGCTATCCAGCATGCATCTAGTGTATTAAGTTCTTGGAAAAACGGAGTAACGCAATAAGAATGATGACATGATGTAGACAAGATCTATTCATGTAGGAATAGACCCCATCTTGTTATCCTTAATAGCAACGATACATGCGTGTCTTGCTGCCCCTTCTGTCACTGGGAAAGAACACCGCAAGATCGAACCCATCACAAAGCACCTCTTCCCATGGCAAGAAAAATCGATCTAGTTGGCCTAACTAAACCAAGGATTCGAAGAAGAAATACGAGGCTATAAGTAATCATGCATATAAGAGATCAAAGAAGACTCAAATAATATTCATGGATAGAAACTGATCATGAACTCAAAATTCATCAGATCCCAACAAACACACCGCAAAAGTTTACATCAAATAGATCTCCAAGAGACCATTGTATTGAGAATCATAAGAGAGAGCGAGGAAGCCATCTAGCTACTACCTACAGACCCGTAGGTCTATGGTGGACTACTCACGCATGATCGGAGAGGCACCTATGAGGAAGATGAACCCCTCTGTGATGGTGTTTAGATTGGATCTCGAGGTTCTGGAACTTGCGGCGGCTGGAATTGTGTTTCGTCGACTCCCCTAGGGTTTTCGGAATATTTGGGAATTAATAGGCATCAGAGGCGGTGGAGAGGGGCCCTGAGGAGGGCACAACCCATCAGGGCGCGTCGGGGCCCCACTGGCGCGCCCTGGTGGGTTGTGGTCTCCTCGGCCCACTCCCCCGGCACTTCTTTGGCCCACTGGGTGTCTTCTGGTCCAGAAAAAATCTCCAAACAGTTTTGTCGCGATTGGACTCCGTTTAGTATTGATTTTCTGCGAAGTAAAAAACAAGCAAAAACAACAACTGGCACTTTGGCACTATGTCAATAGGTTAGTCCCAAAAAATGATATAAGGTTGTTATAAAATGATTGTAAAACATCCAAGAATGTTAATATAACAGCATGGAACAAGCAAAAATTATAGATACGTTGGAGACGTATCAGCATCCCCAAGCTTAATTCCTACTCGTCCTCGAGTAGGTAAATGATAAAAACAGAATTTTTGATGTGGAATGCGGCCTAACATGTTCATCACATTCTTTTCTTTTGTTTAGCATGGACATTTGGACTTGTAAATGATTCAAAGCGATAGTCTAGTTTTAACATAATGACTTCAATACTCAAGCATGTCAACAAGCAACCATGTCTTTCAAAATATTAACACTAAAGAAAGTTATCCCTAGCCCATCATGCTCAATCATTGATCCATTCATGACACACACTCAAATATTAGATATACCCAATGCTCAAGTACGATCATAGTGCCCCCTAGTTGGTGCTTATAAGAGAAGATGGAGACTCAAAGTAAATAGATAGGCCCTTCGCTGAGGGAAGCAGGGATTTGTAGAGGTGCCAGAGCTCAAAGTTTTAAATTGAGAGAGAAAAAATATTTTGGGTGGCATGCTTTTCCTGTCAACGAAAACGACAAAGTAGCTCACAATACTTTCCATGCTAGATATATCATAGGCAGTTCCCAAACAGAAAATAAAGTTTATTCCTTTTTCCACCAAACTTTCACTTTCCATGGCAGGCCGTATCCACGGTTGCCTTCCATACCAACACTTTCCAAGGAATTTATCATTTGACAACATAAAGTAATTTTTTTTCTTTTTCATTTCGGGAATGGGCATCCCTATTACCGTCGCACTCTCGTGCAATGACACGTGAATAAACACTCATCTTGAGAATAACACAGCTAGCATGGAAAAATATTGGACACTCCCCACCGTTTCATGAGCGGTACGGGCACACAAAAGAGAAAATTTATTTTGAAAATTTAGAGATGGCACATACAATTTTGCTTGGAACGGCATGGAAATACCGCATATAAGTAGGTATAGTGGACTCATAAGGCAAAACTTGGTTCAAGGATTTTGGATGCACAAGTAGTATTTCTACTTACTACAAATGGAGGCTAGCAAATAGATTGAGAAGCAACCAAACCAAGAAACAAAAATTCACATAAGCGAGCATTGAGCATAAATAACACCGAATAATGCATCACAAGTAGGATGTAACTTCATTGCATAACTATTGACTTTCGTGCATGCATAGGGAATCACAAACCTTAACACCAATATTCCTACTAAGCATAATTACTCACTAACATGACTCACATATTACTATCATCATGTTTCAAAACTCTTACAAGGAATCAAGTTTAATTTGCCCAATGATCTTCATGAAAGTTTTTATTATATCCTCCTTGGATATCTATCACTTTGGGACTAGTTTCATATATTGCCATTGCTTTTTAGCAAACTCAAACAAATTTAAGTGAAGCACATGAGCATAAAGATTTCATCTCTCAAAAAGGTATTAGTGAAGCATGAGAGGATTTCTTCAAAATTTAATAACTCTCAAATTAATCTAAGTGAATCATGAGAGTATTTCTACAAAAATTTCCAAGCACACCGTGCTCAAAAAGATATAAGTGAAGCACTAGAGCAATTCTATAGCTCAAAAAGTTTAAGTGAAGCACATAGAGCAATTCTAACAAATCATAGCATGATTTTGGCTTTCTCAAATAGGTGTGTCCAGCAAGGATACAAGTGACAAACTAAAAAACAAACAAAGCAAAGATACAATACACTCCAAGCAAAACTCATGATATGTGACGAATAAAAATATAGCTCCAAGTAAAATACCGATGGTCGTTAGAAGAAAGAGGGGATGTCACTCGGGGGCATCCCCAAGCTTAGTTGCTTGTTACTCTTTGGATATATCTTGGGGGTGAGGTAGCATCCCCAAGCTTAGGCTTTTATCACTCCTTATTCCTTCATCCATCGTGATCTCACCCAAAACTTGAAAACTTCAATCACACAAAACTCAACAAAATCTTCTTGAGATCCGTTAGTATAATAAAGCAAATCACTACTTTAGGTACTGTTGCAAACCCATTCATATTTTATTATTGCATTATACCTACTGTATTTTAACTTTACCATGGCTCATACCCTTCAATACAACCCATAGATTCATCAAAACAAGCACACAATGCAACGAAAACAGAATCTGTCTTAAACAGAACAGTCTGTAGTAATCTGTACTCTAACCATACTTCTGTAACTCTAAAAATTCTGAACAATTAGGACAACGTAAGGAATTTGTATATAAACACTGTGTTAAAATTTCAGCTCAAGATCACGTTCCAGCAAAAAATAAAATTCATATACTGGACGCAAAGTTTCTGTTTCAGATTCAGCATCGCTTCTACTCATCCTATGAATCATCCTAAAGGCTTTACTTGGCACAAACACTAAATAAACCATAAAAACACAATCATAACAGAGGCATAATTGTGTCAACACTCAAAAACAGAAAGAAAAAAATCAAAAATTTATTTATTCGTTGGGTTGCCTCCCAAGAAGCGCTATCGTTTTACGCCCCTAGCTAGACATAACGCATAGATTCAAGTATTGTCATCTTTGGTTTTAAGTTCTTCAATCACACAACTAGATTTCTTCAAGGATTTAGCATGCATGTTTTTGATGACAACACTCCTAGGAAGATACCCAAAAAATTCATTCTTGTAAATAGGGTCTCTTATGATTTCGACAAAGTCGGGATGAATACTAATCATTTTAAGATCCCCCTTGTGACTACTAGGCGTAGCAACTTTGTTCTTAGTGACTTGCGTGGTCTTGCCAATTTTTACGGGAGTTTTTTCAATAGTTTTGGTAGAAGAAAAAGATGAACCCAAATTACTAAAAATCTCTTCTATCTTATCAATCCGGTAAGGGCTCTCCTCTACCCTTTCGTTAACTACGGTTTCCTTTTCCTTAAGTAATTTAAGAGCATCTCCCGCCTTAGATCCAATTTTATTAGCAAGGTTATGCATATTTTTATCTAGATCATCAAGATGTCCTTTAGTAATCATCTTCTTTTCAATAGCATCTAATCTCTCCATAACATATTCAAGAGTTAAAGTTGTTTCATTGATCATGATAGGTGGTGATCCCACTAAACTTCCCAAAGCATTAAAAGCATCTAAAGAAGGACACATCAAGAAATTCCCACCGGTAATCGTATCAGGGACGAATCTATACCAAGTGGTGATGCCCACATAAAAGCTACGAAGAAGAACAATGGTAGATTGCTTATGGATAGATCTATTATGAGCACTGCAAATCCTGTACCAAGCATCTTTTAGGTTCTCCCCTCCCCTTTGCTTAAAATTAAGAACCTAATTATCGGGAGTACACGCAACAAAGGTATAACTAGCCATAATGACTAGGCAAGAGATCTGACGAGAAAAAGGCAAACGAAAAAGAGGGCGAATAAAACGGCAAATTGGTGAAGTGGGGGAGAGGAAAACGAGAGGCAAATGGCAAATAATATAATTGCAAGGAGATGAGATTTCTGATTAGGAACCTGGTAGATGATGATGGAGTCCCCTCGGCGCCTACCATAGGCACGTAGAAGAGACCACTTCTTCCCCGGCAACGGCGCCAGAAATTCCTTTGACGTGGCTTGAGACTGCGTCGGTATTTCCCCAAAGAGGAAGGGATGATGCAGCACAGCGACGGTAAGTATTTCCCTCAGTTATGAAACCAAGGTTATCGAACCAGTAGGAGGATCACCACCAGCCAATAAGCAGCACCTGCACACAAACAACAAATACTTGCAACTCGACACGAAAGAGAGGTTGTCAATCTCTCTGCGGTAAAAAGATAGATTAGGTAGTGATAGATAGGAGAGATAGATCTCTCAAGAACACAAAATAAAAAGAGAAAACATGCAGCAATATGTTTTTGGGTTTTTGGTTTTGTAGATCTGAACACAAAGATTGTAAAAAAGTAGATCGGAAAGCAATATGTTGGAAAAGTAGACCCAGGGGCCGTAGGGTTCACTAGTGGCTTCTCTCATGAGTATAGCGCACGGTGGGTGAACAAATTACTGTTGGGCAATTGATAGAAAATCAAATGGTCATGACGATATCCAAGGCATTATATAGGCATCACGTCCAAGATAGGTAGACCGACTCCTGCCTGCATCTACCACTATTACTCCACATATCGACCGCTATCCAGCATGCATCTAGTGTATTAAGTTCATGGGAAAACGGAGTAATGCAATAAGAATGATGACATGATGTAGACAAGATCTATTCATGTAGGAATAGACCCCATCTTGTTATCCTTAATAGCAACGATACATGCGTGTCTTGCTGCCCCTTCTGTCACTGGGAAAGAACACCGCAAGATCGAACCCATCACAAAGCACCTCTTCCCATGGCAAGAAAAATCGATCTAGTTGACCTAACTAAACCAAATATTCAAAGAAGAAATACGAGGCTATAAGTAATCATGCATATAAGAGATCAAAGAATACTCAAATAATATTCATGGATAGAAACTGATCATGAACTCAAAATTCATTGGATCCCAACAAACACACCGCAAAAGTTTACATCAAATAGATCTCCAAGAGACCATTGTATTGAGAATCATAAGAGAGAGAGAGAGAGAGAGAGAGAGGAAGCCATCTAGCTACTTCCTACGGACCCGTAGGTCTATGGTGGACTACTCACGCATCATCGGAGAGGCACCTATGAGGAAGATGAACCCCTTCGTGATGGTGTTTAGATTGGATCTCGAGGTTCTGGAACTTGCGATGGCTGAAATTGTGTTTCGTCGACTCCCCTAGGGTTTTCGGAATATTTGGGAATTTATAGGCATCAGAGGCGGTGGAGAGGGGCCCCGAGGAGGGCACAACCCATCAGGGCACGCCGGGCCCCGCCTGGCGCGCCCTGGTGGGTTGTGGTCTCCTCGGCCCACTCTCCCGGCACTTCTTTGGCCCACTGGGTGACTTCTGGTCCTGAAAAAATCTCCAAAAAGTTTCGTCGCGATTGGACTCCGTTTA
Source organism: Elymus sibiricus (assembly GCA_039707655.1). NCBI lineage: Eukaryota > Viridiplantae > Streptophyta > Magnoliopsida > Poales > Poaceae > Elymus > Elymus sibiricus. Next base: position 349,704,740 of record CM077669.1, on the reverse strand, counting down.
GTATTGATTTTCTAAGAAGTAAAAAACAAGCAAAAACAACAACTGGCACTTTGGCACTATGTCAATAGGTTAGTCTCAAAAATGATATAAAGTTGTTATAAAATGATTGTAAAACATTCAAGAATGATAATATAACAGCATGGAACAAGCAAAAATTATAGATACGCTGGAGACGTATCACATTCACACTTCATAAATTAGTTCTTTTATCATTTACCTACTCGTGGACGAGTAGGAATTAAGCTTGGGGATGCTGATACGTCTCCAACGTATCGATAATTTATGAAGTATTCATGCCATATTCATCTATGTTTACAATACTTTTATATGGTTTTGATGCACTTTATATGATTTATTTAGAAATAACCCGGACTGACGTTGTTTTTAGCAGAATTACCATGGTGTTGTTTTTGTGCAGAAAATGAAAGTTCTCGGAATCGCCCGAAACTTTTTGGTGATTTTTTCTGGACCAAATAAGCAATATTGGAGCGAAGAACCACTAGAGAAGAGCCACGAGGTGGGCACAACCCACCAGGGCGCGCCAGAGGGCTCAGGCGTGCCCTGGTGTATCGTGCCCTCCTCGTGGCCCATCTTGGCGTGAAACCGACGCCCAAAAATCCTATAAATATAGAAACCATCAGAAATAACCCTAGACTCTCCGCTTCACCACCGCAACTCTCTGTATCGATGAAAAACCAATCTGGAGACGTTCCAGTACCCTGCCGGAGAGGGGAATCCATCTCCGATGGCCATCTTCATCATCCCGGCAGAGGCCATGACGAGGAGGGAGTAGTCCACCCTCGGGGCTGAGGGTATGTACCAGTAGCTATGTGTTTAATCTCTCTCTCTCGTGTTCTTGAGATGTCACCATCTTGATGTATCACGGGCTTTGTTAATATAGTCGGATCATATGATGTTATTCTCTTGCTATCTTGTTGTGAGGAATTGAATCTTTCCCTTTGAGATCTCGTTATGTTGGATTGAATATTGGATTTGAGAACACTTGATATATGTCTTGCATGCGGATACCCGTAGTGACAATGGGGTATTCTATTGATCCACTTGATATATGTTTTGGTACTCAACTTGCGGATTCCCGTGGTGACATTGGGGTAATCTATGCATAGGGGTTGATACACGTTCTTGTCCTACTTTCTCCGATAGAAATCTTGGGGTACTCTTTGAGGTTCTTTGTGTTGGATTGAGTATTATGAATCTTAAATTGTGTGATGCGTATCGTATAATTAACTCATGGATACTTGTGGTGACATTGGAGTATCTAGGTGACATTAGAGTTTGTTGATGCGTATCATATGGTGTTATTCTAGTACGAACTTTTAGATAGATCGATCGGAAATGATAACTTGGTGTTATCTTAGTACGAACTCTTGGATAGATCGATCGGAAAGAATAACTTTAAGGTGGTTTCGTACCCTACAAACAATTTCTTCTTATTCTCTCCGCTAGATAAGAACTTTGGAGTGATTCTTCGTTGCACGTTGAGGGATGGTTATGTGATCTAATTATATTAGCATTGCTGAGAGATTGCACTAGCAAAAGTACGGACCCTAGGCCTTGTTTTCAAGCATTGCAATACCGTTTGTGCTCACTTTTGTTGCTTGCTACCTTGCTGTTTTTATATTTTCTGATTACAAAAACCTATATCTACCATCCATATTGCACTTGTATCACCATCTCTTCGCCGAACTAGTGCACCTATACAATTTGCCATTGTATTGGGTGTGTTGGGGACACAAGAGATTTCTTGTATTTGATTGCAGGGTTGTTTGAGAGTGACCATCTTCATCCTACACCTCCCACGGATTGATAAACCTTAGGTCATCCACTTAAGGGAAAATTGCTACTGTCCTACAAAACTCTGCGCTTGGAGGCCCAACAAAGTGTACAAGAATAAGAGGTATATATGGATAATGTCGTGATAGACACTCTTCATATACCGGACCATCACCTATGGAGTTTCATGGCTCGGAGAGCGAAAATCGCCATGTTTTCAAGGGGAACCCATATTTCATTGGTCCTTTCAACTTGATTTATTTTCTACGATCAATATACCCACTATAATGCACCATGTCCAAATTTCACAATTTTCAGGCTCAATTATCGTATTTGGTCCCTTTTGTGTACTTTCTAGGTCCTTTGTGCGTATAATTCAGGTTAGAACGTTCTGTACATGAAAAGGCATTCAAAAAGGACTCGAAAATTCGTAATTGTGTCGTTGAATAAGTTTTCATGTATTTTATAGTAAACTAATACAATTTTAAAGGATATGTGTGGGAAGACGCAATCAGAGATGTGTCGTTTATTTGTTTTGTAACTATAGAAAAAATGGAAAACATGCCTGAAGAACATGTTATCTTGTGTGGTGCCCGGGCATGACCTCAATAAGATCCGGTAAAAATTTGAGGAGTTATGGATAATGTTGTGATAGACACTCTTCATAAACCGGACCATCACCTATGGAGTTTCATGGTTTGGGGAGCGAAAATGGCCATGTTTTCTAGGGGAACCCATATTTTTCCTTGGTCCTTTCAACTAGATTTATTTTATATGATCAACATACCCACTAGAATGCACCATGTTCAAATTTCACAATTTTCTGGCTCGTTTATCGTATTTGCTCCCTTTTGTGTACTTTCTAGGTCCTTTGTGCTTATAATTCAGGTTAGAACGGTCTGTACATGAAAAGGCGTTCAAAAAGGACTCAAAAATTCGAAATTGTGTCATTGAATAAGTTTTCATGTATTTTATAGGGAACTAATACAATTTTAAAGGATATGTGTGGGAAGAGGCAACCAGAGATGTGTCGTTTATTTATTTTTGTAACTCTAGAAAAATGGAAAACATGCTTGAAGAACATGTTATCTCGTGTGGTGCCTGGGCATGACCTCAATATGATTCGGTAAAAAATTGAGGAGGTATGGATAATGTCTTGATAGACACACTTCATAAACCGGACCATCAAATATGGAATTTCATGGTTCGGGGAGCGAAAATCACCATGTTTTCAAGGGGAACCCATATTTCCTTGGTCCTTTCAACTTGATTTATTTTCTACGATCAACATACCCACTAGAATGCACCATGTCCAAATTTCACAATTTTCAGGCTCGTTTATCGTATTTAGTCCTTTATGTGTAATTTCTAGGCCTTTTGTGTTTATAATATATATTTAATGACAAACGTTTTCGTACAACAAACCGTTTGCAAAGCGTCCGATGGCACGAGAGAGAGAGAAGGCTTGAATTTTTTCCGACGCGGGATCGCCAATTTCTTCTTTTCTCGCACACGGGTATTTGATGCGCTTCGTCTGTGTTGCGTGTCCCCCCCCCCCCCCGTAAGGTTCGAGTTTCGCCGCCAAATTTTCAATAGGCACGCGATTTCAGTAGTTATTCCTCCCACCCCATACCCACCCATCACATTTCCCCCCTATCCCCAGTACCCCCCCTCTCCCCCGCTCTAATTGCAGCCCAAACCGCCGCCGCTGCCGCAGCCAAATCTACGTTCTGCACCAGTCTTGCTCGTCGATCTAGTGAGGTAACCTCCGATCTCCATCACCGCCCCGGCCCGATAGCTCAGATGGAGCATGCGAACCACCCTCACGCCTCCACATCCCCACCCCCTATCTGCGACCATCCCCGCGTAAGCCCAACCACATATCACACGGAGGTCGAGGAGCTGGTCATGGCGGTCGATGACGTGGTGATCGCTATGTGTGCCGACCTGGAGGAACACCTAGCCGCCGACACCGCCAACTTGGTGCGGGCTCTGGCCTTGATGAAATCCCCAAGCAACGACCCCCGGGACTTACCAAGTAGGAACTGTCCAGTTCATTTTTATGAATACCAGTATAGCAATGTTTAACCGTGTCAATTTCAGTATCAACGGTACACGTTTAAATTGCCATGTTAGGTTGTCTGTACTCTGTAGTCAACACGTCCGTTGTTCATTTCAGTTATGCGCAGTGTGTTGTTCAAGTATGAACTGTCCAGTTCAATTTTACCAATACCAGTTACAAACTTACAATGCCTATGCTAGGTTGTTGTTAAGCCTGCTGTAGTGAACAGTTGTATCCATTATTTACGTTGTCCATTCGGTACTGTGCTACTCTTGGCAAAGAAGATATCACTGGAGATGATGTCCTTCAATTACCATTAGATATTTTTGGTGCATGTTAACCCTGTTGTAGTTAACATGCCTTTCCTTGTACTTACGCAGTTTCATAATGCACGACGATGTTGTTTACCATCGAGGTTAGTCACATCCCAATATCTTATAGTATTTTAAATCATTTGTTCAGTTGCAGTTTAGCTTCTAACATTTACTTGTTGCTTGTAGGTACATATGTTAGCGGTACTGATCCACGCTGCGACCAACAGGAACACCTAGCCACCGACTTTGTGCGGGCTCTGGCCGAGTTGAAGTACCCCAGCAACTACCCCTCGGGATTTACCAAGTATGAACGGGCTCGTGATGTTTAACTGTGTCAATTTATGTTTCACTGGTACAAGTTTTAATGACTATGTTAGGTTGTCTGAACTCTGAAGTTAATACATCCAGTTTAATTTCACCAATACATGTCCCTTTGTTACCGTGCTACTTCTCGCAATGAAAATATCACCGGAGATATTGTCGTTTAGTTAACATTTGCTATTTTTGGTGGATGTTAACCCTGTTGTATTTAACACGCCTTTCTATGTGCTTATGTAGGGCTACGATGCGTGATGCTGTTGTTTACCATCGAGGTTAGTCACCTCCCATTTTGTTATAATATTTTACATCATTTGTGCAATTAAAGCTTATGTTCAAACATTTATTTGTTGCTTGTAGTTACATATATCAGCGGTACTGATTCACGCTTTGACCCCCTTTGCATATGGGGCAATGAGATAAACATGAACAAGCATCAATTAAGGAAACTAAGAAAAATTGTTAGGCAGAAGAGACATCTGATTGGAATTAAACTCTTTATTTATACTTTATCCAAGACATCAGTGAACTTTAGGATGGTAATTAATATGTTGCCTTCTTTTCCAGCCGAGAACAAGTTACTCTATTAGACATGAATACCTGAAAGTTGTCTCTTTTCAGTGGTTTCCGAAGGAATTTACTCAAGATTACCTAGCAAACTACCTGACCGATGTGGAGGCAACAAAGGTTATAGTATATAATTCATGCTACCATGATAACGGTCTAGAAGTTTGTAGGAGATATGCCCTAGAGGCAATAATAAATGTTATTATTTATCTCCAAGTTCATAATTATGTTTATGTTCCATGCTATAACTGCTATGGTTCTCGAGTCTGCTATAACACGAGGCTCGGAGGAAGACTCATATGCACGTGTGGAATAATAAACGGTAAAATGTATTCCTAGTCTGGCCTCTAAGACTAGCTCAAGTGTTGCATGATGGTTCTGTTTTCTTGATCATGGGCATGGCTATGCCGGCAACTTTGAGGGCACAATGTTAGGAGAACATTTGTGTTGAATCGACCCGAATTGATGTTATGCTATGAGATACATTCGTCACAAGTTAATGGTTAATAACACAGAGATGGTTAACGTTTGCATGATTCCTTAGACCATGAGAGTATCAAGTTTCTTCATGCTTGCTTCATGAACTTTGGGGTTTGTTAAACGTCATCCGTAAATGGGTGGCTATTACGGCGGCTTACGGGTTCATGGAAAAGTGTGTCAAGTAACTTGATAGCTCAAGATTGGGATTTGCTCCTCCGACGATGGAGAGATATCTCTGGGCCCTCTCGGTATTACGGTATCCATCATCGTCTGGCCAGACACAGGGTGATTTGATCACAGGGATGCCGGAACACGGTAACGAGAAAAGAGAACGATACCGGTAACGAGGTAACTGGCATAGTGGACAAGTTGTTGATCCACGCAGATGCCAACCTGTCTCACCTCGAGTATTTGTAACATATCACGAAGCAACAGGAATAGCACACGGCAACTGGAGGTTCACTCGAATATTCATTCGTGTGGGTATAGGGGTCAATATGGGTGTCCACGGCTCCGATGTTGATCATTGATCGGAAGGGGTTCCGGGTCATGTCTATACTTCACCGAACCTATAGGGTCACACGCTTAAGGGTCATCTATCTGCTGAATACTAGACAGGGAGTCTGAGAGAAAATCACCGGAAAAGTTTCAGACAGCGGAAAAATTCCGCAGAGAGAACACCGGAACAGTTTCGGTAAAACTGAAAAGTTGTTTCAGGGGATACCATTAAGTCAAATTGGTTTCGGCACATGCCTGATAATTCTTGGAGGGTGCCAAAATCATTCTGGAAACTTCTGGGAATTTTCCGGAAGAAAAACCGGAAATGTTCCGGAGCTGCCGGAACCGCTTCAGATGCTTTTCGCAGATGAAAATCACTAAATCCGGAATTGTTCCGGAACGCATTGAAAATTATTTTAGCGGGTACTGGAAATGTTCTAAGCCCACATAAATATTTTCAGTTCGAACGGACGCTGAAAAATGTCGTCGTGAATAGTGAAAGTGCTTTTTGGATATTTTGGAAAACCACCTTTTGGGATATTTCCCAAAAGGCTTCTAGAAGGCCTTGGGGGCCAAGGAAGCCCCTCATGGGGGGCCCCCAAGGGGGTGGCCATCCAAGGTGAGTGGAGCTCCATGGAGCTCCACATGGCATCCCTTTTCCCTCTTATGCCCTTTGTGTATGACATAAAGTGGGGGCATTTTTGGGTTTTTGGAATGGCAACTCTACCCCTTGGTTTTCCTATAAATAGGAGGTGAGGGGGCTGCCCAAACCTCATCCCTTCTCACATACACATGCCATTTGACTTGTCTGGCTTCTCTCTCCCTCCCAGCGAAATAGTTTCGTAGAGCCGAAAGGTTGTCTGGGTTCCGGCATGAACTAGTTCTGGACGGCAAAGCCCTGCCGGATAGATGACACCGTATGTGTGCAACTCTGTAGAGAGATCGTAGTTTCGGTCTTAGTTCGAGAGTGCCTCCCGAAGGGCTGTCCGAGTGACCGTCCGAGTTTTGAAGTTCCTCCCGAAGGGCTGTCCGCGACACCGTCCGGGGGACTGTCCGACCGCCTCCCGAAGGGCTGTCCGAGGGGCAGATGAGGGTATACATCCTTGCGGTTGGGAGGTTGTAAATCCTAGCTGCGGGGATCTGCATTGCCAATCATCATCGACTCTACTTCCATTGCGCTACGAGTCGGTAACGAAAAAGATCAAACCTTGTATGCAGTCTCCATAGTGGTCCTGGGCTGGTGCGTAGGTCGGAAATTTTTGTTTTCTGCTGCGTTAGCCAACAAAGTCTTCCTGAAGGCGGTGAAGGATGGACGGGCGATCATCACAAGGGGTTGGACAAAAGTTGTGCGCACCTTTGGCATGGAGGAGTGCACATTATGGGTATTCCGCTTCTTCAATACCATCGACAGCCAAAAGCATTTACAATTCTCTCTTCACCTTTACCGCCTCTAGTACTATATATTGTGGTTCATCATATTTAATCTTCTACCGAACTATGTAACCATGGAACATGTACCGAGCTTTTGATTTATGCATTGGCTGTTGAACCATTGTAATTAGGGTATGTATTGATGGATGTGAAATCCACATTTCATAACTAAAAATTTGAAATTTCCAATTCTAATAATAAATTAATGAAAATAAGCTATTAGGTAATAAATTACAGCGCACACAGCTACAATGATTAAATCGTGTGCGATGGTGTCATATGTCACACACGATTGTCTGAATAATAGTGTGTGTGATTATCAGCTTTACAACACACAGTCGCATATTTTGCGCGTGTGGGATGCGCGCACTGTCACACACGCGTTTGCACGCCGTAACTGTGTGCGCTTGCCGTTAATAGCACAAACGGTTACGAACCTGCGTGCGTGTGTAATGTAGGATGATCAAGAGACGGTTGACATATGTTTCGCGTGTGCGATTTGAATAAGTATCGCACACGAATATATCTGTGCCATCGTCTCGGATGTGTGCTTGACCACAAACGTAGCATCAAAGCGTGGTGTGTGGGATAGGCTACGACTTCGCATACGTTTACGTTAGGCGACTCGTCAGCAGGCGCTCGCACCATCGCAGATGATGTTTCGGTGTCGTGTGGGATGACCCCACCCCTATCGCCCACACATGCAAGGCGACGGTTCGGAACTACGTCGCGGAAAGGGGTTAAAAACCATTTGTATAGCACGTAATGGTACCAGTGCCAGTTTCCTTGCAATGAAAGCAAACGGTCTTTGAGTCCGACCCATACTTCGGCTTAGCGGCGGAGACAACCTTCACCGTTCCCTTTGCCTTGCCATTTTTCTTGGATCATCTCTTTTTTAACTTAGCCGAGTTCTGCACCATCAGCACTTGATGCGTGCCTTTCTTAATATCCTGCTCTGCCACCTTGAGCATCCCATGCAATTCAGTGAGCTTCTTATCCATGCCATGCATATGATAGTTCGAGATGAACGTCCCATAGCTAGCCGGAAGAGAACCCAGAACTGCATCCGTAGCGAGCTCATCCAAGAGCGGGAAGCCCAACCGATCCAAAGCTTGCACGTATCCGATCATCTTTATCACATGCGGGCTCAGTGGATCACCTTCCTTTAGCTTGCAATCCATCAAGGATCGCCAGACGTTGAACCTTTTGGTCCTAGCCTGTACCCGAAACATGCTCTTGAGACTCTCGATCATATCGAAAGCCCCAACATCTTCAAAATTATGTTGCCAATCGGGCTCCATACAAGCCAGCATGAGGCAGCTGATCTCGTTCGATTCATCAACGAGTTTCTGGTAGGCATTCCTGGTTGTGGCATTAGCATTCTCGGCATGTACTTCTGGAAGTGGATCCTCTAGAATAGACTCCTTTTTTATCGTGCTTGAGAACAATTCTCAAATTTCTATACCAGGTGGTAAAGTTTGTTCCATTCAGTTTATCCTTTTCCAGAATTGATTTAAACGCAAAGTTGTTTTGAGAAGGTGGTGCCATTTATCTACAACAGAAAATATGCAATTACTAAGCAATGTGTTTATGTAGAGTAATTCAAGCCTTAAACAGAACTACTCCCACTGAAGTCAGCATCCCTCCGCAAACTCTCAGTGATTTAGGACCCGTCTAGCGCGAGCGACTAGTGAGGTTTAGCATCACTGCTAGCCAACTTGCCTATTCGATAAGCAACTCCTTGCTAACAGTATCTCTATACGACTCCTGTCGGTCGGGTAGGTATCTCATACCCCGGCTCCCGACCATCTTTTCCACGAGGCCCAAAACCGTTTTCATAGCCTTGTCAAGTTAACCTGATGCAGTGCATGTCCGTGTCCAACATGAACCCTCCAGTTCAAGGACACCTAATAGCACCTCAATTTTATGATCCCACTACTAGATGTACTTGACGTGCAAAGGTGCAACATCCGGAACGGCAATGTGCTGGATATTAACGAGGGATCTTTCTACCATTTAAACATGCATAGAAACAAGAAGCAATATCAATCACATATAAACATAAATATGTGAAATAGTATAGCTCCTTCATGGTTGTCCTTCCAGGACGGCTCCAACTCCGATGACCAGGATGGACCTCCATCTTGTTCGTCACACCGGGACACCAAAGCCTCGAACTTGATCTCTGTCCTCCAAGTACTACAACTAGTAATGAATTTTACAGTGAATCACAAGTTGACACGCAGGTCATTATACATTAATAATGACAGTACTTTGGCTCCTGCCGACTGACAATCATGACACGCAGGTCATGTTAAATTACACACATGCATCACATACATATGAGCCATACTATTCACATCAAACCTGTAAAACAAAGTTATGCATAGACTCACATTCTACAGGTTTGTGTGATCGTGTACGAAATATATGGCTCTACGCACATGGTGGCAGCGCCCGGCGTTTTCAGAAATCACAGATCAAATCTGTACTCCGATCATGCTGAATTTTCTGATCTGACCGGTCTCATCGATCATCACGAACTCGATTCTGGTTTACGTTTCACTATTAACCCCGATGGCCGATACCGACCGGTAGGGGTAGGTTATGTCACAACCTCATCAATTCCGAGTGACAGAAAACATAGCCTCAAAGATCCCCTTGTGTAGTTGATCTCATCAACCGTGCACATAGCCGATCTCTGAAACGATGACAGATCTCATCTGTCGCCTCCACATATCAAATATGCATCCGATCTGAATCCAAAACCTATAGCAGTGGCTCAGATACCACTGTTGGGTTCTACCGTAGGTGCATCACATGCAAATTAAAAAATTCCTATGCACAGAACAACCAAGAACATGCTACGGGTATGGATCACGGATCGTTACCACTAGATGCGCCGTGCCGTGCAGCGGAAGTAGAGTTGGGGCAGCGCGTCCGCGAGGTCCGTCTCCTCCTCATCCGATCTCCCTCGAATAGCCGGTCACCGCATCCCACATACAAGTTCGCTGGAGCAGTGCAAGTGCACCGCCTCTAACGGTATTCGCGCATCCAAGAGGCACACCGCGCGGCGGACTGCTAAGTCCGATCACACAGTTCGGCGGCGAGTGGAGGTGGCTAGTTGCAACACATGCAAAGCCCTAATGACGGCGCTGAAGCGATAAACTTAATGGGTGTGCCACACCTCCAATATATATAGGCATCCGTCGTGGGCTCAACACTTGGGCCTCGCACGGAACCTAAAGCCCACAAGTAGTTCCTTCCCTTAAGCGCGCGACCCCTTAGGTTCTCGTTCACTTGGTCGCGAGTCAGATCACATCCGGCTCAGCTAGTCGGTAGCGGCCTCTAGCAAAGCATGCCGACTCCAAGTGTTCGATGAAGCTAGTTAGACGAACCTGTACATCACACTTCTGTTCCCTTTGCCACACAATATATGTTGTCGTGCTCAAGGCGACATGGTCATCCTTGTTCCAGCACGACCTCTTTCTTATTCCGGTGAATCCGACCAATACTTCGGATTATCTCATAATCCTCATCACATGGCCATGCTTATCCAGGTCAGATCACCCGAGGGGCCCAGAGTATATCTCTCCTGATCGGAGGGGCAAATCCCATCTTGCTCAACCATGTCTCGTAGCATGGGTCCGGACAAGCCCGAAACCTACCTTTATAACAACCCAGTTACGGAGTAGCATTTGGTCGTCCCAAAGCAGGTCTATCACCATCCCGAGTACATGCGTCAGCTCAGGTCTTAGGACATAGAACGTATGTTGTACTAGAAACTCACAGATAACCTATCACTGCATCTCATAGTTGGGTCTGTCCAACTCAGACCTTATCTCGACTCGGATCCGACTAAGTCAAATCCGACCAGATATTTCTGAGTCCATATTATCCGGCTAGTATCTAATGCTATATGGTCAGTGAGACCGGACCATCCACCATGTCATATGTTAGTCTAACTGGCTGAGCGTCCACACAACCCTTTCGACTAGGGATCATTTAGGACAGTCATCATAAAATGCATAGTCTCACAAACAAGTCACGTACTTGTTAATACACATCATCGATAATATCCAAGGACTAACTTTATGCATAAACATATAGGACATATCATCATACATGATTGCCTTTAGGGCATATCCCCAACAGTCTCCCACTTGCACTAGAGTCAATCAAATACACATTGAATTCCCATAGCTCTAACCTGCCCCTGATGCTTGGGTTGTGGAAGCGGCTTAGTCAAGCGGACGAGGCGCCGTCTTCGTCATCAACGTCGGGAAGGTCCGTGCCAAGGTTGCCGCCCTATTCAGAGGGCTCGACCTGCATGAACCGCTCGATCAGGGAGTCCATGTGCTCGCGCACCTCATCCCTAAGTGGGCCCTGGACCTCCGCAGGCACTGGCTCCACCACGCGGGAGAAGTCGAAGGCATGGTCGTGGTGGCGAAGGTTAGAAAAGACGCGCGTCACCGCGCAGTCCAGGAGGCCGCGGGCGCCTCCCTCGATGGCTTCATCCACCTTGGAGACTCCTGACTCCAGCGCCTTGATACGTCCATTATGCATCATGAATTTCTATTGATATTTATGTTATTCTTGTTCATTATTCCTTATTATGATACAATTCTTATGCCTTTTCTCTCTGAATATGCAAGGTACATCACAAGGAGGGAAATATCTGGAAACTGGAATTCTGGACCTGAAAACCAAGAAAATGGCAGAAAATTCACTGGACTCCAAATGACCTGAAATTTCATGGAAATTTTTTATGGAATATATAAGAATTTTTGGTCCAAAAATATACCAGAGGGGGCCCCCTGCTGGCCACGAGCCAACAGGGCGCGGCCCAGCCCCTGGCCGCACCCTGTTGGGTCGTGGTGGCCCTGCAGGTGCCCTGGCCCCCTCTTCTCCTATATGGTGTGTTTTGACCTAGAAAAAAAAATCAAAAGATTACTTTCGGGACGAAGCGCAACCGTATCGAGGTGGAAACCAGGGCAGAGGCCCTTTTTCTCTCCGGCAGAGAGATTCTGCCGGGGAAACTTCTCTCTGGGAGGGGGATATCAAAGCCATCGTCATCACCAATGCTTCCTCCTTCGTGGGAGGACCAAGCTTCATCAACATCTTCACCAGCACCATCTCATCTCCAACCCAAGTTCATCTCTTGTATTCAATCTTTGTCTCAAAACCTCAGATTGATACATGTGGGTTACTAGTAGTGTTGATTACATCTTGTAGTTGATGCTTGTTGGATTAATTGATGAAAGATATTATGTTTAGATCCTTGATCATCATCATTACACCTATGATCTTCAACATGTTGATGAGGTGTGAGTAGTTACTTTTGTTCCTGAGGACATGGGATAAGTCTTGTTATAAGTAATCATGTGAAGTTGGTATTCGTTCGATATTTTGATGATATGTATGTTGTTGCTTCTCTTAGTGGTGTCGTGTGAACGTCGACTACATGACACTTCACCATTTGTGGGCCTAAGGGAAGGCATTATGGAGTAACAAGTAGATGATGGGTTGCTAGAGTGACAGAAGCTTAAACCCTAGTTTATGCGTTGCTTCATAAGGGGCTGATTTGGATCCACATGTTTCATCCTATGGTTAGATTTATCTTAATTCTTCTTTCATAGTTGCGGATGCTTGTGAGAGGGGGTGATCATAAGTAGGTTGCTTGTTCAAGTAAGAACAACACCTTAGCACTGGTCCACCCACATACCAAATTATCAAAGTAGCGAACGCAAATCAACTCAGCATGATGAACATGACTAGACAGAAATTCCCATGTGTCCTTGCGAGCGCTTGCTTCATATAAGAATACTTCCCGGCCTGTCCTTTGCTATAAAAAGGATTGGGCTACCTTGCTGCACCATGGTTACTATTGTTACTTGTCACTTGTTACGAATTATCTTGCTGCAAAACTATCTACTACTGCTACGCACAGCACTTGCAGAAAATACCTTGCTGAAAATTGCTTATCATTTCCTTCTGCTCCTCGTTGGGTTCAACACTCTTACTTATCAAAAGGACTATGGTTGATCCCCTATACTTGTGGGTCATCAAGACTCTTTTTTGTCATCGTTGCCGGGGAGTGAAGCGCCTTTGGTAAGTGGAAATTGGTAAGGAAACATTTTCGCTACGTGCTGAAATTTACTGTTACTTGTTGCTATGGACGGTCACCCTTTGAGTGGCTTGTTCGGGGCATCTTCGCCTCGAACGGAAGTGGAAAAGGTTGCTCCTCAACCTGCTGAACCTACTGAAAATGTTTATTATGAGATTCCTTCTGGTATGTTAGAGAAACTGCTAGCTAGTCCATATGATGGTACGACTCATCCTGATTATCATTTAATATTTGTCGATGAGGTTTGTGGATTGTTTAAGCTTCCAGGTTTGACTGGAGACAAAGTTAAGAAGAGGGTTTTCCCTTTATCATTGGAGGGAAAGGCATTGATGTGGTACAGACTATTGGATGATATAGGATCGTGGGACTGGAATCGCTTGAAGCTGGAATTTCATCAGACGTTTTATCCTATGCATCTAGTCCATCGTGATCGGAACTTTATTTATAATTGTTGGCCTCGTGAAGGAGAAAGTATCGCTCAAGCTTGGGGGAGGCTTAAATCTATGATGCACACCGACCCCAACCACGAGCTCTCAAGAAAAATGATTATACAATTTTTTTACGCTAAGCTTTCTCATGATGATCAAGTGTTACTTCTTCTACTAGTTCCTTTATGAATAGGACTATTGAATTCAAATGGGATCTTCTGGAAAGAATTAAATGCAACTCTGAAGATTGGGAAATCGACAAAGATAAAGAGCCAGGTATAAATCTTAAGTTTGATTGTGTTAAATCTTTTATGGAAACCAATACTTTCTATGAGTTTAGCAATAAATATGGCCTTGACTCTGAGATAGTAGCTTCTTTCTGTGAATCATTTGCTACTCATGATGATCTACCTAAGGAGAAGTGTTTTAAATATCATCCACCCATTGAAAAACAATTAGAGGAACCTGTTAAAATTGAGAAGGAAGAAATAATTGTTAGCCATGTTGATCCAATTGTTCCTACTGCTAACATTGAGAAGCCACCTTTCCCTGTTAGAATTAAGGGACATGCTAAAGCTATAACTGTGGTTAATAAAAGTCATGTTCGAACACCTAAACCTTCTGAAGAAATAAACATTGAGCCTAATTTTGCTATGGTTAAAGATCTTCTAGTTGATAATATTGAGGGTTAGGTTATTTACTTCTGTGGAGAAGCTGCTAGAATTGCAAAACCTGCTAGAAATGCGCAGGATGAGCCAGATAAAAATAAACCAGTTGTTGGAATGCCTGTTGTTTCAGTTAAAATTGGAGATCATTCTTATCATGGCTTGTGTGACATTGGTGCTAGTGTTAGTGCTATACATTTTACCTTATATCAAGAAATTATGAATGACATAGCACCCTCTGAACTTGAATACATTGATGTTACTATTAAACTTGCAAACAGAGATACTATTACACCACTTGGGATTGTTAGAGATGTTGAAGTCTTGTGTGGAAAAATTAAGTACCCAACTGACTTCTTAGTACTTGGTTCAAAACTAGATAACTTTTGTCCCATTATTTGGTAGACCTTTCTTGAATACTGTTAACGCTGAAATTAATTGTGTTACTGAGAAGGTCAAAGTAAGCTTTGGTGATGTGTCTCATGAATTTAATTTCTCCAAGTTTGGTAGACAACCACATGAGAAAGAATTACCTAGTAAGGATGTAATAATAGGTCTTGCTTCTATTGTCGTGCCTCCCACAGATCCACTAGAACAATATTTGCTAGACCATGAGAATGATATGCATATGAATGAAAGAAATGAGATAGATGATATATTTCTTAGACAAAAACCTATTCTTAAGCACAACTTACCAGTTGATATTTTAGGGGATCCTCCTCCACCCAAGGGAGATCCCATGTTTGAGCTAAAGACTTTACCTAATACCTTGAAATATGCTTATGTCAGAACACGCGATACGCTATGCTAGCGCCAAATAAAAAAATTCTACTGTGCACCCAAGAACATGCTGCTGGAAATAGATCATGGGATCGGGTTTACCACTAGACGTGCAGTCACCGCAGCGGAAGTAGAGTTGGTGATGCATGTAGTCGATCAGCCGATTCGTCTCCTCCTCCTGTAGCCGATCTCCCACGAGCAGTGATCTCCCACAAACAGCTCCTTGTGGATCCCTCGAACAGTTCGTCATGGATCCCTCGAACGGTTCGTGCAAGCACCGCAGATGCGATGCCTCCAAGGTATCCACACATATGGGGGCAGCGCCGGGCGGTGGACTTCTAGGTCCGATCATACGGCATGGTGGCGTGGGGAGTGGCAGTGGTTGTCGACGAGAGAAAAGGATCAACCCTAAAAGGTGCGCTCACTCCCCTTTATATAGACCTCTGAGGTGGGCTCAACACTTGAGGCCCACGACGAGTCTAGTCCCATTTTCCATTCGGATCCAATCCGAATGGGCTGCAATCCCTTAAGTGTGCGACCCTATAGGTTCACGTACACATGGACACGATGAAAGCACATTTGCTCCCTTGGTGGTTTTGGTAATTAATAACAACATATAAGTCATTGAACTAATGTTTCCACTAAGCATATTTCAGGAAAAGTTCAATGATAGGGATGGCAAAAAGATTGTGGAGAACCTCAAGATGCAAGGAAATGGATTGGCAAAGCTTCAAGCAAGAGGACTCTACATTTTACTTTGTGAGAAATCACTTTGAGTCCATAGGAAAGCCAATACTATTAAAAGGGGGTAAGGTATTGTTGGTGAACAAAATGCTCATACGTGCACAAGTGATAGTCACCAAAAACACCCACAAGCTCTTCCACAAAAGTCTGTCCAAAGTCAAATATCCAAAATCGGTGCAACCAACACTTTCCACTCGGTGCCACCGATTCCCAAACTCAGACAGACCTAAGCCAAACCCTAACCTTTCGGTGCAACCGATTCTGCTTCGGTGCCACCGAGTTTGGGTTGCCAACTTTCTGTTACCCAATTTCACAAAATCGGTCCAACCAAGTTTGTTGAATCGGCGTCACCGAGTTTGGCAATCTGACCGTTGGTCACCTAATCGGTGCAACCGAGATTTATATATCGGTCTCACCGAGATTCAAAAGTTGCTACCTTTGGAGCAACTCGGTACCACCGAGTTTTACACTTCGGTGTCACCGAGTTGGTCAATTAAGCTGTAATGGTTGGATTTTTGGAGATGCCTATATATACCCCTTCACCACCACCTACTCGAATGAGAAGCACTCAGAACTATTCCATACTTGCCCCATCATATTTTCTGAGAGAGAGCCACCTACTCATGTGTTGAGATCATGCCATTCCATTCCAACCATATGAATCTTGATCTCTAGCCTCCCCAAGTTGCTTTCCACCAATCCAATCTCATCCACCAAGCCAAATCTGTGAGAGAGTGATTGTGTGTTGAGAAGTCTATCATCTTGAAGCACAAGAGCAAGGAGTTCATTGTCATTACCGAGCCTATTACCTTTTGGAGGGTGGTGCCTCCTAGATTGGTTAGGTGTCGCTTGGGAGCCTCCTACTTCGTGTTGTGGAGTTGAACCAAGAAGTTTGTAAGGGCAAGGAGATCGCCTACTTCGTGAAGATCTACCCATAGTGAGGCTAGTCCTTCGTGGACGGAAGCCGTTATGGAATAGTCAAGGTTGCTACTTCGTGGACCCTTATGGGTGGAGCCTTCCATGAACTCTCGCGACCGTTACCCTCCGTGGGTTGAAGACTCCATAAACATGGACGTACGATAGCACTACCTATCGGAACCACGAGAAAAATCTTCGTGTCTACAAATTGCGTTTGATCTTCCTACCCATCATTTACTACTCATGCTTGTTGTTACTTTCCGCTGCTATACTCTTAGACATGCATGTGTAGGGTGTGCTTGACTTGCTATGAATGCTAAAATCTGCCAACACTTAAAATTGGGAAAAGGTAGATTTTTATTTAGTCAAGTAGTCTAATCACCCCCCCTCTAGACATACTTTCGGTCCTACAAGTGGTATCAGAGCTTTGGTCTCCATTGCATTGGTTTCACAACCTAGGAGAGTATGGTGTCTAGTGAGCGAAATTATGACCGTAGAGGTCCGTACTTTGATGGCACTAATTTTGCTAGTTGGAAGCACAAAATGAAAATGCATATTCTTGGTTATAACCCCGCCGTATGGGCTGTTGTTCGTGTTGGCTTGCAAGGTGAATTCTTTGGTGATGGAAAGGAACCAGATCGTGAAGCGACCGCGGAAGAATTGAAGATGTTGCAATACAACGCTCAAGCATGCGACATTCTCTTCAACTGCCGATGCCCCGAAGAATTCAACAAAATCAGCCGTCTAGAGAATGCAAAAGAGATTTTGGATACTTTGGTTGATATGCACGAAGGAACCGAGTCCGTGAGAGAATCCAAGTTGGTTGTTCTTCAAAGTCAGCTTGACAAGTTCAAGACGAAGGATGGTGAAGGAGTCACGGAGATGTACTCTAGGCTAGCTCTCATCACCAATGAGATTGTCGGCTTAGGAAGCGAAGAAATGACCGACAAATTCATCATCAAGAAGATACTTCGAGCTTTGGATGAGAGATACGACACCGTGTGCATATTGATCCAAATGATGCCCAACTACAAAGATCTCAAGCCTACGGAAGTCATTGGAAGGATTGTTGCTCATGAGATGACACTCAAAGACAAAGAAGAGCTTCACAACAAGTCTAGCGGTGCTTACAAAGCCACAAGTGATGCTCCCACAACTTCAAGCGACAACCTTGTCACCAATGAAGAGATAAGCCTCATGGTCAAGAAATTCAACAAGTTCTACAAGAATAGAGGCAAAGAACGAAGCTCCAACTCAAGATATGAAGAGAAGCGTTCGTCAAGTCGTGACCGCAATTGCTACAATTGTGGGAAGCCCGGACACTACTCCAATGAGTGCACGGCTCCCTACAAACGAAGAGAAGAGTCACCTAGAAGACGAAGCTCAAGGAATGAATCACCTCAAAGAGAGAGAAGGAGTAGAGATGATCGTTATGAACGAAGACCCTCAAGGAGAAGTAGGGATTCAGAGAAGAAGGAGAAGTACACCAAGAGCTACACAAGAAGAAAACATCAAGCTCATGTTGGTGAATGGGTTTTCGGCTCCGACTCCGACAACAACTCCGAGAGAAGCTATCACTCCAACTCCGACTATAGTCAAGATGAAGGTGTTGCCGGACTTGCACTAGTGACTACCAACTCCTATGATCTATTTGATTCACCAAACGAAGGGAGTGGAAGTTGCTTCATGGCTAAAGGCCCCAAGGTATCACACTCCGAGTATCTTGATTTCAATAGTGATGAAGATGATTTTCTTTGTGATGATGACTTGCACTTTGATGAAACTAGTGATGTTAGTCAAAATGAACTTGATAATTCTCATGCTAGTCAAGATAAGTCATTTGATGATGATAAGATGAAAATAGAACAACTAACTACAAAACTAAACACTCTTAAGTTAGCCCATGAATCTACTCTCGAAGATCATAGAGAGCTTGTAAGAACTCATGAGAAGCTACGCTTCGAGAAGCTCAACTTGGAGCAAGAGCATGAGTTTCTTAAAGTATCAATGACGATCTATGAAAGAAGACTTCATCTTATCTAGCCAAACGACTACTCTTGTCTACTTTCATGCCACAAGTTAAATCTACTAGTAACAAAGGCAAGAAAGGTTCTTCATCTAGTAGCAACAATAAAAATGTCAAACCTAATGATGTTGCTTCTAGTAGTTCCATTGATTCCACTAATGATGATTCTCTTAGCCAAGTTACACTTGAGCAAGAAAATGCTTTATTGAAAGGAATTATAGAGAAAGGTATCTGCAAGAGTCTTGCCAGATGTAAGCAATTTGAGGAAATTGTACGCAAGCACGGAGGATACCAGAAGAACCATGGCATTGGCTACTTCAACGCTAATGGAGTTGAATGGGAAGAAGGTCAATACCCCAAGCCCAAGTTTGTTCCTCAAAAGGAGAAGTGTGAAAATACTCTTCCCAAGGGAACGAACACTCAAGATGACCTTCCACCACAAGACCACAAGCTCAAGGGCTAGAACAAGCTTCAAGAGGACATTGACTCATATGAAGATGAATCCCTAGCTTTGGTGGAGTGGGTTCCCAAGGCTACTTCAAGCTCAACGTCTACAAAGGCTACTTCAACACCAAGGATCCCCATCAAGTTGATGTGGGTTCCCAAGAAGAAGAAATAGAGAGTCTTGAGGGGTGACTCCGCCAATGAAATTCACTCACATTCATTATTGGCAAGAACTATTTGCAATCAACATCAACTCTATGCAATAGTTCAAGGAGTCACACATTCCCTCAAAGGTAAGCAAGGGACAAGGTAATCAACAAATCAATGGACATCATCACACATGCTTTGCACTCCATGTCCATAGATATCCTTGTATTTGTCTCTTGTGTGTTGGGACTAACCCATGTAGGTGAGAAGAGTAAGGAAACAACAAGGATGCTCCCAACTCTTGGTGATCTTCATCAACCTTGAGCATCCACCACTACCTCACCAATATGAAGTCTTCATCGACAAAACCCAAGGTTAGTTTATCCCTCCTATGGGGGGATGTCACATCAAGGGGGAGCTTTACTCTAAGACTTGAGTTAAAGCATCTCTTAGAATGTGACAACATTAAATGCTTTATGTAAAAGTGGTAACCCCACTTGTGCTTAAACGATGAGTATGACCTATGATCAAGTATTCTTACGTGGCTCCTAAGTCAAAATACTCATATATAGATGACTCCGTCATCGCCAAAGTGCTTGATAGATGCTAGTATATATGTGCATGTTTGCCATGATTTCATTTGACATCTTATTGTGGGAGCATGTTGGTCTGCATTTATTTATCCATTCGAGGACATCCAATTGTTGCTATTTGGCTTTTGTTTTCTCTTTTGCCAATTGGATGGACAAGAATGCCTAGGACCACTCTCTAGCTATCTATGCTTTCTCACCTCATATTCTATTCATGCTGCATCACAAAATTTGAACAAGTACTTTTCGATCCCTCTGTGTGAGGAGCACTCGGAGTTCCGTATCGACAAAGGACTGACCATTAAAACCTCCCAAGTGCATCTCGGTGGAACCAACCCAAAATCTCGGTCTCACCGAATGCCTAGGGTTGATCTGGTTTTCAATATCAGTACCACCGATTCCATATTCTCGGTTACACCAAGTTTCCCTGTCAGCTGACAGTTGAGGAACTCGGTGACACCGAAAATTTCGAATCGGTGTCACCGACAGCCAAGGGTATATAAGAGGCGGACCCGACCTTTGAAAATTTCTTCAAACCGTCGCCCCTCCAAAACCCTACGCTGCCGATTCGTGACCCCTGGTCGTCGCCTTTGCTTCCCCGTGCGTCTCCGCCGCTGGGAATCGCCGCCTCCGACGGAATCATCACCCCCGTCGCCGCCGTAGCGGATCCGTCGCCAAGTTAGGGTATGGATCCGACCCTTCTTTGCGCTCCCCGTCCAAATCTTGCACATTGAAGCTTATTCCATCGATAATCCACCGTTTGCAAACCTCTCCATCCACTGGAAATCTCATTAGATTTGCGAATCGAAAAATTTTAGGTTTAGTTGCCCGAAAAATCGCATCTCGGTGATACCGAGTCAGAAAAATCGGTTCCACCGATTTTATTTTTGTGCTACTAAGGACAGTACTCGGTGAAACCGAGTGGCAGTTTTCGGTCCCACCGAAACTGCTGCCAAGTTTCTGTTGAGAGTATTGTGAGTCTCGGCAGCACCGAAAGTTTTGACTCGGTGACACCGAAATTCCATTTTGCAGTGAACTACATCTAAGATTTTTCTGTTCAAACTTTCAAAAATAGCTGCATTTTGTGATGACTTATCTGCTTCTACTCCTCTATACTCTATTCACAGGGTCAGATATGTCAGAGGCTGAGGACAGTGAGAACAACTTCAAAGAGCAGAGTGTTGATTTGGATTCAGGCACAAGTCCTGAGTCTAGTTCCTCTTCAGATCCAGGCACCCCCAGTTCTCATGGGTTGCCCAAGGCTGCTACTAGGGCCAGGAAGAAGCTGAATTCAGATGAGGAGGATTCAGATTTTATTCCAGAGGAAGTTCTTGCCAAGAAGCAAGACAAAGCTGCTAAGAAGTCTGCTAATGAAGCCACCTCTTCCAGGAGAACTGTCAGCAAGACATATGCCCCTCCAGAGGCTATGAGAGCACCTGAGAGTGCTAGGGCTACCATGACCATTGAGCCCCCAAGGAGGTTAATGCCTAAGAAGGCAGGAGAAAAGAAGCATGCCAGAAAGAGGATTGTCTATGTCACTGGCAGGGCCACATCCATGTATGAGGACCCAGAGGAAACTGCTGGTGCTGCTGCTGAGGAGGAGGAGGAAGATCAAGTTGTCAAGGCCCCTCCCAAGAAGAAGCAAAAGAAGCTTTTGGCAGATGCTATGCCAAAGCAAGGTGCCTCCAAGAGCACCAAGTCTGCCCCCAAGAAGGCTGCTGCTAAAACGTCCAAGAGGTCATCCAGACAGATTCCAGCTTCTGAGAAGAACAAGGGAACTACCTCCAGAGATATAGATGAGGATGCCATGTCTGCATTGATGAAGCTTACACCACACCTTCCTGAACACAATGCCAGCCATCCACTTGCTGAAGACATGAAGAAGAGGAAGGATTCTGGTTTGAGGGCATGGAGAGCTATTGATCCATATGCCCAGAGGAGAAAAACAGCTGTGGACTGTAGGTTCTACACCAAGGAACAACAAGATTTCTATGAGACAATCTTGCGTGACAAAAGTCCAGCTGTCAGTGATATGAGATATGTTGACTGGAAGTACATCAAGGCTAATGAGGATTACTTTCCAAATGTTCAAGACAACTTTCATTGCATTGGCCTAGATGAGTTTGTTGGCAAAGAGTTCACTGCATGGAATGACGAGATGATCATGCAATTCTACTCCACTGCTCACTTCGATGGAGATGGTAGAATTGTATGGATGACAGAAGGAGCAAGATATGAGTCCACTGTTGAGGAATGGGCTGCCATCTTAGGTGTCCCAGAGATGCAAGATGGTGACTTGGATGTCTACTCTGAATCCAAGGAGAGCCATGATGCTATGAAGGACATGTACAATGCTATCCCTGCTGCTAACTTGAAATCTCACAAGTTAGGATCTATTTACTTCCTCCAGGCTGGCCTCCGCACCATGAACACCATCTTGAGGCATACATTGATGCCTAAGTCAGGAGATGAGAAGATGATTCGAGGCCATTCAATCAACATGCTGATCCATCTTGACAGACACACCAGGATAAGGGTAATGGATCTGATTGTGGAGACAGTGAAGAGGGTTGTTGCTGATCAGAAGCGCTCATGCTGCTATGCACCCTACATTCAGATGCTCATCAACTCCAAGTTGGAGAAGCACATCTTTGCTCTGGAAAGACCCCATTTGCCCCTACAACCAGATTTAGAGGACAACGTTGTGGTGATGGACCCAGAACATCCCACATCAGCTGCAGCTCAAGCACAGGCAGAGGCAGCTAGAGCCACTAGTGCTCAAGTCCCTAGATCCAGGAACGAGCAAATGGATCTCTTGATCTCATCCGTTCAAGGCATGCAGAAGGACATCAAGGACATACTGGAGAACCAGAACAGTCTTGTCAGGATCTTTGAGAACAGGATCAAGATCCTCAATGACAAGGTGGATGGGCTGACCAAGACCGTGAACGAGCTCAAGAAGGAAGTTGACTCTGTGCCTCTTCCTCACTCTTCAGAAGATGATGATGATGAGGATGAGGATGAGGATGACTCTCCTCTCAGGCCAGGCACAAACTTCACTACCCAGGCCAGATCAGCCACAGTGCCAGTTCCAGAGTTGAGGCCTTCTTCATCAGCACCTGCTACAGTCACTTCAGCTCCATCAGCTCCTCCAGTGCCTCCCGTTGCTACACCAACTCCATCCATGACGTCTGCCGACATCTTCGCCGACGTAGTTCTCTCGACTCCTTCATCAACAACCAGAGGAGATCAGCCCAAGAACGATTAGCTATATCTCTTTGAACTTTTTGATAACTTGTTGCCAAAGGGGGAGAAGTGTATATAGATCTATAGGCTTCGAGTGAGAGAGTGTTTGGTTTTTATATCGCTTTTTCAAAAACATTTGGTCTTTTGTTTTGGATGTGTTGAACTATGTGGTGTTTGATCATACGCTTAATGTGTGTTGCTACTATTTCCTATCATCTTAATGCTTATGAGATGATCATTCACCTTTGCTTGATTGTGTTGTGCTATGATATTAACTCTTATTATTCTCGCACACCACCAAGATGTATGTGACATGGAAGAAGTGCCCCATGTACCTAATCGATTGTGCATTTGCATTCAAACGCAAATTTTAAAATAATGCACAAATTTAGGGGGAGCTCTTGCTTATCACATACTTCTCAAAGCGACGATTATATTCATTGATTATATCATTGTCGAAGCTTTGATCTATATGTTGTCATCAATTACCAAAAAGGGGGAGATTGAAAGCACATTTGCTCCCTTGGTGGTTTTGGTAATTAATAACAACATATAAGTCATTGAACTAATGTTTCCACTAAGCATATTTCAGGAAAAGTTCAATGATAGGGATGGCAAAAAGATTGTGGAGAACCCCAAGATGCAAGGAAATGGATTGGCAAAGCTTCAAGCAAGAGGACTCTACATTTTACTTTGTGAGAAATCACTTTGAGTCCATAGGAAAGCCAATACTATTAAAAGGGGGTAAGGTATTGTTGGTGAACAAAATGCTCATACGTGCACAAGTGATAGTCACCAAAAACACCCACAAGCTATTCCACAAAAGTCTGTCCAAAGTCAAATATCCAAAATCGGTGCAACCAACACTTTCCACTCGGTGCCACCGATTCCCAAACTCAGACAGACCTAAGCCAAACCCTAACCTTTCGGTGCAACCGATTCTGCTTCGGTGCCACCGAGTTTGGGTTGCCAACTTTCTGTTACCCAATTTCACAAAATCGGTCCGACCGAGTTTGTTGAATCGGCATCACCGAGTTTGGCAATCTGACCGTTGGTCACCTAATCGGTGCAACCGAGATTTATATATCGGTCTCACCGAGATTCAAAAGTTGCTACCTTTGGAGCAACTCGGTACCACCGAGTTTTACACTTCGGTGTCACCGAGTTGGTCACTTAAGGTGTAACGGTTGGATTTTTGGAGATGCCTATATATACCCCTTCACCACCACTTACTCGAATGAGAAGCACTCAGAACTATTCCATACTTGCCCCCATCATATTTTTTGAGAGAGAGCCACCTACTCATGTGTTGAGATCATGCCATTCCATTCCAACCATATGAATCTTGATCTCTAGCCTCCCCAAGTTGCTTTCCACCAATCCAATCTCATCCACCAAGCCAAATCTGTGAGAGAGTGATTGTGTGTTGAGGAGTCTATCATCTTGAAGCACAAGAGCAAGGAGTTCATCGTCATTACCGAGCCTATTACCTTTTGGAGGGTGGTGCCTCCAAGATTGGTTAGGTGTCGCTTGGGAGCCTCCTACTTAGTGTTGTGGAGTTGAACCAAGAAGTTTGTAAGGGCAAGGAGATCGCCTACTTCGTGAAGATCTACCCATAGTGAGGCTAGTCCTTCGTGGACGGAAGCCGTTATGGAATAGTCAAGGTTGCTACTTCGTGGACCCTTATGGGTGGAGCCCTCCGTGGACTCTCGCGACCATTACCCTCTGTGGGTTGAAGACTCCATAAACGTAGACGTACGATAGCACCACCTATCAAAACCACGGGAAAAATCTTTGTGTCTACAAATTGCATTTGATCTTCCTACCCATCCTTTACTACTCATGCTTGTTGTTACTTTCCGCTGCTATACTCTTAGACATGCATGTGTAGGGTGTGCTTGACTTGCTATGAATGCTAAAATCTACCAACACTTAAAATTGGGAAAAAGTAGATTTTTATTTAGTCAAGTAGTCTAATCACCCCCCCCCTCTAGACATACTTTCGGTCCTACACACGACCCGAGTCGATAGTGGGTAGCGGCTCCTAGCAGAATGTGCCAACTCCCATGTGTGCGCAAAGTCGTTAGACGAACCTCAACAATGTGTCATATACAACATTCCTTTTGCCTCATGATATAGGTTGTAGAGCTCAAGGCGAGTACTTGTCACCCTTGTGGTAGCTTGACATCTCTTCTCGAAACCATGATGCAGATTCCCGAACTGGGTTAACACTTAACCCATGTCGCATGGCCATGCTTTCTAAATCTGATCACACGAGAGGGCCGAGAGAATATCTCTCCTCACGGAGGGGCAAATCCCATCTTGGTTAACCATGTCTCGCGCCATGTCTCACGACTCACCCGAAAGCTACCTTTATAACTACCCAGCTACGGAGTAGCGTTTGATAGACCCTAAATAAGTCGATCCTCATCCCGAGAACATGCGAGGACCTCAGGTCTAGGACATGGCATATACACTGTACTTGAGACTAACAGATGACATTATCTCGCTGTGTCTCAAAGTGGGTCTGTCCGACTCGGTGATCTCAATCCCCGAGTCCATACTATCAATTTAGCATCTCTATGCACATGACTTGTGAAACGTAGTCATCAATATGTGTCCGCATAACCTTAACAACTAGGGACTATTAGAACAATCATCATACAATATATAGTCTTACAAATAAGTCACATACTTATAGATACATATCACTGATGATGTTCAAGGACAATACAAAATACTCATGAATACATAGGAAACGAAATCATCACATGATTGCCTCTAGGGCATATCTCCAACAGCTTATCTTGATGAAAATAAGATATATCATGTTATTATCAGTGCTAACCTTTCAGAGCATGAATAAAAGAGATTACTTAAAACTCTGAAGAAGCACAGGGCTGCTATTGGATATACTATAGATGATCTTAAGGGCATAAGCCCCACTCTATGTCAGCATAAGATTAATATGGAACCGGATGCTAAACCTGTCATTGATCATCAGTGCCGTTTAAATCCCAAGATGAAGGAAGTGGTAAGAACTGAAATACTAAAGCTTTTGGAAGCAGGTACAATCTATCCTATTGCTGATAGTAGGTGGGTAAGTCCTGTTCATTGTGTTCCTAAGAAAGGAGGTATAACTGTAGTCCCTAATGATAAGAATGAACTTATTCCACAAAGAATAGTAACTGGTTATAGGATGGTAATTGATTTCAGAAAATTAAATAAGGCTACTAGGAAAGATCATTACCCCTTGCATTTTAATGATCAAATGTTAGAAAGACTATCTAAGCACACACACTTTTGTTTTCTTGATGGATATTCTGGTTTCTCTCAAATACCTGTGTCAAAAGAGGACCATGAGAAAACTACTTTCACATGCCCTTTTGGAACCTATGCTTATAGACGTATGCCTTTTGGTTTATGCAATGCACCTGCTACCTTTCAAAGACGTATGACTGCTATATTCTCCGACTTTTGTGAATAGATTGTTGAGGTTTTCATGGATGATTTTTCTGTCTATGGGACTTCTTTTAATGATTGCATGAGCAACCTTGATCGAGTTTTCAGAGATGCGAAGAAACTAATCTTTTCTTAAATTGGGAGAAGTGCCACTTTATGGTGAATGAAGGTATAGTACTTGGGCATAAAATTTCTGAACGAGGTATTGAAGTAGATAAAGCTAAAGTTGATGCAATAGAGAAAATGTCATGTCCCAAAGATATCAAAGGTATAAGAAGTTTCCTTGGTCATGCTGGTTTTTATAGGCATTTCATTAAAGATTTCTCAAAGATTTCTAGGCCACTAACTAATCTTCTTCAAAAAGATATTCCTTTTGTTTTTGATGATGATTGTGTAGAAGCCTTTGAAATACTTAAGAAATCCTTGATTTCTGCACCTATTGTCCAACCACCCGATTGGAATTTACCATTTGAAATTATGTGTGATGCTAGTGATTATGCTGTTGGTGCTGTTCTAGGGCAAAGAGTAGACAAGAAATTGAATGTTATTCATTATGCTAGTAAGACCCTAGACAATGCTCAAAGAAATTATGCTACCACTGAGAAGGAAATTTTAGCAGTTGTGTTTGCATGTGATAAATTTAGACCTTATATTATTGACTCCAAAGTTACTATTCACACTGATCATGCTGCTATTAAATACCTTATGGAAAAGAAAGATGCTAAACCTAGACTTATTAGGTGGGTGCTTTTACTACAAGAGTTCGACTTGCATACCGTTGATAGGAAGGGAGCTGAAAACCCTGTAGCAGATAACTTGTCTAGAATGGAAAATGTTCTTGATGACCCACTTCCTATTGATGATAATTTTCCTAATGAGCAACTTGCTGCTATAAATACTTCACATAGTACTCCTTGGTATGCTGATTATGCTAACTATATTGTCGCTAAATATATACCACCTAACTTAACCTATCAACAAAAGAAGAAATTATTTTATGATTTACAACATTACTTTTGGGATGACCCACATCTTTATAAAGAAGGAGTAGATGGTGTTATTAGACGTTGTGTACCTGAGCATGAACAGGGACAGATCCTATGGAAGTGTCACTCCGAGGCTTACGGAGGACACCATGCTAGCGACAGAACTGCGCACAAGGTATTACAATCTGGATTTTATTGGCCTATTCTTTTTAAAGATGCCCGTAAGTATGTCCTTTCTTGTGATGAATGTCAAAGAATTGGTAACATTGGTAGACGTTAGGAAATGCCTATGAATTATTCACTTGTTATAGAACCATTTGATGTTTGGGGATTTGATTATATGGGACATTTTCCTTCCTCTAATGGGTATACACATATTCTAGTTGTTGTTGATTACCTTACTAAGTGGGTAGAAGCTATTACTACTAGTAGTGATGATCATAACACTTCTATTAAAATGCTTAAAGATGTTATTTTCCCGAGGTTTGGAGTCCCTAGATATTTAATGACTGATGGTGGTTCTCATTTTATTCATGGTGCTTTCCGTAAACTTCTAGCTAAATATGATGTTAACCATAGAATTGCATCACCTTATCATCCTCAGTCTAGTGGCCAAGTTGAATTGAGCGACCGAGAAATAAAGTTAATTTTGCAAAAGACTGTTAATAGATCTAGAAAGAATTGGTCTAAGAAACTTGATGATGCCTTATGGGCTTATAGAACTGCTTACAAAAATCCAATGGGAATGTCCCCTTATAAAATGGTCTATGGAAAAGCTTGTCATTTACCTCTTGAGTTAGAACATAAAGGTTATTGGGCAATTAAAGAACTTAACTATGATTTTAAACTTGTCGGTGAAAAGAGGTTATTTGATATTAGCTCATTAGATGAGTGGAGGACACAAGCTTATGAGAATGCCAAGTTGTTTAAGGAAAAAGTTAAAAGATGGCATGACAAGAGAATCCAAAAAGGGGAATTCAATGTAGGAGACCTAGTTCTTTTGTACAATTCTCGTTTCAGATTTTTTGTAGGTAAGCTTCTCTCCAAATGGGAAGGCCATTACGTCGTTGAGGAGGTCTATCGCTCCGGTGCTATAAAGATTAACAACTTCAAAGGCAAAACCCCGAGAGTGGTAAATGGGCAAAGAATTAAGCAGTATATCTCAGGTACGCCCCTTAATATTGAAACTAACATTATTCAAGTTATGACTCCGGAAGAACACATAAGGGAGACCCTCCGGAACACTCCGGAAAGCTGAAAAGGGTAGGTATGTGATACGGTAAGTAAACCGACTCCAAAAATTCCAAAAAAATATTTTTTCTGTTGGTTTTGGTATTTTAGAAAAATTACAAAAATAAAAAGGAGTCAGGGGGACCCACGAGGGAGCCACGACCCAACAGGGCGCGGTCTAGGCCCTGGTCGCGCCCTGTTAGCTCATGGTGCCCTCGTGTGCCCCCCCCCCCCCGGACTCTGTTTTCTTCCTGGACACGTATTCTAACCTAGAAAAAAATATTATATATACTCCCGTGTGTTTTGACCACCGCATCGCAAGTTTCTCCTTTGTTCTTGTTTCGGGCTGTTTTTTGACAGATTGCCAAAGGTGTGAAAGCTATGTCCTCTTCCTCCTCCAACAACGTTGAGGACCAGGCTTGGTTGATGCAGATGGAGCTTGAGCAAGAAGGAACTGAGGAAGTTATCTCGGGTGAAGAACCTATGGACTCTATGGAGATGCATCCCCCGGCCTCAGAGCGGGGTACGCTAGCGGGCATCTCCACTTCTCCAACCCCTTTCCCATCAATGGGGAGGAGAGCCTAGCTAGCTCAGGAAGCGCAAGGTGAATCTACTCCAAGGAGGCCCCTCGGCAGGTTACATACAAACAACTTTCACAAATTGATTCACAATTACGGAGTTGAGAATATTGCTCGCTCACATATGCCATCCAATTGGGACATCTTTTGTCCAAGTGAAATTGATGCAGGAAAAGGCTCTTGGTGGCCAGAGAGTAAGCATATTATGGTGGAAGTACAGAAGAACAGTGCAATGATTCAGCAGTTACTCAATGAGATGAGGGAGTTGAAGTCCCTCCTGGTAACTATTACGAGAGACAAGCCTACTACATCATCACCCAAGAAGGATACTTGAGTACATGGGTACGGGCACCACCCTTAGCTTGTTCCAAGCTTGAGGGAGGTGCCCCGGTATCGTATCACCATCATCTCTATCATTACCATCTATTTTAGTTCGATCCTTAGTTATTTCGTAATTTAGGGAAATAAAATTTCAGATTTACTTTGCTTAGAATTATTGCTTTGATATCTATATATCCTTGTAATCGAGTGTGAGAGTTATATAATAAAAATTAGTTTGTGTGCTCTACTCTCATGCATCTATCATCATAGCATTGAAGTAAAAAAAGATCATATGTTAATCCCATGGGGAGTAATAACTTCACATAGAAAAAGTATAAGTGATAAAAGTTGTTGGGAATAAACAAACATAGCATTAGTCATTGATACAATCTATGCAAGATTGTGATAAAGGAGAGGAGATTCACATATAAATACACTATCTTTGACATCTTTTATGATTGTGAGCCTCCATCAAATATTATATAGTGATCAAGTGTTGATGTTGGACATGGAAGACAATGTAATGATCATGGTAGTTTACATTCACATAGAAGTTATACGTTCATGGATCCTTTAACCTATGGTGCTTGCTTTAGATCTTTTGCTAGCCAAATTTTTTTTGCACCATGTAGAGATACTACTTGTGCATCCATAACCCCTTATTCCCAGTTTCTTTCCATGAGAGTCCACCATACCTACCTATGGATTGAGTAAAATCCTTCAAGTAAGTTGTCATCGATGCATCAAGCAATAAAATTGCTCTTAAATATGTATGATCTTCTATTGTAAGGGAAAATAAGCTTTGTAAGATCTTGTGATGGCAAAGAAATAAAAGCGATAGAGTGCATAATAAAGTTTGCTATCATAAGGGGCAATATAAAGTGGCATTCCTTTGCATTAAGAGCTTGCACATCCAACTTGAAAGCGCATGACAACCTCTGCTTCCCTCTGCGAAGGGCTTATCTTTTATCATCATGAAATTACTTATGTGCAAGAGTCAATAAAAGTTTATTCTTACTTCAACCTATCAACTCTATAGTTGGCAAGCATCATGTGTTTAGGACAGATCCAGATAAATATATCCAGTTGAATGTAGGAGATCATGAACCATTACTGTTGAAATTATCCTTGAGGAAAATAAGTTGGGTGGCAAAAACAATGAAGCCCCCATCTTCCTATGTGTCCACCGGAAACACTAGCTCCCAAAATATGCAATGAGTGTCAACAATCATAAAAGACTAAATGATAGTTGAGTATGTGAACTTGCTAGAATGAAAGCTCTTATATAGACTCTTCTCTGGATTATGATCAATTGTGATTGCCTCAGTGACTAAGAGCATAGTTTGTTGATTGTCAATAGTGTTTATGCTTCATACTTCAACTTTGTGAATGGATTGTTACTTACCTATGAGAAGCTATATGATGAAAATATTGCTGCTATGTTGTCATTCATGAGGCACTCATGTCCGTATTTTATTTTTATCGACACCTCTCTCTCAAATTATGTGGTCATTATTATCGAGTTCGGCTTCCGCTTGAGGACAAGCGAGGTCTAAGCTTAGGGGAGTTGATACGTCCATTATGCATCATGAACTCCTATTGATATTTATGTTATTCTTGTTCATTATTCCTTATTATGATACAATTCTTATGCCTTTTCTCTTTGAATATGCAAGGTACATCACACGGAGGGAAATCTCTGGAAACTGGAATTCTGGACCTGAAAACCAAGAAAATGGCAGAAAATTCACTAGACTCCAAATGACCTGAAATTTCACAGAGATTTTTTATGGGATATATAAGAATTTTTGGTCCAAAAATATACCAGAGGGAGGGCTACTGCCCATGAGCCAATAGGGCGCGGCCCAGCCCCTGGTCGCGCCCTGTTGGGTCGTGGTGGCCCAGCAGGTCCCCTGGCCCCCCTCTTCTCCTATATGGTGTGTTTTGACCTAGAAACAATCAAAACATTACTTTCGGGATGAAGCGTCGCCGTCTGGAGGCGGAAACCAGGGCAGAGGCCCTTTTTCTCTCCGGCAGAGAGATTCTGCCGAGGAATCTTCTCTCCGGGAGGGGGAGATCGAAGCCATCGTCATCACCAACGCTTCCTCCTTCGTGGTAGGACCAATCTTCATCAACATCTTCACCAACACCATCTCATCTCCAACCCTAGTTCATCTCTTGTATTCAATCTTTGTCTCAAAACCTCAGATTGGTACCTGTGGGTTACTTGTAGTGTTGATTACATCTTGTAGTTGATGCTTGTTAGATTAATTGGTGAAAGATATTATATGCAGATCCTTGATCATCATCATTACACCTCTGATCTTGAACATGTTGATGAGGTGTGAGTAGTTACTTTTGTTCCTGAGGACATGCGATAAGTCTTGTTATAAGTAATCATGTGAAGTTGGTATTCGTTCGATATTTTGATGATATGTATGTTGTTGCTTCTCTTAGTGGTGTCGTGTGAACATCGACTACACGACACTTCACCATTTATGGGCCTAAGGGAAGGCATTGTGGAGTAACAAGTAGATGATGGGTTGCTAGAGTGACAGAAGCTTAAACCCTAGTTTATGTGTTGCTTCATAAGGGACTGATTTGGATCCACACGTTTCACGCTATGGTTAGATTTATCTTAATTCTTCTTTCATAGTTGTGGATGCTTGCGAGAGGGGGTAATCATAAGTAGGTTGCTTGTTCAAGTAAGAATAGCACCTTAGCACAGGTCCACCCACATACCAAATTATCAAAGTAGCGAACGCGAAT
The DNA here is from genome assembly GCA_039707655.1 of Elymus sibiricus. Taxonomy (NCBI): domain Eukaryota; kingdom Viridiplantae; phylum Streptophyta; class Magnoliopsida; order Poales; family Poaceae; genus Elymus; species Elymus sibiricus. The sequence goes on along the minus strand of CM077669.1, from coordinate 349,671,815 downwards.
CAACTCAGCATGATGAACATGACTAGACAGAAATTCCCATGTGTCCTCGGGAGCGCTCGCTTCGTATAAGAATACTTTCCGGCCTGTCCTTTGCTATAAAAAGGATTGGGCTACCTTGCTGCACCTTAGTTACTATTGTTACTTGTAACTTTTTACGAATTATCTTGCTGCAAAACTATCTACTACTGCTACTCACAGCACTTGCAGAAAATACCTTGCTGAAAACTGCTTATCATTTCCTTCTGCTCCTCGTTGGGTTCGACACTCTTACTTATCGAAAGGACTATGATTGATCCCCTATACTTGTGGGTCATCACGCCTCCACCACCTTGGTGAAGAAGTCGAGGTAGCCACCGTCGTAGTTCGTGCGGGGTAGCGCCGGGACGTCCTGGACAAAGTTGGTGAGCGCACCACCGGCGCTCGTGGCAAGGCCCAAGAACAGCTTGGTGCGCTGCGCCTGCGCTTCATCGTCCTTGGCCTTCTGCACGGCGTCAGCAGCTTTGCCAACCTGTGCCTGGAGCTCCGCCAGCTCCGCCTCGACGTCCTCTTTGCCCTCAAGGGCAGCCTGGAGGTCCCTCTCGGCGTCCTGGAGCTGGGCCTTGAGGTTGTCGACCTCCTTCTGGAGCTCGTCATGCCTAAGCTGGAAGCGGGCTTCCTGCAGCTCCAGCTTGCCGCGGTACTCCACAAGAGCGGTCTCCCGCTCCCTAGCAACCCTGGCGTCGGTGTCGGCGCTGGCCGTGGCCTCCCTCCTCTCGAGCTGAGCGTTGGTCGTGTCGCGCTGCCTCGAAGGCGGTCCTATCGGCAAGGACATGGCTCTCCAGGGTCATGAGGCGCTCGCGCTCTGCCTCGTGGTCGGAGGTGGTCCGGGCGGCCTCTCACTCCCGGAGGGCCATGTCGGCCTCCCTATCGGAGACGGCCTCCTCCCTCTGGGCTAGCTCCTCCTCGCGATTCGTGTATTGCAGCTCGCGCGCGGCAGCCGCGTCTTCGTGCGCCTGGAGCTCCTGCTCGCAGAGGGCAGTCTGCTCCTTCACCCTGCGAGCACGGGATTCAGCCTCCAGGTGCCGCTCGTCGGCCGCCTCTGCCTCGCGGACGGTGCTGTCCCACAACTCCTTGGCGTCGTGGGCGGCCTTGCTCCTTTTCTCCTGGGCCGCCTCGTCTTGCCGCCGGCCCATCTTGACGGCCACCTCGAGCTGGGGCCATCCTGTGGCCAGGCTCAGGTGCTCGGCTTTGAGGCGCTCTTCCTCTTCCTAAAGGTCGGCCTCGAGCACGACGAGGGCGGCGCAAGCGCTCCCGAAAGCCCCCTGGCGGACCAAAGCGCTGCCACTGATCCTTTGGCGGGTCAGGCACGGGGGTGCCCCGGCGCCGCCTTCTGAGGTGGTCACCCACAAAGTCCCTGCAAGGGTCTACCCCTCCACAGGGCCCTTGCCCTTGGCTAGGGTAGCATGGCCAGCCATCCACCGGGGGCCGGGCGCGGCCTCCTCCTCGCCCTGTAGGGGCGATGCGTACCGGGGGCTCGCCGCGACCCCCCGACGGGCATCCTCAACATCGGGCGCCTCCGGAGGCACATCTCCCTCCTCGGGCGAGGGAGGCAGGTCCTCGCGTGGGGTGATAGGCACCCCACGCTCTTCCTCCACCACCACTTGCTCCGTCTCGGCCCTTGGCCGGCGAGCGAGGATGTCGAGCCCCATAGGACCCGACGGGGCATGGAGGCCTCCCTGGCAGGCGATGCAGGCGAGGGCGCCGCAGATGAGGCGGCCATCTGCCTCTTGCATGCGGGCACCCTGCGGAAACAAGGGTTCAACTTAACTAGCCTCAACCGCAGCAACAAGTAATAAACAAGGGGGTCGGTAAACTTACTCATCGGCGGTGCCCAGCGCCTCTTCATCGGGAGGGACCTCGAGTGGCTGCTGCTACCACTTCCGGGGGTCCCCCCAGAGCCTCCTCCGGAAGGCACTCCGCGAGGCCTGCTAGAGCTCGCGCCGGTCCTGCTCGGGTGGCCCGTCTCCTTCCGCGGCCTGGAGGCCCCCTCGGTCTCCCTCCGGTGGAGGTCCATCACCTCCACCACCTCATCCTCCTCCTCCTCCACTCTCCTAGAGGGGGCGATCATGAACTTGCGGAGGGGAGCATTGTCGTTGTCGCTGTCCGTCAGCAGCATGCTGCGGCGGTTCGGCATGCACCCCCTCTTGCCACCGACACCAACGCTGGAGGAGGGCCTAGCACCCTCAGAGCCCCCCGCGGCAGGCATCACGAGGATGGGGTTGTGGCGGGTCCCCTCCTGGCCTTCTGCAATCAAGACCCACTGGTCCAATGCCGGCATCAGAGCCCAGAGCGTCGTGCCATCGCCGCGGACGTATAGGGGCTCTGCCCCAAATGGCAGCTCATCGGGCACGCTCTTGGCAAAGAGGACCTGTAGGATCACCTCCAGCTCTAGCGTCTGTAGGGAGTAAGGTGCAGCCTGGTGCGGTCCTGGCGCCCCTGGTACTCCCAGGCCGGGTGCGAGCGCCTCTAGAGGGGGGCAGTGCGGCAGAGCATGAACTCTCGCGCCACCATGGCGCACGTGAGCCCTGCTGCATGGAGTGTCTGCAGCCTGGCAGCGATCGGTCTGAGCTGGGCCTCTTCCATCTTGGAGTGCCCCCAGCCCGAGCTCTTCACGGTGGGCCCCAAAGGCGGTGCGAACAGGGGGCTGCACTGGTCTACCTTCATGTAGATCTAGCATGCCCTGAGGTTCTCCACCTTCCTGAGCGGCGTTATGTCAATCAACCACTCCGACATGCGCTCCACCGCACGGAAGGAGGCGCACCTCGCGGTCGACCCCTCTTTGCACCTCATGCTATAGAAGGTGCGGAAAAGGGCCAACGAGGGCATCACCCCCAGGAATCCCTCACAGAGGTAGGCGAAGGTGGCGAGGAGGAAGACGGAGTTGGGGTGGAGATGGAGCGCGTGGATCTAGTAGTGCTCCAGGACCGCGGTGAAGAAATCTGAGAAGGGATGGAGCAAACCTTCATAGATGCAAAGGAAGAAGAAGGGAAACGTCATCGCCAACAATGTTGTGGCCGGCCTTAAGCCTGGCCAGATCTTGGTCGCCCCGTGCTCATTGTGAGCACTGGCCGTTAGCAGAATAAGCCTCTGCAGCCCCTCCTAATTCCTGACGGAGGAGGGCAGTAGCGCGGGCTCCACCTGCGCTCCGGCGGCAATGGCACTCCTCTTCGGTGCCATGGTGATGGGAAGCGGCCGCGGGGGCGAAGAAGAAGACGGGGAAGGAAAGCGGCGAGCGGCACGTGCGCGAGGAAGGAGGAGCTATTCGCAAGGGAAGCGTATGGCAAAAGGCAAGCAATGACGGTTTCGCCCGACACGTGTGGTAGTTTTCTAGGCGGGTGTTAAGTTCCCTGGGCGTCATGGGGAAAGTGGGAGCATCCCGTCCCTGCTTGGCTGACACACGTCAGCTCCTGGCCCGACAGTTTATCGGGGCCCGCGGCGTTTTGACCTGCGCCATTTCGTGCTTCACGTGCGGAACGTGCGTTCGCGGGCCCGGGGGCTACTATTGGCCCAGTGGGAACCAGGGTACCACGACCTGCTTGCCGTTGGCCCAAAGGACAACGCATGGCCCGACCCATGAAGGACGGTTCTGCCCCGTCTGCCCCGGAGGAAGCTGCCTCTGGAGGGGTCGGCCCTATAGAGGCCACCAGGCACCAGGTCGCCTCACGAGGCCCTCCTCGCGAGGCCGCCTCACGAAGCTCGAGGAACGGCACCAGTCACGGGGCACCGCACCCGCCACGTGGGTGACATCCTGCTGTTAGGCCAAGGACGGCGGAGCATGACCAGAGCCAGTTTTTGCTTTGGTGATAAGGGAGCAGTGGCATACGCCTCCCCAAAGCAGGTTCCCAAAGCTTGCCATTCCGGTGAAAGAAGATCAGGGCGGATCAGCACGCCAGGACGAAGGTCATCACCAAGCCCACACGCGTGTCACAAAGACCACTTTATCAAGAGGCGGCCACCTTTAGTCAGGATAGTCCTGGCTCTTGTCCCCCTTCGAATTGCCGTCCTGTGGCCACCCTTTCCCGCCGATATTTTCAGGGAAGAGGACCGAGGTACTACAAAGGGGGCAGGGCCACGCCCATGTAAGGGGATCGAGCCATTCTCTTCCCAACACCTCGTGGACTCGAGCCCTAAGCTCTCCCTTACAGATCAATCCAATCGCAAGCAGGAGTAGGGTTTTACACCGCACGGTGGCCCGAACCTGGGTAGCTCGTGCGTCCCTGTTATTTCCGGTGAGAAGGAGTGAGCTCACCGTCAATCTTGCTGTGTTTTACGTCGTGTTGTAGGTCGCCAAGCCGAGCCCCCCAGTGTTCGAACCTTGTTCTTGGAGAAGTTCTTGGATGCAGATCCCAGACTCTGACAAAAGTTGTCTCTTTTCAGTGGTTTTCGAAGCAATTTACTCACGATTATCTTGCAAACTACATGACCGAAGTGGAGGCAACAAAGGTTAAAGTATATAATTCATGCTACCATGATAATGGTCTAGAAGTCTTCCTGAAGGCGATGAAGGACGGACGGGTGATCATCACAGGGGGTTGGACAAAAGTTGTGCGCGCCTTTGGCATGGAGGAGGGTACATTATGGGTATTCCGCTTCGTCAACACCATCGACAGCCAAAAGGATTTACAATTCTCTCTTCACCTTTACCACCTCTAGTACTATACATTGTGGTTCATCATATTTAATATTCTGCCAAATTATGTAACTCTCGAACATGTACTGAGCTTTTGATTTATCCATTGGCTATTGAACCATTGAAAATAGGGTATCTATTGATAGATGTGAAATATTTGAATTCCACATTTTAATTTTTGAAATTTCCAATTCGAATAATAAATTAAAGAAAAGTGAACTATTAGATAATAAATTATAGTACACACAGCTGGAATGAATAAACCGTGTGCATGGTCTCATATATTGTACACGATTGTTTGTAGAATAACGTGTGCGATTATCAGCGTCACAACACACAATTGCATATTATGTGCGTGTAAGATTGTGCGCAATAACACACACGTTTCCATGCTATATGCGTGTGCGATTGGAGGCAATATGACAAACGGTTCCAAACATCCGTGTGTGTAATGTAGGAGGATAAGAAGACGGTTGACATATGAACCGCGCGTGTGATAGGAATAACTATCGCACACCATTATTAAAATTGACACGTTGGCGATAGTAGAGCCACCGCACACAGTTTTTAATTTATGATTGTGTGTGATAATGTACCTATCGCAAATAGGTTGTGGAATTAAATGTTTGTGATATCCATATTTCTCAAATGAGTATATTCGCGTCATCGTCTCGGATGTGTGGTCGATCACAAATGTAATGTCAAGGTTTTACGTGTGGGATAGTTTACGACTTTGTATACGATTACTTTGCACGAATCGTCATCACGCGCTCGCCCCATCGTAGACGATTTTTCTGTGTCCTGTGGGATGAACCCCCTATTGCCCACACAGTCAAGACGACGGTTTGAAAGTACGTCGTGGAAAGGGGTTAAAAATTGTTTGTATAGGACGTTACGGTACCAGTGATGTGATGGGCCGGATTTGGAATATGCCTTTTTTTACCCATTTTTAGTGGCGATTTTCTCATTGGATTGCTGCTCGATGATACCATCCTGATGTATGGTGTTGTGATAGCTGACTAAATCTGCAAATTCATTGTCGTTGACTGCGGCCCCTTGTCTGCCAACTACCTTCATAGGGTCCTCTCCGTCTATCCCCTTCCTATTCTATCATCTCAGTAGCAACTGAAGCAACTCTGCTAAAATCCCATAAAGTTGTTGGAATTATTGAGGAATTGGTTTCTCTTGGCAAGAAGGCAAAGCATGGGTAACACAGCCCTTGGTACTAGTAGCTTGCTTTTGTCTCGCTTCAAAGATGGAGGAGACCGATGGGCCACTCCCCGTGGACCTGCAGGTCAGTGAGTGATGCATCTCATCTCATGATAGACCTCCGCATACATCATTGAAAGGTTTTGTCTTTCAGTTTCATCTCAATTAATCAACAGTTTTTGCTTGACAAGTGATTGAGGCAAAGTCTGCTTTTGAGGCAATGACCATAAAAAGGATGGAGTTGTTACTTCTTGCGCATTTATTGACTACTTCCTTCGCAAATTCAATCATCATGACGCACCCTCCATGCTCACATTCACCCGGGCGACTGACCTCATCCTGATCACAGCTAAAGGTATGAAAGTTAAACCAGATCGCGCCCGCCTCCTCCGGGCTCCCGCCTCGGAGCTGGCCCCCTCCCGCCCCCCTGCGGCTCTCGCAGCTGGGGCAGAAATCCATGGCTGCACGCGCTCCCGCACTGCGGCACTTCGTGCTCAATGTGCCTCCCACATCTTGGGGTCAAGCAGCCCCTCCATGGGTGCTTGATGCGAGTCCTCTTCTGGAACATCCGCGGTTTCGGCCAAGATGGCCGGCGCCGCCAACTCATCGAGTACATGCGGGATGAGCGGATTGACATTGTAGCCATCCAGGAGACCACGCGAACAAACTTTTCCCTCCAGGAACTGGAGCATTTGAGCCCTCGCCTATTTGCTTGGCACTGGCTCCCTTCTAGTGGGACGACCGGCCACTCAGGTGGTACCCTTCTAGGAGTGAAGGACGCCACCTTTGAGATAGGTAGCATGGACAGGGGGAGTTTTATGTCAGTATGGAAGTCTTCGAACGGTCCATCAACTTCAAGTGGGAGATTGTCGTAGTCTATGGCCCGGCCGACCACCGTCGCTCTGAGGTCTTCCTTGCTGAGTTGCACAGGAAGATCTCGTCAGCCCCTCTCCCGGTTGTGGTGGGCGGCGATTTCAACCTTATCCGCTGCGCCGAAGACAAGAGCAATAACCGGGTGAACGTTCCTCGTATGCAGCTCTTCAATGACTGCATCGCTGACCTCGGCCTGCGAGAGCTAGATAGGGTTGGTGCCAGGTTCACCTGGACCAACCGTCAGGCCAACCCGACAATGTCGGTCCTTGACCGTGTCTTCGTGGCCCTGAGTGGGAGCTCAGGTGTCCCCTCGCCTCCCTCCGAGCCGTCACCCGGGTCGGCTCTGACCATGTTCCCCTCATGCTCCCCTCGGAGAATGACAGACCCCCCACCCGCCCCGCTTCCGTTTCGAGACCTTTTGGCTTAATCAGGCCGGCTTTGCCGATGTTGTTCGTGCTTGCTCGGTGGCCACGCGGGACTCTCCCCATCGTTCCCTCTCTGTCATAGATTCTTGGCAATTCTGTGCCAAGCTTGCGTGCCAGTTTATGAAGGGGTGGGGTGCCAACCTGGGTCGTAATCTCCGTGAATGGAAGAAGGGGCTTCTTGAATCCATCCAGGCCCTGGACCTTCGGGCAGACTCTTCAGGCCTCTTTCCCGATGAGTGGTTACTTCGATATGATCTTGAGGATCAGTTGATGGTGATCTATGCCGATGAGGAGGCATACTGGCGCCAGCGTGGCACCCAGCGATGGGTCCTACGCAGTGACGCCAATATGGCATAGTTTCAGGCCATCGCCAATGGTCGTCGTCGCCGCAACACCATCCCTCTCCTGTGGGGTGGGGAGACCCTCCTCCAGCGCCCGGCCGAGATTCGCGCCCACGTCAACGGCTTCTACAAAGACATGTTCTCGTCCTCCCCTTGGGGAGGTTTGTCCTTGGCCACGTCCTTTTGGGCCCCCCACTAGCGCGTCTCCGACACGGAGAACGCGGCGCTCACTGCCCCCCTCTCTGCGGACGAGGTTTGGGCGGCCATCAAGGGGATGAACCCCGACTCCGCCCCTGGCCCGGATGGCCACCCCGTGAAGTTCTTCCAGACCTTCTGGGACACCATTAAGCCCGAAGTGATGGCCCTCTTCGAAGACTTTTATGTGGGATCCATTGACCTCTCCCGCCTTAACTATGGGATCATTACTCTCATTCCCAAGGTGGCGGGGGCTTCAGACATTCGCCAGTTCCGCCCGATCATGGTGATTAACGTGATCTTACCCATCCTTGCAAAGGGGTATGCCAATAGGGTGGCCCTGTTAGCTGACCGTATCACCCATCCAAATCAATCGGCCTTCATCTAGGGCCGGTTTATCTAGGATGGAGTCTTGATCTTCCACGAAGTCCTGCACGAAGTGTGCATTAGGCGGCAGCGTGCGGTCTTTTTGAAGATCGACTTCCATAAGGCCTACGACACGGTCTCCTAGGCCTTCCTTCGGGAAGTTATCCTCGGGAAGGGTTTCGATGACCGGTGGGTCACCCGGGTTATGCAGATGGTGTTGTCTGGTCGTACCGCGATTCACATCAATGGGGAGGCTGGTCCCTACTTCCCCACTCTCTCTAGGTTTAGGCAAGGGGATCCCTTCACCCCTTTCCTGTTCAACATGGTGGTCGACGCACTTGCTACCATCCTAGATAAGGCCAACGCGACCGGACATATTCGTGGTGTTGTCCCACATATGGTGGGAGGGGGAGGGGTCTCCCTCCTGTAGTATGCTGACGATGCCATTATCATGGTGGAGGGCTCTGACGATGATATAGTCAACCTAAAGTTCCTCCTCCTGTGCTTCCGGCACATGTCCGGGCTCAAGATCAACTTCGACAAGAGCTAGGTCATGATCCTAGGATAGTCCCCTGACGAGTCCCAGCTCATTGCTGACCGTCTTAACTGCCAGCTTGGGTCCTTCCCCACATCCTACCTGGGGATACCCATTAGTGATTCTCGGTTCTCCGTTGCCGAGCTCAGGCTGACGGTGACTAAGCTTCAACACCGGATTGAACCATGGCAGGGCAGGTGGCTGTCTAAGGCGGCTAGGACCATGCTCATCAACTCATCCTTGTCTAGCCTTCTCATGTTCCTGATGAGCTTCTATAGCCTCCATGAGACCCTGCACCATGAGTCGCCAAGTACCAGTCAAGGTTTTACTAGGCTGGCGAGGGTGATAAGCAGAAATACCACATAGTCAGCTGGCCCGACATCTGCAAGCCCCGAGACCAGGGATGTCTGGGGATGATGTCCTCCAAGCGCATGAATATTGCCTTGCTGACTAGGTGGATTTGGAGGATTGCCAATGGTGACGGCGGTCTCTGGCTTGATATCATTAGGAACAAGTACCTCCAAGGCCGGTCGCTTGCATTCTACCAACGCTCCAAAGGCTCACAGTTCTGGCAGTCCGTCATCCAGCTACTCCCCGTCCTTCGCATTGGCACCTCCATCTCGATTGGGTCCGGATCATCGACCTTGTTTTGGTTTGACAGATGGGTTGGGGATCTCTCGTTTGTTGTCCGCTTCCCGGACTTATTCTCCAACGCGGTGGACCCTATGATATCTGTTAAGGTCGCCATTATAGACTTAGGGTGCCTCGCGTTCCGACAACCTTTTGGTCCCCCGGATCTTGCTGCTTGGGCCGAGTTGCTTGATTGCATTGCCCTCCACACCCCCCGACGTCGACAACGCTTCGGATCGCATCTCTTGGCGCCTCGAACCCTCCGGCCAGTTTTCCACCAAATCTCTCTACCGGTCCATCACCCCGTCGACGGCACCGGATGCCCTCACCACCGTCTGGGCCATTAGACTACCGCTTAAGATCGGGATCTTCCTGTGGCTGTGGATTAGGGGTCGGGTACCTTTAGTGGTGGAGGTACTCAAACGCAATGGCCCTGGGGACGGGATGTGCCCTCTATGCGGTACCGTGGAGGACTCAAATCACATCTTCTTCGCATGCGTGTCGGCCCAATTCCTTTGGAGTTGTTTCCGCGAAGTCGTCGGTGGACAATGGTGCCATACCAATGTCCCCGACCTCTTTGCGGAGATCCAGTCTGTTCCTGCGTCGGCCCGCCACATTAGGTGGCTGGCCATAGGGGTGCTCGCGTGGACTCTTTGGACTGTCCGCAATAAGCTCGTGATTCAGCGTGTCCCTCTCCGACGTGCCACTGACGAGATTTTTAAAATGTGTGGTTACCTGCAGCTTTGGCGGCCGCTTAGCCGCCCTACAGACCGAGATGACATCAACACCATCATCGCCGACCTCCGCTCGATGGCTCTCCGACTGGCGCCACCGCTCCCTCCTCCACCACCCGAGCCGGATTAGCCTCCTTGAGGCATGTCGCCGCTTGTCTACGTGTGTGTGTGTGTGTGTGTGTGTGTGTGTGTGTGTGTGTGTGTGTGTCTTTGTTTTGTTTAGGCTTGTTGAGCTATGCCCTCAGCAGAACCCGTTTGTGTTGTACTGTGCTACTCCTATGTGTGCGTGTTTGTGTGCGGTGAACATGTGTCGGATATTGTGCTCTGGTGGTTTGCTTTATATATAAAGCGGGGCAAAAGCCTTTTTCGGTAATGATGTATTATACGAGCGAGTGTTAAGATGCTACGAATTGATGCAGGACAAGATAGCAATGGGAACCACTGTCATAAAATTGGTTGGATCATCAATGTTCTCCGTGCCACAAAGCCCTATAGGTGTGTTGGATGTTGTTGCATGTCTCAGCCAACAAAGTGATGATACTGTTGTCGTATCTCCAGCAACATGCTACCACAACTCTTCGATAAGCAAAAGGATGAGAATTGGCAGATGACATCTGAACTTAGTTAGGTCACTTGAGAAATATAGTGTAGTTTCCTCTCTAAAAAAATATAGTGTAGTTAAGTAGTTGCTGGAAGGAACAAAAACACAATAGTCAAGACTAGACCCATAAAAACAAATGGTTTGCCGCGAGCCTATTCATGCAATCGACATATGTAAGGGGCATGCTAAGATGTTAGGGTCCAGAAATGTAATTATCTGTCATTCATCCTTATATAAACCTTACGGATAAATAAGTGGGTACCCAGGAAACATTAAAAGGGAGATACGTACTAAAACCGAAAACCGTAAGCTGTAGCTTTTGTTAAAGTATAATCATGAATAACTTACTTGATCGTATGTTGCTATACGTACGATCAAAATTTGTACGATTTTCATACGACCAGACTGATCTGGTGTCATGGGGCCAAACCTCGGGAAACAGGCATATCTCTTGTCGTACAAAAATCGTATGGGAATAAGTCATACGCAAGGCAGTTTTGTACTTGATCACTCTTGACGTGTGATTCGGCCAAGTAACTGTAGAACAAGTATTTTTATGGGGGGCTACCAAAATATCCATAATGGCTAAAGTAACCTTATAAGTAGAAACACGATGAATGGAGATCTGGTGACGGTACATCAGAATCGCCAAACTCAACAGGGTATAAGCATGTGGTACTAAAAAGTACTCCTAGAAATTTTCAATGCCTAGATGGTGTGATGTTCCATGTTCATCACTGATGGGAATACTTTGATAGGACTAAATGAATAAGTGAACCCTTTGTGTTCTCTATGATTTACTGAGGGCCTGTTTGGAAGAGAGGAATTGGGCTAGGAGTTGGTTTAACTTGTACATTAGGACAAATATGATTTAGTGATGAAACTACTGTTGCTAATTCAATGTATATATCCTACTCAATGTACACATCAACATTCTTATGAGCAATTTAATATGTCCTATCTCATTCGCTGTTATTTCTGCTGAAGATTATTTGAAATTATCAGGCAGTGGCCCTCTTCAAGTTCTACTTTGGTGGAACTTTTGATGAAGATGCTATCAGAAATAACTTGGTGTTTATATACGAACTTCTTAATGTCAAGGGTACATCCAATTTTGGACTTTGCTTGGTGCTTCAGTTTCCACCATGGACTGTTTTTTTGTTTGTGATACTGACTCTGAAACTGTGCAGAGATTATGGACATCAGTTATCCTCAGAATTTGTCACCTGAAATTTTGAAGTTATATATAACCCAGGAAGGCGTACCGTCGCCATTTTCCTCCCAAGGCATGAAACATATATTGGATATACAAAAAATAATTATGTATGTTCCTATTTATTTTCTAGGTAAGTAACTAAATCATAATTCCTTTTCTTTGTACTGATAGCTTTTAGATAAGTCTGTTCCAAATGCAACCCTGCAAGTTACTGGTGTTGTTGGTTGGAGAAGTGAGGGTATTATGTACAAGAAGAATGAGGTATTTGAATTGTAGGGAGGCTTCAGCCGTATTATAAAAATAGCACCAACATTTGTAATGGTCCAAGGTCGTATCAGAGTGGGGGCTACTAGCAATGCCATCATCCTGGATACATCTTAAAATGCATCTCAGTTCTAATACATATTGTGCATGTACCAACATTCCTGTTAGATTAGTGGCACATACTTTCCTCTGTTTTCGTTTCTTTGTTATCCTTAATGTCATCTCGTTTTTACTTTCATTTAGCAAGTGAAATAATAGTAATAACTAATAAGTTCTTCTGGCATGTTAGGTTTTCTTGGACATTGCTGAGAGCATACACCTTCTTTATGTCTTCTAGAAGGATTTTATGGACCATCAAATTTTACTTATCTGGTCTAAGGTTTATGGTGTCTCTCCTGTTCAGCTATTTTTTTTTACTTCTAAGATCTAACGTAACAGGAAAGATTATGTGAAGTGCTTCCTTTGTGGAATGCCTATGTGAAGTTGAGACTAAATGACAAGATTTAAATGGCTCAAGAACAACACATTTTTTATTTGGGATGTCTGTCTCCTACCAAGTGTCATGGCTCTTTTTTTTGCAGGGTGAAAAGGAGTTTTATTCCAAAATTATAGAGTTACAGTGCAGAGGTGAGAATTTCTCAGTACATGGAGGCCCTCTATGTAGCCAAACAACAGTGCTACATTCAGTACGACTATACCTCGCTAAACAATTTGTCGCTCTATTCTGAGAACGATGAAGCTTTTGCGGAATAAACTGCCATACCTCTCGTAAGGCTAGAATCTCCAACGCCAGATGTCCATACGGAGACCGTACTAGTGACCCATCACTGAAGATAGTTAGGGCCATGGACGAGTCTGACTGCACAATGACCGGAAGTTCCGTGTGTTGCAGGGCTAGCACCATGCCCTGCATCATAGCGCGAATCTCTGCTTCTAACGCATCATTGCAGTGAAACAAAAACCTGTAGGCCGCAAAGATTATCGTCCCATCATGTTTCCGAAGTATCATGCCCGCCGCTACAATGCCATCCATGCTTGAGAAAGCACCATCTACTGAAAGCGCAACCTTGTCCATTGGCGGGGGTGTCTATGTAAGAGAAGTATATGTGGACACAGTTCCCAGCATCTCAACTTCAATGACCAAGGGCATTTTTCCTTTGAGAATTTCCTCCGTTCAAAACCTACGAGCATGATCAGGAGACTGCCAATAGCTCCATAGGAATTCCACCGAAGTAGTAACGGGAGGGACTTCCTTTCCATGCACAGTATCATTCCTTAGTTGCCATATACGCCGAAAAAGAAGGAGTACCATGCTGCGTACATTTTGTTGGCATCCATCAAGGACATACAGAAGCCAGTCTTGACCAGTATCCCGCAACGATTCCTTGGTCGGAAGAGGCCAGACCAGACGCATACAATCCCATAGCCAGGCTGCATGATCACAAGTAACTAGAGCATGAAATGATGATTCTATATATTTAGCATAAAAAGATATTCATAGCTTTTTCAGAGTACGCTCAAATGCTTAATTACCTATTGGATTGATTTTTCTGAATATTTCAATTAAGCGACATGTGAGAATTTTCCTAGTTATAATCTTAAGAGGAAATTAGTTTATTTGGTTAGTTGGTGTCTCCTAACTTGAATGAATGCAAACTTTTGAGGTTAAGGTTATAACGTGTGTTGCATGAGCACACTTACTAGTGCTCTTATAAAGGATGATAAGGACTGGACCTTGTGGCGAGATCCGATCTGTTGTTGCGGCCCGATCTTTCACGACACTCCACCAACAGCAGTAGCAACCTCTCGCCTGCGCACGCGATGTACATGAAGTAGAGGGTTTGAACCTTGCGGCTCAGCACGAGTAAACCAATCTTGACGATGGTACTCACGCGCGCAACAATTTTTACAAAGAAATCGCAACATAGAGGTTTCTAAAGATCTCTCCAAAACTTGATATGGGTGTCTACCCTGAAAAACACATCGTATCTATTTCATAAAATATATCCTGACTTTTACAAAAGACTCAACTGGCTTTATATATTAGCCGCTCGCACAACCTACCTAACTTGCAAAGCAAGTACTACGTGATACTTATTTTAAAGAAAAGGTAACACCGCACAAGATAAACTGGCTTGATCTATCCTATCTGTTGAAAAACATAAACTAATCTTTGATGCGTGCGTTGCACTTGTGCTGGCGGGCCCCACACAACATCTTTCAAGCTGAATTGTTTCCTAATACATAGAATCACCGTGTTGATATTTTCCTTGTTGCAAGTAACCGCGAACATGGACTCCTTGAGCCCCCTCAAAAACGTGGCTTATCACAATGATTAAAATATTCTTTCTCCTTATTTCCTTTTGATACATGCACGTCTATCCCAGATGCAATTATTATCTCTGTTTGAACGTGTTTATTTTCTTTGCCTATGCATTGCAACACATCATCGTGCATGAACTTAACATTTACCAGTGCTTGTTCATCTCCGTAACTTAGCCGCATGTGCTCTTGTGTATGTACAGTGTATTTTTGGACAACATCAACTTTAGGCGAAATATCAGCGACCTCGGTTTTTATAAGACACCGGGTCGTATCATCCTATCCCGCTTGAATGGAACCGTCCTCGGTTTTGACTCAATCTCTGCAATAATATTTTCCTCACTCGATTGAATAACAACCGCAGAAATTTCAGTAATTTCGACCTTATTCATTTCTTCTTCTTCCTCCTCTTTTATCTTCTTAAGATGTTCTTTCCTTCAAGAAATAAAACGGTCCTCACCCATTGGCACGAGACTGCACTTCTTACCTCTCTTGACGGTATACTCGTGTGTTTTGCAATTATACGCAACATCGTGTTCTTTGTACCATGGCTCACCCAATAACAAGTGACATGTAATCATCGGTGTCGGAATCACGTCGCACAAAACCTCGCAAAAATAATTTCCCAACAAAAGCAGTACCTTGGTTTGGTGCGTGCCAGTGAGCTCTTTATCACCCCAACAAAACAAGTAGGATTGTGGACATGGTGTCATTAGTAGATTCAACTTTTCCACCATCTCGATGCTTGAGGTGTTGATCAAATTCATGTGATCGATTGTCATGGCACATGATCTCTCTCTCACCACCACACGGGTGTAAAAAAGCCCGACCCAGCGACCTTCCTCCTCTCACTGAAATCCATAGCTTAACTTACTAAATGACGATGCGCTCGCTATCTTCTTCATAGTGTCGTGAACAACCCGATGCTCTGATACCACTGGATAAGGACCGAACCTTGTGGCGAGATCCGATCTGTTGTTGCGGCCTGATCTTTCACGACACTCCACCAACAGCAGTAGCAAACTCTTGCCTGCGCATGCGATGTACACGAAGTAGAGGGTTTGAACCTTGCGGCTCAGCACGAGAAAAGCAATCTTGACGATGGTACTCACGCGCGCAACAATTTGTACAAAGAAATCGCAACACAAAGGTTTTCGAAAGATTTCTCCAAAACTTGATATGGGTGTCTACCCTGAAAACACATCGTGTCTATTTCATAAAATATATCCTAACTTTTATAAAAGACTCAACTGGCTTTATATAATTGTCGCTCGCACAACCTAGCTAACTTGGAAAGCAAGCACTATGTGATACTTATTTTAAAGGAAAGGTAACACCGCACAAGATAAACTGACTTGATCTATCCTATATGTAGAAAAACATAAACTACTCTTTGATGCGTGCGTTGCACTTGTGCTGGCGGGCCCCACCCAACATCTTTCAAGCTGAATTGTTTCATAATACATAGAATCACCGTGTTGATATTTTTCTTGTTGCAAGTAACCTCAAACATGGACTCCTTGAGCTCCCCTCCAAAACGTGGGTTATCACAATGATTAAAATATTCTTTCTCTTTATTTCCTTCTGATACATGCACGTCTATCCCAGACGCAATTATTATCTCTGTTTGAACGTGTTTATTTTCTTTGCCTATGCATTGCAATACATCATCGTGCATGAACTTAACATTTACCAGTGCTTGTTCATCTCCGTAACTTAGCCGCATGTGCTCTTGTGTATGTACAATGTATTTTTGGACAACATCAACTTCACGCGTAATATCAGCGACCTCGGTTTTTATAAGACACCGGGTCGTATCAAAGGATTTCACGGGGTTGAGCCCCTCCTCGCTCCATAATCCAACCACAAAAAGTCACCTAAAAGCAATCCATACAACTTGTAAAAACCTATTTGTAAGAGCATCTCCAATAGATGATGTATATTTTGGTGCTCCAAACCGGTGATGTAAAAATTTGGAGCATCAAAAAGTGTTTTTTACATCTCCGAAAAAGGTTCACCTCCAACAGATGGTCCAAAACGGAGATGTAAAAGAGCAACTTCAACAGAAGGTCCAAAACGAAGATGTAAAACCGACCGCTCGGCTGCTGTTCAGCCGCTGTACAGCCGCAGTTTTGCATTGAAATATCACTTAAAATTTCAAATTAAAGTGCATCGTCATCATAGTTTCAAATCCCTAACAAAATTCCATCATCATCATCATCATAGTTTCAAATCCCTCTACCAAAAGAGCATCGTCCCAATCAAAGTTTTTCGCCCTACAAATTAAAATGCACATGAATATTATTTATGCGGGTCATCAACACCACCAGCGTTGTGAACCGTGGTACGATCATCATCATCATCGGCTTCTTTGTCGACGTTGTGAAGCGGTGAAGTCTCGTTGCCGGGAGCACCACCGGAAGCACCTTCATTGCCTCCCATGCCGGTCATGTTGCCGACGAAGCCACCTCCAACGCCACCCATGTTGCCGCCATAGCCACCTCCGAAGCCATCCATCATGTTGCCGCCAAAGCCACCTCGCATGCCGGTCATGTTGCCTCCGAAGCCACCTCCCATGCCACCAAAGCCACCTTCCATGTTGCCACCGAAGCCACCTCCCATGCTTCTGCCAAATGCACCATTCATGGCACCTCCCATCATGTTCATGTAGCCACCCATGGCACCTCCCATTCCTCCTCCCATGGCACCTCCCATGCCTCCTCCCATCATCATTTGCCTCATGAGCATTTGCTTCTTCATGATCATTTCATCGCGACAAAGTTCAACATAGGCCTTTGCCTTGGGATCAAGAGTAGATGTGTCCATAAACATAAACTTGAGTGCCTTCTCCTCGACCATCTTCATCTCCTCGGCCGCGGCCTTTTTCTCCTCTAGGTCCACCTTCCTCTCCTCGGCCGCCGCCAACCTCTCCTCGGCTGCCGCCCTCTTCTCCTCGGCCGCCACCCTCCGCCGCTCGGCCTCACTCCTCTCCTCTATTTCCTTGAGATTCAACATTCTTTTTTCTTAGGCATACTCTTTCCTCGCCGTGACAATGGCATCAAATCCTTCCTTGAGATCATTGTCTCCGGCCTTGCCTCCCTTCACTTTCTTGTTTCCATCGGGCCTATAAGATTTTGTCACGGAGTGAGGAGTGGGGCTCCTTCTCTCCTCACCGGCGACATCTTCTTCATCCTCAATCACCACACTCTTCTTCTTCGAAGCATCAAAAGTCTCTCTAGTTTTCCACTTCTCCTCATCCTTGAGCTCTTTGTAGCAATGATGAAAAGTGAAAGCTTCTCCTTTCTTCTTCTTCTTCTCGCCTCTCATGTTCCTCTCTCGAAACAATCCTTGCGCAATCATTTCTACAATAAAACAACCAACACGTCATCATCGAAATGTGGAACAATCCAATATTTGAGAAAGCAGCAACGAAGAGGAAATATTTACCAGTCATTATCACCGCAACCACTTGGGTTCATGCGAGCAACATTTGACAAGCAACCGGCCCACTTTTGGCATTCGGCGTTGATGGTGGACCAACGTGGGCGAAGAGAGTCGCTCGAATGGAAGTGACTTGTGTTGCGCTCATTGAAGTAATCGTTGATGCGTTGTCAATAGGTGTTTACCGTTTGGTCGCTTTCAACGGATGCATCTTGAGGGACTCTCTTCCATGCGGTGCATATCAACACATCCTTCGCATTGGTATAATTTTCACTTCTTCCCTTTACAACAAAGCCCTCATCGTCCATGTCAAGATTGTCATCACCATATTGGGTTTCATATTCTTGTGACACATACTCGTGCGACACATAATCATCATTTGCCACATTTGTCGCGTGCATGAAAGCTTCATCATCAAGACTACAATTGGACGTACAGACATTCAACATCACATTCAATCTGAAACAACAAACGAGAGAACAAAATATATTTTTTTACCTTTGCGACATATCATCGAACATGTTGGAGGCGGTGGCCGTCGGCGTGGCCACATCTTCCTCCATGGCCGGCGGTGGTGGCGGCGGAGGTCGAGGAACGGCTCCTTGGCTACTGGAGGACGTCGCCGGCCATGGCTGCGGATCGTCGGCCCGAGCCGCCGCGGCTGCCTTCGAGATTTTGGCCGGCCGCGCCGCACTTTCGACCAGGTTGCGGCCGCGATTCGCCGGCCATTTGCCTCCGCCTCGTGCCTTCGTCGCCTTCGTAGGAACCGTCGGCATGGCGGCGACCGGCCGGGGCGGCGCGAATCCGGGCCGGCGAGCGGGGGGTGTCGGCATGGACGCGGTCGCGGAGGGCGAGTTCGCCGCGGCGGCGACGTGGGTCAGCCCACCGGTTGCAGCGGCGACGGAGAAGGCGGCGGGGTCGTCGGCTTCGGCCATGGCGGCGGACGGCGGGGAGGGAGGGGGCGGACGGACGGGTCGCGATCGGACGATCGCGAGCGGGCGGGCGGGGAAATGAAATGAACGGGCGGTTGGTGGTTTCATGGGCGGGCGGGGAAATGAAATGAACCGGCGGTTGGTGGTTTCGCGGGCGGCCGCGGTTTTACATCAGATGTATCTCGTGATGCAAATTTGCATCGCGAAGTGTTGTATTTTACATCTTCGAAAGGTGGTGATATGGACCATCTGTTGGAGCAACGTTTTTTTGCTCTCGAAGCTCCAAAGTTGGTTATTTTTACATATGGACCGTTCATTGGAGATGCTCTAAGTCTAGCATTACTCGTAAGAAAATGCAAGAAAATAAATCTTGAGTAATCATGTAACAAGCCCATAAGAACCCAGTAGGTCTAGGATTATTGATAAATCTTCTAGAAGGGAAATCTGTCAAGGCTGGTCTGTCACGACGGGATTGGCCCCCAAAAGATAAGGAGCAGAGAGCCACATAAAAATGGCGTACCCCAAACGGCCAGACCCCCAAGCAAAACCTTCTCTTCCACCCTCCTGCGAAGCAAGCGCGAAGCCATGGCCACCATCACCACCATGGCCTTCATGGCCACCTTTCCGGCTCCCAGAACCGTTGCGCAGCCCTCGGGCACACCGCCATCTCGCCCGAGCGTCGTGTCGTTCGCGGCCCGGGCGATGCGCGCGCACGGCCGGCGGCTTGTGGCCGTGGCGGGCTCGTCGTCCACGCCCCCGGAGCTGGCGCAGAAGGTGACGGAGAGCATCAAGCAGGCGGAAGAGACGTGCGCGGACGACCCGGTGGGCGGCGAGTGCGTGGCGGCGTGGGACGAGGTGGAGGAGCTCAGCGCGGCGGCCAGCCACGCGCGCGACCGCAAGAAGGACCACAGCGACCCGCTGGAGGAGTTCTGCGAGGACAACCCCGAGACCGACGAGTGCCGCACCTACGACAGCTAGCCGTGCGAGCTCGTGTCTTGCCGGCTTCTGCCATTGCCGGCCGTCATCATGAGCGGTACCTTCGAGCTTAGCTTGCGTGGCACATTGGCATCTTGGGTGTGTAAGTTTGCTTTGTTGCTTTATTTGGCTTGGCTTACAATAAAGCGAGCAGTATTTGTTTGTAAAATTACAAGATACTATAATGTTTGTTAGGAGCTATGAGTGTGATATCAAATTATAAGGCAAGCTGCAGGTGATCTCTGTTAAAAAAAGTGCACTTCAGTTATGTTGCAAGCAAATCAGAGTGGCGCAGCGGAAGCGTGGTGGGCCCATAATCCCCAGGTTCCAGGATCAAAACCTGGCTCTGATATCTTTTACCTGCTTTTTTTTTGTTATTTCAGTTCGCTACGAACTTACGATTATAGATCAAAAGTTCTTGGGAATCCAAAGAAACCAGCATAAAAATACAGTGCAGCGGAGGTTTCAGCCTGAAAGACTGAACACTAAACCGACAAAAACACCTATATACCGTAGTAATTCCACGGTGTTCACCAAAGAAACCAACATACATGAAAATCGAGGTTTCGGTCTGAACCAACAACATTTTACTTCACCCAGGTTATTGCACGCTGTTCGCCAGAGAAACCAAGATACAGGGGAAATGACAGTAAAATGCAGGTTCAGTCTGAACCCACTGCGGCATCTATTTCGTCTAAGGAGTTGCACGGCGTTGACGATGTAGCCGCCGCTTATGACTGAGAAGAACTCATGTCCCAGAAACCAATCTCCAGCTCAAGCACCCGAAGAAAGGCCTCTTCAGCACTCTTGACAACATCAGGTGGCGCATTCGCCAAGCAGCGATCAGTGATCTGCTGCAGAGACTGGCAGTACTGCTTGAACTCAGGGCTGCCCCATCTCTGACAGGTCCCCAGGAGCTCCGCCGGGGTCTTGTTACCTTGTTCTATGCAGAAAGCAAAACTATCCTGGTACACGGTTTCAATTATCCAAAACGTAGTTATGGCGACAGTGTAGCTGATCTCTGGATCATCAAAGCTTTGGAGAAACCTGGCCATAAGAATAATACCATCCTTAGTCACAATCCTTTAGTCCTCTAATAAGGTTGTAGAACTGTGTGAGTGTTTGATAGAGATCAACCTGCAGTACTCCATATTAGAACTGAGGGGGGAAATACCGGCCAGATCAACACTCCATTTAGCGGCTTCCTTCTTGAACCAAGAGAGCTCATCGCTGAGAGAAGCCAAGCCACCTAGGATTGTTTCCATGTCCGAGCTGTCTGATTCTTTGCAACACTTGAGCAGTACACTAGCTAGAAATGCAACAAATTCCCGCACAAACATGTAGTCCTGACCCTGAAATATGAAACATAAACAGATATTTTACTTAATTATGAGCATTAACAACATGAGTAAAGGTAAAGGTAACCACTGCGGAATCGATCTTAGAAAACGAACAAGAAGCTAAATTGGTGAAGTATATGATGTTTGAATATAACTTGCAACAATCAAGCGCAAAGTACCAAGTACTAATGCAGAGTAATACCCTATTGCTTCCAGCTAAGCAGATTTCCAATAATAGACATTTAAATGAAACACATAGTTTCTTTTTTATTTTATACATTCTCCAAGAAGTATTGTTCCTCCTCGGTGCATCAAAAAGTACTTGCATGAAGAGAACTACTGTGCATACGACACATAATGTGTGCGATCATTACGATGGACAATCTAGTGGTGTGCTGCAGTTTGTTGCTGTGCATGGACGGCTTGATTGCATTGTAGTACAAAAAAACTGATGCACATTGTCGTATGCATAGCAGTGCTCTTGCATGAATATGTAATTCGAGTAACAGAAAGCATCACGTTTTGCAAACATGACAGATAATCACCATGACTGAACCAGACTATTCAATAAGGAGAAATATGCCCTTCACCACCGAAACACAACACAGAATTTTGACAGCCTTAACTGCCTGGCTACCACTGCCTGACAGAAAAGGGCAATGTTCTTGAATTAAGCAAATCAAGATAGCGTTATGGTTAATCGGGCAACACAGAGAGTTTCAGTTCTGACTAACATCCAAATCAGAAGTTCTGATTCAGAACAAACCCTATACCACACCGCCCTTCAGAACCACCCTGGCATGAGTCCCACGCGTTCAGTTTCTGTTTCAAATTCCAGGTTTGGCAACCCGTAGCCATGCCGTTTCTCAGATTAAGTTGGATGGAAGTCTAAACGTCGGCCTAAAAAAGCATTCCCGGTCCTCCTACTATGTTGATTTGTAGCAGCAATCACCCAAATCTCCCCAAATCTTGCACACATGCTAAATGGATCAACAGATTCAGTAGCCTTATGAAGCCCCATCCACACTATCTTTCCTTCTTCTCAGACCACAGAAGTAGCTCTATTAGTCTAGCTAACATCCTAATTAGAAAAAAACACTGTGACATACTGCCCTTCAAAACCACCATGGCAAGAGTCCAGGTTTGGGTAACCATGCCATTCCTTAGAGTAAGTTCAATGAACTACCATGCTGATTTGTAGCAGCAATCCCCCAAATCTTGCACACATGCTAAATGGACCAACACATTCAGTAGCCTTATGAAGTCCCATCCACACTATCTTTTCTTCTTCTCAGACCACAGAAGTAGCTCTGTTGGTTTAGCTCATCTAAGTCAGTGCAAAAAGTCACGCAGAGTCCGAATCAAGATCCACTGGTAGTGTAAGAACTAAGAACCAACACAAATTCTGGTAAAGGTTAGCGCCGCGTTACGTAGCAGGAGCCGCTCAATCCTACTCCGTATTTAAATATAATCACCTTGTATCAACTGGTAAGCGAAGCTACATAAGAAATTGCGGATGGGGGTGGGGGTCGGAGGGGGGAGGGGGAGGAGCTTGAGGAGAGAAGCCCAGAAGATACTGACGAACCAGCGCTTGAAGGCGGCCAGGTCGACGGAACCGTCGCGGATCGAGACGGTGAAGGGATGCCGCGTGGCGCGCTCGTACATCCCGCGGTGCGTCGCCATCCAGGCCGCCGCCGTGCCGCCGTCGCCTTCCATCGCTGCCGTATGAAGTTGTGATAAGCAGCTTAGAGCATACCCACGGACATAGAGTTTGTGAACATTAGTTATAGAATATAAAAAGAAAACAAAAGTGAAAACACGGACTTTTTTTATAAACATTGAGAGCGTTTCATCTGCGTGTAAACTGTCGTGATTGCAACAGAAAAATCGATGCTCCAAGTGGACTATTTCTGAATGGATTTTGAAGCAGTAATTTTATTATTTTGCCAACGCATCCACGAATGTCATTTTATCACGAAGATTTGCACATAAAAATACTACCAGTAACTACTCTTGCAACCACCTGAGCCCCGTCGCGACCACTCTTGCAACCACCTGAGCCCTGTCGCCACCCCGTTGCTCGAGGCATCATGGTGATATCCTGCAACACTTACAAGGTTGGTTCTAGCACATTTATAAATATCCCAATAGGTTGTACATTCCCGTAGGAGCAAAAAAGGAAGGTAACTACCACCACTGCAACTACGTTGCCACTTATGTAGCTACGCTCGCACCCTGATCATAGTCTGAAAATAGTCTATTATATAAGTTGCTAAGGAAACGATAATGAAGACGGTTTATGTAAACTATGAAGAAGGTAAAAACTAAAATAAAATGTACTAAAATAGATAGGCGGAGATTGAGTGATTAATGCATTCTCAAGGGTTTCAGAGCCATCATCACTAGTATTTGTCGGTATATAAAAAATAGGGTTCTCCCTGCACATTCAAATGTACCTCCCAAGAGATATTTTACACACTCAAAAAGTTAAGTTGTGGCCATTGTTCAAGAAGCTTAGGAAGAAGAAGAACAAGTTCCACCTCTAGCACAAGGTAGTACTCAGGTCCTAAACAAATGCAGAGCAACCAAATTAGCCCAGAAAAGCAAGGCTTTGTCCAAGCTGGTTCTGCAATGTTATATGTCAAAAACACTACGAGCCAATCAAGCAAATCACAATCATTTATAAGAGAAAAACACAAGGAGAGTTGGTGCCATGAGCACCCGAAGGAGTGGTGCTCCGAGCATGACACCTGGCCCCGCTATGAAGAGGTGGCACCTCAATGCATTCCCCGAGCACCACTAGGATCCTAAGCATAGCTAAAACCCTCGGGCATGGTGTCAGTTCAGGCCCGACACATTTAATACGGAGCAGGGGCATGGTTGGTTGGGCATTAAATGCTAAACAAGTTATTGTGGTGGTCCATCACGACATATGTGATTAGTTCCTTTAGTGATCTGAAAATGGAGCATTAAGGATTCTCGCCTTTTTTTCCTAGAGGTGGTCTTGGGTTATCGAACCCAATAGAGTGATGTGCCCTTTTAGCTAGGGTTTCAAAGAGGCTTTTGCTAGAGAACGAAATTTCAATTGTTGTCTGGATCGTAAATCAAGCGAACGCTGAGAACACCTATAATAAAAACAGGCATGGGTAAGGACTTATGCTTACAACCATATATTTGTGGCGGGACTAGAAATGATGTTAATTTGTGCTCTGGAAGTCATCCATCAAGATGTGCTTGTTACGTATCGAAGTGGGTGATGTGTCCAAATTACGTCTTGATCGTCACGCGTCCTGCATCAAGAGTCAGTTATCCAACCGAAGGCCCTATCTGTTGCGCGGGGTTTTCCTGATGACCCACAAGTATAAGGGGCCAATCGTAGTCCATTCGATATGTAAGAGTGTCGAACCCAACGAGGATCAGAAGGAATCGATAAGCGGTTTTCAGCAAGGTATTCTGTGCAAGTGTTGTAAGATAGGTTTGATAGATAGTTTGATAGCAAGATAATTGATAGCAAGTAACAAGGTGCAGCAAGGTGGACCAATCCTTAATATTGTTAAGGACAAGTTGGAGATACTTCTTATAATGATTAAATGCTCTTGAGGACAAATGGGAATTCATCTAGTTACTTTCACCATGATTCATTAACTCACGTTCATTGCTTTGGAGCGCCCCGAGCGTCGCCTCGCATGCAACACGGATACATTGTCTGTGGCGGTGAAGAAACACGTCGGCGGCCCCTCCGGCCTTACCACATCGATGCCATCTGCAACACCAGTGGGCCTCTTGGAACAAGCTCATATGTGAGCGATGTGCTGACTTGCAAAAACGGTCTTCGTCTTCGCGACACATCACTCATCCTTGTAGCAGTGGTGTGGCGAACTCCTCGATAGTGGTGAAAGAGAAGGAGAAGAATAGGATGACGATGTGTGTGTGTGTTTGTTTGTTTTTCTGTTTGTGTGTGTGCGTGCGCGCCCGTGTGTTTGTGTGTGTGTGTGTGTGTGTGTGTGCGTGTGTGTGTGTGTGTGTGTGAGAGAGAGAGAGAGAGAGAGAGGCGAGCGCTATGGGATCGAAGGAAGGAACAGATGGCTAGATACATCGAGAATGAAAGGAGGGGAGAGTAACTTGCAGGGGCCCATATGACACGTGTCGCGTGACGCAAGCGGCTGAGTGAAACAAAACATCTTCCTTGGTAGAAAGTTCATAGATCACAAAACTCCTATTTTTAATCAAATAATAATAATTCTAGACATGTAAAACCCTTTCAAAAAATATAAACATGTTCTTTTAGCATAAAAAAAATAAACATGTAAAAGACATTCCAAAGCACATATGGCCCATCAGAGAGGAATGTTTGTTGTTGTGTGGGCCAGCTTAGTACATTTTTTTTAGGAAATATGGTGTGGACTAGCTACGAGCATACTCAAGAGGCCTATATGCGTGCGCGCATTCGGCCCCAATGCCCTGACATCGGGACGCACGACGGAGGGAGCTCACACATCACAACCGCCGTCAGAAACGAGCTTCGTGACTGCTCGACTTCTCCGGCGAACCACGCGATACTCGGGGGTTCCGGCGGACGAGAGGGGGGCATGGCACCGCCACGAGCGGGAGTCCATCGCAGGTGGTTACATCGTACGCGGGCAGGATAGCCGCCGGAGCATAGGGCAAAGGAGTGGCATCAACCAGCGACGATGGCGAGTGCGGGGATCTAGGGAGGCCGATGTAGCTCTTCTAGCCTCCACCTCCCGGGCAATCCCCGAAGCGCGGCGGCCAGCGACCACTGGCCAACGAAGGAACCGCGCCGTCGCCGGCCTGCAGAGAGGTGCGCATGGAGGCACGACGACAGAGAAGGAGGCAGAGGCGCATCCTTCACGCGCGACGTACTCCGCACGGCAACAGGGCAGGTGCGCGGGAGCTCCTATTTACCGCATTTTGCGGAAATAGAGGTCCCTTCGCACAGAGCGTGTTCGATTGTGAAGCGAGCTGTCGGTCGAAAAATGCGCAAAAACATAACGGCGCGCAATCTGGGATTCTAATTATAGACCTACAGCTGGTGAATGTGTTTGCTAACCAGTCCACTTATTCGGTGTTGCTGAAATACAAAGTAGAGCAAATCTAAAGAACTAAATTTAGCGGCGTAAACTGAACATTACTTAAAAAACTGCAAACATTGTTCCAAATTTCGAACACTTAGGAATAACTTTTCAACAAACGCGAGCAATTTTAGAAATTTCTCATCATCATTTGAAATTATGAAGAAATTTTCAAACTCCTGAACATTTTTGAAGACATGAAAAGTATTGGAATTTGTAAACAAAACTCGAAAAATTGAGCATCTTCAATATTCCGAGAAATTTATTTAAAACTCGAACATTTTCAAAAATTTAAGAACATTTTTTTAAACGTGAACATTCTTCAAAATTCCAGAACATGTTTTGAAAACATGAACATTCTTTGAATTGGTGAACAAAGTTTGAGAACAGGGACACATTTTTAAATTCAGAACAAAATTTTTAAACTGAGAACAATTGGAAAATCATGAACAATTTTGAAAATGCGAAAGTTTTTTATATAGGTGAACAAAAAATTGAAAAGGAAACATTTTGATAAACCTTGGACATTTTTTGAAAACGTGAACATTTCTTGATGGGCAAACAAAATTTGAAAACAAGGACAACTTTTGAAATCCAGAACAAAAATAAGAAACTGAGAACAATTTGAAAATCCTAAATTTTGAAAACAGGAACATTTTTTGAAACTCCCGAACAAAATTCATAAATGCAAACAATTTTTGAAAACACGGACAGTTTTTGAACTCTCGAACAAAATTTTAAAATGGTACACATTTTTTGAAACAGGAACATTTTCTGAAAGTCCCGAACAAAATTCAAAACGCAAATAATTTTTGAAAACGCGAACATTTTTTGAAACTCCCGAACAAAAATTTTAAATTTTTTGGAAAACATGGATTTCTTGAAAATTCTGCAAATTTTTAAAAAAAAATGAAAAAAAAGAAGAAACAAAAACAGAAAAAGGAATAGGAAATAGAAAAATAAAAATAAAAAAAATAGGAAAAAAAAATACCCGGTTCAGGAATTCTAGAAGGTTCCCCAAACCGGGGAAAACCAGCTGGGATCATCTAGAAGGTTCCCAAAACCCTTCAGTAGAAAGCTACCCTTATTGTTGTAAATGGGCCGGCCCAATTGCTCGACAGTATGACGCAGAGAGCGGCACATACGGAATTCCCAGGTGGGAAAATCCTATACGACGCTCGTTGCGGCAAGCAGTCGAGCTTTCGCACAGGATTCAGGAGAGAGCGACGCCATATGGGCCGGCCCGTTAATGGTTGCGGAGATCCCGGTTTTAGGAACCTCCTAGAGGTTCGCAGTAGATTTTTTCCGGTTTTGGGAACCTTCTAGGAGGTTCCTCAACCGGTTTTTCTTTTTTTCGTTTTCTTTTTTCTTTTTTCTTTTCTGTTTCTTTTTTTCCTGTTTCGGTTTCAAAAAATGTTCTGGATTTTCAAAAAATGTTCTAGATTTTCAAAAAATGTTTGGGATTTTCAAAATTGTTCTTCAAATTCGAAAATTGTTTTTGCTTTTTAGAAAAATGTTCTGGATTTTCAAAAAATGTTCAAAAATTGTTTTTCAAATTCAAAGTTTTTTTCCTTTCTTAAAAAAATGTTCTATATTTTCAAAAAATGTTCTGGATTTTGAAAAAATGTTTTTGATTCTAAAAAAATGTTCCAGATTTTCAAATATTGTTCTTTCAAATTCGAAAAATGTTTTTGTTTTGTAGAAAAATGTTCTGAATTTTCAAAAAATGTTAAGAATTTTAGTTCGGGATTTTCAAAAATTGTTCTTCAAATTCGAAAAATGTTTTTTATTTTTTAGAAAAATGTTCTCGATTTAAAAAAAATGTTCGAGATTTTCCAAAAACTGTTTTGGATTTTCGAAAATTGTTCCTCAAATTCAGAAATGTTTTCTTTTTTAAAAACGTTCTAAATTTCAAATAGTTGCCGTTTTTCAAAAACATTCATAACGTTAAAAAATATTCGGGATTTTCAAAAAATGTTCGGGATTTTCCAAAAATATTTTTGTTTCAAATAGTTGCCGTTTCAGAAGGATGCCAAAACCGGATACTGTAGCTCGGCATTCTCTCGTAATTGGGCCGGCCCATTTCCATCGCCAGTTCGCTCGCCTCTGTGCGAAGGGTCGACACCTTGCCGCAACGAGCGGCGCATAGGACCTCCCTCCCTCCCAGGTGCGCGCCCGCCCGCCCGCCAGCGCGGCGCGCGTGGGCCCCACCCGCTGTGGCTCGTCGAGCGAGCCCGGTGGCACGGGCCTGGGCCGTTGGATCGGGCCCAGCTGGCGATCCAACCAACGGCTCGGGACGAAGGGAAGGAAAGGAAAGGAGACGAAGGAGGCCGCGGGTGCTTTATTTGCTGCTGCGCCTGCGCCTGCCTGCAAAACTCTGCTCTGCTCTGCACAACACAACCGCCCCGCTTTTGATCCTCCGGAGCGGAGCGGAGCCAAGGAAGGAAGGAAAGGTGAGGCGATCAACCTGCACTGCATTTCCCCTCCCCACCCTCCCCTCCTCTCCATCCCCACCCCCCTCCCTCGTTTCGTCCGCGTCCAACCAAAACCCCAGAAACCCAAACCCCCGCGGGGTAAGATTCTTCCTCTCATCATCACCGCCTCTGCTCTGTTCTTGCTTCGTCGCGTCATGCGGTGGTGGCGGTGGTGGTGGTGGCGTTTCTGTCCACGGTCGGTCCTTCTCGCTGTGGTTTGGGCGCTGCTGATCGAGCAGAGGGTTGCGCTTCTTCAATCCTGTGCGTGTGTGGATTTTGCTTCCTGTCTCGCGTTTCCTGCGTTGCGTCGGCTTTTTTTGAAGTTGGCGACTGATTTTCTTGGAGGAGGGGGCTACAGAGCGCCGAGACTCCCTGGCGATTTCTGTTCACCTGCTCGATCCTATGTGGTTCGATTTTGTTGCTGCCGCCGCTGCTTTTGCTCTTGCTTGCATTTGGTGGTGATTTTCCTGGAGGAGGACGAGGAACACCGAGACTCCGTGGTGGTTTCTCTTCGCCTCTTCGGTCCTGTTTGGTTCGTTTTTGTCGCTGCCGCTGCTGCTTTTGCTCTTGCATTTGGTGGTGGCTATTTTCCTGGACCTGGAGGAGGACGAACAGCACCCAGACTCCGTGGTGATTTCTCTTCACCTATTTGGTTCGTTTTCGTTGTTGATGCCGCTGCTGCTCTTGCTCTTGCATTTGGTGGCGATTTCTTGGGGATGAGGAGGCTAGGGAGCACCGGGAAATCCATCGGTGATCTCCTTTCGCTCTCTTCTGCATATTTTCTCTTGTTACTCTGGCGGTCGATGGTGGTTTTATTGTTGGAGGAGGAATCTCACGAGCACCCCCAACCCAACGCTGATCTCTGTTCATGTCCTCTTCTCCGTCCGAACTGGATACTCTTGATCTTCCCATCGTTTTTATTCTCGTTGTTATTGGCATCTCGTCGATTCTGGTGTCCAGAAATCGCTCTTTCTGCATGTGCGTTTTCTTCTCCCTTCACAGCGTGTGGATTTCCTCTTCGAAACAAAAAACAGCGTGTGGATTTTTGTTGATAATCTGAGCGCCCTGTTCGTCCTTCCGCTCTCTTGGGTGCTAATTATTGTTCTCAAATATTCTTTTGATCCTTGTCATACACAAGAGGTTTCCATTGTTTTATGTCGGGTTCTTCTTCCTGACTCCTGACCACGGTGCCCCTCTATAGTGCTAATTATAGTATGTGTAGTATCTCGCCCATCCTTCAAGTTCCACAGAAATTGAGTTCGTCTGTACTTCCTCGATGCTAACGTGCACTGCAACATTGAGATATATACGTTCTTCCTTGTTATGAATGAGTGGCTTACATTACCCTTTCAGCATTTCGTTTTTGTTCTACTCTCACTTGGAGTGTGCTCAGTGAGTTGTTTTGATATGTATGCTGTTGATGGTAATGATATGCATTGTGTTTGTGCACCTGAGTAATGTAACTTTCTGATTATATACCCAGGGGCCCTAAATCCAAAGCATGAGTTACAAACCTGCCAACCTGCAATAGAAAAATCTATAATCTATTCAAATAGCGGCATAGATATGTTTTCCATTCTGCAGTGTGCCAGTGCAGTTCTAGTTCACATGCAGTAACATGATGGAGTTATTTAGCTGTTTTTCTATCGTTTCTCAATCAAGTTTGCTGCTATATATAGGCGTTCTGCAATGCAGTGTCAGTACATTCAGTTTACATGTTAGTTTTTGCTGGTAAGGATTTCTAGATTATGGTGTTTATACTGAAATCTTTCAGGAAAGCAAACCCAGCAATGGATGATGATGCAACAGCCAAGTGTTCTGCTGGAGAAGAGAATGACAGAATCAAGTATGCTACGTCATCTATGAAAGGATTTCGTTATGAAATGGAAGATGCTGTGAGTAATATTGCAGTACTTTGTAAAATAATTGAGATGATAATTCTGCAGATGTATATAATCAATTTTGCTTTACAACTGTGGTGAAATACTGAATTTGATCCGGACCCTTCTTATTTGCAGCTCACAGCCGTCCTAGATCTAGATGGTGACAGTTCCACATCATTCTTTGGTGTTTATGATGGCCATGGAGGTATGATCTTCGTTCTGATACTGTTAGAACATATTCCAAACTTTTGTGCTGTTAGCATAACTGACCATTAAATGCATTATTTAAAGGAAGTTTTATCACAATATCATATAATTCATAGTAATCCAAGGTACACATCATGTGCATCTGTGTATTACACTATATATGTGCATGCTTTGTACATTTACTGTTTATCGCAACTTTTGGCTGTGAAAATCTTGTACAAACATGATGAAACAACTGCGCAATGATGCTACAGTTCAACATGCATGACCAAGTTATGCAATCGGGTCTGTGCTGAGATATAAACTGCAAGGGGCCAAACATTAATTCGATCCTCTTTTTTTAGGGGCGGAGGGGATTATGTTAGCAATATGCTCAGTACTTCAGTGTTTTTTTACAGTGATATACACGTATTGAAGGGATATTTCAGCTAATGTTTGTCTTCGCACTGTTTTGATATACGTACAGGAATATGGTTGATTCAGCCTTCGTTTTCTGTTATATAAGGTGGTCATGCAGAGTTATTTGTTTGTGTTTCAGGAGCTGATGTAGCATTGTATTGTTCAAGGCAATTTCATATTGAGCTCACCAAAGAACCAGACTATGGCAACAATCTGCGTACCGCACTGGAGCATGTGTATTTCAGGTTATTTTCTAGATGATTAAATCATGTACTCTACATTTTAGGTATGTAAGTACAGAAAGTGACGTATGGAACATGTGTGTGCAGGCGCATACAATATCGGCACAGGCATGAAGTTTTTCAAAAATTCTGAATTTTAGCTATAACACTCACCTGTAAAATTTCATTAAAAATATAACCAACTGTGGCCCACACAAAAAACAAGCATTAAGTGCCTCTAGACATGTTCACATAATCTTCACTCATATGTATGCACTTCTTGTTCAATATTGAAAGGTATAAGGGCCAATGCTACAGTGTTACAGTTGCAATTGCTACCTAAGTTGACTTATTGTGGCATGTGTAGATATGGAATACATAATTGTTTCATGCTTCCATTGTTGCAATTGCTACATAAGTTCACTTATTGTCACATGTTGCAGAATTGATGAGAAGTTGAAACGATCGGATGAATGGAAAAGGGAGCCAGCTCATCCTCCTGGTAATAGAACTTTGAAAAAGTTGCTCAAGGCTGCTCTTTGTGCTGCTCAGGTAACACTGAATGTTCTTTAAGCATTTAATTGTAGAAGAAATTAAGCAAAATTTATTTCTCGGATAATGCTTCATATATGTGTAAATGGAATTGGAAGGGATCGATGGATGTGATAAGGAGGATCTACTGTACTTTTACGGGATGTGCTTTGGAGTTGGTACTGATATATTTAAGTCATAATTCCAATTTGTGTTCCATCGAGTGTCTGGTTTACCAAATTGGAAGGAAAATGTTCCTTTATGTTTCTCATTTCACCTTAGTAGTTACCATACTGCCAAAATTGAGGTGTGTTAGAGTTGATCATTTGTTTGTTGCACCGTTTGCTTCTTTTATCAAAGGGCGCATGGGCATATTTCTTCCCTGGTGGTGTTACTGTTTGTTTCTTTATAGTCTGTTTGTCCATATGATTTTGGATTTTTTTCCCATAGTATTTCTCAGTTTGGAATTTGTTTTGCAGGACAGTTATGTTCCCCCCCTCCAGGAAGGAACCACAGCATGTGTAGCTCTCATTAGAGGTAACCAGATTATTGTTGGAAATATTGGTGATTCCCGTTGTGTACTCTCAAGGAATGGTCAGGTATAGTGACTATTTTCTTGTCAAATTTCTTGGTGGGGCATCCTGTCATAATGAATGTGTCCAAGTAGTACCTGACAATTCTTATATCCATTTTATCGGAAGGCAAATGATTTATCCACCGATCACAAGCCAGACCTCCAACAGGAAAGGGAGAGAATTGAAAGGGCAGGAGGGCAAGTAACCAGGGGTGAGAACCCCCATAGAGATATCACAGGACGGCTAGTTAGGGTGGACGTGGGCATCCATCGTGTCGGGGGGATATTAGCCATATCCAGAGCGATTGGTATGGTATTTATCTAATTTCCTTTTATTGTTGGATACAATCTATTCATTGCTGATGAGCATTTTGACTACTTGCATGTCAGGTGATTTTCAATTCAAGCAGAACAAGACTTTGTCTCCTGCACATCAAATTGTGACATGTAGTCCGGACATTCGCACTGTAAGTTTGTAACTATGTTGCGTGAGCTCAGTGTAAATTTGTTTCTGATGACTGTGGTTTGATGGAAATGGCACCATTTATTTTTCTAGGTGGACATCACTGATGATGCTGAATTTCTTATTATAGCAAGTGACGGTATCTGGTAAGTCTGAGCTAAAAATAACACTAGAGGTTGTTTCATTCTGATGACTTGATTGTAAGTGCAATACTTGATACATAGTAAAGACACTCCAGTTACCTTACATGCTTGTTTCATCTTAGGCCAGTAGTATTTATCACCGGCGGTTTTTATATTTTGGTTCAGTTAAATTCGATCTGCACTGTACTACAATGGTCTGAGTTTGAGCCACTTCATCACCATGTGTAATTCAGTTCCCAATTTCTCGAACCGGGGGATATTAAGTTCTTTTTCTTCTGAGTTCAAGTTACTGAAAAGGGCAACATCTGTCAATTCCTGGGTTAACTATTTCTTTGTAGTGCATAGATTAATTAGATTTGATGGTTCCATATCATGTTGATTTACTGTTTGGAAATGGAAGCATGTTTGATTGCTCTTCTTAACAACCTTAGTGCTTGATGAAGCATTTATTTATTCCAATAGGAATTGTGCCATGTTTTCCGTTCACGTGGACGAATTCTAAAACTAATAAGAGAGTAGTCACCACAATCTGCTAGTACCCATAGAGACAGATCTCCGTTCTCATGTTTCATAGTAATATATAATTGCGTTTATACATTACCATAACAAAATTGCACATCTCTTGTTTTTCTTCTTCTCCAGGGAAGCCAAGACAAGTCAAGAGGCGGTTGATTTTGTAAGGCAGCGCTTGCAATCCGTGAGTCTTATTTCCTCAACTTTTTTCTGCTTGTCAATGAGAGTAACAGTACACGTAAAAGAAACATCCTACTGGATGAAAGAAATTTTATCGGGTAGCATAACGTTGTTGATTGAATGACTCTGCACATAGTAACATTCGATGGTTACCAAGTAGGAGTATATGTTATATGCATGGGGTGGTTTCCATTTGCAGATGGAATTGTTGTTCCTGTTGGCTTGACATATGGTGTGATGAACGCAGGGGGAGACAGATCTGTGTGCCATTTGTGAGAGACTTCTTGATTCATGCCTGGGCCGGAGAGTGAGTGACAATATGAGCGTGATACTGGTTCAGTTCAAGGCCAGCGCCCGGATTGGTTCTTCACCCGGCGCCAACCCCACTGCCACTGATGAAGCCAGGGCTGACGAAATCTAGGTCAACATCGAAGCAGGGGGGCAGTCCGGCAACGCAAATGAGGAAGGGGGGCAGCCCAGCAACACAAATGCAAATGATGACGACGACGGCTCTGTCAGCGGTTGCGTAGGATGCTTCGGCGGCTTGGATTTGTTTGACGCGGGCGAGGACTGATGGGTGGTGAGCTGTGCACTTAGAGTTTTGAATTTTTGATCGAGAAGAGAAAGACGATCCTGAGCGGGGAAGGTTCACGGTGCTATTTTTGCTCTTTGTCGGAGACAGAATTCGTGTAGTTTCGCTGATATGGTACCACTCATAGGGTCTGAGCAGTTGCTGTTACTTACTATACGTTGCATCGTAGTTTCGCTGGGCATTTTGCATGAGAGCCAGGGGCGGAGCGTCGGGTGGACCATACTGGGCCATGGCCCACCCTTCTCTCCATACTTTCTCTTAGGATTTAGCATTGATTTGGCCCACTGGTAGCAAATAGTCAGCTCATGGCTTTGCTGAACTGGCCCGTCCTAGGTTTCGTGTCACGCTCCGCCACTGATGAGAGCCACTTGTATTCACGCACTCTGTTTTCTTCCTTTTGTCTTGGATATTAAAGATGCTTGATGGGGTAGTATAACTATGGATGTTTACTGCCTTCATGATAATTCCTCTATGCAATGCAGTATTAGGATCTCTATGTTCTTCTTGTCTGGTGTGCTTTTTGGATCATCAAGTATATAATGCAAGTGTTATTAATGAGACAATAGAGTGGTAGCAGCCTGCATCGCATGAAATGGAAGGAATTCAACTACAAACACACGTTTTCTTTAGAGCTCTACCATATTCGCCATACACTCCTTTTCTTCATAATAATTGTTAATGTGGAGGCTAACAGAATCTCTATACACGCCTCTCTTTTTAGAAAAAAAGATTACCTCCGGCCTCTGCATCAGCACGATGCATATGGCCCCTTTATTAACGATAAAAATCAAAAAGTCTGCGGTTTCGAACAGGCTCTAAAGGAGCAACAAAAACACAGTTCATAAAAAACAAAGGATGCCACAACCGGTGAAAATAGGCCTAGATGCCTAACCATCTATCCTATTACTGAACCGCCATCCAAACCGGTTGTAGATATCCCGCGCTACCATCTCCCACCGGGTAGACCCAGTAACCAAAGGCTCCCTGGTTTCCGCAGGAGTGAGTAACGACCACGTACGGATCAACACCGATGCCCTGTGTAGTACCTGCAAAAAACTTATATGTATTTGTCTGTTAAAAACCATGTCATTCCTGCAGTTCCATATAGCCCAGAGAAGTGCACACACTCCTATGCGAATATGTCTAGCGGTATTTATGTCAACTCCATTTAGCCACGTACCAAACAACGTGTCAATGCTATCTGGAGGAATGATATTAAAGGTTATGCGAACTGTTTGCCATAAATTTTTTGCTAGTGGACAATGGAGAAAAAGGTGTTTGATGGTTTCCTCATGATCACAAAGCTACATCGTGTACTTCCCGGCCAATTGTGCTTCGCCAAATTATTCTTAGTGAGAATCACCTTCTTGTGAACAAAACACATGAAGACTTTGATTCTTAATGGAACCTTGACCTTCCAAATATGAATTGACTTGGAAATTGCAGTTGTGTCAATAAGGTTGAGATACATCGATTTTACTGAAAAGATGCCAGTAGTTGTTAGCTTCCACTGAAGCCTATCGGGCTCGTCCGATAACTGAACATCCATGAGTCTTCTGACTAAGTGTAACCACTCCTCCCATCGATGCCCTATCAAAGCTCTTCAAAATTGAATATTTAGAGGAATTGACTGTAATATTGTGGCAACATACGCATCCTTACGTTGCACAATATTATACATAGCTGGATACTGTATGGCTAAAGGCGTCTCCCCCAACCACGTATCCTCCCAAAATCTCGTTGACCCACCATTTCCAATAATGAATTTAGTTCTATGGAAAAATTCTGCTTTCATTTTCATCAAATCCTTCCAGAATGGTGAATCAGTTGGTCTAACTGTGACCTGGGCTAAGGTCTTAGATTGCAAGTACTTATTACGCAAAATTTGTACCCACATACCTTCTGTCTCCACCGATAGTCTGAATAGCCACTTACTAAGCAGACATATGTTCTTTACCTCTAAATTCTCAATCCCCAGACCTCCCTGGTCCTTGGGTCTACATATAATGTCCCATCTAGTTAGTCTATATTTCTTCTTAACTTCATCACTCTGCCAAAAGAAGCGGGATCGATAGAAGTCCAATCTTTTGCGTACCCCTACCGGTACCTCAAAGAAGGACAGAAGGAATATGCATACTCGTAAGAACCGAGTTAACCAAAATTAGCCGTCCTTCATAAGACAGTAGCTTACCCTTCTAGCAACTTAGTTTTTTCTCAAAGTGATCCTCTATACACTTCCACTCTTTGTTTGATAGCTTACGATGGTGAATGGGTATGCCCAAATAACTGAACGGTAGGCTTCCCAATTCACATCCGAACATCTGTTTATAGTCTTCTTGTTCTTCTTTGGCTCTCCCAAAACAGAACAATTCACTCTTGTGAAAATTGATTTTTAAACCTGACAACTGTTCGAATAAGCAAATGATAAGTTTCATATTTCTTGCTTTTGCTATATCGTGTTCCATAAACAGAATAATATCATCAGCATATTGTAGAATAGACACCCCACCATCTACTAGATGTGGTACTAGTCCACCTACCAGGCCTTCCTCTTTAGCCCTTCCTATTAGTATTGCTGACATGTCTGCAACTACATTAAATAGGATTGGGGACATTGGGTCTCCCTGCCGAAGACCTTTGTGAGTTTGGAAAAAATGACCAATATCATCATTGACTTTAATTCCAACACTCCTTTTTTGTACAAAGGATTCGACGTGCCCCCTCCATAATTCGTCAAATCCCTTCATACATAATGCTTGCTGTAGGAATGGCCATTTAACCTTCTCATAGGCTTTCTCGAAATCCACCTTGAAGATAACCCCATCTAGTTTCTTCGAATGGATTTCATGCAAGGTTTCATGTAAGATAACCACACCCTACAGTATGTTTCTACCCGGCATGAAAGCCGATTGACTAGGTTGCACCACAACATGTGCAATCTGCGTCAATCTATTTGTCCCAACCTTGGTAAATATTTTGAAGCTCACATTAAGAAGGCATATAGGTCTGAACTGTTCAATACGCACTGCCCCTCCTTCTTTGGCAACAACGTAACTGTCCCAAAGTTCAGGTGGAACAGCTGCAAGTGCCCATTAAACAAGTCCTCAAACATCGGAAGTAAGTCGCCCTTAATAATGTGCCAACATCTCTTATAGAACTCCGCTGGAAACCCATCCGGGCATTGTGCCTTATTACTCTTCATTTGCGATATTGCCTCAAACACCTCTTTCTCCGTAAACGGTGCAGTTAATATCTCATTCTCGTCCGTCCCGAGCTGAGGAATATCACCGACCCACTGCTCATCCATGGACACAGTGTTGTCATCTGGAGCACCGAATAGTTGCTTATAGTAATCAGAGATGTACAACTTCAGGTTTTGGTGCCCAACAATTGTACCCTCATCCTGCTCAAGTTGATAGATTTTTTTCTTTCTATGTTTTCCATTAGCAATCAGATGGAAAAACTGTGTGTTGTTATCCCCCTGTACTACTTGTCGCACTTTCGCTCTAAGTGCCCATTTCAATTCCTCTTCTCTGAGGAGCTGTTTGAGATGTTGTTCTGCCTCCGCTTTTGATGCCCTCTCATTGTCATCTAATAACACGGATTCGGCTTTTATATCTAGCTCATTTATAAGATTGAGAAGCCTTTGTTTCTCCATCTTATAAATGCCGCTCTCATGTTTTGCCCAGCCCCGTAGGAACTGCCTGAGGTGTCTAATTTTATTTTGCCATTTTTCAACATTTGATCTTCCACCCGTGGCCTTCGCCCATTCTCTAGCTATAAGGTCCACGGATCCTTCTCTTTGAAACCAGGCCAACTCGAAAGAGAAAGTGTTCTTGTTTCCCACGTGTGTTGCCTCCCCGGAGTCAACAAACAATGGGGTATGATCGGAAATTACTCTCGACAGCGCTCACACTGTCACACGTGGGAATTTCTGCTCCCACTCCACACTTGTAAGAACCCGATCCAACTTCTCAAACGTTGGATTAGGCAAAGTGTTCGCCCAAGTAAATTTTCTTCCCGATAACTCAATCTCTCGCAAGTCTAGACTTTCAATAATTGTATTGAACATGAATGACCATCTGCCATCAAAGTTATCATTATTTTTTTCATCTCTTCGCCTAATTATATTAAAGTCTCCCCAACTAAAATCGATAGCCTCTCGTCCCCACAAATCCGGACGAGGTCAGCCAAGAAGTCCATCTTGAGCTCCGGCTGAGCCGCACCGTACACTGCCACTAGCGTCCATTGGAACCCGTCCTACTTGGAGCGCACTCTAAATTTGACGGCAAAATCCCCAAACACCACGTTTCGGACTTCGAGCGTCTCGCACCTAACCCCAAGTAAGATCCCTCCGGACCTTCCTCTTGGCGGTAGACAGTGCCAATCAAAATCAATACCACCGGAGAGAGTACCGAGAAACTGTGATGTGAAATTATCTCTTCCGGTTTCCATTAGTGCAATGAAATCAAGCTTGTGTTCAAGTGATGCTTCCGCTAGAAATCTTCTTTTAGCCAAGTCTGCTAGACCTCTGCTGTTCCAAAAGATTACTTTCATCTTTCATCATAAAATTTCTTTCAGTCTTAAATCTAGCACTCCTACGAACTGCCGATACAGGATACACCTTCCTCTTCCAGGATCGTTTTGGCTTATCCTGTCCAGCCAACCGGTCCGTATAACCAGTTTCTGACTGTGAGCAATCATTCGGTTGCGTAGGTGCCACATACCCCTCCGTACCGATTTCATTATCCTCATCAAGCATTAGAGATGGTGGCACAAGATCCTCACATAGACGTTCTATAGCCCCCATCCCTAGTGCATTAATCTCGGAATCATTCATAGGCTTTACCGCCACAATATTTCTAACCATTTCCATAGCCCGCTCAGCCTCTAAGTCTAAAAGATCGTTTACAGATTTTGAGATTTCCTTTCCATTACTACCTAGAGACACCCCTAGTTTGTTTGCATTTAAAATAATATCATCATCCGAAAAATGCAAAATAGAACAACTCATGTTGACGGTCATACCTGTCGTCGCCTCGATATCACGAAGCTTAGCCACCCGCATGGCACGGCCCATCTGTAGCTCATCAACATCCGGCTGAGCCTGGAGACGGTGACTCGTCCGCCTGTCCCCAGCCGTCGGGTCGGGGATGCCTCCAAACGCGACGACCTCCTCGGTAGTGGGCCATGTCAGAGGATGGCCTTCTGCCACCTGTCCGACGGGGCTAGTCGGCCCGCTCCCGGTCATCGCGCGACCACCTGTCGCGTGCCCGGCAAGACTAGTATTCCCACATGCGCCACTCCCTACCGTCACTCCCAAAGCTGAGTGGTGGTCACAAGCCGTGCCGCCAGAAGACCACGCCGTCACCGGGACAGTTGGGGTATGGCCACCTGCCACCATCCCAACCGCAGTCGCCGTCCCCTAGATGCCCTGTGGTGTAGAAGAGATCTTGCTCATCCCACCCTCCCTGGGGACAGCCACCATAGGCGAGACCGACCGTCGAGCCAGAGTCCGCTCATTGGACCGTGGTAAAGTACTCACGGGCATCCTCGGCGAGGCCTCCTCCATCAAGGGTGGCGTCCTGGATACCAATGGTGTCGTAGGAGGTGAAAGCGGTGGCAGGTCCTGCTCCACCGGATCGTCTAACTCCGCCCTGACACCCCAAAGTCTGCCCGGAGCCGAGGAAGATCCAAAAGATCAGAACCGCAGCTGATTAGACGTGGCTGAGACATTGGACTGCTCCCTAGTAGAGCCAGTCTCAACTGATTTGGCCAGAGGTGCCGACCCTTTGTCGGTTGCATCCCTGTGAGCCGAATCCTTCTGAAGATTCCCATCTCCGTTGTGCCCCTCGTCAGTGTCCATATCAACCTGCTTGGCCAACTCCTGGAAATCAGCATTCTCCTCTATCTCAATATCCAACACAAAGCTCTTGCCATCATACGTCCATCTGACCGTGTCCGGAATATGCTCAATGCTGATGACGCTAACAAACAGGCGAGCCACTCCATGCGAACGTGTAAAAGGCATGTCCACCTTCTCAGTCTTACCAATGAGAGAACCCAGGCTCCAAGTGACGCTCACATCATCTAGTGCCCCTTGTGGAGCTCCCAAGAACCTGACCCAAAGCTGAGATAGGGGAGCTCCCTCTGGTTCCTTCTGAGTCTAAGCCTCGAACTCAAGAACACATGAGCTGTTTGGAACCTTGCTCATCCCA
The DNA here is from genome assembly GCA_039707655.1 of Elymus sibiricus. Taxonomy (NCBI): domain Eukaryota; kingdom Viridiplantae; phylum Streptophyta; class Magnoliopsida; order Poales; family Poaceae; genus Elymus; species Elymus sibiricus. The sequence goes on along the minus strand of CM077669.1, from coordinate 349,631,256 downwards.
AATGTAAGAAGCCTCGCAAGGTCCTCCTTAGTAGGAAAATCCACCCTGAAAACCTGCTCATCAAGCCTAACTGAGTCCCACTGGAAGCTGGCGGACACTAACTCGCGCAGACGCTGCACCACCTGGTCCATTGTCATCATTCCACGAGTTACTCGTACCACCCCGGTCCGGGAACTCTCCGGAGTCGGTGTAGTCGATGAGGAGCGGGGGGACTCAAAGAACATCAATTCCGGGCAACACCACCGATTTCGGCCCCAAGAGAAACAGACACTCTCCCGTCTCGTGCTTCGGTTTCCGGCACATATCACATAGTTCAACTGAACACTCAGCCGCAAAATGCCTCGGTCCGCCGCACCGGTAACAGCTCATCTTTTCTTTCTTACGTGCCCACTTTGTTAATCTTTCCCCTTCAGATTTGTCAGAAACTTTGTCAGAACCAGCATCCCGATTTGCGGCAGCCTTCATCTTGGGCACATTGACATCGGCGACAGCTCGAACGGCCTCCAAAGCAGCCCCCGAAAGTACCGGCGCAGTTGGAGCCGCCCTAGTGCCCGTCAAGGGCCCCGTCGGCGCCATCGCAGCCTCCACCCCCTCCACTGCCTTGGGAGGCAGGTCTGTCAGATGGGGAGGAGGGTATCGTCGAGGAGGAAGCCGCCTGCCTGCACCCCATCCCCCGCGGTAAGCTCGGAACCCGCCACTTCCCCTGCCTCTGCACCAACTAAGGATGCATATAGCCATTATGTATGAGTACCAGGATTTTTATCTTGGTTAATAACCAAGCCTAGTCCTCTAGATAAATTGCATGAGTACGAGCAAAGGCTGGTCCTCAAGAATAAATAGGAACCTAAATTCACTTCCGTGAGGATTTGACCTCAGGTGCTGGGTTTGTACATCCACTCCCCCAACCAGTTGAGCTAGGCTCACTCCCATACCGGATTGTAGCCTCCATACACGTCTCTATCTCTAAAAATTATGGAGCTCATTCAAAAACTGGATTGTAGCCTCCCTATTGTAACACCCCCATGTAATGGTGCACAGTGATGACTATGATCAGCAACTAATCATTTTGCTAAGTGGGATATGATCAAGTTGAAATTCAAATGTCATTTCAAATTCCACTTCAAAAGGCTTTGAATTTTATTGTGATAATTTAAATCCTCAGACAGCATGGGAAAAATGTTGCTTACTTGTGGAAAAATCCAAAACAATGATTGTTTAGGAAAACAACATCACCCTCAAGCTGGTGTGGACCCCACCATCAAAACAGAGTCATTTTTGCATTTAAAAGTGCTCATTAATTGCATGGTTAATTCCCACAGTTTCCAAAAATTCCCAAAATAAATGTGGCCCTACAGAATATTGCAAGATATTATTTGGACCAAGACCCACAATTTTTCTGTGGAGAAATGTGGCAGAAAAGAATTAAAACAGAAGCTGAAAACAGAAAAGGAAAAATGAAATAAAAGGGAAAAGGGCTCCTGTGCACTTGGCCCAGCCAGCCCAACAGTGCAGCCCAGCCCACAGTGGCCGGCCTTTCGTCCTCCTCGCGCCAGCGCCAGGAGAAGGACGACGCCATGGCGACCGACGCACGCGCTCGCTCGTCCGGCTACTGTCGCGCGAGATCTTTCCCCTCTGCGTGCGTGGATGGATAAGAACGAGCCCCGCCCCCCTCTGGCGAACCCTAGCCCACTCTCTCCCTCTTCCTCGCCTGCTTTCTCCTCTCCCGAGCGCCACCGCCGCCATGGCCGCCGGCTAGTCGCGCCCACCGAGCCTCCCGCGCCTTGCTGTCACGCCAAGAAGGACCGCACCGACCACCCCGTCCTCCTCGACCGCTGGAACGAGCCCCGGAGCCCCTGCAACGACGGCCACGAGCATCTTCTTCCTCGGATCGCCGCCGCGCTCCGGCGACGGTTCTGGCTACTCCAGGCCTCCCCCGAGCCCACTGAGCACACCTGCAGGACCCCAGTGAACTCCTGCTCCTTTCCCCTCTCCCTTCTCGACGAATCCGTAGCCGTAGCGCCCGTTTTCACCGGAGCCCGAACCCACCGCCGCAAGAGCTCGTCGCCGGCGATCACTCGGTGACCTTTTGGTCCAACCGACACCGTCGTTCGACTCCACACACTGAGTATGCTCGATTTGCACCGTTGGTTAGCTCGAAAACGCATCGGTTAGACGTTTGCCATCGCCGCCCGAAGCTCACCTCCGCCAACCTCGACGCCGGCGACGCCTCAGGTCACCGCAGCTCACCCTGATGGCCGGAATGGAACGGCGGCTGCTCCAGCTTTCGAACGCAGCAAGAATGGCGCGAAACGACCCACCACAGCCCATTCCCGAGCCCCCTCGCTGTCTCTGGTGCTCGCCGGAGCTCCTCCGGTGACGAACGTCGGCCGGCGCTGACCTGGCCAGGCCGGGGCCACCCGCAGGGTCACTAACCCGTGGGCCCCGAGCCCCTGGTTGACCAGTTGACTTAGTCAACTGGCTGACTGGGCGCTGACCAGTCAATGACAGGTGGGTCCCAGTCCCCCTGTGCAAATGACAAGTGGGCCACCCCTATCAGTTGCTAATTAGAAAATTAGATTAGTAAAAATAATTAACTTAACCTAATCTGTCACTGACAATGGACCCCACCTGTTAATTAATCTGTTTTAAGTTTAAAATAACCCTGATTAGCAACTGAGTCAATGACATGGGGGCCCCACATGTCAGGTTTGACCAGTCAGCCGTCCTGTTGACTGCTGATGTCACCATTACATCATGCTGACGTTACTCTGCACTGTTCTGGATAATGTTGATTTTAATAAATAGAATAATTTCAGAAATTGATTAAAACTTTGAAAAATCATAGAAAATAATCCGTAGCTCAGATGAAAAAGTTTTATACATGAAAGTTGATCAGAAAAATCCCACGAATCTGAATACGCTATCCATTCGTCTGTCACATGCCCCTAGCATAGCAGACATGGAACTTTTCCCCTCCGGATCGTCTGTCCGATAAATCCAAAGACCCGGGAAATATCGTCAGATATTCTCCCGCTCCGTCTGATACGTGTAGTACTGCATTAGACTACCCCTAGCACTGCGTATTGCCTTGTCATGCATCGTGTTGCATCTGTTTGCTTGTATTTATTGTTTCTTCCCCCTCTTCTCTCCGGTAGCCTCCGAGACTGACGCTGCTGCCGAGTACGACTACGCCCCTGACGACCAGCCTTTTGCAGCGGAGCAACAAGGCAAGCAAAACCCCCTTGATCATTCCGATATTGTGGCACCCCGGCTCAGAGGAAACCGGAACGCCCCGTATTCCAGCCCAGGGACAAGTCTTCTGGAATACGACACTGTTGGCATAGAACAAATCAACTCTTTATTACTATGGATAAGATTACAAGGGTACCTGGATTACATCGACACGACGATACTACGCCTACCTAGGTTAGCTCTATGCTAACAGCGGAACAACCTGAGGAAGCGAAGTAACTCTCGGCAGCGGAACAACGACTGCGGTGATGGACTCCACTCCGCAGGGACTCTGGCTGGAACGCGCATCCTAGCTCGCAAACTCGACATCCACGACAAGCAAGCAATCATAGCATGACCTGCAAAATGGCGTGATACGCCATGTGAGTACTTTGAATGTACTCGCAAGCTCACGACAACCAAACAATGCAGCAAACAATAGCATGGCAATTATCATATTAAATGCATAAGTGGTTTACTTACTGTACCAGTCATCAACTTACTCTCAATTGGGTTGTCCCACAACCCTCGGAATACTCATAAGCCATCGAGTACTTCTGAGCATACGAAGAGTTCTTCCATCATTACTAACATTGATACAGTTGACCATCTACTGAGGTCTGGACGGGCTGTCCATTACCGTGGACGCGGCTATTCGAATAGATTTTTACACTCTGCAGAGGTTGCGCACTTTACCCACACCATGAAGCATCTGGCCTCGTGATCCCACTCGGGTGGACCAGCGTTGCTTCAACAAAACCTGCCTGACCCGTGACTCTTTCGTAATTTTCAGAATGGCTATTTTCACTGTGTGAACACATTGTGAAAATAGTACCAACATGACGGGCTCGACGATACGAAGATGTGGCCTTTGGAATCACTTGATTTGGAGTTACGAGCAAAAAGATATAGCCCGACGAAGATCAAGGACCCATCTGCAATAAGATCCTCTACAAACAGGTCCCTGGCTGGTTTAACAGAAAGCGCACTTTCAGGCAATACACCTTCTGCATAACGAAAACGGATTTCTAGCCGAAATAGAACCTGAGTGCGTTTCCAGAAGTGGAAAACGTATTTAGGAGAATACGTCTCCACTTACTCAGGCGCGGGCCCGGGGCCAAGTCAACGCCTAGAGGCTGACAGCGGGCCCCGCCGTGCCCTCTCTCTCCTCCCACCCCCTGTCTTCTTCCTCCCTACACTGGACGCAGAGGAGGCCCGAGGCCGAGCGAGCGTCGGCGCTCTCCGGTGGCACGGGTCACCCCCGGCGAAGCTCTGCACACCGGCGAGCGCGGAACGAGGCGCCGCATCCGTCCCGGCCGACCACATACGCCAACGAAGCTCGGAGCAGTGGCAGCTTGGGGTGGCCGCGGGCGAGATAGCCGGCCGGACTTGCAGCCGCGCGCATGGGCACTCCGGGGATGAAGTGACGATATGGGGGGCTCGCAGGGTCTCGGGGAGCCGGCTGGTGGCGACAGAAAGGAGGGAGGGGCTTGGCTTCGCGCCAATTTAGGCCGACACCGACGGCGGGCACGGCGGCCAGAGAAGGGGCATGGGGCTACTCGGGCTAAATTGGGAGGGGTTGGACTAACCGGAGAGGAGGGGAGATCTTCTGCGATGCCGAGAGGCTTGAGGGCTCAGCTATTTATAGCCGGGCGATGGCGCTGGATGAGGATGGCCGCGGTGGCGATCTCATCGGCACACTGGAGCCCTGGGTGGCGTGGCTGGCCGCTTCTAGCGTCGAGCAGCTTCGCAGATGGTTGGAGGGGTCTCGGGGAAGGTCAGGGAGGCTCGGGAAAGCTCGAGGGGAAAGACGACAATGGAGGTCACGGGTAGAGCAGGGGCGGAGCTCGTCGCGGTGTGGCGAGGAAGGGACTGGAGGGGGAGAGGGGTCCAGGAGAAGGGCAACGACAAGAGGAAGCTCCTGGACAAGTATAGATGTCGAGGGAGCGAGGGAACGGACGAGACCGAGGGTCCCAACTGCCAGAGCGTGCGCACGGCATGCCAACCGCGTGGTCACCGCATGTACTGGCGCAGAGGGGACAAGAGAGGCTGGCACACCTTGTCTGGGGTGTAGTCCTTGCTCCCCAAGGCAGCCTGGAGGCGATGGATCAGCAATTGGGTCACTGGTGTGATGGCAAAGGTCACTGCAAGATTGCTGTATCAACCTTGTCTGCACATCAGTGATCCACATGAAGATGATAAGAGCCAATAAAGATGTCTAGGAGATTCAGGGTAGGAAGGACTACTGTCCTGGAAAGTTTGAGAGGAAGAGGACTAAGATTTAACAGGGTTGCTTTGCAACTGACCAATCTGGTCCAGAAAGCAAATCTGGATGTGGCATTCACATATAGTGTTGCCTTGATCTGAAAATGGGCAAAAGATGATGATTTGGTCATATGAGAGTGCCATAAAAATTTCATACCATTTGGGCAAGCCAAAAAGGTACTTCCTTCATAATGGACCTCTCTGACCAGAATGTTAGGAAAATTCCTGAGGAAAAATGGCTAGATGGAATGAGCCCAAATTTGGAGGAGATAGGATATATGGGTATTAGAGTGTTCTGGTAAATTTTCAGCAGTTATGAAGCAATATAAAATATAGTTGCTTCACAACAAGAAAATATGACCAGAAACAAAGATCTGATGCTGTGGTCACATAGAAGATGGGACGATGCTCAAATCTTTAGGATAGTCATTATTTGAGCACATAGAGATGCCTGCCAAATTTCAACTCATTTGCATACTCTTAGCTAGCACTTGATTCACAAAGCTTCCTTTGGATCAGAAACTTTGGAAATTTGCCAGGAAATATTTGCTAGCCAAATTGAGTTGAATTTTGGCATGTGGCAATGATATGGATAGGAAAGAGTCTCCAAAAAGTTTGAGTGCCAGCAAGCAAGGATAAATGGCATTGCTTCACAAAATGCCACCTGGAGCAGAATAGGAAAACGAATATTGGTGGAATATTTTTGAACATGGCAAGGAAGGGTTTTGACATATCTGAGGAATATTTGATCCAAAGAATTTATGAGAATTATTTGGGAATTTTTGGAATGATGAAGATGTGGGTTGCTTCACAACCCAGAACAAACAGGGTTATTCCTTTAATAGAAAAAGGAATATTCCCAAGAAAAAGAATATTGGGATTGGTTCAAGATGGAGATGACAAGGTCTTGGGATGGGTTTAGAGGTTGACAAGCCACTAGGGAAGAGAAATCAAGGGTGATCCTTCCAGGTTCCAAGACTACCAAACCACGGAAAAGCAAAACCAGACCAAAATCAAAAGAAAAAGAAACGGGCAAAATCCAGGGTGTTACAAACCTACCCCCCTTAAAGAAATCTCATCCTCGAGATTTGGTTGCTCAGGGGTTAAACATAAATATCCCCACTTGAGGAAACCGTTTCCAACTCGGGTTTCCTTTTTGCCTTTGTACAATGCTCCCGCTGGATTTTATCTGACCCACTGCGTGGCTTTGGTGTGGTTTGTTTCACTGGGCTCTCATTCTGACCGATCTTACCCCATATATATTATTCTGACTTTAATCCTTTTATGTCTGCTGACTTATCTGGATGCAATGGCTTATCCTGTCTGAAATACCTGTCCTTCTCGCAAGTCCGGGAGTTGTTCCTCACGGACGTGTTGTGCTGAAGTCCAATACAGATGACCGTCCATTGAGTTGTGAACATATTCTCTCGGTGAACACGAAATCTTTTACTCTTTGCATTGGGTGGCTTCAAATGGCTGTGTGCCTTCCAGACTCAACTGGTGCTGTGAATCATACCATCTCTCCTGGCGGAATCAGACTTCTTGCAGGGGTTACGGAAACATCTTGGCTAGGTTCACTGCCCTTAGCATCACATCTGTATCAACGACTTGGCTGTAGCCTGTCGTGACCAGCGTAAAGGGTACGACCTTATAACGGCATTATCTGCAAGCTTGACTGGCGGTGGTCCTAGCAGGAAGATCTTGTTCACGGCAGGCTATCCTTTAACTGATTTCCGTAGATGAGGACACATGCTTTGAGGCAGTTATCATCCTTCTGATCGTTCCATCTGATAGGCTTAAATATCCACTTCTGACGATTCTAAGAATATATAGCTGGTTGAGCGGGTTGACTCGATCTGGGGTCCTTGCAAATGAAATAGACCCCGTGGGTGTGTATCCACGGTGATTGGTACCGAACCAGACTGTTTTGAGTATCTATACCATGTTGATCTTGCAACCATTATCATACCTGTATGGCCAATCTTGCTCCTTCATTATGGTTCTCTTTGCCTGAATCCTTAGCTGAAAGGGCTTGGCCTGATGTGTTCTTGATTCTTCGGATGACCATGGGTGCTGCCAGGTACAATATTCCGGCAGGCATATTACTTAACAAGTTGTAGCTGTAGGGTGACAACCGTCTGAACCTTTGGATGAAACCGGCAAATGAACCAGTAGCCACCAGAACAGTCTTTACAACTCAGATCTGGGACATTACTAGAGTAACTCAACCCCGACTCAAGACGGCTGAAAAGCAGCTCAGAGCATGAGACGGTGTCGATAAGAAGAAAGTAGCAGCTCCCTAATACGGCCGAAAAACAGCTCAGAGCATAGGGTCGCTGCTACGGAAAGAAATTCAACAGCTGCCCGAGATGGCCGAAAAACAGCTCAGAACACGGGCCAGTTGCTGAGAAGAGAAATAAAAGTCGGCATCCACCCCGGACGGCCGAAAACAGCTCAGAACACAGGCGTGGTGCCGTTACCAAAGAAAGACGGGCAAGGGTTCATCCGTGTCCCATACAGCTTATCCATAGGTTGTTGGTCATCTCATTGAAATGTATAACTGGCGTTCTTCTTCTTTTGACATGGCTCATGCAGTAGTCGGATTCTCACCGGGCTGGCATCATTGTATGATTGACTCATATGGCCTTGGCAGCATGTCCACCGTATCTATTGAATGTATGCGGCTTAGCGCTTGATTCCTGAAGCAGGCTTGTGTCCTGACTGACTTTTTGCCTTCTGACCAACTGTTGCGGATCTGATCCTTGGAATGCATGGTCATATGCTGCCAACTTTCGGTGGAATAGCTTGTACTGATGTCAATGCGATGCCTTGCTGGCGAAGATTGCATAGCTGGTGCTCAAAAGCTTTCCCTCTTAAAGACTTGCTAGGGAAGACTCGGTACCCTAGGCCAGAAGCTTTTGCGGTAGCTTACTGAAGACGCCTGAGTATCTTGCACTAGAAGATATCCATGTGCCGTATCGGGGAAGACAGAGGGACCTTGCATCGTAAGCTTCTTTGATAGCTTGTGGAGAAGGACGGGGTTGCTTATATTTGAAGCTTTCTTTTGTGCCATATGCGGGCTGAGTGTATATATATATATATATATCTTACTCATTCTGCATAACGAAAACGGATTTCTAGCCGAAATAGAACCTGAGTGCGTTTCCAGAAGTGGAAAACGTATTTAGGAGAATACGTCTCCACTTACTCAGGCGCGGGCCCGGGGCCAAGTCAACGCCCAGAGGCTGACAGCGGGCCCCGCCGCGCCCTCTCTCTCCTCCCACCCCCTGTCTTCTTCCTCCCTACGCTGGACGCAGAGGAGGCCCGAGGCCGAGCGAGCGCCGGCGGTCTCCGGCGGCACGGGTCACCCCCGGCGAAGCTCTGCACACCGGCGAGCGCGGAACGAGGCGCCGCATCCGTCCCGGCCGACCACATACGCCAACGAAGCTCGGAGCAGTGGCAGCTTGGGGTGGCCGCGGGCGAGATAGCCGACCGGACTTGCAGCCGCGCGCATGGGCAATCCGGGGATGAAGTGAAGATATGGGGGGCTCGCAGGGTCTCGGGGAGCCTGCTGGTGGCGACAGAAAGGAGGGAGGGGCTTGGCTTCGCGCCAATTTAGGCCGACACCGACGGCGGGCACGGTGGCCAGAGAAGGGGCATGGGGCTACTCGGGCTAAATTGGGAGGGGCTGGACTAACCGGAGAGGAGGGGAGATCTTCTGCGATGCCAAGAGGCTTGAGGGCTCAGCTATTTATAGCCGGGCGATGGCGCTGGATGAGGATGGCCGCGGTGGCGATCTCATCGGCACACTGGAGCCCTGGGTGGCGTGGCTGGCCGCTTCTAGCGTCGAGCAGCTTCGCAGAGGGTTGGAGGGGTCTCGGGGAAGGTCAGGGAGGCTCGGGAAAGCTCGAGGGGAAAGACGACAATGGAGGTCACGGGCAGAGCAGGGGCGGAGCTCGTCGCGGTGCGGCGAGGAAGGGACTGGAGGGGGAGAGGGGTCCAGGAGAAGGGCAACGACAAGAGGAAGCTCCTGGACAAGGATAGATGTCGAGGGAGCGAGGGAACGGACGAGACCGAGGGTCCCAACTGCCAGAGCGCGCGCACGGCATGCCAACCGCGTGGTCACCGCATGTACTGGCGCAGAGGGGACAAGAGAGGCTGGCACACCTTGTCTGGGGTGTAGTCCTTGCTCCCCAAGGCAGCCTGGAGGCGATGGATCAGCAATTGGGTCACTGGTGTGATGGAAAAGGTCACTGCAAGATTGCTGTATCAACCTTGTCTGCACATCAGTGATCCACATGAAGATGATAAGAGCCAATAAAGATGTCTAGGAGATTCAGGGTAGGAAGGACTACTGTCCTGGAAAGTTTGAGAGGAAGAGGACCAAGATTTAACAGGGTTGCTTTGCAACTGACCAATCTGGTCCAGAAAGCAAATCTGGATGTGGCATTCACATATAGTGTTGCCTTGAGCTGAAAATGGGCAAAAGATGATGATTTGGTCATATGAGAGTGCCATAAAAATTTCATACCATTTGGGCAAGCCAAAAAGGTACTTCCTTCATAATGGACCTCTCTGACCAGAATGTTAGGAAAATTCCTGAGGAAAAATGGCTAGATGGAATGAGCCCAAATTTGGAGGAGATAGGATATATGGGTATTAGAGTGTTCTGGTAAATTTTCAGCAGTTATGAAGCAATATAAAATATAGTTGCTTCACAACAAGAAAATATGACCAGAAACAAAGATCTGATGCTGTGGTCACATAGAAGATGGGACGATGCTCAAATCTTTAGGATAGTCATTATTTGAGCACATAGAGATGCCTGCCAAATTTCAACTCATTTGCATACTCTTAGCTAGCACTTGATTCACAAAGCTTCCTTTGGATCAGAAACTTTGGAAATTTGCCAGGAAATATTTGCTAGCCAAATTGAGTTGAATTTTGGCATGTGGCAATGATATGGATAGAAAAGAGTCTCCAAAAAGTTTGAGATCCAGCAAGCAAGGATAAATGGCACTTGCTTCACAAAATGCCACCTGGAGTAGAATAGGAAAAGGAATATTGGTGGAATATTTTTGAACATGGCAAGGAAGGGTTTTGACATATCTGAGGAAGATTTGATCCAAAGAATTTATGAGAATTATTTGGGAATTTTTGGAATGATGAAGATGTGGGTTGCTTCACAACCCAGAACAAATAGGGTTATTCCTTTAATAGAAAAAGGAATATTCCCAAGAAAAAGAATATTGGGATTGGTTCAAGATGGAGATGACAAGGTCTTGGGATGGGTTTAGAGGTTGACAAGCCACTAGGGAAGAGAAATCAAGGGCGATCCTTCCAGGTTCCAAGACTACCAAACCACGGAAAAGCAAAACCAGACCAAAATCAAAAGAAAAAGAAACGGGCAAAATCCAGGGTGTTACAAACCTACTCCCCTTAAAGAAATCTCATCCTCGAGATTTGGTTGCTCAGGGGTTAAACATAAATATCCCCACTTGAGGAAACCGTTTCCAACTCGGGTTTCCTTTTTGCCTTTGTACAATGCTCCCGCTGGATTTTATCTGACCCACTGCGTGGCTTTGGTGTGGTTTGTTTCACTGGGCTCTCATTCTGATCGATCTTACCCCATATATATTATTCTGACTTTAATCCTTTTATGTCTGCTGACTTATCTGGATGCAATGGCTTATCCTGTTTGAAATACCTGTCCTTCTCGCAAGTCCGGGAGTTGTTCCTCACGGACGTGTTGTGCTGAAGTCCAATACAGATGACCGTCCATTGAGTTGTGAACATATTCTCTCGGTGAACACGAAATCTTTTACTCTTTGCATTGGGTGGCTTCAAATGGCTGTGTGCCTTCCAGACTCAACTGGTGCTGTGAATCATACCATCTCTCCTGGCGGAATCGGACTTCTTGCAGGGGTTACGGAAACATCTTGGCTAGGTTCACTGCCCTTAGCATCACATCTTTATCAACGACTTGGCTATAGCCTGTCGTGACCAGCGTAAAGGGTACGACCTTATAACGGCATTATCTGCAAGCTTGACTGGCGGTGGTCCTAGCAGGAAGATCTTGTTCACGGTAGGCTATCCTTTAACTGATTTCCGTAGATGAGGACACATGCTTTGAGGCAGTTATCATCCTTCTGATCGTTCCATCTGATAGGCTTAAATATCCACTTCTGACGATTCTAAGAATATATAGCTGGTTGAGCGGGTTGACTCGATCTGGGGTCCTTGCAAATGAAATAGACCCCGTGGGTGTGTATCCACGGTGATTGGTACCGAACCAGACTGTTTTGAGTATCTATACCATGTTGATCTTGCAACCATTATCATACCTGTATGGCCAATCTTGCTCCTTCATTATGGTTCTCTTTGCCTGAATCCTTAGCTGAAAGGGCTTGGCCTGATGTGTTCTTGATTCTTCGGATGACCATGGGTGCTGCCAGGTACAATATTCCGGCAGGCATATTACTTAACAAGTTGTAGCTGTAGGGTGACAACCGTCTGAACCTTTGGATGAAACCGGCAAATGAACCAGTAGCCACCAGAACAGTCTTTACAACTCAGATCTGGGACATTACTAGAGTAACTCAACCCCGACTCAAGACGGCTGAAAAGCAGCTCAGAGCATGAGACGGTGTCGATAAGAAGAAAGTAGCAGCTCCCTAATACGGCCGAAAAACAGCTCAGAGCATAGGGTCGCTGCTACGGAAAGAAATTCAACAGCTGCCCGAGATGGCCGAAAAACAGCTCAGAACACGGGCCAGTTGCTGAGAAGAGAAATAAAAGTCGGCATCCACCCCGGACGGCCGAAAACAGCTCAGAACACAGGCGTGGTGCCGTTACCAAAGAAAGACGGGCAAGGGTTCATCCGTGTCCCATACAGCTTATCCATAGGTTGTTGGTCATCTCACTGAAATGTATAACTGGCGTTCTTCTTCTTTTGACATGGCTCATGCAGTAGTCGGATTCTCACCGGGCTGGCATCATTGTATGATTGACTCATATGGCCTTGGCAGCATGTCCACCGTATCTATTGAATGTATGCGGCTTAGCGCTTGATTCCTGAAGCAGGCTTGTGTCCTGACTGACTTTTTGCCTTCTGACCAACTGTTGCGGATCTGATCCTTGGAATGCATGGTCATATGCTGCCAACTTTCGGTGGAATAGCTTGTACTGATGTCAATGCGATGCCTTGCTGGCGAAGATTGCATAGCTGGTGCTCAAAAGCTTTCCCTCTTAAAGACTTGCTAGGGAAGACTCGGTACCCTAGGCCAGAAGCTTTTGCGGTAGCTTACTGAAGAAGCCTGAGTATCTTGCACTAGAAGATATCCATGTGCCGTATCGGGGAAGACAGAGGGACCTTGCATCGTAAGCTTCTTTGATAGCTTGTGGAGAAGGACGGGGTTGCTTATATTGGAAGCTTTCTTTTGTGCCATATGCGGGCTGAGTGTATATATATATATATCTCTTAAGGTTCCTACTGTCGGTTACTTGCTGTATGCAACAGGGTATTCGGCTATCCTTTTTGCTGAACACTAAGTTCATAGCACATTCTGACTGGCTTCCAGGACATAGCAGGGTTCAAACTGTGCTCCTAACAGACTTAATCCGTGTATATGAATCATACCTTTGATACAAAACGTACTGTGGATCGGGCACACAATCTGTCGTCTTGCTGATGCAATCATTCCTGTTCTGAAGGTTGCACTCATGCATACTTTGATGCTGATAACCAATCCAGCCAGGATATCATTTGTTTTCATGCCTGATATTCCCGATATAATGCAGTATGCTGAAAATTCTATATTGCTGGGCTGAGCTTCCAAATGACTGTCTCTTCACTGATTTCTTTGAGTCCAGTGTCGGTGAGCAACTTCCATAAGGGGAAAATAAGGTAACACCAAGGGCCCAAAGGAAAAAGGAAAAGAAACGACTAAAACAAATGCACACAAGATCACACACCAGCAATAGCACATATTCTACAGCTATTCACAGCAATAACATGCATTCCTACCTAAGCACACAAATCTCGCAGGAACTCCGGTGTTACGGTCTAACATGCTATGGCGGTGTGCACGAAAGTGAATCAATGTGTGGAAAGAAGTTGGTGTAAACAAGGCTACACCAAACCCAGACTTAACACCGATTCCATCTGAACGAGCACGGTGGCGAGGACGAACTTGGTGATCGTGGGTCGGAACACGGGGGTCACGACCACATCATCATCAAGCGTACGGAAGAAAACCGTACTCATCCAGAGGATGGATGGCAGGAGGGAATGGCGATGACAAGAAGGCTTGCGGGCATTGCCCTGTTCTGATAACTAAGATCAGTAAGGGTTGCCCAAAGCGATGAATGGGATGGCACAAGATCCGGGATAGAAACATGTCTATCACCGAAACTACAGGGGTCGGAAGAGAATATGCTGGTGTGGTACCGGTGCATCAATCCTGTAAGGGATCGACACACTAAGCACCTTGGCATCACTCCGCTGGGACGGAGATGACACCACACCAAGGAACAGGCATGCAAACTGAAGAGCGCAGGTGGTGAATCAAAACCGATGCCACCTACACTCACCAGGTCCATCGTTAGTGATAAGATATCTAGTCTATATGCATGCTATGCACAAACAAATGCAACAAACAAGTGCAGCCAACCAACTAGATCCTATACTACCGGTTACTAACGCTCGCGCTGTCTAGGGCGTCCTACAGCCAGACCTGCTCTGATACCAACACTTGTGGCACCCCGGCTCAGAGGAAACCGGAACGCCCCGTATTCCAGCCCAGGGACAAGTCTTCTGGAATACGACACTGTTGGCATAAAACAAATCAGCTCTTTATTACTATGGATAAGATTACAAGGGTACCTGGATTACATCGACACGACGATACTACGCCTACCTAGGTTAGCTCTATGCTAACAGCGGAACAACCTGAGGAAGCGAAGTAACTCTCGGCAGCGGAACAACGACTGCGGGGATGGACTCCACTCCGCAGGGACTCTGGCTGGAACGCGCATCCTAGCTCGCAAACTCGACATCCACGACAAGCAAGCAATCATAGCATGACCTGCAAACTGGCATGATACTCCAGGTGAGTACTTTGAATGTACTCGCAAGCTCACGACAACCAAACAATGCAGCAAACAATAGCATGGCAATTATCATATTAAATGCATAAGTGGTTTACTTACTGTACCAGTCATCAACTTACTCTCAACTGGGTTGTCCCACAACCCTCGGAATACTCATAAGCCATCGAGTACTTCCGAGCATACGAAGAGTTCTTCCATCATTACTAACATTGATACAGTTGACCATCTACTGAGGTCTGGACGGGCTGTCCATTACCATGGACGCGGCTATTCGAATAGATTTTTACACTCTGCAGAGGTTGCGCACTTTACCCACACCATGAAGCATCTGGCCTCGTGATCCCACTCGGGTGGACCAGCGTTGCTTCAACAAAACCTGCCTGACCCGTGACTCTTTCATCGTACCACCGGCACTCTTCCTCCCCCGGAGGTCAGCCTTGGGTGGCCCCTGTGTCCTCATGACACCTGCCACCGTCGTGGCCAAACTATGTAGACCCAAACGGGGGCTACTGTCCCAAACGGGGACTCCCGGGCTAGCAATCAACATCAACTGGGCTCACAAGGTTATCGTCGCCTACCGGGCCAGGGTAGCGCGCGCGCATAACCTTCCCTCTTTGGAGGTACCGGTGAAAGAGCACGCGATCAGACCAAGTCAAGGCCGTCCCATACCGGCAAATGTGGTTGCACGAGTATGCCCGGCCAGGTGACTCAAGATCAACCACTAAGTTTATTTAGCCAATATAGTGGTTCATCACAATACTTAGGATGGCAGCAACTAGGCATTTAAATTAATTACTATGAATTATCATATAGCAAGTAAATGAAAGTAATTCATTTGTAAATGCAAGCAATTCAATTAAATAGGAAATGTTATTGATAAGCTTCATGGAATGTGTGTCCTGGCTTGCCTGGGATGAGGGATCCACCGGGAAGGAGTGCGGAAAGGCCGCGGAAGGACTGCCGGAAACAGTTCTCTCTTGGAGAGGGACTGTTTACGGACAAGGGCAGAATGGCTATTTTCACTGTGTGAACACACTGTGAAAATAGTACCAACATGACGGGCTCGACGAGACGAAGATGTGGCCTTTGGAATCACTTGATTTGGAGTTACGAGCAAAAAGATATAGCCCGACGAAGATCAGGGACCCATCTGCAAAAAGATCCTCTACAAACAGGTCCCTGGCTGGTTTAACAGAAAGCGCACTTTCAGGCAATACGCCTTCTGCATAAGAAAAACAGATTTCTAGCCGAAATAGAACCTGAGTACGTTTCCAGAAGTGGAAAACGTATTCAGGAGAATACGTCTCCACTTACTCAGGCGCGGGCCAGGGGCCAAGTCAACGCCCAGAGGCTGACAGCGGGCCCCGCCGCGCCCTCTCTCTCCTCCCACCCCTGTCTTCTTCCTCCCTACGCTGGACGCAGAGGAGGCCCGAGGCCGAGCGAGCGCCGGCGCTCTCCGGCGGCACGGGTCACCCCCGGCGAAGCTCTGCACACCGGCGAGCGCGGAACGAGGCGCCGCATCCGTCCCGGCCGACCACATACGCCAACGAAGCTCGGAGCAGTGGCAGCTTGGGGTGGCCGTGGGCGAGATAGCCGGCCGGACTTGCAGCCGCGCGCATGGGCACTCCGGGGATGAAGTGAAGATATGGGGGGCTCGCAGGGTCTCGGGGAGCCTGCTGGTGGCGACAGAAAGGAGGGAGGGGCTTGGCTTCGCGCCAATTTAGGCCGACATCGACGGCGGGCACAGCGGCCAGAGAAGGGGCATGGGGCTACTCGGGCTAAATTGGGAAGGGCTGGACTAACCGGAGAGGAGGGGAGATATTCTGCGATGCCGAGAGGCTTGAGGGCTCAGCTATTTATAGCCGGGCGACGGCGCTGGATGAGGATGGCCGCGGTGGCGATCTCATCGGCACACTGGAGCCCTGGGTGGCGTGGCTGGCCGCTTCTAGCGTCGAGCAGCTTCGCAGAGGGTTGGAGGGGTCTCGGGGAAGGTCAGGGAGGCTCGGGAAAGCTCGAGGGGAAAGACGACAATGGAGGTCACGGGCAGAGCAGGGGCGGAGCTCGTCGCGGTGCGGCGAGGAAGGGACTGGAGGGGGAGAGGGGTCCAGGAGAAGGGCAACGACAAGAGGAAGCTCCTGGACAAGGATAGATGTCGAGGGAGCGAGGGAACGGACGAGACCGAGGGTCCCAACTGCCAGAGCGCGCGCACGGCATGCCAACCGCGTGGTCACCGCATGTACTGGCGCAGAGGGGACAAGAGAGGCTGGCACACCTTGCTGGGGTGTAGTCCTTGCTCCCCAAGGCAGCCTGGAGGCGATGTATCAGCAATTGAGTCACTGGTGTGATGGCAAAGGTCACTGCAAGATTGCTGTATCAACCTTGTCTGCACATCAGTGATCCACATGAAGATGATAAGAGCCAATAAAGATGTCTAGGAGATTTAGGGTAGGAAGGAATACTGTCCTGGAAAGTTTGATAGGAAGAGGACCAAGATTTAACAGGGTTGCTTTGCAACTGACCAATCTGGTCCAGAATGCAAATCTGGATGTGGCATTCACATATAGTGTTGCCTTGAGCTGAAAATGGGCAAAAGATGATGATTTGGTCATATGAGAGTGCCATAAAAATTTCATACCATTTGGGCAAGCCAAAAAGGTACTTCCTTCATAATGGACCTCTCTGACCAGAATCTTAGGAAAATTCCTGAAGAAAAATGGATATATGGAATGAGCCCAAATTTGGAGGAGATAGGATATATGAGTATTAGAGTGTTCTGGTAAATTTTCAGAAGTTATGAAGCAATATAAAATATAGTTGCTTCACAACAGGAAAATATGACCGGAAACAAAGATCTGATTCTGTGGTCGCATAGAAGATGGGATGATGCTAAAATCTTTAGGATAGTCATTATTTGAGCACATAGAGATTCCTGCCAAATTTCAACTCATTTGCATACTCTTAGCTAGCACTTGATTCACAAAGCTTCCTTTGGATCAGAAACTTTGGAAATTTGCCAGGAAATATTTGCTAGCCAAATTGAGTTTAATTTTGGCATGTGGCAATTATATGGATAGTAAAGAGTCTCCAAAAAGTTTGAGAGCCAGCAAGCAAGGATAAATGGCACTTGCTTCACAAAATGCCACCTGGAGCAGAATAGGAAAAGGAATATTGGTGGAATATTTTTGAACATGGCAAGGAAGGGTTTTGACATATCTGAGGAAGATTTGATCCAAATAATTTATGAGAATTATTTGGGAATTTTTGGAATGATGAAGTTGTGGGTTGCTTCACAACCCAGAACAAA
Organism: Elymus sibiricus; assembly: GCA_039707655.1. Lineage (NCBI taxonomy): Eukaryota > Viridiplantae > Streptophyta > Magnoliopsida > Poales > Poaceae > Elymus > Elymus sibiricus. Next base: position 349,613,345 of record CM077669.1, on the reverse strand, counting down.
CAGGGTTATTCCTTTAATAGAAAAAGGAATATTCCCAAGAAAAAGAATATTGGGATTGGTTCAAGATGGAGATGAAAAGGTCTTGGGATGGGTTTAGAGGTTGACAAGCCACTAGGGAAGAGAAATCAAGGGTGATCCTTCCAGGTTCCAAGACTACTAAACCACGGAAAAGCAAAACCAGACCAAAATCAAAAGAAAAAGAAACGGGCAAAATCCAGGGTGTTACAGATATCACCTATTCTTTCTCCCTCATGCTTGCATTAGATTTTGCTACTGTATTTAACAGCACCTATTCTGATGCATAGCCTGTTTTTGAGAACTACATTCATACCTGATTTCATATAATGTTGTAGTATAGGTATGGATAGTGTCCCCTTGTGACCCCCATTTTAATATGGTCGTTGCCCCTGCTTTCATCACCGTCGTCGTCGAGGACTTGAAGACAGAAGACTCAGTCAACATGACTGACAAGCCGTTACCGACACATCACCTCACATACCCCAGGTGTGATATATCGAGAGTGATTCCTCGGATATCCACTTGGTGTTCTGACACACAGCCTTTTTGACTTGACACTGAATTACATGTGAAAGACGGGACTGAAGGGACAGGCGGTACCACTCTGTTGAGGTGGACCTGAGTTCCCGACAGTCTTGAGATGGGTCGGCCCCAAGGGTACCCATGGGTGTGAGTTGTGGTGGGGTGCGCCGGTAAGGCACCCGAAGGGATATAGACGGGACGTGGCCGGACCTACTTTGTCCTTGCCACAAGTTCTCGAGACGGGGCGACGGGATGGAGGGACCGATCGTCACCACAACTATAAAGTCACTAACGGGTTTGGATATGTGATCTGAGTAGGCCTCTGGCCTTTTTCGCACTGACCACCACGCGGGAATAAGTGTGGGCACTCTACGGCGTACATTCTCCCGAAAGCTCTTCAGATGCCACATTGAGCGACTCGCGCCCGGGTGGCCCGAGATAACGCATGGTCCTTGTTATAAGGCATGCTAGGACTGACACCGACCGATGGCGTAACGTGCAGGATGGCGAGGGCGATGGCCCAAGACCCCGAGCCATTAGGATGTAGACCGGCGTGCTGGCCTCTCTGTTGAGCCTAGGTAGGACTACGTCGTGTCGATGGATGAGGCCGGGTATGACCCGAAAATTGTATCCGGCCAGAGTTTATCGAGCGTGTTGGGTAAGTTTGTGCACCCCTGCAGGGAAGTTAAACTAATCGATTAGCCGTGTCCACGGTAACGGACGCTCAGAGAGTATCCTGGTCTATGATAACTAGAACTGGATACTTATGATGTTACTTGAATTATTGGCTCCGGGATTGCTTTCTCGCAGGGAGTCGAGGAAGAATCTCTAGGCCTTACTGCATTATACCTTGTTAATTAAAATATGCTGCTCTGAACTCTCGTCTTATGCTGCAAGACGCTGAAGATGCTAGTCTTCGATAGGACTAGGCCTTCTTCCCTCTTCTGGCACTTCTGCAGTTTAGTCCAAAGATATAGCCCCATTCCTTTGAAAATGGTGCATGTTAGCATAGTTCTGATGTCAGTCTTGCGAGTACTTTGGATGAGTACTCACCGTTGCTTTGCTCCCCTTTCTCCCCTTGATATGATGCCGCGATTAGATGTTGGAGCCCAGGAGACTCAGGATCCAGCTTACCCGGTGGACGACTCCTACTACCCCGACGGAGGCCACTACTATCAGGATGGAGCCTACTACGACGTAGACTTCTCTGACGTCCATGATTAGTTCGGAGGTTCCCAGGCAGGAGGCCTCGCCTCTTTCGATCCGCTGCTTATGTTTGTGCTAGCCTTCTTAAGGCAAAACGTGTGTACCTTTTATGTCTGTACTCAGATGATGTTGCTTCCGCTGACTTTGTACTCAAGCTATTATATTCGAGCCCTCGAGGCCCCTGGCTGTAATATGAAGCTTGAATTATTTTAATTTGTGTTTAGTGTTGTGTTTGTGATTCCTTCCCGTGAGTCCCTAATGTTGGTCGTATGCATTTGCGTGCATGATTAGCGTACGATCAAAATGGGGGCGTCACAAGTTGGTATCAGAGCCGACTGCCTGTAGATAGCCCCCTTTCCACATCCTTGGCCGAAGTTGAGTCTAGTCATTGAAAAACTTTTACTAACACTGATGTTGTGGCTTACGGGCCCACATCTCAATCGGGTGGTATTAGGAGCTTTTACTCCTCGTCTATACTCTGGGTTCTGATCTCTCTTCTCTTTCGGGTTAAATATTTTACTAACTCTAACCATAGGTTCTCGTAACTACTTCTCCCGGAGAGCCCCTCATTCCATATGATCGCCGGCTTCATCAGAAGATTCCGAAGATACTCTCCGTTGTTCTTCCGAGAACTCGTGCTCATCGCTTTTGCGATTCCTTCCATCGTCAACCCCTATGGATAACTGCATGCAGTCCTCAGTTGAACCTTATAAGTTATCTTTTCGGCTCAGACGTCTTTCCAAAACATGAGCTGGTTCTAGGTAAATCAAACCTTGATTGGTTATTCCTTTGTGTTCAGAACTCGACTTATTCAGATAATTCAATGATTTGATACCTTTGCATTCTTTCTCCTTTTGGTTGAGTATCGTTACTCACATCGGATCAATTGTAGTCCGCTAGATCTTTTGGTGGATTATCATCCGACAGTGGCATACATATTCAAAATTCTTGTGAATTCTTCCCTTGATACATAATGTCTTTGGTAGAGAGTATCCTCTGCTTTTGTCAACCATGCTCTACTTTCGAGCTTGTGTTATTCACCCTTGAAGTTTGTGGTATATGTTCCTAAGATGCCCCTATGGGTTGAACCTATGCTTCCCCTAATCTGTGTGAAACCGAGAGTTTTCACGAGTCATATTCTCTGTTGTTTAGCCCGATAAAATTTCAACACTGCAACTTCATCGAAAGCGAGAAGTGAATGAGAGGTTATGCCTTGAAGAAGTGGGAGTCGACCTTGAACTTTGTGTTCATGCCCATGGACCCGGCGTATGACTTATCATGGAGCTTCTTGTAACAATAATCATTCTCTTTGTATGGATTGATCTTGTATCTATGTTTTGGTACTTTGCAACCGTGGTTTCGACCATGATTGTTCTTCTTTGATCCCATTTCTTGGACAAGTTCAAGCACTTGTCTTCGGCAGATCAATGCACCTGCCCAACCTCTATTTTGATCTACCTTCGAGTATTACCCCCTGGTATCTCGAGGATATCGTGTCTTTGCACTACATCTTAGGAATTTAAGATGAAGTAATACCTTACCCTGTCATAGTCACTCCACGGGTTCTGGGTTGTCATCAACCGAGAACATCGAATAGTGAATCGAGTCCGCACTGCAATTCAACAACTCGTAGTAAACTTCTTTGTTTATGAGTTTGTACTCAATCATGTCATTCCCAGCTGATTGGCTACCTCATCATCGTCATGCTGAAGCTTGACCATGCTACCTAAGTCCTTCATCCCCGGAACACAATTCCAACAGTGCGCTAAGCTTACATCGAATTTTCAACATCATGATTGGTTGTCTTGAAGGGCAATATCGATTTTGAGCCTGCAATCTTATCTGTCGTTTCGATAACCTTTCGCTTCACCATTCCTTTGCTTGATGTCGTCGCTGATCGATTACATCTTCATGAAACTTCTCGACAAATGTGTCATGATCATCATCAACATTTTGAGCTCTTCCAAGTATTAATCGAATTCATGATGAGAAATACCATCCTTACCCCTCGATGATTTCTGATATCATCGACAACATTCTCGCCTTCCCTCCAACGCAAACTTATTAATGTTCTGTGTTGCACCTTGAGTTCCTTGATATCCAACTTATGTTCTGTTCTACCTTGGCGTAATGCCATATCTTAAGTCAATGGTGTCATGAGAATTTCACCATCTCTTAAGAATTCTTGATATAGTGATACTCCTTACCATCACCATTCATTTCTTGGTCCCCGTGATTGTTTCTAACCGGAGTACCGACAAGTGAACTGTGAATTGTGAATTCAATACTTCAAGCATTCCTATTACTTCAAGTTGATGAGTGGTAATTTCATTCTTAGTGTGTTAGTTGTTGAATCACCATTCTAACATTGATCGTGCCGCTTGGCCTATAATTCCGGGTGCACTTTTTGATCAATGTTTAATTGTGGATGTTTTTCTCGAACATTCATCATTATATCATTGGTGTGACCAATGCTATCACCTTGTTCACTCAATTGCGGAAATCCATCTTTGAGGAAATCTCGATAAATCGTTGTTGAGCCCGTCGGCCACCTTCTCATCTTCTCCATGGTTAATGATGGACTCCTGTTTCGGAGCTTGCTTCCGTATTCCATGTTCTGAGATTCTTGCAACGTGATCTTGTCGAATTGTGTTGCATCCCTTTTCCTTCTCAGGCCTGCTAAGTTTGAGGTATCGAAATACCAAACATATCTGAATCTCAGTCAGATATGATGGTTGGAGCGTCTTCCAAGAATTATAATATTGGTCTCTAGGTACCCGATAAGGTGATGTCATGTCGGACACACGTGGCCGGATGACCTATTGTTATAATGCCTTGTTCAGCAAGAATTGCAATTCTTCCATGGGGAAATTATAAGACTTATTTTATAAGTTGTTCCTACTGGATCCTTGTGTAACCAAAAAGTCTGACCTTTACTTGGTGACCATGTCTTTGCTATCTTGAAGCATGTCTGTGGTACACCGATCCTCAAAACAAGAACATTGGAGGCATAATGCTAAATGTTTCTTGATCAATTATCCAAACATCGTTGTATGGGTAAACATCACAAATTCCTTGCCCCTTAGTCTTAATGGTTACCTACCTGGAGCCTTGTCATGATTGTCTCGCTCTGCTTGCTCTTGAAAAGGATATACACCTAATGCTCGTGTATACACATTTTCCTTTCCATTGGTCTGTTTAACCTTTTTTGAGATTTATTTGATCTGAGCAGTGATAATTCCCTACTTAGGAAAATACCTCGGTGTACGACTCTGTCAGTAAGACCCTGTTACTATTGTTGTTAACATTTCGGTAACCGCCGGTGGATGAGAACTTTGCCTATTGGTCCGCCTCGTTTCGACGAGCAGGAAGATGGTTCTCTTCGTTCCCCGCCCTTGGTACCGATGTTGTTGCCGACATAGTTGACAGACTATCCTCTGACATGTCTTGCTAGCATGACCGTGCAAGATGTCACCGCTCTTCCTACTCTTAATCCACATGATGGGCCCATAACCCATAGTTCCACAGGATCGAAACCTGACTCTCCTGTACCACTTTGATTCCAAGGTATCTTTTGCACTTGGCTTCGTATGTAATTCCCGAGCCACCGCCTAAGGGATGATCTATTCTTGTGTCAGACGCAATATTTATTTCGTTGCTCTGAACCCCTTTTCACCTTCTGATCAGGCATCGAATGATTGCCTACCCGTTTGAAACTTTTGAACCATCGTATATTACTCTCAATGAATTCCCTGAGTAACAACTCGAGAAATAATTCATGTCTTCTTCCTTGAGTTCACTGTCAGGTGCCCAACTTGGTGGAGATACGTTCTACCAGAGTTTCTCCCTCTAATCGCATTCGTAGGACGATGAAGATCCCGAAGAAAGGATGACGACTTCATCAGGATGACCTGGAATAGAGAATTGAAGACTTCAACATAAGGGGATCAACCTCTTCGATGAGAGCAACAAGAACAAGAAGACTCGTTAGAATTTCGTGACCAAACTTTCTCCCCCTTACTCTACCTCTAAATTCTCGGGACGAGAATTCTTGCTAGTAGAGGAGAGTTGTAACACCCCCATGTAATGGTGCACAGTGATGACTATGATCAGCGACTAATCATTTTGCTAAGTGGGATATGATCAAGTTGAAATTCAAATGTCATTTCAAATTCCACTTCAAAAGGCTTTGAATTTTATTGTGATAATTTAAATCCTCGGACAGCATGGGAAAATGTTGCTTACTTGTGGAAAAATCCAAAACAATGATTGTTTAGGAAAACAACATCACCCTCAAGCTGGTGTGGACCCCACCATCAAAACAGAGTCATTTTTGCATTTAAAAGTGCTCATTAATTGCATGGTTAATTCCCACAGTTTCCAAAAATGCCCAAAATAAATGTGGCCCTACAGAATATTGCAAGATATTATTTGGACCAAGACCCACAATTTTTCTGTGGAGAAATGTGGCAGAAAAGAATTAAAACAGAAGCTGAAAATAGAAAAGGAAAAATGAAATAAAAGGGAAAAGGGCTCCTTTGCACTTGGCCCAGCCAGCCCAACAGTGCGGCCCAGCCCACAGTGGCCGGCCTTTCGTCCTCCTCGCGCTAGCGCCAGGAGAAGGCCGATGCCATGGCGACCGACGCACGCGCTCGCTCGTCCAGCTACTGTCGCGCGAGATCTTTCCCCTCTGCGTGCGTGTATGGATAAGAACGAGCCCCCGCCCCCCTCTGGCGAACCCTAGCCCACTCTCTCCCTCTCCCTCGCCTACTCTCTCCTCTCCCGAGCGCCACCGCCGCCATGGCCGCCGGCTAGTCGCGCCCACCAAGCCTCACGCGCCTTGCCGTCACGCCAAGAAGGACCGCACCGACCACCCCGTCCTCCTCGACCGCTGGAACGAGCCCCGGAGCCCCTGCAACGACGGCCACGAGCATCTTCTTCCTCGGATCGCCGCCGCGCTCCGGCGACGGTTCCGGCTACTCCAGGCCTCCCCCGAGCCCACTGAGCACACCTGCAGGACCCCAATGACCTCCTGCTCCTTTCCCCTGTCCCTTCTCGACGAATCCGTAGCCGTAGCGCCCGTTTTCACCGGAGCCCGAACCCACCGCCGCAAGAGCTCGTCGCCGGCGATCACTCGGTGACCTTTTGGTCCAACCGACGCCATCGTTCGACTCCACGCACTGAGTATGCTCGATTTGCACCGTTGGTTAGCTCGAAAACGCATCGGTTAGACGTTTGCCATCGCCGCCCGAAGCTCACCTCCGCCAACCTTGACGCCGGCGACGCCTCAGGCTACCGCAGCTCACCCTGATGGCCGGAATGGAACGGCGGCTGCTCCAGCTTTCGAACGCAGCAAGAATGGCGCGAAACGACCCACCACAGCCGATTCCCGAGCCCCCTCGCCGTCTCTGGTGCTCGCCAGAGCTCCTCCGGCGACGAACGCCGGCCGGCGCTGACCTGGCCAGGCCGAGGCCACCCGCAGGGTTACTGACCCGTGGGCCCCGAGCCCCTGGTTGACCAGTTGACTTAGTCAACTGGCTGACTGGGTGCTGACCAGTCAATGGCAGGTGGGTCCTAGTCCCCCTGTGCAAATGACAAGTGGGCCACCCCTGTCAGTTGCTAATTAGAAAATTAGATTAGTAAAAATAATTAACTTAACCTAATCTGTAACTGACAATGGACCCCACCTGTTAATTAATCTGTTTTAAGTTTAAAATAACCTTGATTAGCCACTGAGTCAATGACATGGGGGCCCCACATGTCAGGTTTGACCAGTCAGCCGTCCTGTTGACTGCTGATGTCACCATTACGTCATGCTGACGTCACTCTGCACTGTTCTGGATAATGTTGATTTTAATAAATAGAATAATTTCAGAAATTGATTAAAACTTTGAAAAATCATAGAAAATAATCCGTAGCTGAGATGAAAAAGTTTTATACATGAAAGTTGATCAGAAAAATCCCACGAATCTGAATACACTATCCGTTCGTCTGTCACATGCCCCTAGCATAGCAGACATGGAACTTTTCCCCTCCAGATCGTCTGTCCGATAAATCCAAAGACCCGGGAAATATCGTCAGATATTCTCCCGCTCCGTCTGATACGTGTAGTACTGCGTTAGACTACCCCTAGCACTGCGTATTGCCTTGTCATGCATCGTGTTGCATCTGTTTGCTTGTATTTATTGTTTCTTCCCCCTCTTCTCTCCGGTAGCCTCCGAGACTGACGCTGCTGCCGAGTACGACTACGCCCCTGACGACCAGCCATTTGCAGCAGAGCAACAAGGCAAGCAAAAACCCCTTGATCATTCCGATATCACCTATTATTTCTCCCTCATGCTTGCATTAGATTTTGCTACTGTATTTAACAGCACCTATTCTGATGCATAGCCTGTTTTTGAGCACTACATTCATACCTGCTTTCATATAATGTTGTAGTATAGGTATGGATAGTGTCCCCTTGTGACCCCCATTTTAATATGGTCGTTGCCCCTGCTTTCATCACCATCGTCGTCGAGGACTTGAAGACAGAAGACTCAGTCAACATGACTGACAAGCCGTTACCGACACATCACCTCACATACCCCGGGTGTGATATATCAAGAGTGATTCCTCGGATATCCACTTGGTGTTCTGCCACACAGCCTTTTTGACTTGACACTGAATTACATGTGAAAGACGGGACTGAAGGGACATGTGGTACCACTCTGTTGAGGTGGACCTGAGTTCCCGACAGTCTTGAGATGGGTCGGCCCCAAGGGTACCCATGTGTGTGAGTTGTGGTGGGGTGCGCCGGTAAGGCACCCGAAGGGATATAGACGGGACATGGCCGGACCTACTTTGTCCTTGCCACAAGTTCTCGAGACTGGGCGACGGGATGGAGGGACCGATCGTCACCGCAACTATAAAGTCACTAACGGGTTTGGATATGTGCTCTGAGTAGGCCTCTTGCCTTTTTCGCACTGACCACCACGCGGGAATAAGTATGGGCACTCTACGGCGTACATTCTCCCGAAAGCTCTTCAGATGCCACATTGAGCGACTCGCGCCCGGGTGGCCCGAGATAACGCATGGTCCTTGTTATAAGGCATGCTAGGACTGACATCGGCCGATGGCGTAACGTGCAGGATGGCGAGGGCGATGGCCCAAGACCCCGAGCCATTAGGATGTAGACCGGCATGCTGGCCTCTCTGTTGAGCCTAGGTAGGACTACGTCGTGTCGATGGATGAGGCCGGGTATGACCCGAAAATTGTATCCAGCCAGAGTTTATCGAGCGTGTTGGGTAAGTTTGTGCACCCCTGCAGGGAAGTTAAACTAATCGATTAGCCGTGTCCACGGTAACGGACGCTCAGAGAGTATCCTGGTCTATGATAACTAGAACTGGATACTTATGATGTTACTTGAATTATTGGCTCCGGGATTGCTTTCTCGCAGGGAGTCGAGGAAGAATCTCTGGGCCTTACTGCATTATACCCTGTTAATTAAAATATGCTGCTCTGAACTATCGTCTTATGATGCAAGACGCTGAAGATGCTAGTCTTCGATAGGACTAGGCCTTCTTCCCTCTTCTGGCACTTCTGCAGTTTAGTCCAAAGATATAGCCCCATTCCTTTGAAAATGGTGCATGTTAGCATAGTTCTGATGTCAGTCTTGCGAGTACTTTGGATGAGTACTCACCGTTGCTTTGCTCCCCTTTCTCCCCTTGATATGATGCCGCGATCAGATGTTGGAGCCCAGGAGACTCAGGATCCAGCTTACCCGGTGGACGACTCCTACTACCCCGACGGAGGCCACTACTATCAGGATGGAGCCTACTACGACGTAGACTTCTCTGACGTCCATGATTAGTTCGGAGGTTCCCAGGCAGGAGGCCTCGCCTCTTTCGATCCGCTGCTTATGTTTGTGCTAGCCTTCTTAAGGCAAAACTTGTGTACCTTTTATGTCTGTACTCAGATGATGTTGCTTCCGCTGACTTTGTACTCAAGCTATTATATTCGAGCCCTCGAGGCCCCTGGCTGTAATATGAAGCTTGAATTATTTTAATTTGTGTTTAGTGTTGTGTTGTGATTCCTTCCCGTGAGTCCCTAATGTTGGTCGTACGCATTTGCGTGCATGATTAGCGTACGATCAAAATGGGGGCGTCACACATATTTAGAGGTTGGGATGCTCTTTCGGAGCGCACTCCAAACACAACCGAGGTGGCGGGAGTAAACTTTCAGGGCTTCTTTCTCTCCCTATTAATAATAATGTTGCTTGTACCACTTCCGCATAATGCGTGTATCTCACTAGGTTAACATGTCCACTAATGGCGCCCATTATGTGTCCAACATGTCAGCACTTATTGCCATCCTTTTTCTCATGCCGCGTCATTTCCCGCCAAGATATCCTGACGCACGAGGCATATCCCACCGCCCACCACGTGCTGCTAGTGGCTATAAAATACCCGTCATTGAGGCCTCTATATACACCCCTTCCCTTCAAATTTTCCCTCGACCTTTCCTGCACTGTCGCCATGCCACCTCGTCGCCCTCTCAGATGCAGGGAATCACGCGTGGCTCCATTTGAGTGAGAATTATGGTGCCAATGGGAGACGATTAACCTAAAAGCTCAAGTCATGGATGATGTCGTCAAGGAGGGGGGGGGAGGTGACACCAACGTGATGGCCTCGTCGAAGTCGGAGGACGAGGGTCCCGTCCTCCGGTGCATGCTTACGGAATCCCACTTGCCATCGAACCAAACGTCGTGTCATGGACTCACAGCTAGGAAAGCATGGGCCACTCGCCACGCCACACCACCTGCTACACCCCTCCTCGACAAGTGGCTCCACAAATATGAACACTATGATATGTTCATTTTTGCATCAGAATTTAATAAGTTGGAGTGCTCATTGATGTATATTCATTGTACTATTTCATCTCTATCTTCTCTAATATTGCAAGGTTGCACTGAAGGAGGGCTAGAAAGCTGACATAGCAGGAATTTAAGGGGTTCTTAGGGAAAATACTTTCATGTAGCAGGCAAATAAATAAATAAAAATTTGATGGTTATTTTTAAGGAAAAGAACACATGAGCTAGAATATGGGCTCGGGGTGGCCTTTTTGGGGAACGTTGCATGGGAAACAAAAAATTTCCTACGAAACACCAAAGATCTATTCTATGGAGATGCTAGCAACAAGAGGGAGAGGTGTATACATACCCTTGTAGACCAAAAGCGTTAACGATCTAGATATCATGGTTGGCGTAGTCATACTCGCGTCGCGATCCAATCCGATCCAAGCACCGCACGCACGACACCTCGGAGTTTAGCACACGTCCGGCTCGGTGACGTCTCCTCCTCCTTGATCCAACAAGAGAGGGAGAAGAGGTAGATGAGATCTGATCCAACACGACGGTGTGGGTGAAGGGGTGACTACTGCTACTTGTAAACTGCGTTGGTTTTTTTTCCCTGAAGAGGAGAGGAGATGCAGCACAATAGAGATAAGTATTTCCCTCAGTGAGAACCAAAGTTATTGAACCAATGGGATAATCACACAAACTCTCGTCGTCAGCACCTACACACACAGAATCAAACACTTGCACCCAACGCGGGCAAGAGGGTTGTCAAGCCCCTTGAACTCGTTACTTGCAAGGATTAAATATTGATAGATAGATATTGCAAACAAGTAAAGTAAATAAAAATATAAAAGGTAGCAAGGTATTTTTAGGGTTTTATTATTTATGTTTAAGTAGACCCGGGGGCCATAGTGTTCGCTAGAGGCTTCTCTCTCGAAGAAAGCATACGGTGGGTAAACAAATTACTGTTGGGCAATTGATAGAAAAGCGCATAGTTCTGACATGTTATTCACAGCAATGATCATGTGTATAAGCATCACGTCCATAAACAAGTGGACTGAAACGATTCTACATCTACTACTATTACTTCACCAATCGACCGCTGTCCAGCATGCATCTATGGTATTAAGTTCATAACAAACGAAGTAATGCTTGGAGCAAGATTACATGATGTAGACAAAGTAAGACAAGCAATATGTTCAGACCCCGTTGTTTTATCCTTAGTGGCAACAATACAAATACGTGTCTTGACCCCTTCTGTCACGAGGATAGAGCACCGGAAGATTGAACCCACTACAACGCATGACTCCCACTGAAGATAAACCAATCTAGTTAGCCAAACTAAACCAATAGATTGGAGAGAAATACAAAGCTATAATATCATGCATATTGAAATTCAAAGGAGACTCAATAATTTTTCATGAATAATCTGATCATAAACCCACAATTCATCGGATCCCAACAAACACATGACAAAACAAGATTACATCGAATAGATCATCGCGAATATGAGATGAACTTTGTATTGAAGATCAAAAGAGAGAGAGAGGAAGCCATCTAGATACTAGTTTTGGACCCGCGGGTCTGTGGTGAACTACTCACACATCATCATGGGAGCAGCAAGGTTGATGTAGAGGCCCTCCGTGATTGACCCCCCTCCGACAGAGTACTGGAACAGGGCTCCAGATGGCCACACGGCGGAACAAAGGCTTGCGGCGCCGGAAAAAGGGTTTCGGTGGCTCTTTGTTAGTTTGCCAATATTTGAGGATTTATAGAAGTGGAATTAGGTCAGGAGGAGCCATGCGGGGCCCACAAGGCAGGTCGGCACGCCTACCCCCCTGGGCACGCCGAGTTGCCTTGTGGCCTCCTTGTGAGGCTTACTGACACCTCCCGAAGCTTCCTGGGTCTTCTTTGTCCAAACAAAAATCGTCAAAAAGATTCATAGCGTTTGGAGTTCGTTTGGTACAGATTTCCTGGAAAACCAAAAACAGGCAGAAAACAGCAACTGACACTTGGCACTGGGTCAATAGGTTAGTTCCCAAAAATGATATAAAATAGCATATAAATTCATATAAAGTATCCTGGAATGATAATATAATAGCATGGTACAATCAAAAATTATAGATACTTTGGAGACGTATCAACATCCCCAAGCTTAATTCCTGCTCGTCCTCGAGTAGGTAAATGATAAAAACAGATTTTTTGATGCGACATTCTACCCAACATGTAATCTCTTTTAGGTATAATCTTTGAGAAACGATTAACAAATAAACATCAACATAATAATATCCATAAGCATAAGTAACATAATCATTAACTTTCAAAATACGATCCTTAAAGAACGTTACTCCCCACTCATTTTATCATATTAGCATGGCATGACTCCTTCTTCACCACATAAGTACAAATCATGAGCACCAAGGTGTCAAGTCAGGCAATTGGATCATGCTTCTAACGCGCTTCAGCATTTTCAACCTCACTCAATACATGAGCGTGAACCATGGATATAGGATATGGGTGGAATAGAGTATGGTGGTAGAGATCAAAAGGAGTCAAAGTGGAAAGAAAGTCTCATATCAACTTGGCGTATCAACGCGCTATGGAGGTGCGCATTAATAGATATCAACGCGAGGAGTATGGACTACCATGCAACGGATGCACTAGAGCTATAAGTGTATGAAAGCTCGACGGAAGCTAAGTGGATGTGTATCCAACTTGTTTGATCATGAAGACCTCGGGCATTTGAGGAAGCCCATCATCGGAATATACAAGCCAAGTTCTATAATGAAGAATTCCCACTAGCATATGAAAAAGACAACTCAGGAGACTCTCTATATGAAGAACATGGTGCCACTTTGAGGCACAAGTGTGGTAAAGGATAGTAGCAAAGTCCCTTCTCTCGTTTTCTCTCTTTTTATTTTATTTATTTTCCCCTCTTTTTCTCTCTTTTTTCTTTCTTTTGTTCCCTTTTTCCTTTTTTTCTTTTTCTTGGTGGGCTCATTTGGCCTCCCCCATTTTTCATTTTTCGTCCGGAGCTCATCCCGACTTGTGGGGGAATCATTACTCCATCATCCTTTCCTCATTGAGACAATGCTCTAATAATGATGATCATCACACTTTTATTTACTTACAACTTGATATAACAACTCAACATCAAGCAATTATGACTCTATATGAATGCCTCTGACAGTGTACTAGGATGTGCAATGATCTAGCGTAACATATAAACAATGATGAACGGTGGCTTTGACACAAATGCTATGTCAGCTATATGATCATGCAAAGCAATATGATGATGAACACACAAGTCATGTGATGTAACGGTGGAAGTTGCATGGCAATATATCTCGGAATGGCTATGGAAATGCCATAATAGGTAGGTATGGTGGCTGTTTTGAGGAAGATATGCAGAGGCTTATGTGTGATAGAGCGTATCATATCACGGGGTTTGGATGCACCGCACTGATTCTCAAGGTGAGAATGGGTAATGCACAGTACCGAAGAGGCTAGCAATACATGGAAAGGTGAGTGTGCGTACATCCATGGATTCACATTAGTCATAAAGAACTCATATACTTATTGCAAAGCTTTATTAGCTATCTCGAAGCAAAGTACTACTGCATGCCCCTAGGGAGGAGGTTGGGAGGAGTTATCATCGCGCGCCTCCGACCCGAACAACACTAGGATTTCAACGAGGAATAAGAATGCTCACACATCATCATCATGCCATAACCAATATTTAGATGAGTAACAAGTAACAAGCTTTAACTACCGATATTTATACTAACCAACAATCATGTACTCATGCCCTTTCATATTACTACATCAATATCATTAACCCACAGTTTCTTCTCATGGTGAGCTACATGAAGGTTTTATTATACACTCCTTGAATACCTATCCTTTTTGGACTAGTCTTATAACCCGTGCAAATTACCGTTACTATTTATTTAGACTCTCAAACAAATTTAAGTGAAGCACGAGAGTTCAATTATTTCTATAAAATCTACACGCCACCATGCTCTAAAAGATATAAGTGAAGCACTAGAGCAACTGCTAAGCTCAAAATATGATGAACATGTGTCTCTCTCAAATAGGTGTGTCTAGCAAACAATGATTGTGGCAAACTAAAAATAAGCAAACTATAATACACGACGCTCCAAGCAAAACACATATCATGTGATGAATAAAATTATAGCTCCAACTGACATACCGATGGAATGGAGACGAAAGAGGGAATGACTTCCGGGGCATCCCCAAGCTTAGACGCTTGAGTCTTCCTAGAATTTTACCTTGGGGTGCCTTGGGCATTCCCAAGCTTATGGCCTTGCTGCTCCTTATTCCTTCATCCATCGTGGTCTCACCCAAAACTTGAAAACTTTAGCACACAAAACTCAACAAAACCTCGTGAGTTCCGTTAGTATAATCAACATATCAAATACTTTAGGTACTGTTATAAATTGATTCATATTTCATTATTGAATAATAGGTATTGTATTATAAATTCTCCATGGCTTACACCCCCGATATAATCCATAGCATCATCAAAACAAGCAAACTATGCAAGCAAAAACAGAATATGTCTGAAACAGAACAGTCTGTAAAGATCTGTAGAAAAACTATAATTATGTAACTCCGAAAATTCTGAAAAATTAGGGAAACGTGGCCAACAAGCACTATTGTTTTATGAGTTAAACAAACATTTAAAGATAACTATTGGGTTGCCTCCCAATAAGTGCTATTGTTTTATGCCCCTAGCTAGGCATAATTCATAGTATCAAGTGTTGTCATCTTTGACACTCAGTTCATAAGTGGCCCTCATAATAGATTCATAAGGTGGTTTAATTCTATTCCTAGGGAAGTGTTCCATCCCTTTATTTAACATGAATTGGAATCTTATGTTCCCCTCCTTCATATCAATGATAGCACCTATAGTTTGTAAGAAGGGCCTACCAAGTATAATTGGACAACACGGATTGCATTCAATATCAAGCACAATGAAATCCACATGCACATAATTTCTATTAGCAAGTATAAGCACATAATTTATTCTACCCAATGGTTTCTTAATAGTAGAATCCGCTAAATGCAAGTTAAGGGTGTAGGATCCAAAGTATGTCTAGAGGGGGGGTGATTAGACTACTTGACCAAATTAAAAATCTAGACTTTTCCCAATTTTAGATGTTGGCAAGTTTATTAATTACCAAAACCACCTAGGGAGAGGTTGTGCTTTCAATCTCCCCCTTTTTGGTAATTGATGACAATATATAGATCAAAGCTTTGATAGGGATATAAATAATGAATAGCATCGTCGCTTTGAGAAGTATGTGATAAACAAGAGCTCCCCCTAAATTTGTGCACTATTTTGAATTTGCGTTTGAATGCAAATGCACAATCGATTAGGATCATGGGTAACTCTTCCATGTCACATACATATTGGTGGTGCGCATAAATGATATGAATGGATTACAATGCACATAACACCAAACATGAGAGAATGATCAACATATAGACAGCACAAAGATATTAAGTAGTAGCATCGTAAAACAAAGCGTGTGATCAAACAAGACGAAGTTTTAGGACATACACACGATAAACCAAATGTTTTTGAAACGAAGAGAGCAACCAAAATACAAATCTCTCTCTCTCTCTCTCTCTCAGCCCTATGATCTATAACACTTCTCCCCCTTTGTCAACAAGTTACCAAAAAGTTTGAAGGTATAGAACTAAGCGTCACTCTGGGATCTATCTTCTCCGGTGGCTGTGGAAGGAGTCAAAAGAACATCGTCTGCGAATGCTTCAGCTTAAGTCCTTTGAGGTGGTCGAGTAGATACTAGAGGTGCTGAGGGTGCTGATGAAGATGGTCTCGTCTTTGGAACTGGCATGGCAAAAGATCTGACCTGTGTCCTGAACTGAGTGTGAGTATGGAGAGGAGGACTATCATCATAATCACTGGAGCTGGGGCTAGGCAGTGCATCCACTTCCTTCTTTAGAGCATTGACAGTGGTGGTCAGCTCAGTCACCTTGTTATCTAAATCATGAAATTTGGTCTCCACTATCCTCTCAAGACTCTTCTCGTTCTTGAGGATCTCACTCACGTTCTTCTCTATCCCTTGGATAGTGTTGATGAAATATGACATTTCACCACTCTTTGTCCTCGGTACTTGAGCACTAGTGGCTTTGGCTGCCTCTACCTGGGCCTCAGCCTCAACCTCAGCATGTGCTGTAGATGAAGTGGGATGACTAGGATCCATCACCACAACATTGTCCTCAAAATCTGGCTAGAGTGGCTGATACATCTCCAATGTATCTACTTTGCCAAACACTTTTGCTCTGGTTTTGACCTCTAATTTGCAAGATTTGAATGGAACTAATCCAGACTGACGCTATTTTCAGTAGAACTACCTTGGTGTTATTTTTGTGCAGAAATAAAAGTTCTCAGAATTGGATGAAACTTTTTTTGGATTTTTTCTGGGATTTATAATGAATTATGGAGCGAAGACCTGCCGGAGGAAGGCCAACGGGGCGCTCCCCTAGGCCGCGCGAGAGTGCGACGGTAATAGGGATGCCCATTCCCGAAATGAAAAAGAAAAAATATTTAATTTTTGTTGTCAAATAATAAATTCCTTGGAAAGTGTTGGCATGGAAGGCAACCTTGGATACGACCCGCCATGGAATGTGAAAGTTTGGTGGAAAAAGGAATAAACTTTATTTTCTGTTCGGGAACCGCCTATGATATATCTAGCATGGAAAGTATTGTGAACTACTTTGTCGTTTTCGTTGACAGGAAAGGCATGCCACCCAAAATATTTTCTCTCTCTCAATTTAAACCTTGAGCCCTGGCACCTCTACAAATCCCTACTTCCACCTGCGAAGGGCCTATCTATTTACTTTATGCAATTTTTATTTTTTACTTTGAGTCTCCATCTTCTCTTATAAAGCACCAACTAGGGGGCACTATGATCGTATTTGAGCATTGGGCATAGCTAATATTTGAGTGTGTTGCATGAATCGATCAATGATTGAGCATGATGGGCTAGGGATAACTTTCTTTAGTGTTGATATTTTGAAAGACATGGTTGCTTGTTGGCATGCTTGAGTATTGAAGTCATTATGTTAAAACTAGACTATTGCTTTGAATCTTCTACAAGTCCAAATGTCCATGCTATACAAAATAAAAGAATATGAGATGAACATGTTAGGCAACATTCCACATCAAAAATTCTGTTTTTATCATTTACCTACTCGAGGACGAGTAGGAATTAGGCTTGGGGATGCTGATACGTCTCCAACGTATCTATAATTTTTGCTTCTTCCATGCTATTATATTATCATTCTTGGATGTTTTACAATCATTTTATAACAACTTTATATCATTTTTTGGGACTAACCTATTGACATAGTGCCAAAGTGCCAGTTGTTGTTTTTGCTTGTTTTTTACTTCGTAGAATATCAGTACCAATTAGAGTCCAATCGCGACGAAACTTTTTGGAGGTTTTTTCTGCACCAGAAGACACCCAGTGGGCCAAAGAACTACCAGAGAGGTGAGCTGTGGAGGCCACAACCCACATGGGCACGCCAGGGGGCCCCCGGCGCGCCTTGGTGGGTTGTGCCCTCCACGAGGCCCCCCTTCACCGCCTCTGACGCCTATAAATTACCAAATATTCAGAAAACCCTAGGGGAGTCGACAAAACACAATTCCAGCCGCCGCAAAGTCCAGAACCTCGAGATCCAATCTAAACACCATCATAGAGGGGTTCATCGTCTTCATAGGTGCCGCTCCGATGATGTGTGAGTAGTCCACCATAGACCTATGGGTCTGTAGGCAGTAGTTAGATGGCTTCCTCTCTATCTTTTGATTCTCAATACAATGGTCTCTTGGAGATTTATTTGATGTAAACTTTTGCGGTGTGTTTGTTGGGATCAGATGAATTTTGAGTTCATGATCTATTTCTATCCATGAATATTATTTGAGTCTTCGTTGATCTCTTATATGCATGATTACTTATAGCCTCATATTTCTTCTTCGAATCTTTGGTTTAGTTAGCCAACTAGATCGATTTTTCTTGCCATGGAAAGAGGTGCTTTGTGATGGGTTCGATCTTGCGGTGTCCTTTCCCAGTGACAGAAGGGGCAGCAAGGCACGCATGTATCATTGCCATTAAGGATAACAAGATGGGGTCTATTCCTACATGAATAGAGCTTGTCTACATCATTTCATCGTTCTTATTGCATTACTCCGTTTTTCCATGAACTTAATACACTAGATGCATGCTGGATAGCGGTCGATGTGTGGAGTAATAGTGGTAGATGCAGGCAGGAGTCGGTCTACTTATCTTGGACATGATGCCTATATAATGATCATCGCCTTGGATATCGTCATGATTATTCGATCTTCTATCAATTTCCCAACAGTAATTTGTTCACCTACCGTGTGTTATACTCATGAGAGAAGCCACTAGTGAAACCTACGGCCCCCGGGTCTACTTTTCCAACATATTGCTTTCCGATCTATCTTTTTGCCTCTTTGTTTTCAGATCTACTAAACCAAAAACCCAAAAAATATTGCTGCACTTTTTATTTGCTCTTTTTATTTTGTGTTCTTGAGAGATCTATCTCTCCTATCTATCACTACCTAATCTATCTTTTTACCGTAGAGAGATTGACAACCTCTCTTTCGCGTCGGGTTGCAAGTATTTGTTATTTGTGTGCAGGTGCTGCTTATTTGGTGGTGGTGATCCTCCTACTGGTTCGATAATCTTGGTTTCATAACTGAGGGAAATACTTACCATCGTTGTGCTGCATCATCCCTTCCTCTTTGGGGAAATACCGACGCAGTCTCAAGCCACATCACGGTTGAATTGACAACTCAATTGTCAAGGCCAATAAATATTCTTTGGCTCCCCTTTTGTCGAATCAATAAATTGGGGTGAAATACTACCGTGAAGACTGTCGCGACCCCCTATACTTGTGGGTTATCAAGACCTTTTTCTGGCACCGCTGCTGGGGAGCATAGCTCTATTTATTGTGTTAACTTGAGGATATCCAATTTCCACTATGAAGAATCTGAAAGACAGTCGAACTAAGATCGTCCCCTCTCGCACGAGAGGAGGTACGGAACTGCCATCTAGCTCTGCTTTTGATTCACATACTGTTTTGAATCAGCTTGTTACACCACCGCATGTTAATCGTCGTGATATGTCACATGAATTTGATGATGCTACCTCTGAAATTAATGATGATACTATTGCTACACATGTTGAAACTGAAACTGTTCCACTGAATGAATTACTTGATGCTCATATTGCTAAAGCTAGGGAATTTGAAAATGCTAAAAATGATGTGGACTTTGAATCACCTGTTACACCTCGCTCTCCTAATAGATATGAATTGCCTTATGTACCTGAAGGTTATTTCATGGATAAGGAAACAGCTAGGGATTTCTTTTCTTGTGAAAATACAGATGACTTGAAGAAAATGCTATGCAAACTAAAAGAAAAATCTATGATGGAGAAAATGAAATATGATCCTAAATTTGCCACTTATCCTATTTTTGTTACTGATAAGGATTATGAGTTCTCTGTAGACCCTTAATTAATTCCTATAGTAGAGTCTGATCCTTTCCACGGTTATGAAAATGAAACTGTTGTCAAAAACCTTATGAAACTCAATGATATGGTTGCTCTGTTTACCAATGATGAAAAGATACACTACTATTATATCCTTAAGCTTTTTTCCTTTCTCGCTAAAAGGCGAGGCCAATGAATGGTTCCTTTCTCTTGCTCCTGGTTGTATGTGTAGTCCCCAGGATATGCTTCATTACTTTTTCTGAAAAATATTTTCCTACTCATAAGAAACAAGCTGCCTTACAGAAATATTTAACTTTACGCAAATTGAAGAAGAGAATCTCCCTCAAGCTTGGGAGAGGCTTCTCCAGTTACTTAGAGCTTTGCCTGATTGTCTTCTTAAGAAAAATGAAATTCTTGATATCTTTTATAATGGACTAACCGATGCTTCTAGGGACTTCCTAGATAGTTGTGTTGGTTGTGTTTTCAGGGAAAGAACGGTCAGTCAAGCTGAAGAACTATTGAATAACATATTGCAAAATGCCGATGATTGGACACTTCCTGAACCACCTCCGGAACCTATTCAAAAGAAAAGAGGTATTCTATTCCTCAACCCTGAAGATATGCAAGAAGCAAAAAGATCTAGGAAGGAGAAAGGTATTAAAATTGAGGATATCAAGAAATCACCACCTTTTGAATAAATACATGGACTTGATACCCCTATACAGGTAGTAGAGGTAAACTCTCTCCGTTCCTTTAGTAAAAATGATATACCTTACACTAAGACTCCTGAACAATGCATGGATGAGTTTGCCAATTACGTTGTTAAGCAAGAACACTTCAATAATTATGTTAAGGATCAATTGAGACGTAATACCATGATGATAGACCGCTTAAGTGACTTGATGTTTAGAATTGCGAATGATGCCAAAGGTCTAGGTAAACATGCTTCTATGGTTCACACTCAACTAGACCAAGTTGCTAAGTCACAAAATGATTTGCTTGCTGAAGTAAATAATAGTATGAATGATCATGTTGTTAGAGTAATGACTAGGGGAGGTCGTATGACCCAAGAACCTCTCTATCCGGAAGGTCATCCTAAAAGAATAGAACATGATTCTCAGAAAATTAATGTTGATGCACCTAGTTCCTCTAATAAGAAAAAGAAGAAGAAAAATGATAGGAACTTGCATGCTCCTAGTGAACTTGTTGTAGAAACACCCACTGAGAACCATAATGATGTTTCTATTTCTGATGCTAAGACCCAGTCTGGTAATGAACATGCACCCAGTGATAATGAAAAGGAGGATGAAAATAATATTGTGCATGCACATGGTCCACCAGATAGTAATAAAGAACATGATAACGATGTAGAGATAGAAACTGTCGAGGATCTTGATAACCCACCTCCTAAAAATAAACGTTATGATAAGAGGGACTTTGTTGCTAGAAAATATGGAAAGGAAAGAGAGCCATGGGTTCAGAAACCCATGCCATTCCCTCGTAAGCCTTCGAGAAGTAGGGACGAT
The DNA here is from genome assembly GCA_039707655.1 of Elymus sibiricus. Lineage (NCBI taxonomy): Eukaryota > Viridiplantae > Streptophyta > Magnoliopsida > Poales > Poaceae > Elymus > Elymus sibiricus. Next base: position 349,591,671 of record CM077669.1, on the reverse strand, counting down.
GGAGATTTTGAGCGCTTTGCTGAAATGATTAGACCTGTCTTTTTTGCGTACTCGTTTGCCGATATATTGAAATGCCTCCGTATGCTAAGTATATGAAAGATATTATTACCAACAAAAGAAAAATAGTTGAAACTGAAATTGCTAGTGTGCTTGCCAATTATTCTTTTGATGGAGGAATACCTAAGAAGCTAGGAGATCCTGGTATACCCACAATACCTTGCTCTATTAAAAGAAATTATGTTAAAACTGCTTTATGTGATTTAGGGGCCGGTGTTAGTGTTATGCTTTTCTCCATTTATAAAAAGACTTGATTTGAGTAAGCTTACACCTACTGAGATATCTTTGAAAATGGTTGATAAATCCACTGCTTTACCTATTGGGATTTGCGAGGACGTCCCTGTTGTGGTTGCAAATGTTACTATCTTGACAGACTTTGTTATTCTTGATATGCCCGAGGACGACAATATGTCGGTCATCCTTGGTAGACCCTTTTTAAATACTGTAGGGGCTGTTATTGATTGCAATAAAATCACGGTTACCTTTCATGTCAATGGCAAGCAACATACCGTGCATTTATCGAAGAAGCAAATTTTGGTTAATAATATTAATGTCATTGAGCCTACTCCCATGGTTATCATTCAAAGTTTTGCAATTCCTCCACCTACTGTCAAGAAGAAATATTATAATCTTATTGTTGGGGAGATGCAAATCCCCATTGAGGTAACATAGTGATATACAAAAATTCCTCGGTTGCATGTTAATTGGAAACGGTTGTTAATAAGACTTGATCAGCCTTATTAATGGATCCTTTTAGGAAGGCATGTGATTGATGAATTTAGTACTCACAACTCTCTGTATCAAAAGTTTATCCTCTGTTATTTTCGGTTTATATAAAATAAATTAGCTTGATTTTCCGTTTTTCTGTTTTTCCCGTGCATAGAAAAATGACCAAAAATAAAAAGTCTCAGATTGCCACAAAATTTTAACATGATTTTTTTTGGAATATATAAGAATTTTTGGCATAAAAATTGCAGCAAGGGAGTGCACCTGTGGGCCACAAGCCAACAGGGCGCCCCCTAGGCCGCGTCATGATGGCTTGTGGGGCCCACAGGGGCCCCTGCCTTATCCCTTCAGCCCACTCCTTCTCCTACCTCCACAAAAAAATTCCTAGCACTCTCTCTCCCGTGTTCTTCCTCTAGAAACTGAAATTTTCAATCTCTTTGCTCGAAACTCCGTTTCTGAAACTCTTTTGAGGAATTGCTCCTTGGTATGTGACTCCTCCACTCCTCCAATTATTTTTTTAGTGGTTTATATTTTGCATAATGTGCTGCACTTGGTGCTACAGAAAATGAGCTTGCATGTTGAATTCTTTGAGTTCCAAGTAGTATGAATGCTTGATATGGCATCTAGGCATCATTATGAGTAGTTGCTATCAATCATGCAAAGTTTTATTGACATGAATTTGTGGCTCTAAATTTTCAGAAAATTTGTGCTTAGGAAAATGAATTTCTTAAGGAAAGATTCTTCAAGACGAAGCCCCAAGGGAGTTGCTAGGAGAACTTAGGACCGCGACATCAACATTGTTTGCAACAGGAGGTTAGGCCCTGTGAATGGCCACATACGCCCTTTATGAATGAAGCGGGTTTCTATGAAGAATTCATGCAATTCATTGCAAATGCCGGGCTTGCCGACTTCCTCGCAGATGAGTGTGACCAATATTATCTCCTTACTAATTCCTTCGTGCAAAACTTTCACTTCACAAATACACCCGGTGCTCCCACAATACGTTTTGACCCTTATGCCACAAACTATGAATTGCCTCTACATGAATTTTGTGAAATATGTTTGCTTCCCTCCGATGGGGGAATGCAAGAGCCTAAGCCTGAGGAGTTTGAGGACTTCCTCCCCACCTTAATTGTGGGAGAAACTAGGGGCATTTCAAACGCTAGAGCCACTAGTTTGCAATTTCCGTCTGTGCACTAATTTTCTCTTTCTATAGGAAAATGCATAACTGCCATGGAACAGGGTGGTGGTCTCAGTGCCCCCACCCTGGCTATTTTGTGCCGCGCACTTTATGGTGTAATTCTTACAACTTAGGAGCTATTGTCGCGCGCCGATTAATTCTTAACCGAACTAAAGGCAAGGTTCATGGTGGTATTTATGTCACGCGCTTGGCGAAGCGTTTTGAAGTTGCTATACGCCCTACTGATTACTTGCTGCCTAAGGTTTATCTTGATCACCAGTCCATGATGGAACACCAATTTATTGAGGAACCTAGACCACCGCAACATCTTCGTTACAACTTAGTATTGAGCGAAAAAACTTGCGATATTATTCCTTGCCTGCACCCCCTTTGTTTAATTATCATGCCAGGAGGGGATACAAAATAATGCCAGAAGATATATTTGCTTACTGGAATGAACTGGCTGCTGCAGAGGCCGGGGTCCAGGCATGGGATGCTCAGGTGCCCCCGCAGGAACACTTTCCCGGACCTGATGGCTATTATCAATGGTGATCACCAAGCTTGGCAAACACCTAAGCTTGGGGGAGTACATATTTCTCACCGACATTACATTCATGTTCACACACTTCATATAAATTGCCGGTGGTCATCCTCTTTCATTGTATATCCATATTAGTTTTATTTTTCGCTTTCTTCTTGTGTGTTTGAAAAACTTTGGAAAATCCAAAAATATCTCTCGCTTATTTTTAGTTATCTTTCCCCGTTTAATTATCTTTAGCACTAAAAAGAAAACCCAAAAAGATTTCCTTTGCATGTTGGGAGCTTTCCTGTCTAAATAATTTTTCTAGTTCTTGTTTTCCCTTAATTTATTTGCTTGCTTGAGAAAAACAAAAACTCCAAAATTATTTCAATGTGTTTCTCTAAATTTCTTTTCTTTTTGATTGAGTCTTTTAAAGGAGAAGACCAGGATGAAAATGATGAGTGGCTCTTATATGCTTTATTGATTGATCTAACAGAGAGCCAATATTACCATGTCTTCTCCTTTATCTAAAACTGCCCTGTAGATTCCAGCTTAGTCCATGGTATTCTTGCACTATTATTATTATCACATCATTCGGTCATGCAAGTGAAAGGCAATAATGATGATATTTGTCGAAGTGGTCGTGGCAAAGGAAGCTGGTATGAACTCTTCTTGTTTTCTGTCTTTGTAAATATGTTTAGCTCATTCGATCTTGATTCAATATATTATGAGTGAACATGTTCATGATGACAATTAGAGATTATAGCTTCTCATGCCATGCTTAAAGATCTAGTAGTGAATAATGACTTATCTTATAGACCAACATGCATTAAAATGGTTATGATGTGGTATGGTAGTATGGTATTTCCCTCTGAGAAATTCAAGCGGCTTGACTTGGCCCACGTGCAAACATGTAGTTGATTCAAAACCAATGCAGCCTTCATGATGTTTAAATTCAGAGTGTTCATATCCTACTCTTGATATGTCCAATGTTAATTATTCATAATGCATACCTATGACCGTTTTCGCTCTCTAGCTGGTCGCTTCCTAACCTATTGCTAGCCTTTGCCAGTACTAAGCGGGAATGCTACTTGTGCATCCAAAACCTTTAAACCAAGTTATTCCACATGAGTCCACCACATCTACCTATATGCGGTATTACCTTGCTGTTCCAAGTAAATTTGCATGCGCCATCTCTAAATATTCAAATAAATATCCATTTTGTGCACTCGTCTCGCTCATGGAGCAACGAGGCGGTCGATATCTTCCATGCTAAGGGAGTTACTCTCAAGACGGTCGTTTATTCGCCGTCATTGCATGCGAGAGGCTGGTAAAAAGGATGCCCAGTCCTGCATAATCAAAATTAATTAAACAAAACTCCTTGGGACAGTTGATATGTTGGCATGCATCCGTGGATTCGGTCAGCCATGGTTTGTGTATGGATGGTGGATAGGAATAAACTTTACTATTCTGTTTGGGAACCACCAATAATGAGTTTAGCATGGAGGATATTGAAAACCTTTGTCGTAACGTTGACAAGAAAAGTGCACCACCCCAAAACTATATTTCAATCCTGTTTTATAACTTGAGCTCTGGCACCTCTGCAAATCAATGCTTCCCTCTGCGAAGGGCCTATCTATTTATTTTTATATTGAGTCATCACCCTCTTACTAAAAGCACCAGACCGGAGAGCACTATTGTCATTCTTATGCATTGAGTCTAGTTAATGTTGGATGTGAGCACGACTGGATCTTTTCTACCCTAAATTATAATGTTTAGTCGCTACTTGAACCTCAGAGGTGCTCTGCATTTATGTTTTGCGGTCTCAGAAAGGGCTATCGAAATACCATGTCACCATATTATATCATGATTGTTTTGACAAATTGTTGGCATGTGAGATGTTTTATTATTACGTGCTAGTTGGTTATGTCTTGCCATGAGTTAATATGATGTTTAGTTGTTATCATGGATGTGGTTATTTATAATTTATGCTGAAAACTTGAGCACTAGCTAAGCATGTGTATAACGACGAGAACAAAAGAGTTTGTAAAGGTTTTCTTTATCACTTTCAGTTTGTCAACTGCATTGCTTGAGGACAAGCAATGAGTTAAGCTTGGGGAGTTGATACATCTCCAACGTATCTACTTTTCCAAACACTTTTGCTCTGGTTTTGACCTCTAATTTGCATGATTTGAATGGAACTAACTGAACTGACGCTATTTTCAGCAGAACTACCTTGGTGTTATTTTTGTGCAGAAATAAAAGTTCTCAGAATTAGACGAAACTTTTTGTGGATTTTTTCTAGGATTTATAATGAATTATGGAGTGAAGACCTGCTCGAGGGAGGCCACCTATGGGCCACAAGCCAACAGGGCGCCCCCCTAGGATGCGCCCTGTTGCGTGCTGGGGCCCACGAGGCTCCTATGAGCCTGATTCCAGTCCTATAAAATCACATCTTCAGAGAAAAAATAATAGAGAAGTTTTCATCGTGCTTCACGAGACGGAGCCACAGCCACCTCCTCTTCTTCCTCGGAGGGTTGATCTGGAGTCCGTTTGGGGCTCCGGAGAGGGGAAATCGTCGTCGTCGTCATCACCAACCCTTCTCCATCAACACCGCCATGATGCTCACCACCGGGAGTGAGTAATTCCTTTGTAGGCTTGCTGGACGGTGGTGGGATTGCATGAGATCGATCATGTAATTGAGTTAAGTTTGATACGGCTTGATCCCTGTATCCACTATGTTCTAAGATTTATGTTGCTATGACTTTGCTATGCTTAATGCTTGTCACTAGGGCCCAAGTGCCATGATTTCAGATCTGAACATATTATATTACCTCTGAATATAAGATTGGTTTGGATCCTATCTTGCAAGTTGTATGCACCTATTACGTGTCTTGATCCGCATACCCCAAGGTGAAATAATTGGGATTCTTTCTGGTGATTGCCGTAGTTTGATTAGTTCATGTATTCGCCATGTGTTAATGCTTTGTTCCGGTTCTCTATTAAAAGGAGGTCTTAATATCCCTTAGTTTCCAATAGGACCCCGCTGCTACGGGAGGGTAGGACAAAAGATGTCATGCAAGTTCTTATCGCAAGCACGTATGACTATATACGGAATGCTTGCCTATATTATATTGATGAATTGGAGCTAGTTCTGTGTCACCCTAGTGTGTAACAGTTACATGATTGATGTCATCTAAATCATTATCCATCACCGATCCACGTGCCTACGCTTTACATATACTGAATCATGCTAAGTTACTATTGCTACCGTTATTGTCACAACTGTTACAAAATTGCTGCTGTCACTATTGCTGATACTTTTGCTACTAATATTTACCGTGCTACTAAACCTTTGCTGCAGAGAGATATCCCAGGTGCAGTGGAATTGACAACTCAACTGTCAAGGCCAATAAATATTCTTTGGCCCCCTTGAGTTGAATCAATAAATTAGGGTGAAATACTACCCGTGAAGAATGTCGCGATCCCCTATACTTGTGGGTTATCAGTGGCAGGTGTGGACGATCAAGTAGATAGAGGCTCTTTCCAACTTTGGAATTAATGAGCATCTATATATAGGGGGCATATCCACAAGATCTTTTTTGGTCAGCAGCAGACCTCTTGATTGTCTCTACAATCAAATCCATCACCCTAATTCTGGTGTGGGTGTCTGCATGATGCAGCATATTGATGGAGTACCACCTGATCATCTTGTCATCACCTGATTTAGGCATCAAGGTGTACCTCATAATGGTGTTGGTGGTGGGTAGTCCTGTTTGCAAGAAGTAGACAGAGCCAAGCTTGTGTGTGATACTCGTGATCTGCGTTGGGTTTTCCGTGAAGAGGAACGGGTTATCGCAGCACAAAGTGGGTAAGTATTTCCCTCAGTTATGAAACCAAGGTTATCTAACCAATAGGAGTATCAATCCTCAACCGTCTTCAGTGGCTGCACACAAAAGAACAAACAACTTGCACCCAACGCGGGCAAGAGGGTTGTCAATCCCCTTGATCTCGTTATTTGCAAGCAAATGAGTTGTTTAGATAATTGTAGATAATTGTAAATTGTAAAATAAAATAAAAGATAAATAAAGGCAGCAAGGTAATAGCAGTGTTCGTAAATATATAAGTGAATAGTCCCGGGGGGCATAGTTTTCCCTAGCGACATCTCTCATGTAGGCAGCATACGGTGGGTAACAAATTACTATTGGGCAATTGATAGAAAAGGGGATAGTTATGTGATTTTCACGCGAATGATCATGTGTATATAGGCATCACATACATCAACAAATAGGCCGACTCCTGCCTGCACCTATTACTATTACTCCACTCATCGACCGCTATCCAACATGCATCTAGAGTATTAAGTATAACAGTGTAATGCATGGAGAACGATGACATGATATAGACAAAGTAAACTCAAGCAATATGAATGAACCCCATCGTGTTATCCTTAGTAGAAACAACACAAAGAAGCATCTTGTCCCCTACTTTGTCACTGGGATATAGAAACTCGTCAGGTTCAACCTACCACAATGCACCACTCCCACTGAAGATAGATCAATCTACTTGGCCAAAGCACATCAATAAATCGGAGAGCATTACAAAGCTATAATGATCATGCAAATAAGAATCTTAATATTCAGAGGTGACTCAAATACTTTTCATGAATAATCTGAACATAAACCCACAATTCACCGGATCCCAACAAACACACCGCACAATAGGATTACATCGGATAGATCAAAGCGAAGATGTGATGACCATTGTATTGAAGATCAAGAGATAGAGAGATTGCCATCTAGGTACTAGCTATGGACCCATAGGTGTGTGGTGAACTACTCACACATCATCATGAGGGTAGCAAGGTTGATGTAGAGGCCCTCCGTGATCGATCTCCCCTCCGGCAGGGTGCCAAAACGGGAGCTCCAAATGGCCTCACGACGGAACAGAGACTTGCGGCGGCATAAAAAGAGTTCCGGGACTGCCTCTAGGGTTTTTAGGATATATTACAATTTATAGGCCAGAGAGGGGCGTCGGGAGACACCCGAGGGAGGCACAAGCCATCAGGGCTCGCCCCCCAGGGCGCGCCCTGTTGGCTTGTGCGGCCCTCGTGCGGCTCCCGACCTCCTTCTGAAGCTTCCAGGTCTTCTTTTGGTCTAAAAAATCATCAAAAAGTTTCATGGCAATTGGATTTCGTTTGGTATTATAAACCTGAAAAGTGAAAAACATGCACAAAACAACAACTGGCACTGGGTTAATAGGTTAGTGCTCAAAAATATTATAAATTGGTAAATAAAGAGCCAAAAAGTATCCTAGAATGATAATATATCAGCATGGAACAATAAAAAATTATAGATACGTTGGAGACGTATCAAGCATCCCCAAGCTTAATTCCTGCCTGTCCTCGAGTAGGTAAATGATAAAAACAGAATTTTTGATGTGACATGTTGATACGTCCATTTAGCATCATGATTTATTACTGTTATTTATAATGTTTTTATGCATAATAATGCTTTAGGGAGTGATTCTAATGCCTTTTCTCTCATAATATGCAAGGTTTACACAAAGAGGGAGAATACCGGCAGCTGGAATTCTGGATCTGAAAAAGCATATCAGAGATATCTATTCTGCACATCTCCAAATAAGCTGAAACTTCATGGAGAATTATTTTGGAATATATGAAAAATACTGGAGCAAATAACTACCGAAGGGGGGCCACCTGGTGAGCACAAGACACTAGGGCGCGCCAGCCCCCCAGACGCGCCCTAGTGGGTTGTGCTCAGCCCAGCCCACCAACGGTGCCCATATTCTGGTACTCAAGGTGTTTTAACCTAGAAAAAAATAAGGAGAGGACTTTCGGGATGGAACGCCGCCGTCTCGAGGCGGAACTTTGGCAGGAGCACTTTTGCCCTCCGGCAGAGCGATTCCGCCAAGGGAACTTCCCTCCCGGAGGGGGAAATCGAAGCCATCGTCATCACCAACACCCCTCTCATCTTTGGGAGGCCAATCTTCATCAACATCTTCAATAGCACCGTCTCCTCTCAAACCCTAGTTCATCTCTTGTGTTCAATCTTTGTATCGAAACCTCAGATTGGTACCTGTGGGTGACTAGTAGTGTTGATTACATCTTGTAGTTGATTACTATATGGTTTATTTGGTGGAAGATTATATGTTCAGGTCCATTATGCTATCTAATACCCCTCTGATCTTGAGCATGAATATTATTTGTGAGTAGTTACCTTTGTTCTTGAGGTCATGGGAGAAGTCATGTTGCAAGTAATCATGTGAATTTGGTATGTGTTCGATATTTTGATGATATGTATGTTGTGATTCCCTTAGTGGTGTCATGTGAACGTTGACTACATGACACTTCACCATCCTTGGTCCTAAGGGAATGCATTGTGGAGTAGTTATTAGATGATGGGTTGCTAGAGTGACAGAAGCTTAAACCCTAGTTTATGCGCTACTTCGCAAGGGGCTGATTTGGATCCAAACGTTTAATGATATGGTTAGATTTTATCTTAATACTTTTCTCGTAGTTGCGGATGCTTGCGAGGGGGTTAATCATAAGTGGGAGGTTTGTTCAAGTAAGAACAGCACCCAAGCACCGGTCCACCCACATATCAAATTATCAAAGTAGCGAACGCTAATCAAACCAACATGATGTAAGTGACTAGATGAAATTCACGTGTACCCTCAAGAACACTTTGCCTATTATAAGAGACTGTTCTGGCCTGTCCTTTGCCACAAAAGGATTGGGCTACCTTGCTGCACTTTATTTACCGTTACCGTTACTTGCTCGTTACCAATTATCTTGCTATCAAACTATCTATTACCTACAATTTTAGTGCTTGCAGAAATTACCTTGCTAAAAACCACTTGTCATTTCCTTCTGCTCCTCGTTGGGTTTGACACTCTTACTTATCGAAAGGACTACGATTGACCCCCTATACTTGTGGGTCATCACATGCCATCCATTATGTAATCTTATGCATGTATGCTCATTGAGAAACGATGAATCAACAAATATTAATATAGAAATATTTATAAGTATAGGAAACAAAATCATCAATCTTTCAAAGTATACGATCCTCAAAGAATGTTAAACCCCTATTCATCTTATTATATTAGCAAAGAATGGCTCCATCTTCACCACATTAATACAAATGTCAAGCACCACGGTGTCCAAGTCAGGCAATTGGACTGTACTTTTTCAATATGCATCAACTTTTTATTCTTCATGCACTACATGAGCATGAGCCATTGGACATAGCATTTAGGTGGAATAGGGTATGGTGGTAGATGTCAAAGGGACAAAAAGTGGAGAAGACAGTCTCACATCAACTAGGCGTACCAACGGGCTATGGAGATGCCCATCGATAGATGTCAATGCAAGGAGTAGGGATTGCCATGCAAATGATGCACTAGAGCTATAAATGTATGAAAGCTCAAATGAAGTTTAGTGGGGTGTGCATCCAACTTGCTTGCTCATGAAGACCTCGGTCATTTGACAAAGCCCGTCATAGGGATATACAAGCCAAGTTTGTAATAATTAAAAGGTAATTCCCACTAGCATATGAAAATGACATATCAAGAGACTCTCTACATGAGGAGCAAAGTGCCACTTTGAGGCACAAGTGTGGTAAAAGATAGTAGCAAAGTCCCTTCTCTCATTTTCTCTCATTTTTTTATTCAGAATGGTGGGCTCATTTGGCCTCCCCCATATTTATTTCCTCACTATCGGTGCACTAGGACAGGGGTATCTAGTGGCCCTGACTTATGCAGAGGCAGTAGTAGCAAAACCCGTTGGGAAAAGCTACCACACCACCAAGCAAGCATTCAAGAACCAGCACCCGGCAGCAACGACCTGTGGGAAGCCAAGCAAACACCGGCAACACCAGCACAACGGCCCAGGAGGGGCCCAAAGCGCGCCACCCACGTCCCCGGAGCCTGCCGGGGACTGAGGCACGCACATCTCAGGAAGACCCGGCAAGCCATCCCCCGACAGGCACGAGCCAACCAGCCACCGCTCCACCGCATCACTATGCCAGTCACTTATCGATACGGTGTCGAGCCCTCAAGTGGCTAAGTGGCTCTCGCTAAGCACGTAGTGACGCACCGGGAGACAGATTATACCCAGTTGACACCCGTCCAGCGGCGTGTCAAGACCCTAAGCGACGGCTAGCTAGGCGGTGGCAAGAGCTTGCCGGGGATGCACCCCCGAGCGCCACCTAGTCTAGTAATCATGATATTTTGTCCTAAATGCCAAATTTAGGTATGATAGCTCTGCTAAGCTATCTAGTTGATAGATAATGACTGTTTTGCCATTGTGGTTGCCCCTTGCACTATAAAAGGAGGCCCGAGGAAACCTAGCTCAAGATTCGGACCTTTGGACACTTGTACTCGCGTAGTAGCTCATCCCGACAGCAACCCTTGCCGGGAGTTGAGCGCTGCGTGTTCATCGTGTTCCTTCGATCAATCCACCCAAAGCAGGTGTAGGGTTTTACGCTTCACAGCGGCCCGAACCTGGGTAAAAATGTCAGCGTCCTGATCGTCGCGCTGTCTCATGGTCCCCGCTCTTTGTGCAACGTGACCCCCCTTGCCGAACCACAAGGGGCCTCTGGTCCCATAGGTGATCACGAGCATCCGTGCCCTGACATCTTACGATTAACTAAAACTTGGCGAACGCCTACATCTTTTGACTTATAAAAAGATAAGTGCCCTGTAATGCCTTTCTTGTCCCTCTCCTTCTAGGGGTTTGATGGAAAAGAAGTAGAGGCCAAAAGGAGCGCCTGGCTGGGATTCGGTGCCTCCTCGCCAGGACCAGAGGGACGCGTCCGAAGAGTAGAAGGGCCCCATCCCCAGGCAGGGCGGACGAAGCCGACGGAGCAGACAAGACCGACAATGGGAAAGAAGGCGGAGGGCAGGTGCAGATGGTAGCGCTGCCGGAGCCCAGCTGGTAATGATGGTGCTGCCGGGGAACGCGACGCATCGGATCCCTCATCCGCGCTCCTGATGCGTCGTGGGTTCCCGACCACCATCGTCTTCCTCATCGCCACCACTCGAGGGAACGCCTCCGCCATCGTCTAAGCTCCCGACGCGGTAGCCAGGGGGGCCCACAGAGAGCATGGTCGTCTCTAGTGGCCAAAGGCGGAGAATCCCCCCTGCCTTCAAAAAGCAAGCACGAGCGAAGAACTCACACCCATACGTGCCATCCAGGGCACTGTGGGCGGAGAACTTCACTGCGGTAGATGGCGAACCACGGCTGCAACCGCGCACATGCAATCGGCGACCGTGCGGATGATCTTTCTCCATCACCCTGAAGAAGGAGTGCGGGAACCACGGTCCACCGCGACGCTGTGTCTCCGTTATAGACTCCGGCGCGGTGACGACCGCACGACGCTCCATCAAGGCTAAAGAAGCGGGCGACGCAGCGGCAGGCGTGCCGCCGTCATCGTCCCCGGCGCAACCATCACGCCGCCCGCTCCCCCATCCGAGACTCCTCCGGCTAACCTTCAGCTCAAAGTCGTTGGTCCAGAGCGAGGGCTGAGCGTAGGCACGAGGGGAGGGCCCTGCGTTGACAAACGCCCTCGCCAGGACCTTCCCCCTGACCATCAGGGAGGAAGGGGCAGCTCAAAGACGAACCAGAAGTGAAGGACAAACAATGTGGACTTGGGATAAAGGAGGAGATGGAGTTGGATGGGCATCGCCACCGTGACCCCCTAATTTATAGGGGAGAGCACGGGGGACTGGCTCTCCCCCGCTCCAGAGCGGCCGCCCATCTCCACCAATCCCACTACCCACGACTCACGGGCGAACAGGTAACCGCCCCATTGCTCCAATCCATGGCGCTGCGGTTTCTGCCACGATCGGGCCTTTAAGTCACGAGCGCCCACCGCAAGCTCCTCGCCATGCATGCGGCGCGCGTGGCGCAAACGGCCTGAGGTGGTGGGACAGTGCTAACCAGTAAATTGGCAGTTACCCCCTCACATTGCACGCCTGTGCATAATTTTTGGGCATGACCCAACGACACTGGGCAAGCGCGTGTGGGCCAGACCCGAGGGCTCCTGTCGGTGCACTAGGACAGGGGTATCTAGTGCCCCTGACTTATGCAGAGGCAGTAGTAGCAAAACCCGTCGGGAAAAGCTACCACACCACCAAGCAAGCGTTCAAGAACAAGCACCCGGCAGCAACGACCTACAGGAAGCCAAGCAAACACCGGCAACACCAGCACAATGGCCTAGGAGGGGCCCAAAGCGCGCCAGCCACGTCCCCGGAGCCTGCCGGGGACCGAGGCGCGCACATCTCAGGAAGACCCGGCAAGCCATCCCCCGGTAGGCACGAGCCAACCAGCCACCGCTCCACCGCATCGCTACACCAGGCACTTATCGATGCGGTGTCGATCCCTCAAGCGGCTAAGTGGCTCTCGCTAAGAACGTGGCGACGCACCGGGAGACAGATTATACCCAGTTGACACCCGTCCAGCGGCGTGTCAAGATCCTAAGCGACGGCTAGCTAGGCGGTGGCAAGAGCTTGCCGGGGATGCACCCCCGAGCGCCACCTAGTCTAGTAATCATGGTATTTTGTCCTAAGTGCCAGAGTTAGGCATGATAGCTCTGCTAAGCTCTCTAGTCGATAGATAATGACTGTTTTGCCATTGTGGTTGCCCCTTGCACTATAAAAGGAGGCCCGAGGCAACCTAGCTCAAGATTCAGACCTTTGGACACTTGTACTCGCGTAGTAGCTCACCCCGACAGCAACCCTTCCCGGGAGTTGAGCGCTGCGTGTTCATCGTGTTCCTTCGATCAATCCACCCAAAGCAGGAGTAGGGTTTTATGCTTCACAGCGGCCCGAACCTGGGTAAAAATGCCAGCGTCCTAATCGTCGCGCTGTCTCATGGTCTCCGCTCTTTGTGCAACGTGACTCCCCTTGCCGAACCACAAGGGGCCTCTGGTCCCATAGGCGATCGCGAGCATCCATGCCCCAACACTCACTGGGACAATTCTCTAACAATGATGATCATCATACTTTTATTTACTTACAACTCGATATGTAGAACTGGTACGAAGATATGACTCTGTATGAATGCCTCTGGCAGTGTACCAGTATGTGCAATGATCTAGCATGACATGTATCAAAAATATGATGAACGTGGCTTTGCCACAAATACTATGTCAGCTCTATATGATCATGCAAAGCAATATGACAATGAACGAACTAGTCATGTGAAGTGACGATGGAATTTTCATGGCAATATATCTCTGAATGGCTATGGAAATGCCATGATAGGTAGGTATGGTGGATGTTTTGAGGAAGATATAATGAGGCTTATGTGTAATAGAGCGTATCATGTTACGGGGTTTGGATGCACCGGCAAAAGTTGCACCGATCCTTGAGGTGAGAATGGGCTATGCACCGTACCGAAGAGGCTAGCAAATATGAGAAGGTGAGATTGCGTATGTCCATGGTTTCACATTAGTCATAAAGAACTCATATACTTATTGCAAAGTTTTATTAGTTTTATCATAAATCAAAGCACTACTCGCATGCCCCGAGGGAAGAGTGTCGGTGTCAAAACCGGCGGATCTCGGGTAGGGGGTCTCGAGCTGTGAGACTAGAATCGAGGGTAACAGGAGATGAAGGGGACAAGGTTTTACCCAGGTTCGGGCCCTCCTATGGAGGTAATACCCTATGTCATGCTTGATTATATTGATGGTATGAGGATTACAGAGTTGATCTACCTCGAGATCGTATGACTAAAACCCTAGATGAGTTCTGTTGGCCTACAACCTAAAACCCTCCGACTTATATAGACGCCGGGGGTACCTAGGGTTTACACATGGTCGGTTACACGTCGAAGGGATAAACATGCCTATTCACTACTTTAAACATGGAGGATACGCCACGATTCTAGAAGCTTCCTTCCTGGAGTCTGGGTCTTCAATCAATCCAGTGCCCGGCAAACGACCCATATAGTCCGGCCCATAAGAAATAGGTCGGCCTCCCGAGGACCCCTTAAACCAGGACTCCCTCGGTAGCCCCCGAACTAGCCTCCAACGCCAAGGGTCCTAGCTTCAGCTGCTTTGTGTGATCAAAGTCTTCGGCTTGCGGGGCGAGTTCCTTCCTCCAAATAGTGATCGGCCGAGTTTAGTTCGGCCTCCGACAACGTGTAGTTTTCCCGATCATAGATCGTCCGAACACCATGAGTAACCGGCCCTGAAGACCAAACGTCAAGGAGTAAATAGTGATCCCTGACAACCTTCCAGACAAAAGGTCACGGCCCACCACGACCACTGAACCAGTCGTAAAGACTCGATTCGCCCTTCGAGGCCGTTTTCACCAGCACGATCCATCAATGCACAGATCGTGTCCCGTTTTACACGGGATATGTTTAATCACGCGTGTATAATGGCACGCACGTCTTGGGAAGTGGAGAGATTCACGGTGTCGTGAAGGGTGGCTAACCGGCAACAAGCTCAATAAAAGGGGAAGAAAACCCCAAGGTTTTAACCGCACACCTCATTCGCATCCCTGCTTCTCCAACCCTCCGAGCTTCCAGAGCCCAGTTCTAGGTTTTCCACCCTTCCTCCTCCGAGCTCAGCCATGGCCAGCTCTGGTTCCAACGGCAAGTGGGAGGCTTCCACGGTCACTGATCAGGACATCCGGGACCTCAAGGACGTCGGCTACCTCCCCGCCAACATCTTCCACCGCGCTGCGGAGGAGGGCCAGGTGATCCCCACCCCCAAACAAGGCGAGATGGTGGTTTTCATTCCTCACTTCATCCGAGGATTGAGCTTCCCGCTCCACCCCTTCTTGAGGGGCCTCATGTTCTTTTACGGTCTCGACTTCCATGACCTCCCACCGAACTCATTCATGCATATATCGACCTTCATCATCGTCTACGAGGCCTTCCTGCGGGTCGAACCACACTTTGGACTATGGCTCAAGATCTTTAACATCAAGCCGAAGTGTGTCACAGGCGCACACGCAGACTGCGGCGGGGCGGTCATCAGCAAGCTTCCTCGCGCGGTATGGCCGTCTGGCACCTTCATCGACACCATCAAGACTTGGCAAAAGAGTGGTTTTATATCACCGAGCCAAGGGAGGAGGGCGGAACTGTTCCTGCCGAATTCAGATCCGGCCCCCCGACCAGATTGACCTCATGGGTCCGAAAAGGCCTTGATTGGGGGTCGGATACCAAGGTGGATGACCTGCAGAGGGGCATCGCCTCCCTGATAAAAGATAACATTGATCTGACCAACGTGGTCCAGATTATGCTCCGGCAGCGCATCCTCCCCTGCCAGCGCTGGGCCCCTCCTATGTGGACTTACCGGACTGACGATGATCCTACAATCCGTCAGCTCTTCCGCACCACTCGGGAGAAGCTATGGAAGGCGCTGTTCAAAGCGCAGGAGAAGTGGCCGGCCAAGAAGGAGGACAAGGGCTTGAGCGCCGACAAGCCCCTATCCGAGGTATAGCACAGTTTTATTTGATCGGCTCTGTCTTCCTAAAGAAAGTCTAAGCATTTTCTGATCACTTCCGCAGGAATGGTTGAGCAAGGCCACGGGCATCAAGTGTCCGGCTCCACAGCCCGAAGACCCTAGGTCTCCGCTGCTGTTGGAGATGCTCGTCGTGGCGCCTTACAAGGTGCCAGAGAAGAAGGAGAAGAAGAAACCAGGCCGAGCAGGCCTGCACATCAGGGACCAGCCGGAGGCTGTGTCCGAAGAAACCCATGCCTCCTTGAATCAAGAGGAGGAGCATGAGGGCGAGGAGGGAGGCGATTCCCCCCTCGTAGGAAAGAGGGCGGCGTCATCGGACGCCCTGGAGGATGTAGATCCTCCCGCCCCGAAGAAAGCGCGCCGGACACAGGTAGCTCTATCCGGTGACAGCTCGGACTCGGATACTGAGTCTGAGGACTTCGAGAGGGTTCCACGAAGGAACCTCAGGGTCAAGCCCCCACCTCGAAGGTAAAGATCCAAAGACCTCCTGAGCTATTAATGCTAAGTTTTTGAATGTTTATTAACATGTGAGTGCCTATTGATTTGCAGCCCACCGCGTATTCTCCCCACCGATCAAGTTTCGGATGGGGAGACCCCGCCCGTCGAGCTAGCGGAGAGCGGGACCGCGTCGCACCACTCCCCTCCGGGCGCCGCGAAGGATGCCGTGGAGGTGTCATCCCAACAGGCTCCCTTGGAGCCGGACACTTGAGGCGGGGGCAATGACGTCATGGTCGAGGCTAACACCTCGGCCGCCGAAGACCCGGGGGAGAGGCCCCTCCCGGATACTGAGGAGACCAGACGAGAAGATGTCCAGTCTCCTCCAAGGCTGTCTCCGGAGCGCACCATGCCTCCGGAGGCACCGGTTCAATCCCCGGTTGGAGATCGGGTCAACCGATCCCCACCGGCGCCACCGACCAATGGGTGGCCGGCTATGGGGGAGGCTCTGTCAAGCGCCTCCATCTCCGGGGAGCACCGCACCCTTATGGGTGCGGTATTGCAGAGCATTCAGTCTGTAGACAGCGGACTGAAGGAGGCCTTCAACGGTCTCCTGACGGGCTTCCAGGTAAGCCATGTAATGCTCTATTTTGTAAAATATTAATTTCATTGTGTTATCATTATATACATGACAGCCCCCAAGCCCTAGGTGAGGTTGGAAAAACTTACCTGGGGCTCAATAATAGACCGTCGTCCGAACTATGTACCAGACAGTATGCATTCGGAATGTCCTAACAGCCCGTAAAAGGACCGGACACAAGAGCATATTTATGATAGTTCGGAAACTTTGAACCCATATAACTTGATATGGTTTTGTTTTTTACAGGCTTCGTCGACGGCGGCGGCTGCTAATGCCGCCGAGCTAGACGAACTAAATCGGAAGCTTAAGAGCTCCGAAGACGAGCTTGACGCTCTGAACAAGAGATTCGACGAGGCGCAAGGTAAGCCGGAGTAGAATATCCAAATTCTTCATTACCGTACTGTCAACACAGTATTTTTTGATATGTTTAATGCTTACGCAGCCTCGGTGAAGGAAATTGAAAAGCTCAGAGCCGAGCTGGAGAAGGCGAAGCAAGAAACTGCGGTTGAGAGGGCGGCGGCCAAAGAAGCGGCTACCGCACTATCCGCTTTGAGAGCCACCAGCGACAAGCATGAGGCTCGGGTGGAGGAAATCCAACAGGAGCTCAAGGACGCCGGCTAGAAATGCAAGGTCCTTGAGCAGAAAGGCAAGGAGCAGGCCGCCGAACTATACACCCTGAAAACCGATCTCCAAAAGGAGCGGGTGGATAGACGGTTCTTTGAAGAGCAAGTCAGCTAGGCCCAGGCTATTATGGATGGTAAGCCGTTTTTATTGCAGTGTGTCTTCGGGGATAGCAAGTTCAAATTGCTCACCCAAGTATGGCGTTCCTCAGGCGCCTGCTCGGACCTTCAGAAGAGCGCCGCGGCCGCGAACCAATTCTATGCTTCACGGGGAGAAGGAGATGAAGCTCGGCTATTTTGGGCGCAATTTGAAGACCCCGAGCGCTCTCCTCTCCTTGTTGAGCAGCTGAAGCAGCTGATGGAGCTACATCGGCTGGCGGAGCCGGCCATGAAGGATCTCTGTATCTGGCTATGGCCCAACGAGCCATTGCCGGGCAGCTACTTCGGCCTGGTGCAGAAGCTGAGCGACGCCTCACCTCGGATTGACGCACTAAGGCGGTCTTCCTGCATCGAGGGAGCTCGGATGATCTTTGCGAAGGCCAAGGTGCACTGGCCGGGGCTGGATCCGATGAAGATAGCCATAGCCCCTCCGCCCCCTGGAAAGGAGCATAGGTGCCCCGAGCTGTACTTCTCCGCAGTAATGGAGGGTGCTCGGGCCATAGAGTCGCAGTGTTCGAGAGAGAACGTGTATGAATAAAGTGTTGTAATATGTCCGAAGACTTTTTAACGTGTTTATATTTATGATGCATGGTTTATCATGTCTTTCGTGTTTTTGCATCCTTTCTAACTCCTATATGGCCGTTAAAACTGAAAGCTGCGAGTCGTCGGCTTCAACCCCCATGTAGATACTACGCGGGGTGTCTCTGCCAACGCACTGTGACCCTTAGCCGAGCTATCGGTACCAGAAGGCGGTGGTGTGGGGGCGGACAAGGTAATCGGACCATAATGCTTTATTGCTTTCACTTAGCCATTGTGGCGCAAGAAAGGAGTGCGGGGGGCTGATGACTAGCCCCCAGGTGTTTGTGGTGTTCGGAAGAACCGTGGCCAAAGCCTATACCACATGGTTTGTACTAACACCAAACCCATCGTATGACACGGAGTAACCTCTGACGAGATTTAGTTAAGCTCGAATTCGCAGACCAGTTCTTGCATACCATGACAGTCAATTTTCGGCTTTCTCCGCTGAGGTGCTTGACCAGGCTAGCCGGAAGCACAATCGCAGCAGTTCTCCCTTTGCCCTTTTAGCCGAACGAGCGGAACATAAAGGGGCAAGCACAGGAGACGGGTAACCCAACTATTGACCCAAGACATAGTTCGGAACCAATGCATATAAAGCGGAAATCCAAGACGCCGAACGCAGAATTAGTTGTGCTTAGGGCGATTTTATTTAGTTCGAGCCCCCGGTCTATTAGCCGGTTGCATCGTAAAATACACCAAACAGGTTCGCAAGAAGAGAGGGAGAAATAGAGAGTGCGTCAAAAACAACGAAGTGATCATGCGTGATACATCTGTATTTTACTCAACAACTCTTATTATTCAAATTGCCGATACAACTGTTTACAGGTATGAAAAATGAAATATAAACCTTACAGGAGGGGTTGTAGCAAGGGTCGTCGATAGGTGACCTGACGTCCTCGATATGCCCTGTTGCTTGTCCGCTCCTGCGTCTCCCAAGGAGTTGTATACCGCGATGGGTGTACTATTCGGCGAGCGTACTTTGGAAAAAAGTCTTGAGAAGTCGCCGAAGTGTGATTAAGCTTTACGCCGTAGCAGGTACTTTATGGTACCTGTAGTGTGTCCGAAGACATGTTGATGGTGATAGATCGGTCTAGCCAAACACTCACCCTTTAATAGTTTTTTCCCCACCACTGCCCATGGAATTTTGAGCGTGAAGTTGTGCCTCCTCGGCACGTACTTTGCCGGTTCTAGGGCCGTGCGATGGGGGGCGAGTCCCTATTTATGGGGAGAAGAAGGTTCTGGTACTTCGGATTGAGACTGAGCTCGCTTCCCAGCCTTGGGTGCCTGTACGGCAGGTGTCGACGTTTGTCGATCATCGGTGTAATGAAATTCGGCCGCCAAGGCCAACGCATGTTCCTCAGTTCGGAGGGAGCACTCTGTGTTGCCGTTGACAGTAATGACCCCTTTGGGGCCGGGCATCTTGAGCTTGAGGTATGCGTAGTGAGGGACGGCGTTAAAGCGACCGAACGATGTACAGCCGAGCAGGGCGTGATAGCCACTGCGGAAAGGTACGATGTCGAAGATCAAGTCTTCGCTTCGAAAGTTATCGGGAGAGCCGAACACTACTTCCAGGCTCACGGAGCCCGTGCACCGGGCTTCTACACCTGGGATTACTCCTTTAAAGGTAGTGTTAGTGGGTTTGATCCTTGACGGATCTATGCCCATCTTTTTCACCGTGTCTGAGTAAATCAGATTCAGGCTACTTCCTCTGTCCATTAGGACTTTTGTGAGGTGATACCCATCTATGATGAGGTCTAGGACAAGGGCGGCCGAACCCCCATGACGGATACTGGTCGGGTGATCACGTCGATCGAAGGTGATCGGGTATGCCGACCATGGGCTATACTTCGGGGCTACAGGCTCTATGGCGTAGACATCTCGAAGGGCGCGCTTCCTCTCCTTTTTGGGTATATGAGTGGCGTATATCATGTTTACTGTTTTTACCTCTGGGGGGAATTTCTTTTGTCCGCCACCGATCGGACCACGGGGTTCATCCTCGTCCTCGCTGCGTGGGCTCTTGCCTTGGTCCTCGGATGCGAGCTTGCCGGCCTGTTTGAACACCCAACAGTTACGGTTGGTGTGGTTGGCGGGCTTCTCTTGAGTGCCATGGATTTGGCAAGGCCTCTCCATGATCTTGTCCAGTGGGGTGGGTCCATCACGATTGCCTTTAGGAGGCTTCTTCCGCTGCCCAGGCCGGGAGTTGCGGAAGCCGACATTAACAGCCGTGTCATCGGCATCACTAGCGTTGTGCCGGTGCTTATTCTTGTTGCGCTTTGGTTTCCCATTTCTATCCCGAACTTCGGAGGTTCCGGGGTCTTCGGGGTTGTGGCTACGTCTTGCTAGCCAGTTATCCTCGCCCGCGCAAAAGCGAGTCATGAGTGCTGTGAGAGCGGACATTGTCCTTGGTTTATCCTGGACGAGCTGACGAGCCAGCCACTCATCCCGAATATTGTGCCTAAAAGAGGCTATTGCTTCGGCGTCCGGGCAGTCAACGATCTGGTTTTTCTTGGTCAAGAACCGATTCCAGAATAGCCGCGCAGATTCTCCTGGCTTCTGGACGACGTTGCTCAGGTCGGAGGAGTCCGGCGGCCGAACATAAGTGCCCTAGAAGTTAGATCGGAATGCGTCTTCCAGGTCCTCCCAACACCCAATGGAGTTTTCAGGGAGGCTATTTAACCAGTGCCTAGCTGGTCCCTTAAGCTTCAGGGGCAGGTACTTGATGGCGTGGAGGTCGTCTCCTCGCGCCATGTGGATGTGGAGGAGGAAATCCTCGATCCATACGGCTGGGTCAGTTGTTCCATCGTATTGTTCTATGTTTACGGGTTTAAACCCTTCCGGGAATTGATGCCGCATCACCTCATCCGTAAAACACAGTGGGTGGGCAGCGCCTCGGACCCGAGCTATGTCGCGCCGGTGATCGGCGTCTGCTCTAGTTCGGTTCCATTCCCGACCTTCATTATTGTGGTCGAGCCAAGGCCGGTACCCTTCCCGTTTATCGGGTGAGTAGCCTCTGGATCCGTAGATGGATCGCGTACGACCTGCTCTATCGTCCAGGTCGTGCCGCGGGTCGAACCTGTCATCGGGCTCTAGTGGCTCTTTTCCCCGTCTACGGGGTATCGTCGGCCTATAGCCGGTGTTGTCAGCCGTCCTATCTCGTCCTCGAGGAGGGCGGTCTGGCTTGTCATATGGGGTATGCTTGGGAGACGGCGTATCCGTAAGCTCGTCATCGAATTGTGGCAGCAGCCTTCTGCGCGGATAGCTCTTAGGTTGGTCCGATAGATCGGTACCATAGCCTTCCTCAGCTGAGAGGACTCTCGTCCATCGATCGTTGAGGTCATCTTGCTCGGCTTTAAGCTGCCGTTCTTTTGCTTTCAGGCTGCGGGCCGTGGCTATAAGCTGCTGCCTGAACAGCTCCTGATCTTCAGGATTATCAGGGATGGCGAAGTCATCGGCTTCCGGGATGTCCTCCTCCACGACAGGGGGGAGGTAGTTGTCGTCCTCGGAATCATTGAGATCGTCGGGGTTGGGTCGGTCTTCCAGCCTATCTTGACCCTCTAACGGGTGTTCGGGGATTTCGGGATTGCCGGGGTCTTCCGGAGTATCTCCGCCCCCGGTGCCATCGATAGCTCTCCTTCCCTTTTTCCCTTTTGACCATTTATGCGGCTTTCGGCGTCTTGACGGCGCTTCGTCCGACTTGTTGCCGTCGTTCTTCGGAGTGTCCACCATGTAGACGTCGTATGTGGAGGTGGCAGTCCACCGCCCGGTGTTGACGGGGGTGAGGGGGCGATCCTCCTCATCCATGTAATCTGCATCCTCAGATACATAGTCCAACATGTCGGTTAAATCTTCGACAGTGGCTACCAAGTGGGTGGTGGGTGGGACAAAAAATTCGTCTTGATCCGCCATGCACCCGATCTGAGAGCAGATCGGGGTTGGATCATCGGTAATCTTCATCGACGAGATCCGATCTAGAGCTTCGTTGAGTACTAAGAGCTCGATCGGATCGGCCAGCGCAGAGTTTCTGGAGTTAACTTCCGGTGCGTCTGTGCGGGGAGAGTGTTCGGCAAGAACAGGTGTCCGGACGTCCAGCACTATGACTGGGTCCGGACTGAAGGTTGGGTCCTTGTCGGCGCAGATCCCGCGGGCAGGACCGAAAGATAGATCTGAGGTTAAAGCCTCAGAGTCTTCGGGCGCGGCAGATGAAGCCGTGAGTCCGGTTAGCGACAGGTCGCCTCGAGAGTCTACGGAGAACTCCAGGTTCCCGAATCTAACCTCTTGATTAGGGGCGAAACTTCCGACGCGGCCTAGATGGCCGGACGGGTCGGCGTGCAGCACAATGCTGCCGAAAGTGAAGATCTGTCCGGGGACGAAAGTCTCCGTAATGCGGACCTCTTCATTGATTACTAGACGAGCTATCGATTCCTCTGGTGATCATAGCGGAACTCTCAATGAAAGCACCAATGTCGGTGTCAAAACCGGCGGATCTCGGGTAGGGGGTCCCGAGCTGTGAGACTAGAATCGAGGGTAACAGGAGACGAAGGGGACAAGGTTTTACCCAGGTTCGGGCCCTCCTATGGAGGTAATACCCTACGTCCTGCTTGATTATATTGATGGTATGAGGATTACAGAGTTGATCTACCTCGAGATCATATGACTAAAACCCTAGATGAGTTCTGTTGGCCTACAACCTAAAACCCTCCGGCTTATATAGACGCCGGGGGTACCTAGGGTTTACACATGGTCGGTTACACGTCGAAGGGATAAACATGCCTATTCACTACTTTAAACGTGCAGGATACGCCACGATTCTAGAAGCTTCCTTCCTGGAGTCTGGGTCTTCAATCAATCTAGTGCCCGGCAAACGGCCCATATAGTCCGGCCCATAAGAAATAGGTCGGCCTCCCGAAGACCCCTTAAACCAGGACTCCCTCAAAGAGGTTGGTAGGAGTTAACCATCACGCGCTTCCGACCCGAAACAACACTAGGATTTCAACGAGGAATATAAATGCTCACACATCATCACAATGCCTCTTTAATTTTTAGACAAACAAGAAGTTAACCTCTCTTAATATCGACACTTCTAAGAATCAACAATTATGAACTCACACCTTTTTCATATTACCACATCAATATCGTTAACCCACAATTTCTCTATATGTGCTACATGATGGTTTTGATTACTCATTGAATACCTAATATTTTTGGACTAGTCTTATGACCCATGCAAATTACCGTCACTATTTATTAACTCATAAATAGGTGTGTACAACAAACAATGATTGTGGTAAACTGAAAGTAAAAGCAAAACAAAAACAAACGACGCTCCAAGCAAAACTCATATCATATGACGAATAAAAATATAGCTTCAAGTGACATATCGATGGATTGAGACGAAAGAGGGGATGCCTTCCGGGGCATCCCCAAGCTTAGATGCTTGAGTCTTCCTTAAAATATTACCTTGGGGTGCCTTGGGCATCCCCAAGCTTAGGCTCTTGCCACTCCTTATTCCTTTGTCCATCGTGATAACACCCAAAACTTGAAAACTTCGATCACACAAAACTCAACAAAACTTCGTGAGATCCGTTAGTATAAGAAACATATAGCATACTTTAGGTACTGTTGTAAATTGATTATTATTTCATAATTTCATAATAGGTACTGTATTCTAACTTCTCCATGGCTTATATCCCCCGATACAATCCATAGCATAATCAAAACAAGCAACTATGCAACCAAAAACAGAAGCTGTCTAAAACAGAACAGTCTGTAGAAATCTGTAGAGAACCTATACTTCTATAACTATTAAAAATCTGAAAAATTAGGACAACCTCGAAAATTTGTATAGAAATACTGTGTAAAACATTGAGATTATTATAACGCTCTAATAAAAAGTGAAAATTCCTGTACTGGAGTCAAAAGTTTATGTTTTGTTTCAGCATCGATTCTACTCATCTTGTGAGTCATCCCAAAGGCTTTACTTGGCACAAACACTAATTTAAACACAAAAACATAATAATTAGAGAGGCAATAATCATGTTATCAAAAACAAATAGAAAGTTAAAAGCAAAAATTTAAAGATAACTATTGGGTTGCCTCCCAACAAGCGCTATTGTTTAGTGCCCCTAGCTACGCATAATGCATAGTTTCAAGTATTGTCATCTTTGACACCAAGCTCCTAAATAACACAACCATGGATAATAGGGGAAATAGGAGGCTTGGCAATAGGATCTTTTATCAAATTTATAAAGTTGGGATGAACACTAATCATCTTTAGATCCTCGTTTCTTTTGGTAGGAGGTGTACTAATGCTCTTAGGAATATATATGAACTTGGGGTTTTTGTTTTGAGAGGTACTACCATTAGTTTTAGAAGGTGTGAAAGCGGAACCTACTTTGTCAATGACCTCTTCCATTTTATCAATTCTATTTAAACCTTGTTCTATCCTCTCATCAATAATAGTGTCTTTTTCCTTTAAAGCTTTCAAAGTCATTGTAACCCGTGACCCAAGTTGAGTGATATGATTATGGAGTTTTTTATCCAACTCCTCAATTGGTTTATTTGAGATCATTTTCTTTTCAATAGCATCAAGCCTTTGCATAACAAGTTCCAAGGTCAACCTAGTTTCATAAACAATAACGGGTGGAGCCCCTACAAGATTTTCAATTGCGTTATAGGCATCCAAGGTGTGACACATTAAGAAGTTCCCATCGGTGATGGTGTCAAGGACAAACCTATACCAAGTTGTCACACCAACATAAAAAATTATGAAGCAAGGTAGTGGTGGATAACTTTTTAGTTGCTTTATTTTGAACGAAGCAAACCCTATACTATGCATCTTTCAAATTTTATCCTCCCCTTTGTTTAAAATTGACTACATTATTATTGAGAGTAACGTGAGCGGAAGAAGAACTAGCCATGACTTCAAACAAGAAAACTAGTAACAAGCAAATATTTTTATGAGACAAGCTAAATATAACAGCAAATAAAAAGATAAAAAAGTGAATGAAAATTTGTGTGAAGTTACTTGATAGTTGATGATGATATTCCCCGGCAATAGCGCCAGAAATCCTTCCTGATACTCATGATCTACGTTGTGTTTTCCGTGAAGAGGAACAAGTTATCGCAACACAAAGTGGGTAAGTATTTCCCTCAGTTATGAAACCAAGGTTTATCGAACCAATAGGAATATCAATCCTCAACCGTCTTGAGCGGCTGCACACAAAAGAACAAACAACTTGTACCCAACGCGGGCAAGAGGGTTGTCAATCCCCTTGATCTTGTTATTTCCAAGCAAATGAGTTGTGTAGATAATTGTAGATAATTTTGAATTGTATAATAAAATAAAAGGTAAATAAAGGAAGCAAGTTAATTGTAGCGTTTGTAAATATATACATATATATATATATATATATATATATATATATATATATATATATATATATATATATATATATATATATATATATATATATATATAAGTGAATAGACCCGGGGGCCATAGTTTTCCCTAGCGGCATCTCTCATGTAGGCAACATACGGTGGGTAACAAATTACTGTCGGGCAATTGATAGAAAAACGAATAGTTATCCAATTTTCACGGCAATGATCATGTGTATATAGGCATCACGTCCATAAACAAATAGGCCGACTCCTGCCTGCACCTATTACTATTACTCCACTCATCGACCGCTATCCAGCATGCATCTAGAGTATTAAGTAAAACAGAGTAATGCATGGAGAACGATGACATGATGTAGACAAAGTAAACTCAAGCAATATGAATGAACCCCATCATGTTATCCTTAGTAGAAAAAACACAAAGACGCATCTTGTCCCCTACTTTGTCACTGGGATATAGAAACTCGTCAGGTTGAACCTACCACAACGCACCACTCCCACTGAAGATAGATCAATCTACTTGGCCAAAGCACATCAATAAATCAGAGATCATTACGAAGCTATAATGATCATGCAAATAAATATTCAGAGGTGACTCAAATACTTTTCATGAATAATCTGAACATAAACCCATAATTCATTGGAACCCAACAACACACCGCACAATACGATTGCACCAGACAGATCAAAGCGAAGATGCGATGACCATTGTATTGAAGATCAAGAAATAGAGAGATTGCCATCTAGGTACTAGCTATGGATCCGTAGGTCTGTGGTGAACTACTCACACATCATCATGAGGGCAACAAGGTTGATGTAGAGGCCCTCCGTGATCGATCGATCCTCTGGCAGGGTGCCAGAACGGACCTCCAGATGGCCTCACGATGGAACAGAGACTTGCGGTGGCGTAAAAAGAGTTTCGGGACTGCCTCTAGGGTTTTTAGGATATATTAGAATTTATAGGCCAGAGAGGGGCGTCGGGAGACGCCCGAGGGAGGCACAAGCCATCAGGGTGCCCCCCAGGGCACGCCCTGTTGGCTTGTACGGCCCTCGTGTGGCTCCCGGCCTCCATCCGAAGCTTCCAGGTCTTCTTTTGGTCCAGAAAAATTATCAAAAAGTTTCGTGGCAATTGGACTTCGTTTGGTACTGTAAACCTGAAAAGTGAAAAACATGCAGAAAATAGCAACTGGCACTGGGCACTGGGTCAATAGGTTAGTGCTCAAAATATTATAAATTGGTAAATAAAGACCCAACAAGTATCCTAGAATGATAATATATCAGCATGGAACAATCAAAAATTATAGATACGTTGGAGACGTATCAGTGTGTCTTCAAATATGCTTTGGGAATGTGGTTGTACATGTTGCTCATAGAGTTGTGATTCATCTTTTCTTCAGCATATACATCAAGATCTCCTTGTTGAATCTCTGGGGCTCGTAATATGGTAGCCCATTCATCAACTGTAGACCGGTAGCTAGTGCCCTCAGTCATCCATACAATCGTTCCACCTGGATAGAAGTGAGTTGTGGAATAGAATTGCACGATCATCTCATCATTCCAAGCTGCCAACTCTCTGCCAACAAAAGCATCAATATCAATGGCCTTGAAGTTTTCTAGCACATGAGGGAAGTAGTCTTAATTCTCCTTGATGAACTTCCAATCAACATATCTCATGTCACTGACAGCTGGACTCTTGTCTAACAAGACAGTCTCATAGAAATCTTGCTGCTCCTTAGTGTGGAAGCGAGCATCAATAGTAGTCTTCCTCCTGATAGCATATGGATCAGTAGCTCTCCACTTCTATAACACCCCGAGAATCAAGCTACAGTAACCTCATCCTAATGTGCCATGTCATCATGTGTTATTAAGCCAATTTGCCACCTAATAAAAATTGGCAATAATTCCAATTCAAATACAAGTTAAAATATTATTTCTTCAAACTGCAAAACTAAATTGTCTATAATTTTGCGCATAATCACTAAGTAATTGTCTTGGAGAAACCAATATTATTTGAAATATTAAATTTCCCCTACCCTATTTAAACGAGTACCCAAAACAGCCTATTTAATCCATTTGTATTTAAGTAAAATTCAAATGAAATCACCTTGCCTCCAAACTTTTTTGTGGCAGTACTAGATATTGCCTAGTGTTTATTCTGGCCAATATAACTTTTTGCAAAATTCATTTGGTGCTAGAATTAAATACAAAACAGCAGAGAAGTAAGAACAGAAAATAGAAAAAAGAAAAGAAAAACTAGCATGTACACTTGGGCCTCTAGTGGGTACAGTGCAGGCCCAGCCCACCCCGAGCTCTCCTTCAACCTCTGTTCACAGAGGGCTCGGTGGCTGCCCCGCGCATGTCCGTGGCCATGGATGGCCACGTGCCGGCCATCCGCCGCTTCCCGGTGAGGATAAGGCGCGCCCCCAGCCTCCTCTCTCCCCATAGGAAAACCCTAGCCTCCCCGTTCTCTCTCTCGTTCGTCCCCTACGTTTGTTCGTCACCCGAAGCTCATGGTCGTCGTTGCCGCGTCGATCCCGCGGCCAACAGCCTCCCCTCGTCGCGCCAAGATGTCCAGAAGCTCCTTCGCGTCCGTTTTCGTCCATTCAGAGCAACGAATCGAGCCGGGGTGGCCCGTACGCTCGCCATCGCCGCCGTTTTCATCGCGTACATCGCTGGGCGCCGGCGTCAATTCCCATCGTTCCGGTCCATCTCCGGTCTCCCCGACCACACTCCCGATCTCGCGGTGAGCTCCTCTCCATGTTCCCTCTTCCCCCTTCTCCATTCGGCCGTCGTAGCCGTCGTCTCCGAGCTCCGTCACCGCTGCTGCTTCTCTGTTCAGCTGCTGCCCGTGCTAACTGTCACTGCCGCTGCTTCTCTGTTGCTCTGCTGCTTGCCTTTGCCGCTGCTTGTCTTGCCGTTGCTCTGCTCTGCTGCGTAGATGTGATGTTGCTGCTGCCGAGCCATGCTCTGCTGCGTGCTGGTTGCTACTGCGCCGCTAGCTGCTGCTCACGGCTACTGCCGCGTTCTGGCTGCGGCTGCTGCTTACTGCTTGCCGATGCTAGCTGCGCTGCATACCGCTGCTGCTGCTCTTAGCTGCCGCTGCCGCTCAGCTGCTTCTACTGCTGCCGCTGCTGGCCATTGCCATGGACGTGCATGTGTGCACATGTGCACAGCCGGCTGTGCCTCTGGCCAGCTTAATTAATTAGAGGTAGGTTAGTTTTAGTATTAGATTAGTGGACTAAATAGCCTAACGTGGAGATGACATGTGGGCCACATTTGATTATGTTAGTTTTTTTAATTATATGATTAGGTATAGTCTATGCCACGTGGGCCACACTTTCCTTTTGACCAGTCAAATTGACTTGGTAAATTCGGATTAATTAAATATAATAATTCTGGAAATTCTTGAATATTGATTAATCTTAGTAAAATTAATAGAAAATAATCCGTAACTCGGATGAAAATAATTTATACATGAAAGTTGATCAGAAAAATTCCACGAATCCGAATACGCTATCCGTTCATCTGTCACGTGCTTCTAGCATGATAAACATGGACATTTGGCGTTAGGATCATCTGTCCGGTAGTAGCCTGAGACCCGGAAAATATCGTCAGATGTTCTTCCGATTTGTCTGCGGCGTGTAGTACTGCGTTAGTGCATGCCTAGCTCTGCATATTGCCATGTCATGCATCGTGATTGCATCTGTGTCTATATTTATTGTTTCTCCCCCCTCTTCTTACCGGTAGACCCCGAGACTGACGATGCTGCCGGGTACGACTACGCGCCTGATGATCAGCATTTTGCCGCAGAGCAGCAAGGCAAGCAACCCCCCCTTGAGCATTCCGATATCGCCCATTTCTTCCCCTCTCATTCTTGCATTAGATTTTGCTACTGTATTAGCTAGCTCCTATTTCTGATGCATAGCATGTTTTTGATAAACTGCTACTATACCTACAATCATATCAACTGCTTAGTATAGGTTGATCAATGAATCCCCTGTGACCCCCTTTAGTCCCAGTTGCCCCTGCTTCTTCATCGACGACTCGACGACTCGAAGACTCGGTCAACCGACCAACAAGCCATGCCCCTCACATCACCGCACACCCCTTAGTTGTACGACTCTGCAGAGCTACTATCGAGTACCGAGGGTGACACCTCGTGAAGTACTCATGATGCTAACTCTGTAGTGCAGCTAGTCGGTCGTGGTTATCGAGGGTGATTCCTCCTTCACCACTCCCGACGATGACTCTGTCGTGCAACCCCTCAAGTGTGGGACCCTCGAGGGTGATTCCTATAAGTCCACCTTGACGGTTTCATCGAGCGGGCCCCTTTGAGGGTGATTCCTTAGGTTCCGTCTTGATGTTTTATACACACATTTACTATGACCTGGTTACAGGAACATGTTGGTGATGGGTCGGCCCTGAGGGGTACCCACGGTTTGATGATGATGAGGCGTGGACGGGCAGGAGAGGCCCTTGCCACACATCCTCGAGACGGGGCGACGGGACCGCACTTCATGGGTCACGCTTGCCCCGCATTAATAAAATGCTAATGGGTTGGGTATTTGATCTGAGTTGGTCTTTTGACCTTTTACGCACCAAACCTTCACATGGGAGAAGTTATGGGTACCCAGCGTCGTTGTATCAGCCGAAGCTCTTCGGACGTCAGCAATGGAGCGGCGCGCGCCCGAGTGGCCTGGACGGTACAGCTCTTGGACTAGAGTGTGCTAGGGCTGACCTCGGCCGCGTTCGCATCGTGCAGGAGCGCAAAGGGCAAGTGGGCCCACGACCCCTGGGCGCTTAGGATTTAGACCGGCGGGCTGGCCTCTCTGTTGAGCCTAGGTGGGGCGACGACGTGTTGATATCCCGAGGCTGGGCATGACCCAGGAAAGTGTGTTCGGCGGGAGGTGATCAAGCGTGTTGCGGTGCACCCCTGCAGGGATGAATTCATCTATTCGAATAGCCGTGTCCACGGTACCAGGACGACTTGGAGTTGTACTTTGACCTTCTACAACTATAACTGTGACTTAAAATTGAGATGAATGTTGGCTCCGAGATTGCTTCCACGCAGGGAGTCACGGAAGAATCTCTGGGCGTGGTTACTTAATAAAATTTGCTACAATAATATTGCTATATATGAGATGCCAATCTACACTCTTCTAATGCTGCAAGATGTTGAAGATGCTAGTCTTCGATAGGACTAGGCCTTCCCCCTATTCTTGCTTTCTGCAGTTAGCCCAGATATAACCCCATTCCTTGGTACTGATGCATACTTAGCATAGTTCTGATGTCAGTCTTGCGAGTACTTTGGATGAGTACTCACCGCTGCTTTGCTTTCTCTTTCCCCCTCGATTCTATTGCTGCGTTCAGACGATGGAGCCCAGGAGATGGAGTACCCCGGAGACGACTACTACACCACCACAGGAGCCTACTACTACGTGGAGGCTGCCCCCGACCAGCAGTAGGATAGGAGGTTCCCAGGCAGGAGGCCTCGCCTCATTCGATCCGTTGTTATGTTTGTGCTAGCCTTCTTAAGGCAAAACTTGTTTAACTTGTGTCTGTACTCAGATATTTTTTTGCTTCTGCTGACTCGTGCTTGTCGAGCTTTGTATTCGAGCCCTCGAGGCCCCTGGCTTGTAATATGAAGCTGTATGACTTTAATTTGTGTCTAGTGTTGTGTTGTGATATCGATTAGTGAGTCCCTAATCTTGGTCATACGCATTGCGTGTATGATTAGCATACGGTCGAAATTGAGGGCGTCACAAGTTGGTATCAGAGCCGACTGCCTGTAGGTAGCCCCCTTTCCAACTCCTTGGCCGAAGTTGAGTCTAGTACTTGAAAAACTTTTACTAACATTGTTGTGTGGCTTACGGGCCCACATCTCAATCGGGTGGTATTAGGATCTTTTATTCCTCGTCTATACTCTGGGTTCTGATCTCTCTTCTCTTTCGGGTTAAAGATTTTATTAACTCTAACTCTAGGTTCTCGTAACTACTTCCCCCGGAGAGCCCCTCTTTCCAGATGATGGCTTGATTCATCAGAAGACTCCAAAGATACTCTCTGATGTTCTCCCGAGAACTTGTGCTCGTCGATTTTGCGATTCCCTTCCATCGCCAACCCCTGCGGATAACTCCTCATCATTATCGAGGATTCGTTCGTCCCCAGTTGTTCTTGTCTTTCACAAAATTCTTCGAAACGCTATCCGGTCTTCCGAAATCCCGAGTAGCCTATTGCTCTTGACTTTTCTCACCTTCTTACATTGTGGTTAATTCCATATGTCTAGAAATATCCATTAAAATCCTTTTTGATTATCATTTGACCTTATTGATTCAACTTGTGTGTGAATGCACACAATCCTCGCTTGATACTCATAAATTATCCGTCTGGCTCAGACGTCTTCCCAATCAAGAGCTGGTTCTCGTTAAACCAACCTTGGTTGATTGTCCATCTAAGTCCTTTCAACTTATTTTTATTGATCGAAGCATCTGATTCTGATACACCAAATTGGGAACTTAATTCCCTTGGTTATTTAAGCATCAAATTATTGGATGTTCTATAACCTGATGCTTTGCATTCTTCTCCCTCTGATGGAGTACCGATACTCACATCAGGTACTTTGTGGACCGCTAGACCCATTGTTGGGTTATTATCTGATAGCATCCTTCACATTCAAAATTATTGTGATGTTCTTCCCCTGATACATGATGCTATTGGTAAATTGTGCCTTCTCCCTCTAACAAGTTGTATCCTATGCTTTTGTCAGCCATGCTCTGTTGTCAAGAATGTATTAATTACTCTTGAAGCTTCTGGTATACGTTCCTAAGATGCCTCGATGGGTTGGACCTATGCCTTCCTTAATTCGTGTGAACCCGACAGTTTTCACGAGTCATACTTTTCTGGTGTTTTGCCAGATAATCTTTCAAAACTATAATTTCACCAAAGGCGAGGTGTAAATGGAAGGTGATGCATTGATGAAGTGGGAGTCGACCTTGAACTTTGTGCTCATGCCCATGGAAGCAATGTTGATCTTATCATAGGAGCTTCTCGTAACGATAAATTTCTCTTTGTATGATTTGATCTTGTATCTGTGATTTGATACTTTACAACCGTGGTTCCAACCATGATTGTTCTTCTTTGATCCCATTTTTAGACCAGTTTAAGCACTTGTCTTCTGCAGATCAATACATCGGTCCAAGCTTTAATTCTGATCTACATCCGAGTATTACACCTGGTATCTCGAGAAAATCATGGAGCTACATAGCTTCTTATAAGCTCCTCATCAACTATGTTTTACTTCACTGATTCCAGTTTCCTCGTGTTCTGAGTTGTTGGACACTCAAGGACACCGATAATTGAATCGAGTCCGCAATGCAATTCAACAACTCTTAGTAATCTTTTTTTTGCTTATGAGTTTGTACTCGATCATGTCATTCCAAGATGTTAGACTACATCATCATCGTCATGCTAAAGCTTGACCATGCTATCTATGTCCTTCATCCCTGAAACACAATTCCAATAGTGCATTAAGCTTACATCGAGCTTTCAACGTCATGTTGGTTGTCTTGAAAGGCAATTTTGATTCTGAGCTAGCACTCTAATCTGTGGTCCTGACCACCTGTCGCTTCATCTTTTCCTTGTTTGATGTCGTCACTGATCGATTACATCTTCAAGAGATTTCTCGGCAATTGTGTCATGATCATCATCAACATTCTGAGCTCTTCCAGAATATCATTTGAATTCATGATGAGGAGTTGCATCCTTGCCCTTGGTAATTGTTGTTGTTAGTGATGACATCCTTGCCTTCCTTCCAAACGCAACTTGCTCTGGTTTTGGTTGAACCTTAAGTTCCTTGTTAGCCATCTCGTGTTATGTTCTATCTAGGAGTATTACCATCTTTTGTCGAGAATGTCGTAAGAATTGCACATGCCTTAGGGATTCTTGATAAAGTGATACTCCTTGCCACCCCCCTTCTTTCTTGGTCCCCGTGTTATTTATAGCCGGAGTACCGACTAGTGAACTGTGATTTGTGAATTCAATGCTTCAAGCATTACTATTGCTTTGAAGTTGATGAGTGATAATTTCATTCCTAGTGTGTTGGTTGTTGAAACACCATTCTAACATTGATCATGCTACCCAATCCATATTCCAGGGTGCACTTCTCGTTCAATGTTTATTTGTGGATGTTCTCCTCGAACATACATCATTTTATCATTTGGTCTGACCAATGCTATCACCGTGTTCATATAATTATGGAGTTCCATCCTTAAGGAAATCTCGAGGGAATTGTTGTTGAGCCCATCGACCACATCCTCATCTTCTTCGTGGTTCATGATGAACATTTAAGCTAGTGTTGGAGACTTTCGAAAGCATTATCTTTGTGCCTAGCTCATGAAGAATGTGTTGACAAAAGAAATGTTCTTCTCCAAGTTCACGTGCATTTTTACCGCCGTGATTACGAGAAAATTTTGTCTCGCTTCCTCTGGGATCGTTCCAATTCATTCTTGCATGTGCGAAGTATTCTATGGTTTGGTAGATTTGCTACCTTCACCCCATATGTATTTCCTAGCACGCCAAGCCACAGATTGATTTGATCTGGGAAAAGGAGTTCTACGTAAGAGCTAATCTGGACTTACACCAGTACTTTGAGGTCCTCGATGATGGTTCCCAACCATAACTCGGTTGCATTTCGTCATAAGACTTGCTTGTGATCACGATTGTCTTGGACAATGTATTCCCGTGTGTCTTGTAATCCAGCTCAATATTTCGGATGCTCGCCGTATTCCATGTACTGAGAATCTTGCAACGTGATCTCATTGACGCGTGTTGCATCTTTTTTTTTCCTTCTTAGGCCTGCTGAGTCTGAGGTATCCTGACACCAATCTGATATGAATCTCGGGCAGATATGATGATTGGGACAATTTCCAAGATTGTCCTTATGTAATCCGGTAAGGTGATGACATGTCTAGCACACTTTGCCAGAGGACCTATTGTTATAGTATCTTGTTCAGCAAGATTAGCCATTCTTCCATAGGGAAAATTGTACGACTTATTATATAAGTTGTTCCTAATGGATCCTTTATGCATCAAAAGTCCGATCTTTACTTGATGACCATGCCAATGCTACCCCGAAGCCTGACTATGGTATTCCGATCATGAAAGGGAACTTTGGAAGCGCAATGCTAAATATTTCTTGATCAATTTTCAAACATCATTGTATGGATAAACCTCATAAATCCCTTGCCCCTTTTACCTAAATGGTTATCTACTTGTTGTCCTGATATGTATATCATGCTCTGCTTGTTCTTGTGAAGGGCTTATTCCTAATACTGTGTTTAAACACATTTTCCTTTCCATTGGTCTGTTTAACCTTTCCTAAAAAAATATATATGATCTAAGCAGTGATAATTCCATGCTTATGTCAACACCCCCAGGTACAATCCTATCAGTAACATCCTGTTACTATTGTTGTTAACATTCTGGTAACCGCCGGTGGACGAGAACTTTGCCTATTGGTCCGCCTCGTTTCAACGAGCAGGAAAATGGTTCTATTCGTCCCCCACCCTTGGTACCGACGTTGTTGCCAACCTAACTGACAAGCTATCCTATGATATGTCTTGCTACCATGACTGTACAGGATGTCACTGCCCTTCCTACTCCTAACCCACATGGTGGGCCCATAACCCATAGTTCCACAGGATCGAAACCTGACTCTCTTGTACATCTTTGATTCCAAACTATCTTTTGCACGTGGCCTCGTATGTAATTCCCGAGCCACCGTCCAAGGGATGATCTATTCTAGTATCAGACGCAATACTTATTCCAGTTGCTCTGAACACCTTTCACCTTCTCATCAGGCATCAAGTGATTGCCTAGCCGTTTGAAACTTTTGTATCATCACATACTGCCCTCAATGAAATCCCTGAGTTACAACTCAAGAAATAATTCATGCCTTCTTCTACGAGTTCATCGTCAAGAGCCCAACTTTGTGGAGCTACGTTCTTCGAGAGTTTTCCTTTTTATCGCATTCGTAGGACGATGAAGGTCCCGAAGAAAGGAGGACGAGTTCATCATGATGCCTTGATATAGAAAATTGAAGACATCAACGTAAAGGGATCAACCTCTTCGATGAGAGCAGCAAAGACAAGACGATTCGTTAGAATTTCGTAACCAATACTTTTCCCTCCTACTCCACCTCTTAAATCTCGGGACGAGATTTCTTGTAGTGGACGAGAGTTGTAACACCCCGAGAATCAAGCTACAGTAACCTCATCCTAATGTGCCATGTCATCATGTGTTATTAAGCCAATTTGCCACCTAATAAAAATCGGCAATAATTCAAATTCAAATACAAGTCAAAATATTATTTCTTCAAACTGCAAAAATAAAGTGTTTATAATTTTGCACATAATCACTAAGTAATTGTATCGGAGAAACCAATATTATTTGAAATATTAAATTTCCCCTACCCTATTTAAACGAGTACCCAAAACAGCCTATTTAATCCATTTGTATTTAAGTAAAATTCAAATGAAATCACCTTGCCTCCAAACTTTTTTGTGGCAGTACTAGATATTTCCTAGTGTTTATTCTAGCCAATATAACTTTTTGCAAAATTCATTTGGTACTAGAATTAAATACAAAACAGCAAAGAAGTAAGAACAGAAAATAGAAAAAAGAAAAGAAAAACTTGCATGTACACTTGGGCCTCTAGTGAGTACAGTGCAGGCCCAGCTCACCCCGAGCTCTCCTTCAACTTCTGTTCACAGAGGGCTCGGTGGCTGCCCTGCGCACGTCCGTGGCCATGGATGGCCACGTGCCGGCCATCCGCCGCTTCCCGGCGAGGATAAGGCGCGCCCCCAGCCTCCTCTCTCCCCATAGGAAAACCCTAGCCTCCCCGTTCTCTTTCTCGTTCGTCCCCTACGTTTGTTCGTCGCCCGAAGCTCATGGTCGTCATTGCTGCGTCGATCCCGCGGCCAACAGCCTCCCCTCGTCGCGCCAAGATGTCCAGAAGCTCCTTCGCGTCCGTCTTCGTCCATTTAGAGCAACGAATCGAGCCGGGGTGGCCCGTACGCTTGCCATCGCTGCCGTTTTCATCGCGTACATCGCCGGGCGCCGGCGTCGATTCCCATCGTGCCGGTCCATCTACGGTCTCCCCGACCACACTCCCGAGCTCGCGGTGAGCTCCTCTCCATGTTCCCTCTTCCCCCTTTTCCATTCGGCTGTCGTAGCCATCGTCTCCGAGCTCCGTCGCCGCTGCTGCTGCTCTGTTCAGCTGCTGCCCGTGCTAACTGTCGCTGCCACTGCTTCTCTGTTGCTCTGCTGCTTCCCGCTGCCGCTGCTCGTCTTGCCGTTGCTTTGCTCTGCTGCGTAGCTGTGCTGCAGCTGCTGCCGAGCCATGCTCTCCTGCGTGCTGGTTGCTGCTGCGCCGCTAGCTGCTGCTCACGGCTACTGCCGCGTGCTGGCTGCGGCTGCTGCTTACTGCTTGCCGATGCTGGCTGCGCTGCATACCGCTGCTGCTGCTCTTAGCTGCCCCTGCCGATCAGCTGCTTCTACTGCTGCCGCTGCTGGCCATTGCCATGGACGTGCATGTGTGCACATGTGCACAGCCGGCTGTGCCTCTGGTCGGCTTAATTAATTAGAGGTAGGTTAGTTTTAGTATTAGATTAGTGGACTAAATAGCCTAATGTGGAGATGACATGTGGGCCACATTTGATTATGTTAGTTTTTTTAATTATATGATTAGGTATAGTCTATGCCATGTGGGCCACACTTTCCTTTTGACCAGTCAAATTGACTTGGTCAAATTCGGATTAATTAAATATAATAATTCTGGAAATTCTTGAATATTGATTAATCTTAGTAAAATTAATAGAAAATAATCCGTAACTCGGATGAAAATAATTTATACATGAAAGTTGATCAGAAAAATTCCACGAATCCGAATACGCTATCCGTTCATCTGTCACGTGCCTCTAGCATGATGAACATGGACATTTGGCGTTAGGATCATCTGTCCGGTAGTAGCCTGAGACCCGGAAAATATCGTCAGATGTTCTTCCGATCCGTCTGCGACGTGTAGTACTGTGTTAGTGCATGCCTAGCTCTGCATATTGCCATGTCATGCATCGTGACTGCATCTATGTTTTATATTTATTGTTTCTCCCCCCTCATCTTACCGGTAGACCCCGAGACTGATGGTGCTGCCGGGTACGACTACGCGCCTGACGATCAGCCTTTTGCCGCAGAGCAGCAAGGCAAGCAACCCCCCTTGAGCATTCCGATATCGCCCATTTCTTCCCTTCTCATTCTTGCATTAGATTTTGCTACTGTATTAGCTAGCTCCTATTTCTGATGCATAGCATGTTTTTGATAAACTGCTACTATACCTACAATCATATCAACTGCTTAGTATAGGTTGATCAATGAATCCCCTGTGACCCCCTTAGTCCTAGTTGCCCCTGCTTCTTCATCGACGACTCGACGACTCGAAGACTCGGTCAACCGACCGACAAGCCATGCCCCTCACATCACCGCACACCCCTTAGTTGTACGACTCTGCAGAGCTACTATCGAGTACCGAGGGTGACACCTCGTGAAGTACTCATGATGCTAACTCTGTAGTGCAGCTAGTCGGTCGTGGTTATCGAGGGTGATTCCTCCTTCACAACTCCCGACGATGACTCTGTCGTGCAACCCCTCAAGTGTGGGACCCTCGAGGGTGATTCCTCTAAGTCCACCTTGACGGTTTCATCGAGCGGGCCCCTTTGAGGGTGATTCCTCAGGTTCCGTCTTGATGTTTTATACACACAATTACTATGACCTGGTTACAGGAACATGTTGGTGATGGGTCGGCCCTGAGGGGTACCCACGGTTTGATGATGATGAGGCGTGGACGGGCAGGAGAGGCCCTTGCCACACATCCTCGAGACGGGGCGACGGGACCGCACTTCATGGGTCGCGCTTGCCCCACATTAATAAAATGCTAATGGGTTGGATATTTGATCTGAGTTGGTCTTTTGACCTTTTATGCACCAAACCTTCACATGGGAGAAGTTATGGGTACTCAGCATCGTTGTATCAGCTGAAGCTCTTCAGACGTCAGCAATGGAGCGGCGCGCGCCCGAGTGGCCTGGACGGTACAACTCTTGGACTAGAGTGTGCTAGGGCTGACCTCGGCCGCGTTCGCATCGTGCAGGAGCGCAAAGGGCAAGTGGGCCCACGACCCCTGGGCGCTTAGGATTTAGACCGGCAGGCTGGCCTCTCTGTTGAGCCTAGGTGGGGCGACAACGTGTTGATATCCCGAGGCCGGGCATGACCCAGGAAAGTGTGTCCGGGCGGAGGTGATCAAGCATGTTGGAAATGCGGTGCACCCCTGCAGGGATGAATTCATCTATTCGAATAGCCGTGTCCACGGTAACATGACGACTTGGAGTTGTAATTTGACCTTCTACAACTATAACTATGACTTAAAATTGAGATGAATGTTGGCTCCGAGATTGCTTCCACGCAGGGAGTCGCGGAAGAATCTCTGGGCGTGGTTACTTAATAAAATTTGCTACAATAATATTGCTATATATGAGATGCCAATCTACACTCTTCTAATGCTGCAAGATGTTGAAGATGCTAGTCTTCGATAGGACTAGGCCTTCCCCCTATTCTTGCTTTCTGCAGTCAGCCCATATTCCTTGGTACTGATGCATACTTAGCATAGTTCTGATGTCAGTCTTGCGAGTACTTTGGATGAGTACTCATCGCTGCTTTGCTTTCTCTTTCCCCCTCGATTCGATTGCTACGTTCATACGATGGAGCCCAGGAGATGGAGTACCCCGGAGACGACTACTACACCACCACAGGAGCCTACTACTACGTGGAGGCTGCCCCCGACCAGCAGTAGGATAGGAGGTTCCCAGGCAGGAGGCCTCGCCTCGTTCGATACGTTGTTATGTTTGTGCTAGCCTTCTTAAGGCAAAACTTGTTTAACTTATGTCTGTACTCAGATATATTTTTGCTTTCGCTGACTCGTGCTTGTCGAGGTTTGTATTCGAGCCCTCGAGGCCCCTGGCTTGTAATATGAAGCTGTATGACTTTAATTTGTGTCTAGTGTTGTGTTGTGATATCAATCAGTGAGTCCCTAATCTTGGTCGTACGCATTGCGTGTATGATTAGCGTACGGTCGAAATTGGGGGCGTCACAACTTCCTGAGCCCTTGATCCTCTCTCTTCTTCATATCTTCTGCAACTGGGTGATTATCATTATGATCTGGCAAGTGAGGTCTCAGCTTCCTCAAAACAGCAATATCCTCTTCTTCATCCCTGGATGTAGAACCCTTGTTCTTGTCAGCAGCTGGGATGTCTCTGGTAGTCTTCTTGGGCTTAATGGCAGCTGGCTTCTTGGGAGCAGATGGCTTAGCCTTAGAGGGTGGCTGCTAGGCATAGCATCAGCCATAAGCTTCTTTGCTTGGAAGGAGGTGGGTTAGCAACTGGTTCTTCCTCTTCCTCTTCCTCAAGATCAGCTCGGTCTTCATACATACAAGTTGCCCTTCCTTGGACATGAATGGTCCTCTTCCTTTCTCTCTTCTTGGCAGGCTTCTTTTCCATAGACTTGGTTTGCCTAGAGGAGCCTGGATTCTCAAGTGTAATGGACATTCCTCTCTTGGCTGTCTTTGGAGCTTTCATAGCATCAGAACTTGCATACTCCCTTCTGACAGTCGTCCTCTTGGAAGTAGCATCATCTGGGATGAAATCTTCATCCTCCTCATGTGGGTTCAGCTTCCTTCCAGCCCTGGTGGCTGGCTTGGGCAAGCCATGTGAGCTGGGGGTTCCTGGGTCTGAGGAGCTGGCTTCTGGACTAGTGTCAGCATCAAGATCTACACTTGCCTCTCTGAAGGCATTCTCACTGTCATCTGAGCCTAACATTGTTGAAGACTGACCCTGTGAATAGATGTAGAAGAGTGGAGCGGATAAGCATCACAAAACACAACTATTTTGCAAAAATTGAACTTAAAATCTTAGTTTTAGATTTCTGCTGTATGGGTTTCGGTTCCACCGAGTTTTAATTTTCGGAGCATCTGAGACAAACATTCCCTTTAACAGAAACTTGGTCACTGTTTTCGGTTTCACCGAAACTAGTGACTCAGTCTCACCGAGAACGTTCTCAGAAACCCTAAAACCCAAATCGGTGACACCAATTCATTTCCACTCGGTGACTCTAAGACACGTACGGCAGAAACCTAAACCTAAAATCTTTCGTTCGCCTAATTTTACGGAATTTTCTCATGGGTAGATGCATTGCAAATAGTGGCAAGAGGTGGAACTCATCCTAATGCGCATGAATTGGAGGTTGGAGCGCACAAGGGATAAAAATCTTACCCCTAACCCAGTGAAGATTTCGCTACAGCAGCAACAGAGGGGAAGATTCCCGTTCACGGCGGCGGACTCTGGCGGCGATGGCGCATGGGAGGCAAGTAGAATGTCCATGGACTCGAGCGGCGGAAGCAGTGGGGTGCGAAGACGACGTTTGAAGATTTAATTTCAAAGTTCGGGTCCGCGGGGTATATATATATACCCATCTGCTCTCGGTGACACCGAACCGAAAATTTTGGTTCCACCGAGATGCTTAGCTGCCTGAGGACAGAGCAACTCGGTGACGCCGAGATTTTAAGATCAGTGGTACCGAGATTGAAAACCTAGATCAACCCTAGTGCTTCGGTGAAACCGAGTTTTGAGAGTTGGTTACACCAAGTGGCACATGGGAGGTTTTGGAAGACAACTCTTGTCGAGACGGAACTCCGAGTGCTCCTCACAGAGAGGGTCCGAAATGTGCTTGCTCAAATTTTGTGACGAACCATGAATAGAATTTGAGACAAGAAAACATAGATAGCTAGAGGGAGGTACTTAGGCATTCTTGTGCATCCAATTGGCCAAAGAAAATGAAAGCCAAATAACAACAATTGGATGTCCTCGAATGAGCAAAAATATGCATACCAACATGCTCACACATTAAGATGTCAAATAAAACATGACAAACCATGCAAAACCACTCTAGTATCTACCAAGCACTTTGGCGATGACAGAATCATCTATATATGAGTATATTAACTTTGGAGCCAAGCAATAATACTTTTTCATAGGTCATACTCATCGTTTAAGCACAAGTGGGGTTGTCACTTTTACATAAAGCTTTTAATGTGTTCACATCTTAAGAGATGCTTTGACTCTAGTCTTTGAGTAAAGCTCCCCCTTGATGTGACATCACCCCTAAGAGGGACAAACTAACCTTGTGTTTGTCGTTGAAGACTTCATGTAGGTGTTGTAGTAGTGGATGCTCGTAGTTGATGAAGATCATCTTGAGTTGGGAGTCATCCGTGTTGTTTTGTACTCTTCTCACCTACATGGGTTTGTCCCACGCAAGGAACAAATACAAGGATATCTATGGACATGGAGTGAAACACATGTAATATGATGTCCATTGATTAATTAATTACCTTGTCCCTTGCTTACCTATGAGGGAATATGTGACTCCTTGAACTATTGCATAAGGTTGGAGTCGATTGCATTAGTTCTTGCCAATGATGAATGTAAGTGAATTTTGTTGGTGGAGTCAGCCCTCAAGAACTTCTCTAGTTCTTCTTCTTTGGGACCCACATCAACTTGATGGGGATCCTTGGAGTTGAAGTAGCACTTGTTGAAGTAGAGCTTGTCGTAGCTTTGGGAACCCACTTGACCATGGCTTGGGATTCTTCTTCAAATGTGTCAATCTCCTCTTGAAGCTTGTCCTTGCCCTTGAGCTTGTGGTCTTGTGGTGGAAGGTCATCTTGATCTTTTGTTCCCTTGGGGAGAGTAGGATCATACTTCTCCTTTTGGGGAATAAACTTCGTCTTGGGGTATTGACCTTCTTCCCATTCAACTCCATTGGCGTTGAAATAGCCAATGCCTTGGTTCTTTCGGTGCCATCCTTGCTTGCGCACAATCTCCTCAAATTTCTTACTTCCGGCAAGACTCTTGTAGACACCTTTTTCTATAATTCCTTTCAATAAATCGTTTTCTTGCTCAAGTGTAACTTGGCTAAGAGAATCATTAGTGGAATCAATAGAACTACTAGAAACAACATCATTGGATTTAGCATTAGTGTTGTTGTTACTAGATGAAGAACCTTTCTTGCCTTTGTTACTGGTTTTCTTAGGTTTGACTTGTGGAACAAAGGTAGACAAGAGTAGTCGTTTGGCAAGATAAGAAGAACTCTTCTTTCGAAGATCGTCATTGATAGCTTTAAGAAACTCATGCTCTTGCTCTAAATTTAGCTTCTCGAAGCGTACCTTCCCATGAGTTCTTAGAAGCTCTCTATGGTCTTCTTGAGTAGATTCATGAGCTAACTTAAGAGTGTTTAGTTCTTTAGTTAGACATTCAATCTCCTTCTTATCATCATCACACGACTCATCTTGACTAGCATGATTATTATCAAGTTCATTTTGACTAACATCACTAGTTTTTATCCTAGTAAGTCATCCTCATCACTATTAAAGTTAATGTATTCGGTGTGTGATACCTTGCGGCCTTTAGCCATGAAGCAACTTCCAATCAAATATGTCATAGGATTGGAGGATACGAGTGCTAA
Organism: Elymus sibiricus; assembly: GCA_039707655.1. NCBI lineage: Eukaryota > Viridiplantae > Streptophyta > Magnoliopsida > Poales > Poaceae > Elymus > Elymus sibiricus. Next base: position 349,548,245 of record CM077669.1, on the reverse strand, counting down.
TCCGGCAACACCTTCATCTTGACTATAGTTGGAGTTGGAGTGGTAGCTTCTCTCGGACTGGTTGTCGGAATCGGAGCCGGAAACCCATTCACCAACATGAGCTTGATATCTTCTTCTTGTGTAGCTCTTGGTGTACTTGTCCTTCTCCGAGTCCCTACTTCTCTGGGAGGGTCTTCGTTCATAGCGATCTTCTGTAGGATCGAAAGTATGTCTAGAGGGGGGTGATTAGACTACTTGACCAAATAAAATCTAACCTTTTCCCAATTTTAGTTGTGGGCAGATTTTGGCAATTGTAGCAAGTCAAGTTCACCCTACACATGCAAGTCTAAGAGTATAGCAGCAGAAATTAAAGACATGCAAATGTAAGAGGTTAGGGATTGGAAGATCAAACACAATTTGGAGACGCAGAGATTTTTTTCTCGTGGTTCCGATAGGTGGTGCTATCATACGTCCACGTTTATGGAGACTTCAACCCATGGAGGGTAACGGTCTCTAGAGCCCACGGAGGGCTCCACCCACGAAGGGTCCACGAAGTAGCAACCTCGTCTATTCCATGATGGCCTACGTCCACGGAGGACTAGCCTTACTCAGGGTAGATCTTCACGAAGTAGGCGATCTCCTTGCCCTTACAAACTCTTGATTCAACTCCACAATCACGAAGGAGGCTCCCAAGCGACACCTAACCAATCTAGGAGGCACCACCCTCCAAAAGGTAATAGATGTGGTAGTATGATGAACTCCTTGCTCTTGTGCTTCAAAAGATAGTCTCCTCAACACTCAATCACTCTCTCACAGATTTGGCATTGATAGAAGAGATTGATTGGATGGAAAGCAACTTGGGGAGGCTAGAAATCAAGATACATATGGTTGGAGTGGATGATCTTGACCTCAACACAAGGGTAGGTGGCTCTCTCTCAGAAAATTGGATATGCCAAGTGGGTGTGTGTTCTGAGTGCTTCTCTTGTGAGTGAGAGGTGGTGGAGGGGTATATATAGGCATCTCCAGAAATCCAACCGTTACAACATTATTGCCCAACTCGGTGAAACCGAAGTAGAAACCCGGTGGCACCGACTAGTTCAAAATGTGGCAACTTTGGCGTTTTCGGTGAGACCGATATATGAATCTCGGTGGTACCGATATGGGTGACCTAGGCAATTACCAAATCTCGGTGAGACCGATTCCTCAAACTCGGTGGGACCGATTTAGAGAAATGGGCTAACAGAAAGTTGGTCCAACTTCTCGATGGGACCGAATCTTGAAAATGGCTAACCAGGAAGTTGGTCACTGATTTCGGTGGCACCGAAAGAAAAACTGGTAGTACCGAGATGCTAGGGTTTGGTTTGGCTTCTGTCTTGGATAAACTCGGTGGATCCGAATGAGAATATTGGTGGCACCGAATTTTGACTTTAGGCTTTGGACAAAGGATATGTGTGGGAAAGTGGGTGTGTATTTTTGGTGGCTACCTCTAAGCACTTGAGCAACCAGATCCTCATATTTACCTCATCCCCTTTTAATAGTATTGGCTTTCCTATGGACTCAAAGTGATTTCTCACAAAATATAAAATGTAGAGTCCTTGATCTTGAAGCATGGTCAATACTACTCCTTCCTTTCTTTGGGAATTCTCCACACAATCTTTTAGCCAATCCATCATTGAACTTTTTCCTGAGATACACTTAGTGAAAACATTAGTCCAAATAAATATATGTTGTTATTAATTAGCAAAACCACCTAGGGAGAAGTTGTGCTTTCAATCTCCCCCTTTTTGGTAATTGATGACAACATATAGATCAAAGATTAGATGAGAGATATAATCAATGAATAGCATCGTTGCTTTGAGAAGTATGTGATAAGTAAGAGCTCCCCCTAAATTTGTGCATTATTTTAAATTTGCGTTTGAATGCAAATGCACAATCAATTAGTATCATGGGTCACTCTTCCATGTCACATACAACTTGGTGGTGTGCAAAAATTAATATGAATGAATTGCATAAGCACATCACACGAAACAAGTGAAGGATCATCACATAGATATCTCAAATATAGCAAAGTAGTAGCATCACATCAAACCAAATGTTTTTCTAACTGCAGAGAGGAATCAAAATGCAACACTCTCTCTCTCTCTCTCTCTCTCTCAAAGCCCTATGATGTATAACCTCTCCCCCTTTGGCAACAAGTTACCAAAAAGTTCAAAGCTATAGAGCTACTCGTCGCTCTGGGCATGATCTCCTCCATGAGATGATGAAGCTGCTCCGGTGGCTGTCGAAGGAGTCGAGAGAAGAGCACCTGTGAAGAGTTCAGCTGAAGTCCTCTGAGGTGGTGGTGTAGACACTGGAGGTGCTGGAGGAGCTGATGGAGCTGCGGCAGGTGCCGATGAGGTAGGCCTCGTCTGTGGAACTAACATGGTAGGAGTCCTGGCTTGGGTCTTGAACTGGGTGTTGGTCCTGAGAGGTGGACTATCGTCATCATCGGAGGAATGAGGTCTAGGCACTGCATCCACTTCCATCTTAAGCTCATCCACAGTCTTTGTTAGCCCATCTACCTTGTTGTTCATTATGGTGAACTTGTCTTCCACAATCCTCTCAAGGCTTTGTTGATTCAGCAATATGTTCTTGATATCCTTCTGCATGCTCTGAATGGTGCTGAAGAGTAGATCCATTTGCTCGCTCTTGGACCTTGGAACCTGAGTACTAGTGGCTCTAGCTGCCTCTGCCTCTGCCTGTGCAGTAGATGAAGTGGGATGACTGGGATCCATCACCACAACATTGTCCTCGAAGTCTGGCTGTAGTGGCATATGAGGACGATCAAGTGCATATACATTCTTCTCCAACTTGGAGTTGATGAGCATCTGAATGTATGGTGCATATCCACCAGATCGTTTTTGGTCAACAGCAGTCCTCTTGATTGTCTCAACAATCAGGTCCATCACCCTAATCCTGGTGTGGGTGTCTATGTGGTGCAGCATATTGATGGAATACCCTCTAATCATCTTGTCATCTCCAGAATTGGGCATCAAAGTGTACCTCAAAATGGTGTTTGTAGTGGGTAGTCCTACTTGCAGATGATAGACAGAGCCAAACTTATGTGAATGCACATGAGTAGCTGGGATCTCCTTGTACATATTTGCCATAGAGTTATGATTCATTTTGGCTTTAGCATACACATCCAGATCTCCTTCTTCTACCTGTGGGGCTTCTAGGATGGTAGCCCACTCATCAATTGTGGATTGGTACCTAACTCCCTTAGTCATCCATATGATCCTGCCATCTGGGTAGAAGTGAGCAGTAGAGTAGAACTGCATGATCATTTCATCGTTCCAAGCAGAAAACTCTCTCCCAACAAAGTTTCCAATATCAATGCACTTGAAGTTATCTTGCACACTGGGAAACTAATCTTCATTCTCCTTGATATATGCCCAGTCAACATACCTCATGTCACTGACTGCTGGGCTCTTGTCCAATAGGATAGTCTCATAGAAGTCCTGCTGTTCTTTGGTGTAGAATCTGTCATCTACAGCAGTCTTCCTCCTGGAGGCATAAGGATCATTTGCTCTCCACAATCTCAGACCTGCATCCTTCCTCTTCTTCATGTCTTCAGCTACTGGGTGTGCATCATTATGCAATGGCATGTGTGGTCTTAGCTTCCTCAGCACTGACAGATCATCTTCTTCTTCCATGGTGGAGGATCTCTTGTTCTTAGCAGCAAGAGGGATGTCCCTAGTAGTCTTCTTGGATTTTGGAGGAACTGGCTTCTTGGACTCAGACATCTTGCTTTTTGAAGGAGCTTGCTTGGGCATTGCATCTGCAAGTAACTTCTTCTTCTTGGATGGACGAGCCTTGGCAGCTGGCTCTTCCTCATCAGCCTCTTCCTCAGCTTCTGATGGGTCTTCATACATGGAAGTAGGTCTGCCAATGACATGGACAATCCTCTTCCTGGCTCTCTTCTTCTCTCCTGCCTTCTTAGGCAATGATTTCCTTTGAGGCTCAACTGATAAAGATGTGTTTGCTCTAGCACTCTCAGGTGCTCTCATGGACTCAGAGGTGGCATACTCCTTTCTCACAGTCCTCTTTGCTGATGTGGCCTCAGAAGCAGCCTTCTTTGCAGCTTTGTCTTTCTTATCTTGCAGCTTCTTTGCAAGATCTTCATGTGGCATAAAATCAGAATCCTCCTCATCTGAGTTCAGCTTCTTCCTTGCCCTGGTGGCAGCCTTGGGCAGCCCATGTGAACTTGGGGTGCCTGGATCCTCTCAAGAAGATTAACTAGCATTGGGGCTTGTGCCTGGACTCAAATCAACTTCCATCTGCCTCAAATCATTCTGGCTATCATCAGAACCTGACATGCTGACCCCTAACTCAGTGAAGAATCCGCTACGGCGGCGACGGCGGTGGAGATTCCATCGATAGCGAGGATCCCAGAGGCGAGGGAGCACGGGGAGTCGAAGGCGAAATCCGTAGACGCGAGCGGCAGCTAGGGTTTGCGGGGACCATGGCTTTGAAGAAGTGAATTTCAAAAACCGGTTCCGCGGAGTATAAGTACCCATAGTTGTCGGTGCCACCAATTCTAAAATATCGGTGCCACCGAGTTCCTCTACTGTCAGTTGACAGGGAAACTCGGTGAAGCCGAGATTATGCAATCGGTGCTACCGAGATTCTAAAAACCAGATCAACCCGAGGCATCGGTGAAACCGAGCATTTGGAGTTGGTTACACCGAGATTGCACTGGGGAGGTTTTGGTAGTCAGCTCTTAATGAAACGGACCTCCGAGTGCTCCTCACACAGAGGGTTCGAGAAGTGCTTGCTCAAATTTTGTGATGAAGCATGAATAGAATTTGAGACAAGAAAGCATAGATAGCTAGAGGGAGGTACTTAGGCATTCTTGTATATCCAATTGGCCAAATAAAAATAAAAACCAATTAACAACAATTGGATATCCTCGAATGAGAAAAGATATGCATACCTACATGCTCACACAATAAGTTGTCAAATGAAATATGGCAAACATGCAAAACCACTCTAGTATCTACCAAACACTTTGGCGATGACGGAGTCATCTATATATGAGTATATTGATTTAGGAGCCAAGTAAGAATACTTGATCATAGGTCATACTCATTGTTTAAGCACAAGTGGGGTTGCCACTTTTACATAAAGCATTTAATGTGTTCACATCTTTAAGAGATGCTTTGACTCAAGTCTTAGAGTAAAGCTCCCCCTTGATGTTATATCCCCCCTATGAGGGATAAACTAACCTTGGATTTGTCGTAGAAGACTTCATGTGGGTGAGGTAGTAGTGGATGCTCATTGTTGATGAAGATCATCTTGAGTTGGGAGCAATCCTCGTTGTTTTCTTACTCTTCTCACCTACATGGGTTAGTTCCACACAAGAGACAAATACAAGGATATCTATGGACATGGAGTGCAATGTATACATGATGATGTCCATGGATTCTTTCATTACCTTGTCCCTTGCTTACCTTTGAGGGAATGTGTGACTCCTTGAACTATTGCATAAGATTGGAGTTGATTGCAAATAGTCCTTGCCAATAATGAATATGAGTGAATTTCATTGGCGGAGTCACCCCTCAAGAACTTCTCTAGTTCTTCTTCTTGGGGACCCACATCAAGTTGATGGGAATCCTTGGAGTTGAAGTAGCACTAGTTGAAGTAGAGCTTGGAGTAGCCTTGGGAACCCACTTGACCAAAGCTTGGCACTCATCTTCAAATGTATCAATCTCCTCTTGAAGCTTGTCCTTGCCTTTGAGCTTGTGGTCTTGTGGTGGAAGGTCATCTTGAGCTTTTGTTCCCTTGGGGAGAGTATGTTCATACTTCTACTTTTGAGGAACAAACTTCGGCTTGGGGTATTGACCTTCTTCCCATTCAACTCCATTGGCTTTGAGGTAGCCAATGCCTTGGTTCTTCCGGTATCCTCCATGCTTGCGTACAATCTCCTCGAATTTCTTACATCTGGCAAGACTTTTGTAGATACCCTTTTCTATAATCCCTTTCAATAGATCATTTTCTTGCTCAAGTGTAACCTGGCTAAGAGAATCATTAGTGGAACCAATAGAACTACTAGAAGCAATATCATTAGATTTATCATTTTTATTGCTACTAGTTGAAGAACCTTTCTTGCCTTTGTTACTAGATTGCTTAGCCTTAACTTGTGGAATAAATGTAGACAAGAGTAGTCATTTGGCTAGATAAGAAGAAGTCTTCTTTCGGAGATCGTCGTTGATTTCTTTAATAAACTCATGTTCTTGCTCCAAATTGAGCTTCTCGAAGCGTAGCTTCTCATGAGTTCTTACAAGCTCTCTATGATCTTCTTGAGTAGATTCATGGGCTAACTTAAGAGTGTTTAATTCTTTAGTTAGTCACTATATTTCCTTCTTATCATCATCACACGACTTATCTTGACTAGTATGATCATTATCTAGCTCATTTTGACTAATATCACTAGTTTTGTCAAATAGCAGGTCATCATCTCCAAGTAAGTCATCCTCATCACTATTGAAGTCAATGTATTCGGGGTGTGATACCTCGGGGCCTTTAGCCATGAAGCAACTTCCACTCCCTTCATTTGGTGAATCAAATATGTCATAGGAGTTGGACGAAACAAGTGCAAGTCCGGCAACACCTTCATCTTGACTATAGTCGGAGTCGAAGTGATAGCTTCTCTCGGAGTGATTGTCGAATTCGGAGCCGAAAACCCATTCACCAACATGAGCTTGATGCCTTCTTCTTGTGTAGCTCTTGGTGTACTTGTATTTCTTCTCTGAGTCCCTACTTCTCCTTGAGGGTCTTCATTCATATGGGTCATCTCTACTCCTTCTCTCTCTTTGAGGTGACTCATCTCTTGAGCTCTTTCTTCTAGGTGACTCTTCTATTCTTTTGTGAGGGGCCGTGCACTCATTGGAGTAGTGTTCGGGCCTTCCACAATTGTAACAATTCCGGTCATGACTAGATGAACGCTTCTCTTCATATCTTGAATTGGAGCTTCTTTCTTTGCCTCTACTCTTGTAGAACTTGTTGAATTTCTTGACCATGAGGCTTATCTCTTCATTGGTTACAAGGTTGTCACTTGATGTAGCGGAAGTATCACTTGTAGCTTTGTAAGTACCGCTTGACTTGGTGTGAAGTTCTTCTTTGTCCTTGAGTGACATCTCATGAGCAATAATCCTTCCAATGGCTTCCGTAGGCTTGAGATCTTTGTAGTTTGGCATCATTTGGATCAATGTGCACATGGTGTCGTACTTTCCATAAAAGGATCTAAGGATCTTCTTGATGATGGATTTGTCGGTCATTTCTTCGCTTCCTAAGCCGGCAATCTCATTGGTGATGAGAGCAAGCCTAGAGTACATTTCCGCGACTCCTTCACCATCCTTCATCTTGAACTTGTTAAGTTGACTTTGTAGCACATCCAACTTAGATTCCCTAACGGATTCGGTACCTTCGTGCATATCAATCAAAGTATCCCAAATTTCCTTTGCATTCTCAAGACGGCTAATCTTGTTAAATTCTTCATGGCATAGGCAGTTGAATAGAATGTCACATGCTTGAGCGTTGTATTGCAACATCTTCAATTCTTCCGCGGTCGCTTCACAATCCGGTTCCTTTCCATCACCAAATAATTCACCTTGCAAGCCAATACGAACAACAGCCCATACAGCGGGGTTATGACCAAGAATATGCATTTTCATCTTATGCCTCCAACTAGCAAAGTTTGAACCATCAAAATATGGACCTCTACGGTGATAATTTCCCTCACTAGACGCCATACTCTCTTAGGTTGTGAGACCAATTCAATGGAGACCAAAGCTCTGATACCACTTGTAGGATCGAAAGTATGTCTAGAGGGGGGTGATTAGACTACTTGACCAAATAAAATCTAACATTTTCCCAATTTTAGTTGTGGGCAGATTTTAGCAATTGTAGCAAGTCAAGTTCACCCTACACATGCAAGTCTAAGAGTATAGCAGCGGAAAGTAAAGACATGCAGATGTAAGAGGTTAGGGATTGGAAGATCAAACGCAATTTGGAGACGCCGAGATTTTTTTCCCGTGGTTCTGATAGGTGGTGCTATCGTACGTCCATGTTTACGGAGACTTCAACCCACGGAGGGTAACGGTGGCGAGAGTCCACGGATGGCTCCATCCACAAAGGGTCGACGAAGTAGCAACCTCGTCTATTCCATGATGGCCTACGTCCACGGAGGACTAGCCTTACTCGGGGTAGATCTTCACGAAGTAGGCGATCTCCTTGCCCTTACAAACTCTTGGTTCAACTCCACAATCACGAAGAAGGAGGCTCCCAAGCGACACCGAACCAATCTAGGAGGCACCACCATCCAAAAGGTAATAGATGTGGTAGTATGATGAACTCCTTGCTCTTGTGCTTCAAAAGATAGTCTCCTCAACACTCAATCACTCTCACAGATTTGGCATGGGTAGAAGAGATTGATTAGATGGAAAGAAACTTGGGGAGGCTAGAAATCAAGATCCATATGGTTGGAGTGGATGATCTTGACCTCAACCCAAGGGTAGGTGGCTCTCTCTCGGAAAATTGGATATGCCAAGTGGTGTGTGTCCTGAGTGCTTCTCTTGCGAGTGAGAGGTGGTGGAGGGGTATATATAGGCATCTCCAAAAATCCAACCGTTACAACATTATTGCCCAACTCGGTGAAACCGAATTAGAAACTCGGTGGCACCGACTAGTTCAAAATGTGGCAACTTGGGCGTTTTCGGTGAGACCGATACATGAATCTCGGTGGTACTGATATGGGTGACCTAGGCAGTTACCAAATCTCGGTGAGACCGATTCCTCAAACTCGGTGGGACCGATTTAGAGAAATGGGCTAACAGAAAGTTGGTCCAACTTCTCGGTGGTACCGATTCTCAGAACTCGGTGGGACCGAATCTAGAAAATGGCTAACCAAGAAGTTGGTCACTGATTTCGGTGGCACCGAAAGAAAAACTGGTAGTACCAAGATGCTAGGGTTTGGTTTGGCTTCTGTCTTGCATAAACTCAGTGGATCCAAATGAGAATATTGGTGGCACCGAATTTTGACTTTAGGCTTTGGACAGAGGATATGTGTGGGAAAGTGGGTGAGTATTTTTGGTGGCTACCTAAAAGCACTTGAGCAACCAGATCATCATATTTACCTCATCCCCTATTAATAGTATTGGCTTTCCTATGGACTCAAAGTGATATCTCACAAGATATAAAATGTAGAGTCCTTGATCTTGAAGCATGGCCAATCTTATTCCTTCATTTCCTTGGGAATTCTCCACACAATCTTTTAGCCAATCCATCATTGAACTTTTTCCTGAGATACACTTAGTGAAAACATTAGTCCAATGAAATATATGTTGTTATTAATTACCAAAACCACCTAGGGAGAAGTTGTGCTTTCATCTTCTCTACTCCTTCTCTCTCTACGAGGTGACTCATCTCTTGAGCTTCTTCTTCTAGGTGACTCTTCTCTTCTTTTGTGGGGGGCCGTGCACTCATTGGAATAGCGTCCGTGCCTTCCACAATTGTAACAATTCTGGCATGACTAGAGGAACGCTTCTCTTCATATCTTGAGTTGAAGGTTCTCTCTTTGCCTCTGCTCTTGTAGAATTTGTTGAACTTCTTGACCATGAGGCTTATCTGTTCATTGGTAACAAGCTTGTCACTAGAAGTAGCGAGAGTGTCACTTGTAGCTTTGTATGCACCGCTTGATGATACGTCTCCAACGTATCTATAATTTATGAAGTATTCATGCCATGTTTACAATAATTTTATATGATTTTGGTTTGATTTTATTAGAACTAACCCGGACTGACGCTGTTTTCAGCAGAACTACCACGGTGTCGTTTTTTGTGCAGAAATAAAAGTTCTCGGAATGGGCTGAGAATTTATGGAGATTTTTTTGGCAAATATAAAAAATACTGGAGCAAATAGAAATTTTTACACAGTATTAATATACAAATTATTCAGGTTGTCCTAATTTTTCAGAATTTTTAGAGACAGGGAAGTATGGTTACACTACAGATCTTCACAGACTGTTCTGTTTTTGACAGATTCGGTTTTGCATGCATAGTTTGCTTGTTTTAGTGTTTCCATAGCTTATATTTAGCGGTATAAATTATGGGAATGATAGAATACAGTAGGTATCATGTGGGAACAATTATGAATCTTGTCTTGACAGTACCTAAGTGAATTATTTATCTTTATTATACTAACCCATCTCACGAAGTTCCGTTAAGTTTTGTGTGATTGAAGTTTTCAAGTTTTGGGTGGGACACCGATATGAGGAGAATAAGGAGTGACAAGAATCTAAGCTTGGGGATTCCCAAGGCAACCCCAAGGTAATATCCAAGGAATACTCAAGCGCCTAAGCTTGGGGATGCCTCCCCTCTTTCGTCTTCAACACTATCGGTATATCTTACTTAGAGCTATATTTTTATTCGTCACATAATATGAGTTTTGCTTGGAGCGTCATTTTATTTTGTTGTTCTCTGTTAGGTGTTATTTATAATCTTGTTTTTCAATAAAAAGTTCCAAGAATTGCCTTAGGATGCTTGCATTGCATGTTTGATGTGTGCTGTGTAAAAAACAGAAACTTTTGCTGTAGTATTTGAATTTTCATATTTTACTGGAACGTGGAAAGTTTCTGAAATTTTTACACAGTATGTTCATATAAATTATTTAGCATTTCCTAAATTTTCATATTTTTTTGAGTTACAGAAGTACACTGTTTTCATAAATTGCTACAGACTGTTCTGTTTGGACAGATGGCTGTCATAGTTTTGTTATCTGCTTATCCTATAGTTTCCATAGCCTATATTGGTAGATATAAATTGTGGAAATGATAGTAAATAGTAGATGATGTTTGATAATTATTGTGCAACTTGTCTTGGCAGTACATAAAGAGTTGATTTATTATTATGTGTACTAACCTATCTCACGAGTTCTTTTCGAGTTTTGTGTGGATGAAGTTTTTGAGAATAGGTGAAACCATGATATGAGAGGATTGAACGAGATACAAAAGCTCAAGCTTGGGGATGCCCAAGGCACCCCAAGTAAATATTTCAAGAAGTCTCAAGCATCTAAGCTTGGGGATGCTACGCATCCCACCTCTCTTCATCAACAATTATCGGTTAGCCTGTGTTGAGCCTAAATTTTTATTCGTTCACATGATGCGTGCTATTCTGGGAGTGCTATTTTTATTTTTCTTGCTGTTTAATAAAATACTTAAGATCTGAAATTCTTAGATGAAAGAGTATTCACATAGTTATTTAATTGTTGACTATGCATTGATCTTCACTTATATCTTTTTGGAGTAGTTTGTCATTCACTCTCGTGCTTCACTTATATCCTATGAGTAAATGGTTGAATGAATTGAATATCATAAATCTGAAATTAAATATGCTTCATATACTTATCCCATGGGGAGTAATGACTTCACACATAATAAGTATAGGTGGTAAAATTTATTGAAAGTTAGCAAACACCGCATTGGTCACTTGAACAATTCATGAAAGAATATTGAAGGAAGAGAGATTCCACATATAAATATACTATCTTGGACATCTTCTATGATTGTGAGCTCATTAATTATTTTCAAACTCAAGCAAATTAGTTAAAATTGGACAAGGAAGACAACTTAATGAGTTATGTTTGGGTATATTTGTATAGAAGTTATATTGTTATGGATCCTCCAACATGTGGTGCTTGCTTCCACCTCATACTAGCCAAAACTTCCGCACCAAGTAGAAATACTACTTGTGCATCCAAACACCCTTAAACCAGTTTTGCCATGAGAGTCCACTATACCTACCTATGGATTGAGTAAGATCCTTCAAGTAAGTTGTCATCGGTGCAAAAAGCAATAAAAATTGCTCCTAAATATGTATGATCTTTTATTGTAAGGGAAAATAAGTGTTGTACGAACTTGTGATGGTAAAGAAATAAAAGCGACGGACTGCATAATAAAGGTTGCTATTACAAAGGGCAATACAACGTGACGTTCCTTTGCATTAAGGGTTGCACATCCAAAAACAAAAAGCGCATGACAACCTCTGCTTCCCTCTGCGAAGGGCCTATCTTTTACTTTCTAGTACTTACCTTTATGCAAGAGTCATGGTGATCTTCACCACTTCCTATATTTCGCCTTTTTCTCTTGGCAAGTGTCATGTGTTGGGGAATGATCTAAACATATATATCCACACAAATATATTTGATCATGAATTATTATTGTTGACAATTATTTATATGATAAATAAGTTGGGAGGCGAAACATTAAGCCCCTATCTTTCTCTGTGTTCGATGGATGCTATTTGTTCTAAAAATATGCTTTGAGTGTCAATAATCATGGAAGACTATATGATAGTTGAGTATGTGGAATTTGCTAAATCAAAGCTCTTACATAGACCCTTCCTGAAAATAAGATGAATTGCAATTGTTCGATGACTAGGAATATGGTTTGTTAGTTTTCAAGAAACTTTCTGGTCTATACTTTAACATGTGAATAGCTTGTTACTTGATCATGAGAAGTTTTATGAGATGAGATACTGTTTATGGTTTATATTGATGCTAGAAAAAGTGATTGGAATTATCATTGATCAAACTTGTGAACTTGCTAGCATTCACACTTCATAAATTATTTCTTTTATCATTTACCTACTCGAGGACGAGCAGGAATTAAGCTTGGGGATGCTAATACGTCTCCAATGTATCTATAATTTATGAAGTATTCATGCCATGTTTACAATAATTTTATATGATTTTGGTATGATTTTATTAGAACTAACCCGGACTGACGTTGTTTTCAGCAGAACTACCACAGTGTCGTTTTTTGTGCAGAAATAAAAGTTCTAGGAATGGGCTGAGAATTTACGGAGAATATTTTTGGAAAATATAAAAAATACTGGAGCAAAAAGATACCGGAGAGAAGTCCCGAGGCAGCCACAAGCCTAGGGGGCGCCCCCCCTAGGGCGCACCCCTGGCTTGCGGGCTCCTCGGGAATCCCCCTGACTTGATTCCAACGTCAAGTACTCCTATAAATCTCGTAACCCCCAGAAAGAAACCTATATGGGGAGTTCCACCGTCGCAAGCCTCTGTAGCTACGAAAAACAAATCAGGAGCCCGTTCCGGCACCCTGCCGAAGGGGGAAACCATCACCGGAGGCCATCTTCATCATCCCGGCAGTCTCCATGACGAGGAGGGACTAGTTCACCCTCGGGGCTGATGGTATGTACCAGTAGCTATGTGTTTGATCTCTCTCTCTCGTGTTCTTGAGATGACACGATCTTGATGTACCGCGAGCTTTATTAATATAGATGAATCATATGGAGTTTTCCCCTCTCTATCTTCTTGTGATGAATTGAGTTTTCCCTTTGAAGTTTACTTATCGGATTGAGTCTTTAAAGGATTTGAGAACACTTGATGTATGTCTTGCGATGGGATATCCGTGGTGACAATGGGATGTTCTATTGATCCACTTGATGTATGTTTTGGTGATCAACTTGCGGGTTCCGTGACCTTGGGAATCTATGCATAGGGGTTGGCACATGTTTTCGTCTTGACTCTCCGGTAGAAACTTTGGGGCACTCTTTGAAGTTCTTTGTGTTGGATTGAACCTGATGAATCTGAAATTGTGTGATGCATATCATATAATCAAGCCCATGGGTACTCGTGGTGACATTGGAGTATCTAGGTGACATTAGGGTTTTGGTTGATGTGTATCTCAAGGTGTTATTTTAGTACGAACTCTAGGGCTGTTCGTGACACTTATAGGAATAGCTCATAAGATTGATCGGAAAAGATAACTTTGAGGTGGTTTCATACCCTACAATAATTTCTTCGTTTGTTCTCTGCTATTTGTGACTTTGGAGTGAACTCTTTGTCGCACGTGAGGGATTTACATATGATTCAACTATGTCAGTATTGTTGAGAGAACTTGCACTAGTGAAAGTATGAACCGTAGGCCTTATTTTCAAGCATTGCAATACCGTTTGTGCTCACTTTTATCATTAGTTACCTTGCTGTTTTTATATTTTTAGATTACAAAAACCTATATCTACCATCCATATTACACTTGTATCACCATCTCTTCGCCGAACTAGTGCACCTATACAATTTACCATTGTATTGGGTGTGTTGGGGACACAAGAGACTCTTTGTTATTTGGTTGCAGGGTTGTTTGAGAGAGACCATCTTCATCCTACGCCTCCCATGGATTGATAAACCTTAGGTCATCCACTTGAGGGAAATTTGCTACTGTCCTACAAAACTCTGCGCTTGGAGGCCCAACACGAGTCTACAAGAAGAAGGTTGCGTAGTAGACATCACTTGACTTGGTGTGAAGCTCTTCTTTGTCCTTGAGTGACATCTCATGAGCAATAATCCTTCCAATGGCTTCCGTAGGCTTGAGATCTTTGTAGTTTGGCATCATTTGGATCAATGTGCACACGGTGTCGTACTTTCCATCCAATGCTCTAAGGATATTCTTGATGATGAATTTGTCGGTCGTCTCTTCACTTCCTAAGCCGACAATCTCATTTGTGATGAGAGCAAGCCTAGAGTACATTTCTATGACTCCTTCACCATCCTTCATCTTGAACTTGTCAAGTTGACTTTGTAGCACACCCAACTTAGATTCCCTGACGGATTCAGTACCTTCGTGCATATCAACCAGAGTATCCCAAAATTCTTTTGCATTCGCAAGACGACTTATCTTGTTGAATTCTTTGGGGAATAAGCAGTTGAATAGAAGGTCGCATGCTTGAGCGTTGTATTGCAACATCTTCAATTCTTCCGCGGTCACTTCACAATCCGGTTCCTTTCCATCACCAAAGAATTCACCTTGCAATCCAACACGAACAACAGCCCATACTGCGGGGTTACGACCAAGAATATGCATTTTCATTTTGTGCTTCCAACTAGCAAAGTTTGTACCGTCAAAATATGGACCTCTACGATGATAATTTCCCTCACTAGACGCGATACTCTCCTAGGTTGTGAAACCAATGCAATGGAGACCAAAGCTCTGATAACACTTGTAGGATCCAAAGTATGTCTAGAGGGGGGTGATTAGACTACTTGACCAAATTAAAAATCTAGCCTTTTTCCAATTTTAGATGTTAGCAAGTTTTAGCAATTATATCAAGTCAAGCACACCCTACACATGCAAGTCTAAGAGTATAGCAGCGGAAAGTAAAGACATGCACGTATAAGTAGAGGGAAGGGATAGGAGGATCAAACGCAATTGTAGACACAAAGATTTTTCCCGTGGTTCCGATAGGTGGTGCTATCGTACGTCCACGTTAATGGAGACTTCAACCAATGGAGGGTAACGGTCGCGAGAGTCCATAGAGGGCTCCACCATAAGGGTCCACAAAGTAGCAACCTCGTCTATTCCATTAAGGCTTATGTCCGCGAAGGACTAGCCTCACTCGGGGTAGATCTTCACGAAGTAGGCGATCTCCTTGCCCTTACAAACTTCTTGGTTCAACTCCACACACGAAGACGGAGGCTCCCAAGCGACACCTAACCAATCTACGAGACACCACTCTCCAAAAGGTAATAGATGTGGTAAGAATGATGAACTCCTTGCTCTTGTGCTTCAAAAGATAGTCTCCTCAACACACAATCACTCCCTCATGGATTTGGCTTGGTAGAAGAGGTTGATTGGGTGGAAAGCAACTTGGGGAGGCTAGAAATCAAGATTCATATGGTTGGAGTGGAAGATCTTGATCTGTACACATGAGTAGGTGGTTCTCTCTCAGAAAATGGATGGGGCAAGTGTTGGTCTGTTCTGAGTGCTTCCTCTCCGAGTGAGAGGCAGGTGGAGGGGTATATATAGGCATCTCCAAAAATCCCATTACAGCATTATTGCCCAACTCGGTGAAACCGAAGCAAAAACTTGGTTGCACCGACTAGTGCAAAATGTGGCAAATTTTGGCGTTTCGGTGAGACCGATATATAAATCTCGGTGGGTCCGATTTGGCTCACCTAGGCAGTTACCAAAACTCGGTGAGACCGATTCCTAAAACTCTGAAATTCTGATTCTTAGAAATAGGTTACCCGAAAGTTGGTCACTGATTTCGGTGTCACCAAAATCAAACTTAGTGTCACCGAGACCTTAGGGTTTGGCTTAGGATCTGTCTGGGGTGAAACTCGGTAGGGCCGATTTGGAAATATTGGTGGCACCGAATTTGAGTGGTAGGGTTTAGACAGAGTATTTTGTGGGAGAATTTCATGGGTATTTTTGGTGGCTAACTCTAAGCACTTGAGCAACCAGATCATCATGGATACCTCATCCCCTTTTAATAGTATTGGCTTTCTGATGGGCTCAAATGCGATTTCTCACAAAATGCAAAATGTAGAGTCTTGAAGCTTGTTGCCAATAGATGTTCCTTGCATCTAGGGGATCTCCACACAATCCTTTGCCAATCCATTCATTGAACTTTTCCTGAAATATACTTGGTGGAATCATTAGTCCAATGAAATATGTGTTGTTATTAATTACCAAAACCACATAGGGAGAAGTTGTGCTTTCAAAGGGAACATTCATTTATATCGGTGAGACCTAGCACATCACATAGATATTTAGGTATAGTAGAAATACTAGCACCAACGTCACACAAAGCATTGCATTCATAATCTTTAAGCTTAATTTTAATAGTAGGTTCCCATTCATCATGTAATTTTCTAGGTATTGAAACCTCTAACTCAAGTCCTCATAGGATTTCACCAAAGCTTCTACAATATGTTTAGTAAAAGCTTTATTTTGTTCATAAGCCTTATGTGAGATAATCATGGATTGCAACAAGGAAATAGATTCAACTAAAGAACAACTTTCATAATTAAAGTCCTTGTAATCTAAAGTAGTGGGTACACCACTAGCTAAAGTTTTGACCTCTCCAAACCCCCTTTTTCCAATTTTATCATTATGATTGTCACCCTCTGAACAAACGGGACGCCCTATAGCTAAAGTTGACTCTCATCTCTAGTCCATTTATCATAAAATTTTAGATTAGTAAATAAATATTTAATATGAGATACACAAATCATTTTAACATCTTCATCATGATTACGATAAAAACCGGGAGGAAGCGCCGTTTCTAGAAATTCTCACTTAGCTCTCAACCTAGCGGTTCTCTCCTTACTTTCGCTAATAGATATTTGGATCGACTTAATAGACTCATTAATATCATGCTTGGGTGGCAAGTGATACGTCTCCAACGTATCTATAATTTTTGATTGTTCCATGCTGTTATATTATCATTCTTGGATGTTTTATAATCATTTTATCGCAACTTTATATCATTTTTTGGGACTAACCTATTGACATAGTGCTCAGTGCCAGTTGTTGTTTTTGCTGGTTTTTTACTTTGCAGAATATCAGTACCAAACGGAGTCCAATTGCCACAAAAAAAATTGGGATGTAATGACTTTTTGCGATGTGTTTGTTGGGATCCGATGAATTTTGAGTTCATGATCAGTTTCTATCCATGAATATTATTTGAGTCTTCTTTGATCTCTTATATGCATGATTATTTATAGCCTTGTATTTCTTCTTTGAATCTTTGGTTTAGTTAGGCCAACTTAGATTGATTTTTCTTGCCATGGGAAGAGGTGCTTTGTGATGGGTTCGATCTTGCGGTGTCCTCTCCCAGTGACAGAAGGGGCAGCGAGGCACGCATGTATCATTGCTATTAAGGATAACAAGATGGGGTCTATTCCTATATGAATAGATCTTGTCTACATCATGTCATCGTTCTTATTGCATTACTCCGTTTCTCCATGAACTTAATACACTACATGCATGCTGGATAGCGGTTGATGTGTGGAGTAATAGTAGTAGATGCAGAATCATTTCGGTCTACTAATCTTGGACGTGATGCGTATATATTGATCATCGCCTTGGATATCGTCATGATTATTTGATCTTCTATCAATTGCCCAACAGTAAATTGTTTATCCACCGTGTGCTATACTCATAAGAGAAGCCACTAGTGAAACCTACGGCCCCCGGGTCTATCCTTTTAATATTTTGCTTTCCGATCTATCTTTTGCCGCTTTTGTTTTAAGATCTATTATTCCAAAAACCGAAAAATACCTTGCTGCACTTTTTATTTGCATCTTTTATTTTGTGTTCTTGTGCGATCTATTTATCCTATCGCATACAAACTAATCTATCTTTTTACCGTGGAGAGATTGAAAACCTCTTTTTCGCGTCAGGTTGCAAGTATTTGTTCTTTGTGTGCAGGTACCGTTTCGATAGTGTTGCTTGGTTATCCTACTGGTTCGATAAACTTGGTTTCATAACTGAGGGAAATACTTACCGTAGTTGTGTTGCATCATCCCTTCCTCTTTGGGGAAATACCGACGCAGTCTCAAGCCACGTCAAAGGAATTTCTGGCGCCGTTGCTAGGGAGACAACATCAACATCTATCAGGTTCCTAATCACAAATCTCATCTCCTGGCAATTTACATTATTTTCCATTTGCCTCTCGTTTTCCTCTCCCCCACTTCACAAAAAAATGTCATTTTTTTGCCCTCTTTTTCGTTTGCCTTTTTCTCGTCGGTTCTCTTGTTTGCTTGCAATCTTGTTTGCGTAGTCACGATGACTTAAGAAAATACCAAATTGTGTGATTTTTCTAATACCAATAATAATGATTTTATTAGTACTCCGATTGCTCCTCCCGCCACTAGTGCGGAGTCTTGTGAGATTAATGCCGCTTTGTTGAATCTTGTCATGAAAGATCAATTTTCCGGTACTCCTAATGAGGATGTCGCGTCCCATCTAAACACATTCGTAGAATTGTGTGATATGCAAAAGAAAAAAGATGTGGACAATGATATAGTGAAGTTCAAATTATTTCCTTTCTCCTTGCGGGATCATGAAAAAATTTGGTTTTCTTCTTTGCCTCGCAATAGTATTGATTCTTGGAATAAGTGCAAGGATGCTTTTATTACTAAGTATTTTCCGCCCGCGAAAATTATTTCCCTTAGAACTCAAATCATGAATTTTAAGCAACTTGAGCATGAACATGTTGCACAATCTTGGGAAAGAATGAAATTGATGCTAAGAAATTGTCATGCTCATGGTTTAAATCTTTGGATGATCATACAATTTTTTTATGCAGGATTGAATTTTGTCTCTAGAAATCTTTTAGATTCCGCCTCGGGTGGTACTTTTATGGAGATTACTTTGGGTGAAGCTACTAAATTGCTAGATAATATTATGGTAAATTATTCACAATGGCATACTGAAAGAGCACCTACTAGTAAAAAAGTTAATTCGGTTGAAGAAATTAGTACTTTGAGTGAAAACGTTGATGCTCTTATGAAGTTGGTTTGTAGTAAAAAATGCTCCTATTGATCTTAATGATGTGCCTTTGTCTACCTTGATTGAGCAAAATAGTGATTCCGTAGATATAAATTTCATCTCGCGAAACAGTTTTAATAACAATGCTTATAGAGGTAATTTTAATCCTAGGCCTTTTCCTGGAAATTCCTCTAACAATTATAGTAATTCCTATGGTAATTCTTCTTACAATAATAATAGGAACCCCTCTGATCTTGAGAGTAATATTAAAGAATTTATCAATGCTCAAAAAGTCTTCAATACTGCGATAGAAGAAAAGTTGAATAAGATTGATGATATGTCTAGAAGCATTGATAGAATTTTCCATGATGTAGAAAATCTCAAGTTGAAAGCTTTTGCACCTAAGATTGATGAATCAATTAAATCTTTATATGTTTCTATGGATGAAAGTAAGAAAAGAACCGCTATGCTTAGAGCTAAAAGAGAATTTTTAGAAAAAGCGTTTTCTAGTGGTTGCTTTCATAAAAATGATGAAGATCTTAAAGTGATTGGTGTTTCTTCTATTGATTTCTTGTTTAGTAATACTAAAATTGATGATAAAGGGACTGAAGAAGAGTCAACTTCATTTAGAAGGCGTCCCAATGATTTGGAGGGTGAAAATCTTGATGAAAAAATTGATGAAAGTGGGTTTCGAGAGGTCAAAACTTTAACTAGTGATGTGCCCACTATTTTGGATTGCAAAGACTTTAATTATGATAGTTGCTCTTTGGTTGAATGTATTTCGTTGTTACAATCCATGATAAATTCACCCCATGCTTATGAACAAAATAAATCATTTACTAAACATTTTGTTGATGCCATGATGAAATATTTTGAAGAAAAGTTGGAGTTAGATATTTCAATTCCTAGAAAATTACATGATGAGTGGGAACCTACCATAAAAGTCAAGATTAAAAATTATGAGTGCTTTGCTTTATGTGATATGGGTGCTAGTGTTTCCACAATTCCGAAATCTCTATGTCATGTGCTTGGTCTTACCAATATTGAGGAATGTTCTCTTAATTTGCACTTGGCGGATTCTACTATTAAAAAGCCTTTGGGAAGAATTAATGATGTTCTTATTCTTGCAAATAGGAACTATGTGCCCATAGATTTTATTGTTCTTGATATTGATTGCAATCCTTCTTGTCCCATTATACTTGCTAGACCGTTTTTACGCACTATAGGTGTCGTGATTGATATGAATGAAGGCAACATTAAATTTCAATTTCCACTAAGAAAGGGTATGGAACACTTACCTAACACAAGAATTAAGCCACCATATGAATCAATCATGAGAGCCTCTTATGGAGCAGAAACTAAAGATGACAACACTTGACTCTATGCATTATGCCTAGCTAGGGGCATAAAACGATAGCGCTTGTTGGGAGGCAACCCAATGAATAAAATTTATCTCTACCTTTTTCTTTCTGTTTCGAGTGTTGACACAATTATTATACTGTTATGATCGTGTTTTTATGTTTTAATTAGTGTTTGTACCAAGTAAATCCTTTAGGATGACTCACAAGATGAGTAGTAACGATGCTGAATCTGAAACAGAAACTTTGACTCCAGTGCAGGAATTTTCATTTTTTACTAGAGCGTGATAATGATATGAAATTTCAACACATTATTTCTATACAAATTCTTTACGTTTCCCTAATTTTTCAGAATTTTTAGAGTTACAGAAGTATGGTTAGAGTACATATTACAACAGGTTGTTCTGTTTTTGACAGATTCTGTTTTCGTTGCATTGTGTGCTTGTTTTGATGAATCTATGGTTTGTATTGGAGGGTATAAGCCATGGTAAAGTTAGAATACAGTAGATATAATGCAATAATAAAATATGAATGGGTTTGCAACAATACTTAGAGTGGTGATTTGCTTTATTATACTAATGGATTTCACGATGGTTTTGTCAAGTTTTGTGTGATTGAAGTTTTCAAGTTTTGGGTGAGATCATGATGGATGAAGGAATAAGGAGTTAAAAGAGACTAAGCTTGGGATGATACAGCACCCCAAGATAATATCCAAGGATAAACAAGCAACTAAGTTTGGGTATGCCCCGAGTGGCATCCCCTCTTTCTTCTAACGACCAACGGTATTTTACTTGGAGCTATATTTTTATTCGTCACATATCATGCGTTTCGCTTGGAGCGTCTTGTATTATTTGAGTCTTTGCTTGATTTGCTTTTTAGTTTGTCACAAGTATCTTTGCTGGATACACCTATTTAAGAGCCAAAATTATGCTATGATTTGTTAGAATTGCTATATATGCTTCACTTTAATTTTTCGAGCTATGGAATTGCTCTAGTGCTTCACTTATATCTTTTTGAGCACGGTTTGCTTTAAATTTTTGAAGAAACACTCTCATTCTTAACTTAGATTAATTTGAGAGTTAGTAAATTTTGAAGAAACACTCTCATGTTTCACTTAGATTAATTTGAGAGTTAGTAAATTTTGAAGAAATTCTCTCATGCTTCACTTATACTATTTTGAGAGATGAAATTTTTATGCTCATGTTCCTCACTTAAATTTATTTGAGCTTGTCAAAAGCAATGGCAATGTGTAAAACTAGTCCCAAAGTGATAGATATTCAAGAGGGATATAATAAAAACTTTTATGAAGATCATTGGACAAATTAAACTTGATTCCTTGTAATAGTTTTGAGACATGATGATAGTGATATGTGAGTCATGTTGGTGAGTAATTATTCTTTAGTAAGAATATTGTGTTGTAAATATGCCCTAGAGGCAATAATAATTTGGTTATTATCATATTTCCTTGTTCATGATAATTGTTTATTATCCATGCTAGAATTGTATTGGTTCGAAACTCAAATACATGTGTGGGTACATAGACAACATTGTGTCCCTAGTGAGCCTCTAATAGACTAGCTCGTTGATCAAAGATGGTTGAGGTTTCCTGGCCATGGACATGAGTTGTCATTTGATAACGGGATCACATCATTAGGAGAATGATGTGATGGACAAGACCCAAACTATGAACGTAGCATATGATCGTGTCAAGTTTATTGCTATTGTTTTCGGCATGTCAAGTATATGTTCCTATGACCATGAGATCATGCAACTCACTAACACCGGAGGAGTACCTTGTGTGTATCAAACATCACAACGTAACTTGGTGACTATAAAGATGCTCTACAGGTATCTCCAAGGGTGTCTGTTGAGTTGGCATGGATCAAGACTGGGATTTGTTACTCCGTGTGACGGAGAGGTATCTCAGGGCCCACTCAGTATGCAACATCATAATGAGCTTGTAAGCAAAGTGACTAAAGAGTTAGCCACGGGATCTTGTATTACGGAACGAGTAAAGAGACTTGCCGGTAACGAGATTGAACTAGGTATGGAGATACCGACGATCGAATCTCGAGCAAGTAACATACTGATGAACAAAGGGAACTGAGTACGGGATTAAATTAATCCTTGACATCGTGGTTCGACTGATAAAGATCTTCGTAGAATATGTAGGAACCAATATGGGCATCTAGGTCCCGCTATTCGTTATTGACCGTGGAGGAGTCTCGGTCATGTCTGCATAGTTCTCGAACCCGCAGGGTCTGCACACTTAACGTTTGGTGACGATATAAGTATAGTCGAGTTATTATGTTGGTGACCAAAGATTGTTTGGAGTCCCGGATGAGATCCCGGACGTGACGAGGAACTCCGAAATGGTCCGGAGGTGAAGATTGATATATAGGATGAAGGGTATCGGAGTCCGGAAGTGTTCCGGGGCATACCGGGGATTCGACGGAGTACCGAAAGGGGTTTCGGGGGCCCCGACAAGTGTTGGGGGGCCTCATGGGCCAAGGAGAGGGGTCACACCAGCCCACAAGGGGCTGGGCGCCGCCCAAACCCCAGCCCACTCGGCTGGGAAGGGGGCCACACCCCCTGAGCCACCGGCCACCCTAAACTTGGGTGGCAAGGCACCTTGGGGGGGCACCCAAACCCTGGCCGCCACCCCCTTGGCCGCCGGCCCCTAGGGGAAACCCTAGGGCTCCCACCCCTCCTCCCTTCCCCTATATATAGAGAGGGAGAGAGAGGGTAGTCGCACCACAACATGCTACAGCGTTGCCCCTTCTCTCCCTCGTAGTTCTTCTCCTCTCCATAACGCACGGCGAAGCCCTGCTGAGATTCCACCACCACCACCTCACCACGCCGTCGTGCTGCCGAAGGACTTGGGCTACTACTTCACCATCGCTAGCTGGATCGAGGAGGTGAATGCATCATCAAGATGTACGTGTGTTGAACGCGGAGGTGCCGTCCGTTCGGCACTTGATCGGGAGTTCGTGGGACGTTGTCGGCGTTCTAGGAACGGGGGTACCCAAACCTGCCTGCCTACGGACCAGGGCATGGCCCACCTCGTCAGCCAAGCATGGCCTGGAGCGACTTCGCTCAAGACAATGCCCTCGCGAGGACCCCAGGCTCGCGAGGAAGAACAGCACCGAGACCAGCAGGGGGTGGGCCTCCTCAGGCCCCATCCGGAGCGGCGGAGATCTCTATGCGGGACCCGGCCTCAGGAGTCAAGGATGACGCAAGGAAGGACAGGCGGGCGCCAGCGCGCCAGGCGGTGCAGTTTCCCCTTTGGTGCAAAGGGAGCAGGGACGTACGCGGGTTCCCAAAGCGCCTCCCAAAGGTTTCCATTCCGGTGCAACAAGACCACGACCACGAGCCCCGCCGGGCGGATGTCATCGCCGAGCCCACCTCTGCATCATCGACAGCTACTTTGCAGGCGAAGACCACCTTTGGAAAGGGCGGGGATGTACTCCTGTCCCCCTTCAAATTTGGCCATTGTGGGATCCCTTCCCACCATTGTGATAAGGGAAGAGGACCCGGGCCACTGCTATATATAGAGGCTAGGCTGCACCGTAGAGAGGGACTCGACTCGACCACAAGACAAGGCTAGCAGAAGGCCAAGAACACCACTGAAGCGCCCTCACGAGGCTTCTCACCACTGTACTAGTTCATCTGCCACACCTCCCCGAGAGGCAATCCACCAAAGAGGAGTAGGGTATTATGCTTCGCAACGGCCCGAACCTGGGTAAACCACCGTGTTCATCTTCTTCCTCGTCATCGTGCGAGTTCGCCGTAGTAACCATCGAGCAGCGAGCTAAGTAGGGCGAAGCTGTAGGGGATCTTCGCACACGCCCCTGTGTTCGAACCTTGAGGGTTTTGCAGAGCCCGAAATCCGACATTTGGCGCACCAGGTAGGGGGCGTGTCGGAATCTTCTTCAAGCCTCGCTATCCCCCCGCTCCACCGCTCCGATGGCCGGCGCCCAACAAGCTTCCCCCGGCCACGGCGGATCAGCTTCCATCGATCCCACCGCTGCCGCCGGAGACCCACGCCCCAGTGGCATAGTGCTGGGTGGTCAGTATCAAGCCGCCAGTATCGCCTCCGCCGTCGCCGCCCCTCGCACCGCCCAAACACACGGCGGGCGGGCGGCGCCCTCAGCACTGGCGTCACGCCGCACCTATGTGAGGGACCTCGACGCGCACGATGCGTTGCTGCTGGCAAGCGAGATGCTCCGCCAGCGCCCGACGCACGAGGGCTTCGACGCATGGGCCGACCACGTCGCAGAGCTGGTCACCGTCGCGCGGAGGGCTGTGGCTCTTCACTCTTCTTCAGGCGCCGGGGGCTCGTTCGCCACGCCTGTCCCCTAGCCCGCCGGCGGTGTGCCCCCTCCATCCCTGGGCGAGCCCGAGCGGGGCCCGCCGCACGTCGTGCTCCTTCTCCTTCGAATTCCGGTGACCGGTTTCGGGGCTCAGCCCGGCCACGACGACCGAACGCATGGAGGAAACAACGGGACGCCCCACGCGCGCACCAACACGCGCCTCCATGACCCAGTGGACCTTCAACAGCCTGGATTGACCACGCGGGAGCGCGCCATCCTGCGCAGGGAGCAAGCGGCGCAGGCGTCCAGACAAATAAGCAACAACGGTGAAGGCACGTCAGATCGCCAAGGAAGCAATCCACGTCAGGAGACGCGCGGCCCACCCAACGGCGGTGACAGAGGTAAGCAACTTTGCTCTGAGGCTCGTCGCAGGAGGGTCTGCGGGCTGCGCACGCAGGGAGGCGCCCCACCGCCGCCCGGAGGGGTCGTCCCCGGCGCCCCGCCGGACGGCTCAGGAGGAGAACCGGGCCCTTATGTGGAGCCCTATGTACCATGCTACGTCGTACCTCCGGACGGCGGGGTGGATCAGGCGCCTGCCGCAGGCGCCAACACCCCCCAAGAATAGGGAGAGCCCTGGGTGTCCTCCCCGAGCCGGGCCTGGGGGCTTCCACCGACGGAGCACCGAGCCTGGATGACGTGAGCAGGAGAAAGAGGGAGGACACCCCTGGGCGCGCGGGGCATGGCGTAAGCCGTCGCCCTCGCGAGCAAGCAATGCCGAGCCGAGCCCCGGGGCCTCAGGAGTGATGGCCTGGGGGTAGCAGCAAGACACAAGTAGCGCGGGCCACCCGCGGCAACTGGAACGCCGGCGCAGCCTCGGGAGGCTGGGCCTCACGAGGCCCTCGAGACGATGTCCGGCCGGCGCCCAGACGCTTCACGAGGCAGCTTCATTGACAAAACACCTTTATGGCTGCGCCGGATGCATTGTGCTCATGTTTGGGCCGCGGGAGTGCAATCCTGCGGCTACGCGGGGAACAATGCATTCGGGTTTGGGTCATAGGGGCGCGCAACCGAGCAGAAATGCACGGGATAGCTCTTAACGGAGTTGGGAGCAACCAGGCCGAGTGCCTGGGGGCTTGCCCAGCTATCTACGGTCGTGACACTCTCACGTAATAATGAGTGGGCTAAATACGCCCGGAGCCCCCCGAGGACGCGGAGGGGTTCCCTCCCACGCAACGTGGAAGCCCCATGCTCCGCGCTGGCAGACAACACTGCCCAACAATGGCTATGCCCACGCAATGTGGATGCCCTACGCTCAGCGTTGGGGGAAGACGAAGACGAAGATTAGCCTAGGTGCCGGACGCGGCAGTTGCTTGCTTCTTTTTTGTGTTCGAATTGCCGCTTTTTGGAATGAAGTTTGAGGACTTCGGAACTCTATATTTAAAAGAAAAAGGGGCGGGGACTTTTCTCTCATTGCTCTCTAGTTTTACCGGTCTTGAATTCTCTTTTTCTGGATTGGTGTTTCGCAAGGGGCCGTGTGCTCCGGCCCACCCCGGGGCACCTCGGAGCTGGATAGCAAGGCCCTGTCACCTCAGGGACTTGCATCTTTTGGCAGTCGACCCCCGCCCGGGGGCTCCGACCGCAGCGCGGCACCGCAGCATGGAATCTCGGGAGGCCCCAGTGCCTCCTGAGGCATTACCTGGCAGGGCGGAATGGGGGTCGCTCGAGCATCAAAGGAGGCTCCTGAGCAGCGCGCCTCAGGATCCTTACCGGTCATATAGCCACTCGCCCCTTGATGTCGTCCTGGTGATCCGGTCGGCATCAAGGGTGTCGAGGCCTCACCTCGTAGTTGCGTCCTTGTGATCCGGTCGTACATTACGGTGGTAGGGAAATGTGCAGGACTGGGACCTGCCGACGTAGAGCCGCTTGAGTGTCAAAGGAGGCTCCTGAGCAGCGCGCCTCGGGAGCCTTACCGGTCATATAGCCCCTCGCCCCTTGACGCCGTCCAGGTGATCCGGTCGGTGTCAAGAGTGTCGAGGTCTCACCTCGTAGTTGCGTCTAGGTGATCCGGACGTACACCATGGTGGTCGAGAAATGTGCGGGACTAGGGCCTATAGACACAGAGTGCCGAAAGGGCTCCCAACCTGCCCCACTCGTAAGGAAGAAGAAGTCCCCAGGACGCCCGGACTTCCTAAGCGCCATAGCCGAACCGCTCCGCAAGCAAGGAAGAAGCGCCCCAGGTGGAATCACGGACTATCTGGACAACCGGGCCGCGCCTCGCGGCGCACGAGATCATCACCAGCCTACAAGCTAAGTACACTACCGAACCAAGCATGAGCCTCCTGGTCCAATGGCGGCCCGAGTGCGGGATAGAGGTTGCGCGCACTAATGCCAGAATGCAGGTACTACGGTCTACGGTGTGCCACCGTGAAAGCCCGTGCGGCCCCAGGCACTAGGAGGGATGGCACGAGGGGAGGAATTCGGCCTCGACGGGCAGCGATGCCGAGGACCCGGGGCTCGACGGGCGCGAGCCGCCCCTCAGGAGAGAAGGCCTCACGAGGTTGCCGCCGACAGGTCATGCCCTAGGCCGAAGAAACTAAGTCACGTCGCAACAAGCAAGCGATCGGCGATTCAAGAGAAGAAAAACGAGAGGGCGAAGGTAACATGCAAAAGGCTAACGCCCTCCGGGGCCGAGTTCTTCTTAGAATATTACAGGAACCATGAAAGGGAAACAGGGATGCCTAGGGGGAGGAGTCGATGTCGCCACCCGCGCCGCCGGCCGCCTCGGCGTCGGAATCGTCCTCCCTGCTGGAGGCGGGCACCTGGATGAACCGCTCCACCAGGGACTCCACGTGCGGGCGCACCTCGTCCCGAAGGGGGCACTGGAGCTCGTCAGGCACCCGCTCCTCGACACGCCGGAGGTCGAGCTGCGGAGCGTGGCGGCGTAGGTTGGAGAAGACGAACGTCAGGGCGAGGTCCAGGAGGTCGCGTGATGACCCACAAGTATAGGGGATCTATCGTAGTCCTTTCGATAAGTAAGAGTGTCGAACCCAATGAGGAGCAGAAGGAAATGACAAGCGGTTTTCAGTAAGGTATTCTCTGCAAGCACTGAAATTATCGGTAACAGATAGTTTTGTGATAAGGTAATTCGTAACGGGTAGCAAGTAACAAATGTAGCAAAAGTGCAAAAAGGTGTCCCAATCCTTTTTGTAGCAAAGGACAAGCCTGGACAAACTCTTATATAAAGCAAAGCGCTCCCGAGGACACATGGGAATTTCTGTCAAGCTAGTTTTCATCATGCTCATATGATTCGCGTTCGTTACTTTGATAATTTGATATGTGGGTGGACCGGTGCTTGGGTGCTGCCCTTACTTGGAAAAGCCTCCCACTTATGATTAACCTCTCTCGCAAGCATCCGCAACTACGAAAAAGGAATTAAGATAAATCTAACCATAGCTTGAAACATATGGATCCAAATCAGCCCCTTACGAAGCAACGCACAAACTAGGGTTTAAGCTTCTGTCACTCTAGCAACCCATCATCTACTTATTACTTCCCAATGCCTTCCCCTAGGCCCAAATAATGGTGAAGTGTCATGTAGTCGACGTTCACATAACACCACTAGAGGAGAGACAACATACATCTCATCAAAATATCGAACGAATACCAAATTCACATGATTACTTATAACAAGACTTATCCCATGTCCTCAGGAACAAACATAACTACTCACAAAGCATATTCATGTTCATAATTAGAGGAGTATTAATTATCATTAAGGATCTGAACATATGATCTTCCACCAAGTAAACCAACTAGCATCAACTACAAGGAGTAATCAACACTACTAGCAACCCACAGGTACCAATCTGAGGTTTTGAGACAAAGATCGGATACAAGAGATGAACTAGGGTTTGGAGAGGAGATGGTGCTGGTGAATATGTTGATGGAGATTGACCCCCTCTCGATGAGAGGATCGTTGGTGATGACGATGGCTTCAATTTCCCCCTCCGGGAGGGAAGTTTCCCCGGCAGAACAGCTCCGCTGGAGCCCTAGATTGCTTCTGCCTAGGTTCCGCCTCGAGACGGCGGCACTTTGTCCCGAAAGCTCTGTTATAATTTTTTCCAGGTCAAAACCCTCCATATAGCAGAAGATGGGCACCGGAGGCCTGCCTGGGGGCCCACAAGCCACAGGGGCGCGCCCTGGGGGTAGGGCGCACCCCCCAGGCTTGTGACCTCCTGGTGGGTCCCCTCTGGTATTTCTTTCACCCAATATTTTTTATATATTCCAAAATAATTCTTCGTAACTTTTCAGGACTTTTGGAGTTGTGCAGAATAGGTCTCTCATATTTGCTCCTTTTCCAGTCCAAAATTCCAGCTGCCGGCATTCTCCCTCTTCATGTAAACCTTGTAAAATAAGAGAGAAAAGGCATAATTATTGTACCATAATGTGTAATAATGCCCCATAATGCAATAAATATCACTATAAAAGCATGATGCAAAATGGACGTATCAACTCCCCCAAGCTTAGACCTCGCTTGTCCTCAAGCGAAGGCCGAGATCGATAAATATGTCCACATGTTTAGAGATAGAGGTGTCGATAAAATAAAGTACGGACATGAGAGCATCATGATCATCTTTAGAACAGCAATACTTATTGATATATAATTTCTTATACTAGAGTAACAATTCATTCACAAGGTAAAGTATGAATCAAGAACTCTATTGAGAACCAACAAACTATGATCTCAGTCATTGAAGCAATTGCAATTTATCATAACATCGGAAAGAGTCAATATAAGAGCTTATAAAGCAAATCCACATACTCAATCATCTTTTAGTCTTTCATAATTGCTAACACTCACGCGGTACTTATGAGGTCAAAGCTTCAATTGGACACAGAGAAAGATAGGGGCTTATAGTTTTGCCTCCCAAATATTTACCTCAAGGGTAATGTCAACAGAAATAACTCATGATCACCCACATCCGAGTGGATATATGTGTCTAGATCATTCCCCAACACATGACGCTTGCCAAGAGAGAAAGGCGAAATAAAGGAAGTGGTGAAGATCACCACGACTCTTGCATAAAGGTAAGTACTAGAAAGTAAAAGCAACATATAGGCCCTTCGCAGAGGGAAGCAGAGGTTGTCATGCGCTTTTATAGTTGGATGCGCAATCTCTTAATGCAAAAGAACGTCACTTTATATTGCCGCTTGTGACAAAGAAATTTATTATGCAGTCTGTCTCTTTTATTTCTTCCATATCACAAGTTCATACAAAGTTTATTTTCCTCACACTAATAGATCATACATATTTAGGGAGCAAAATTTTTTTTGCTTGCGCCGATGACAACTTACTTGAAGGATCTTACTCAATCCATAGGTAGGTATGGTGGACTCTCATGGCAAAACTGGTTTAAGGGTGTTTGGATGCACAAGTAGTATCTCTACTTGGTGCGGAAGTTTTGGCTAGTATGAGGTGGAAGCAAGCGTCACATGTTAGAGGATCCATGACAATATAACTTCTATTCGGAAATAAGCAAACATAACTCATTATGTTGTCTTCCTTGTCCAACATCAACTTCTTAGCATATAATATTTTAATGAGTGCTCACAATCATAAAAGATGTCCAAGATAATATATTTATATGTGAACCTCTCTTTCTTTATTACTTCCTTTTAATTGCAGCAATGACCAATCGCTATGTTTGTCAACTCACAACAAGTTTCAATCGACATACTTCTTATATGTGAAGTCATCACTCCCCATAAGATCATCATATATACTCTTTGCTTTTATTCTATACTTCTTTTTATTTCTTTTTCTCAAGATCATAGCAAGCAAGCAAAGCCCTCAACTCTAAACTACTTTTTATTATATAACTCTCGGACTCGCTTACATAGGGGGAACATAAAGCAAAACTCAAAACTAGATCACACTAAAAACTTTATTCTACGAGATCAAGATATAACCAAAAGGATCGAACTGAGAAAAACGAAGAAAGTAAAAGATGTGATGGTGATACGATACCGGGGCACCTCCCCCAAGCTTGGCACAAGCCAAGGGGAGTGCCCATACCCATGTGTTTAGTTGTCTTTCTTCGGAGGTGGTGATGTTGGAGTTGTTGATGAGGTTGGGAGCTTGTCTTCCGTCTTCCAAGGCATAGGCTCACCATCGTAAAAAGATGAACGAGTCTCCGGGATCCTCAAATCTGCAGCCAAACTCATTCTCTTAAATCTGTATTCATACTCATAGTTTTGGTTTTGCAGGTCATAGATCTGGGCTTGGAGATGCTCGATTTTCTCGTAAAGCTTGAAGATGTGCTCCCCGATGTCCTTGGCGTCCAGCTTGTGCTTATGGGTAAACTCCGCGATCATCATGTGATTGGCGTTAAGTCCTCGTTCCACCATCCCTTGGCACTTGAAGACTTGCTACTCCATTGCTTCGAGCCTTGTCTCCATGCTTCCGGTCTTCTTTGGCCCCTCAACATCACGGATGTGCAGCACCCCCTCACGCATCTCAATGGTTTGAGGGTGTCGCAGCACCTCCGCAAGGTAGGGGTTGATGACCTTCTCGAAGAACTTGTCCTTCGAAGCACGTGGGGACGTCATGGCGATCTAAATCTGTCCGGAAAACAGCTCGAAATAAAAACAAGAGATATTGTTGTGATACGAAGGCTAAAACCTTCGGGAGATTATATAATGATTTTTTACCGACCTAAAGGAGTGTACCACAAGAAAACGGAGTCCGGAGGGTGCACGGGGTGGCCACAAGCCACAAGGGCGCGCCCAGGGGGGTAGGGCGCGCCCCCTGGCTTGTCGCCTCCTCGTGCACTTTTCGGACTACTTTAAATTTTCCCAATTTCTTAAATATTCCAAAACGGGGAAAAATTGTTGTTGAAAAAGTTTTGGAGTCGGTTTGCTTACCGTACCACATACCTATTCCTTTTCGGAGTCTGAAACGTTCTGGTAGGTCTCCCTAATGTACTCCTCCGGAGTTATGGTATTGATAATATTGGTTTCAACATTTATGGGAGTACCTGAGATATAATGTTTGATTCTTTGCCCGTTTACCACCTTTGGGTTAGTGCCTTCGGCGTTGTTGATCTTGATGGCACCGGAACGATATACTTCCTCGACAATGTAAGGCCCTTCCCATTTAGAGAGAAATTTTCCTGCAAAAAATCTTAAACGAGAATTGTATAGCAAGACATGGTCACCTACATTGAATTCACGCCTTTGTATCCTTTTATCATGCCATCTCTTAACCTTTTCTTTAAACAACTTGGCATTCTCATAGGCCTGGGTTCTCCATTCATCAAGTGAGCTAATATCAAATAACCTCTTCTCACCAGCAAGTTTGAAATCATAGTTGAGCTCTTTGATTGCCCAATAAGCTTTATGTTCTAGTTCTAGAGGTAAGTGACATGCTTTACCATAAACCATTTTATACGGAGACATACCCATAGGGTTTTTGTAAGCAGGTCTATAAGCCCATAATGCATCATCAAGTTTCTTAGACCAATTATTTCTAGATCTATTAACAGTCTTTTGCAAGATCAATTTAATTTCTCTATTGCTTAATTCTACTTGACCACTAGACTGAGGATGATATGGGGATGTAATTCTATGATTAACATCATACTTAGCAAGCAATTTACGGAAAGCACCATGAATAAAGTGTGAACCACCATCAGTCATTAAATATCTAGGGACTCCAAATCTAGGGAAAATAACTTCTTTAAGCATTTTAATAGAAGTGTTACGATCAGCACTACTAGTTGGAATAGCTTCTACCCACTTAGTAACATAATCAACAGCAACTAGAATATGAGTATACCCGTTGGACTTTGGAAAAGGTCCCATATAATCAAAAACCCAAACATCAAATGGTTCAATAACAAGTGAGTAATTCATAGGAATTTCCTGACGTTTACTAATATTACCAATTCTTTGACATTCATCACAAGACAAGACAAACTTACGAGCATCCTTGAAGAGAGTAGGCCAATAAAAACCAGATTGTAATACCTTGTGTGCAGTTCTATCTCCAGCGTGGTGTCCTCCGTAGGCCTCGGAGTGACACTTGTGTAGGATCTGTTCCTGTTCATGCTCAGGTACACAATGTCTAATAACACCATCTACTCCTTCTTTATAAAGGTGTGGATCATCCCAAAAGTAATGTCTTAAATCATAGAAGAACTTTTTCTTTTGTTGGTATGTGAAACTAGGTGGTATAAATTTAGCAACAATGTAATTAGCATAATCAGCATACCATGGAGCATTACGTGAAGCATTTATGACAACTAATTGTTCATCAGGAAAGCTATCATCAATAGGTAGTGGGTCATCAAGAACATTTTCTAACCTAGACAAGTTGTCTGCTACGGGGTTCTCAGCACCCTTTCTATCAATAATATGCAAATCAAATTCTTGTAGCAGAAGAACCCATCTAATAAGTCTAGGTTTAGCATCTTTATTTTCCATAAGATATTTAATAGCAGCATGATCAGTGTGAACAGTTACTTTGGAATCAACAATATAAGGTCTGAACTTATCACAAGCAAACACAACTGCTAAAAATTCCTTTTCAGTGGTAGCATAGTTTCTTTGAGCACTGTCTAGAGTTTTACTAGCATAATAGATAACATTTAATTTCTTATCAACTCTTTGTCCTAGAACAGCACCAACGGCATAATCACTAGCATCACACATAATTTCAAAGGGTAGGTTCCAATCAGGTGGTTGGAAAACAGGTGCAGAAATCAAGGCTTTCTTAAGAATTTCAAATGCTTCTACACAATCATCATCAAAAACAAAAGGAATATATTTTTGCAAGAGATTAGTGAGAGGCCAAGAAATTTTAGAGAAGTATTTAATAAATCTCCTATAAAAACCAGCATGACCAAGGAAACTTCTTATACCTTTGATATCCGTGGGACACGGCATTTTTTCAATAGCATCAACTTTAGCTTTATCCACCTCAATACCTCTTTTGGAGATTTTGTGTCCCAAGACAATGCCCTCATTAACCATAAAGTGGCACTTCTCTCAATTCAAGACAATATTAGTTTCTTCACATCTCAGCAAAACTCGATCAAGGTTGCTCAAGCAATCATCAAAAGAAGTTCCGTAAACAGAGAAATCATCCATGAAAACCTCAACAATCTTTTCACAAAAGTCAGAGAATATAGCAGTCATACATCTTTGAAAGGTAGCAGGTGCATTGCATAAACCAAAAGGCATATGTCTATAAGCAAAGGTACCAAAAGGACAAGTAAAAGTGGTCTTCTCTTGGTCCTCTTTTGACACAGGTATTTGAGAGAAACCAGAATAACCATCTAGAAAGCAAAAGTGTGTGTGTTTGGATAGTCTTTCTAACATTTGGTCAATAAAAGGTAGAGGGTAATGATCTTTCCTAGTAGCTTTATTTAATTTCCTAAAATCAATTACCATTCTATATCCTGTAACAATTCTTTCCGGGATCAATTCATTTTTATCATTAGGAACAACGGTAATACCTCCCTTTGTCGGAGAAATGACACCTATGGGATCGCGAGGATCCCTTTACGATTCGGCAAGGGGAAGGGTTTGCACAGAGAGCAGATCTGATAATCAACACGCAGGAATTTACCCAGGTTCGGGCCGCAAAGATGCGTAAAACCCTACTCCTGCTTGGTTGTATTAAGTGTTTTCTAGCTCAAGTCCTGGGAGCGCTACAGTACTCAGCAGCTACACATGCAGAATGGGTTCAAAAAGATCCCTCCTCCTGTAGCTACGCCTTGGGCCTCCTTTTATACGTTCGAAGGGGTCACCAATAGTGGCGCACAGTGCATACATGAGGTGTAAAAGTAGCTACAGTGCTATCATACCTAACACTGGCGGTTTAGGACAAGTGCATTAAATGCTCCGTTGAGGTGTCCCTTATCTTCTTGGGGACGGGAAAAGGGCCGTCCCATCGCACCGCTTAAGCCCATCCACCGCTAGCACCTGACACGTTACCAGGAGGACAACAGCTAAAAGAGAAGCTGGTGACCGTACTGGAGCGGTGACAGGGCAGCGAAGGCTTGCCGGGGCTGCAAGCCATCCCGGCAAGATCTTGCCGGGGCTCCAGCCTCCAGTCTTCTATCTTCTGATTATTGCCTTGTCCTGGATGTCTTCTTACCCCGGCAAAGGACCTTGCCGGGGAATTCAGTCCTTCCTCCAATCTTAGTAGCAAAGAGGCTTGCCGGGGGCTGGCACGCACCCGGCAAGGTCTCGCCGGCCCCAGGAATCCTGCCGCGGTCGCCCGCGCACAAGTCAGGGTAATAGGTACCCTGGTTCCTAGTGCGCTGACAGGAGCCCCCGGGCCTGGGCCACACATGCGCGCGCGGCGCTTGTTGGGCTAGGCCCAAAACAGTGCGCGGGCACACGCGGCCGCAGTTTTTGTAATGATGACGATTGATGGCTTTTTCCCATGACGCATAGTAACTGCAGGTCTTGGGAATAGTGGAGCGAGGCGGTCCACCTTCTTCCTCGGGAGGGGAAGCGAGGAACAGTGCGATGCTCGTTCGCCTTCACCATTAACGCCTTTGCTCCCACCCCTGACTTATTCGCGCCTTGGGTGACGCGTACTGTCCAGGATTACGAAGAGTCGGCCTCCCTCTTCCCTTAACACCCAGCCCTATAAAAGGGAGGTGAGGGAAGAAGAAGAACGCCGCTCATCCGCAATCCTCCACCTTCTCCTGCTGCTCAGTGCTTCCCCTTTCTGTCTTTCGCCATTTCCCCCAACGCGCCGCCCCAAGATGGTGAGGGGACGTGGCCGCGCCCGGGGTTCCCATAGCGCTGTGAGGAGCAGCCCCCAGACTCCGGCGCGCGTGGTGGTGACAGTAGCGGGCTCGAGCTCCCGCGGCAGGACAGCGTCTCGTGGCCGCGCGAGGACGACTCCGGTGGGGCGCGGTGGTCGCAGCAGTGTACCTCTCCCGCAGCCCCACGTGGGGATCCACGCGGGGGAGGAGGTACAGGAGTTCGTCGTGGTCCTCCCCCGCCGGCTCCGGAGTTGGCTGCGCCTCCCTGATCCTTTCGCAACGGCCATGGAGAGCAGCCGGCCTCGTGGCCTATGGCTCAGAGCAGACGGCTGCAGCAACGGCCCTTGGTGGGTGGCAGTCGACCTCTCCCCTGGAAGCGCCATGTTCCTGACAAGGGGATGGAAGTCGTTCGCCCGTTCCCGGGGCCTCGCCCCTGGGCGGTGCTTCACTTCAAGTTCGACGGTTCCGCCACCCTCTCCGTGAAGATCTTCGGAGCAACTGGCGTCCGCCTGGAATGCTGCGCTGAGAGTTCGGGCGGCAGCGATTCCGGTTCCTCCAGTGATGGCGACGACGAGGACAGCGTCTTCGGCATGAAGCACGAGGACTCCGACTAGGCACGCCTGGCGCCGTACTATCTATCCGCGAGACCTCGTTTCCGGATCAGTTGCCGCGTCGTAGTGGTAGATTTCCTTTCATGTATCAGACTGCACCCAATGTAATCCCGTGAATGTTCGAGAAGAGATGCACTGGGTATCAATCTTTTAAAACTCCTTGGCTCTTGTGTGCGTTTTCGCTTCCCGCTGTCCCCCGACAAGCATCTTGCCGGTGGAGCTCTCTGGCACGCCCTCAACGGGAGCGCAGCACTCCGAAGAGGCGCGCTTGCTGGAGTGTGCGCCAAAACCCTTGCCGGGCCTTGGGCTTGCCGGTGATGTGCAGACCTGTTCCCGGCTGCTCCTCCCGCCTGGAGGCCGTGGCTTGCCGGGGAGCTCTCTGGCGCGCCCTCAACGGGAACGCAGCACTCCGAAGAGGCGCGCTTGCCAGAGTGTGCGCCAAAGGCCTTGCCGGGCCTTGGACTTTCCGGCGGTGTGGCAGATAGAGCAAGATGACGGCAGGGGTCGCGGGCTCAAAAAAGAGCGCCGCGCCGTGCGATGAAGAGCCAGCCCCCGGGCTTCCCCGTAAAGGATACTGCGGGTGTGATGCTCGATCCATACACCCATCTTTGCTGTCACTGTCATCTTGCCGACCTCCAGCACGGCGTCCTTGGCTTTTCTAGCTGTCGGAAGTGAAGTACTTTTCCGCATACATGTTGCTGCAATGGCACACATAAGAAAGTAATTTAGCTTAGTCAGACCATCCTTTATGTACGCAACACATGCTTCTATATGCTAGATGAATGTTTGCTCTCCTCTTGATTAAACCTGTCCTTGTACACATCTTACATCCTACGCCATCCGGAAACCTTGCCGGCGCGTGCACTTGTCGCGAGCGCTTTGAGGAACAGGTCCTTAGCAGCCTGCTGGAAATGCCGCCGCCGGCAAGGCGCCTTGCCGGGCCAAAACGCAGCTGCCAAGTTTGCCGAGCGGACTCGAGGCGAAACTAGGGCGCGGTCTAACCACGGCAAAGTTCCTCCGCGTGCAGATTGATGTACAAAGACGGAAGAATCAATCAAGACAACTCACGATTTCCGGATGACTTTCCGGTGCGCACGCCCTAGTCGGCAGCGCTCGAGGAACGGGTCCTTAGCAGCTGGCCGGGGGCGCCGCCTCCCGGAAAGGTTAACCTTCCCAATGCTTGCGCAGCCGTCCAAGTTTTCGAGCGGACTCGAGGCAACTCGGAGTGCTATTGATTCTGGAAAGGCTCCTTCGCGTGTTGGTGCAAAGGAGCAAATGAAGACAGCAAAAGAAGTATGATTGCTACGAATCTTAATAACTTATCTTTTCTGCGGTTCGTCCCGCATAGCGAGGCTGCGCCCAGGGTGATGGCCGGCGGCTCTCAGGAAGGTTATTCTCTGGGGCGCTACCAGCCCCCGAGCTCGCCTTCCATGCCTCAGAGGAACTGGCGCGCTAATCACCAGATCAGGTCCGCACAACCTTCTTCCCCCTACCTGGCGCGCCAAAGATGTCGGAGAAATGACACCTATGGGATCGCGAGGATCCCTTTACAATTTGGCAAGGGGAAGGGTTTGTACAGAGAGCAGATCTGATAATTAACATGCGGGAATTTACCCAGGTTTGGGCTGCAAAGATGCGTAAAACCCTACTCCTGCTTGGTTGTATTAAGTGTGTTCTAGCTCAAGTCCTGGGAGCGCTACAGTACTCAGCAGCTACACATGCAGAATGGGTTCAAAAAGATCCCTCCTGTAGCTACGCCTTGAGCCTCCTTTTATACGTTCGAAGGGGTCACCAACAGTGGCGCACAGTGCATACATGAGGTGTAAAAGTAGCTACAATGCTATCATACCTAACACTGACGGTTTAGGACAAGTGCATTAAATGCTCCGTTGAGGTGTCCCTTATCTTCTTGGGGACGGGAAAAGGGCCGTCCCATCGCACCGCTTAAGCCCATCCACCGCTAGCACCTGACACATTACCAGGAGGACAACAGCTAAAAGACAAGCTGGTGACCGTACTGGAGCGGTGATAGGGCAGCGAAGGCTTGCCGGGTGCGAGCCTTGCCGAGGCTGCAAGCCATCCCGGCAAGATCTTGCCGGGGCTCCAGCCTCCAGTCTTCTATCTTCTGATTATTGCCTTGTCCTGGATGTCTTCTTACCCCGGCAAAGGACCTTGCCGGGGTATTCAGTCCTTCCTCCAATCTTAGTAGCAAAGAGGCTTGCCGGGGGCTGGCACGCACCCGGCAAGGTCTCGCCGGCCCCAGGAATCCTGCCGCGGTCACCCGCGCACAAGTCAGGGTAATAGGTACCCTGGTTCCTAGTGCGCTGACACCCTTCTTAGGGACATAATGAACGGGACTAAGCCATCTACTATCAGCAATAGGATAAATTATACCTGCCTCCAAAAGCTTTAATATTTCATTTCTTACCACTTCTTTCATTTTAGGATTTAACCGTCGTTGGTGATCAACAACTGGTTTAGCATGAGGCTCCATATTATTTTTATGCTGACATAGAGTGGGACTAATGCCCTTAAGATCATCAAGGGTATATCCAATAGCAGCACGGTGCTTCCTCAGAGTTTTCAATGATCTCTTTTCTTCATGCTCTGAAAGGTTAGCACTAATAATAACAGGATATATCTTCTTTTCATCAAGATAAGCGTATTTCAGAGTATCCAGTAATTGTTTAAGCTCAAACACGGGATCACCCTTGGGTGGAGGAGGATCCCCAAGTATTTCAACAGGCAAGTTGTGTTTCAAAATAGGATGTTGATCAAAGAAAATCGTATCTATTTCATTCCTTTCATTCATATGCATATCGTTTTCATGGTCTAGCAAATATTGTTCTAAGGGATCAGTAGGAGGCACAACAATAGAAGCAAGACCAATAATTTCATCCTTACTAGGCAATTCTTTATCATGGGGTTGTCTACGAAATTTAGAGAAATTGAACTCATGAGACACATCCCCAAAACTTACAGTAACAGTTTCTTTCTCACAATCTATCTTAGCATTAACAGTATTCAAGAAAGGCCTACCAAATAGAATGGGACAAAAATCATCTTGCGGGGAACCAAGAACAAGAAAATCAGTAGGATATTTTATTTTCCCACACAAGACTTCAACATCCCTAACAATCCCAACTGGTGCTATAGTATCTCTATTAGCAAGCTTAATGGTAACATCAATTTCTTCTAATTCAGCTGGTGCAATATCATTCATAATTTCTTGATATAAGGTAAAGGGAATTGCACTCACACTAGCACCCACATCACACAAGCCATGATAACAATGATCTCCTATTTTAACAGAAACAACAGGCATGCCAACAATAGGTCTATGTTTATCTTTAGTATCAGGTCTAGCAATTCTAGCAGCTTCATCACAGAAATGAATAACATGCCCATCAATATTATCAACCAAGAGATCTTTAACCATAGCAATACTA
The DNA here is from genome assembly GCA_039707655.1 of Elymus sibiricus. Taxonomy (NCBI): domain Eukaryota; kingdom Viridiplantae; phylum Streptophyta; class Magnoliopsida; order Poales; family Poaceae; genus Elymus; species Elymus sibiricus. The sequence goes on along the minus strand of CM077669.1, from coordinate 349,508,415 downwards.
GGTTCAACTTTGATTTGTTCAGGGGGTGTAGGTGTTCTAGTATAACTCTTACGAACCACAATTGAAGCTTTAGCATGTTCCTTTATTCTAACAGGGAAAGGTGGTTTCTCAATATAAGCAGTAGGAATAACAGGATCAACATTATAAATAATAGTTTCTTCTTCAACTTTAATAGGTTCAACTATTTTCACTTCAATGGGAGGATGATATTTAAACCACTTCTCCTTAGGGAGATCAACATGAGCAGCGAATGATTCACAGAAAGAAGCTACTATCTCAGAGTCAAGTCCATATTTAGTGCTAAATTCACGAAAAGCATTGGTGTCTATAAAGGATTTAACACAATCAAACATAAGGTTTATACCCGACTCCTTACCTTCGTTGAGTTCCCAATCTTCAGAGTTGCGTTTAATTCTTTCCAATAAACCCCATTTGAATTCAATATCCTTCTTCATAAAGGAACCAGTACAAGAAGTATCGAGCAAGGATTGATCATTACGACAAAGCCGAGCATAAAAATTCTGAATAATAATTTCTCTTGAGAGCTCATGATTGGGGCATGAATATAACATTGACTCAAGCCTCCCCCAAGCTTGAGCGATACTTTCTCCTTCACGAGGCCAAAAATTATAAATATAATTCCGATCACGATGAACCGGATGCATAGGATAAAACTTCTGATGAAATTCCAATTTCAATTGGTTGTAGTTCTATGATCCAATATCATCACATAGCCTATACCATGTCAATGCCTTCTCCTTCAAAGATAAAGGAAAGACCTTCTTCTTGACATCATCCTCGGGCAAACCTGCAAGCTTAAATAATCCACAAACTTCATCCACATAGATCAGATGCAAATCAGGATGTAGTGTTCCATCTCCTGCATAAGGATTAGCTAGCAGTTTCTCTATCATACCCGAAGGAATTTCATAATAAATATTTTCAGTAGGTTCAGTAGGTTGAGGAGCAACTCTTTGTGCTTCTGGTCGAGGTGAAGATACCCCGAACAAGCCCCTCAAAGGATTATTTTCCATAGTAACAAGTGGCAGTAAATTTCAGCACACTATATAAATTTTTCCTTACCAAATTCCAATTACCAAAGGCGCTTCACTTCCCGGCAACGGCGCCAGAAAAGAGTCTTGATGACCCACAAGTATAGGGGATCTATCGTAGTCCTTTCGATAAGTAAGAGTGTCGAACCCAACGAGGAGCAGAAGGAAATGACAAGCGGTTTTCAGTAAGGTATTCTCTGCAAGCACTGAAATTATCGGTAACAGATAGTTTTGTGATAAGGTAATTCGTAACGGGTAGCAAGTAACAAATGTAGCAAAGGTGCAGCAAGGTGTCCCAATCCTTTATGTAGCAAAGGACAAGCCTGGACAAACTCTTATATAAAGCAAAGCGCTCCCGAGGACACATGGGAATTTCTGTCAAGCTAGTTTTCATCATGCTCATATGATTCGCGTTCGTTACTTTGATAATTTGATATGTGGGTGGACCGGTGCTTGGGTGCTGCCCTTACTTGGACAAGCCTCCCACTTATGATTAACCTCTCTCGCAAGCATCTGCAACTACGAAAAAGGAATTAAGATAAATCTAACCATAGAATGAAACATATGGATCCAAATCAGCCCCTTACGAAGCAACGCATAAACTAGGGTTTAAGCTTCTGTCACTCTAGCAACCCATCATCTACTTATTACTTCCCAATGCCTTCCCCTAGGCCCAAATAATGGTGAAGTGTCATGTAGTCGACGTTCACATAACACCACTAGAGGAGAGACAACATACATCTCATCAAAATATCGAACGAATACCAAATTCACATGATTACTTATAACAAGACTTATCCCATGTCCTCAGGAACAAACGTAACTACTCACAAAGCATATTCATGTTCATAATCAGAGGAGTATTAATTATCATTAAGGATCTGAACATATGATCTTCCACCAAGTAAACCAACCAGCGTCAACTACAAGGAGTAATCAACACTACTAGCAACCCACAGGTACCAATCTGAGGTTTTGAGACAAAGATCGGATACAAGAGATGAACTAGGGTTTGGAGAGGAGATGGTGCTGGTGAAGATGTTGATGGAGATTGACCCCCTCTCGATGAGAGGATCGTTGGTGATGACGATGGCTTCGATTTCCCCCTTCGGGAGGGAAGTTTCCCCGGCAGAACAGCTCCGCCGGAGCCCTAGATTGCTTCTGCCCAGGTTCCGCCTCGAGACGGCGGCGCTTCGTCCCAAAAGCTCTCTTACGATTTTTTCCAGGTCAAAACCCTCCATATAGCAGAAGATGGGCACCGGAGGCCTGCCAGGGGGGCCACAAGCCACAGGGGCACGCCCTGGGGGGTAGGGCGAGCCCCCCAGGCTTGTGACCTCCTGGTGGATTCCCTCTGGTATTTCTTTCGCCCAATAATTTTTGGGATTTTTATTTCTGTGCCCCTGGTTCATTAGTTGTACTCATTCATCCCCACGCTCTTAACTTTTGCTCACTTTTCCCCACTCCCTTGCCCGAAACCCTCAGAACTGGTCACAGCGGACGTTGCCGTCGGGTCAATGGCTTGACCGTTAATTCTGACGAGTGGGGCCGCGTAGGGCCGAGTCCACATTTTGACCGTTACGTGCTAACGAGTGGGGCCGCAAAACTGACACTCACTGTAACCTGAATCAGATCGAGTCGCTTCCGCTCCGCCCCCTCCGCCGCCGTCATGCCGCCTCCACCGCAGTCGTGTCGCCTCCGCCGCATCTACCCTCTCTCCCCATCTAGGATTAGGAAGCGATGTCGGGGGAGCACCCCATCCGGCCCATCGACCGTGGAGATGATTGGGTCGAATCAGAGGTGGATAATTCATGGATTCCACCTGGGTAAGCATCGTTTTCCTCTCAAATGGATTAGGAGATCCGTAAATTAGGCTGTATTTGACCACCGTTGGCGTGAATCAGTGCAATTTTTCTGAAAATTATCAGCCTAATTGCGCCCTTTATTTTATTTCAATCGAATAGGGTTGATACTGCACTTGCTTTTCGGCTGGCGGTTAGAATGGAAACTAGCGAGCTGCGTGGAACTAACCCGTATCTGATTTCTGGATTTTTCTATCCGAAAGTGATAGAAACTAGCGTTTCGTTCACAGATTTCCGCGAGGCACTCTGTTGTGAGTATCCGTGGAGCCCTGCCGATGCTGTTGAACTGAGATATTTTGACAGTACCGAGCAGAGATTTGTCCCATTAACTTGTGATGAGCATCTGGGATTGCTATTTAGTTTGAATGCTGACAGCCATTTCGGTAAAATCCATATCGGTGTGCTTCAGGCAAGCAAACAACGTATCCCCAAGGGGAAGGGTGTTCAGACATCGTCTGTCTCTGCTAATAGCGAGCGTCCTCGCACTCCTTTTAGGTCGATACCAAGTAAACCTAGTGGTTCTGAAAGCCACAACATGTCGGCTGCCGCTAATTCTGCCACTTCTCCTCTCACTTCCGCACCTGATGTAGAAGTAGATGCAGAGCCTGACGAGGAAGTGCCTCGACATGATGATGAGGATGAGACTCTATTCCCTGAACTGGTAGATAGAGTCAGTCAACGGGCAATGGAAGATGAATATCCAGAGGAGCCTAGCAGTCGTGCTAGATTTGATGACACTGACGATGAAGAGAGGGAGGAGAACATCGACTCCTTAGTTTTACAAGAATATGATGGTGAGGACATGCCAACAATTGAGTGGAACAGGGAGAATCCTCAGCTTACTGCAAGAACCGTATTCCAATCAATGGTGGACTATCGTAATGCAGTGACTACATATTGCATTCTCACTGAAAACTCCTATGAGGTTGATAGGAGTGAGCCAAGAAGATTCACTGTTCATTGCCCTTATGATAGGTGTAGGTGGAGGTTGCATGCATCCACTATGCTAAAGAGCAAATTGATTCAGGTATTACAACTAAATCTTTTTTTCAGATTATTTATCCATTCTATATTCAGATCATGTGTACTGTTTCTTAATTGTTTCAGATAAAAAAACCACACGGGCACACTTGACCACCTAGAGGGGGAGGGGGAAAGGACAAATCAAAGCTTGCAAAGACTAGGTGGGTGGCAGATGCAATCTTGGATTGGGTGAGGGAAACACCAACAATTGGTCCAACAGAACTCCATGGGAAGCTATTTGAGAGGTACAAGATTAATATACCTTACATGAGGATTTTCTATGCTAAGGAAAGGGCTCTTGATAGGTTTAATGGTCCATGGAATGAGAGTTTTCGGTGCTTTTACACCTTCAAAGTTGAAGTGGAGATGGCTAGTCCAGGGAGTGTTGTAGAGATTGACAAGCATACAGTTCAGTACAAATTAAAAGGGAAGACATTGGAGAAGGAGTGCTTCAGGAGGGCTTTTGTTTGTTTCAAGGCTTGCTAGCATGGGTTTCTGAATGGTTGTAGGCCCTATTTGGCTGTCGATGCAACTGCTTTGAATGGAAGATGGAGAGGCCAGCTAGCAGCAGCTTCTGCAGTTGATGGACACAACTGGCTATTCCCAGTTGCATTTGGTGTGTTGGAGGCAGAGTCCGAGGAGACTTGGGTCTGGTTTCTGCAGCAGTTGCGCAACATTATAGGTACACCCTCAGGTTTAGTTATACACACAGATGCTTGCAAGGGTTTAGAGAGTGCAGTAGAAATTGTATTCCCTGGAGTGGAACATAGGGAATGTATGCGACACCTAGCGCAGAATTTTAAAAAGAAATTCAAAGGCAAAGTTTATGATGAGAACCTATGGCCAGCATCATACACATGCAACTTGAGGAAGCATGAGCACCATTTGAGAGTGTTGTATGCTCACAATCCTTTGGTGAAGGAGTACATGGATGAACATCATGGAAAGTTGTGGTCAAGAAGCAAATTCAATGAAATCTGCAAAGTAGACTATGTGACCAATAACCTCACTGAGTGTTTCAATGCAAAGTTCAAGTCAGTGAAAGGGCTTTTGTTGTGGCAAGCATTTGATAAGATCAGGCAGATGATCATGATAAAGATGGCTCTTCGTAAAAGAATTACAGAAACACAATATGTTGGCCATCTTATGCTCCCATCTCTGATTAAGGCATTGCATGCCAAGGCAAGAGGACTAAGGATGAAATGCATTCGACCGTCGACATACGAGGCTGAGGTGACATACACTGACAATAAAAATAGGGAATGGAGATATCCAGTGAACCTTGCAACTAAGGAATGCAGTTGTAGGCAATGGCAGATCCGCGGGAAGCCGTGCATACATGCCCTACATCTCATGACTGTTATTGGAGGTGAAGATGGTGAAGTTGATCAGTATTGCTCTGAATATTTCTCTGTTACCAAATTTAGGGCTGCTTATGCTGAAAATGTGCCTGCACTCTTGGGAAAAGACCAATGGAACATAGTAGACCCAGGGTTCAAACTCCATTCTCCTGTACTGACTAGACCACCAGGAAGACCAAGGAAAAACAGGATAAGAGCTGGTGAAGAGGGTCGTGTAAAAAACAACGTAAGTGCAAAAAATGTGGTATCCTAGGGCATATTGCTAGGATTTGTACCAATCTAGTTGATGCATCATTTGGAGAAGAGGAACAATGGGCAGCAACAAATGCAGAGGAAAATGCAGCAGCAGAGGAGAATGCAGCAAGTTTAGAGCAGAATGAAGCAACTAAAGTAGCAGCTTGGTATGTGTGCAACCTTTCCCTTTTTTTGCATTTGTTCTCTTTTTTATCGATGGCTAAGCTTATTTCTGTTTGACCTAGCTCTAGGATAATTAGAGGCACAGGACAGAAAAGACCTAGAGAGGAAGAAACTTCGGTTGAACCATCATCTGATGCAGAATTTGAAACAATGGCTTATGAAGGTTTTGAAGCTATAAGAGAGGAGGAAGTTATTTTGTCTGAAGTTCCTTTAAGGATTAGTGAACCCACAGATGACCGTCAACTGGTCATCAATTGCTCGGTCAGTCAAAGCTCAACAAAACTGCCACCACCAGAAGTGAAGATCAGAAGCAACAAGACAAAGCTTTCAAAAGCACAAAATATCCCAGCTAGGGAAACCAGGAGCAAGACGGTTAACCCATCCCGGAACACGAGGAGCAAGGCAAAGATTTGAATTTGAACATGAATGCAAGTCATAAACTTTGAACTTTAAGGATTTGTAATAAGGATTCTGTCGTCAATTTGAACTACTGTGAAAACTTGTAAGGTGTAATAATTCTATTTGTAATTTGATGTGAAATTTGAGGTAGAATACAAAACTGAGGCAAAATTTGAATTTTAGGCAAACTTTGAATTTGAACCAACACTTGAAGTCCATTGCCCTGTGGTGTGAGTTGCAAAGTTTGCTGAACTATTATAAACGTTAGGTGATCAATCCGATCTCTTTTGCGTGGTAAAACTTGTAGTCATGAGAAATGTGCTCCAAATGAGCTCCCAAGCTAGGGTAAACAGCCCCATTTGTAATCAAGTTTGTTTGGACCTACTCTAAATGAGCCAAATATTTTTTATTAACACCTATTCAATCTATATAGTGTAGATTCAATGTATCACTATTTATTGAATTAATCTTCATATTTTTACATTTTTTTTTGAAAAAAGTATACTTTAATAGAAAATCATTAAAAACACGTTTAAAATATGAAAATGGAAAACTAAGTTCAGATCCTTCTTATTCACTTTGAAATCAAGCTTTGGTGATTTTTTTTGATTTTTTTTAAATTTTCAAAAACCGAAGGGAACCCTACCTCCTCTCCTTGGACTCTATGAAATGTTATACGTGATAGCTCATATGTGTGAAGGTTTTTTCATGAAAATTTCCATAGACAAAGTTTAGTATTTTTCCTCGTCAGTGTGTCTTATAAAACGACGAACGGCGAAGGTTTCATATTTTTTCGATTTTTTTTAAATTAGTTATGCTCAGTCAAAGACTTGGAAACCCCATTGACCAGCTCAAAACCCCTCTAAACCCCGCCTAACCCTAGCTCCGAACGTCAGCCATCCGATCATACCCTAGCGCCAAGCGACAGCCCTCAGATGTGGTCTTCTAGAAGGAATTCCGAGGGCAGGCTGCGTGCAGGCTCCGCGCTGTTGGATCACATGGACGGCTCCGCATCGTTGGATCGTGGGGCGATCCGCGAGAGTTGTATTCTGCGGCGACGAGAGGAGCCACTCCTCTGCTTCTTCTTCTCCGGCGACGAGAGGAGCCACTCCTCTGCTTCTTCTTCTCCGGTGACTTTGGGCAATATGTCGAGCTCCACTTCAGCCTCCCGCCCCTCGTGAACCCGGTATGGTCCACTTCCCATGGAGCGATGTCTTGACTGCCCACGCAGCGCGCCACTGGTACGGTTGACTTCGAAAGAGGTCAAGAATGGCAACTATGGGCGCGAGTTCGTGAAATGCGAGAGCAAGCCAGAGGGGCAGGTTAGATCTCATGATTTTTCTCTGATTTCTTTTTCTATTTCCTTGGATCTGGGATTTAGGGTTCATGTTTTCGTTTCAGATCGTGAACAAATGCACACATTTTGAATGACTGGATGACTACGTTAAGCGGATTCAATGCAATGGGGCCTCAACCCGGGAGGTCAATCTGCCGTCAGCACCAACGAATTTGGTCTATGAAAGTGCTACTCTGACAGTTGGGGATGCAGATCTGAAGGGGGAATTAAAGAAGATGAACAAGAAGTTGAAGCAGATGATTCAATTGAACAAGCAGGCGAATCTGATAGCTTTAGGATTTTATTTTTGTATAGTTGCTCTAGGATTTGCTTACTTGTTGGTCATCACTCGTTAGAGATGTTATTAGTGTGGTGTCATGTGCTCTAGGATTTGGTTAAGTTTGTGGATCATGTGCTCTAGGATTTGCTTAAATTTGTGGATCATGTGCTCTAGGATTTGCTTAAATTTGTGGATCATGTGCTCTATGCTTTGTGTTGCTTAATTTGTGGATCATGTCAGTTTCGTCAGTTTTGTACACTTTCAGTTTCTTCAGTTTCGTCAGACAACACCGACCGCAGAAGAAAAAAAAACGTAGTTCGAGGGCCCAAATTGGAACTAAGCTCTGGTTGGGCCGTCGCATTGCGTTGAGTGTCGAAGGCCCACAAAGATAAAAGAGGCCTAGAAAATAGTGCACGCGCTGGCTCTGTTTTTTTGCTTGATTATTGCCATGGTAAATCCATTTATTGCCATGCCGAACAAAAATAGTGCATGATGGTAAATCGATTTATTGTTAGCAGTACAACTTTTGTCCCATGGCATTTTTGTACAGATAATTGCCATGGCGAACTTAAGAATAACTTTTTTCCATGTCATTGTTAGTGTAGATACCATGACTAATTCTTTATTGAACTTGCCCATGTCAAATTTATTTGTACATATCATGGCAATTTCCTTCTGTATATAGCCTACGACACAACACTTTGATTTTTTGACATGCGGGTATTATAAACATGTTTTTGTTGCAACAAAAATATTGTATACACGATTTTTTGTTTTGGTTTTTGTTTTATACACGATTTTTTGTAGAACATGGCAAATTTATTATTAAGAAAATGTCAGATTTAATTATGTAGATCATGATATCCGTCAGAAACCGCGTCTAAAATAAAGTCCGGTGGCACCATTAGCCACCATATCCATCTAGAGAGCATGTCTAGGGCTCAGCTACGGCACCATATCCATCTAGAGAGCATGTCTAGGGCTCGGCTACGGCACCATATCCATCTACCGATATCTCACGTAGCAAGCATACATCCATAACATAGAAAGTAGCAAGCATAGCATAATACTTACATAAAACATAGGGTGCCCTAAAACATTTTTTTTGTTCATATAATATATATGACCACGGATTCCCACGCGTGTAATTAGCTTCCACCCTTCCAAAGCCCAGCCTGCAGTTGTCCCCTCCCCCCCCCCCCCCGGCCGGCAGGATCTACAAACCTAGACCGCCAGCGACAGTTCAAAAAATTTAGCTTTCTTTTATTCTTCTTTTAAACATCGACATGGCTCATTTCTATCATTTTTTACACTTCAACTAGCCCATTAGCCGCGCGTGCCAAAAGGTTGTATGCGTTGATACGGTGATGTTTTGAGGTTTCATCATTTTTGAAGAAGAGGACTCCTCTGCTTCATGTTTTGATACGGTGAGGGAACAGGTTTTATGCGTTGTTTGAAGCCAAGGTCTAAATATCACCGAATGGGCAACAAAATAACAAAGAAAACTAGCAAGCATAACATAGATAGATAGTTCTTCATTTAGGGTAGCAAGCATAACATAGATAGATAGTACTCTTACATAAAACATTATATAACACGACATACATAAAATAACATAGAAATAAAGCCCTAGGGTCTAACACCCTATGGCAAGACAAGCTGCTCCGCGCCTCCTCTTCACTCCTCCGCCTCCCTACCATTCTCACCGAGGAGGTAGGGGAGGCTATGGATGACATTGTGGTTGGAGAAGATCATATCCACATCCATGAAGATGTTGTAGGTTGTGAATGCGATGAGCTCGCACCCACACCAAAACACCTTCCCGAGCAGGTGGAATGCATCAAACCTGTTGTGGAAGGTGGCGATGAGCCCTGACGGCGGAGAGCTGGAGTTTGGACGCAGTTCCTCCAGTTGGAACATGACCGGCGAGCCCGCCGGGAGGTGGGCAAAGCCCGCACGGAGGAACCAGTGGGCCAAATCCCAGCCAGTCCTCCAGCGTGAGATCGTCCACACGCGAAGCGTCTTCTCGACGACGACGCCGGCGGGGTACCGCGCCTCCGGCCTAACTGGTGGCATCTAGAAGGTGGGGCCGTAGTTCTGCATCTTCACCTAGCTTGGAGAGTGCTCTGGATTGGGGTGAAGAAGAGAAGGGGAGCGGCGCAAATGGATGTGTGGAGAATAGGTGGAGGGGTGGGCGGTTTAAATAAGGGCATCGGCCGCATGTTTGCTACGTTCAAACGCCGCACGTCGATCGGTATGCCCTAGACTTTAATTGTCACACTGAATTGATGCTGCCGGAGGTCAAAGGCTGAGACGGTGTGAACTGTGAACTGTGAATCGATCGAGGAGGCGCATGCGAGAAGGGACGAACCGGCAGCAGCGACAGACGCTGCGTCCGTGGTGGCTCACAGGAAGGTTGCGTCCGTGGCGGCGCGCATCGGCGCATGCAGGCAGGCTGGCTGGATCATGTCGCGCATGCATAGCAGGTTGTTCGTGGTGGCGTGCATCAGTGCATGCACGCGGGTCCCTTAATGCAACGGTCCAACTAGCGCCACCGTCCAACGCGACCCCACTTGGCAGGTCCAACGGGCAACACAGTCCAGCATGGCCCCACACGTCAGAATGGTCAAAGGAGGGCGACACACTCCAACGCGGCCCCACTTGGCAGGTCCAACGGGCGACACAGTCCAGCGCGGCCCCACTCGTTAGAGTTAACGGTCAAGCCATTGACCCGATGACAACGTCTGCTGTGACCAGTTCTGAGGGTTTCGGGCAAGGGAGTGGGGAAAAGTGAGCAAAAGTTAAGAGCGTGGGGATGAATGAGTACAGCTAAGGAACCAGGGGCACAGATGTAAAAATCCCATATTTTTATATATTCCAAAATAATTCTCCGTAACTTTTCAGGACTTTTAGAGTTTTGCAGAATAGGTCTCTCATATTTGCTCCTTTTCCAGTTCAGAATTCCAGCTGCCGGCATTCTCCCTCTTCATGTAAACCTTGTAAAATAAGAGAGAAAAGTGAAAGCACATTTGCTCCTTTGGTGGTTTTGGTAATTAATAACAACATATATGTCATTGAACTAATGTTTCCACTAAGTATATTTCAGGAAAGTTCAATGATAGGGATGGCAAAAAGGATTGTGGAGATTGTGGAAATACCCCAAGATGCAAGGAAAAGGATTGGCAAAGCTTCAAGCAAGAGGACTCTACATTTTACTTTGTGAGAAATCACTTTGAGTCCATAGGAAAGCCAATACTATTAAAAGGGGGTAAGGTTTTGATTGGTGAACAAAATGCTCATACGTGAACAAGTGATAGTCACCAAAAACACCCACAAGCTCTTCCACAAAAAGTCTGTCAAAGCCAAATATTCAAAATCGGTGCAACCAACACTTTCCACTCGGTGCCACCGATTCCCATACTCAGACAGACACAAGCCAAACCCTACCTTTTCGGTGCAACCGATTCTGCTTCGGTGCCACCGAGTTTGGGTTGCCAACTTTCTGTTACGCAAATTCACAATATCGGTACCACCGAGATTGTTGGATCGGCGTCACCGAGAATGGGAAATCTGACCGTTGGTCACCTTATCGGTGCAACCGAGTTTCCTATATCGGTCTCAACGAGATTCAAAAGTTGCCACCTTTTGGTCACTTCGGTACCACCGAAATTAACACATCGGTGTCACCGAGTTGGTCATTTCGTGTGTAACGGTTGGATTTTTGGGGATGCCTATATATACCCCTTCACCACCACCCACTCGAAAGAGAAGCACTCAGAACTATTCCATACTTGCCCCATCCAGTTTTCTGAGAGAGAACCACCTACCCTTGTGTTGAGGTCAAGATCATCCACTCCAACCATATGGATCTTGATTTCTAGCCTCCCCAAGTTGCTTTCCACCAATCCCATCTCTTCCACCAAGCCAAATCTGTGAGAGAGACATTGTGTGTTGAGGAGTCTATCATCTTGAAGCACAAGAGCAAGGTGTTCATCATCATTGCCGAGCCTATTACCTTTTGGAGGGTGGTGCCTCCTAGATTGGTTAGGTGTCGCTTGGGAGCCTCCTACTTCGTGTTGTGGAGTTGAACCAAGAAGTTTGTAAGGGCAAGGAGATCGCCTACTTTGTGAAGATCTACCCATAGTGAGGCTAGTCCTTCATGGACGGAAGCCGTTATGGAATAGTCAAGGTTGCTACTTCGTGGACCCTTATGGGTGGAGCCCTCTGTGGACTCTCACGACCGTTACCCTCCATGGGTTGAAGAGTCCATAAATGTGGACGTACGATAGCACCACCTATCGGAACCACGGGAAAAATCATTGTGTCTACAATTGTGTTTGATCTTCCAACCCTTTCCTTTCTATACAACCTAGGCCTCGAGGGACGCCAGCTCCGCCCTGGCCTCCGCTTCGCCCCTGAGGGCGGCTTGGAAGGCGGCCTCGGCGGTCGCCAGCTGGGCCCGCAGCGCGTCCGCCTCCTCTTGGAGCTCGCCGAGCCTGCGTTTCTTGGCCGCAGGCACCCTAGGAGAAGGAGAGGATCATGCTCAGAGCGCTGGACAAAATGACTAAGGAGGGAGTCGGCAGAGTACTCACTCATCGACCATGGCCCAGCGCCGGCGAACTTGCGCCGACCCCGAGGGCCCCCCGCCACTGCCTCCGGAGGAGGGCGAGGGAGCCGGCGGTGCCGCGCGTTTCCCCGTGCCTGCAGCGCTTCCTCCAGACGCCATGGGAGAGGAGAAGCTGGGAAGAGGAGAGGGCTTTCTCTGCGGAACGATGGAAGCAAGAAGACACCTCGAGACTGCAATGCCCCCCCTGCCAGGGGTGGGGCGGATTTATAGGCGTAACTGCAGCCGCGAGGCGTCGTGGGAGAGCAGGCGTCGTGCGCCTCTCGGGCACCGCGGAGCGGTTCGATCAGCGTGGTACCGTCCTCGTCGCCTCTCCTACCGATTGACGGGTCACTTCCGCGTGGCCCAAGGAGTAGAGGCCCGAGGCAGCAGCAGCATTCAAGGAAGGGCAATGATGACTGGCGCCGCACACGGGCATCGCATAAGTTTGACTTGGGGCGGTTCCTGATACCCTCGGGGAGCGGGGGCGTCGCCGCCCAGGCGCTCGACGCGTGTAAAGCTTGGCCCGCAGGCGTTTGGGGCCTGCGGCGCTTCGGGCCGTCCTCAAGGCTTCGCCCGAAAGCTAGCTCAAGCGCGCCTTGGGCCCGGGGGCTACTGTCAGCGTTCTGGGAACGGGGGTACCCAGACCTGCCTGCCTGCGGCCCAGGGCATGGCCCACCTCGTCAGCCAAGCACGGCCTGGCGCGACTTCGCTCAAGACAAGGCCCTCACGAGGACCCTAGGCTCGTGACGGAAGCCGTTATGGAATAGTCAAGGTTGCTACTTCGTGAACCCTTATGGGTGGAGCCCTCCGTGGACTCTCGCGACCGTTACCCTCCGTGGGTTGAAGACTCCATAAACGTGGACGTACGATAGCACCACCTATCGGAACCACGGGAAAAATCATCGTGTCTACAATTGTGTTTGATCTTCCAACCCTTTCCTTTCTATACATGCTTGTTGTTACTTTCCGCTGCTATACTCTTAGAACTTGCATGTGTAGGGTGTACTTGACTTGCCATGAATGTTAAAAACTGCCAACTCTAAAATTTGGGAAAAGGTAGAATTTTTATTTGGTCAAGTAGTCTAATCACCCCCCTCTAGACATACTTTCGGTCCTACAAGTGGTATCAGAGCTTTGGTCTCCATTGCATTGGTCTCACAACCTAGGAGAGTATGGCGTCTAGTGAGGAAAATTATCACCGTAGAGGTCCATACTTTGATGGTACTAATTTTGCTAGTTGGAAGCACAAAATGAAAATGCATATTTTTGGTCATAACCCCGCCGTTTGGGCTGTTGTTCGTGTTGGCTTGCAAGGTGAATTCTTTGGTGATGGAAAGGAACCGGATCGTGAAGCGACCGCGAAAGAATTGAAGATGTTGCAATACAATGCTCAAGCATGTGACATTCTCTTCAACTGCCTATGCCCCGAAGAATTCAACAAAATCAGACGTCTTGAGAATGCAAAAGAGATTTGGGATACTTTGGTTGATATGCACGAAGGAACCGAGTCCGTGAGAGAATCCAAGTTAGATGTTCTTCAAAGTCTGCTTGACAAGTTCAAGATGAAGGATGGTGAAGGAGTCGCAGAGATGTACTCTAGGCTAGCTCTCATCACCAATGAGATTGCCGGCTTAGGAAGCGAAGAAATGACCGACAAATTCATCATCAAGAAGATACTTAGAGCTTTGGATGAGAGATACGACACCGTGTGCACATTGATCCAAATGATGCCCAACTACAAAGATCTCAAGCCTACGGAAGTCATTGGAAGGATTGTTGCTCATGAGATGACACTCAAAGACAAAGAAGAGCTTCACAACAAGTCTAGCGGTGCTTACAAAGCCACAAGTGATGCTCCCGCAACTTCAAGCGACAACCTTGTCACCAATGAAGAGATAAGCCTCATGGTCAAGAAATTCAACAAGTTCTACAAGAATAGAGGCAAAGAATGAAGCTCCAACTCAAGATATGATGAGAAGCATTCGTCAAGTCATGACCGCAATTGCTACAATTGTGGGATGCCCAGACACTACTCCAATGAGTGCACGGCTCCCTACAAACGAAGAGAAGAGTCACCTCGAAGACGAAGCTCAAGGAATGAATCACCTCAAAGAGAGAGAAGGAGTAGAGATGATCGTTATGAACGAAGACCCTCAAGGAGAAGTAGGGATTCGGAGAAGAAGGACAAGTACACCAAGAGCTACACAAGAAGAAAACATCAAGCTCATGTTGGTGAATGGGTTTTCGGCTCCGAATCCGACAACTACTCCGAGAGAAGCTATCACTCCGACTCCGACCATAGTCAAGATGATGGTGTTGCCGGAATTGCTCTAGTGACTACCAACTCCTATGATCTATTTGATTCACCAAACGAAGGGAGTGGAAGTTGCTTCATGGCTAAAGGCCCCAAGGTATCACACCCCGAGTATCTTGATTTTGATAGTGATGAAGATGACTTGCTTTGTGATGATGACATGCTCTTTGATAAAACTAGTAATGTTAGTCAAAGTGAACTTGATAATTCTGATGCTAGTCAAGATAAGTCAATTGATGATGATAAGATGAAAATAGAACTAACTAAAGAAATAAACACTCTTAAGTTAGCTCATGAATCTACTCTTGAAGATCATAGAGAGCTTGTAAGAACTCATGAGAAGCTACGCTTCGAGAAGCTCAATTTGGAGCAAGAACCTGAGTTTCTTAAAGCTATCAATGACGATCTCCGAAAGAAGACTTCATCTTATCTAGCCAAACGATTACTCTTGTCTACATTCATGCCTCAAGTTAAATCTAAACAAACTAGTAACAAAGGCAAGAAAGGTTCTTCATCTAGTAGCAACAATAAAAATGATAAACCTAATGATGTTGCTTCTAGTAGTTCTATTGATTCCACTAATGATGATTCTCTTAGCCAAGTTACACTTGAGCAAGAAAATGCTTTATTGAAAGGAATTATAGAGAAAGGTATCTACAAGAGTCTTGCCGGGTGTAAGCAATTTGAGGAAATTGTACGCAAGCACGGAGGATACCGAAAGAACCATGGTGTTGGCTACTTCAACGCAAATGGAGTTGAATGGGAAGAAGGTCAATACCCCAAGCCCAAGTTTGTTCCTCAAAAGGAGAAGTATGAAAATTCTCTTCCTAAGGGAACAAACACTCAAGATGACCTTCCACCACAAGACCACAAGCTCAAGGGCAAGAAAAAGCTTCAAGAGGACATTGACTCATATGAAGATGAATCCCTAGCTATGGTGGAGTGGATTCCCAAGGCTACTTCAAGCTCAACTTCTACAAAGGCTACATCAACACCAAGGATCCCCATCAACTTGATGTGGGTCCCCAAGAAGAAGAACTAGAGAGTTCTTGAGGGGTGACTCCGCCAATGAAATTCACTCACATTCATTATTGGCATGAATTATTTGCAATCGACATCAACTCTATGCAATAGTTCAAGGAGTCACACACTCCCTCAAAGGTAAGCAAGGGACAAGGTAATCAACAAATCAATGGACATCATTACACATGCTTTGCACTCCATGTCCATAGATATCCTTGTATTTGTCTCTTGTGTGTTCGGACTAACCCATGTAGGTGAGAAGAGTATGGAAACAACAAGGATGCTCCGAACTCTTGGTGATCTTCATCAACCTTGAGCATCTACCACTACCTCACCAACATGAAGTCTTCTTCGACAAAACCCAAGGTTAGTTTATCCCTCTTATGGGGGGATGTCACATCAAGGGGGAGCTTTACTCTAAGACTTGAGTCAAAGCATCTCTTAGTATGTGACAACATTAAATGCTTTATGTAAAAGTGGTAACCCCACTTGTGCTTAAACGATGAGTATGACCTATGATCAAGTATTCTTACTTGGCTCCTATGTCAAATACTCATATATAGATGACTTCGTCATCGCCCAAGTGCTTGTTAGATGCTAGTATGTATGTGCATGTTTGTCATGATTTCTTTTGACATCTTATTGTGTGAGCATGTTGGTCTGCACTTATTTTCTCATTCGAGGAAATCCAATTGTTGCTATTTGGCTTTTGATTTATCTTTTGCCAATTGGATGGACAAGAATGCCTAGGACCACTCTTTTGCTATCTATGCTTTCTCACCTCACATTCCATTCATGCTGCATCACAAAATTTGAACAAGTACTTTTCGATCCCTCTGTGTGTGGAGCACTCGGAGTTCCGTATCGACAAGGACTGACCATTAAAACCTCCCAAGTGCATCTCGGTGGAACCAACCCACAATTCTCGGTCTCACCGAATGCCTAGGATTGATCTGGTTTTCAATCTCGGTAATACCGATTCCATATTCTCGGTTACACCGAGTTTCCCTGTCAGCTGACAGTTGAGAAACTCGATGACACCGAAAATTTATAATCGGCATCACCGACAGTGAAGGGTATATAAGCTGTGGTCCCTACGGTTCGAAAATTCAATCTTCAATCGTCGCGCCCCAAACCCTAAGTTGCCGCAAAAGGACCCCCTGGTCATCGCCCTTGTCTCCCCGCGCTCCTCCGCCGCTGGGATTCTCGCCGTCGACGGGCATCTTCGCCGCCGTCGCCGTCGTAGCGGATCCGTTGCCAAGCTAGGGTACGGATTCGATTTTCCTTGCGCTCCCCTTCTGATTCTCGCGCATTGGATTTGATTTTATCTATAAGCCACCTCTTGCACATCTTTCTATCCACGAGAAAACTCCATAGATTAGAGAATGATCGATTTTCTAGGGTTTACCTTCCGCCCGATGGAACTCGGTGGAACCAAAGCAAACAAATCGGTGTCGCCGATTTGCCTGTCTGTGCTGCTGAGAACTATCTCAGTGAAACCGAGTACTTCTTTTCGGTCTTACCGAAAGGAGTGCCAAGTTTTTGTTAAAGAGAAAGTCAGTCTCGGTAGCACCGAAATTTTTGCTTCAGCTGTACCGATTTCCATATGACAGAATGTAAATCTTGAGAATCTTTTGTTCAAACTTTCAAAAACCAGCTGCATTTTGTGATGACTCATCTTCTTCTGCTCCTCTATTCTCTATTCACAGGGACAGTATGTCAAGTGCTGAGGACAGTGAGAACAACTTCCAAGAACAGAGTGTTGAGATGGATTCAGGCACTAGTCCTGAGTCTAGTTCACCTTCAGATCCAGGCACTCCCAGTTCTCATGGTTTGCCCAAGGCTGGTACTAGGGCCAGGAAGAAGCTGAATTTAGATGGGGAGGATTCAGATTTTGTGCCAGATGAGATTCTTGCCAAGAAGCAAGAGAAGGCTGCCAAGAAAGCTGCAAATGAAGCCACATCTTCCAGGAGAGCTATCAGGAAAGAGTATGCTAGCTCTGAAGCTATGAGAGCACCTGAGGGTGCTAGGGCAAAAATGGCTCTTCACCTTGAGTCACCCCCAAAGAAGTCTTTGCCTAAGAAGGCAGGGGAGAATAAGAGAGCCAGAAAGAGGATAGTTTGTGTCACTGGCAGGCAAACCTCCATGTTTGAGGACCCTGAGGAGGCTGCTGGTGCTACTGCTGAGGAGGAGGAAGAGCATGTTGAGAAAGCCCCTCCCAAGAAGAAAAAGAAGCTTATGGCAGATGCTATGCCAAAGTCAGGCACATCCAAGAGCACTAAATCTGCACCCAAGAAAGCTGCTGCTGAAAAACCCAAGAGGTTATCAAGACAAATTCCTGCTTCTGAAAAGAACAAGGGAACTACCTCCAGAGTTGAGGAAGAAGATGCTATGTCTGCTTTGATGAAGCTTAGACCACACCTTCTAGTTCATAATGCCAGCTACCCACTTGCTGAAGACATGAAGAAGAGGAAGGATTCAGGTTTGAGGGCATGGAGAGTTGCTGATCCATATGCCCAAAGGAGGAAGACAGTTGTGGACTACAGATTCTATACCAAGGAGCAACATAATTTCTATGAAACTGTGCTGTTTGACAAGAGTCCAGCTGTGAGTGACATGAGGTATGTGGATTGGAAGTTCATTAAGGAGAATGAAGACTATTTTCCAAGTGTCCAAGATAACTTTCACTGCATTGGCTTGGATGAGTTTGTAGGCAGAGAGTTTACAGCATGGAATGATGAGATGATCATGCAATTCTACTCCACTGCACATTTCTATGGAGATGGTAGGATTGTATGGATGACTGAAGGAGCAAGATATGAGTCCACTGTTGATGAATGGGCTGCAATCTTGGGAGTTCCAGAGGTACAGGATGGTGACTTGGATGTCTACTCAGAATCCAAGGAGAGCCACAATGCTATGACCAATATGTACAATGAGATCCCTGCTGCTCATGTGAAGTCTCACAAGTTAGGATCCATCTATTTTCTCCAGGCTGGCCTTCGTACCATGAACACCATTCTGAGGCACACTTTGATGCCCAAGTCAGGAGATGACAAGATGATCCGAGGCTACTCCATCAACATGCTGATCCATCTTGACAGACACACCAGGATTAGAGTCATGGACTTAATTGTTGAGACAGTTAAGAGGGTTGCTGCTGATCAGAAGCGCTCATGCTGCTATGCACCCTATATCCAGATGCTCATAAATTCCAAGTTGGAGAAGCACATATTTGCTTTGGACAGACCCCACTTGCCCCTACAGCCAGATCTCGAGGACAATGTTGTGGTGATGGACCCAGAACATCCCACATCAGCTGCAGCTCAGGCAGAGGCAGAGGCAGCTAGAGCCACTAGTGCTCAGGTTCCCAGATCCAGGAATGAGAAAATGGATCTCTTGATCTCATCAGTTCAGGGCATGCAGAAGGACATTAAGGACATTTTGGACAACCAAAACAGTCTTGTCAGAATCTTTGAAAACAGGATCAAGACCCTTAATGATAAGGTGGATGGGCTGACTAAGACAGTCAATGAGCTCAAGAAGGAAGTTGACTCAGTGCCTCTTCCTCAGACTTCAGATGATGATGAGGAGGAGGAGGATGACTCTCCTCTCAGGCCAGGCACTCAGTTCACTACTCAGGCCAGATCAGCCACAGTGCCAGCTCCAGACTTGAGGCCCTCTTCATCAGCTCCTGCTACTGTCACCTCAGCTCCAGTTCCTCCAGTTGCCACTCCAACTCCATCCACGACATCTGCAGAGATCTTCGCCGACGTTGTTCTCTCGACTCCTTCATCAACAACCGAAGGAGATCAGCCCAAGAACGCTTAGATATATGCCTTTAAACTTTTTGGTAACTTGTTGCCAAAGGGGGAGAAGTGTATATAGATCTTTAGGCTTTGAGTGAGAGAGCGTTTGGTGTTTATTGCTTTTTCAAAACAATTGATCTTTTGGTTGCTTGTGATACACGTTTGTTTGTGTTTTGATCATACGCTTAATGTGTGCTGCCACTATTTCCTATCATTATGCTACTTATGAGATGATCATTCACCTTTGCTTGATTGTGTTGTGCTATGATGTTAACTCTTATTATTCTCGCACACCACCAAGTTGTATGTGACATGGAAGAAGTGCCCCATGTACTTAATCGATTGTGCATTTGCATTCAAACGCAAATCTAAAATAATGCACAAATTTAGGGGGAGCTCTTACTTATCACATACTTCTCAAAGCGACGATTATATTCATTGATTATATCCTTGTCGAAGCTTTGATCTATATGTTGTCATCAATTACCAAAAAGGGGGAGATTGAAAGCACATTTGCTCCTTTGGTGGTTTTGGTAATTAATAACAACATATATGTCATTGAACTAATGTTTCCACTAAGTATATTTCAGGAAAGTTCAATGATAGGGATGGCAAAAAGGATTGTGGAGATTGTGGAAATACCCCAAGATGCAAGGAAAAGGATTGGCAAAGCTTCAAGCAAGATGACTCTACATTTTACTTTGTGAGAAATCACTTTGAGTCCATAGGAAAGCCAATACTATTAAAAGGGGGTAAGGTTTTGATTGGTGAACAAAATGCTCATACGTGAACAAGTGATAGTCACCAAAAACACCCACAAGCTCTTCCACAAAAAGTCTGTCAAAGCCAAATATTCAAAATCGGTGCAACCAACACTTTCCACTCGGTGCCACCGATTCCCATACTCAGACAGACACAAGCCAAACCCTACCTTTTCGGTGCAACCGATTCTGCTTCGGTGCCACCGAGTTTGGGTTGCCAACTTTCTGTTACGCAAATTCACAATATCGGTACCACCGAGATTGTTGGATCGGCGTCACCGAGAATGGGCAATCTGACCGTTGGTCACCTTATCGGTGCAACCGAGTTTCCTATATCGGTCTCAACGAGATTCAAAAGTTGCCACCTTTTGGTCACTTCGGTACCACCGAAATTAACACATCGGTGTCACCGAGTTGGTCATTTCGTGTGTAACGGTTGGATTTTTGGGGATGCCTATATATACCCCTTCACTACCACCCACTCGAAAGAGAAGCACTCAGAACTATTCCATACTTGCCCCATCCAGTTTTCTGAGAGAGAACCACCTACCCTTGTGTTGAGGTCAAGATCATCCACTCCAACCATATGGATCTTGATTTCTAGCCTCCCCAAGTTGCTTTCCACCAATCCCATCTCTTCCACCAAGCCAAATCTGTGAGAGAGACATTGTGTGTTGAGGAGTCTATCATCTTGAAGCACAAGAGCAAGGTGTTCATCATCATTGCCGAGCCTATTACCTTTTGGAGGGTGGTGCCTCCTAGATTGGTTAGGTGTCGCTTAGGAGCCTCCTACTTCGTGTTGTGGAGTTGAACCAAGAAGTTTGTAAGGGCAAGGAGATCGCCTACTTTGTGAAGATCTACCCATAGTGAGGCTAGTCCTTCATGGACGGAAGCCGTTATGGAATAGTCAAGGTTGCTACTTCGTGGACCCTTATGGGTGGAGCCCTCTGTGGACTCTCACGACCGTTACCCTCCATGGGTTGAAGAGTCCATAAATGTGGACGTACGATAGCACCACCTATCGGAACCACGGGAAAAATCATTGTGTCTACAATTGTGTTTGATCTTCCAACCCTTTCCTTTCTATACAACCTAGGCTTCGAGGGACGCCAGCTCCGCCCTGGCCTCCGCTTCGCCCCTGAGGGCGGCTTGGAAGGCGGCCTCGGCGGTCGCCAGCTGGGCCCGCAGCGCGTCCGCCTCCTCTTGGAGCTCGCCGAGCCTGCGTTTCTTGGCCGCAGGCACCCTAGGAGAAGGAGAGGATCATGCTCAGAGCGCTGGACAAAACGACTAAGGAGGGAGTCGGCAGAGTACTCACTCATCGACCATGGCCCAGCGCCGGCGAACTTGCGCCGACCCCGAGGGCCCCCCGCCACTGCCTCCGGAGGAGGGCGAGGGAGCCGGCGGTGCCGCGCGTTTCCCCGTGCCTGCAGCGCTTCCTCCAGACGCCATGGGAGAGGAGAAGCTGGGAAGAGGAGAGGGCTTTCTCTGCGGAACGATGGAAGCAAGAAGACACCTCGAGACTGCAATGCCCCCCCTGCCAGGGGTGGGGCGGATTTATAGGCGTAACTGCAGCCGCGAGGCGTCGTGGGAGAGCAGGCGTCGTGCGCCTCTCGGGCACCGCGGAGCGGTTCGATCAGCGTGGTACCGTCCTCGTCGCCTCTCCTACCGATTGACGGGTCACTTCCGCGTGGCCCAAGGAGTAGAGGCCCGAGGCAGCAGCAGCATTCAAGGAAGGGCAATGATGACTGGCGCCGCACACGGGCGTCGCATAAGTTTGACTTGGGGCGGTTCCTGATACCCTCGGGGAGCGGGGGCGTCGCCGCCCAGGCGCTCGACGCGTGTAAAGCTTGGCCCGCAGGCGTTTGGGGCCTGCGGCGCTTCGGGCCGTCCTCAAGGCTTCGCCCGAAAGCTAGCTCAAGCGCGCCTTGGGCCCGGGGGCTACTATCAGCGTTCTGGGAACGGGGGTACCCAGACCTGCCTGCCTGCGGCCCAGGGCATGGCCCACCTCGTCAGCCAAGCACGGCCTGGCGCGACTTCGCTCAAGACAAGGCCCTCACGAGGACCCTAGGCTCGTGAGGAAGAACAGCACCAAGACCAGCAGGGGGTGGGCCTCCTCAGGCCCCCTTTGGAGCGGCGGAGATCTCTATGCGGGACCCGGCCTCAGGAGTCAATGATGACGCAAGGAAGGACAGGCGGGCGTCAGCGCGCCAGGCGGTGCAGTTTCCCCTTTGGTGCAAAGGGAGCAGGGACGTACACGGGTTCCCAAAGCGCCTCCCAAAGGTTTCCATTCCGATGCAACAAGACCACGACCACGAGCCCCGCCGGGCGGATGTCATCGCCGAGCCCACCTCTGCATCATCGATAGCTACTTTGCAGGCGAAGACCACCTTTGGACAGGGCGGGGATGTACTCCTGTCCCCCTTCAAATTTGGTCGTTGTGGGATCCCTTCCCGCCATTGTGATAAGGGAAGAGGACCCGGGCCACTGCTATATATAGAGGCTAGGCTGCACCGTAGAGAGGGACTCGATTTGACCACAAGACAAGGCTAGCAGAAGGCCAAGAACACCATTGAAGCGCCCTCACGAGGCTTCTCACCACTGTACTAGTTCATCCGCCACACCTCCCCGAGAGGCAATCCACCAAAGTAGGAGTAGGGTATTACGCTTCGCAGCGGCCCGAACCTGGGTAAACCACCGTGTTCATCTTCTTCCTCGTCATCGTGCGAGTTCGCCGTAGTAACCATCGAGCAGCGAGCTAAGTAGGGCAAAGCTGCAGGGGATCTTCGCACACGCCCCTGTGTTCGAACCTTGAGGGTTTTGCGGAGCCCGAAATTCGACAGACGTATCATGATTGGATCGTGAAGACATTCGACTACATCAACCGCGTTTCTTAACGCTTCCGCTTAGCGATCTACAAGGGTATGTAGATGCAATCTCTCCTCTCGTGGTCATCTCCTAGATTGATCTTGGTGAAGCGTAGGAATTTTTTTGTTTCCCACGCAACGTTCCCCAACAGTGGCATCATGAGCTAGGTCTTTGCATAGATGACATCACGAGTAGAACACAAAGGAGTTTGTGGGCGTTGATATTCAAATTGCCTCCTTCCTTGGTCTTTTCTTGATTCAGCGGTATTGTGGGATGAAGCAGCCCGGACCAACTTTACATGTCCACGTACATGAGACCGGTTCCATTGACTGACATGTAACTTTGTTGCATAAGATGGCTGGCGGGTGTCTGTCTCTCCCACCTTAGTTGAATCGGATTCGACAAAGGCGGTCCTTGTAGAAGGTTAAATAGCAACTTGTATATCACCTTGTGGTTTTGCGTAGGTAAGAATCGTTCTTGGTAGATACCCATAGCAGCCACGTAAAACATGCAACAAAAATTAGAGGACGTCTAACTTGTTTTTGCGGCGTATGTTGTGATATGATATGGCCAAAGACGTGATGATATATGTTCGATGTATGAGATTATCATGTTTTGTAATAGTTTATATCGACTTGCATGTTGATGCATACGGCAAACCGACAGGAGCCATAGGGTTGTCTTTAATTATTATGTGGCCTGCGTGTCACTCATTAAGCGCTATGTAAGGCTTTAATTTATCGCTAAGCGGTAGCAATAGTAGTAAAAGCATGGTTAGCGCGACAACCCCGATGGCAACACGATGATGGAGATCATGATGATGGAGATCATGGTGTCATGCCAGTGACGATGGAGATCATGTCGGTGCTTTGGAGATGGAGATCAAAAGCACAAGTTCATGGCCATATCATGTCACTTATGATTTGCATGTGATGTTAATCCTTTTATGCATCTTATTTTGCTTAGGATGACGGTAGCATTATAAGGTGATCCCTCACTAAAATTTCAAGATAAAAATTGTGTTCTCCCCGAGTGTGCACCGTTGCGAAAGTTCGTCGTTTCGAAGCACCATGTGATGATTGGGTGTGATAGACTCTACGTTCGCATACAACGGGTGCAAGCCAGTTTTGCACATGCGGAACACTCGGGTTAGACTTGACGAGCCTAGCATGTACAGACATGGCCTCGGAACACAAGAGACCGAAATGTCGAACATGAGTCATATAGTAGATATGATCAACATGGAGATGTTCACCACTGAAACCACCTCATCTCACGTGATGATCAGACTTGGGTTGGTGAATTTGGATCATGTAGCACTCGGATGACCGGAGGGATGTCAATTTGAGTGGGAGTTTTAAGTAATATGATTAACTAAACTCATTATCTAGAACAATAGTCTAAGTAATCTTTGCAAATTTATGTTGTAGATCAATGGCTCGCGCAGTAGCTCCCCTGAATTTCAATGCGTTCCTAGAGAAAGCCAAGCTGAAAGATGATGGAAGTAACTTTGTAGACTAGGCCCGTAATCTGAGAATTATCCTTACAGCTTCCCAAAAGGCTTATGTTCTTGATGCACCGCTCGGTGCGCCACCCCCTCCAGTGTCGTCTGCAGATGCTGCGAATGCCTGGCAGGCGCGTTCTGATGACTACTCAATAGTTCAGTGTGCTATGTTGTATGGCTTAGAACCGGGACTTCAAAGACGTTTTGAACGTCATGGAGCATATGAGATGTTCCAGGAGTTGAAGTTTATTTTTTCGAAAAATGCCCGGATCGAGAGGTATGAGACCTCCGATAAGTTCTATGCTTGCAAGATGGAGGAGAACATGTCTGTCAGTGAGCGCATACTCAGAATGTCTGGGTATTCCAACCGCCTAGCTGAGTTGGGAATTACGCTCCCGCCAGAGGCGACCACTGACAGAGTTCTTCAATCACTGCTACCTAGCTACAAAAGCTTTGTGTTGAACTATAACATGCAAGGGATGAACAAATCAGTCGTCGAGCTGTTTGTGATGCTGAAAGACACTGAGTCAGAAATCCAGAAGGAGCATCAATTGTTGATGGTCAATAAAACCACTAGTTTCAAGAAGAATGGCAAGGGAAAGAAAGGGTAACTCCAAGAAGAGTGGCAAGGCAGTTGCTCCTCCTGTGAAGAAACCCAAGGCTGGACCCAAGCCAGAAACTGGGTGCTTTCATTGCAAGGGAACTGGCCACTGGAAGCAGAATTGCCCCAAGTATCTGGCCGACAAGAAGGCGTCCAACACCAAACAAGGTATATATGATATACATGTTATTGATGTGTACCTTACCAACTCTCGTTGTAGTGCCTGGGTATTTGATACCGGTTCGGTTGCTCACATTTGCAACTCAAAGCAGGAACTACGGAATAGACGGAGGCTGGCAAAGGACGAAGTGATGATGCGCGTGGGAAATGGTTCCAAGGTTGATGTGATCGCCGTCGGCACGCTCGCTCTTCGATTACCATCGGGATTAGTGATGAACCTGAATAATTGTTATTTAGTGCTTGCGTTGAGCATGAACATTATATTTGGATCTTGTTTAATGCGAGACAGTTACTCATTTAAATCAGAGAATAATGGTTGTTCTATTTGCATGGGTAATATCTTTTATGGTCATGCACCCAATGTGAGGGGTTTATTCTTATTGAATCTCGATAGTGATGATACACATGTTCATAACATTGATGCCAAAAGATGTAGAGTTGATAATGATAGTACCACTTTCTTGTGGCACTACCGCTTAGGTCATATTGGTGTAGAACGCATGAAGAAGCTCCATGCTGATGGACTTTTGGAGTCACTTGATTTTGAATCACTTGACACATGTGAACCATGCCTCATGGGCAAGATGACTAAGACCCCGTTCTCTGGAACAATGGAACGGGCAAGTGACTTGATGGAAATCATACATACTGATGTGTGTGGTCCGATGAGCATTGAGGCGCGCGGTGGATATCGTTACTTTCTCACCTTCACCGATGACTTAAGTAGATATGGGTATGTTTAGTTAATGAAACACAAGTCAGAAACGTTTGAAAAGTTCAGGCAATTTCAGAGTGAAGTTGAGAATCATCGTAACAAGAAGATTAAATTCCACGATCTGATCGAGGAGGAGAATATCTAAGTTACGAGTTTGGCAATCACTTAAGACAATGTGGAATTGTTTCACAATTGACGCCACCTGGAACACCACAGCGTAATGGTGTGTCCAAACGTCGTAATCGGACCTTATTGGATATGGTACGTTCGATGATGTCTCTTGTCGATTTGCCACTATAATTTTGGGGTTATGCGTTAGAGACAGTTGCATTCACATTAAATAGGGCACCATCTAAATCCGTTGAGACGACGCCGTATGAACTGTGGTTTGGTAAGAAACCAAAGTTGTCGTTTCTTAAAGTTTGGGGATGCGATGCTTATGTCAAAAGGCTTCAGCCAGAAAAGCTCGAACCCAAAGCAGACAAATGCGTCTTCATAGGATACCCAAAAGAGACGGTTGGGTATACCTTCTATCTCAGATCCGAAGGCAAAGTGTTTGTCGCTAAGAACAGATCATTTCTCGAGAAAGAGTTTCTCTCGAAAGAATTGAGTGGGAGGAAGATAGAACTTGATGAGGTTGTTGAACCTTTGCTTCAACCAGAGAGCAGCACAGCGCAGAAAGATGTTTCTGTCGAGCCTACGTCAGTTGAAGAGGAAGCTAATGATGGTGATCATGAAGCTTCGGATCAAGTTACTATCGAACCTCGTAGGTCGACAAGGACACGTACTGCTCCAGAATGGTACGATAACCCTGTATTAGAGGTCATGTTGTTGAACAATGATGAACCTACAAGCTATGGAGAAGCGATGGTGGGCCCGAATTTCGACAAATGGTTAGAGGCCATGAAATCGGAGATAGGATCCATGTATGAAAACAAAGTGTGGACTTTGGAAGTATTATCTGAAGGGCGAAAGGCCATTCAGAATAAATGGATCTTTAAGAAGAAGACGGACGCGGACGGTAATTTCACCGTCTATAAAGCTCGACTTGTGGCAACGGGTTTTTCACAAGTTCAAGGAATTGACTACGATGAGACTTTCTCACCCGTAGCGATGCTTAAGTCCGTCAGAATCATGTTAGCAATAGCTGCATTTTTCGATTATGAAATTTGGCAGATGCATGTCAAAACAGCGTTCCTTAACGGTTTCCTTAAGGAAGAGTGGTATATGATGCAACCAGAATATTTTGTCGATCCAAAGAAAGCTGACAAAGTTTGCAAACTCCAGCGATCCATTTATGGGCTGGTGCAAGCGTCTCGGAGTTGGAATCTTTGCTTTGATGAGGTGATCAAAGCGTTTGGGTTTATACAAGTTTACGAAGAAGCTTGTATTTACAACAAAGTGAGTGGGAGATCTATAGCGTTTCTAATATTATATGTGGATGACATATTGCTGATTGGAAACAATATAGAATTTTTGGAAAGCGTGAAGGAATATTTGAACAAGAGTTTTTCAATGAAGGTCCTAGGAGAAGTTGATTTCATATTAGGCATCAAGATCTATAGAGATATATCAAGACGCTTAATAGGACTTTCACAGAGCACATATCTTGATAAAGTTTTGAAGAAGTTCAAAATGGATCAGTCCAAGAAGGGGTTCTTGCCTGTATTACAAGGTGTGAAGTTGAGTAAGACTCAATGCCCAGTGACTGCAGAGGATAGAGAAAATATGAGTGCCATCCCCTATGATTCTGCCATAGCTAGGCTCTATCATGTATGCAAGAAGGTTTCAAAGTGATCCAGGAGTGGAACACTGGACGGTGGTTAAGAATATCCTTAAGTACCTGAAAAGGACTAAGGAAATGTTTCTCGTTTATGGAGGTGATCAAGAGCTCGTCGTAAAGGGTTACGTCGATGCAAGCTTTGACACTGACCCGGATGACTCTAAGTCTCAAACCGGATACATATATATTCTCAATAGGGGAGCGGTAAGCTAGTGCAGTTCCAAGCAGAGCGTGGTAGCTGATTCTACATGCGAAGCGGAGTACATAGTTGCCTCGGAGGCGGCAAAGGAAGGTGCCTGGATGAAGCAGTTCATGACAGATCTTGGAGTTGTGCCCAGTGCACTGAACCCAATGACTCTTTTCCGTGACAACACTGGTGCCATTGCTCTGGCCAAGGAACCAAGGTTTCACAAGAGGACCAGACACATAAAGCGACGCTTCAATTCCATTCGCGATTACATCAAGGAGGAGGACATTAATATTTGCAAAGTACACATGGATTTGAATGTTGCAGACCTGTTGACTAAGCCTCTTCCACCAGCAAAACATGATCATCACCAGAACTGGATGGGTGTTAGATTCCTTACAATATAAATCACATAGTGATGTGAGCTAGATTATTGACTCTAGTGCAAGTGGGAGACTGTTGGAAATATGCCCTAGAGGCAATAATAATTTGGTTATTATCATATTTCATTGTTCATGATAATTGTTTATTATCCATTGAAAGTGCAATCTTGCTCTTAGGAATATTTTGATGTTGATGACAAAATACATATAAGGGACTAATCATGTTTGCTGAGTTTATACACAGGTTATTAGTTCCCTTGGCATCACTATGTGAGATCATGGACACATCATACGAGATACGACTCAAGCGGATTACCAACAAGAAAAGAAACTTTTGGTTCTTTTTATATATTCCTTGAGTAATAGGGATCCTGCACTATTAAGAGGGGATCCAAGTGGTATGTTCAAGATTTGCTCAAAGTATCATCCGTTGGTCATCATTTCCTGTCACATGCTCCACAAAGACCAAATATACGTAGGAAAACTTTTAGCCACAGCCTATATGTACTATACTTCAAAGTACTGGTACTTAGCCAGATCATCCGGATCCTGTCCCGGATCATCCGGGCACTGTCCGAATCGTCCGAGCCTTCGGTCGGATCATCTGGCTAAACCATTCCCTTAAACACCAGAACCTCATTTATAGTCGGATCATCCGGACCTTGATTCGGATCATCCGGGTAATGCCCGGATCGTCCGGGCCTTGGCCCGGATCATCTGGCTAAACCTCCTCCCGAATACCAGAACCTCTTCTATAGTCGGACCATCCGGACGGCGTTCGGCTCATCCGGGCTTTGCCCAGATCATCCGGGCGTACTCCCGGATCATCCGGGGACCCCACAGCACCGCTCCTCATGCATTCCTTGCTCGTTCCCGGATCATCCGGGACACTATCCAGATCATCCGGGCAGGTCAAATGCTGACCAAACGGCTCTACTTTGTTGGGAGTATATAAAGCCCTCTTACCCGTTCGGGAAGAGGTTGACCACTACACTCATACACAACTGACGAACACAAGTGCTCCCTCTCTCTTCTTCCTCCACGAAATCCTAGATCCTGAGTCGATCTTGGGGTGTTTGAGAGAGTTGTTCCAATCAAAAGAAAGATCCACTTCTTCATCTTCTTGTGACCAAAGCAAATCGTGATTTGAGCAAGTCTTGAGCTTTTCCCTTTGGGTCTTGTTATTCTTGGAGGTTGGAGACTCCTAGGCGGTAGGAGTACTCCGGCGAGGAATCGTTCATTGTGATTACCCCCGGAAAGTTTGTGAGGGTTTGGAGACCACCCCAAGGTCTACCACTAGTGGTTGAGAAACGCCTTCGTGGTGTTGTCTCAAGGAGAGAATAGGGTGAGACTTCGTTGCGTTGGTGTTCCTTCGTGGTAACATCCACCTCTCTAAACGGTGACGTAGCTTCCCTCCAAGGAAGTGAACATCGGCATACATCCTCATCTCTCGGAGTTGCGGTTATCCCAAACCCTAGCTCCTTACTTGTGGTTACTTGTCTCTTAAGTGTTTCACTTACTTTATATTGTGTTTGTCTAGCTTTAGTGGCTTAATTTGTGCTTCATACTTGTCCCCTTATCACCTTGGCAATTGTTAGGCTCACCGTCATATTCCGCATCATAGCCTAAAATTGCTAAGTAACAACTAAAATTTGTAATTGTACCTATTCACCCCCCTCTAGGTCCATCTCGATCCTTTCAATTGGTATCAGAGCCTCGTGCTCTAATCTTGTGCTTAACCGCCTAGAGCGAGATGGATAATGATGGGAACCCTTTAGCTGCACTTCCTCTTGAGAAAGGGTCAGCTTCTTCGGAAGTGCGACAATCTTTCACCTCTGAGGATCTTGAAAGGGACCTCGCTAAGCAAAAGTAGGAGCATGATGCTTCTATTGAGGCCTTGGTCAAAATGAGGTTGGATGCATTAGCTGCAAGAACTCCACCACTGGAAAACCCAGGGGGTGTGATAAAGCAACCAAATGCATCCCTTCCTAGTTTGGGCCAACAACCTCAAGCTGGTGACCATACCGGTGTCCCATGGTTGTATGCAAAATCTAGAGTTGAGAAACCTAGGTATAATGCAGCGGGAAACCCTCCTTTACTTGATAACACTGCCGATTTTTCTTTGTGGAGGGTTGGTGTGCAGGATCATCTTAGGTTTGTCAACGATGAAATGCTGGAAGTCATGGAGAAAGGTTACAACCCTGTGAATCCCAAGGATCTCACACCAGGTGAAGAATATGACAAGCACCTCAATGACACCGCAATCATGCTCATAAAAAAGGGCATGTCTGACAAGCAGAAAAGGCCCTACATTCACCTCACAGATGCAAAAGAACTATGGGATAGCCTTGTGATGACCAAGACTGGAACTTCCTCCATCCGTCTTGCACAATATGAGATTGCAAAAGGGGCATTACAATATTTCTGCATGGAGAAAGGTGAAGACCCCAAGCAACTTCATGAGTGACTGATGACACTTGCCGCTGACATTAAATCATATGATTGTGACAAGAGCCAAGATGGATTCAACTTGACCAAGCGTTTTCTTGTGGACAAATTGCTAAATGCCCTTGCTCCATATCATCATCAAATGGTGTGGGACATAAGAAGAGAACATGGATTCAAGGACATGTCTCCCGATGATGTCATTTCAGCCTTCCAACTGTTTGAAGAATCAAAGGCAAATGCTACAAGACACCTTGCCATGCATGGTTCCTCATCACCCAAGACAAACCTAGCCTTGAAGGCCAAGCACGTAATGGATGATGATGTGAGTGAAGAACAAGAAGAAGATGTTGAAGAAGAAGGCTATGAAGTTGACTCTGATGAGGGGGCCTCGTATGAAGACATGGCTCTCTTTGTGAAGAAGTTCAGTGCGGGAAAATTCAAGGGGAGATTCCAAAATAAGAAAGTAAGGACTTTCTCCAATTGTGAACAAACCAACCATTTCTCAAACGAGTGCCCCTATGAAAAGAGAGAAGATAAACCAAGATTTCCGAAGACTTTTGTGAAGAAGAAGTTGCCCAACCCATTGAACTCCAAGTTCAAGAACAGTGAGGGGAAGGCTATGGTTGGCCAAGACGAGTCCGACCCCGATGATGTTAGAGTTGTTGCAGGTGTAGCTCAAGACACTCAAACCACATTGAGACTCGTAAACAAGACCGGTGATGTTGTCACATACAACTATATGAAAGGATACGAAGGCAACGCACACAAATGTCTTATGGCAAAGGCCACGGTAGATAATGATGAGGATCGAGCCTCTCCAGACAAGGTGAAGGTAACTCCACGTCCAAACCCTCCTCTATTTATTCCTACCACACCTAGTGATGAATATCTTGATGCTGAGGATCATGATCATGAATACGAAATAAGTGATGCTATGTTTGCTAAAATGGAGAAAGTCATGTGCTCTCTCAAAGGAAAGAAGCTCGTTATGTTTCGTATGCTTATGGAGATGGTGAGTAAGCACACCATCTCCATCAAGGAACTCGAAACCCTCGTCACTGAGGAAAAGGAAAAATGTGAAATCCTTGAGCGGAAAGTCCTATATGAGGAAGCACATAATGATGAATTGTGCTTAAAAATAGGTGCAAACATTGATAAACACACTAAAGATTGTGAGCTCCTACATTTGTCTCTCAAGACAAAGGAAGAAGAGCTCAATCTCCTTACTAAGAAGTTTGACAAACTCAAGCTCACTTATACTCCTCTCCTATTATAAATGTTGATGCTTATTCTATTAACCCCAGTGGTGACCTAGCTTTCTTACTTGAGGAGAATCGGGTGTTAAAGTCTCAAATTGAAAAAGGGCTCATGTCATGTGCCCAAGGACAAAAGAACCTCAATGAAGTATTGGGTCAACACAAGGAGGTTGTGGCCAAGTAAGGGCTTGGATTTGATCCAAGCACAAGCAAGAATAAGGTAGCGATGCATAAGTCTACAACTCCCCGCAAGGAGACATTTGTGCGAGAAGGGCACAAGGAGAAAGGAAAGGGTAAGGTTGACAAGGTTGTGAGTAGGAAGGCCACTAGGGGCAAGCCTACTCCCAACAAGCCAAAAGAATTTATGCCTCCATCATATGTGCTTCGTAAGGGAAAAGATGGAGATGCTTATGCTCGGTTTGTTGGTCCTAGAAATGCTTTTCAGTTTTATGCAATTTGGGTTCCTAAGACCCTTGTTACTAACTTGAGAGGTCCCATTGTAAAATGGGTGCCTCTAACCAAGACTTGAACTGTGTGTAGGTTGATGTCCCTGGTGGAGTCAAATGGGTGATTGATAGTGGTTGCTCAAATCATATGACCGGAGATGACACACTCCTCATGGACTTCATGGAAGCTATTCGACCATTTATGAGCATTCTCTTTGGTGGAGGGTCTAAAGGGAAGGTACTTGGTTTGGGCAAGGTGGCTATCACCAATGACATGTCACTTACAAATGTCATGCTTGTCCAATCCCTGAAATATCATTTGCTTTCTGTTCGTCAATTGGCTTCTGTTGGTTATGATACACTATTTGGACTAACGGATGTGAAAGTCTTTAAGAGAGATACTCTTGAAGTTGCGTTTGTGGGGGAGTTGGATCGCAACCTTCACACGGTTGATTTCTCGAATGAGAGCACATACCATGCAACTTGCCTCATGGCCAAGGCCAACAAGGGATGGCTATGGCATCGCCAACTAGCCCATGTCGGCATGAGAAATATTCAAGATCTCTTAAAGGGTGAACACATCCTTGGACTAACCAATGTATCTTTTGAGAAATATGGTGTGTGTAGTGCATGCATAGCAAGGAAGCAACATCAATCAAAGCATCCCCCCAAGAACATAGTATCAACTTCAAGACCCTTGGAGCTCCTTCACGTGGATCTCTTTGGGCCTCCTTCATGGGACGGTCTTGGTGGGAAGAAGTATGGGTTTGTTATTGTTGATGATTACTCAAGATACACATGGGTATTCTTTCTCAAGTCCAAGGACGAGACAAAAATCACCTTCATTGATTTTGCCAAGCAAGCCCAACGCAAGTTTGACAAAGAAATCTTGGCAATAAGAAGTGACAACGGTTCCGAATTCAAGAAGTACACTTTGGAAGAGTTTCTTAGTGATGAAGGAATTGAGCATCAATACTCCGCACCATATACCCCTCAACAAAATGGGGTAGCGGAGAGGAAGAACCGCGCACTTGTGGAAATGGCGAGGTCCATGTTGGATGAGTACAAATCATCTCATAGATTTTGGACAGAGGCTGTCAACACAGCATGTCATGCATCAAATCGTCTATTCCTTCGCAAGATCTTGGAGAAGATCCCATATGAACTCATAACCGGAAACAAACCAAATGTCAAATATTTCCGGGTCTTTGGTTGCAAATGCTTCATTCTCAACAAGAGAGAACGGTTAGGAAAATTTCAATCTAAAACAACCGAAGGAATATTTGTTGGTTATGGATCAAACTCTCATACCTATAGGGTCTACAACAAATCCACCAGATGTGTTATAGAAACTTGTGACGTGGTGTTTGATGAATTTAATGGCTCCCATGGGGAGCAAGTTGATCTAAGTGATGCAGGTGATGAAGATCCTTCACAAGACATTTTGACCATGGGTGTAGGTGCTCTCCTTCCAATGGAACATGTTCCTTGTGAAGGTGCAAATGAGGACACAAGACCACTCATGCTCAAACTACTACTACACCAACATCACCACAAGATCACATCCCCCAAGAGGAGTTCATGATCCAAGATCAAGACTCTACACAAGAACAAGTTCATCAAGTACAAGAACACGGACAAATTCGTCATCAAGAACAATAACAAGAACATGCACATGTCGATGATGACGAACCATATGATGATGGTGAACCTCAACAGATGATGCATGAAGAAGAAGATCTTCCACCACACATTGTAGATCCATATGTTGAAGATGTTGACGATGGGAAGGAAATTGAACCTCGTGAAAACTTAACCTCCATCATGCCTCGTGTGGCCCGTCGTGTTGATGTTAAGCAAATCCATACCGACATATCGGAAGGTAGAGTCACTCGTAAAAAATTATCAAACTTCTGTGCTCACTTTTCGTTTGTCTCTAGTGTTGTGCCACTCAAGACACAAGATGCGTTGACGGACAACGACTGGCTTGTTGCAATGCAAGAAGAGTTGAACAGCTTCGAGTGCAACAAAGTATGGTCTTTAGTCAAAAGGCCAACTAAGGAACACAATGTTATTGGAACAAAATGGATCTTCAAGAACAAGCAAGATGAGCATGGTGTAATCATCATAAACAAGGCAAGGTTAGTGGCACAAGGGTACTCACAAGTTGAAGGTTTGGACTTTGATGAGACCTTTGCTCCCATTGCCCGTCTTGAATCAATTCACATCTTACTTGCTTATGCTACTTTCAATGGTTTTACTTTACATCAAATGGATGTGAAGAGTGCATTTCTTAATGGTCCTCTACAAGAAGAGGTCTATGTATCACAACCACCCGGTTTCGTTGACCCCGATCATAAAGACTATGTGTACAAACTTCACAAGGCTCTGTATGGCCTCAAACAAGCACCCCGTGCTTGGTATGATCATCTTAAGAAGTTTTTACTCGATGATGGTTTTGTGAGAGGGGTGATTGACCCTACTCTTTTTACTAAAAGGGAAATGGGTGATTTGATCTTATGCCAAATTTACATAGATGACATCATCTTTGGTTCTCCTAACATTCATTTATGCAAGAAGTTTGCGGAATCCATGACCAAGACCTTTGAGATGTCACTCAATGCGGACTTGAAGTTCTTTCTCGGTTTTCAAATTCAATAATTTCAAGAAGGAATCTTCTTATCTCAAACCAGGTATCTCAAGAACATTCTTGCGAAGTTCGGAATGACAGACGCCCATGGCAACCAAATTTTTTCTTGACGAAGACATAAACGGTATCCCGTTTGACCCATCTCTTTACCGCTCTATGATTGGTTCATTGCTTTACCTTTGTGCATCTAGACCAGACATCATGTTAAGTGTAGGCATTTGTGCAAGATTTCAAGCTACCCCTAGGGAAAGTCATCATAAGGCGGTTAAGCATATTCTTAGATACCTTGTTCACACCCCAAAGTTGGGTCTATGGTACCCCAAGGATGCCAAGTTTGATCTCATTGGGTACACGGATGCAGATTGGGCTGGAGACAAGGTGGGAAGGAAATCCACCTCCGGGGCATGCCAGTTTCTTGGACGCTCCTTGGTAAGTTGGTCCTCGAAGAAGCAAAATTGTGTCTCCCTATCCATCGCTGAAGCCAAATATATTGCAACTGCAAGTTGTGCAACACAATTGCTATGGATAAGGGAAACCTTGAAGGACTATGGTATAACTTACAGACATGTGCCTCTAAGATATGACAATGAAAGTGCCATCAAACTTGCTGAAGACCCTGTTGATCACCCTCGCAACAAGCACATTGACAATCGGTATCACTTCTTAAGAGACCATGTGCAAAAGGGGGACATTGCTCTTGCTCATGTTGGTACGGACATACAACTTGCTGACATCTTCACCAAACCGCTGGATGAAGCTAGGTTCTGTCAACTTAGGCGTGAACTTGGTATCTTGGAGCTTGATAGCATTATGTGAAATTTTTGCACACATGCATACATTTATTTCATGTCGTGTCTAGGTGTAGGCATGTACTTAGGGGGAGACATTCAACTCATGAGTACTCTCACCCTATACGATGCATAAATAAACCAAACACTCTCAAAGTTACTTCGCTCACTTTTGTGACTTGGTGCTTTAAATGATGGAGTTGTGGCAATGGGCTCAAGTTCATATCTTCGTAGTGCCATACCACGTTTACTCAAACACGGTGGCCTAAGCCACCACCCCTACCATGAACAATGTTAGAGCGTTTTTGTTTATCCTACCTAGGGTCAACATTATATAGTTAGTCTTGTTTGTTATGACCTAAATGCTACATTTTATCACTCCTATGCCAAAATCATGCATTCTCACATATAGTGGTGTATATCTCTCTCTTCCTAGGATAAAAGAATTTTCTTCACTATCTCTCCGGATTTGGTCTCTATCTGCATCTCCTCACCATAGGCATATATATAAATCGGGGTTGCTAAAAATCTGTTCTATCCTGTCTATCCTCTATATACCCAGCCCGGATATCTGAGTCCCCTTCCGGTCATCCGAAAACTTATACGGCCGGATCATCCGGGTCTCCGTCCGGTCATCCGGACTCCTCCGGATCATCCGGGTCGCCTTCCTGACATCCGAGTGCGTCTCCGCCCAAAACAAAACGTGCCCACTAAGAGGGCAGAGGGTTATTCTCTGTTTTCTCCTCCCATCTCGTTCGGCCACTCCAGCGCCGCCGGTGGTCCTCCACGGCCACCCCTGCTCGCCAAGCCGGCCGACCGCTTGGATCATGCGCGTCTCCCCTCTCCCTCCTCCCGATCTAGTCTTTTCCCTCGGTGCTCGCTCGCACTGCTGCCTTGTTCACTCGACCCGGGGAATCGCCATGGTGGTCGGGTGCGGTGGTGGCGGCCGGCACTTCAAGAAGACGAGCACGGGCCCCTCTCATGACGCGCGTCGTCAGGCCTCTACGGACTCTGAGGATTCTGCTCGTCCTCTCAAGAAGCTGTCGGGTCATGCACAACCTTCCTATGCGGGGCAAGATGACCCTGACTTTGAGGCCGATCTTCAGGAAGCGGAACTGGTGCCTGTTCATTCCAGTCTGCTTCAATTGCGGGTTTGGTTCTGTCCATGGCCAACCCCTCTAACCATGGCCGCCGTCCTGTTGACTTTCATTCCATGGAACCCATAGAGTATTCTGCATTAAGGAGAGATGTCAATCAATTTGCTGCCTCTGCAACTGCCACTGATCCTCATTTTTGTACATTGGTTCAGCAAGACATCTATCATTCCGTGATTTCTCTCCTCAGGTTCTCTCCTCAACATCATGTGGATGTGGCATCGAGGCTAACCCCTCCAAGTTTGATGGTGTTCTGGAGAAGATTGATGGGATGGGGCTGCATCGTGCCATGACTCTTCATTGTGACTGGAATGAGGCTGCCATCCGTCAATTCTATGCCACCTGTTTCTTCCATCCGGATCGCTCCATCACTTGGTTGACTCATCGCTCTCAATTTACTGTCAGTTTCGAGGAGTTTGCTGCTGCTTTGGGGATGCCTGGCTCTGAGGCTCATCTCTACAGGATTCATGAGGCTAATTCAAAGTTTGAAGCCATGCCTATTAGTGCCTGTGGCTGTCTTGTCATACCTCCTTCTCAGATGACCACGGTGCAGAAAGGGAAGGAAGTCAATGATATCTCTATCTTTCGTCCCAAATACCGGTGGCTTTTCTAGTGTGTCCCTAGATCCATTGCTCCTAAGAAAGGGGATCGTGGAATGGTTCGGGCATACATCATTGACTTACTGTTCTATTCTCGGAAGGCTCCCAACCGTCCCATTGACATGGCTGACTTTCCGTGGCATGAGATTCGCATGGCTAGCTTTCAAAAGCTTCGGACACTTCCCCATGCTCCTTTCATTTAGACTGTGATTGACTCTGTTTATCCATGTCCCATCGCCAAGACGTCCATTCACACCATGTGGACTCCGCGCGATGACTCTTCCAGGGGGAAGGCTCCTGTTTCGCCACGTGTCGAGACCCCTTCTCGCTCCGGTAAACCATTTATGAAGCCTTTTGATCACCTAGCTCGCTTTATTGGGAAGTCCCATAAAGCGATTTTTGACACCTGCCATTTCACCGCCACTCACGTTGCTACCGCGGAGGTTCGTCGCGTCTCTGAGGCGAACTCACTTAGGGCTTGCCTCCGTGCGTGCCCTGGGAGTCCCGTTGAGCCTGATGAACCTCTTCCGGAGCAGCTTCCTCTTCCGGTTGTTGACTTTCCTTCTAACGCGGATTTTCCCGAGTTCTTCCTTGACACTGCTACTTCCAGTGATGGTGATGGTGATGACGATGCTGAGTGATCCACTGTGGTACTTCTGTCATTTCCCTTTTTGGTACTTGCTAACAAGGGGGAGATGTATATCTTAGTGTGTGTGTGGTTATGTCTTGGTGCTCCTGTCCTGGTATTTAATATTTGATGTTGGCCGAGCTCTTGGCATATATGGCGTATTAATGTATTGAACCTATGTGTAATGAATCTATGGTACTTATCTTATGAGACCTTGTAAGGTTTTAAGTATGGATCTATTGTCATTTCATTCAATGCTTATCATTGCTCTTGTTTAATTACAACTGAGGGAATCCACTCTATGTGTGCATCATTCTCCCGTCTCACTATTTTTTTTCCTGCACACATTGAGGGGGAGTTCTGAACAACTCTTCTAAAATATACAAACATATATCTTGTGCTTTTGAGCTATATGTATTTTTGTCATCAACAACCAAAAACTGGGAGATTGGTAGAATTGTATTGGTTGGAAACTCAAATACATGTGTGGGTACATAGACAACACTGTGTCCCTAGTGAGCCTCTAATAGACTAGCTCATTGATCAAAGATGGTCGAGGTTTCCTGGCCATGGACATGAGTTGTCATTTGATAACGGGATCACATCATTAGGAGAATGATGTGATGGACAAGACCCAAACTATGAATGTAGCATATGATCTGTCAAGTTTTTTGCTATTGTTTTCGGCATGTCAAGTATTTGTTCCTATGACCATGAGATCATGCAACTCACTGACACCGGAGGAGTACCTTGTGTGTATAAAATGTTGGGGAACATTGCATGGGAAACAAAAAAAAATTCCTACGCACACACAAGATCTATCCATGGTGATGAGCATCTACGAGAGGGAGAGTGGATCTACATACCCTTGTAGATCGCTAAGCGAGAAGCGTTAAGAAACGCGGTTGATGTAGTCGAACGTCTTCGCGATCCAAATCGCCGAGCGTCCCGCGATCCAATCACGATTCGTCCCGACCTAGCGCCGAACGGACGGCACCTCCGCGTTCAGCACACGTACAGCTCAATGACGATCTCCGCCTTCTTGATCCAGCAAGAGGGAGCGGAGAGGTAGATGAGTTCTCCAGCAGCGCGACGGCGCGCCGGCGGTGGTGGTGGAACTATTCTAGCAGGGCTTCGCCTAAGCGTTGCTGAAAACTAGAGGACTTGATCTATTGGGAGAGAGGGCTGCACCGTGGCTTAGGGTT
Source organism: Elymus sibiricus (assembly GCA_039707655.1). Taxonomy (NCBI): domain Eukaryota; kingdom Viridiplantae; phylum Streptophyta; class Magnoliopsida; order Poales; family Poaceae; genus Elymus; species Elymus sibiricus. The sequence continues at coordinate 349,468,783 of CM077669.1, read as the reverse complement.
GAAGTGCTTTTGCCCTCTCTCCCTCTAGTATATATAGGAGGAAGGGGAGGGAGGCCGGTGGCCCAAGGGCTGCCCCTTGGTGCGGCCGAAGTGGGAGGTGGAGGAGTCCTACTCCAATCCTACTAGGAGTAGGATTCCACTTCCCCACTTGGAAACCTTTTCCACCTTTGGGTTTTTCCCACCCCTAGCCGCATGGGCCTTAGTGGGGGGGTCGGCCAGCCCACTAAGGGCTGGCTTGACTCCTCCCATAGCCCATGAGGCCCTTTGGGTTGAGAGCACCCCCCCCCCCCCGATGGTCCCCGGTACCCTCCCGGCACTTCCGGTACACTACCGAAATACCCGAAACTTTTCCGGTGACCAAAACGGGACTTCCTATATATCAATCTTCACCTCCGGACCATTCCGGAGCTCCTCGTGACGTCCGGAATCTCATCTGGGACTCTGAACAACCTTAGGTCACCACCATACATAACTCTATACTACCGAAACGTCACCGAACGTTAAGTGTGCAGACCCTACGGGTTCGAGAACTATGTAGACATGACCGAGACACCTCTACGGTCAATAACCAATAGCGGGACCTAGATGCCCATATTGGTTCCTACATATTCTACGAAGATCTTTATCGGTTGAACCTCTATGTCAAGGATTCAGTTAATCCCGTACGCTGTTCCCTTTGTTCTTCGGTATGTTACTTGCCCGAGATTCGATCGTCGGTATCTCTATACCTAGTTCAATCTCATTACCGGCAAGTCTCTTTACTCGTTCCGTAATACAAGATCTCGTGGCTAACACTTTAATCACATTGCTTGCAAGGCTTGGTGTGATGTTGTATTACCGATTGGGCCCCGAGATACCTCTCCGTCACACGGAGTAACAACTCCCAGTCTTGATCCATGCCCACTCAACAGACACCCTCGGAGATACGTGTAGAGCATCTTTATAGTCACCCAGTTACGTTGTGACGTTTGATACACACAAGGTATTCCTCCGGTGTCAGTGAGTTTCATGATCCCATGGTCATAGGAACAGATACTTGAAATGCAGAAAACAATAGCAATAAACTGACACGATCATATGCTACGTTCATAGTTTGGGTCTTGTCCATCACATCATTCTCCTAATGATGTGATCCCGTTATCAAATGACATCTCATGTCTATGGCTAGGAAACCTTCACCATCTTTGATTAACAAGCTAGTCTACTAGAGGCATACTAGGGACATAGTGTTGTCTATGTATCCACACATGTATCAGTGTTTCCAATTAATACAATTATAGCATGGATAATAAACGATTATCATGAACAAGGAAATATAATAATAACTACTTTTATTATTGCCTCTAGGGCATATTTCCAACAGTCTCCCACTTGCACTAGAGTCAATAATCTAGCTCACATCACTATGTGATTTACATTGTAATGAATCTAACACCCATACAGTTCTGGTGTTGATCATGTTTAGCCCTTGGAAGAGGTTTAGTCATCGGATCTGCAACATTTAGATCTGTGTGCACTTTGCAAATATTTATGTCGTCCTCCTTGATGCAATCGCGGATGGAATTGAAACGTCGCTTTATGTGTCTGGTCCTCTTGTGAAACCTTGGTTCCTTGGCTAGAGCAATGGCACCAGTGTTGTCACAGAACAGAGTCATTGGGTTTAGTGCACTGGGCACTACTCCAAGATCTATCATGAACTCCTTCATCCAGACACCTTCCTTCGCCGCCTCCGAGGTAGCAATGTACTCCGCTTCGCATGTAGAATTAGCTACCATGCTTTGCTTGGAACTGCACCAGCTTACCGCTCCCCTATTGAGAATATATATGTATCCGGTTTGAGACTTAGAGTCATCCGGGTCAGTGTCAAAGCTTGCATCGACGTAACCCTTTACGACAAGCTCTTGATCACCTCCATAAACGAGAAACATTTCCTTAGTCCTTTTCAGGTACTTAAGGATATTCTTAACCACCGTCTAGTGTTCCACTCCTGGATCACTTTGAAACCTTCCGGCCATACTTATGGCAAGGCTGACATCGGGTCTTGTGCACAGCATTGCATACATGATAGAGCCTATGGTTGAAGCATAGGGGACGACACTCATTTTTTCTCTATCTTCTGCAGTCACTGGGCATTGAGTCTTACTCAACTTCACACCTTGCAATATAGGCAAGAACCCCTTCTTGGATTGATCCATTTTGAACTTCTTCAAAACTTTGTCAAGGTATGTGCTCTGTGAAAGTCCTATTAAGTGTCTCGATCTATCTCTATAGATCTTGATGCCTAATATGAAAGCAGCTTCTCCTAGGTCCTTCATTGAAAAACTCTTGTTCAAATATTCCTTCACGCTTTCCAACATTTCTATATTGTTTCCAATCAGCAATATGTCATCCACATATAATATTAGAAATGCTATAGAGCTCCCACTCACTTTCTTGTAAATACAAGCTTCTCCGTAAACTTGTATAAACCCGAACGCTTTGATCACCTCATCAAAGCGAAGATTCCAACTCCGAGATGCTTGCACCAGTCCATAAATGGATCGCTGGAGTTTGCAAACTTTGTCAGCATTCTCTGGATCGACAAAACCTTCTGGTTGCATCATATACAACTCTTCCTTAAGGAAACCGTTAAGGAACGCTGTTTTGACATCCATCTGCCAAGTTTCATAATCGAAAAAGGCAGCTATTGCTAACATGATTCTGACAGACTTAAGCATCGCTACGGGTGAGAAGGTCTCATCGTAGTCAACTCCTTGAACTTGTGAAAAAACCTTTGCCACAAGTCGAGCTTTATAGACGGTGATATTACCGTCCGGGTCCGTCTTCCTCTTAAAGATCCATTTGTTCTAAATGGCCTTTCGCCCTTCAGGTAATACTTCCAAAGCCCATACTTTGTTTTCATACATGGATCCCATCTCGGATTTCATGGCCTCTAACCATTTCTCGGAATTTGGGCCCATCATCGCTTCTCCATAGCTCGTAGGTTCATCATTGTCCAACAACATGACCTCTAAGACAGGGTTGCCGTACCACTCAGGAGCAGTACGCATCCTTGTCGACCTACGAGGTTCGATAGCAACTTGATCCGAAGCTTCATGATCATCATCATTAACTTCTTCTTCAACTGATGTAGGCTCTACAGAAACATCTTTCTACGCTGCGCTACTCTCTGGTTGAAGTAAAGGTTCAATAACCTCATCAAGTTCTATTTTCCTCCCACTCAATTCTTTCGAGAGAAACTCTTTCTCAAGAAATGTTCCGTTCTTAGCAACATACTTTGCCTTCAGATATGAGATAGAAGGTATACCCAACTGTCTCTTTTGGGTATCCTATGAAGACGCATTTCTCCGCTTTGGGTTCCAGCTTTTCAGGCTGAAGCTTTTTGACATAAGCATCACATCCCCAAACTTTAAGAAACGACAACTTTGGCTTTTTGCCAAACCACAGTTCATATGGCGTCGTCTCAACGGATTTCGATGGTGCCCTATTTAAAGTGAATGCAGTTGTCTCTAATGCATAACCCCAAAACGATAGTGGCAAATCGGCAGGAGACATCATACATCGCACCATATCCAATAAGGTTCGATTACGACGTTCGGACACACCATTACGCTGTGGTGTTCCAGGCGGTATCAACTGTGAAACAATTCCACACTGTCTTAAGTGACTGCCAAACTCATAACTCAGATATTCTCCTCCTCGATCAGATCGTAGGAATTTAATCTTCTTGTTATGATGATTCTCAACTTCACTCTGAAATTGCTTGAACTTTTCAAACGTTTCAGACTTGTGTTTCATTAAGTAAATATACCCATATCTACTTAAGTCATCAGTGAAGGTAAGAAAATAACGATATCCACCGCGCGCCTCAATGCTCATCGGACCGCATACATCAGTATGTATGATTTCCAACAAGTCACTTGCCCGTTCTATTGTTCCAGAGAACGGCGTCTTAGTCATCTTGCCCATGAGGCATGGTTCACATGTGTCAAGTGATTCAAAATCAAGTGACTCCAAAAGTCCATCAGCATGGAGCTTCTTCATGCATTTATACCAATATGACCTAAACGGCAATGCCACAGGAAAGTGGTACTATCATTATCAACTCTACATCTTTTGGCATCAATGTTATGAACATGTGTATCATCACTATCGAGATTCAATAAGAATAAACCGCTCACATTGGGTGCATGACCATAAAAGATATTACTCATATAATAGAACAACCATTATTCTCTAATTTAAATGAGTAACCGTCTCGCAATAAACAAGATCTAGATATAATGTTCATGCTTAACGCAGGCACTAAATAACAATTATTCAGGTTCATCACTAATCCCGATGGTAATCGAAGAGCGAGCGTGCCGACGGCGATCACATCAACCTTGGAACCATTTCCCACGCGCATCGTCACTTCGTCCTTTGCCAGCCTCCGTCTATTCCGCAGTTCCTGTTTTGAGTTGCAAATGTGAGAAACCGCACCGGTATCAAATACCCAGGCACTACAACAAGAGCTGGTAAGGTACACATAAATAACATGTATATCATATATACCTTGTTTGTTGTTGGCCGCCTTCTTGTCAGCCAAATACTTGGGGCAGTTCCGCTTCCAGTGACCAGTTCCCTTGTAATGAAAGCACTCAGTTTCTGGCTTGGGTCCAGCCTTGGGTTTCTTCACGGGAGGGGCAACTGCTTTGCCACTCTTCTTGGAGTTACCCTTCTTACCCTTGCCATTCTTCTTGAAACTAGTGGTTTTATTGACCATCAACACTTGATGCTCCTTCTGAATCTCAGACTCAGCGACTTTCAACATCGCAAACAGCTCGGCGACTGACTTGTTCATCCCGTGCATGTTATAGTTCAACACGAAGCTCTTGTAGCTAGGCGGCAATGATTGAAGAACTCTGTCAGTGATCGCCTCTACTGGAAGGGGCATCCCCAATTCAGCTAGACGTGTGGAAAACCCAGACATTTTGAGTATGTGTTCACTGACAGACCCGTTCTTCTCCATCTTGTAGGCATAGAACTTATCGGAGGTCTCATACCTCTCGATCCGGGCATTCTTCTGAAAGATAAACTTCAACTCCTGGAACATATCATATGCTCCATGACGTACAAAACGTCTTTGAAGTCTCGGTTCTAAGCCATACAACATTGCACATTGAACCATTGAGTAATCATCAGAACGATCCTGCCAGGCGTTCGCAACGTCTGGAGACTCTACTGGAGCGGGTGGATCACCAAGCGGTGCATCAAGGACATAAACCTTTTGGGAAGCCGTAAGGATAATCCTTATATTATGGGCCCAGTCCACAAACTTACTTCCATCATCTTTCAACTTAGCTTTCTCTAGGAACGCATTAAAATTCAGGGGTGCTACCGCGCGAGCCATGATCTACAACATAAATTTTGCAAAAACAACTTAGACTATTATTCAAGATAATGAGTTTAGTTAATCATATTACTTAAAAACTCCCACTCAAATTGACATCCCTCCGGTCATTCGAGTGTCACATGATCCAAATCCACCACCTCAAGTCTGATCATCACGTGAGTTGAGGTGGTTTCAATGGTGAACATCTTCATGTTGATCATATCTACTATATGACTCATGTTTGACCTTTCGGTCTCTTGTGTTCCGAGGCCATGTTTGTACATGCTAGGCTCGTCAAGTTTAACCCGAGTGTTCCACTTGTGCAACACTGGCTTGCACCCGTTGTATGCGAACATAGAGTCTATCACACCCGATCATCACGTGGTGTCTCGAAACGACGAACTTTCGCAACGGTGCACACTCAGGGAGAACACAATTTTACCTTGAAATTTAAGTGAGGGATCACCTTATAATGCTACCATCGTCCTAAGCAAAATACGATGCATAAAAGGATTAACATCACATGCAAATCATAAGTGATATGATATGGCCATGAACTTGTGCTTTTGATCTCCATCTCCAAAGCACTGGCATGATCTCCATCGTCACCAGCATTACACCATGATCTCCATCATCTTGATCTCCATCAACGTGTCGCCATGAGGTTGTTGCGCCGACTGTTGCTTCCACGACTATTGCTAACTCATAGCGATAAAGTAAAGCAAAACGGCGAAAATAGTTAAAGACAACCCTATGGCTCCTGCCGGTTGCCGTACTCATCGACATGCAAGTCGTGATTTTCTATACAATACATGATCATCTCATACATCACATATATCTCATCATGTAATTGGCCATATCACATCACAACATACCCTACAAAAACAAGTTAGACGTCCTCTAATTGTTGTTACATGTTTTATGTGGCTGCTACGGGTATCTAGCAAGAATAATTCTTACCTACGCAAAAACCACAACGGTGATACGCAAATTGCTATTCAACCTTCTCAAGTACCGCCTTTGTCGAATCCGATCCAACTAAAGTGGGAGAAACAGACACCCGCCAGCCATCTTTATGCAACGAAGTTACATGTTAGTTGATGGAACCGGTCTCTCGTAAGCGTACGAGTAATGTTGGTCCGGGCCGCTTCATCCCACAATACCGCCGAATCAAGAAAAGACCAAGGGAGGAAGTAATCTGAATATCAACGCCCACAAACTCCTTTGTGTTCTACTCGTGATCTCATCTACACATAGACCTAGCTCAGATGCCACTGTTGGGGAACGTTGCATGGGAAACAAAAAAAATTCCTACGCACACGCAAGATCTATCCATGGTGATGAGCATCTATGAGAGGGAGAGTGGATCTACATACCCTTGTAGATCGCTAAGCGGGAAGTGTTAAGAAATGCGGTTGATGTAGTCGAACGTCTTCGCGATCCAAATCGTCGAGCGTCCCGCGATCCAATCATGATCCGTCCCGATCTAGCGCCGAACGGACGGCACCTCCGCGTTCAGCACACGTACAACTCGATGACGATCTCCGCCTTCTTGATCCAGCAAGAGGGAGCGGAGAGGTAGATGAGTTCTCCGACAGCGCGACGGCGCGGCGGCGGTGGTGGAACTATTCCAGCAGGGCTTCGCCTAAGCGCTACTGAAAACTAGAGGACTTGATCTATTGGGAGAGAGGGCTGCACCGTGGATTAGGGTTGAAGTGCTTTTGCCCTCTCCCCCTCTAGTATATATAGGAGGAAGGGGAGGGAGGCCGGCGGCCCAAGGGCTGCCCCTTGGTGCGGCCGAAGTGGGAGGTGGAGGAGTCCTACTCCAATCCTACTAGGAGTAGGATTCCACTTCCCCACATGGAAACCTTTTCCACCTTTGGGTTTTTCCCACCCCTAGCCGCATGGGCCTTAGTGGGGGGTTCGGACAGCCCACTAAGGGCTGGTTTGACTCCTCCCACAGCCCATGAGGCCCTTTGGGTCGAGAGCCCCCCCCCCCCCCCCCCCCGATGGTCCCCAGTACCCTCCCGGCACTCCCGGTACACTACCGAAATACCCGAAACTTTTTCGGTGACCAAAACGGGACTTCCTATATATCAATCTTTACCTCCGGACCATTCTGGAGCTCCTCGTGACGTCCGAGATCTCATCCGGGACTCCGAACAACCTTCGGTCACCACCATACATAACTCTATACTACCGAAACGTCACCGAACGTTAAGTGTGCAGACCCTGCGGGTTCGAGAACTATAGACATGACCGAGACACCTCTACGGTCAATAACCAATAGCGGGACCTGGATGCCCATATTGGTTCCTACATATTCTACGAAGATCTTTATCGGTTGAACCTCTATGTCAAGGATTCAGTTAATCCCGTACGATGTTCCCTTTGTTCTTTGGTATGTTACTTGCCCGAGATTCGATCGTCGGTATCTCTATACCTAGTTCAATCTCGTTATCGGCAAGTCTCTTTACTCATTCCGTAATACAAAATCTTGTGGCTAACACTTTAGTCACATTGCTTGCAAGGCCTGGTGTGATGTTGTATTACCGAGTGGGCCCCGAGATACCTCTCCATCACACGGAGTAACAAATCCCAGTCTTGATCCATGCCCGCTCAACAGACACCCTCGGAGATACCTGTAGAGCATCTTTATAGTCACCCAGTTACGTTGTGATGTTTGATACACACAAGGTATTCCTCCGATGCCAGTGAGTTGCATGATCTCATGGTCATAGGAACAGATACTTGACATGCAGAAAACAATAGCAATAAACTGACACGATCATATGCTACGTTCATAGTTTGGGTCTTGTCCATCACATCATTCTCCTAATGATGTGATCCCATTATCAAATGACATCTCATGTCTATGGCTAGGAAACCTTCACCATCTTTGATCAACAAGCTAGTCTACTAGAGGCATACTAGGGACATAGTGTTGTGTATGTATCCACACATGTATCGGTGTTTCCAATTAATACAATTATAGCATGGATAATAAACGATTATCATGAACAAGGAAATATAATAATAACTACTTTTATTATTGCCTCTAGGGCATATTTCCAACATAAAATGTCACAACGTAACTGGGTGACTATAAAGATGCTCTACAGGTATCTCCAAGGGTGTCTGTTGAGTTGGCATGGATCAAGACTGAGATTTGTTACTCCGTGTGACGGAGAGGTATCTCAGGGCCCACTCAGTAATGCAACATCATAATGAGCTTGCAAGCAAAGTGACTAAAGAGTTAGCCACGGGATCTTGTATTACGGAACGAGTAAAGAGACTTGCCGGTAACAAGATTGAACTAGGTATGGAGATGCCGACGATCGAATCTCGGGCAAGTAACATACGGATGAACAAAGGGAACTGAGTACGGGATTAACTTAATCCTTGACATCATGGTTCGACCTATAAAGATCTTCGTAAAATATGTAGGAATAAATATGGGCATCCAGGTCCCACTATTGGTTATTGACCGTGGAGGAGTCTCGGTCATGTCTGCATAGTTCTCGAACCCGTAGGGTCTGCACACTTAACGTTTGGTGACGATATAAGTATAGTCGAGTTATTATGTTGGTGACCGAAGGTTGTTCGGAGTCCCAGATGAGATCTCGGACGTGACGAGGAACTCCGGAATGGTCCGGAGGTGAAAATTGATATATAGGATGAAGGGTATCGGAGTCCGAAAGTGTTCCGGGGCATACCAGGGATTCGCCGGAGTACAGAAAGGGGTTTCGGGGGCCCCCGGTAAATGTTGGGGGCCTCATGGGCCAAGGAGAGGGGGGGCTAGGCGCCACCCAAACCCCATGAAAGGATCAATATGGTTGACTAGAGGGGGGGGTGAATAGGCAACTACCAATCTTTCGCTTTACTTTACAAATTAAGGTTAGCAACAAAATAGGTTGTCTAGATGTGCAACTAGGTGAGCAACCTATATGATGCTAACAATCACAACACAAGCAAGTAAAGGATACAATACAAGTAAAGCAAGTAAAATGTAAAGGTAAGAAATGACCACAAGTGGAGCCGATGAAGACGAGGATGTGTTACCGAAGTTCCTTCCCTTTGAGAGGAAGTACGTCTCCGTTGGAGCGGTGTGGAGGCACAATGCTCCCCAAGAAGCCACTAAGGCCACCGTATTCTCCTCACGCCCTCACACAATGCGAGGTGCCGTGATTCCACTAGCGGTGCCCTTGAAGGCGGCGACCGAACCTTTACAAACAAGGTTGGGGCAATCTCCACAACTTAATTGGAGGCTCCCAACACCACCACGGAGCTTCACCACAATGGAATGTGGCTCCGAGGTGACCTCTTCCGTCTAGGATGCTCAAACACCCAAGAGTAACAAGATCCGCAAGGGATTAGTGGGGGGAAATCAAATATCTCTTGGTGGAAGTGTAGATCGAGGCCCTCTCCTCCAAACCCTAGAACATCAACAAGTTTTGTTGGCTAGGGAGAGAGATAGGGCAAAAATGGAGCTTGGGGGCAACAATGGAGATAGAGGATAAGAGGTAAGGCTGGTTGGAGAAGAAGACCCACTTTATATAGTGAGGATAGAATCCAACCGTTACCTGTGCTCAGCCCACACACACAAGCGGTACTACCGCTCCGGAGAGCGGTACTACCGCTTGAGCGGTAGTCCCAAATACTGAGCGGTAGTACCGCACTGAGCGGTACTACCGTGCCCACAAAGCGGTACTACCGCTATGGGCCGCAGAACAGCAGAGACCAGGGAGTAGAGCGGTACTGGAGCAGCCGCACCGCAGAGCGGTACAACCGCTCAACTACCGCTCTACTACCGCGAGAAGAAAACAGGATACCAGAAGAATTTCAGCAAGAGGTACGGAAGCGGTACTAGAAAGCGGAAGTACCGCATTGCGGTACTACCACACTACTACCGCTCTACTACCGCAAGAAGAAACGGGATACCAGAAGAAAATCCCCCAAGCGGTACTAACTGCGGTAGACCACAGCGGTACTACCGCATAAGCGGTACTACCGTGGTACCGAGCGGTACTACCGCTTGGGTGACAGGAAAACTGCCTAGACAAGATCTCCAAGTTGCCAGAAGGGAATGTGGGTGCATATGGGGTTGTGTACGTGTTGATTCCACCCATACCTTTCCAAAGCGGACCCCCTCTTAATAGTACGGTTTTCCTATGACTCAATACCACCGAAAAAGAAACACAAGAAAAACACCGTCTTTATAAAAGCTCCGAGGGGCATCAATCGTCTTGTGCCAAGTGATGGAATATCTGAAATGCTCAATGCACACGATTAGTCCGCAAAAGTATTGTCATCAATCACCAAAACCACTAAGGGAGAAATATGCCCTAACAATCTCCCCCTTTTTGGTGAATTGGTGACAACACGGGATTTGCACAATTAATAAAACGAGATAATAAGCAAACCCAACATCTACAAAATATAGACGGGCTCCCCCTAGCTGTGTGCACTATTTAGGTATGCTTTTGGAATGCAAAGCACACACACTAGGATCAACACTCCCCCTATATTTTATAGACCAGGCAATACTTGCAACAAACATAATATAAGCACTAAGTATGGTTGCAAGCAAGTGTAAGAGAGCATGAAGATAAAGAGCAACATAATAACCATGGCTCCACACACAGATAATATGACATAGTAAGATAGATAAGGTAGCGTATGTCTCACACCATACAGGAACATAGTCTCATGGTCTCAACACAAAGCAAATAAGATAAAAGAGTTCACAAGCATAAAAACCAACGCAAATAAAACACGAGCTTGTAACTCGACAACACCCTGCAAAAGCAAATCCCCGGTCCTAAACTCTCTCCCCCTTTGGCATCAAGACGCCAAAAAGGTAAAGAGTGACACTAAAGCGACCCGAGGTGGTAGTACTACTCAGCATCCTCATCAGACTCCGTGGTAGCGTCCTCATCAGACTCCGCGGTCGCATCCTCATCCGTCTCCTCGAGGATCTCGTTATCATCAGCAATATCACCAGCAGCAGACGAAGTAGCATGGGTAGAGTGAGTAGCACGAGCAGGTGGAGGTGCAGAAGTAGCACCAGTAGAGTCACCTGAATCTGTCCAGCGGCAGTGACCTGAGATCCACCTCTCCTCTGACGTGATCCTGTCCTCTGAGCCACTGGCGACCTCGAGGCCAATCTTCCTCATGATGGCCTTGTCTCGACTGCGACACATCTTCTGTGCTACATGTGCCTTGTACTGACCCTGTGCCTCGATACAGAACAGTTTCTTCATCTTCTTCTTGAGCTTGGCAGCCCATGAGGGCTGCACAGAGGCTGGCACATAGTCAGGCTCTGCTGACTCATCTGACGCTGCAAAGGGAAACTCAACCTCAGGAGCCGGTGCAGGACCCCAGCGCTCCTTTTGCCTCAGCTTAATCTCCTCGTGAGAGACCAAAGGGCCGGTCTCAAGCAACTCACCAGGGAACTGCCTCTCCCAAGTGTCCATAATGAGCTTGTAGATCATAGGGGCATAGATAGGTACCTTCCGGCCATACACAGCAGAACCGAGCTCAGTCCACAACACATGTGACACATCCAGAACCGTGGTCATACCCTTCTCCTTCTCGCACATGAGGAGCATGTCAACCAGATGACCATGCACCATGTCAAAGTTTCCCACCCTAGGGAAAAGAGAGTGCCTGAAAATGCGATGCATAATGTCCAGAAACGAATTCAGCTCCTTGACATCTCCCTTGGCAGTCTTCCTAATGGTGGTGTACCGGAGCAACTTGGACTTGTGAGCCGGAGACTGACGCAGGTGAGGGCGAAGACCAAGAGAGTTGTGCAGACCATCATCACCATAGCCCAAACTGTTCATGAAAGTCTACCAGGTGGTCTGCATCCGCCTGCCAAGTGTCATCCAAGTGAGGGTCCTGTCATCATCAGTGCCGAAGAACACTGTGGCGTAGAACTGTGCCACCAACTCAGGGTCAAAGTCAAGGTTGAAAGTGATGATCTTGACAATGTCAAACTGCTCACATAGGGCAAGAGCTTCTCCAAAGTACTCTGGGTCATGCTGCATGTGTTCAATATTCACTGACTTGGTCTTGACAAACAAGTTCTTCTTGCCCTTGATCACATCATGATAGACCAATGCCTGATCTTTGTTCCAGAACGGCCTACCCACCAAACTTGGATCTTGAGGTCGAGTGTAGGGATTTTGCTCACGGTAGGCCCAGTACTCATTGGAATTCAACTCGGACACAGACTTGGCCTTCTCCTTCTTCTTCTTAGCAACGGTTTTCTTGACTAACTGCCTGGCAGGTGCTGGTTGAGCCGCTTCTTCTTTACTTGCAGAACTGTCATCACTGGCCAGTTGAGTGCGTCCACGCTTCGGGTTCTTGCGACGAGCCACATAAGGACCGGAGCCACTACCACCTGAACCAGACACACAAACACGAGGGAAAGCAGGTGTAAAAGCAATGCATAAGCCAAAGGAAATAAAATGTGAGAAATAGAAGCAAGTTTACAACAGTAGTGGCTGCTGAAGACTCAAGCGGTAGTACCGTGGACTTACAGCGGTAGTACCGCTTAAAGCGGTAGTACCGCTCTATACAGAGCGGTAGTACCGCCCGAAGCCCAGACCGAACTCCGGCTGTCAGAACCGGTAGTACCGGAGTCTCCAATCTCCACTAAAACTGCAAAGTAGCCCCTAAACTCCTATCTAGCAGTCAAACCTCGTCCTACTCATGCCACAATCTAGCCAAAGATTGATTTTTCACCATGCATTGCCCTAAAGCCTAGATTCAACAGATAGAACCATCGGAACGAGAAACGGGGGCAATACCGGCGTCCATAGCACGAGGGAGTGGTGGGGATTGACTCCACCGGTCGGAATCGAGGAAGACGGTGCGGAAACGGCGTACCGGAGGCGGAGGCCGCGGCTCCTCTTCGCTGCAGAGAGAGAGAGTCGTGGGGAAGAAGAGATGAATGGGTATGGGGAAGTAAAACTTCCCTTGCCCCCACTGAACCCTTCCCGCAGTCCTCTAAGCGGTAGTACCGCTCGGAGAGCGGTAGTACCGTCCTGTAACAGCGGTAGTACCGCTCGCAGCTCAGAAAACAACCAAGTTCAAAAAATGAAGTGGTGGCTTATGCAACTATGAGATGTTTAGAGATGAAGTGGGCTTGGGTTGGAGACACAAAACACAGCAAATGGGCAGAGACACTCCAAGTTCAAAAAGAGCGAAAAAGCGAGGAGCAAGCTTGGAGTGACTCAAAGCACAAACAAACCCCTAACGACAAAAACTCTCAAAAGAGAGGGCGGTGGCCGAAGCCACCTATGTTTGAGTCAATTGGTATGGCACCGCGAAGATTTTAACCTTGGGCCCATGACCAAAACTCATCTTTGAAGCACAATTACCATCAAAAATGGCTAATGTGAAAGACTTGATTAATTTATGCATAATGGGGGGAGGGAGAGTTCATTGAGAGAACAACACTCCCCCTATGTCCATGCCTATATGTAGAACAAGATAAACATGATGAATGCGGTGGGGTGGGACGAGATTCAAGACACGTTGCTCGAATCAATGATATTTAGCTCATGCCTTAACTCGCGAAATCTTGCTTCATCCAATGGCTTCGTGAAAATATCCGCTAGTTGCTCTTGAGTTCCTACATGAAAAATATCAATCTCTCCCCGCTTGACGTGATCCCGGATGAAATGATGACGAATCTCAATGTGCTTCGTCTTGCTATGTTGCACCGGATTGTGGGAGATCATGATTGCACTTTCATTGTCACAGAAGAGAGGCACTTTGTCACAAGTGACACCGTAATCCTTTAAAGTTTGCCTCATCCATAACAATTGTGCACAACAACTTGCGGCAGCTACATACTCAGCCTCGGTGGTGGAGAGAGACACACAATTTTGCTTCTTCGAAGACCAACTCACCAAAGAGCGACCAAGGAATTGGCACCCTCCGGAGGTTGACTTCCTATCCACACGGTCTCCCGCCCAATCTGAGTCCGAATAACCCATGAGATCAAAGCTTGCTCCTTTGGGATACCATAAGCCAAAGTTTGGGGTATGAGCCAAATATCGAAAGATTCGCTTGACCGCCACAAAGTGACTTTCCTTAGGCGCGGCTTGAAACCGTGCACACATTCCCACACTCAACATGATATCCGGTCTAGATGCACAAAGGTAAAGCAAGGAGCCAATCATGGAACGATATACCTTTTGATCCACCACTTTACCATTGGGATCGATGTCGAGTTGGCACTTGGTAGGCATTGGAGTCTTGGCCGGTTTGACATCTTTTAGCTTGAATCTCTTGAGCATGTCTTGGGTGTATTTGGCTTGGTTGATGAAGGTTCCTTCTCTTCTTTGCTTGACTTCGAACCCAAGAAAGAACTCCAACTCTCCCATCATAGACATCTCAAACTTCTCGGTCATTAGTGCGGCAAACTCATCATTGAAAGCTTTGTTAGGAGAACCAAAGATAATATCATCAACATATAGTTGGCATATGAACAAATCCCCTTTAACCCTCTTAGTAAAAAGAGTGGGATCGATTTTCCCAATTTCAAACCCACGGTCTTGCAACAACTCAGTAAGGTGCTCATACCACGCACGTGGGGCTTGTTTAAGGCCATAAAGTGCCTTATCGAGCTTGTATACATGATTGGGGAACTTGGGATCCTCGAACCCCGGGGGTTGTTTGACATATACCAACTCATTAAGAGGACCATTAAGAAATGCACTCTTCACATCCATTTGTTGCAACTTAAAATCATGATGAGAAGCATATGCAAGCAACATACGAATAGATTCAAGACGAGCAACGAGAGCAAAGGTTTCACCGTAGTCGATACCCTCGACTTGGGAGTAGCCTTGTGCCACCAATCTTGCCTTGTTTCGAGTGACAACACCGTTCGTATCTTGCTTGTTCTTGAAGATCCATTTGGTACCAATGACATTATGATTCTCCGTTGGCCTTGGCACCAATGTCCACACTTTGTTGCGCTCGAAGTTGTTGAGTTCATCATGCATGGCTTCAAGCCAATCCGTGTCCTCGAGCGCCTCATGTACCTTTTGGGGTTCAACACACGAAACAAACGCGTGATGCTCACAAAAGTTTGATAATTGTTTACGAGTGGTTACCCCTTTCTTTAAGCTTCCATAGACATTTTCCAAGACATGCCCTTTTTTCTCGAGTTTGGAAGCAATCTTGGCGGCACGACGCTCCAATAGCTCCTCCGGAGTCACTTGAGGAGGATTATCTCGAGCGTCATCTTGAGTTTGCTCTTGATCATGAGCTTGCCTTTGATCTTGAGCTTGCTCGGTGTCGTGATCTTGATCTTGGGCATCATTTGGTGCATCACCAACATCTTGAGATTGATCTTGCCCTTGATCTTGATCACTTGGTTGAGGGCCTTCGGTTTGTTCTTCGGAAGCGTGTGGGTCTTGTGTCGGTGATGGTTCCACTTGCGTAGAACATTGTCCTTCTCCTTCCACCACAAGGGGTTCCTCAATGGGTAGGATTTGGCCCACATCCATTCTTCTTATGGCTTGAGGAGGAATTTCATCACCTACATCACAAAGACCACTTTGCTCCACTTGGGAGCCATTATTCTCGTCAAACTCCACGTTACACGTCTCCTCAATGAGTCCAGTGGACTTGTTGAGAACACGGTAAGCATGAGAGTTTGTAGCATAACCAACAAATATACCCTCTTGAGCTCTAGAATCAAATTTAGACAAGCGAACACCTTTCTTGAGAATGAAACACTTACAACCGAACACCCGGAAGTACATGAGGTTGGGCTTGTTGCCGGTAAGTATTTCATATGGAGTCTTGTTCAAGCCTTTGCGGAGGTAGAGCCGATTGGATGCATGACAAGCGGTGTTGATGGCTTCGGCCCAAAAGTTGTATGGAGACTTGAACTCTGCCATCATGGTCCTTGCCGCGTCCATCAACGTCCAGTTCTTCCTCTCCGCTACACCATTTTGTTGAGGGGAATAAGGTGCAGAATATTGATGCTTGATCCCCTCATCACCAAGAAACTCATCCAAGGTGTAGTTCTTGAACTCAGTGCCGTTGTCGCTTCTAATGATCAATATCTTTGCATCATGTTGACGTTGAGCTTCATTAGCAAAGTCGATCACGGTTTGTTGGGTCTCGCTCTTCCTCTTGAAGAAATATACCCAAGTGTATCTTGAATAATCATCCACAATCACCAAGCAATACTTTCTTCCCCCAAGACTGTCAAACGTTGGAGCACCAAAGAGATCCATGTGAAGGAGCTCCAAGGGCCTCTTCGAAGAGATAATGGTCTTGGGTCGGTGAGCCGTCTCATGTAACTTCCCTTCGATACAAGCACTGCAAGCACGATCTTTGACAAAACTAACATTTGTTAGTCCTCGGATGTGGTCCCCTTTGAGGAGACTTTGCAAAGATCTCATATTGACGTGGGCTAAACGGCGATGCCAAAGCCATCCCACGTCAACTTTAGCCATTAGGCAAGTCGCGGTCTTAGTGGGTCGCTTCGAGAAGTTAACCACATAGAGACCGTTCTCGACATGCCCAACAAAAGCTACTTTAAGAGTCTTGCTCCACAAAAGGGTCACGGTATCAATATCAAAGAACGTTGCAAAGCCCATAATAGCAAGTTGACGAACGGAAAGTAAATTGAATGCAAGGGTCTCAACAAGCATGACCTTCTCAATGGACAAGTCCGGTGAGATGACCACCTTGCCGAGACCCAATACCTTTGACATTGAAGCATCACCATATTGGACATGGGTGGGCATAGATGAACTTGCTTGAACGTCCACCACCAAGTCCTTGCTTCCGGTCATATGATTTGTCGCTCCACTATCAAGCAACCATGACACCCCACCGGAAGCAAACTCCTACATAAGATCAATGCTTGGTTTTAGGTACCCATTCTTGAATGGGTCCTTTCATGTTAGTAACAAGGGTCTTAGGAACCCAAATGGACCATTCAATGTACTCATAAGAAGAACCAACAAATTTGGCATAAACATGCCCATCACTAGCACGGCATAAAACATAAGAAGGGTTAAAATCGCCGGCTTTGTTGGGATGAGTGGTCTTGCCCCTATTGACATTACCACCCACCGCCTTGTTCTTCTTCTTCTTAGGAGCACCCTCTCCCTCTTTCATAAATGTATCTTTGAGAGGGAGAGCTAGCTTGGTCTTGCTCTTCTTGTTTGACTTCTTCTTCTTCTTCGACTTGGGTGCAAATCCAAGTCCCTCCTTTGCCACAACTTCCTTTTGATTGCTCAAAAGTTCGTTGAGATTTTTCTCACCTTGTATGCACGCGACAAGGCCTTTCTCAATTTGCTCTTTCAACTTGGCATTCTCCTCAACAAGATGTGCATGCTCACAACAAGGGTTAGTTGCACGAGCATTATCAATTAAAACAAAAGGAGGACAAGTAGCAATTTCTTTAGTTAGCTTCACTTGGAGTTGATCATGAGACTCCTTGAGTGTAGCATGAGCACTTTTCAAGGCCTTGTGAGCCTTGTCAAGTAAATCAAACTCCTCTTCGAGTCTAGCATGGCCAACCCCAAGTTCATCCTTCTCAGTTTTAAGCACTTTAGCAAGAACAATAGCATGATCACGATCTTTCTTTAATTTAGCAAGATCTAGATTGTGTGTCTCCTCAAGAGCCACTCTATGACCTTGCTCTTCCTCAAGAGCAATAGAAAGATCGGCAATCTCATCAGCATAATCTCTACTATGCCCTTCCAACTTAGAGATGGTCTCTTCATGAGATTCGATGATTTCATTGGCCTCACCTAATTGTTCCAAGAGAGCCACAAAGTGCTTCTTGGTCTCACCTTTGAGCTTGGCCATGAACTTGTCAAATTCATTTTCCTCCACCTTTGCCTCCTCACTTTCTTCCACACAATTCATCAAAGAAGGAGTGGAAGAAATGCTGGTTTTGATGTTGGAGGTTACCTTGTTGGTGGCCTTGGCCATGAGTCACTTGTGGGTGGTGATGGAGTTCTCGTTGGGGGAGTCGAAGAGGGACACCTTTGGTGATGGAGAGGTGGCGATGGCGACGGAGGCCGTAGCAACCCCTTCACCACTAGCAACTTCATCATCATCGGAGTCGTACTCTTCTTGCACCACCAAACTCTTTTGAGGCACCTTCTTCATGTAGTTGTTGTTCTTGTTGGGGAAGGACTTGGCCTTTTCTTTGCGGATGAGCTTGCCACCATTGTCCTCCCTCTTCTCATACGGACAATCCACCACAAAGTGACTCACATTGCCACAATTGTAGCACGTCCTTACCCGTTGCTTGCCCTTTGAGTTGTTCTTAGAGGAGTTGGGCCTTGAGTTTCTCTTGTTGCCCCAAAATTTCCTTGACGCAAGAGCCATGTGCAAGTGGAAATCATATTTGGTGTCTTCGGGGCAATCTTCGTCCTCATATTCTTCTTCTTCCTCCTCTTCATGAACTACCTTGGCCTTCAAAGCAAGGTTGGGCTTCTTCGAGCGTTGAACACGAGCAAGTGCGTTGTCGGCGGTCTTGTTCAAAATGTTCATAGCAATAAACTCATCCAACACATCACTGGAGGACAAGGTGTGGAAGTCCGGTCTTTGACGAATCACGGAGGACATGCTCTTGTTGTAAGGCATAATGGCCTTGAGGAATTTGCGCTTGATCCAATTGTCATCCGTGTCCTTGCTCCCGTGATCTCGGAGTGAGACCGCAAGAGTAGTCAATCTCCGGTAAAGCTCACGAGGATCTTCATCTTCATTCATAACAAACTCATCGGCCTCATCAAGAATAACCTCAAAGTTGGAGCGTTGAATGCTCGAGCTTCCCTTGTACAACGAGTTGATATGCTCCCATGCATCTTTGGCAAGAGTGAATGGGCGCAAATGAGGAAGCTCTTCGGGAGGCATGGCGGCTTGAAGAATGAACAAGGCGGATGCGTTGAGTTGGTTGTCCACTTCTTCTCTTGGGGACAAGTTGCTTGGGTCATGCAGATAATAGCCTTGTTCAATGATTCTCCAAAGTTGAGTTGAGCTATAATTCAAATAAGACTTAATATGAAACACCCAATTAGCGAAGTTAGTCAAATCAAGCTTAGGAGGAGGACCATGATTGTTTATATGAGGTGAGGGGACCGGTCCTCCATAGACCGGGGGAGGGGGAACCGAGGCGTGCGTTCCCGTCCCATTCTTACCATGAGGGGAAGATGTTTGAGAGTCTTTAGCCGCTTCCTTGCCGGAATTGGCCTCCGATGCCGATGCGGTGGGATTAACCACAAGCAATGGATCAGGAGTGGACTTCAACCCCTCAAGGAGTTCTTTAAGCATGGACTTGACCTCGGCCGTCATAGACGTCTTAAGTGAAGCCATAGCTTCGTTTAAGACGTCTCGGGTGACCGTGTTCATCTCCACGGCCTCGGGCACTTCCTCAACCCGTTCCCCATCGTCAACCATACTCTTCGGGTGGTGAAACCCTTAATAAAGAGACGAGGCTCTGATACCAATTGAAAGGATCGATATGGTTGACTAGAGGGGGGGTGAATAGGCAACTACCAATCTTTCGCTTTACTTTACAAATTAAGGTTAGCAACAAAATAGGTTGTCTAGATGTGCAACTAGGTGAGCAACCTATATGATGCTAACAATCACAACACAAGCAAGTAAAGGATACAATACAAGTAAAGCAAGTAAAATGTAAAGGTAATAAATGACCACAAGTGGAGCCGATGAAGACGAGGATGTGTTACCGAAGTTCCTTCCCTTTGAGAGGAAGTACGTCTCCGTTGGAGCGGTGTGGAGGCACAATGCTCCCCAAGAAGCCACTAAGGCCACCGTATTCTCCTCACGCCCTCACACAATGCGAGGTGCCGTGATTCCACTAGCGGTGCCCTTGAAGGCGGCGACCGAACCTTTACAAACAAGGTTGGGGCAATCTCCACAGCTTAATTGGAGGCTCCCAACACCACCATGGAGCTTCACCACAATGGAATGTGGCTCCGAGGTGACCTCTTCCGTCTAGGATGCTCAAACACCCAAGAGTAACAAGATCCGCAAGGGATTAGTGGGGGGAAATCAAATATCTCTTGGTGGAAGTGTAGATCGAGGCCCTCTCCTCCAAACCCTAGAACATCAACAAGTTTTGTTGGCTAGGGAGAGAGATAGGGCAAAAATGGAGCTTGGGGGCAACAATGGAGATAGAGGATAAGAGGTAAGGCTGGTTGGAGAAGAAGACCCACTTTATATAGTGGGGATAGAATCCAACCGTTACCTGTGCTCAGCCCGCACACACAAGCGGTACTACCGCTCCGGAGAGCGGTACTAGTCCCAAATACTGAGCGGTAGTACCGCACTGAGTGGTACTACCGTGCCCACAAAGCGGTACTACCGCTATGGGCCGCAGAACAGTAGAGACCAGGGAGTAGAGCGGTACTGGAGCAGCCGCACCGCAGAGCGGTACTACCGCTCAACTACCGCTCTACTACCGCGAGAAGAAAACAGGATACCAGAAGAATTTCAGCAAGCGGTACTGAAGCGGTACTAGAAAGCGGAAGTACCGCATTGCGGTACTACCGCACTACTACCGCTCTACTACCGCAAGAAGAAACAGGATACCAGAAGAAAATCCCCCAAGCGGTACTAGCTGCGGTAGACCACAGCGGTACTACCGCATAAGCGGTACTACCGTGGTACCGAGCGGTACTACCGCTTGGGTGACAGGAAAACTGCCTAGACAAGATCTCCAAGTTGCCGGAAGGGAATGTGGGTGCATATGGGGTTGTGTACGTGTTGATTCCACCCATACCTTTCCAAAGCGGACCCCCTCTTAATAGTACGGTTTTCCTATGACTCAATACCACCGAAAAAGAAACGCAAGAAAAACACCGTCTTTATAAAAGCTCCGAGGGGCATCAATCGTCTTGTGCCAAGTGATGGAATATCTGAAATGCTCAATGCACACGATTAGTCCGCAAAAGTATTGTCATCAATCACCAAAACCACTAAGGGAAAAATATGCCCTAACACCCCAGCCCACTCGGCTCGGAAGGGGGCCACCACCCTAGAGCCACCGTCCACCCTAAACTTGGGTGGCAAGGCACCTTGGGGGGCACCCAAACCCTGGCCGCCACCCCCTTGGCCGCCAGCCCCTAGGGGAAACCCTAGGGCGCCCTCCCCTCCTCCCTTCCCCTATATATAGAGAGGGAGAGAGAGGTCAGCCGCACCACAACGTGCTACGACGCTGCCCCTCCTCTCCCTCGTAGTTCTTCTCCTCTCCATAACGCACGGCGAAGCCCTGCTGAGATTCCACCACCACCACCTCACCACGCCGTCGTGCTGCCGTAGGACTCGGGCTACTACTTCACCATCGCTGGCTGGATCGAGGAGGTGAAGGCGTCATCAAGCTGTACGTGTGTTGAACGCGGAGGTGACGTCCTTTCGGCACTTGGTCGGGAGTTCGCGGGACGGATCGTGATTGGATCGCGAAGACGTTCAACTACATCAACCGCGTTTCTTAACGCTTTCGCTTAGCGATCTACAAGGGTATGTAGATGCAATCTCTCCTCTTGTAGATGGTCATCTCCTAGATTGATCTTGGTGAAGCGTAGGAAATTTTTTGTTTCCCATGCAACGTGCCCTAACATATTGGTGTTAAGGTTTGTGATTCCCTATGCAAGCACGAAAGTCAATAGTTATGCAATGAAATTACATCCTACTTGTGGTGCATTATTCAGTGTTATTTATGCTTAATGCCCGTTTATGTGAATTTTCGTTTCTTGGTTGGTTGCTTCTCAATCTATTTGCTAGCCTCCACTTGTACTAAGTAGAAATACTACTTGTGCATACAAAATCCTTAAACCTAGTTTTGCCATATGAGTCCACCATACCTACCTATATGCGGTATTTCCGTGCCGTTCTAAGCAAATTTGTATGTGCCATCTCTAATTTTCAAAATGAATTTCCTTTTTGTGTGCTCGTACCGCTCATGAAGCGGTAGGGGGTGTCCAATATTTTTCCATGCTAGATGTGTTATTCTCAAGATGAGTGTTTATTCACTTGTCATTGCACGAGGGTACGACGGTAATACGGATGCCCAGTCCCGAAATGAAAAAGAAATTTACTTTATGTTGTCAAATAATAAATTCCTTGGAAAGTGTTGGTATGGAAGTCAACCGTGGATACGGCTAGCCAGAGATTGTGAAAGAATGGTGGAAAAAGGAATAAACTTTATTTTCTGTTTGGGAACCGCCTATGATGTATCTAGCATGGAAAGTATTGAGAACTACTCGGTCATTTTCGTTGACAGGAAAGGCATGCCACCCAAAATATTTTTCTCTCTTAATTTAAGCTTTGAGCTCTGGCACCTCTACAAATCCCTACTTCCCTCTGCGAAGGGCCTATCTATTTACTTTATGCAATTTTTATTTTTAATTTGAGTCTCCATCTTCTCTTATAAAGCACCAACTAGGGGGCACTATGATCATACTTGTGCATTGAGTGTAGCTAATATTTGAGTCTGTTTCATGAATGGATCAATGATTGAGCATGATGGGCTAGGGATAACTTTCTTTAGTGTTGATATTTTGAAAGATATGGTTGCTTGTTGGCATGCTTGAGTATTAAAGTCTTTATGTCAAAACTAGACTATTGCTTTGAACCATCTAAAATTCCAAATGTCCATGCTACAAAAAGAAGAACATGTTAGGCAGCATTCCACATCAAAAACTCTGTTTTTATCATTTACCTACTCGAGGACGAGTAGGAATTAAGCTTGGGGATGCTGATACGTCTCCAACATATCTATAACTTTTTATTGTTCCATGCTGTTATATTATCATTCTTGGATGTTTTATAATCATTGTATAGCAACTTTATTTCATTTTTTGGGACTAACCTATTGACATAGTGCCCAGTGCCACTTGTTGTTTTTTGCTTGTTTTTTACTTCGCAGAATATCAGTACCAAACGGAGTCCAATTGTCACGAAACTTTTTGGAGATTTTTTTTGGACCAGAAGACAACTTGGGAGCCAAGGAAGCACTTGGGGGGAGGCCCGTGGGGCCCACAAGACACCAGGGCACGCCCTGATGGGTTGTGGGGCCCGAGGGGGTCTCCTCCACCGCCTCTCAGCTCTATAAATACCCAAATATTCCAGAAACCCTAGAGGAGTCGACGAAATACACTTTCAGCCGCCGCAAGTTCTAGAACCGCGAGATCCAATCTAACACCATCACGGAGGGGTTCATCATCCTCATTGGTGCCTCTCCGATGATGCATGAGTAGTCCGCCATAGACCTACGG
This sequence comes from Elymus sibiricus, assembly GCA_039707655.1. Classification (NCBI taxonomy): domain Eukaryota; kingdom Viridiplantae; phylum Streptophyta; class Magnoliopsida; order Poales; family Poaceae; genus Elymus; species Elymus sibiricus. Next base: position 349,445,110 of record CM077669.1, on the reverse strand, counting down.
GTCCGTAGGCAGTAGCTAGATTGCTTTCTCTCTCTCTTTTGATTCTCAATACAATGGTCTCTTGGAGATCTATTTGATGTAATGACTTTTTGCGGTGTGTTTGTTGGGATCCGATGAATTTTGAGTTCATTATCAGTTTCTATCCATGAATATTATTTGAGTCTTCTTTGATCTCTTATATGCATGATTATTTATAGCCTCGTATTTCTTCTTCGAATCTTTGGTTTAGTTAGGCCAACTAGATCGATTTTTCTTGCCATGGGAACAGGTGCTTTGTGATGGGTTTGATCTTGCGGTGTCCTCTCCTGGTGACAGAAGGGGCAGCGAGGCACGCATGTATCGTTGCTATTAAGGATAACAAGATGGGGTCTATTCCTATATGAATGGATCTTGTCTACATCATGTCATCGTTCTTATTGCATTACACTGTTTCTTCATGAACTTAATACACTAGATGCATGCTGGATAGCGGTCGATGTGTGGAGTAATAGTAGTAGATGCAGAATTGTTTCGGTCTACTAATCTTGGACATGATGCCTATATATTGATCATCGCCTTGGATATCGTCATGATTATTTGATCTTCTATCAATTGCCCAACAGTAATTTGTTTACCCACTATGTGTTATACTCATGAGAGAAGCCACTAGTGAAACCTACGGCCCCCGGGTCTATCCTTTTAATATTTTGCTTTCCGATCTATCTTTTGCCGCTTTTGTTTTCAGATCTATTATTCCAAAAACCCAAAAATACCTTGCTGCACTTTTTATTTGCATCTTTTATTTTTTGTTCTTGTGCGATCTATTTATCCTATCTCATACAAACTAATCTATCTTTTTACCGTGGAGAGATTGACAACCTCTTTTACGCGTCGGATTGCAAGTATTTGTTCTTTGTGTGCAGGTACCGTTTACATAGTGTTGCTTGGTTCTCCTACTGGTTCGATAACCTTGGTTTCATAACTAAGGGAAATACTTATCGTAGTTGTGCTGCATCATCCCTTCCTCTTTGGGGAAATACCGACGCAGTCTCAGGCCACGTCAGCAATGTTTTACTTTTAAGAGTTTCCACATCATGAGCAATCGATTCCACGATTCTAGCCATATCGTCAACTTTATGCAATTTTTCTTCTACCATAGTGTTGAAAATCTTTTAAGAACTAATAAATTCTTTAATGGTGTTCTCAAGATCAGAGGGTATCCTATTATTATCATTAGATTAATTTCCATAGGAATTACCATAATTATTGCTATAATTATTAGAGGAATTACCGGGATACGGCCTAGCATTGAAATTACCTCTATAAGAATTATTGTTGAAATTATTTCGAGAGACAAAGTTCACATCAATAGTATAATTATTTTGTTCAATCAAAGTAGACAATTTCATATCATTAGAATCAACTTGAGTATTCTTATTTGCAATCATATTCGTAAGAGCATCCATTTTATCACTCAAAGTAGCAATTTCTTCGACATAATTTACCTTCTTACCAGTTGGAGCTCCCTCGGTGTGAAATTGAGAATAATTTGTCATGATATTCTCTAGAAGTTTGTAGCCTCTCCTAATGTCACCTCCATAAATGTACCACCTACAGTAGAATCTAGAAGGTTTCTCGACACAAAGTTTAGTCCTGCATAGAAATTTTGTATAATCATCCATAGATTTAAACCATGAGTGGGACAATTTCTAATCATCATTTTCATTCTTTCTCATGCTTGTGCAACAAGTTCTTTTTCATGTTGTTTAAAATTCATAATTTGATTTCGGAGAGATATAATTTTAGCGGGAGGAAAATACTTGGCACTAAAAGCATCCTCACACTTATCCCATGTTCCAATACTATTGTGAGGCAAGGATGTTATCTCTTAGTGAAAAAGTAAATAATTTTAGTTTAACCACGTAATTATCCATATCATTTTTCTTTTGCATATCACATAATTCAACAAAGGTATTAAGATGCGAAGCGGGATCCTCATTAGGACTTCCCAAAAATTGTTCTTTCATAACAAGATTTAGCAAAGAGGCATTAATATCAAAAGCTTAAACACTAGTGGTGGGTGGTATAGGGGTACTAATAAAATCATTATTATTAGTATTTGAGAAGTCACACAACTTAGTAGTATCTTGAGACATGGTGATGAAGCAAGTAAACTAGCAAGCAAATGAGTAAACTAGATAACTAAGCAAACAAGTAAAAAGAAATATTTTTGTATTTTTTTATATTTATATAAAGCAAAATATAACATCAAATAAAAAGTAGAACAAGTGAATGACAATTTGTGTAAAGGTACCTAGAAGAAATTTGATGATGTCTCCTCGACAACGGCGCCAGAAATTCTTCCTGCGCTTGTAATTTGCGTTGGGTTTTTCCCTGAAGAGGAGAGGAGATGCAACACAATGGAGATAAGTATTTCCCTTAGTGAGAACCAAGGTTATTGTGGGGAGCCCGACTCATAAGTCGAAGTCACCGAATGCACGTGTATAGTGATCCCAAGATCAATGCTCACAGAACACACAGAAGCTGAATAACAAGAGCCTTACATCCATTACATATCGTCTTACACAAATATGACCATTATGGTCAAGTCTTCATAGGTAGGGCCATGAAGGCGAAACACCAGATAAATACTCACAGCGGAAATCTTCAACGATAACTTGGACCCATGCCATCTGCCTTAACCCTACAGGCATTTTAACTGGGAAGCGTCCTAATTCGCATGGTCGTCACCAAAGAACTCTCCCTCCAATTCCTGTTCTTCCATGCATGACCAATTAAATAACCAGGGACAAGCCAGTGAGTACTTTTGAATGTACTCGCAAGCAAACCATGATTGAAAGCGGGATAACATGCAAGGTTTAACAGTAAGTTGGTATTTTTTAGGAAAGCTAGTTTTTGAGTGCAATGACATATCCTACCATTTTAGAAATAATGCATCAGCAGGTTGCAGATATCCATATGAATAGGTTACATATATCAATATAGACAGAGTATCTCAACTCTAGTTTCATCATCTCGACGGACCATCTGTCATAGCTCAAGGTTTTCCTTCACATACCCAAGTTTTGTAAAACATCAGCCGTAGTTTAAGCAAGACCACCCAACTGTCCTTGACCGTGGACACGGCTATTCGAATAGTTTGACACTCTGTAGAGGTTGCACACTTTACCCACAAGACTCGAGAAACCTTCGTGTCATCCATGACTCGCGGTATATTACATACCCGAGGGAAGCATCCGAACAATACCTCTGCGCATTGGTACCCAACCCTCATATCAAAGCCTAACACAAGAGGATAAATACATGCCTCAAGAGAGAGGATAAATACATTTGGTCAACATCACAACTACACGAGGGGACTCAAAAGTGTGCCCGGTGTCTGTAAAAATAGCCATAGTCATCCATTCCGGCATGACACCGTATCGAGAGTGACCACGTCACTCCCACCACTAGTAATGCGGGCTCTCTGCTAGTATCAAGCAAGGTAATCAATAAAGCCCCTTCCCATATAGGGGTATTGTGGTTGTACATGTTTGGTTGGGACGATCAACAAATCTTAAATCTCTCCGTTTTCGGAAACACAGACTCAACTTGCGTCGGTGACCCACTTCTTTATCAAGTGGTCACCTAGCTCAACTTCTCCCTCGGGCATTAGTGGCACCTGATGGGTTTATTGAAAATTCTTTGGTAAAACATTATTTCCATCTCCATGCACATACCCGTCCCGGTTGCGTAGCATCTACTAGCATCCTATCTACTTCTCGCCCACATAACTCTAAGCGGAAAAATAGCCATGACAATGCAAGTATCAACAAGGAATGCAATGGAGACGAACCAAGCAAGGTTATCACCACATCATTATGCTTTTTTCTACAACAAGTAAAGTGCTATATATGTCATGCATAAAGGTGTTTCATCAACATGTTGAAAGGGTCACAATAAGCAACATGAGGCAGTAAATAAAAGAGCTCTAAAAATAGGAATTTCATTTTTCTTGGACATCTCTGGTCATAAGAAAATAACCAAAGAGGTCTATTGGAATTGGATCAAATAAGGATTTTTGGAAGGTGGAAATGAAGGGAATAATGATTTTGCAAGAAGTTCATAGAACATATTTTTACAAAAAATGAGTGGAAGCACTCATTAAATAAGTCATGATTTTAGAAATATTTAGGAATTGGTTTCACTGGATTTGGAGTTACGATGAATTTTCTAGGGGTTTCCTAAGATGGAAAAATGGGGAAGGGAACTATTTATTAGATCCAAAAGAAATAAAGCTTGGAAAAAATGTCCACTATTTTTAGGCAAATAGGGCATGATATATAGAGCACATAGAAATTTGAATCAGTCCATTTGGAGCTATATCGAATGCTCTAGAGATTTTCAACGTGGGCTTTAATATAAGAGAAATGGCCAAAATGATGGCGGTGCAGAAATTGCTACTTGGTAAAAATGTGCAATGCACACCATTGGATAAAGCATGATTTTAGAGGCATCTAAGAATTTTAATCATCGAATTTGGAGTTTATTTGAATTCTCTAGGAATTATTTTGTCTCTTTGGAAAAAGAAAAAGAGAAAGTATTACCTAAATGAGCTAAACCACGCACTGAGCATAGGATAGAGACAGGCGTACTGGGCCCGGTCCAGTTGCTCGCGCGCGCCTGCCGAGGGCCACGTCGAAGGCGCACTCAGGGAAATACGTTTTCCCAGAGCGAAAACGGCTTTCCCGGAACCCGCCTCCACTTAACCCAAGCGGGTCCGCCTAGACACGCTGGCGAAGGCTGGCTGGTGGGGTCGCCGGTCCTACTGGTCGGTCTTGTTCTTCCTCGTGTGGCTCCCTCATGCTGTGTGGACAGAGGAGGCGAGGTCGAGCTCGTCTCGGCGACCCAGGGCACCGCTGCCGGTGCCCGTCATACCGACGAGCTCGGGAGGGAGGCCGCAATGCCCCTGGATGGTTTTCGGGTCCTGGGAAGGTCGAGGCTGAGCGCGGCATCAACCATGGCGAAAGCTGGCATCGGCTAAGATGGTCATAGTGCTACGGCCACCGAAAGGAGAGGAGGGAGCGCAGGGGAGGCCTGCGGTGATGTTGGAGATTCTCTGGTGAAGCTTACAGGGGGAGAGAGTGACCAAGGTGCTCGAATTTGAGCGGATGCCGTCAGGAGAGCTTCGGCCATGGAAGCAGATGGAGGGCATGGGAGGGGGAGAGGGTTGGTCCAGAAGGTTCGCGGGAGGGAGAGAGAGCAAAAGGCGTCTGAAGGGCGCTCGGGGAGGCCTTAAGTAGCCATGTCGAGGTGCACCATGGACGGAGTCCATGGGCGGCGCTCGGGCAAGCTCTGTCGGGGGAAGAGGAGGGTAAGGGAGGATGGGCGCGACAGTGTAGCATGTTGACGATGTTGAGGCGACCTCGAGGGACACGACCACGACGCCCAAGGCTATCGGGAACCTCGAAATGGGCAAGCTACAATGCTGGAGTTCATTGTAGCATGCTCCAAAGCATGCCTTTGGCATGCCAAGTCATGCCACTAGTGTTCTGCGCGTGGCCAAACTTGTCCACTAATTCCTGGGTGGTACTGGGATGCTCTAGGTCACTTAGGGGCTAAGGGAGAGGCGGGATAAAAAGAAATGGGGGAGGGAGGAGTGCTGCCCTAGCTGTCCAGAGAAGGAACCTTGAGGTTTCACCCTCCAATAATTGAGTTATGGCCATGGAAAAGTTACTGGAGGTAAAGGGGGACTAGTAGAAGATGTGGTAAATATTTGAGCCCAAGGAGAACTCATTTGGTACTCAAATCATTGACCACAAGATTATAGCAGAAGATCTTTGTGCTGTTTTGAAGCTAGTTAACATGATCACCTTGACAAGAGACTTAACAGGAATGAACCTAGGGTCAAATGGTCATGCCCACAAATTTGTAGCTCATTTGGAGAAAGTAGCCAATGCAAAAGTTTCAAACCCTAGAAATCAATAGAAACAGATTTGGTGGGATTTGAGCAACTAGAACTATTCTCCTTGATGCACCACTTAGTCCAGATGCATTAATAGAGGATTAGAACATGTCCACAAAATTTGGGCTCAATTGGTGACACTTGGCAATGCAAAGTTGTTCAAAGTTGGATCTGAACAGGAAGGGTTTTGGGGCACTTTTGCGAACCAAAATTATTTGGATTGAGATGAAACTTGGCAAGATCATCACATGAGGCATATGTGACTTTCTAGAATTTTACTGGATTTATTTGACAATATTTCTTATAGAAATATTTCAAATGCTTGAAATATCCAAAAATGGTTTTGGAGGGTTTTGTCCAATATTTTGAATATGCCATGTGTTGAAACTCATGTATATGGAAACTATATGTCCACTGAGTCTCCCTAAATTTTCTCAAATATTTTTGAAACATTTAAATATTTTTTCCCTATAAAAGAACATTTCTGGTCTCATAAAAAGGTATTTAAATAAAATATAAAAATAACTTCTAAAAATAATGTTTTTGTGGCTTTCGGAAGTCTTATAGATAATAGGTTCCAAATAAAAATTTTGATATACAATATCTACCCTAATTTGAGGACTTGTAGTTCAAACCTCAATTCATGGGGTTTTGAAAACCTAAATTGAATAAATGCTTTTTGGCCAAAATATTTTTGTATAAATCTTTTATAACCTATACACATGGTATGATCATTGGGCAAATATTTGTATCAAGGAAATGAGTTTTGAGAGTTGAAGGATTTTTATGAATTAAGAGCACACTCGAACAAGCAAACAAACAACAATCAAATCAAGCATCATATGCACACAAAACATTTTTATTGGCCAAAATTTTGAGCTTTATTAACTTAGCAATGTGATGTAAAACACAGGGTGTGAAAGTTATTGAACCAATAGGAGAATCACACAAACGCTCGTCGTCAGCACCTACACACACAGAATCAAACACTTGCACACAACGCGGATAAGAGGGTTCTCAAGCCCCTTGAACTCGTTACTTGCAAGGATTAAATAATGATAGATAGATATTGCAAACAAGTAAAGTACATAAAAATATAAAAAGGCAGTGAGGTATTTTTAGGGTCTTAGTATTTATGTTTAAGTAGACCCGAGGGCCATAGTGTTCGCTAGAGGCTTCTCTCTCTCAGAAAGCATACGGTGGGTAAACAAATTACTGTTGGGTAATTGATAGAAAAGCGCATAGTTATGACATGTTATTCACGGAAATGATCATGTATATAGGCATCATGTCCATAAACTATTAGACTGAAACGATTCTGCATCTACTAGTATTACTTCACCAATCGACCGCTATCCAGCATGCATCTATGGTATTAAGTTCATAACAAATGAAGTAATGCTTGGAGCAAGATGACATGATGTAGACAAAGTAAGACAAGCAATATGTTCAGACCCCGTCGTTTTATCATTAGTGGCAACAATACAAATACGTGTCTTGACCGCTTCTGTCACGAGGATAGAGCACCGCAAGATTGAACCCACTACAACACACCACTCCCACTGAAGATAAACCAATCCAGTTGGCCAAACTAAACTGATAGATTGGAGAGAAATACGAAGCTATAAGATCATGTGATAACCCATAAGTATAGGGGATCGTAACAGTCTTCGAGGGAGGTATTTTAGCCAAATTTGTTTATTCGACACAAGGGGAGCCAAAGAATATTTATTGGTCTTGGAAGTTGAGTTGTCAATTCAACCACACCTAGGTTATCTCTCTATAGCAAAAGTTTTAGTAGCAGGGAAAAATAGCAGTAGTAACAATAACAATGATAGTAGCAGTTTTGTAGTAATTGTAACAGTAGTAGCAACAATAGTAACTTAGCACAATTCAGTATATGAAAGCGTAGGCACGTGGATTGTTGATGGATAATGATTTATATGACATTCATCATGTAACAGTAACACACTAGAGCGACACAGAACTAGCTCCAATTCATCAATGTAATGTAGGCATGTATTCTGTATACAGTCATACGTGCTTATAATAAGAACTTGCATGACATCTTTTGTCCTACCCTCCCGTGGCAGCGGGGTCCATAAGGAAATCTAAGGGATAGTAAGGCCTCCTTTTAATAGATGACCGGAACAAAACATTAACACATGAACTCCTCAAACTACGGCAATCACCGGAAAGAATCCCAATTATTGACACCTTGGGTTATGCGGATCATGACACGTAATAGGTGCACACAACTTGCAAGATATGATCTAAAACACTCTCATATTCATGAAAACATAATAGGTTTAGATCTGAAATCATGGCACTCGCCCCCTAGTGACAAGCATTAAGCATAGCAAAGTCATAGCAACATCAATCTCAGAACATAGTGGATACTAGGGATCAAGCCCTATCAAAATAACTCAATTACATGATCAATCTCATCCAATCCCATCATCGTCCAGCAAGCCTACAAAGGAATTACTCACTCCCGGTGGTGAGCATCATGGAGGTGTTGATGAACAAGGGTTGCTGATGACGATGGCGATGAATCCCCCTCTCTGGAGCCCCAAACGGACTTCAGATCAGCCCTCTCGAGGAAGAACATGAGGTGGTGGCGGCTCCGTCTCGTGAAACATGATGAAAACTTCTCTCTTATTTTTTACTCGGGGATTAGAAATTTATAGGACTGGAATTAGGGTCGGAGGAGCCACGAGGTGGCCCCAAGCCATCAAGGCATGCCGGGTGGCGCCCTGTTCGCTTGGCACCAACAGGTTGCCCCCCTCCGGTGGGTATTCGCTCCATTATTTTTTATATATTCCAGAAAAAATCCAGAAAAAGTTTCGTCCGATTCCGAGAACTTTTATTTCTGCACAAAAACAACACCATAGAAGTTCTGCTGAAAACAGCGTCAGTCCGAGTTAGTTTCATTCAAATCATGCAAATTAGAGTTCAAAACAAAAGCAAAAATGCTTGGAAAAGTTGATACATTTGAGACGTATCATCATGCATATTGAAATTCAGAGGAGACTCAATAAGTTTTCATGAATAATCTAATTATAAACCCACAATTCATCGGATTCCAACAAACACACCGCAAAAGAAGATTACCTCGAATAGATCATCGCGAAGATGCGATGAACTTTGTATTGAAGATCAAAGAGAGAGAGGAAGCCATCTAGGTACTAGCTATGGACCTGTAGGTCTGTGGTGAACTACTCACACATCATCATGGGAGTAGCAAGGTTGATGTAGAGGCCCTCCGTGATCGACCCCCCCCCCCGACAGAGTACCGAAAGAAGGCTCCAGATGGGCACACGACAGAACAGAGACTTGCGGCGGCGGAAAAAGGTTTCGGGTGACTCTCTGTTGGTTTCTCAATATTTGAGGATTTATAGAAGTGGAATTAGGTCAGGAGGAGCCACGAGGGGCCCACAAGGCATGTCGGCGCGCCTACCCCCTGGGCGTGCAGAGGTGCCTCGTGGCCTCCTTGTGAGGCTTCTTGACACCTCCCGTAGCTTCCTGGACCCCTTTTGTCCAGAAAAAAATCGTCAAAAAGTTTCATAGTATCCGGACTTTGTTTGGTACAGATTTTCTAGAAAACCAAAAACAGACATAAAACAATAACTGGCACTTGGCACTGGGTTAATAGGTTAGTTCCCAAAAATGATATAGAATAGCATATAAATGTATATACAATATCCTAGAATGATAATGTAATAGCATGGAACAATAATAAATTATAGATACATTGGAGACGTATCAACTGCCCCCATGCAGCCCCCTTCTATATATAGGTTAGAGGGCAGGGGAGGGCGTCCAACCCTCCTAGGGCCATCCACAAGGGAGAAATCACTTTAAACATGAAGATAACATCTTTCCAACCCTTTAAATTTAGAGATAAAATCTTATCTCATTTAAACGACATGTGCCTTGGGGAATGGTGCAACCAGCCCATGTGGGATGTAGCCCCACCCCTCAGTCCATGTGGGCCCTTCCCGGGTCACGGTGGAACCCCGGAACTTTCTAGAACCTTCTCGCTACTCTACCGAAAAATTCCCAAACTTTTCTGGAACCCTAAATATGACTTTCCATATATAAATCTTTACCTCAGGACCATTCCGGAGCTCCTCGTGATGTCCCAGATCCCATCCGGGACTCTGAACTACTTTCAGACTTTCCATTATTAATATCTCAACATTACCCTAGCGCTACCGAATGTTAAGCGTGCTCAATATGGGCATCCAGGGTCGGACATCGAGAATCATGTAGACATGACCGATACACCTCTCCCATCAATAACCAATAGCGGGACCTGGATGCCCATATTTCTTCCTACATATTCCACGAAGATCTTTATCAGTTGAACCGCGATGTCGAGGATTCAGTTAATCCCGTATGCAATTCCCTTTGTCCGGCGATATGTTGCTTGCACGAGATTCGATCTTCGGTATCTCCATATCTAGTTCAATCTCGTTACCGACAAGTCTCTTTACTCGTTCGGTAATACAAGATCCCGTGACTAACCCATTAACCACATTACCTGCAAGCTTCTTGTGATATTGTATTACCGAGAGGGCCCAGAGATACCTCTCTGTCATACAGAGTGACAAATCCCAGTCTCGATCCACGCCAACCCAACAGACACCTTCGGAGATACCTGTAGAGCACCTTTATGATCACCTAGTTACAAAGTGACATTTGATAACACACAAGGTATTTCTCCGGTGTCAGGGAGTTGCATGATCTCATGGTCTTAGAACATATACTTGACATGAAGAAAGCAATAGCAATAAACTTAAGTGATACAATCAAATGCTAAGCTTAGAGTTGGGTATTGTCCATCACATCATTCTCCTAGTGATGTGATCCCGTTATCAAATGAAAACTCATGTCCATGGTTAGAAAACCATAATCATCTTTGATCAACGAGCTAGTCTAGTAGAGGCTCACTAGGAACACAGTGTTGTCTATGTATCCACACATGTATCTGATTTCTAGTCAATACAATTCTAACATGGATAGTAGACGATTATCATGAATAAGAAAATATGATAATAACCAATTTATTACTGTCTCTAGGCGAAAGGGACATCTATAAGATGGCCAAGATCCGAGAGACGAAGACGAGGGACGTTGACCAAATCAAGTGCATCAAGGACGGAGCAGATCAACTCCTGGTGAAGTGTTGGGGAACGTAGTAATAATTCAAAAAAATTCCTACGTGTCACCAAGATCAATCTAGGAGATGCTAGCAACGAGAGAGAGGGAGTGCATCTTCATACCCTTGAAGATCGCTAAGCGGAAGCGTTGCAAAGAACGCGGTTGATGGAGTCGTACTCGCGGCGATTCAAATCGCGGAAGATCCGATCCAAGCGCCGAACGGACGGCGCCTCCGCGTTCAACACACGTACAGCCCGGGGACATCTCCTCCTTCTTGATCCAGCAAGGGGGGAGGAGAAGTTGAGGGAGAGCTCCGGCAGCACGACGGCGTGGTGGCGGTGGAGCTCGTGGTTCTCCGGCAGAGCTTCGCTAAGCACTACGGAGGAGGAGGAGTAGGAGGGGGGAGGGCTGCGCCAGGGGCAAGGGGTCCAGCTCCCATGCGCCTCCCCACTATATATAGGGGTGGAGGGGGCTGGTTTCTTGCCCTCCAAGTCCATTGGGGCGTTGGCTAAGGTGGGAGGAAAGAAATCCCATCCTTTCCCTTCCCCACCGATTGTTATCCCCCACTTTTAGCGATCTTGATCTTATCCCTTCGGGATATGATCTTATTCCTTCTAAGGGGGGATCTTGGTGCGCCTTGACCAGGGGTGTGGGGCCTTGACCCCACTACCCACGTTCATGTGGGTCCCCCCATGCAGGTGGGCCCCACTCCGGAACCTTCTAGAACCTTCCCGGTACAATACCGAAAAATCCCGAACATTTTCCGGTGGCCAAAATAGGACTTCCCATATATAAATCTTTACCTCCGGACCATTCTGAAACTCCTCGTGACGTCTGGGATCTCATCCGAGACTCCAAACAACTTTCGGTAACCACATACAATTCCCATTACAACTCTAGCGTCACCGAACCTTAAGTGTGTAGACCCTACGGGTTCGGGAACCATGCAGACATGACCGAGACACCTATCCGGCCAATAACCAATAGCGGGATCTGGATACCCATATTGTCTCCCACATGTTCCACGATGATCTCATCGGATGAACCACGATGTCGGGGATCCAATTAATCCCGTATATAATTCCCTTTGTCCATCGGTATGTTACTTGCCCGAGATTCGATCGTCGGTATCCCTATACCTTGTTCAATCTCGTTACCGGCAAGTCTCTTTACTCGTTCCGTAACACATGATCCCGTGACTAACTCCTTAGTCACATTGAGCTCATTATGATGATGTATTACCGAGTGGGCCCAGAGATACCTCTCCGTCACACGGAGTGACAAATCCCAGTCTCGGTTCGTGCCAACCCAACAGACACTTTTGGAGATACCTGTAGTGCACCTTTATAGTCACCCAGTTACATTGTGACATTTGATACACCCAAAGCATTCCTACGGTATCCGGGAGTAGCACAATCTCATGGTCTAAGGAAATGATACTTGACATTAGAAAAGCTCTAGCAGACGAACTACACGATCTTGTGCTATGCTTAGGATTGGATCTTGTCCATCACATCATTCTCCTAATGATGTGATCCCGTTATCAACGACATCCAATGTCCATGGTCAGGAAACCATGACCATCTATTGATCAACGAGCTAGTCAACTAGAGGCTCACTAGGGACATGGTGTGGTCTATGTATTCACACATGTATTACGGTTTCCGGTTAATACAATTATAGCATGAACAATAGACAATTATCATGAACAAGGAAATATAATAATAACCATTTTATTATTGCCTCTAGGGCATATTTCCAACAGTCTCCCACTTGCACTAGGGTCAATAATCTAGTTACATTGTGATGAATCGAACACCCATAGAGTTCTGGTGCTGATCATGTTTCGCTCGTGAAAGAGGTTTAATCAACGGATCTGCGACATTCAGATCCGTATGTACTTTACAAATATCTATATCTCCATCCTGAATGTAACCACGAATGGAGTTGAAGCGGCGCTTGATGTGCTTGGTCTTCTTGTGAAACCTGGGCTCCTTGGCAATGGCAATAGCTCCAGTGTTGTCACACAAGAGAGTCATCGGGCCCGACGCATTGGGAATCACTCCTAGGTCGGTGATGAACTCCTTCATCCAGACTCCTTCTTGCGCTTCTTCCGAAGCAGCTATGTACTCCGCTTCACATGTAGATGCCGCCACTACTCTTTGCTTGCAACTGCACCAGCTGACTGCCCCACCATTCAAAATATACACGTATCCGGTTTGTGACTTGGAGTCATCCGGATCTGTGTCGAAGCTAGCATCGACGTAACCCTTTACGACGAGCTCTTCGGCACCTCCATAAACGAGAAACATATCCTTAGTCCTTTTCAGGTACTTAAGGATATTCTTGACCGCTGTCCAGTGTTCCATTCCGGGATCACTTTGGTACCTCCCTACCAAACTTATGGCAAGGTTCACATCAGGTCTGGTACACAGCATGGCATACATAATAGAGCCTATGGCTGAGGCATAGGGGATGACACTCATCTTTTCTCTATCTTCTGCCGAGGTCGGGCATTGAGCTGTGCTCAATCTCACACCTTGCAATACAGGCAAGAACCCCTTCTTGGACTGATCCATATTGAACTTCTTCAATATCTTGTCAAGGTATGTGCTTTGTGAAAGACCAATGAGGCGTATCGATCTATCTCTATAGATCTTGATGCCTAATATGTAAGCAGCTTCTCCAAGGTCCTTCATTGAAAAACACTTATTCAAGTAGGCCTTTATGCTTTCCAAAAGTTCTATATCATTTCCCATCAACAATATGTCATCCACATATAAAATGAGAAATGCTACAGAGCTCCCACTCACTTTCTTGTAAATACAGGCTTCTCCATAAGTCTGTATAAACCCAAACACTTTGATCACCTCATCAAAGCGAATGTTCCAACTCCGAGATGCTTGCACCAGCCCATAGATGGAGCGCTGGAGCTTGCATACCTTGTCAGCATTCTTAGGATCGACAAAACCTTCCGGCTGCATCATATACAATTCTTCCTTAAGGAAACCGTTAAGGAATGCCGTTTTGACGTCCATTTGCCAGATCTCATAATCATAAAATATGGCAACTGCTAACATGATTCGGACGGACTTCAACATCGCTACGGGTGAGAAAGTCTCATCGTAGTCAACTCCTTGAACTTGTCGATAACCCTTAGCGACAAGCCGAGCCTTATAGACGGTCACATTACCATCCGCGTCAGTCTTCTTCTTAAAGATCCATTTATTTTCTATGGCTTGCCGATCATCGGGCAAGTCCACCAAAGTCCATACTTTGTTCTCATACATGGATCCTATCTTGGATTTCATGGCTTCAAGCCATTTGTTGGAATCCGGGCCCGCCATGGCTTCTTCATAGTTCGAAGGTTCAACGTTGTCTAACAACATGATTTCCAGGACAGGGTTGCCGTACCACTCTGGTGCGGAACGTGTCCTCGTGGACCTACGAAGTTCAGTAGTAACTTGATCCGAAGTTTCATGATCATCATCATTAACTTCCTCTCTAGTCGGTGCAGGCACCACAGAAACATTTTCTTGCGCTGCGCTACTCTCCGGTTCGAGAGGGGGTACAATTACCTCATCAAGTTCTACTTTCCTCCCACTTACTTCTTTCGAGAGAAACTCTTTCTCTAGAAAGGATCCATTCTTGGCAACAAAGATCTTGCCTTCGGATCTGAGGTAGAAGGTATACCCAATAGTTTCCTTAGGGTATCCTATGAAGACGCACTTTTCCGATTTGGGTTCAAGCTTTTCAGGTTGAAGTTTCTTGACATAAGCATCGCATCCCCAAACTTTCAGAAATGACAGCTTAGGTTTCTTCCCAAACTATAATTCATACAGTGTCGTCTCAACGGATTTAGACGGTGCCCTATTTAAAGTGAATGCGGCAGTCTCTAATGCATATCCCCAAAATGATAGCGGTAAATCAGTAAGAGACATCATAGATCACACCATATCCAATAGAGTGCGATTACGACGTTCGGACACACCATTATGCTGAGGTGTGCCAGGCGGCGTGAGTTATGAAACAATTTCACATTTCCTTAAGTGCGTGCCAAACTCGTGACTCAAATATTCTCCTCCACGATCAGATCGTAAGAACTTTATTTTCTTGTCACGTTGATTCTCTACCTCACTCTGAAATTCCTTGAACTTTTCAAAGGTCTCAGACTTGTGTTTCATTAAGTAGACATACCCATATCTGCTTAAGTCATCAGTGAGGGTGAGAACATAACGATAGCCACCGCAAGCCTCAACGCTCATTGGACCGCATACATCGGTATGTATTATTTCCAACAAGTTGGTTGCTCGCTCCATTGTTCCAGAGAACGGAGTCTTAGTCATCTTTCCCATGAGGCATGGTTCGCACGTGTCAAATGATTCATAATCAAGAGACTCCAAAAGTCTATCTGCATGGAGTTTCTTCATGCGTTTGACACCAATATGACCAAGGCGGCAGTGCCACAAGTATGTGGGACTATCATCATCAACCTTACATCGTTTGATATTCACACTATGAATATGTGTAACATGACGTTCGAGATTCAATAAAAATAAACCATTGACCAGCGGGGCATGACCATAAAACATATCTCTCATATAAATAGAACAACCATTATTCTCGGATTTAAATGAGTAGCCATCTCGCATCAAACGAGATCCAGATACAATGTTCATGCTCAAAGCTGGTACTAAATAACAATTATTGAGGTTTAAAACTAATCCCGAAGGTAGATGTAGAGGTAGCGTGCCGACGGCGATCACATCGACCTTGGAACCATTCCCGACGTGCATCGTCACCTCGTCCTTCGCCAGTCTCCGCTTATTCCGCAGCTCCTGTTTTGAGTTACAAATGTGAGCAACCGCACCGGTATCAAATACCCAGGAGCTACTACGAGCGCTGGTAAGGTACACATCAATAACATGTATATCATATATACCTTTGACGTTGCCGGCCTTCTTATCCGCTAAGTACTTGGGGCAGTTCCGCTTCCAGTGACCGGTTCCCTTGCAATAAAAGCACTCAGTCTCAGGCTTAGGTCCATTCTTGGGCTTCTTCCCGGCAACTGATTTACCGGACGCGGCAACTGCTTTGCCGTCCTTCTTGAAGTTCTTCTTACCCTTGCCTTTCTTGAAACTGGTGGTCTTATTCACCATCAACACTTGATGTTCCTTTTTGATCTCCACCTCCGTTGATTTCAGCATCGAATATAACTCAGGAATGGACTTCTCCATCCCTTGCATATTGAAGTTCATCACAAATCTCTTGTAGCTAGGTGGAAGCGACTGGAGGATTCTGTCAATAATCGAGTCATCCGGAAGATTAACTCCCAGCTGAGACAAGCGGTTGTGCAACCCAGACATTTTGATTATGTGCTCGCTGACAGAACTATTTTCCTCCATCTTACAACTGAAGAACTTGTCCGAGACTTCATATCTCTCGACCCGGGCATGAGCTTGGAAAACCATTCTCAGCTCTTGGAACATCTCATATGCTCCGTGTTGCTCAAAACGCTTTTGGAGCCCCGGTTCTAAGCTGTAAAGCATGCCGCACTGAACCAGGGAGTAATCATCACTACGCGACTTCCAGGCGTTCATAACGTCTTGAGTTGCTAGGAAAATGGGTGCGTCACCTAGCGGTGCATCAAGGACATATGCTTTCTTGGAAGCTATGAGAATGATCCTCAAGTTACGGACCCAGTCCGTATAGTTGCTTCCATCGTCTTTCAGTTTGGTTTTCTCTAGGAACGCGTTGAAGTTGAGGGCAACATTAGCGTGGGCCATTGGATCTACAAGATAGATTGTAAAGACAATTTTAGACTAAGTTCATGATAATTAAGTTCATCTAATCAAATTATTTAATGAACTCCCACTCAGATAGACATCCCTCTAGTCATCTAAGTGATACATGATCCATATCGACTAGGCCGTGTCCGATCATCACGTGAGACGGACTAGTCATCAATGGTGAACATCTCCATGTTGATCGCATCTACTATACGACTCATGTTCGACCTTTCGGTCTCTCGTGTTCCGAGGCCATGTCTGTACATGCTAGGCTCGTCAAGTCAACCTAAGTGTTTCGCGTGTGTAAATCTGGCTTACACCCGTTGTATGCGAACGTTAGAATCTATCACCCCCGATCATCACGTGGTGCTTCGAAACAACGATCCTTCGCAACGGTGCACACTTAGGGGGAACACATTTCTTGAAATTTTAGTGAGGGATCATCTTATTTATGCTACCGTCGTTCTAAGCAAATAAGATGTAAAAACATGATAAACATCACATGCAAATCATAAAGTGACATGATATGGCCAATATTATCTTGCGCCTTTGATCTCCATCTTCGGGGCGCGGCATGATCACCATCGTCACCGGCACGACACCATGATCTCCATCATCATGATCTCCATCATCGTGTCTTCATGAAGTTGTCTCGCCAACTATTACTTCTACTACTATGGCTAATGGTTAGCAATAAAGTAAAGTAATTACATGGCGTTTTTGATTGACATGCAGGTCATACAATAAATTAAGACAACTCCTATGGCTCCTGCCGGTTGTCATACTTATCGACATGCAAGTCGTGATTCCTATTACAAGAACATGATCAATCTCATACATCACATATATTTCATCACATCCTTTTGGCCATATCACATCACATAGCATACCCTGCAAAAACAAGTTAGACGTCCTCTAATTGTAGTTGCAAGTTTTACGTGGCTGCTATGGGTTTCTAGCAAGAACATTTCTTACCTACGCAAAAGCCACAACGGTGATATGTCAATTGCTATTTACCCTTCATAAGGACCCTCTTCATCGAATCCGATCCGACTAAAGTGGGAGAGACAGACACCCGCTAGCCACCTTATGCAACAAGTGCATGTCAGGCGGTGGAACCAGTCTCACGTAAGCGTACGTGTAAAGTCGGTCCGGGCCGCTTCATCCCACAATGCCGCCGAATCAAGATAGGACTAGTAACGGCAAGCAAATTGACCAAATCATCGCCCACAACTACTTGTGTTCTACTCGTGCATAGAATCTACGCATAAACCTGGTTCTGATACCACTGTTGGGGAACGTAGTAATAATTCAAAAAAATTCCTACGTGTCACCAAGATCAATCTAGGAGATGCTAGCAACGAGAGAGAGGGAGTGCATCTTCATACCCTTGAAGATCGCTAAGCGGAAGCGTTGCAAAGAACGCGGTTGATGGAGTCGTACTCGCGGCGATTCAAATCGCGGAAGATCCGATCCAAGCGCCGAACGGACGGCGCCTCCGCGTTCAACACACGTACAGCCCGGGGACGTCTCCTCCTTCTTGATCCAGCAAGGGGGGAGGATAAGTTGAGGGAGAGCTCCGACAGCACGACGGCGTGATGGCGGTGGAGCTCGTGGTTCTTCGGCAGAGCTTCGCTAAGCACTACGGAGGAGGAGGAGTAGGAGGGGGGAGGGCTGCGCCAGGGGCAAGGGGTCCAGCTCCCATGCGCCTCCCCACTATATATAGGGGTGGAGGGGGCTGGTTTCTTGCCCTCCAAGTCCATTGGGGCGTTGGCAAAGGTGGGAGGAAAGAAATCCCATCATTTCCCTTCCCCACCGATTGTTATCCCCCCTTTTTAGGGATCTTGATCTTATCCCTTCGGGATATGATCTTATTCCTTCTAAGGGGGGATCTTGGTGCGCCTTGACCAGGGGTGTGGGGCCTTGCCCCCACTATCCACGTTCATGTGGGTCCCCCCATGCAGGTGGGCCCCACTCCGGAACCTTCTAGAACCTTCCCGGTACAATACCGAAAAATCCCAAACATTTTCCGGTGGCCAAAATAGGACTTACCATATATAAATCTTTACCTCCGGACCATTCCGGAACTTCTCGTGACGTCCGGGATCTCATCCGAGACTCCGAACAACTTTCGGTAACCACATACAATTCCCATTACAACTCTAGCGTCACCGAACCTTAAGTGTGTAGACCCTACGGGTTCGGGAACCATGCAGACATGACCGAGACACCTCTCCGGCCAATAACCAATAGCGGGATCTAGATACCCATATTGGCTCCCACATGTTCCACGATGATCTCATCGGATGAACCACGATGTCGGGGATCCAATTAATCCCGTATACAATTCCCTTTGTCCATCGGTATGTTACTTGCCCGAGATTCGATCGTCGGTATCCCTATACCTTGTTCAATCTCGTTACCGGCAAGTCTCTTTACTCGTTCCGTAACACATGATCCCGTGACTAACTCCTTAGTCACATTGAGCTCATTATGATGATGTATTACCGAGTGGGCCCAGAGATACCTCTCCGTCACACGGAGTGACAAATCCCAGTCTCGATTCGTGCCAACCCAACAGACACTTTCGGAGATACCTGTAGTGCACCTTTATAGTCACCCAGTTACGTTGTGACGTTTGATACACCCAAAGCATTCCTACGGTATCCGGGAGTTGCACAATCTCATGGTCTAAGGAAATGATACTTGACATTAGAAAAGCTCTAGCAAACGAACTACACGATCTTGTGCTATGCTTAGGATTGGGTCTTGTCCATCACATCATTCCCCTAATGATGTGATCCCGTTATCAACGACATCCAATGTCCATGGTCAGGAAACCATGACCATCTATTGATCAACGAGCTAGTCAACTAGAGGCTCACTAGGGACATGGTGTGGTCTATGTATTCACACATGTATTACGGTTTCCGGTTAATACAATTATAGCATGAACAATAGACAATTATCATGAACAAGGAAATATAACAATAACCATTTTATTATTGCCTCTAGGGCATATTTCCAACATGAAGAACTAGGAGATTAAGCATAGATGGCGGGAGTACTTTGACAAGCTGTTCAATGGGGAGAGTGAGAGCTCTACCATTGATTTGGACGACTCCTTTGATGATACTAGCAGGCGTTTTGTGCGGCGAATCCAGGAGTCGGATGTCAAGGAGGCTTTAAAGAGGATGAAAGGAGGGAAGGCGATGGGCCCTGATTGTATCCCCATTGAGGTGTGGAGAGGCCTCGGGGACATAGTGATTGTATGGCTAACCAAACTTTTCAACCTCATTTTTCGGGCAAACAAGATGCCAGAAGAATGGAAATGGAGTATATTAGTACCGATCTTCAAGAACAAGGGGGATGTTCAGAGTTGTACTAATTACCGTGGAATCAAACTGATGAGCCATACAATGAAGCTATGGGAAAGAGTCATTGAGCACCGCTTAAGAAGAATGACAAGTGTGACCAAAAATCAGTTTGGTTTCATGCCTGGGAGGTCGACCATGGAAGCCATTTTCTTGGTACGACAACTTATGAAGAGATATAGGGAGCAAAAGAAGGACCTGCATATGGTGTTAATTGACTTGGAGAAGGCCTATGATAAGATACCGCGGAATGTTATGTGGTGGGCCTTGGAGAAACACAAAGTCCCAACAAAGTACATTACCCTCATCAAGGACATGTACGATAACGTTGTGACAAGTGTTCGAACAAGTGATGGTGACACTGATGACTTCCCGATTAAGATAGGACTGCATCAAGGGTCAGCTTTGAGCCCTTATCTTTTTGCCTTGGTGATGGATGAGGTCACAAGGGATATACAAGGAGATATCCCATGGTGTATGCTCTTTGCGGACGATGTGGTGCTAGTCGATGAGAGTCGGACGGGGGTCAACAGGAAGTTGGAGTTATGGAGGCAAACCTTGGAATCGAAAGGTTTTAGGCTTAGTAGGACTAAAACCGAGTACATGAGGTGCGCTTTCAGTACTACTAGGCACGAGGAGGAGGAGGATGTTAGCCTTGATGGGCAGGTGGTGCCTCAGAAGGACACCTTTCGATATTTGGGGTCAATGTTGCAGAAGGATGGGGATATCGATGAAGATGTGAACCATCGAATTAAAGCCGGATGGATGAAGTGACGCCAAGCTTCTGGCATTCTCTGTGACAAGAGGGTGCCACAAAAGCTAAAAGGCAAGTTTTATAGGACGGCGGTTCGACCCGCAATATTGTATGGCACTGAGTGTTGGCCGACTAAAAGGCGACATGTGCAACAGTTAGGTGTGGCGGAGATGCACATGTTGAGATGGATGTGTGGCCACACAAGGAAGGACCGAATCCGGAATGATGATATACGAGATAGAGTTGGGGTAGCGCCAATTGAAGAGAAGCTTGTCCAACATCGTCTGAGATGGTTTGGGCATATTCAGCGCAGGCCTCCAGAAGCCCCCACTGCATAGCGGACGGTTAAAGCATGCTGATAATGTCCAAAGAGGCCGGGGTAGACCGAACTTGACATGGGAAGAGTCCATAAAGAGAGATCTGAAGGATTGGAGCATCACCAAAGAACTAGCCATGGACAGGGATGCGTGGAAGCTTGCTATCCATGTGCCGGAACCATGAGTTGGTCGCGAGATCTTATGGGTTTCACCTCTAGCCTACCCCAACTTGTTTGGGACTAAAGGCTTTGTTGTTGTTGTTGTTGTTGTTGTTGTTGTTGTTGTTGTTGTCTAGGGCATATTTCCAACAGGCCTATGGGGCCCACAACCCTGGCCGCGTGCCCTAGGCTCTCTGCGCGTCACTAGGGCATGTGGCCCCACAAAGCTCCTATGGCCTCCTCTTTGTTACGTATGTACGTCATCAACCCAAAATCATCATAAGACATATCTCATTATTATCTGCTTCGAGGGCAGATAACTCTACTTTCCTTCACCGCATTATTTAATCTTGTCGGATTCACTATCTTCAACTAGGGAATTTGAAGCCCTCGTCATCACTAATGCTAAATTGGATGACTAATACTTGGCCTAATTCAATCTATACTACACTCCCTTACCAGTGACAAACTGGAAAATTAAAAGTAAAGTTGTTTGAAAGTGTGAGCAGTGTCAAAAAGTAGAGGGAGATAAAAGATTTCAATAATTTGCTAATCATCTTACTTTAAAAGAGTCTTTAAATCAGTGGCTTCTAAAAGAGGAGCTCAAAATTAAAGTTTTGCTAGTCAATTTAGGTGACCTACCTAGAGTTTTGCAAAATTCCATTCAAACAAGTCCGGCGACTGGGCCCACTGCGTCATGACTCACACCTTACGCCGTGTCCTTCCTTCCGGGTAACGCGTATCGCCACGCGGCAGCGGCGAATGGAACCCCTGCGGCCGTTCTTTTTCCTCTCTCTCTTTTCTTCCCAAGTAACCTGCCATTCTTTTCTCTCGTTATTATTCGTTTCTTCCCCACTTCCTCCTCCTCCTCCTCCGACGAGAGGAGAGATCCTTGGCCTGCAGCGCGCGAGCCGAGCGTGTGCGGACGGGCGAAGATGCTCGACATCCAGAAGCGGCGCGTCCAGCTTCTGCTCTTCGTCACGGGCGTGCTCGCCCTCAGCATGACAGGCATGCTCCCCGATCCGCCCTCCGTTTTTTTTTTTTCCAATTCTGTCAACCAGTTCATCGAGCGAGCGGGCAAATACTTCTTGGTAGAGCGGCGGATCGTTGCGCGCGCTTGCGCGTGTAGTTTACGGCGCCTTTCGGTCTTTGATTCGGCGATTTTGGGCCGTGGGGGCTGTTTCCTAGTGAAGAAGTGGCTGCGCATTTGGCTGGTTTCGAGCGGGATGCGTCTGATCTTGGGTTTCTGGACGACGGTAATGGCTACGAAGAGCGAACGGCTGGGTCAATGGAACATATGCTTCGTAGGTCTGGGTTGATGTGGGCGGTGGAATTTGAAGTGGGAGTGCCTTCATTCAGAAAGCCATAGATTTCGAGTGAAGTCAGTACTGACTTGCTGGGGCTCATAAGGTTAAGCCGAACAAAATAAGAACAGGCCGCTGAACTTCTAGCATGGTAATTCATACTGATTGGTTCATGAGAACACATTATATGTATGAACCCCAGCAATACAAACAGTCTGTCTGTCTCGGGCTTGAAGGCAGTGTGGCTTGCTCGCATACTGTTATGACGAAGAACCTGGATTTGCAATTTTTTGTCAGTTATATCATTGTATTTAACTGAAACAGTGATTCTGTCTGGTACCATGAGTGTGCACATGCGCAATTTACCAACATGTTTCGCCTTACTCAAAAATTTCCGCATACTGTTTAAGGAGGCTTGACAAATGTTTGGAGTGCATTGGTGGCTGAAGCCATGGATGCAATTCATCATGTAAGTTACTTCGATGGGATGGATGGAGTCACCCTGGAGACCGTTTCTCTTGTGCTAAAAAATGTTGTGACTAGCAATGCTCTGTACCTGTCGGAGAATTGTGTGCTGGTGAAGGAGCTCAGGATCTTAGCAGCCTTTTTTTTTTTTTTGCTTCCATTCGATAACTGTGATGTTGATTTGGTTTCATCCCACGTTAGTGTAACAAGTAGTGCATTTACTTGCAACTAAGGATTGTATCAGGGGTTTGGATGACCATTTACTGCAGGCATCCAGTTTTCCTGCTGATATATCTTGTGTGGCTACTAGCGTTTTGCTATGTGCTCATGCTGATGTGTTTGCTGGATCTATGAGTCTTACATTCTTTTGGATAGATAATTCTTGCCCTGTTGCTAAGTTGACATATTGGCAAGCCATGATCTTATAGAAAATGACCACATTGTATGAATAATAAGGCACATTAATAGCTTAACATGGTTGTCTATTGAATTGATATTGCTCTGGACATCCAATTTTTCTCCTAGATAGTATCTGATGACTTCATTTTGGAGAAGTAAACCGGATGCATGTATTTGTAAATTTTAACCTTAATTAAAATTTGCAATTTGCAGCTGAGAAGTGCAGGGAACTTGTCGGAAAAGAGGCTGCATCAAAGAGTGGGCAGTTCACATTCATGAACTGTTTCGATATGGGGTCAGGCAGCCTTGCATGCGCAGGGAAGGAGGGGGTGAAGCTGTATGTGAACAACCTCCGAAGCGCACACATGGAAAGGGTGCGGCAGCGAGCCATCGAGAAAGCGTTGGTTGATGCTGTGACAGAAGGCCTGAGTCCCGCTGAGGCAGCCAAGCAAGCTCAGAAGGTCGGGGCGAAAGCGACAAAGGTGGCCGCTCGTCAAGCGAAGAGGATATTGGGGCCGATAATTTCCTCTGGCTGGGACTTCTTCGAGGCAATGTACTTCGGTGGAAGCATGACAGAAGGATTTCTCCGGGGCACGGGCACCTTATTCGGAACCTATGCGGGTGGTTTCCATGGCGAGGAGAGGCTGGGAAAGCTTGGCTATCTCGCTGGAAGCCAGCTAGGCAGCTGGGTCGGTGGAAGAATCGGACTGATGGTTTACGATGTCATCAACGGGTTGAACTACATGCTTGAGTTTGTCCGTCCAGAGGAGTATCGATCATCATCATTTCATTATGCATCAGAAGAGGGCCCAGAGTATGCAGATGACTACAGAAGTGGCGAAGGGGATGAGCCAACATTCAGTGAGACGCTAGAAGAGGCGCAGCAGGAGGAGGAATTGGGGGGTTTCAGCTTGTTCTGAAACTTGAAGCTTGACTTACACACTGGGATGGCAGCAGGCCAAGAAGCAGCACTTATACTGAACTTGTTTTTGCATGTCTAGATGAGGGAGTGATTCTTGTCTGTAATTCTTGTATGGCCATTGTGTATAATAGAAACGTTTGCATGCAGCCATGGCTGTGGCTGCATGGTCTATACAGCAGAGGTACTGAACATCAACAAAGAAGAAACACATCTGGTCTGGGAGTATCTATCTTGTACTAGTAGCATACTTGGGGAAACAGGTCTCTAGAGTGAATTTGCTGTACATGTGTCTGTCAATTCGTTTCTAATTTAACATAGTTTGGCAGATGCCGCTCCATTTAGCAAGAATATCTTCAGAATGAGCTCCTTTCTACCATTTCTTTTTGATTGACTTGTTGCACGATTGCTTCACAACCCGTTAACTTGTTATTAAGAGCTGAATCCGTGTATCTGATAGCTGAAAAAACCAGCACTCCGTTGACCAGGAAAGGATGAACCGGAACCAATCATTTAGCTCAGCTCGTGCTGCAACCACATCGCCACATAAACATTCCACACTAGCTGATAAAAATAAATGGGGAAAAGAGGGAGCCCTCTTTTCTCTTTTCGTCAACGATATGTCGATAGCATGACTCCATCCAGATTAAAGTCGGAGCAGATTCCAGGTAGCGATGGTCTACGGACCTGGATGTACTTTGTTCTGATGTTTTTTGTGCGATATATGTCGATTAGAAGTTTTCGCACATTTTTTCTAAACCAAAATCGTACTAGTAATTCTGTGTGTTTGGAAAATGAATTTAATAATTTTTATATTTAAGAGATTCTTAAAAAAAAACTGAAACATTTTTCAAAAGGGGCAAAAATATCTTTTTGTCCACCAAAGGAAAAGGCATCCCACCATCCATCCTACACTATTCTATGCTATCTGTATAGAAGAAGAAGGGAGGGAGGCCGAGAAATCATGTCCGCCCTTTCCATCCTCCACAGGGCTTGCCTCCGACTCGCCCTGCTCCCGGTCGCGCCTCTGCGCGCTCCCCTTCGCTCCCCTAGTCTTGCGCGGCCGCTCCGCCTGCCTCGCCGGGCCGCCATGAGCTCCGCCGCCTCCAGGATGTCCCACATCGCCGCCGCCGCAGCCTCCGGGGAGTCCAGTGAGCCGGCGGCGGCCGCGTCCGGCTTGGGCCAGGAAAACGACGGTCGGTGTTGCTTCCTTTTTCTTTTGGGACGCCTGGTTGATTCGATTGTTATACTTCGCGTCGTTTAGTGGATTGGGCTGCTTTGGCGGGGGAGAGATTGGAGATCTGCTCTTGGATCGGTTCATGGAAAAGATAGTGTCCGTACTAGTACTGGCTGTCTTTGGTTATGACCTGGATTGCTCTTTATGGGATGGTAGTGTATAATTTAGATCAATCTGGCTTGTTCTGGTAGAGATCACATCATATGCCCTCTCTAGCTCACTTCAGTTATCATGATTCGGTTTGCTCGTCATACGACTGTTAAAGCTAGACTAGATGGATTAGCCTGACCTTTGCTCCTTGTTCATGCTGTGTTTAGCTTATTAAGAGACTCTTTTAGAGAGCATGCAGCTTATTAAGAGACTCTTTCAGTGAGCATGTACTTTGATGTCTCAAGTTCTCTTGTTCTGCTTACATGAGGAAATGCATATAACCCTAGAACTGTTTCAACAGGTTTATCATAGTGGTGCTTTTGCTTGTCAAGGAAAAAATTTAGTAGCTTTACTTGTAGGAGACTAGGAGTAAAATGTGAATGCATGGGTTCTGGGGCATTGCCTGATTATTGGTGTTGAATGTTGATACACAAACATGACTCTTATGGATGGGTGGGTGGGTGGGGGTGCTCATTGTAACTACTTTCTTTGAATGAACTGTACTTTTGTGTGCACTGTGAATATCTCTGCATGAAGTGCTGTTTGAGCTGAAAGGATAATGCAGACTAGTGGTACAGTGAACAGTAAACATATTTACATATCATGCAGATCTTTCATTGGGCTACCGCCTCCCCCCCAAAGAAATACAGGACATTGTTGATGCACCACCACTTCCTGTTTTGTCGTTCTCACCAAGCAAAGACAAGATTCTGTTTCTCAAACGTCGAGCGCTTCCACCACTATCTGATCTCGCAAAGCCTGAGGAGAAACTTGCTGGTGTGAGGATTGATGGCCATTCTAACACTAGAAGTCGAATGTACGTATTGTTCATGCTTTCCCCAAAACTTCCGTCGTATTATTCGGTTTCATTTTTAACAAGTTCATTATTACGCTTTATTACAGCATGTCATCATTGGAAATCTGATTAACCTAATTTGTAGGTCTTCCTACACTGGAATAGGTATCCATAAGCTAATGGATGATGGAACTTTGGGCCCAGAGAAGGTGGTCCATGGATACCCCGAAGGAGCAAAGATTAATTTTGTTACCTGGTAAAATTTCAGTCTATCATTTTATGGGTACTTATTTGTAATGGATTGCATCAATCTTGACTTCATGTATTGAATGATGTGAATTAGGTCACATGACGGTCGCAATCTATCATTCAGTGTTCGAGTTGATGAGGTAATTGGTTGGATTGGCTTTGAAACAGGGATAGTTGTCATGTCTCATTGATTAGCTATAACAGATTTTTATCCAAACAGGAGGACAACAAAATCAGCAAGCTAAGGGTATGGATTGCGGACGTGGAATCTGGAGAAGCACGACCACTTTTTAAATCTCCTGATATATACTTGAATGCTATTTTTGACAGGTAATAAACTTAATAATTCCATGCCTCCTATTTTACTATTCGTGCTTCCGTATAATTTATCCTACTGTTTTGCAGCTTTGTATGGGTTGATAACTCTACTTTGTTAGTCTGCACTATCCCTGTATCACGTGGAGCTCCACCACTTAAGCCATCAGTTCCATCTGGTCCAAAAATTCAGTCTAATGAGACAAAGAATGTGGTCCAAGTGAGAACTTTCCAGGATCTTCTGAAAGATGAATATGATGCTGATCTATTTGATTACTATGCAACCTCACAGCTCATGTTGGTCTCCTTGGATGGAACTGTGAAACCAATGGGGCCTCCTGCTGTATACACATCCATTGATCCATCACCAGATGACAAATATTTGATGCTTTCTTCTATCCACCGTCCATATTCCTATATTGTACCCTGTGGAAGGTTTCCAAAGAGAGTTGAATTATGGACTGCAGATGGTAAGTTTATTAGGGAACTTTGTGACTTGCCCCTTGCCGAGGACATACCTATTGCGACGAGCAGCGTGCGCAAGGGAAAACGTTCAATCTATTGGAGGCCAGACAAACCTTCAACTTTGTATTGGTACGCAGAACAGCACCCAAAACATTAATTTTCCGTTTAAACCTTCAAAATAGAATCTGGATACCTGATGCATGCAAATCATTCAAACTATTAGATCTTCTATGTACAAGCTTTGCTCTATAGTGCAAGTTTGGACGGTCAAGAACATCTTGTATTTGCCAATACTCAATACTCCTCCATATCACAAATAAGTGGCGTTTTGGACATGTCTTAAGTCAAACTTATAAAAAATTGGCCAAATATTGTTTTGAATATGTAGATCAAGTATATTCTTAGTATAATATTTTTCTTGTGTTTTATGCATATAATATAGTAAAAAGTCAAAGGCAATCTTGAAGACTGTGTTTGTCTCCATAACGTCACTTATTTGTCATATGGAGGGAGTTCATATAATATGTCAGTGTGCTTATGTCTTGTTCCTTGTTCTAACTGGGTTAGTTTATCCTTCTTTTTCTTAGGGTGGAGACGCAGGATGGTGGAGATGCAAAGGTCGAAGTTTCACCACGCGACATAGTTTACATGGAAAATGCTGAGCCCATAAATGGTGAACAACCAGAAATCCTACATAAACTTGACCTCCGATATGGGTATGTCCTCTGAACTTCCATTTGTCTACTCAAGTAGGACCGGAAATCTTTGTTTCACCGCACCTTGATATATGGTTAGCTTTGTGCTTTGACATAGGACATTACTGCCAGCAGGAAATTTCAAATGTAGAGTACTGGTAAAATCATCCATATAAAATTATACATAGGAAGTCCTAATCCAAATCACCTATCCTTTTTGCGACGTCTTATCATTTTTTTCATCTTGTGTGCCAAGTAATTAATTATTCCCACTTTACTCTCTCTCTTGCTTTCATTCTGTCGGCACAGAGGAATCTCTTGGTGTGATGAATCTCTTGCTTTGGTGTATGAATCATGGTACAAAACTCGGAAAACAAGAACATGGGTGGTTGCTCCAGACAAGAAAGATGCCAGTCCACGCATTTTATTTGACAGATCTTCAGAAGATGTGTACTCTGATCCTGGCTCACCAATGCTGCGAAGAACTGCCATGGGAACATATGTTATTGCAAAGGTTAATAAACAAGATGAAAGTACTTACCTCTTGCTGAATGGAATGGGTGCCACACCAGAAGGAAACGTTCCATTCCTTGACTTGTTTGATATGTATGTCCAATTGTTCATATCCATTAATGATTTCATTTGTTCTGTACCATGTATTCTAGATGCCAGCTGATGCCTTTGTTTTTGTTTTTGCAGAAATACTGGAAGTAAAGAGCGAATATGGGAAAGTGACAAGGCAAAATACTTTGAAACTGTTGTTGCCTTGATGTCAGACAAAATTGATGGGGACCTTTCCCTTGATCAGCTAAAGATTCTTACATCAAAAGAATCAAAAACAGAAAATACACAATATTACGTACAAATTTGGCCGGAAAAGAAGCAAGTTCAGATTACAAATTTTCCCCACCCATACCCCCAGCTCGCTTCATTGTACAAGGAAATGATAAGATACCAGCGCAAAGATGGGGTTCAACTTACAGCAAAGTTGTATCTACCTCCAGGTTATGATCAATCAAAAGATGGACCTTTGCCATGTTTAGTTTGGTCATACCCTGGTGAGTTTAAAAGCAAAGATGCTGCGGGACAAGTACGTGGTTCCCCTAATGAGTTTTCAGGGATTGGTGCTACATCTCCTCTTCTTTGGTTGGCTAGAGGGTATTATTTCTCTGCTTGCTATTCAATGAGAAAACACATGCCACTTATTTCCTACTGTTGTTTCTCATGACAAAAACCTCATTCGCTCCCTTAACCTCCAAATCTAACCTAAGTTAAAATTTGATGCACGTCTTTCATATATCTTTCTTTCTGGCAGTCTCACTCAACACTTCGGTTTGCAGGTTTGCTATTCTTTCAGGTCCGACAATCCCGATTGTTGGTGAAGGTGATGTAGAGGCGAACGACAGGTGTTTTTGCTATTTCTGCCCTATTGCATTTCCTTCTATATGACCAAGATTGTGAACTGTACCACACTTGTGCCATGGAATTAATTCTGTTGTGAATGCAAATTGTTTTGTAGTTATGTGGAGCAACTAGTAACCAGTGCAGAGGCTGCCGTTGAGGAAGTTGTCAGGAGAGGGGTGAGCATTTCGTAATTCTTTTTGTGAGCCTTTGTGGGCAACGCCTCCAAAGGATTTGGCATGATATCTTCTGTCACTTTTGTATAGGTGGTTCATCCTGATAAAATTGCTGTTGGCGGTCATTCGTATGGTGCATTCATGACAGCAAATCTCTTAGCTCATGCTCCTCATCTTTTCTGCTGCGGAATTGCTCGTTCTGGAGCTTACAACAGGACGTTAACTCCATTTGGGTTTCAGGTACACACTAATGCTGAATGGGTAACTGCCAATCTGGTGCAGTTTTTAGTTTTTCAGTCTTTCTTAGCTGCATGCATTATTCTGCAGAACGAGGACAGAACACTTTGGGAGGCAACTAACACCTATGTGGAGATGAGCCCTTTCATGTCGGCTAACAAAATCAAGAGACCAATATTACTTATTCATGGGGAGCAAGACAACAATTCTGGAACACTGACAATGCAGGTGAAGTCCTAAGCATCAACTTAGTTTTAACCTGTGACTGTACGATAACAGTGGTTTTGCAGAAGGGTCAGTAGTGTTCAACTTTGAACTACTGCTCCCACACCTATTTTGTTTGAATACTTCTAATCGCAAATGCATTTAGGTGTGCATAGCTTATCTTGCAAATATGTGTAGATTTAGTACAAAGTTAGTACAACTTTGTACTAAATCTGCGACAATTATTTTGGGATGGAGGGAGTATTTGTTTTTCATGTGGAATCTCACTAGTAGTTGTATAATTGACCAAGCTGCTAAATTGATAGGCATAATGTAAACAGACACTGTACCAAAACCCTAAGAAATTTGATTTGTTGTTCCAGGTCTTGCGTAAATGTAATTGTCTACCTACCTTGTGCATCTTACATACTAGTAGTAAAGTAACATTTCGGTTAGCTTTGCCTGAAATGGATTGTCTTTTGAGAGAAGGGAAATCTGTGTATTGTTGTGGGTTGATGTTTTGTCCTAGTGTTCATACGATTGTTTATTTCCTGGTGTATAGCTAATTAGCTGTTTTAGATTTAGTGGATAGTTTTGTATCACCTAACCTTAATATTTCAATTACAGTCGGACCGATTCTTCAATGCATTGAAGGGTCATGGTGTACAGTCTCGTTTGGTAATACTTCCTTTTGAAAGCCATGGGTACTCTGCCAGGGAGAGCATTATGCACGTGCTTTGGGAGTCTGACAGGTGGCTGCAGAAGTACTGTGTAAACGGCACTAGCAAGGCTGATTCAGAGGCAGTAGCTGATGGAGAAAGTAAAACATTGTCAGCCAGTGGTGGTGGAGCAGCATCTGAAGGTCTAAGCGCCGATGGATTCTCATCAATCCCACGATCGCTTCTGTGGTAACTTATTGCTGCTTTTCTTATGATGCTAAAATCCATTTCGTTGCTTATTCACTCTCATCCATTTCCTTAGCGACGCCAAAGCATATTTGAACAAATGAATTTCAGCAGCTTGTTATTTTATGTTGCTTATAGAATTAACATCTCACTCAGTTAGGTGTGCATCCAATCCATGTTAACATGTAGTACTCCCTCCGTCCGGAATTACTTGTCATGGAGATGGATGTACCTAGACATATTTTTACTTCTAGATACATCCATTTCTATTCATTTTTGTGACAAGTAATTGGAGACGGAGGGAGTATATGTTTATTACGATGCATGCTTCAGTAATAAAAAGTGACAAATTCTCTTCGTCTCGTTCAGATCAACTACCATTAAGATGTACCGGAAATAAATTCATCTCTGGACGGCATGCACAGTCTAAAAGGAAAGTAAAATGTACTGGCGAACTTGTCCGAACCGATGCTTCTTCCAGGCAAGTCTGGATGACGATTTTATTTTGACTGCATTTCCGCAGAAGGTGATTATTTCATAGATTGATGGGGGCTAAGGAAAGCTTCATATTGTTGGATATTGCGCCCTGGCTGAATTCTCTCAACTGTAATTCTGTTGGTGGGGACGCCCAAGATACTGTAATTTTGCACGCACACCTAGCGAGCGACCATGTACAGGTGTAGACTAGTGCATACCATTACCAAAACAGTCGTTGCGTGCAGTATTCCATTGTTTGACAGCGAAAATAATTTTATGATGGAGGATAGCTTATTATGTAGGCGTTTGAGTTTATGGAGTTTTGTTTGGACGTCACTACTGAACTGAAACAATCAGTGAAGTTCATGTGCTGCTCATCGTACTGTTCTTCTTCGGTGAAGTTCTCAGCAGCGTGTCCAAATGTAACGTAATCTCTAATACGTAAAGGCACCTCCAACGTTTTCACCCGCATCCGTCTGCAGATAGGAGAAGACCAGTACACGGATACGAAAGGCCGTTATCCAATGTTATCATGTATATGTCCTAAAGGGCACATTTTAAATTCACATTTAGTCCGACCCACATAGCGTGCTGGATTGCATGTCTGATTACAACTAAAAAAGAGGCAAGTATGCTTAGTTTTTACATGACCGAATCCAAAATAACATTAGCCCGGCAGTCCGTGCAATTTTCTGCCTTGCTGGACCGACAATCCCATATGTATGCTCCTCGATCAAGGTGCCGCCGCTGCGTAGACCGTCTCGGCGTCCATCTCCTTGCCGTACTCACTCTCCTTCGCCGCCAACTGAACTTTCTACCGTTGCAACATCTGGTAGCGGACGGGTTGCATGATCATTCTTGCATGGGCATTCAAAGAGTCCACATTCAAGGTTAACATCTTGGCGTCCTCGGCATTGACGGTGATCTTCATCTTCTTTTCCTTGACCGCGGCCTTCCTTTCTTCGATCATGGTCCGGCTCTTTTCGAGCTTGATCTTCTTGTCAATCGGCTCCATCAACAATTTGAACCTTGAGGTCCGAGCGCTTCACGCATGCCTTCTCCTTTTTCGCCAAGATGTCCTCGAACCTCTTCATTAGCTTGGCCGCCGCACCTTTTCGCTTCGCCCTCTCCTCCTCCCACTTCTTCCCTTCTATTTTTTTTTCTAATCTTCTTTGGTGGTTCTTGGTTTGGGTCAATAGGGTTCTCCAACTTCTTGTACACCAAAAAAGCACGAGAAGGCTACAAAACAATGCATATCTGGCTAGTGAGCAGCAAAACAAAGGCATGTCCGACAAGTGAGCAACAAAACTAAGCATATCCGGTTAGTGAGCAATAAAATAATGCATGTCCGG
The DNA here is from genome assembly GCA_039707655.1 of Elymus sibiricus. Lineage (NCBI taxonomy): Eukaryota > Viridiplantae > Streptophyta > Magnoliopsida > Poales > Poaceae > Elymus > Elymus sibiricus. Next base: position 349,411,862 of record CM077669.1, on the reverse strand, counting down.
GTAGTGACCAACTTACTTGCTCGGTGATTTGTGCACCGCTAGGCTGTAGTGTAATGAGATGCTTCAAGTGTCCGCAATACTTGGACACGGCCTCTTGGATGGTGTACCATCGATGATTGAGGGACTTCCATTCACGGTTGTGGATGATTGCGTCGCAGTACGACGCAAAATGCTTGTGTTCATGGAACCATTCGTGAATGTTGTTCCAAAAGGTTGTGTCCTTTTGCTCCGTGCCATGGAGAGGATCGAGGCTAGTGGCCAACCATGCATCACACAACAGCTCGTCCTCTCGCATGTTGAAGCTTTCTCCTCTGCCCTTCTTCTTCGGACCGCCAGTTGTATCAGTCGGATCATCGTCCTCGCCGTCCTCCCCTCCTCCTCCCCCTTCGATTGCTGTTGTCCGGTGGCCGCCGGTCTGGGTGTAGGACTGTTGCATGGCCGTCTGGGTGTAGGACTGCTGCTGCTGGTAGTTGCCAGACTGCGAGTCTTCCACCCGCTCGTCCTCGCAAACTCCTCCTCCGCCATCGCCATCTTGGATGATGTCGAGCATATCCCGGTCTGGATCGTAGTATGCCGGCTCCCCTGCTCTAGGCATTGTAGCGAACAGTGTGCGGGCATCCATTTGCTCCCCATCCCCTATCTGTGCTCGCACGAGTTACGGGGAAGAATAGCCGGAGAAGAGCGGCGTATTTACGTCGATGATGAAAGGCACCTTACCGGTGGGGGATTCCGAGCTGCTTGGCGGCGTAGTAGTATGGAGGCTTGTAATGCTCCAACCACGGCGCCGTCTGTACCGTGGGCGCGCCCGTCCGGCGCGTCCGCCACGACCACCGCGACCGCCACGCCCAACCCCACCATCATGCCCACCGGCGGTCAACCGCTTCTTGATCTTCTCCTCCTTTGCGGCCTTTGCTTTGACACGGCAATCCTGCCGCGTAGCCGAGTTGATCTTTCGGGCGAGCGTGATGCTCGGATCCTTCGGCACCGCCGCCTCCATCTTCGTCAGGTTCTCCGGCGGTTCCATGCATCGGCGACGGAAGGAAGAAGAGGGTGGGTGGGAGAAAAAGTGCGGGAATTGGGCGGAGAGCGGCAGGGGATGGAAGAAGAGAGTGAGGGGGGATTTTGGCGCGAAAACAGTGCGGGTTGCTAAAAAAGCGTGGGCTACGCCTTCCTTTTGGGTGGGCCAGAGGGGCGAAAAGCAACGTTTCACGTGTCCGGACTCCCGCAAAGTCCTCACATTTGGTTCCGTTTTGCGGGAGAAAGTGTGTCCGGACTGTCCTGCGGACCGATACAAGCCCGCGTTAGATGGCTCCCGTGGTCCAAACAACGCGGTCCGAATATATGCAAACGGTTTACGGGTCGCCGTTGAAGACGCCCTGGCAACTCCAATGCGGATCACCAGATCGGAAACATCGGAATGAAACACAATCTCTCATACATAAGGGCAACTCCATCGTGCTCGGACATACCCAAATGAAACGTAATCTCTGCTCCCTTTGATCCATATAAGGGTCGCAATTTTGAGTATATACTCCCTCTCTTCCGGTTTATAGGGCTTAAATCTGAAATCTCATCAACCAAGGTGGATTGTGAGTGCGTGGCACTAGTTTTAACTAGCCAATGAAATATTTCTCACATTTTTGATTCCCAAAGCAATAGGGTAGCACCCTTTCATAGGACTTGCATGGTGCATGTAAAAAAAGATGCATGCATAACCACTAATTTTCTTTCTCTTAACTCTATGAATTAAATGCGACGTGAGACTCAAAGCATTTTAACTTAATTAAACTCAAAGTAAGCCTAATATAATGGAAATCTGGAAATTTTGAGATGAGCCCTAACCGAAAAGAAGGGAGTAATACATAAAGGCAACTCCAACACGGATCATCAAACCGGGCACACTAAATGCCCACGGACACGTCTAAAAACAGTTGTTAGTGGACGCTTTTTATTTTGGACACACTAAACATTCACGAACACATTCAAAAACAGTTGGTGGATGCTCTTTATATGACACACATTAAATGTCCGCGGACAACGTTCAAAAACAGTTGATGGACGCTCTTTATTTCGCACACATTAAACGTTCACGGACACATCCAAAAACAATTGATGGATGGACGCTCTTTATTTTGAACACATTAAACATCCACCAACACGTCCGAAACAGTTAGTGGACGCTTTTTATTTTGGACACACTAAATGTTCACGGACACGTCCAAAAACAATTGTTGGACACTCTTTAATTCGCACACACTAAACGTGCGTGGACACGTTCACAAACAGTTGGTGGCCGCTCTTGATCAAAGTAGGAGCTCAGCTCGGACAGGAATGTTGATCGATCTCGCAAGTATTTCCTCTGTCCAGACTTAGGGCATGTACAATGGTTGATAAGATAATCTTATCTTAAGTCTTGCATGTAATTTAGAGATGACAAAAAAATTTGTCTACAATGGGTCATCTCTTAACCTTATCTTCGATAACTAGCTATTCCTAAAAACATGGTGACACATATTGTGCTAAGAGATCACCTCTTGTCTTCTCTTAAATAAGAGAAGGCAAAACTTTTTTTTCGAGTTCTCTCTCCTCCACCTCATCATTTATCCTACGTGTCGCTCCTAAGATAGCACCATTGTACATGCCTTTACAATTTTTACAGGGCTCCGTCCGGAATTACTAGAGGCAGTAGTAGTAATCAGCCAAAAACAGTTGGTGTACGCTTTTTATCCAAAATAAAAATAGCGATCTAGAGGAAAAGGACATAAAAAATTAACGCTGTCCACTTCAACAGCTGGATGTGAACACGTCAGAGCAGCAGAGGCATGAAACCAGCCATACTGGGCATGGACGCGTGAAGCTTGCATGCATGCACATCTTTTCCAGCTCCATCGATGAGTGCTCTAGACGACAGCTACATATACCCCGTACTGCTCGTTCCATAGCTCACCAAGCAGCTCCATCGACCACTCCACTCCTGCACTCCACTCCTGTTGCCAGGTAGCAAGAACGCACTAAAATGGATGCCCAGAACAAGGAGGTCGATGCCCTGGTCCAGAAGATCACTGGCCTCCACGCCGCCATCGCCAAGCTGCCGTCCCTCAGCCCATCCGCCGACGTCGACGCGCTCTTCACCGACCTGGTCACCGCGTGGGTCCCCCCGAGCCCCGTGGACGTGACCAAGCTCGGTCCGGAGGCGCAGGAGATGCGGGAGGGCCTCATCCGCCTCTGCTCCGAGGCCGAGGGAAAGCTGGAGGCGCACTACTCCGACATGCTCGCCGCCTTCGACAACCCGCTCGATCACCTCGGCATGTTCCCCTACTATAGCAACTACATCAACCTCAGCAAGCTGGAGTACGAGCTCCTGGCGCGCTACGTGCCCGGCGGCATCGCCCCGGCCCGCGTCGCGTTCATCGGCTCCGGCCCGCTGCCGTTCAGCTCCTACGTCCTTGCCGCTCGCCACCTGCCCGACACCATGTTCGACAACTACGACCTTTGTGGCGCGGCCAACGACCGTGCGAGCAAGCTGTTCCGCGCGGACAAGGACGTGGGCGCCCGCATGTCGTTCCACACCGCCGACGTCGCGGACCTCGCTGGCGAGCTCGCTGCGTACGACGTCGTCTTCCTGGCCGCGCTCGTGGGCATGGCTGCCGAGGACAAGGCCAAGGTGATCGCACACCTCGGCGTGCATATGGCGGACGGAGCGGCCCTCGTCGTCCGCAGCGCGCATGGAGCGCGTGGGTTCCTATACCCGATTGTTGATCCCCAGGACATCGGTCGGGGCGGGTTTGAGGTGCTGGCCGTGTGTCACCCTGACGACGATGTGGTGAACTCTGTCATCATCGCACAGAAGTCCAAGGACATGCATGCCAATGAACATCGCAATGGGCGTGGTGGACAGTACGCGCGGGGCTCGGCGCCGGTGGTCAGCCCGCCGTGCAGGTTCGGTGAGATGGTGGCGGACGTGACCCAGAAGAGAGAGGAGTTCGCCAACGCGGAAGTGGCCTTCTGATCGTTGCGAGGGAATGAAAATGAATGGGCGTGTGAGGTCATCATCCATACGTGGCTGTTGATCGCTTGCAATCGTACTACTACCTACCTATGCATTTCAAGTCATGTGTTGTTTTGTACCCAATAATGTAAGTGTGCCAAGAAACAATGTGTCAATTGTAGGTGTAAGTGTTGAGAATAAGATTTTGTTCACAAATCTCTACTCCTAAAGGGAGACTTGGTAGCTTTCGTTCCGGTTTTTTCGTCTCTCTTCCCATCTTCGTCCGGTTTTTTTCATCTCCCCTCCCACCTTCGTCTGGTTTTTTTCCGTCTCACTTCCCACCTCCGTCCGGTTTTTTCCGTCTCTCCCACCATCATCTATTTCGTTTGGGTTTTTTCGCCTCACATCCCACCACTCCCTCTCATTGGATTTTTTTCTTCCTCCAACTAAAACAACCAAATCTCTACTCCTAAAGGAAAATAATACGGAAGCAATCCCGTCTTTTTAAAATTGGATGCAATCTTATTAAATTGATTTGCTCATTATGAGTGTCATGGAAAATGCGTCAAATCTCTCATGAGGGAAGGAATCTTGACGCAATCCCCTATTTCCAAAAATCGGGACGCAATCTGATTAGATTGATTGACACCCCCTCGACGCCATGCCAAGATGCAGCAAATCTCTTCCGAGGGAAAGAATCCTAAAGCCATCCTTTATTTCCTAAAATCAAGTGCAATCTTATAAATTGGTTGACTCTTTATGAGTGTCATGAGCAAATGCATCGACCTCTCCGGAGGAAAAGAATTCGGACACAATCCCCTCTTTCCTAAAACGAGACTCTCCCTCAGTGTCATGCCTGGAGAGGAGAAAGAGGAGCACCACCTATAAATTGATTAGATTGATGCGGAGAACCGCAGGGCCGCACGGTGCCGGACGGATACTCCGATGCGGAGGCGTGCAAGGGCGCGCTTGTTGATACGTCTCTAACGTATCTATAATTTTTTATTGTTCCATGCTATTATTTTATCATTCTAGGATACTTTTTAAGCATTTACTTGTTGTTTTATATTATTTTTGAGCACTAACCTATTAACCCAGTGCCAAGTGTTAGTTGCTGTTTTCTGCATCTTTTTGGCTTTTCAGTATACTGTACCAAATGAAGTCCAAATACCCCAAAAAATTTGATGATTTTTTCTGGACCAAAATAAAACCTGGAAGCTTCAGATGAAGTCAAAATACCCCAAAAAATTTGAACACGAGGTGCGCCCAAGCCAATAGGGCGCGCCCCGGGGGGGGGGGGGGGTGGCCGCGCCTTGATGGCCTGGGGCCACCTCCCCGCTCTCCTGGCCCTGATCTCTGACCTATAAATTCACATATATTCCAAAAACCCTCGAGAGCCTTCCGAAACACTTTTTCCGCCGCTGCAAGTCTCTGTTCCGTCGTGTGCCCATCTGGGGCCCTGTTCCGGTGCCCTGCCGGAGGGGGATCGATCACGGAGGGCATCTACCTCAACCTTGCTGCTCCCATGGTGATGTGTGAGTAGTTCACCGCAGACCTACGGGTCCGTAGTTAGTACCTAGATGGCTATCTCTCTCTCTCTCTCTCTCTCTATGTTCTTCATTGCCAAGATCATTGCGATTCCCACGGTGATCTACCTTATGTAATCAATCTTTGCAGTGTGTTTGTTGGGATCCGATGAATTGTGGGTTTATGTTTAGATTATTCATGAAAATATATTGAATCCTTGCTGGTTATTTATATGCATGATTGTTATAGCTTCGTAATGCTCTCCGATCTATCGGTTTGGTTTGGCCAACTAGATTGATTTATCTTCAAGTGGGAGTGGCGCGTTGTATTGGGTTTAATCTTGCGGTGCTCAATCCCAGTGACAGAAAGGGACATGACATGTATTGTATTGCTGTCACTAAGGGTAAAATGATGGGGTTCATTCATATTAATTGGATTTACTTTGTCTAAATCATGTCATCATCCTCCAAGCATTACTCTGTTTTTACTTAATACTCTAGATGCATGCTGGATAGCGGTCGATGGGTGGAGTAATAGTAGTAGATGCAGGCAGGAGTCAGTCTACTTGTTTATGGACGTGATCCCTATATTCATGATCATCGTCGTGAGTAAATATTGCATAACTATGCGCTTTTCTATCAATTGCCCAACAATAATTTGTTTACCCACCGTATGCCTTCTTCGAGAGAGAAGCCTCTAGCAAACACTATGGCCCCGGGGTCTCCTCACAAATATATTTAAGAAAACTCCTAAAATATTGCTGCCATTATTTACTTTCTTTTTTTATTTCCAATTTATATTTATCAAATTATCTATCTATCACTAGTTATCGCTTGTAAGTAACGAGTTCAAGGGGATTGACAACCCTCTTGCCCGCGTTGGGTGCAAGTGTTTGTTCTTTTGTGTGTAGGCGCTGAAGACGAGAGTTTGCGTGGTTCTCCTATTGGTTCGATAACCTTGGTTCTCACTGAGCGAAATACTAAGCTCTACTGTGCTGCATCGTCCCCTCCTCTTTGGGGAAAATCCCAATGTAGTTTACAAGTATCACTTGCCGCCTGCTGGAAGGGCAAGCCCAGGGTAGGGGAGGAGCGGCACTACGTCCTCTCCCTCACCGCCCCCGTGGTGGAAGTTCAACATGGGTCGGCGGCCGATGGCCGAGCTTGGCCAAGAGCGCACATGGCACCGGCTCAAAGACGATCATGGGTGGCGACCATATGATGATCATGGGTGGTGGAATATGGGAAGACGGTGGCCTACCCCAGTCTCCTCTCCATGCGTCGCTGCCCCACGGTCCCCATCAACTCCTTGCCAGAGGCGGCCTCCCAGATCCTCATCTCCATGTGGTGTACCCTCTCGGCCTCTCCACGTGAATAAGAATAATATTGCGTTCTTCTTTCGATCAAAATGGTTGGGATTGTTCGTTCATGCTCTGATGGACGTTGGATAACGCCCCCGGTAGTCTCGGCTCTTGAGACATCGCCTCCTGGTCGCACATTGATGATTCTGCATCTCAGGTACCCATTTTCTTAGGGGATGCATATTATTTTCTCCTCAATTAGGATTTTGTTTGATTAAACCTGGTTTATTTATGGGGATATCCGATCGATCGGTTCGATCTTGCTCTTTTGCACGAAACAATTGGCGATTTATCTACTGAAATTCTTTTTGTTATTTTTTTGAAGGTAATTTTTTCTTTCTTGCTTCTACTCAATTCATTTGTGTTACGAAGATGTGGACGAGTCACTCATTTGGCGGTCCTTACTCAGACTGATTGGAGCAAAGGAATGGCAGTGGCAGGGGGAGGAGCCGACAACATTCGATGACAGGGTGGCAGACAAGATGTTTCTTATCACGCTCCTGAACTATTCCATTGAGAAGAGAGATGGAATGTAAGCATGGTAAGTGGACTATGTTGTTAGGTATGGCAACCATGTGTAGATGCACTAGAGAAGGGAGAGGATCTCCAGTTTGATCATGAGGCTTAGCATTCGTTGAGGTAAAATTATAATATGTATTTGTCCTCAATGATTCACTTTCCATTGTAGCTTTGATGTTGTACGTGATCAACTAGGCCTTCTCCGATCAGAGTTTCCACACACATTATATGGCACTGCTGGAACTCAGGTTGCATCCCGTCATTACCCTTTTGAAATTTTAACAAAAAAAAACAATTTCATTTTCTGTATTACAAGCAAAACTGAAATCGCAGTACATTCTGCCACATAGAGAGGATGTTCATGGTCTAAATATAATTTCCAAGGGCATGTTTGATTATCTTGTTTTACTACTGATGTAGTGTGCATCAGTTACCTATTCATCAATTATAGATGGAACATTCCAGACTCTCATCTGTTAAAACATTGATGAGCTTTCAAATTTGAAAAAATGTATAATGTCAACAAACTATGGGCACGAGGTGGATTATACCACTGCAAGTTGTATGCATGTACCCCATGGTTGCACCTCATATTCTTCTATTCCTCACTACTTAAGGACGGTTCTAAGACGACACATCAATCAGAAACCCTTCGACCAAACTGTGTGCGATCCATCAATCACAAACAATATAGTTATAGCTCCGTCGCCAATAACGAAAATTATGTGCGATGACGAAACCATCAAATACGATTTAGAAAAGACTTACGTGTGCGATACGTGGCATACAGTTTGTTCTTCTGAATTGTTTGCGATTATACAAGATAACACAAACGGTTAACAAAACACATATGTGTGCGAAGTACGACATACAATTCACTCGGATAAACTATTTGCGCTGATCTGGCAGAACAAAAACAAGTTAGCATAAGAAGGCGTGTGTGATACCCAGCAAACAATTCATTCATTATAATCGTGTGGGAAGACCAATAATAACCCAAACGATTCATCCTGACAAGCTGTGTGTGTTGTGGGAAGACGGTTGCTGCTAAACAATTGTATGAGATGTGATTTGTTCTGTTTGCACAACATCTATGCTCTGTCTACATAACACCAACATTGTTGCATAACCAACTTGAACATCCAATTACATAAGTGAGTACACAACACATGTACATTCCTCAATATAAATTTACAAGAAGTAGACGATTATGAAATCATATTGTTCTTCTGACAACAGTTGCCGCCACTGCTCTGCTTGCGGCTATCCCTCGTCGTCTGCAGGAAAGAGGCACTTCCTCATGTCAACGATCCTCCTGTACATCTCGTAGCTTGTGTACACGTCCTTGGCCGCATACTTGATGTGTTCTTCATCCAGTTCTTTCACCCAGGCCTTGTGCCAGATAGACTTTTACTTGTTGCACTCAGCCTTCATGTCTCTATAGTAGGGGTCGATGATGGCCGCGACAAGGTCAACCAGGGAGTCCTTCTGCTTCTTCTTCTCGCCGCCCCAGACCCTGTACTGACCTTGGATGTTGACAAGCTTCTACCAGGACAAGCCCGAAGTCTTGAGCACCTTTAGATCGTTGGTGGTGTGTGATACGTCTCCGTCGTATCTATAATTTTTGATTGTTTCATGCCAATATTCTACAACTTTCATACACTTTTGGCAACATTTTATATTATTTTTGGGACTAACTTACTTATCCAGTGCTCAGTGCCAGTTCCTGTTTTTTGTGTGTTTTTTGTTTCGCAGAAATTCCATATCAAACGAAGTCCAAACGCGATAAAAATTTACGAAGATTTTTTTGGAATATATGTGAACATTGGAAAGAAGAATCAACGCAACACGATGCCCGAGGGAGGCACAAGCCAAAAGGGCGTGACCAGGGGGGTTGGTCACGCCCTGATAGCTTGTGCCTCCCCCTTAAGTCGGTTGGGGCCCTACTTTCGCTGCAAGAAAGATAATTTTCCGATAAAATTTCCCTCAAAATTTCAGCCCGATCGGAGTTACGGATCTCTGGATATTTAAGAAACGGTGAAGGGGTCAGAAAACAGTCGCGAAAACAGGAGAGAAACACACACACACACACAGAGATCCAATCTCGGAGGGGCTGCTGACCTCCGGGAGCCATGGCGGCCATGGACCAGAGGGGAAACTCTCCTTCGACCAAGGGAGGAGGCCAAGGAAGAAGAAGGAGGGGGACTCTCTCCTCCCCTCTCTCGGTGGCGCCGAAGCACCGCCGGGGCAACCATCGTGACGGCGATCTACACCAACAACTTCGCCGCCGTCACCACCAACTCTCCCCCCCTCTATGCAGTGGTGTAAAACCTCTCTTCCCCGCTGTAATCTCTACTTAAACATGGTGCTTAATGCTATATATTATTATCCAATGACGTGTGGCTATCCTATGATGTTTGAGTAGATTTCTTTTGTCCTATGGGTTAATTGTGGTATGATGTTATTGATATGAGTTGTATGTTGATATAGTGCTGTCCTAAGGTACCCTCCATGCCGCGCACACGTGATGGAATCCCGTTGGAGGGTTTGCAATATGTTCATGATTTACTTATAGTGGGTGGCTAGAGTGACAGAAGCTTAGACCCGAGTAAGGGGATTGTTTGCGTATGGGAGTAAAGAGGACTTGATGTTTAATGCTATGGTTGGGTTTACCTTAATGATTTCTAGTAGTTGTGGATGCTTGCTAGAGGTCCAATCATAAGTGCATATGATCCAAGTACGAAAAGTGTGTTAGCGTATGCCTCTCCCTCATTGCATATGTGTCACGCCCAAGATGCGATCCTATCCTTATTTTGGCACGAGGGCCTCGACAAGGATAGAAGCGCATCTCGTCGTTTCGCAAGAATGGATATCATTACAAGTACATGTAAAGAAGAGACGAGTAAATGGAATTGGCTTACACTCGCCACAAGCTACATCAATATCACATCAATACAACAACATATCCAAACATCATACAGAAGAGCAGGGTCCGACTACGGACGAAAACAAACGATAAAATGACATCCATCCTTGCTATCCCAGGCCGTCGCCTGGAACCCATCCTAGATCAAAGAAGAAGAAGAAGAAGAACTCCAAATCAAACAAGCATCGCGCTCACGTCAAAGCATCGCATTACCTGTACCTGCAACTATTGTTGTAGTAATCTGTGAGCCACAGGGACACAGCAATCTCATTTCCAAGGGTATCAAGACTATTAAAGCTTAATGGGTGAGGTATGGTTAAGTGGTGGGACTGCAGCAAGCACTAAGCATTTATTTGAGTGGCTAACTTACGAGTACAAGAATAAAGGGGGATGATCGTCGCATAGACGGACGTGATCTAGTAATGATCTCTAAGAGATCCTGACCACCTACTTACGAACAAACATAACCCCATCGTGTTCTCTCTCGGTTCAGAAATCACGAGAGGAGACATTCACGGTTACGCACACGGTTGGTGTATTTTATTTGAGTTTACTTCAAGTTTGATATGACCGGGTGTTAAACAAAGTTTCCAAGTTGCCACGTAACCGCGGGCACGGCTTTCCGAAAGATTTAACCCTGCAGGGGTGCTCCAACTCATCCATCAAAAACTAACCACACGCCGCGGGAATAACCTCGACCACGAATCACGTGATTTCCTAGGCAATATCTTTGGAAAACCGCAACACCGAGATAGCCCAAAGTATTCTTGGAATTCCTCGCACAAGACGTTCGAGAAAGGTAAAACAAATCCAGCAAGGCCGCCCGACGTGTCGACGAACCCGATAGGAGCCGCGTATCTCGTTCTCAGGACACGACCGGATGAGCAGTACGTACGGTGGCCGGATAGAAATCCCCCGAGTTGCCTCGGGTGGCCCCGCAAGTGGCTCTGTTTTGGACCAACACTCATGAGGAGCACTGGCCCGGGTTGTTGATTAAAGATCCTCGGGTTAATTACTCCCTATGCAGGTTTATTAGTTATTAGGCAAATGTAGTATCCTAAAACGGAAATCAAGGGGGTCCCCATAACAACTCCGAGCATGTTAGGAGCGCAAAATATGGAACATAACACCGGTACACAAGTAACTAGGGCGGCAAGAGTGGAACAAAACACCGAGCAAAAGGCCAAGCCTTCCACCCTTTACCAAGTATATATGTGCATTAAATTAAATAGCAATAATATTGTGATATAACAAAATATCCATGTTGCACATGGAAACAATTTGCACCTGCAACTAGCAACGCTATAAGAGAGTTTGAGAAAGCGGTAACATAGCCAAACAATGTTTGCTGGGATGTGGAGGGGTTAGAGGCTTTTCATGGCAATTTCGGAGGCTTGACATACAAGTGGTAGGTAGCGAGACCGCGATAGAAACGAGATATCTAGCATGGCAATGATAGTAATGGTATCCAGGGAAATGATCATCTTGCCTGAGATCCCGCTTAGAAGAAGATCGAGTCCATGAAGAAGGCGAACCAACGTAGTCGAACGAATCCTCACACTCCGAACGCTTTCGGAACTCTATCGAGAAGAAGCAATCCGAAAACAACAATCAACACATGATCAACACCACAACATATGCATGACATGATGCACTTCAAATATGATGCATGTTATGCATGACATGACAAGCACAACAATCAACTTCTACACATTAAGCGAAGCTCAATATGCAACGAGTTGCATATTGACGAAACTCCACATTCGAATATTTAGTTCACTCTCGTTTAGGTACACGACAATATTAAATGTTGTTAAACATGGCAAGAGGTGAAGCATAAGTAAACTACACATCTAGGCAAGTTTAAATGAGGCCGGAAACAACATATAGCATTTCCGAAACGACCCCATATGTTAATTTCAAAATTGGTCCAGATCCGAACTAATCATGTTTTATACTCCCCCTGTTCCTAAATATTTGTCTTTCTAGAGATTTCACTATAGACTACATACGGATGTATATAGACATAATTTAGATGTAGAGTCATTCATTTTGTTTCGTATGTAGTCCATAGTTGAATCTCTAAAAAGACAAATATTTAGGAATGGAGGGAGTATTTATTAAACAGGAAAATAAAGTATACCATGCAATTCTACACGTCATTCTAGTCGATTTACAAATATGGAACCTCTCAAACGGAGCTACGGTCTAAAAGATATGACCATCACAAGATAACATGCCATGAATGCAAAATACATGCAAACATCAACCATAAACATCTCAAATCATGGATTCAACAAGATATTATGAAACTACATGAGATTCTAAGCAAGTTTCATATATGGCATGACCAAAACGGAGCTACGGGTCAACCACAACAACCAACACAAGTTTTAGTTCAAATCTGTCCAAAACAGCAACATGCCATATTGCACACACGAAAACAACAAGCTAAAAGATTCTAAAATGCACAAACTAAGCATGGGGCAGTAGCATATAACACACACTTCATTTCATCTTCACATTTCATACTGAAAAGAATCATGGATCACGTGGTAGGAAGCTCACAACATGGCAATAAAATATAGCAGATTATGACTTAGTGAAAAATAACAGTTTTTAGCATAGCAGTTTTTCACGAAGGCATATTGACAGCATCAAAACTATATGCTACAGGGCATATTATGGCATGAAAAGTTACATCATAGTAGAGGGCATGATGCACTACAATTCATTCCATGGTGGCAAGGTCTAATTATGCATAGAATCATGGCTAGCATCATCACAACATGGCATTATGAAGAAAACAGATTCTCAGACTTAGCGAAAATTAGAGTAGACATGTGCAGCAGTTTTTAACAGATTGACATATTGGACAACAGAAATATCTATGATGCAAATCCTAATCATGGCAACAAATGGCACAACCTGGTAGCCAACAACATGCTTAACAAAAGACTCCTTTGGAGCAACCACAAAAGACTCCTAGATCAATAGCAAATCGCATGGCAAGACAACAACATAATAACTCAGTTTTCAGACTTAGAAATATTTTGGACCATCAAAACAGCAATATTTTATGGCATGTTGGCAACAAGAAAATAACACCTAAACATGGATTTCTATAGCAACCAAAATTACCAGGGCCTAGCACACATGTCCAAAGGCATATCTCATGTTTGCAACTATTCCAAAATATGCATGGATTAATTCACACAAAATAAACAAAAGGGCATCATAGCAAAAATATCATGCAATAAAATTTGCCCAAACAACAAAATTAATGGCACTGCTAGATTCATTGGATTTTTCTACCCCGAAAATATATATAATATGCATGTGTTGCTGTACAAAATGTGCCACAAATGAATATGCACAATATTTAGTTAATTTTATATAAACAGAGCGTCGGGTAACTATTTCGCGTACATGGGCATTAAATAGACCGAGGGGGAGGCCTCACCTTGCGGGCCTTGGCCCGTTGGTGCAGCTGGGCCTTGGGGACGCAGAGGCGGCATGGGCCAGGGCGATGGGCCAGCGGCTGGGCCTTGCGGAGGGGGCGGCCCACGTGCACGCACCAGCGGTCGACGCGCGCGGGCGTCGTGTTGCTCCCGAGTGAGCACCAAGATGCAGCAGCGGGGCTGCTTGTCGCGGCTCTGGTGATGGACGGCTGGCGGCGCGAGCAAGCTTGTGGCGACGGGGATGGACAGATCCGGCCGGTCCGGGCCGGATCCGGGCAACAGCGGCGACTGGGCATGAGCTTCAAGGGGCGGCCATGGCGGGGCAGAGTTCCATGGGTCGACGGTGGCGCGGATCCGAGGCCGAGGGCGAGCTCCTTAGGTCAAGGTCACCGGTGGCGGCGGCTCTCCCGTCACCGACGCGGGGAGGCACGGCGCGGGGAGGCACTGGTCGGGGCTGCGGGGTCGGAGGGACTCCTCCCTCGATCCAGATCGGATCGAGCGTGAGGAGGCAGCGAGCGGCGGCGGGATCCGGGCCCAGGGGCAGGCCGAACCTGGGCTCTGCGGGCCGCGGCGGCTGGAGGGTGGCTGGCACGCCACGCGGCGCACGGGGGCTGGATGAGGGGCAGCTCAGGGTGACGTGGCGCCCTGCGGTTGGCCAAAATGACGGCGGCGGCGGCGCCAAGTGGCGGATGTGGGCTGGCTGTGCGCGGATTTCGAGGTGGAGGCTATGGCTGGAGGTTAGGGACGGCTAGGGCTTCCGAAATGGGTAGGGGAGGTGTTTAAATAGGGATGGGGGCTAGGGTTTGAGAGTTTTTCATCCGTATTCGGGCCATGCGATCTCGATCGGATGGTCCGGAAGCGGAGGGGGTTAGCTGGGCTGTGTTGGACCGTGTAGAGGGGGTTGGTGGAGATGAGAGGGAATGTTGCAGCCCGTGACAAAGCTTTAAACCGCGAAAACGTCCGATGATTAAATCGATACGGTGCCGCTACGGTCGACCGTTCGGATATCAAACGACCTCCGATTGCGACGAAATTTGGCAGGCGGTCTACCTACAATATAACAAGACCGCACGCCAACTTTCGACCCAATCCGAGAATGTTTTTCACGCACTTTAAAAACAATATTTTATAGAAGCCGTGGGCGCGTGCGTGTGTGGTTGGTCTCGCAACGGTCAACGACACGAACGGAGAGAACCGGCAACTACGAACGGATGCGAGTTTTGAAAAATGATGACAACGAAGTGCCGATGCAATGCGGATGATGCGAATGATGCGATGATGAATGTGATAAACAAACGAATCACACGACGAGAACGGAATAAATCGGGAATCTTCTGGAGCGTCGGTCTCGGGCTGTTACAACTCTCCTCCACTTACAAGAGATCTCGACCCGAGATCTTAGAATGAGAAGGGGAAAGAGGAAGAGGAAAGGAAGAGATAAAACTTAGTTGCTTCTTTGACAAACGAGTGAAACCAAAGAAGCTTGAAGGTTTCAACGAGATGATGAATGACACGAGGAACAAGCAAGAATTCACAAGAAATTTCGGCAGCACTTCGGTAGGGAAGAGAGGCAAAACTTGATAAGATGGAAAGAACTTGAAAAGATGAGACAACACTCCGGTTAACTGGATAAGCAAAGAAGGAACATGATGTTGACAGAACGATATGATGATTCAAAGAGAGCAACATCGCAAAGCCTCCGGAACAAAAGACTAGAAACTAGATCGATGGAAGGAAAAGAACGGAGAAGAAAATGACAACTTCTACCACCATTAAATTTGAAAAGCATCCTTGGAAAGAAGGATTGAACGAAGTTGTTGGAAAATCAACAACGAAAAGATTTAGCTAGTTGTGGTCTTATAGAAACCATCCCAACATTATGAGGTGACAACCAGCCGCTAAACCAGACAACTGATAGATTGGGAGCAACACGAGAGGCAAAACTTCTTTCATCAAGAGGATATCTTGAGAACTCAGATCAAAGATATGCACCATGATAGCAACAATCCTTAGAAAATGCTTTTGGTGAAATCCAATCCAAGATAACTCCAAGGAAGAAAATGATGGGTTTAGATATATTATTCTTGACAATTTCTCTTCGAGACTCCTCATGAATCAAGAATGCTATAGCACCATCTCAAAGATAAGGGAGAATAAATTGCACTTTGAAATGCAAGATAAAGAATACTTGAGCTACTCCAACAGGAATATTGAAGAACACTTCAAGAAGGAATTAAATCCTTGAAGAACCACCATGAGGACCTCCGTATACGAAAGAATGATCAACAGAAATGAAGGTTGAAAAGGATAGATTATGACATTGCAAGATTTAGATGAATCTTCGCGATGTGATACTTGAGAAAACTTGGAACTCCGGAAAAGAGAAGATGAAACACTTAGAACCAAGAATTTGATATCATGAACAACTCCGGAAGAAGGATTGAAATCAATTGATGAAACAAGAATAAGAATTATGTTACGCTTATCCTTCACCAAGTTAAATTGATGACAAACAACGGATTTAGCATACTACTTATTCTTCTGGAAAGATTGAAGAGGGATATGAGCACAAACTTGAAGAAGTCTTGAATGAACCACCGGTGAGAATTGAAACGAATGGGAATACATGAGAATAAAGAGATCAAGATTTTCCTAATAGAAACTTGAACAAGGCCCAGAATAATGGAGATACGAACGAAGAGACAACAATTGAGAAGAATTTGAGAACGAAAGCTGAAAGCTGAGAACGAAGAAATCTTCTGAAATGATGGCCTTCGGAGGATCGAGAAATGAACACAACAATGAAAATGTTCCAGATAGATATGGAAGGAATTTTCCACGATCAAAAACAATTTAAGAGGATCACAACAAGCTGACAAGACAAGTCTTCAGAAGAACGGACAAGATTTAAGAGAAACTCTCCTTCGGTCTTCAACGCTGAGAATGGTGGCGAGAAACCGCACCATGAATTATTGAGACACTCCGGAACAATGAACGAGGAAAGGTTGAGCCAATGATGAAATAATTTGAAGCGATCTTGGGAAAGAAATATGACTGATGAGAATCATTCTTACGTGATATTTGAAAAGAACGTGAGGACATCTCCGGAAAAGATTAGAAGAGCCAGGTAAGATCCTGGGGACAAACCTGTGGGTTATGAGCCCACTCAAAGGAAACACCGTTGAAACGATTGCTTAGAAGGAGATATTGCACCGGAAGCTTGAATTGAATCCATCAGAAAAGAAAACAAAGATGGCAACTAAGAAATGATGAACTTAGCACTTAAGCATCTTTACATGAACCACCGGATCAACATCGAAGAAAAGATAGCGGAAGCATCACATGAATAGATAAGGCACTTGGATGATAATAACTCTTTGAAAGGAAAGGGCGGGAGGGTGGGGAAAAACAAAGACAACTTAGGACGGATGAAAAGAACTCCGGGAAGAAATATGAGGATTGATCTTGCACATTGGAAATGATTGAACCATCTTGAAGAGAAGCACACCGGTTGGAATGAATTTCATGACGACTCCGGTTGATCAAAAGGATTAGCATTCCCACAAAATATGAGAACACCGCTCCGAAAAGATATGAAATCACCACTTGACATCGAAGCAACTCGAATTAGCATACTCTAAAACAACCAAGGATGAGGCTTGCAAATTAAGCCGGAAACAAATACATAACCCATTTGCATTTGTTGGAAGGATAATCCTAGGTAACTACTTGAATTCCCACCTAAGAATTTCCGAAGTCTTTCTTGTTTATGCGATTCGGGTTGCGGACCCAGGAACGTACCCAAGGTAATCAGCTACAAATGCACCCGCAACCTTCCACACCATAATCCAATAAACTCCGCAAACTCGTCTACCTCAGACACTCGTAATCACAACGATACTAAGTATGGCAGTACATCCAAACTCTCTCCACTAGTACTGGGGATGCCGGACTCCTCTCGCCACTACTAGTATTGAAGCAATTTCGAATATCCTTCGTCCTGAGATACTAAGGAAACTGAACGATAACGATGTGCAAAAATCCCTCGGAGCTCTACTCCTCGATAACAGGAGGCACCAAGAAAGAATTCCTTCACGTCGGCATCATATAGTTTCCAAAATACCCGCGTGATCCAAAAAACAATTGAGCGAGAAGAGGAGTAGAATCAAAATTCCTAAGTCGAATACCTCACCAGAGCATAGAAGAGGAGTAAAAGAAACCTACTCTCCGATATAACTAGACTCAAAATAGTTTTTCACTAGACTCGACTCGGCCAAAGTTCGATCAATCAGGGGGCTCCTATGTCGGAACCTGGCTCTGATACCAACTTGTCACGCCCAAGATGCGATCCTATCCTTATTTTGGCACGAGGGCCTCAACAAGGATAGAAGCGCATCTCGTCGTTTCGCAAGAATGGATATCATTACAAGTACATGTAAAGAAGAGATG
This sequence comes from Elymus sibiricus, assembly GCA_039707655.1. Taxonomy (NCBI): domain Eukaryota; kingdom Viridiplantae; phylum Streptophyta; class Magnoliopsida; order Poales; family Poaceae; genus Elymus; species Elymus sibiricus. The sequence goes on along the minus strand of CM077669.1, from coordinate 349,393,635 downwards.
AGTATATGGAATTGGCTTACACTCGCCACAAGCTACATCAATATCACATCAATGCAACAACATATCCAAACATCATACAGAAGAGCAGGGTCCGACTATGGACGAAAACAAACGATAAAATGACATCGATCCTTGCTATCCCAGGCTGCCGCCTGGAACCCATCCTAGATCGAAGAAGAAGAAGAACTCCAAATCAAACAAGCATCGCGCTCACGTCAAAGCATCGCATTACCTGTACCTGCAACTGTTGTTGTAGTAATCTGTGAGCCATAGGGACTCATCAATCTCATTTCCAAGGGTATCAAGACTATTAAAGCTTAATGGGTGAGGTATGATTAAGTGGTGGGGCTGCAACACGCACTAAGCATTTATTTGAGTGGCTAACTTACGAGTACAAGAATAAAGGGGGATGATCGTCGCACTAGTAATGATCTCTAAGAGATCCTGACCACCTACTTACGAACAAACATAACCCCACCGTGTTCTCTCTTGGTTCAGAAATCACGAGAGGAGACAGTCACGGTTACGCACATGGTTGGTGTATTTTATTTGAGTTTACTTCAAGTTTGCTATGACCGGGTGTTAAACAAAGTTTCCAGTTGCCACGTAACCGCGGGCACGGCTTTCCGAAAGATTTAACCCTGCAGGGGTGCTCCAACTCATCCATCACAAACTAACCACACGCCGTGGGAATAACCTCGACCACGAATCCCGTGATTTCCTAGGCAATTCCATTGGAAAACCGCAACCTCAAGATAGCCCGAAGTATTCTTGTAATTCCTCGCACAAGACGTTCGAGAAAGGTAAAACAAATCCAGCAAGGCTGCCCGACGTGTCGACGAACCCGATAGGAGCCGCGTATCTCGTTCTCAGGACACGACCGGATGAGCAGTACGTACGGTGGCCGGATAGAAATCCCCCGAGTTGCCCCGGCTGGCCCCGCAAGTGGCTCTGTTTTGGACCAACACTCATGAGGAGCACTGGCCCGGGTTGTTGATTAAAGATCCTCGGGTTAATTACTCCCTATGCAGGTTTATTAGTTATTAGGAAAATGTAGTACCAATGTTGGGCCTTGCCAGACAAGTTTTATCCTAAACGGAAATCAAGGGGGTCCCCATAACAACCCCGAGCATGTTAGGAGCGCAAAATATGGAACATAACACCGGTACACAAGTAACCAGGGCGGCAAGAGTGGAACAAAACACCGAGCAAAAGGCCAAGCCTTCCACCCTTTACCAAGTATATATGTGCATTAAATTAAATAGCAATAATACTGTGATATAACAAAATATCCATGTTGCACATGGAAAAAATTTGCACCTGCAACTAGCAACACTATAAGAAAGGCTGAGCAAGCGGTAACATAGCGAAACAATGTTTGCTGGGATGTGGAGGGGTTAGAGGCTTTTCATGGCAATTTGGGAGGCTTGACATACAAGTGGTAGGTAGCGAGACCGCGATAGAAACGAGACATCTAGCATGGCAATGATAGTAATGGTATCCAGGGAAATGATCATCTTGCCTGAGATCCCGCTTGGAAGAAGATCGAGTCCATGAAGAAGGCGAACCAACGTAGTCGAACGAATCCTCACACTCCGAACGCTTTCGGAACTCTATCGAGAAGAAGCAATCCGAAAACAACAATCAACACATGATAAACACCACAACATATGCATGACATGATGCACTTCAAATATGATGCATGTTATGCATGACATGGCAAGCACAACAATCAACTTCTACACATTAAGCGAAGCTCAATATGCAACGAGTTGCATATTGACGAAACTCCACATTCGAATATTTAGTTCACTCTCTTTTAGGTACACGACAATATTAAATGTTGTTAAACATGGCAAGAGGTGAAGCATAAGTAAACTACACATCTAGGCAAGTTTAAATGAGGCCGGAAACAACATATAGCATTTCCGAAACGACCCCATATGTTAATTTCGAAATTGGTCCAGATCTGAACTAATCATGTTTTATATTTATTAAACAGGAAAATAAAGTATACCATGCAATCCTACATGTCATTCTAGTCGATTTACATATATGGAACATCTCAAACGGAGCTACGGTCTAAAAGATATGACCATCACAAGATAACATGCCATGAATGCAAAATGCATGCAAACATCAACCATAAACATCTCAAACCATGGATTCAACAAGATATTATGAAACTACATGAGATTCTAAGCAAGTTTCATATATGGCATGACCAAAACGGAGCTACGGGTCAACCACAACAACCAACACAAGTTTTAGTTCAAATCTGTCCAAAACAGCAACATGCCATTATGCACACACGAAAACAACAAGCTAAAAGATTCTAAAATGCACAAACTAAGCATGGGGCAGTAGCATATAACACACACTTCATTTCATCTTCACATTTCATACTCAAAAGAATCATGGATCACGTGGTAGGAAGCTCACAACATGGCAATAAAATATAGCAGATTATGACTTAGTGAAAAATAACAGTTTTTAGCATAGCAGTTTTTCACGAAGGCATATTGACAGCAGCAAAACTATATGCTACAGGGCATATTATGGCATGAAAAGTTACATCATAGTAGAGGGCATGATGCACTACAATTCATTCCATGGTGGCAAGGTCTAATTATGCATAGAATCATGGCTAGCATCATCACAACATGGCATTATGAAGAAAACAGATTCTTAGACTTGGTGAAAATTAGAGTAGACATGTGCAGCAGTTTTTAACAGATTGACATATTGGACAGCAGAAATATCTATGATGCAAATCCTAATCATGGCAACAAATGGCCCAACCTGGTAGCCAACAACATGCTTAACAAAAGACTTCTTTGGAGCAACCATAAAAGACTCCTAGATCAATAGCAAACCGCATGACAAGACATCAACATAATAGCTCAGTTTTCAGACTTAGAAATATTTTGGACCCTCAAAACAGCAATATTTTATGGCATGTTGGCAACAAGAAAATAACACCTAAACATGGATTTCTATAGCAACCAAAATTACCAGGGCCTAGCACACATGTCCAAGGGCATATCTCATGTTTGCAACTATTCCAAAATATGCATGGATTAATTCACACAAAATAAATAAAAGGGCATCATAGCAAAAATATCATGCAATAAAATTTGCCCAAACAACAAAACTAATGGCACTGCTAGATTCATTGGATTTTTCTACCCCGAAAACATATATAATATGCATGTGTTGCTGTACAAAATGTGCCACAAATGAATATGCACAATATTTAGTTAATTTTATATAAACAAAGCGTCGGGTAACTATTTCGCGTACATGGGCGTTAAATAGACCGAGGGGGAGGCCTCACCTTGTGGGCCTTGGCCCGTTGGTGCAGCTGGGCCTTGGGGAGGCAGAGGCGGCATGGGCCAGGGCGATGGGCCAGCGGCTGGGCCTTGCGGAGGGGGCGGCCCACGTGCAGGCACCAGCGGTCGACGCGCGCGGGCGTCGTGCTGCTCCCGAGCGAGCGCCAAGATGCAGCAGCGGCGCTGCTCGTCACGGCTCCGGTGATGGACGGCTGGCGGCGCGAGCGAGCTCGTGGCGGCGGGGATGGACAGATCCGGCTGGTCCGGGCCGGATCCGGGCAACAGCGGCGGCTGGGCATGAGCTTCAAGGGGCGGCCATGGCGGGGCGGAGTTCCATGGGTCGACGGCGGCGCGGATCCGAGGCCGAGGGCGAGCTCCTTCGGTCGAGGTCACCGGCGGCGGCGGCTCTCCGGTCACCGGCGCGGGGAGGCACGGCGCGGGGAGGCACTGGTCGGGGCTACGGGGTCGGAGGGACTCCTCCCTCGATCCAGATCGGATCGAGCGCGAGGAGGCAGCGAGCGGCGGCGGGATCCGGGCCCGGGGGCGGTCCGAACCTGGGCTCAGCGGGCCGCGGCGGCTAGAGGGTGGCTGGCACGCCACGCGGCGCACGGGGGCTGGATGAGGGGTGGCTCAGGGCGATGTGACGCCCTGCGGTTGGCCAAAACAACGGCGGCGGCGGCGCCAAGTGGCGGATGTGGGCTGGCTGCGCGCGGATTTCAAGGTAGAGGCTATGGCTGGAGGTTAGGGACGGCTAGGGCTTCCAAAATGGGTAGGGGAGGTGTTTAAATAGGGATGGGGGCTAGGGTTTGAGGGGTTTTCATCCGTATTCGGGCTGTGCGATCTCGATCGGACGGTCCGGAAGCGGAGGGGGTTAGCTGGGCTATGTTGGACCGTGTAGAGGGGGTTGGTGGAGATGAGAGGGAATGTTGAAGCCCGTGACAAAGCTTTAAACCGCGAAAACGTCCGACGATTAAATCGATACGGTGCCGCTACGGTCGATCGTTCGGATATCAAACGACCTCCGATTGCGACGAAATTTGGCAGGCGGTCTACCTACAATATAACAAGACCGCACGCCAACTTTCGACCCAATCCGAGAATGTTTTCACGCACTTTTAAAAACAATATTTTATCGAAGCCGCACGCGCGTGAGCTTGTGGTTGGTCTCGCAACGGTCAACGGCACGAACGGAGAGAACCGGCAACTACGAACAGATGCGAGTTTTGAAAAATGATGACAACGAAGTGCCGATGCAATGCGGATGATGCGAATGATACGATGATGAATGCGACAACCAAACGAATCACACGACGAGAACGGAATAAATCGGGAATCTTCTGGAGCGTCGGTCTCGGGCTGTGACAATATGACAGGTATCTATCATGTTATATTCAATTGCCTATGGACAATCTTTCTCTTGCGCTACAAAAAGCTTTCTACTAAACAACTAACTTAATTAATATTTATTAAAACAACACCTAACTTTTATTTCCACATTCTTTATTACCTTGCAAAACTATCTCTACACCTACTAAGTACTTCTAGTTTTATTCTCGCAAAGTAGTTTCATACGTTTTCTAGGTAAAGTAAGCGTTAGCGTGCGTAGAGTTGTATCTGTGGTCGATAGAACTTGAGAGAATATTAATTCTAACTTTAGCTCCTCATTGGGTTCGACACTCTTACTTATCAAAAAAAGTTACAAACGATCCCCTACACTTGTGGGTTATCAAGATCTTTTTTTGGCGCCGTTGCCGGGGAGCAATAGCGTAGCGGTTGATATTCTTGTGTGTGCTTTTTTTCTTTATCATGAAGTAATTTTTATTTTCTGTTATAAGTTTTTTTATATCTTTAGTTATGGATATGGAACACGAAACACCAAAAAGATTAGCTTTACTTGCTGCTCATGGAGATGGGGAACCTCCTAAAACCCTCGATGGTGCTTATGTGAAAAACATTACATACTACTTTGATAATCCCGAGAAATCTCCATTCAACTTGATAATGGGAGACACGTTGGATCAACATGAGCACTTTAGGGATTATCGCTTGTCTCAAAAAGGAAAACACTTATGGGATCAAATTAAAATGTTGCGTAGGTATGCTTGGAATTTATGCTTGAGATGTGGTTATACTTGTTGCTCTAAGATTAAGGGTCTACACCTTCCCTTTCAATGTGAATTTAATGATAATGAAACCTTGGCTTCTTATGCTAAGGGTATATATGATTACTATGATGTGCAACAAATAGAAGAATTTGTTGCTTTTAAGGGTGCTTATGAAATCGAATCGTTCTTTGGAAAGTATGATAACAATGATGATGTTGTTTACATATCTGAAAATTTTGCCATACTTAAATATTGCTATGAGAATTATGAATACAATGCCGATATTAATGAATTTATTGAGAGAATGTATGTTGCCTTGGAAGAGACTAATATTTTGCAGGAAGCTATGGAAGAAGAAATTGCTGAAACTGTGAGCTCATTAGATGAAAAAGATGAGGAGGAGAGCGAAAAACAAAAGGAGGAAGAGCGGATTAGCTACCCGTGCCCACCTTCTAATGATAGTAACTCTTCAACTCATACATTGTTTAATTTCCCTTCGCACATACAGAAGGATGAATGCTATGATGATTGCTATGATCCCTTGGATTCGTTTGAAATATCCCTTTTTCTTGAACTTGATACTTGCTATGCTTGTGGCCAAGATGACAATATGAATTATGCTTATGGAGATGAACTTGCTATAGTTCCATATGTTAAGCATGAAATTGTTGCTATTGCACCCACACATGATAGTCCTATTACCTTTTTGAATTCTCCCAACTACACTATATCGGAGAAGTTTGCACTTATTAGGGATTATGTTGATGGGTTGCCTTTTAATATTACACATGATGATTTTGATGAATATAATATGCATGTGCTAGCTGCTCCTACGTGCAATTATTCTAAGAGAGGAACCAAATCTTCACCTCTCTATGTTTCCAATAGGATAAAATTGCAAGAACCTACTTATGCTATGTATTGGCATTTACTTGATGTGCATGAATTGTTCTTTTATGACATGCCAATGCATAGGAAGAGAGTTATACTTCGTTGTTACATGATATATGTTGCTTTGTGCTCACTACTTAATTACAAATCATTGTTAATTAAAATCCGGGTGGATCAATTACTTGAGCATTATATGCCTAGCTTAATGGCTTTAAAGAAAGCGCTGCCAGGGAGATAACCCAGCAGTTTTAGAGAGTCATTTTATTATGTTGTGAGCTTTTAAAATAATTAAAAATAAAAAAATAAAGTGGGGAACCTAAAACTTCTTCAAAAAGAAAAGTGAAGTGAGAAGGACGAGCACCGTTGAAGTGGGGGCTAGCCTTGAACTTTGTTCATGCCCATGGAAACTTTGTGAATCTTGATTACAGAAACTTTCCAACAAAAATAATTATCCCCTTGTACAAATCGATTGTATTATAAAAATAATGTGCCAAGATTTATCTTTAGGATGTTTAAATTGCTTGTTTGATATGAGTTGTGCAAAAACAGAAAGTTTTGCTGTAGTGTTTGAATTTTCATATTTTACTGGAGCATGCAAAAATTCTGAGATTTATACATAGTACTGTTATGCAATTTTTTTATTATGTCCTAATTGTTCAGAATTTTTTGAGTTACGGAATTATAGCTTTCATTTGCATCTTTACAGACTGTCCTGTTTTTCACAGATTGCTATTATAGTTGCTTTGCCTGCTTAGGTTTGAGTTCTTGTTGAGCCCCATTGACTTGGGAACCATAGAATTGTGATAGCATACAGTAGATAATGTTAGATTATAATTATACAATAATGTTATGGCAGAAAATGATGGAATTTGATGATTATATGTACTAACCTTTCTAATAAAAGTTTTGTTAATTTTTGTGTGGATGAAGTGTTCGAAGATCGAGTAGGTATCGATATGAGAGGAATAAGGAGAGGAAAGAGTTCAAGCTTGGGGATGCCCAAGGAACCCCAAGTAAATATTCAAGGAGACTCAAGCGTCTAAGCTTGGGGATGCCTTGGAAGGCATCCCATCTTTCTTCTTCAATAATTATCGGATGTCTCGGTTTTTTGTTTTGTTCACATTATATGCGTAAATTCTTGGAGCGTCGTTTGCCTTTTATTTTCCTTTTAGCAATGCACCATGCTGGTATGGGAAAGTCCATGGTTGATTTATAGAATGCTCTTTGCACTTCACTTATATCTTTTGAGTATGGCTTTATAGAATGCTTCATGTGCTTCACTTATATCATTTGAAGTTGGATGCATGTTTCTCTACATATAGAAAACTGTTATTTGTAGAATGCTCTTTTGCTTCACTTATATTTATTATAGCATGTACAAGTATTTTGTAGAAAGAATTAGACTCTCACGCTTCACTTATACCTATTTAGAGAGTCAACATGAATTGGTCATTCACATGGTTAGTCATAAAATCCTACATAAAACTTGTAGATCACTAAATATGATATGTTTGATTCCTTGCAATAGTTTTGCGAAATTAAGATAGCAATATGTGGGGTTACTAGTGAATGATTGTGGTCTAGTAAGAATATTGATGTTAAGGTTTGTGATTCCCGAAGCATGCATGTATAGTCTCTAGTTATGCGATGAAGTTGGAGCATATTTTATCCTTGATTGAAGTCCTTTGTGCTGTTATAATCGGGGGCGCATGACGGTTAACTCCTCCCAACCTCCTCCCTAGTGATACGTCTCCAACATATCTATAAATTTTGATTGTTCCATGCTGATATATTATCATTCTAGGATACTTTTTGGGTCTTTATTTACCAATTTATAATATTTTTGAGCACTAACCTATTGACCCAGTGCCCAGTGCCAGTTGTTGTTTGTTTTTGCATGTTTTTTTACTTTTCAGGTTTACATTACCAAACAAAGTCCAATTGCCACGGAACTTTTTGATGATTTTTTATGGACCAAAAAAAGACCCGGAAGCTTCGAAAGGAGGCCGAGGGCCCCACAAGCCAACAGGGCGCGCCCCACGGGGGGGGGGGGGGGGGGGGGGGCTGATGGCTTGTGCCTCCCTCGGGCGTCTCCCAACGCCCATTTCTGGCCTATAAATTCTAATCTACCCTAAAAACACCAGAAGCAGTCCCGAAACCCTTTTTCCTCCGCCACAAGGCTCTGTTCCATCGCGAGGCCATCTGGAGCTCCGTTCCGGCACCCTGCCGGAGGGGGATCGATCACGGAGGGCCTCTACATCAACCTTGCTGCCCTCATGATGATGTGTGAGTAGTTCACCACAGACCTACGGGTCCATATCTAGTACTTAGATGGCAATCTCTCTATCTCTTGATCTTCAATACAATGATCATCGCATCTTCGCTTTGATCTATCCGATGCAATCCTATTGTGCGGTGTGTTTGTTGGGATCCGATGAACTGTGGGTTTATGTTCAGATTATTCATGAAAAGTATTTGAGATATCTCTGATATATATTATGTCTCTTAATTGCATGATCATTATAGCTTCATAATTCTCACCAATCTATTGAAATAGTTTGGCCAACTAGATTGATATTTCATCGGTGAGAGAGGTGCATTGTGGTAGGTGACGAGTTTCTATATCCCAGTGACAAAGGAGGGGACAAGATGCGTCTTTGTGTTGTTGCTACTAAGGATAACACGATGGGGTTCATTCATATTGCTTGAGTTTACTTGGTTTACATCATGTCATCGTTCTCCATGCATTACTCTGTTTTACTTAATACTCTAGATGCATGCTGGATAGCGGTCGATGAGTTGAGTAATAGTAATAGGTGCAGGCAGGAGTCGGCCTATTTGTTTATGGACGTGATTCCTATATACACATGATCATTACCGTGACAATCACATAACTATCAGCTTTTCTATCAATTGACCAACAGTAATTTGTTACCCACCGTATGCTGCCTACATGAGAGATGCCGTTAGGGAAAACTATGGCCCCCGGGTCTATTCATTTATATATTTACAAATGCTACTATTACCTTGCTGCCTTTATTTAGTTTTTATTTTATTTTTCAATTTAGAATTATCTACAATTATCTACACAACTCATTTGCTTGCAAATAACGAGATCAAGGGGATTGACAACCCTCTTGCCCGCGTTGGGTGAAAGTTGTTTGTTCATTTGTGTGCAGCCGCTGAAGATGGTTGAGGATTGTTATTCCTATTGGTTTGATAAACCTTGGTTTCATAAGTGAGGGAAATACTTACCCACTTTGTGCTGCGATAACCCGTTCCTCTTCACGGAAAACCCAACGCTGATCACAAGTATCACCTAGGAGCATGCGAGTAGTACTTTGCTTCGAGATAGCTAATAAAACCTTGCAATAAGTATGTGAGTTATTTATGACTAATGTGAATCAATGGATGTACGCACTCTCACCACCTCATATTTGCTAGCCTCTTCGGTACCATGCATTGCTCATTCTCACCTCATGTGCTGCTCATCGTATTGTTCTTCTTCGGTGAAGTTCTCTGCAGCGTGTCCAAATGTAACGTAATCTCTAATACGTAAAGGCACCTCCAACGTGTACCTGCAAATTTTCACCCGCACCCGTCTGCGGATAGGAAAAAACAAGTACGTGGACACGGATGCGAAAGGCCGCCATCCAACGTTATCATGTATATGTCCTAAAGGGCAAATTTTAAATTCAAATTTAGTTCGACCCACACAACACGTCGGATTGCATGTCTGATTACAACAAAAAAGAGGCAAGTATGCTTAGTTTTTACATGACCGAATTCAAAATAACATCAGCCCGGCAGTCCGTGCAATTTTTTGCCTTGCCGGACCGGTAATCCCAACCGTCTGCTCCTCGATCAAGGTGCCGTCGCCGCCGCCGTGTAGACTGTCTCGGCGTCCATCTACTCGCCGTCCTCACTCTCCTTCGCCACCAACTGAACTTTCTGCCGCTGCAACATCTAGTAACAGACGGGTTGCATGATTGCTCTTGTGTGGGCATTCTAAGAGTCCACATTCAAGGTTAACATCTTGGTGTCCTCAGCATTGGCGGTGATCTTCATCTTATTTTCCTCGACCGCGGCCTTCCTCTCTTCCATCATGGTCAACCTCTTTTTGATCTTGATGTCCAACCGCTTCACGCATGCCTTCTCCTTTTTCGCCAAGTTGTCCTCGAACCTCTTCATCAGCTTAGCCGCCGCACCTTCTCGCTTCGCGCTCTCCTCCTCCCACTTATTCCTCCGTAAAAAAATTCTAATCTTCTTCGGTGGTTCTTGGTTTGGGTCGATAGGGTCACCGGTTTCTTCAACGTTGGTGAGGGAGTCCAGGATTAAGGGGTCCTCGGGCCGTTGACTTATCTCTTATAGTCCGGCCCGATGGGCCGCCTTATGGCATCTTCGGGAAGGCCGGACTGTGAAATGACCCTAGGCTTCTGGGGGAATATTCTGAAGGCTTGGTGTGTCCTCCAAGAAAGAATGGGCGTATCTATGCCCGAATGGAAACCGACCATTTGTAACCCTAGGGACCCCTGGTGTCTATATAAACCAGGGGGCTTAGTTCGTAGAGAGACATCTCAACTCATTAGGGTTTAGCTTGTTTGATCTTGAGGTAGATCTACTCTGTAACCTTCATACTCAATAATACAACCAAGCAGGACGTAGGGTTTTACCTCTTCACGAGGGCTCGAACCTGGGTAAACACTGTCTCCTTCGCCCCCTGTTACCATCATTCCTAGATTCACAGTTCGGGACCGCCTACCCGAGATCCACCGGTTTTGACACCGACATTGGTGCTTTCATTGAGAGTTCCGCTGTGAGATCGCTTGTGGATTGATGGCTCGCCTAATCATCAGCGAACAGGCCCGGAATGAGGGCATCTTTGACCCCGGACAGGTCTTCGCATTCGGCAGCGTCGTGCTGCATGCTAACTCGACCGGCCACCTAGGCCGGATCGAAAATTTCGCCCACGGTCAAGAGATCAGGTTCGGGAACCTAGAGTTGACCGCCGACTCCCGTGGTGATCTGTTCCTTGCTGAACCCTCAGTTTCGTCCGACGGGCCCGGAGGTCCCGGAGCTTCAACTTCAGGCCCACAATCCGACTCGCCCCTCAGATCTCTCTCCACCGGAGGTCCGGCCTCGAGCCCGAACTCGGAGATGGTACCTGAATATAAAGGTTCGGCCTTCGCCGAACACGCCCATCCCGAAGACGCCTTGGAGCTCAACTCCAAGGGCCCTCAGGAAACCGATCTGGTCGTCCTCTCGTGGTTGAACGAGGCTCTAGACCGGATCTAGTCGATGGCAATCGAAGACGAGCTTACCTCGACCCATGCCCCGGTCGACCTAGAGGCCGGTTGCAGGGAATTTTACGGCCCACCCGCCACTTATTTGGTAGCCACTGTCGAAGACTTAACCGACATGCTGGACTACGCCTCCGAAGAGGCGGAACTCATGGATGAAGAGATCGGGGACCCCGCTCCCGTGACCACCGGGCGGTGGACAGCCACCTCGACTTATGATGTCTATATGGTGGACACCCCTAACGGCAGGGACAACGACACCCCTAGGAAGAACGGCGAAAAATCCGGCGAAGCATCAAAACACCGGAAACAACGCAAGCGATCCAAAGCCAACAAGGAAAGGAGGCCGTCGCAGGCACCGGTGAAATGGATACCCCGAAAGACCTCGGCGACCCTGAAGCCCCCGCTGAGCCGCTGGAGGACCTGGAAAGGCTGACGGATCAGCAAGACGTCGAGGACCTCAATGATTCCGAGGACGATAACTACTTCCCACACGCTGAGGAGGGAGAAAGCCTAGAAGCCGAAGAATTCACCGTCCCCGAAAACCCCGAGGACCAAGAACGATTCAGGCAGTGGCTCATAGCCACCGCTCGGAACTTAAAGGCGAAGCAGCAGCAGCTCAAAGCCGAACAAGACACCATCAACAACAGATGGACAAAAGTTCTAGCGGCCGAAGAAGGGTTCAGCACTGAGCGGCCAGACCAAAATGGGAGTTACCCTCGCCGACGTCTGCTGCCGCAATTCGACGACGACGTCCTTGAGCCCGAATCTCCCAGGCGCACTCAGTATGACCTGCCGGACCACCCCCTCGAGGATGGGACAGGGTGGCTCAAGACGCCGAGTACTGGCCCACGTCACCTCGTAGGAGAGGAAAGGGGCCAGCACAGCCTGAGAATCGATACGATCTTTGGCAGGACCTGGACTATAGGTCAGGTCACACCAGATCCATTTACAAATCTAGGGGACGCTCCCCCGTTAGACGGGATGGCTATCGATCGTGGCTCGACCGCAACCACAGAAACCGGGAACAATACCGGGCTCACCCAACAGCCAATTTCCGGCGTGACGTAGCCCGAATCAGAGGTGCCGCACACCCGCTGTGTTTTACAGACGAGGTCATGCAGCACCAGTTTCCCGAAGGGTTTAAACCCGTTAACATAGAATCATACGACGGAATGACATACCCGGCCGTTTGGATTGAGGACTTCCTTCTTCACATCCATATGGCAAGAGGAGACGATCTCCATGCCATCAAATACCTACCACTCAAGCTGAAGGGACCAGCTCGGCACTGGCTAAACAGTCTCCCCGAGAACTCCATTGGGAGTTGGGAGGAGCTCGAAGACGCCTTCCAATCTAACTTCCAAGGCACTTACGTCCGCCCCCCGGACTCTTTCGACTTAAGCAACATCGTCCAGAAGACTGACGAATCGGCCAGCCAGTTCTGGAATCGGTTCTTGACTAAGAAGAACCAGATCATCGACTGTCCGAACGCCGAGGCGATAGCCTCGTTCAGACATAACATCCGGGACGAATGGTTAGCCCGCCAGCTCGGTCAGGATAAACCGAGAACAATGTCGGCCCTCACCTCACTTATGACCCACTTTTGTGTGGGCGAAGACAACTGGCTAGCTCGCCGAAGCCACAATCCTGAAGATCCCGGCACCTCTGAAATGCGGGACAGCAACGGAAAGCCAAGGCGCAACAAAAATAAACGCCGCCATAGCAATGGCGACTCGGAAGACACGGTCATAAATGCCGGTTTTCGCAACTCCAAACCTGGTCAATGGAAGAAGCCCTCTAAAGGGAACAGGGATGGAGCTACCTCTTTGGACAAAATCATGGATATGCCTTCCAGATCCACGTCACACAAGACAAGCCGGCCACCCACACTAACATAAACTGTTGGGTGTTCAAACAAGCCGGCAAGCTCGCAGCCGAGGAACAGAGCAAGAGCCCGTGCAGCGAGGACGACGAAGAACCTTGCGGGCCAAGAAATGGCGGGCAGAAGCAATTCCCTCCCGAGGTAAAAACTGTGAACATGATATATGTCATGCATATATCAAAAAAGGAGAGGAAGCGCGCCCTTCGGGAGGTCTACGCAGCAGAGCCCATAGCCCCGAAGTTCAATCCGTGGTCGGCTTGCCCGATCACCTTCGATCGCAGGGATCACCTGACCAGTATCCGTCATGGAGGCTCGGCCGTCCTTGTTCTGGATCCCATCATCAATAGGTACCACCTCACTAGAGTCCTTATGGACGAAGGAAGCAGTCTCTACCTGATCTACTCAGACACAGTAAAAAAGATGGGTATCGACCCTTCGAGAATCAAACCCAGCAACACTACCTTCAAGGGAGTCATCCCTGGCGTCGAAGCACGCTGCTCGGGTACCGTGATGTTGGAAGTAGTGATCGGTTGGCCCGACAACTTTCGTAGCGAAGACTTAATCTTCGACATCGTGCCCTTCCGCAGTGGCTATCACGCACTGCTCGGCCGTACAATGTTCGCTCGCTTCAACGCCGTCTCCCACTACGCATACCTGAAGCTCAAGATGCCTGGGCCAAAGGGGGTCATCACCATCAACGGCAACACAGAACGATCACTCCGGACGGAAGAACACACAATGGCTCTAGTAGCCGAATTCCAGTCCGGCATCGAGACACCATAACCCCAACCAGGCGACAAGCTGCGACAGGCGAGCAAGCGGGTCCGAGGACGACCCGATCTGTCGAAGCAGTCTCCTGTTCTTCATAAATAGGGACTCACCCCCCCCCACAACACGGCCTCGCTACCCGTCAGGTACGTACCGAGAAGGCACAATTTCACGCTTAAAATACCATGGGCAGCTGCGGGGGGGACACCCTATCAAAACAGAGTGGTCGGCTCGACCGAACTACTCTCAACACAGCACGACGTCAAGCTCATGTACGTCTCCGTGATCCAACTCATACCTCTCTCAAAGGTCCGTTCACCGATTACAGCCGCCTTTAAAGGAGCACGCTACTTCGTACGAGAAAAGGAACAGAGGCGCACAGGGATACGCCAAGGACATCAAACCGCCTACGAAGAGCCCCGAGCGAACCTCCCCTTTGTATACATTTGCTTTTTAAAGAAATACCTGTAACAGTTATGCCCGTAGTATGAATTGTAAAAATTCATAATATATAAAGATCGTCTTTTACGGTCTCGTCATGGCATTTTATAAAGTGTTTTCCAACCCCCGCCTCCGGAAGCAAAACTTTTTGGTACATATTCGATGCAACCGGTTGATAGACCGGGGGGCTTAGCTGTAAAGCTCGTCCCAAGCATCGTCACGGCATTGTCCTTTATATGTTCGGCGTGTCGGATTTCTGCGTTATATGCATCGGTTCCGAATTATGTCTTAGGTCAAAGGTTGGGTTGCCCGGCTCCTATTCTTACCCTCTTACGTTTCGCTCATTCGGCTAAAAGAGTAAAGGGAGAAACACAGCGATTGTATTTCTAGCTCGCCTGGTCAAGTACCTCGGCGGAGAAAGCCGAAAATCGATCGTCATAATAAGCGCGACCGGTCCGCAATCCGAGCACAAGTGTCAAACTAAAAATCGATAGAGATTACTCCATGTCATACGAGGGGTTTGCATTCTCGCAAGCCACGTGGTAATGGTTTTTACCTCGGTTCACCCGAATAATAGACAACACTGGGGGCTAGTAACCAGCCCCCGCAATCAAGCTCCTCCGGCTAAGTGAAAGCAATAAAGCCGCATAGTCTGATTGCCTCGTTCCCATCCCTCGCACCACCGCCTTTTGGGATCTGATTACTTGGCTAAGGATAACACTGCGGATGACGAAACACCCCTTGTAATAATCACATGGGGGCTGAAGCCGACAACTGGCAACTTTCAGTTTGAGAACGGCCACATAGGAGTCAAAATAATCCAAACACCAAAAGTATGATAAACCATGCATACATATCATACAAATCAAAGCATTCATCGGACATAAAATAACATGTTCATTCGAAAATTACATCCAAAGGGAACTGGGTCTCTACCGACCGAGCACCCTCCATTGCAGTGGCAAAATACAGTTCGGGGCACCTATTGATGTCTACTACGCAATCTTCTTCTTGTAGACTCGTGTTGGGCCTCCAAGCGCAGAGTTTTGTAGGACAGTAGCAAATTTCCCTCAAGTGGATGACCTAAGGTTTATCAATCCGTGGGAGGCGTAGGATGAAGATGGTCTCTCTCAAACAACCCTGCAACCAAATAACAACGAGTCTCTTGTGTCCCCAACACACCCAATACAATGGTAAATTGTATAGGTGCACTAGTTCGGCGAAGAGATGGTGATACAAGTGTAGTATGGATGGTAGATATAAGTTTTTGTAATCTGAAAATATAAAAACAGCAAGGTAGCAAGTAACAAAAGTGAGCAAAAACGGTATTGCAATGCTTGAAAACAAGGCCTAGGGTTCATACTTTCACTAGTGCAAGTTCTCTCAACAATACTAACATAGTTGAATCATATGTAAATCCCTCACGTGCGACAAAGAGTTCACTCCAAAGTCACAAATAGCGGAGAACAAACGAAGAAATTATTGTAGGGTACAAAACCACCTCAAAGTTATCTTTTCCGATCAATCTTATGAGCTATCCCTATAAGTGTCACGAACAGCCCTAGAGTTCGTACTAAAATAACACCTTAAGATACACATCAACCAAAACCCTAATGTCACCTAGATACTCCAATGTCACCACGAGTACCCATGGGCTTGATTATACGATATGCATCACACAATTTCAGATTCATCATGTTCAATCCAACACAAAGATCTTCAAAGAGTGCTCCAAAGTTTCTACTGGAGAGTCAAGACGAAAACGTGTGCCAACCCCTATGCATAGATTCCCAAGGTCACGGAACCCGCAAGTTGATCAACAAAACATACATCAAGTGGATCAATAGAACATCCCATTGTCACCACGGATATCCCATCACAAGACATACATCAAGTGTTCTCAAATCCTAAAAGACTCAATCCGATAAGAAAACTTCAAAGGGAAAACTCAATTCATCACAAGAAGATAGAGAGGGGAAAACTCCATATGATTCATCTATATTAATAAAGCTCGCGGTATATCAAGATCGTGTCATCTCAAGAACACGAGAGAGAGAGATCAAAGACATAGCTACTGGTACATACCCCCAGCCCCGAGGGTGAACTACTCCCTCCTCGTCATGGAGACCGCCGGGATGATGAAGATGGCCTCCGGTGATGGTTTCCTCCTCCGGCAGGGTGCTGGAACGGGCTCCCGATTGGTTTTTCGTGGCTACAGAGGCTTGCGGCGGCGGAACTCCTGATCTAGGTTTCTTTCTGGGGGTTTTGGTATTTATAGGAATTTTTGGTGTCGGTCTCACGTCAAGGGGACTCCCGAGGGACCCACAAGCCAGGGGGGTGCGCCCTAGGGGGGCGCCCCCTAGGCTTGTGGCTGCCTCGGGACTCCTCTCGGGTATCTTTTGGCTCCAGTATTTTTTATATTTTCCAAAAATATTCTCCATAATTTTTCAGTCAATTCCGAGAACTTTTATTTCTGCACAAAAAACGACACCATGGTAGTTCTGCTGAAAACAACGTCAGTCCAGGTTAGTTCTAATAAAATCATACCAAAATCATATAAAATTATTGTAAACATGACATGAATACTTCATAAATTATAGATATGTTGGAGACGTATCAGCATCCCCAAGCTTAATTCCTGCTCGTCCTCGAGTAGGTAAATGATAAAAGAAATAATTTATGAAGTGTGAATGCTAGCAAGTGCACAAGTTTGATCAATGATAATTTCAATCACTTTTTCTAGCATCAATATAAACCATAAACAGTAGCTCATCTCATAAAACTTCTCATGATCAAGTAACAAGCTATTCACATGTTAAAGTATAGACCAGAAAGTTTCTTGAAAACTAACAAACCATATTCCTAGTCATCGAACAATTGCAATTCATCTTATTTTTAGGAAGGGTCTATGTAAGAGCTTTGATTTAGCAAATTCCACATACTCAACTATCATATAGTCTTCCATGATTATTGACACTCAAAGCATATTTTTAGAACAAATAGCATCCATCGAACACAGAGAAAGATAGGGGCTTAATGTTTCGCCTCCCAACTTATTTATCATATAGATAATTGTCAACAATAATAATTCATGATCAAATATATTTGTGTGGATATATATGTCTAGATCATTCCCCAACACATGACGCTTAGAGAAAAAGGCGAAATATAGGAAGTGGTGAAGATCACCATGACTCTTGCATAAAGGTAAGTACTAGAAAGTAAAAGATAGGCCCTTCGCAGAGGGAAGCAGAGATTGTCATGCGCTTTTTGTTTTTGGATGTGCAAACCCTTAATGCAAAGGAACGTCGCGTTGTATTGCCCTTTGTGATAGCAACCTTTATTATGCAGTCCGTCGCTTTTATTTCTTTACCATCACAAGTTCGTACAACGCTTATTTTCCCCCACAATAAAAGATCATACATATTTAGGAGCAATTTTTATTGCTTTTTGAACCGATGACAACTTACTTGAAGGATCTTATTCAATCCATAGGTAGGTATAGTGGACTCTCATGGCAAAACTGGTTTAAAGGTGTTTGGATGCACAAGTAGTATTTCTACTTGGTGCGGAAGTTTTGGCTAGTATGAGGTGGAAGCAAGCACCACATGTTGGAGGATCCATAACAATATAACTTCTATACAAATATACCCAAACATAACTCATTAAGTTGTCTTCCTTGTCCAATTTTAACTAATTTGCTTGAGTTTGAAAATAATTAATGAGCTCACAATCATAGAAGATGTCCAAGATAGTATATTTATATGTGGAATCTCTCTTCCTTCAATATTCTTTCATGAATTGTTCAAGTGACAAATGCGGTGTTTGCTAACTTTCAATAAATTTTACCACCTATACTTATTATGTGTGAAGTCATTACTCCCCATGGGATAAGTATATGAAGCATATTTAATTTCAGATTTATGATATTCAATTCATTCAACCATTTACTCATAGGATATAAGTGAAGCACGAGAGTGAATGACAAACTACTCCAAAAAGATATAAGTGACGATCAATGCGTAGTCAACAATTAAATAACTATGTGAAGACTCTCTCATCTAAGAATTTCAGATCTTAAGTATTTTATTAAACAGCAAGCAAAAGAAAAATAGCACTCCAAGAATAGCACGCATCATGTGAACGAATAAAAATTTAGGCTCAACATAGGCTAACCGATAATTGTTGATGAAGAGAGGTGGGATGCGTACCATCCCCAAGCTTAGATGCTTGAGACTTCTTGAAATATTTACTTGGGGTGCCTTGGGCATCCCCAAGCTTGAGCTTTTGTATCTCGTTCAATCCTCTCATATCATGGTTTCACCTATTCTCAAAAACATCTTCCACACAAAACTTGAAAAGAACTCGTGAGATAGGTTAGTACACATAATAATAAATCAACTCTTTATGTACTGCCAAGACAAGTTGCATAATAATTTTCAAACATTAGGTACTGTATACTATCATTTCCACAATTTATATCTACCAATATAGGCTATGGAAACTATAGGATAAGTAGATAACAAAACTATGACAACAATCTGTCCAAACAGAACAGTATGTAGCAATCTATGAAAACAGTGTACTTCTGTAACTCAAAAAATTATGAAAATTTAGGACAATCTAAATAATTTATATGACAATAATGTGTATAAATTTTAGAAACTTTCCATGTTCCAGTAAAATATGAAAATTCAAACACTACAGCAAAAGTTTCTGTTTTTACACAGCACACATCAAACATGCAATGCAAGCATCCTAAGGCAATTCTTGGAAATTTTTATTGAAAAACAAGATTATAAATAACACCTAACAGAGAATAACAAAATAATATGACGCTCCAAGCAAAACTCATATTATGTGACGAATAAAAATATAGCTCCAAGTAAGATATACCGATAGTGTTGAAGACGAAAGAGGGGATGCCCCGTTCCGGGGCATACCCAAGCTTAGGCGCTTGAGTCTTCCTTGGATATTACCTTGGGGGTGCCTTGGGCATCCCCAAGCTTAGGTTCTTGTCACTCCTTATTCTCCTCATATCGGTGTATCACCCAAAACTTGAAAACTTCAATCACATAAAACTTAACGGAACTTCGTGAGATGGGTTAGTATAATAAACAAAGATCATTCACTTAGGTACTGTCAAGACAAGATTCATAATTGTTTCCACATGATACCTACTGTATTCTATTATTCCCATAATTTATACCACTAAATATAAGCTATGGAAACACTAAAACAAGCAAACTATGCATGCTAAACAGAATCTGTCAAAAACAGAACAGTCTATGAAGATCTGTAGTTTAACCATACTTCCCTGTCTCTAAAAATTCTGAAAAATTAGGACAACCTTAATAATTTGTATATGAAGACTGTGTAAAAATTTCAGATCATTATCACGCTCCAGTAAAAAATTAAAATTCCTGTACTGGAGTCAAAAGTTTCTGTTTTGGTTCAGCATCAATTCTACTCATCTTGTGAGTTATCCCAAAGGCTTTACTTGGCACTTTATTAAAATAAAATACACAAAACATGATTACTACAGTAGTTTAATCATGTGAACACACAAAAACAGTAGGTATAAATATTGGATTGTCTCCCAAAAAGCGCTTTTTTTTAATGCCTTTTAGCTAGGCAAGATGATTTCAATGACGCTCACATAAAAGATAAGAATTGAAACACAAAGAGAGCATCATGAAGCATATGACTAGCACATTTAAGCCTAACCCACTTCCTATGCATAGGGATTTTGTGAAAAAACAATTTATGGGAGCAAGAATCAACTAGCATAGGAAGGCAAAAGAAGCATAACTTCAAAACTTTCAACACATAGAGAGGAAACTTGATATTATTGCAATTCCTACAAGCATATATTCCTCCCTCATAATAATTTTCAGTAGCATCATGAATGAATTCAACAATATAAATATCACATAAATCATTATTTTCATGATTCATAAGCATAGAAATTTTACTACTCTCCACATAAGCAAATTTATTCTCATCAATAGTAGTGGGAGCAAACTAAACAAAATAACTATCATGTGAAGCATAATCCAATTGAAAATTAAAATCATGATGACAAGTTTCATGGTTATCATTATTCTTTATAGGATACATGTCATCACAATAATCATCATAAATAGGAGGCATGCTTTCATCATAATAAATTTGCTCATCAAAACTTGGGGGACTAAACATATCATCTTCATCAAACATAGCATCCCCAAGCTTGTAGCTTTGCATATCATTAGCATCATGAATATTCAAGGAATTAATACTAACCACATTGCAATAATGCTCATCATACAAAGATTTAGTGCCAAACATTTTCTTGACTTCTTCTTCTAACACTTTGGCACAATTTTCCTTTCCATCATTTTCACGAAAGACATTATAAAGATGAAGTATATGAGGCAACCTCAATTCCATTTTTTTGTAGTTTTCTTTTATAGACTAAACTGGTGATAACACAAGAAACTAAAATATTCAATTGCAAGATCTAAAGATATACCTTCAAGCACTCACCTCCCCGGCAACGGCGCCAGAAAAGAGCTTGATGTCTAGTACGCAACCTTCTTCTTGTAGACTCGTGTTGGGCCTCCAAGCGCAGAGTTTTGTAGGACAGTAGCAAATTTCCCTCAAGTGGATGACCTAAGGTTTATCAATCCATGGGAGGCATAGGATGAAGATGGTCTCTCTCAAACAACCCTGCAACCAAATAACAAAGAGTCTCTTGTGTCCCCAACACACCCAATACAATGGTAAATTGTATAGGTGCACTAGTTCGGCGAAGAGATGGTGATACAAGTGTAGTATGGATGGTAGATATAAGTTTTTGTAATCTGAAAATATAAAAACAGCAAGGTAGCAAGTAACAAAAGTGAGCAAAAACGGTATTGCAATGCTTGAAAACAAGGCCTAGGGTTCATACTTTCACTAGTGCAAGTTCTCTCAACAATACTGACATAATTGAATCATATGTAAATCCCTCACGTGTGACAAAGAGTTCACTCCAAAGTCACAAATAGCGGAGGACAAACGAAGAAATTGTTGTAGGGTACGAAACCACCTCAAAGTTATCTTTTCCGATCAATCTTATGAGCTATCCCTATAAGTGTCACGAACAGCCCTAGAGTTCGTACTAAAATAACACCTTAAGATACACATCAACCAAAACCCTAATGTCACCTAGATACTCCAATGTCACCACGATTACCCATGGGCTTGATTATACGATATGCATCACACAATTTCAGATTCATCATGTTCAATCCAACACAAAGATCTTCAAAGAGTGCCCCAAAGTTTCTACCGGAGAGTCAAGACGAAAACGTGTGCCAACCCCTATGCATAGATTCCCAAGGTCACGGAACCCGCAAGTTGATCACCAAAACATACATCAAGTGTATCAATAGAACATCCCATTGTCACCACGGATATCCCATCGCAAGACATACATCAAGTGTTCTCAAATCCTTAAAGACTCAATCCGATAAGAAAACTTCAAAGGGAAAACTCAATTCATCACAAGAAGATAGAGAGGGGAAAACTCCATATGATTCATCTATATTAATAAAGCTCGTGGTACATCAAGATCGTGTCATCTCAAGAACACGAGAGAGAGAGAGAGAGAGAGAGAGAGATCAAACACATAGCTACTGGTACATACCCTCAGCCCCGAGGGTGAACTACTCCCTCCTCGTCATGGAGACCGCCGGGATGATGAAGATGGCCTCCGGTGATGGTTTCCCACTCCGACAGGGTGCCAGAACGGGCTCCCGATTGGTTTTTTGTGGCTACAGAGGCTTGCGGCAGCGGAACTCCCGATCTAGGTTTCTTTCTGGGGTTTTTGGTATTTATAGGAATTTTTGGCGTCGGTCTCACGTCAAGGGGACTCCCGGCAGACCCACAAGCTAGGGGGCGCGCCCTAGGCGGGGGGGGGGGGGGGGGAGGGGGTGCGCCCCCTAGGCTTGTGGCTGCCTCGGGACTCCTCTCGGGTATCGTTTTGCTCCAGTATTTTTTATATTTTCCAAAAATATTCTCCGTAAATTTTCAGCCCATTCCGAGAACTTTTATTTCTGCACAAAAAACGACACCATGGTAGTTCTGCTGAAAACAGCGTCAGTCCGGGTTAGTTCTAATAAAATCATACCAAAATCATATAAAATTATTGTAAACATGGCATGAATACTTCATAAATTATAGATACGTTGGAGACGTATCACCTATGCTCCTTCCCGGGCAGCGGGGGCGCTGCAGCCATCTCGAGCGGCTTCATCCCCGACCAATGCATCATCGTCCTCGCAAAAGCCATTCGCGCTCCGTCAATACACGCAGAGCACTTTCGGCCTCAATGTGGGAGGAGGCGTCACAGAGCTTCTGCACCAGGCCGAAGTAACTGCTTGGTAGGGGCTCGGAAGGCCACAACCGAATACAGAGGTCCTTTAAGGCCGGCTCTGTCATTCGATGTAGCTCCATCAGCTGCTTCATCTGCTGGCTCAGGACAGGACGGGGCTCGGGGTTATGAAATTGCGCCCAGAACAGCCTCTGTTCTGCATCCCCGTCCCAAGCCGCAAAGTGCTTGGCCGCGTCCGCCGCACTCCTCGGAAGGTCCTTGAAGGCGCCTGAGGAACGCCATAGCCATGTAAGACGAGCAAACCTGTTACCACCAAAGGCGTATTGCAGTAAGTACGGCTTGCCATCCGCGATCATTCTGACTTGGCGGAGTTCTTCCTCATAGGACCGCCTATCCACACGCTCCGACTTAAGGTTGGAAGACAATGTGGATAGCTCGACCGCCTGGTCCTTGGTCTTCTGGTCAAGAGCCTCGCACTTAGTGCTTGCACCTTGGAGCTCTTGCTGCACCTCGGCCACCATCTTATGATCGGCAGCCTCCCGCTTGGCCTTCTCCAGCTCGGCCTTGAGGTTCTCGACCTCGGAAGAAATGGCTACAAACACAATGGAAGACCAAAATTTAGGATTCAAAAACTCAAGAACCTCAATTAATGAGGATTGGACAGGGTCTCCGAAATAAAATTCAAACTCACCTTGCATTTCGTCAAACTGCTTGTTCAGACGGAATATATACACCTCACGAACAAATTCCGCTTGGAGAGAGGGGCATTACATGACTTACCTTGAAGCCCGTCAAGAGACCGCCAAAGGCCTCCTTCAGTCCGCTATCAACGGACTGAATGCCTTTCACAACCGCACCCATAAGGATGCGATGGTCTTCGGCGATGACAGAGCTGCGCAAGGCCTCCTCCATCGCGGCTGGCCACCCGGTTGTGGCCTGCCCCGCCGCGGGCGGCACCGGTGGTGGCACCACACCTCCTCCTTCTTGTGAAGGGAGAGTGGCCGATATCGGAGACTTGTCAGTCTCCGGATCCGTCTTCGGAGGGAGCTCCGACGACTCGCGGCCTCCCTCTTCGTCTACCTGCAGGGGCTCGGCCTCCTGGTCTCGTGCCACCGAGGTCTGGGCCTTGGTCATAACCTCCTTGCCCTTAGTATTCGGCTGAGGAGGGGCCTGTCGGGATATCGCCTCCGTGCCCTCTCCAGCGGCCCGGGGAGGGGAAGTGCGGGACGCAGTTCCGCTCTCCGCAAGCTTGGCTGGTGGGGGATCTCCCTCTGAGACCTGCTCGGTCGGGAGATCACGGGCCGGGATGCAACATGGAAGATGTTAGTCCGGTCAGCAACGGAAATCTTGCATAAACAATGTATTCAGAATCGATACCTATGGACCGCGGGCTTGGCCCTGGGAACCCTCCGTGGGATCCTTTCGAACGCCTCGGATTCCTCGTCGGAATCCGGGCTTACATCGGGCAAGGTCACCTTCACCCTACAGGGCCTCTTCGGAGAAGGCGAGCTGAGTCCTCCTCGGCGTCTACAGATGCCACCCTTTTCTTTGGCTGGGGGGAATCGATTTCCCCCCTTCCTCTGTCTGCTCCTCCTCGTGGGCGGAGGAGGCCTGGGTCTCCTCGGACTTAGCGTCCGGGAGGCCTCTTGAACGGAGACCAGTTCGGGTCTCCTTCTTCTCGCCTTTCTTTTGCTTGTCCTTCTTCTCTGGCGCCGAATACGCGCCTCGACCAACATCGTTGTCAAGAGGGTCGACCTGGGGCTTCGGGCAGCGGGGCAGGGCCGTTGATCCGCATGGCCTTAGCTAGCCAGCCCTAGGGAAACCAGGAAAGGAGAGATTAGGATCCTTGCTAAAAGACTGAACCTAAAAATAAAAGATTGAAGCTTTACCTTAAGCAGAGGGTGTTCGGCGTCTAGGCTGGTGTCTTCCTCTTTGGACGACCACTCCTCCTTGGGCTTGAACAACGCCTTCCATAGCTTCTCCCGAGTAGTACTGTAGAGCTTGCGCACTGTGGGGGGGTCGTCGGACTTGTAGGCCCACATCGGTGTGGCCCGGATTTGGCAGGGGAGGAGGCGGCAACGAAGCATGACCTGGACCACATTGGTCAGGCCGATGTTCGCCTCCAGCATCTTTCCGATGCGTTCCTGCATCGCTTTCACCTCTATAGCCGACCCCCAGTCCAGGCCTTTCTTGATCCACGAGGCCAGCCTCGTGGGAGGGCCGGATCTGAATTCGGGAGGAGCCGCCCAATCTGCGGCACGTGGTTCGGTAATATAGAACCACTCCTTTTGCCAGGTCTTGATGGTTTCGATGAAGGTGCCCTCCGGCCATTGGACCCGAGGGAGCTTGCTGATCACCGCCCCCCACAGTCCGCATGCTGGCTGCTTACGGTCTTCGGCTTGACGTTGAAGACCTTCAGCCATAAGCCGAAGTGCGGCTGGACCCGCAGAAAGGCCTCACAGACGATGATGAAGGCCAATATGTGCATGATGGAGTTTGGGGGAAGATCATGGAAGTCCAACCCATAGAAGAACATCAGGCCCCTTACAAAGGGGTGCAACGGGAAGCTTAGTCCCCGAATGAAATGGGGGAATGAACACCACCCGCTCCCCGGGCTGTGGCATAGGGACTACTTGGCCCTCTTCGGGGGCGCGGTGGACGACATCGACCGGGAGGTAACCGGTGCGTTTCAGCTCCTGGATGTCATCCTCGGTGACGCACGACGCCTCCCACTTGCCTTGCGAGCCTGAACAGGCCATGGCCGTCCTCGGGGAAGAAGGGCGGGTGTTGGAGGAGGGGCTGAAGAAAGACTGGATCTGCGCGCTCGGGGCGAGGAGGGTTTGAGAAAGCGAATCTGCGAAGCATGGAAGGGCTGTGAAGATGTTTTTCCCCTTTTATGGAAGGCCGTAACACCAAGCGTCCCCTTACTGCGCCGTGAGCTGCGTCAGTTCCCGAAGCGACCGCCCCGTTAAGCGTGCGTGGGATAGCCCAAATCATTGATCATATACCGTGAAAGATGGAGCACGATCTTCATGTCGATTGAACGTGCCAATAAAAAGGCGGCCTCGAACCACGAATCGAGTTTTGTAACTGGTTAAGTGGCCATGACCCGTCTGAACCTTTCGTCAGGAAAGTTGTCAGGAAGGGTACTATTCACACTCGGGCGTTTGGGCTTCAAGGCTAAGCAAGTTATGTTCGGACAGCAAGGTGTCATCGGCGGCCGTGCTAAGGATGGCCGAAGCATGAAAGGGAGACATGAACTCGCCCCGCAAGCCAAACACTCTGGACGCGTGGAGCAGCTGATATCCTGAAGACCGGCGTTGGAGGCTAGTTCGGGGGCTACTGAGGGAGTTCGGGATTAAGGGGTCCTCGGGCCGTTGACTTATCTCTTATAGTCCGGCCCAGTGGGCAGCCTTATGGCATCTTCGGGAAAGCCGGACTGTGAAATGACCCTAGGCTTGTGGGGGAATATTCCGAAGGCTTGGTGTGTCCTCCAAGAAAGAATGGGCGTATCTATGCCCGGATGGAAACCGACCAGTTGTAACCCTAGGGACCCCTGGTGTCTATATAAACCAGGGGGCTTAGTTCGTAGAGAGACATCTCAACTCATTAGGGTTTATCTCGTTTGATCTCAAGGTAGATCTACTTTGTAACTTTCATACTCAATAAGACAACCAAGCAGGACGTAGGGTTTTACCTCTTCACGAGGGCCCGAACCTGGGTAAACACCGTATCCTTCGTCCCCTGTTACCATCGTTCCTAGATTCATAGTTCGGGACCCCCTACCGGAGATCCGCCGGTTTCGACACAGATAGTTGGCTTGTGCGGCGCTCTTGGCTATGAAAAGGTTCCACTTTGATTGCCAATTCAACTTCAACCAACAATGCATGACAGTGAAGCTTTTTTCTCCAACTTCTTGTACACCAAACAAGCACGAGAAGGCTACAAAATAATACATATCCGGCTAGTGAGCAGCAAAATAAAGGCATGTCCGCCAAGTGAGCAACAGAACAAAGCATATCCGGTTAGTGAGAAATAAAATAATGCATGTCCGATAGTGATCAACTTACTTGCTCGGTGATTTGTGCACCGCTAGGCCACAGTGTAATGAGATGCTTCAAGTGTTTGCAATACTTGGACACGACCTCTTGGATGGTGTACCATCGATGATTGAGGGACTTCTATTCACGGTTGCGGATAATTGCGTCGCAGGACGACGCAAAACACTTGTGTTCATGGAACCATACATGAATGTTGTTCCAAAAGGTTGTGTCCTTTTGCTCCGTGCCATGGAGAGGATTGAGGCTAGTGGCCAACTATGCATCGCACAATAGCTCATCCTCCCGCATGTTGAAGCTTTCTCCTCTGCCCTTCTTCTTCGGACCGCCAGTTGTATCAACCGGATCATCATCCTCCCCCTTCCCCTCCTCACCCTCCTCTTCCTCCTCCTCCCCCTTCGGTTGTTGTTGTCCGGGCGCCGCTGGTCTGGGTGTAGGACGGTTGCATGGCCGTATGGGTGTAGGACTGTTGTTGCTGGTAGTTGCCGGACTGCGAGTCTTCCACCTGTCCGTCCTCGCAAACTCCTCCTCCTCCTCCATCGCCATCATGGATGCTGTCGAGCATTCCCGGTCTGGATCGTAGTACACCGGATCCCCCGTTCTAGGCATTGTAGCGAATAGCGTGCGCGCACCTATCTGCTCCCCGTCCCCTGTCCGCGCCCGGGCGAGTTACATGGAAGAATACCCGGAGAAGAGTGGCGTCACATTTATGTCGACGATGAAAGGCACCTTACTGGCAGGGATTCCAAGCTGCTTGGCGGCTTAGTAGTACGGAGGCTTGTAATGCTTCGGCCACGGTGCCGTCTATACTGTGGGCGCGCCCGTCTGGCGACGTCCGCCACGACCACCACGATCGCCACGCCCGACGCCACCACCATGCCCATCGGCGGACAACCACTTCTTGATCTTCTTCTCCTTTGCGGCCTTCGCTTTGACACGACGATCATGCCGCGTAGCCGAGTTGACCTTTCAGGCGAGCGTGATGCCCGTACCCTCCGGCACCGATGCCTCCATCTCCGTCAGGTTCTCCGATGATTCCATGCGTCGGTGACGGAAGGAAGAAGAGGGTGGGTGGGAGAAAAAGAGAGGGAGTTGGGCGAAGAGCGGCAGGGGATGGAAGAAGAGAGTGAGGGGATTTTGGCGCGAAAACGTTGCGGGTTGCTACAAAAGCACGGGCTCCGTCTTCCTTTTGGGTGGGCCAGAGAGGCGAAAAGCGACGTTTCACGTGTACGGACTCACGCAAAGCCCTCACATTTGGTTCCGTTTTACGGGAGAAAGTGCGTCTGGACTGTCCTGCGGATCGATACAAGCCCGCGTTAGATGGCTTCCGTAGTCCAAACAGCGCGGTCTGAATATATGCAAACGGTTTATGGGTCGCCTTTGAAGATGCCCTCGCAACTCCAATGCGGATCATTAGATCGGAAACATCCGAATGAAACACAATCTCTCATACATAAGGGCAACTCCATCGTGCTCGGACATACCCAAATGAAACATAGTCTCTACTCCCTTTGATCCATGTAAGTGTCGCAGTTTTGAGTATATACTCCCTCTCTTCCGGTTTATGGGTTCAAATCTGAAATCTCATCAACCAAGGTGGATTGTGAGTGGATGTCACTAGTTTTAACTAGCGAATGAAATATTTCCCACTTTTTTATTCCCGAAGCGATAGTGTAGCACCCTTTCTCTCATTGGACTTGCATGATGCATGTAAAAACAGATGCATGCATAACCACTAATTTCCGTTCTCTTAACCCTATGAATTAAAAGTGGCGTGAGACTCAAATCATTTTAACTTAATTAGACTCAAAGTGAGCCTAATATAATGGAAATCTGAAAATTTTAATACATATAAACCGGAAAGGAGGGAGTATAATACATAAAGGCAACTCCAACACGGATCATCAAATCGGACACACTAAATGCCCACACACATGTCTAAAAACAGTTGTTAGTGGACGCTCTTTATTTTGGACACACTAAACATTCACAGACACGTTAAAAAACAGTTGGTTTTTTTTAACACAGTACAGACGTAAGCGCTCATATACACGCGCATACACTCACCCCTATGAACGCACACACGCACACCCTACCCCTATGAGCACCTCCGAGAGACTGAGCCGGCATATCATCTTGAAATTTACGAAGTCACCGTAGGCACCTCGTCGTCGACGGGAACGTCTCCTCCCACTGAATGCGCATCGCCGGAAATCCTGAAATAAATCCAGGAATAAATGCGAGCACCAGGATTTGAACCCTGGTGGGCTGGGGATACCACAGTCCCTCTAACCATCCAACCACAGGTTGGTTCGCGTTCAAAAACAGTTGGTGGATGCTCTTTATATGGCACACATTAAATGTCCGCGGACACGTCCAAAAACAGTTGATGGACGCCCTTTATTTCGCACACATTAAATGTCCGCGGACACATCTAAAAACAATTGATGGATGGACACTCTTTATTTTGGACACATTAAACATCCACCAACACGTCTGAAACAGTTAGTGGATGTTCTTTATTTTAGACACACTAAACGTTCACGGACATGTCCAAAGACAATTGTTTTTTTTTGCGTAGAAAAGGGAGTTTTATTCAATGTTTATAGAGTTACAGTCGAAAGGCAAAAGTTCCTCAATACATGGCGGTCCTTGGTGCAACCACACAGCTGTGGTTCGTTCCGTACGACTATAATTTGCCAACCGATCAGCCACTCTATTCTGGTTCCTACTGAGTTTCTGTGGAATAAACTCCCTGTAGTTTATCATAGATTTGATCTCTTGAATAAGATGTCCATAAGAAGAGCGTACCAGTCCATCATTAGAAAAAATGGACAGAGCCTCCATGGAATCCGACTGAATAATTACCAGCATGTCAGAATGCTGCAATGTGATAGCCATCCCCTGCATAATAGCATGAATCTCCGCTTCCAGGGCGTCATTGCAGTGAAACACATACCGGTAAGCAGCAAAAATAACAGATCCATCATGTCGCCGCAAAATCATGCCTGCCGCCGTGGAACCATCCTCCCCTGAAAAAGAACCGTCAACAGATAAAGCAACCTGGTCTTTGGTAGGAGGTGGCCAAGAACTAGGCGGATCAGGCTCCTTCTCCTTCGGCAGCTGCCAGCCATCAGAGAATGGCATTTTTCCTTTTAATATTTCATCAATGGTGTATCTACGTACGTCTCTGATAGACTTGAAATAACTGTCCAGATATTCAGCTGTAACTTGAAGAGATGGAACCACTTTGCCATGAGTCAGATCATTCCGGAGTTGCCAAATACGCCAAATTAGCATAATAACTCTATCTCGTTGGTCTGCAGTGCAGCAAAGCAACACATTAAGTAGCCATTCTTTGCCATTGTTGATTAGGACTTGATCCGTAGGTAGGGCCCAAACAGACCGCATGCAATCCCAAACACTTCGAGCATGACTGCAGGCCACCAGGGCATGAAAGCTATCCTCGTCCTCAACACCGCATAAACTACATGTACCTCGTGTAGTCAAATGGCGATAAACTTTATACGCCGCGGTAGCGAGTGCACCCGTCGCCGCCTTCCAAGCGGTTACTTTCATTTTCTGTGGTACAACAGAGCGCCATATAAGATTCCATATAGACCTCTCACCATTGGGATTTAGGCTAGACGCAGCACCGGCAAATTGAATATCATGTGGGTGGGTAGCCAGCCGGTAGGCGCTCTTAACCGTAAACCTCCCGGTCTTCTCCGGTTGCCATGCGAAGAAGTCCTGATTTTGCCTTGGTGAGGTTCGGATCTTCATAATTTCATGAACGTCCATAGGCCAGAAGTGTGCGTTGAGACGTGCAACATCCCAAGCTCCATTGTCATCAAGAAAATCCGAGACCCAATTAAATCGACAGTTTCTCTTCGGTGTAACA
Organism: Elymus sibiricus; assembly: GCA_039707655.1. Classification (NCBI taxonomy): domain Eukaryota; kingdom Viridiplantae; phylum Streptophyta; class Magnoliopsida; order Poales; family Poaceae; genus Elymus; species Elymus sibiricus. Next base: position 349,362,595 of record CM077669.1, on the reverse strand, counting down.
GGATGGAACGAAGGCCCCCGAGGAATCCAAGGGTCTCTCCAAGTCCTAATTAGAGAACCATCACCCACTCTCCATATAATACCTTTTTTAGTAGTTCCAAACCATGCTCAATTCCTTTCCAAACAGCAGAAGAATTCCCAGTAAATACTGTATCAAGAATATTCCCATTAGGAAAGTACTTTGCCTGCAGCAAACGTGCACACAGGCTATCTGGTGCATCAAGTAATCTCCAAGCCTGCTTTGCGAGCAGCGCTTGGTTGAATGCACGCATATCACGGAAACCCATACCTCCCTTGGACTTTGGCAAAATCATTTTATCCCAACTCAACCAAGCCATCTTGCGTTTTCCATTCTCCACACCCCACCAATATTGTCGCATAAGCCGCGTGAGATCATCACAAACTGATGCCGGTAGACGGAAGGCACTCATCACGTAGGTGGGGATAGCCTGAGCAACAGCCTTAATCAACAGTTCCTTACTCCCCGAGGACATATATTGTTCACTCCAGTCAACAAGTCTCTTTCTTAATAGAGCTTGAAACGTTTCGAACCTCCCTTTATGCATTCTCCCCTCAGGCACCGGGAGACCCAAATATTTTGGATCAAACACTTCTTGTGTAACTTCTAGGATAGATTTAACCTCCGCCGCCACCATAGGTAGACAATTGTCAGAAAAAAGGATGGAGCACTTAGAAGGGTTTATAAGTTGACCCGTTGATGAAGCATAAGTGTTCAACAAACCTTTTACCAACAAAGCCTGCTGCTGCGAGGCTTGAAAAAATAGCAAAGAATCATCCGCAAAAAGAAGATGTGATACAACTGGAGCTCTTCGACAAATTTTCACTCCTTCCAATCCCTCCTCCACCATCGACTTGTTGATCAACGCAGACAAGGCATCAGCAACAAATAGGAACAAAAAAGGGGACAATGGATCACCTTGGCGAAGACCACGAGAGGGGGTAAAAGATTCCAGTAACTTCCCATTGAACTTCACGGAATATTTAACTGAAGAGATGCATGCCATAATCCGAGAAACCCAAGCAGGAGAAAAACCCCATTTTAATAGGGCCTTCTCCAAAAATAACCAGTCTACTCGATCATACGCCTTTGAGAGATCCAGCTTGTACGCACATAACGGGGCAGCCCCATTATTCAAAGACTATATGTGGTGGATACACTCGAAGGCTATAATAGAATTATCCGAGATAAGCCTTCCCGGGATGAAAGCACTCTGGTTATGAGAAATCAGATCCGTAAGCAAAGGCCGTAACCTATTAACAATGCACTTGGAGACGATCTTATAAATAACATTACACATACTAATCGGTCAAAATTCCTTTAACTCCTTTGGGTGTGGAACCTTCGGAATTAAGACGATCGCTGTTTCATTCACACCATCCGGCATCACCCTGTTTCAAAGAATTCCAGGACGGCAGCAATAATCTCAACTTTAAGAGTAGCCCAATTACGCTGATAAAATCTTGCTGGAAACCCATCTGTACCTGGGGCCTTCAACGGACCAATCTGAAAAAGGGCGTCAGAAACTTCTTTCTCAGTATAGGGCGCACAAAGGATTTCATTCATCTCTTCCGTCACTCTGGAGGTAATACAATCAAGAACCACGTCAGGGAACAAAGTCGGGTCTTTTGTGTAGACCTCCTTGAAATAAGAGGCTGCCATACGCTCCATATCGGTAGGGGAATTGCACCACGTTCCGTCTACCTTCCGCAAACGCTGGATATGATTACGTCGTGCTCTCCAAACTGCCCGTCGAAAGAAATATTTAGTGTTTCGTTCCCCTTCCTTCAGCCAAGTGATACGAGAGCGTTGGAGCCAAAGCATCTCCTCCCTGTAGAGTAACTCATCTAATGTGTTCATTTTACTACGAATCAGGGCACGGTCAGCCGAACACAACTGAAGGTCATTCAGTTCAGCTCTCAACTTCTCAATGTCGCAAGTCACATGTCCAAATTTTTTGTTACTCCACTCTCGCAGACTAGCCATTAGCGCTTTGAGAGAACTCGCGACCTCTCCCAAATTACCCGCCGGCCTCCTCTTTTCCCACGCCTCCGCCACAACGTCAGGTAGGGTGGGGTGCCGCTCCCACATGATCTCATAGCGGGGTGGGGGTCGCTGCCTGCGTGTGTCATCAACTGAATCAAAATGAATAACCACTTGACAGTGGTCAGAACGTGATGATGCAAGGTGCAGCACTTGTGCTTTTGGGAAAAGCATAAGCCATGCATCATCAGCAACAGCGCGGTCTAAACGAACTTGGACATTGCAATCTCCAGCCTGGCCATTATTATATGTAAAAGGAATTCCGGAGAATCCAAGGTCTTCTACCTCGCAGACCATAAGGCAATCCCGAAACGCAGTCATCTGACTTTCTGATCTCAGGCACCGAGAAAGATGTTCATGCTGCCACAAGGCTTCGTTAAAATCACCACAGACCAACCAAGGATCTTGAGAAATCGCTCGAAGCCTGGTTAAATTATCCCACATCAACTGACGGTTCTCCACTCGCGGTTCTCCGTAAACGAAAGTTCCACGCCAATTCACGTCAGCATTATTATGAATCACTTGTACGTCAATATATCTAGCACATGAATCAAGCACTGTCACATTCAAAGATTCATCCCAGAAAAGGGCCAACCCACCACTTCGACCAACGCTGCTAACACCACAGAAACCCTTCAAACCGAGACGCCACTTCATTAATTCGCACACACTAAACGTGCGTGGACACGTTCACAAACAGTTGGTGGACGCTCTTGATCAAAGTAGGAGCTCAGCTCGGACAGGAATGTTGATCGATCTCGCAAGTATTTCCTCTGTCCAGAATTACAATTTTTACAGGGCTCCGTCCGGAATTACTAGAGGCAGTAGTAGTAATCAGCCAAAAACAGTTGGTGTACGCTTTTTATCCGAAATAAAAAAAAACGATCTAGAGGAAAAGGACATAGAAAATTAACGCTGTCTACTTCAACAGCCGGACGTGAACACGCCAGAGCAGCAGAGGCATGAAACTAGCCTATACTGGGCATGGACGCGTGAAGCTTGCATGCATGCACATCTTTTCCAGCTCCATCGATGAGTGCTCTAAACGACAGCTACATATACCCGTACTGCTCGTTCCATAGCTCACCATGCAGCTCCATCGACCACTCCACTCCTGCACTCCACTCCTGTTGCCAGGTAGCAAGAACGCACTAAAATGGATGCCCAGAACAAGGAGGTCGATGCCCTGGTCCAGAAGATCACCGGCCTCCACGCCGCCATCGCCGAGCTGCCGTCCCTCAGCCCATCCGCCGACGTCGACGCGCTCTTCACCGACCTGGTCACCGCGTGCGTCCCCCCGAGCCCCGTGGACGTGACCAAGCTCGGCCCGGAGGCACAGGAGATGCGGGAGGGCCTCATCCGCCTCTGCTCCGAGGCCGAGGGAAAGCTGGAGGCGCACTACTCCGACATGCTCGCCGCCTTCGACAACCCGCTCGATCACCTCGGCATGTTCCCCTACTATAGCAACTACATCAACCTCAGCAAGCTGGAGTACGAGCTCCTGGCGCGCTACATGCCCGGCGGCATCGCCCCGGCCCGCATCGCGTTCATCGGCTCCAGCCCGCGTCGCGTTCATCGGCCCCGGCCCGCTGCCGTCCCATCTTCGTCTGTTTTTTTTCATCTCCCCTCCCACCTTCATCTGGTTTTTTTCCGTCTCACTTCCCACCTTCGTCCGGTTTTTTCCGTCTCTCCCACCATCATCTATTTTGTTTGGGTTTTTCCGCCTCACATCCCACCACTCCCTCCCATTGGATTTTTTCTTCTTCCAACTAAAAAACCAAATCTCTACTCCTAAAGGAAAATAATACGGAAGTAATCCTGTCTTTCTAAAATTGGATGCAATCTTATTAAATCGATTGGCTCATTATGAGTGTCATGGAAAATGCGTCAAATCTCTCGTGAGGGAAGGAATCTTGATGCAATCCCCTCTTTCCAAATATCGGGACGCAATCTGATTAGATTGATTGACACTCCCTCAACGCCATGCCAAGATGCAGCAAATCTCTTCCGAGGGAAAGAATTCTAAAGCCATCATTTGTTTCCTAAAATCCAGTGCAATCTTATTAAATTGGTTGACTCTTTATGAGTGTCATGAGCAAATGCATCAAACCTCTCCGGAGGAAAATAAAATCAGACGCAATCCCCGCTTTCCTAAAGTCGAGACTCTCCCTCAATGCCATGCCAGGAGAGGAGAAAAAGGAGCGCCACCTATAAATTGATTAGATTGATGCGGAGAACCGCAGGGCCACGCGGTGCCGGACGGATACTCCGATGCGGAGGTGTGCAAGGGCGCGCTTGCCGCATGCTGGAAGGGCAAGCTCGGGCTAGGGGAGGAGCGGCGCTACGTCCTCTGCCTCACCACCCTGGCGGTGGATGTTCAGCGTGGGTCGGTGGCCGGTGGCCGAGCTTGGCCAAGAGCGCACATGGCACCGGCTCAAAGACGATCATGGGTGGTGACCAGACGATGATCATGGGTGGTGGGGGTATGGGATGACGGTGGCCTACCCTAGTCTCTTCTCCATGCGTCGCTGCCCCATGGTCCCCATCAACTCCTAGCCAGAGGCGGCCTCCTGGACCCTCATCTCCGTGTGGTGTATCCTCTCAGCTTCTCCACGTGAATAAGAATAATATTGTGCTCTTCTTTCGATCAAAATGGTTGGGAGTGTTCGTTTGTGCTGTGATGGACGCTGGATGGTGCCTCAGGTAGTCTCGGCTCTTGAGACATCGTCCCCCGGTCGCACATCGATGATTCTGCATCTCAGGTACCCATTTTCTTAGGGGAAGCACATTATTTTAATCCTCAATTAGAATTTTGTTTGATTAACCCAGGTTTATTTTTTAGGATATCCGATCGATCGGTCCAATCTTGCTCTTTTACAGGAAACAGTTGGTGATTTATCTACTGAAATTCTTTTTGTTCTTTTTCGAAGGTAATTTTTTCTGTTCTTGCTTCTACTCAATCCATTTGTGTTACGAAGATGTGGACGAGTCACTCATTTGGCGCTCCTTACTCAGATTGATTGGAGCAAAGGAATGGCAGTGGCAGGAGGAGGAGCCGACAACGTTCGATGACGGGGCGGCAAACAAGATGTTTCTTATCACCCTCCTTAACTATTCCGTTGAGAAGAGACACGAAATGTAAGCATGGTAAGTGGACTATGTTGTTAGGTATGGCAACCAGGTGTAGATGCACTAGAGAAGTGAGAGGAGTTCCAATTTGATCATGAGGCTTAGCATTCGTTGAGGTAAAATTATACCATGTATCTGTCCTCAATGATTCACTTTCCATTGTAGCTTCGATGTTGTACACGATCAACTAGGCCTTCTCTAATCAGAGTTTCCACACACATTATATGGCACTGCTGGAACTCAGGTTGCATCCCGTCATTACCTCTTCAAAATTTTAATAAGACGGTGGCCTACCGCAGTCTCCTCTCCATGTGTCACTGCCCCACGGTCCCCATCAACTCCTTGCCAGAGGCGGCCTCCCAGATCCTCATCTCCATGTGGTGTACCCTCTCGGCCTCTCAATAATAATATTGCACTCTTCTTTCGATCAAAATGGTTGGGAGTGTTCGTTCGTGCTGTGATGGACGTTGGATGGCGCCGCCGGTAGTCTCGGCTCTTGGGACATCGCCTCTTGGTCGCACATCGATAATTCTGCATCTCAGGTGTCCATTTTCTTAGGGGAAGTGTATTATTTTCTCCCCAATTAGGATTTTGTTTGATTAAACTGTAGCAACCCGACCCAAATGGATCGGTGCCTCTGTGCTTTCTGTGCCATCCCTTGATCAGTATGCTCGCACACACAGTACTTCGATGAAATAACATAACTGTTGGAAATATGCCCTAGAGGCAATAATAAAATAGTTATTATCATATTTCCTTGTTCATGATAATCGTTTATTATCCATGCTATAATTGTATTGATTGGAAACTCAGATACATGTGTGGATACATAGACAAAACGGTGTCCCTAGTGAGCCTCTACTGGCCACTAGCTCGTTGATCAAAGATGGTTAAGGTTTCCTGACCATGGTCATGAGTTGTCATTTGATAATGGGATCACATCATTAGAAGAATGATGTGATGGACAGAGACCCAACCGTAAGCATAGCATTTGATCGTTCTAGTTTATTGCTACTGCTTTATCCATGTCAAGTATCTGTTCGACCATGAGATCATGCAACTCCCGGACACTGGAGGAATGCCTTGTGTGTATCAAACTTCACAACGTAACTGTGTGACTATAAAGGTGCTCTATAGGTATCTCCGAGGGTGTCTGTTGGGTTGGCGTGAATCGAGACTGGGATTTGTCACTCCGTATGACGGAGAGGTATCTCTGGGCCCACTTGGTAATACAGGATCACAAGAAGCTTGCAAGCAATGTGACTAAGGAGTTAGTCACGGGATCTTGTATTACGAAACGAGTAAAGAGACTTGCCGATAATGAGATTGAACTAGGTATGAAGATACCGACGATCGAATCTCGGGCAAGTAACATACCGATGGACAAAGGGAACTGTATACGGGATTGATTGAATCCTTGACATCGTGGTTCGACCGATAAAGATCTTCGTAGAATATGTAGGAACCAATATGGGCATCCAGGTCCTGCTATTGGTTATTGACCGTAGAGGTGTCTCGGTCATGTCTGCATAGTTCTCGAACCGCAGGGTGTGCACACTTAACGTTCAGTGACGATTTGGTATTGTTGAGTTATATATGTTGGTGACCGAAAGTTGTTCAGAGTCCTGGATGAGATCCCGGACGTCACGAGGAGCTCCGGAATGGTCCGGAGGTAAAGATTTATATATAGGAAAGTGGTATTCGGGTTCTGGAAAGGTTTCAAGTGTTTTCGGTAGTGTACAGGGAGTGCCGAAAGGGTTCCGGGGGTCCACCGGGAGGGGCCCACCCCCCCGGGGGTCACATGGGCCCAAGAGGTGGCGCACTAGCCCCTGGTGGGCTGGGCAGCCGACCACTATAGGGGCCCATGTGCCCTAGGTGGTAGGTGGGAGGTGCCTTGGGAGGGAGGGACTCCTCCCTAGGGCGCCCATCTCCCTTGTGGGAGGTGGACTCCTCCCCCTTTGGCCGACCGACCCTTCTTGGAGGAGGGGCTAGGGCCGGCGCCCCACCTACCCCTCCTCCTTTATATAGAGAGGGAGAGGGAGGGCAGCCACACCCAAGCCACAGCGCAACCCTTTCTCTCTCCCTCTAGATCGTTTTCTCCTCTAGATCGTTTTCCCCTCTAGATCGGTTTCGGTAGTGCTTGGCGAAGCCCTGCCGGAACAGCTCCACCACCACCGCCGCCATGTCGTCGTGCTGCCGGAGATCTCATCTACCTCTCCGCCCTCGCTTGCTGGATCAAGGAGGCGGAGACGTCATCGAGTTGTACGTGTGCTGAACGCGGAGGTGCCGTCCGTTCGGCGCTAGATCGGAACGGATCAAGATTGGATTGGGGGACGGATCGTGATTGGATCGCGAAGACGTTCGAATACACCAATCGCGTTTCTTAACGCTTTCTGCTTAGCGATCTACAAGGGTATGTAGATGCACTCCCCCTCTCATAGCTGTTGATCTCCATAGATAGATCTTGCGTGTTCGTAGGAATTTTTTTGTTTCCCATGCAACGTTCTCCAACAGTGGTATCAGAGCTAGGTCTATGCGTAAATAACATGCACGAGTAGAACACAAAAGAGTTTGTGGGCATTGATGTTCAGATTGCTTACTTCCTTAGTCTTATCTTGATTCGGCGGTATTGTGGGATGAAGCGGCTCGGACCAACCTTACTTGTCCACGTACGAGAGACCGGTTCCATCGACTGACATGCACTTGTTGCATAAAGATGGCTGGTGATACGTCTCCAACATATCTATAATTTTTTATTGTTCCATGCTATTATATTATCATTCTTGGATGTTTTATAATCATTTTATAGCAACTTTATATCATTTTTTGGGACTAACCTATTGACATAGTGCCTAGTGCCAATTGCTGTTTTTTGCTTGTTTTTTACTTTGCAGAATATCAGTACCAAACGGAGTCCAATTGCCACAAAATTTTTTGGAGATTTTTTGGACCAGTAGACAACTTGGGAGCAAAGGAAGTACCTGGGGGAGGCCCGTGGGGCCCACGATACACCAGGGCGCGCCAGAGGCCCCTCGCACACCCTGATGTATCGTGGGGCCCACGGAGGTCTTTTTCACCGCCTCTCACCTCTATAAATCCTCAGAAATTCCAGAAACCCTAGAGGAGGAGACAAAACACAATTCCAGCCGCCACAAGTTCCAGAACCACGAGATCCAATCTAACACCATCACGGAGGTGTTCATCATCCTCATTGGTGCCTCTCCGGTGATGCGTGAGTAGTCCACCATAGACCTACGGGTCCGTAGGCAGTAGCTAGATGGCTTCCCCTCTCTCTTTTGATTCTCAATACAATGGTCTCTTGGAGATCTATTTGATGTAATGATTTTTTGCAGTGTGTTTGTTGGGATCCGATGAAGTTTGAGTTCATGATCAGTTTCTATCCATGAATATTATTTGAGTCTTCATTGATCTCTTATATGCATGATTATTTATAGCCTCGTATTTCTTCTTCGAATCTTTGGTTTAGTTAGGCCAACTAGATCGATTTTTCTTGCCATGGGAAGAGGTGTTTTGTGATGGGTTCGATCTTGCGGTGTCCTCTCCCAGTGATAGAAGGGGCAGCAAGGCACGCATGTATCGTTGCTATTAAGGATATCAAGATGGGGTCTATTCCTACATGAATAGATCTTGTCTACATCATGTCATCGTTCTTATTGCATTACTCCGTTTCTCCATGAACTTAATACACTAGATGCATCCTGATAGCGGTCGATTTGTGGAGTAATAGTAGTAGATGCAGAATTGTTTCGGTCTACCAATCTTGGACGTGATGCCTATATATTGATCATTGCCTTGGATATCGTCATGATTATTTGATCTTCTATCAATTGCCCAACAGTAATTTGTTTACCCACCGTGTGCTATTTTCTTGAGAGAAGCCACTAGTGAAATCTACGCCCCCCGGGTCTACTCTTTTAATATATTGTTTTCGGATCTATCTTTTTCCGCATTATTTTTCAGATCTATTATTATAAAAACCCAAAAATACCTTGCTGCACTTTTTATTTGCATCTTTTATTTTGTGTTCTTGTGCGATCTTTTATCCAATATCATACAAACCAATCTATCTTTTTACCGTGGAGAGATTGACAACCTCTCTTACGCGTTGGGTTGCAAGTATTTGTTCTTTGTGTGCAGGTACCTTTACATAGTGTTGCTTGGTTCTCCTACTGGTTCGATGACCTTGGTTTCATAACTGAGGGAAATACTTACCGTAGCTGTGCTGCATCATCCCTTCCTCTTTGGGGAAATACCAACGCAGTCTCAAGCCACGTCAAAGGAATTTCTGGCGCCGTTGCTAGGGAGACATCATCAACACCTATCAGGTTCCTAATCACGAATCTCATCTCTCCTTGTAATTTACATTATTTTCCATTCGCCTCTTGTTTTCATCTCCCCCACTTCACAAAAGTTTGTCGTTTTATTCGTCCTCTTTTTCGTTTGCCTTTTTCTCGCCAGATCTATTGTCTGCTTACCTTGTTGCTATGACTAGCATCACTACCCCCCCCCCCTTTGTCACCAGATTTTGAAGTTCTATACTTCAAGCAAAAACAAGGGGAAAATCTGAAAGATGCTTTCTATAGGTTAATGGAATCCTATCGCATTTGCAATATAAAGGGGGATGCAAAAATTTTGCTTCGAAATTTTGGAGGGGATATTGGGGGTTCCTCCACCAAAAAAGGGGTTTTATTTTACACAAGAATGGGTTCAAATTTTAGACAAATTGGGTGATTTAAATAAACATTTGGCCGAGTTGCAAAAATATAATGAACCTCTTAAACATATTAGTGGAAACCTCAATCGCATGAATACTTTGATTACTCTTTGCAATAAGCGTTTTGATATTTTAGATCTCAAGATGGTCTCTTTTCCTGAAAATTGGGGAAGCGTAAAGAGCCTCCCGGGTTTGAGAAAGCCATCACAAAGGTGGCAAAAACTAAAGATGACAACACTTGAATCTATGCATTATGCCTAGCTAGGGGCATAAAACGATAGCGCTTGTTGGGAGGCAACCCAATGAATAAAATTTATTTTTACCTCTTTCTTTCTGTTCTTGAGTGTTGACACAATTATGCTACTGTTATGATTGTGTTTTTATGTTTTAATTAGTGTTTATGCCAAGTAAAGCCTTTGGGATCATGTTGGGTGATAGTTGATTTGATCGTGTTGAAAAACAGAAACTTTTGCGTCCAGTAGCAGAATTTTGGAAATTAACAAAAGCGACAAAAAATTCTGAATTTTTCACGCGAGATTGATATACAAATTGCCTACGTTTTCCTAATTTCTCGGAATTTTTGGAGTTACAGATGTATGGTTAGAGTACAGATTACTACAGACTGTTCTGTTTTTGAGAGATTCTGTTTTCGTTGCATTGTGTGCTTATTTTGATGAATCTATGGTTTGTATTGGAGGGTATAAGCCATGGTAAGGTTAGAATACAGTAGATATAATGCAATAATATAATATGAATGAGTTTGCAACAGTACTTAGAGTGGTGATTTGCTTTATTATACTAATGGATCTCACGAAGGTTTTGTTAAGTTTTGTGTGATTGAAGTTTTCAAGTTTTTGGTGAGATCACGATGGATGAAGGAATACGGAGTGAAAAGAGCCTAAGCTTGGGGATGCTATGGCACCCCAAGATAATATCCAAGGAGAAACAAGCAACTAAGCTTGGGGATGCCCCGAGTGGCATCCCCTCTTTCTTCTAACGACCATCGGTATTTTACTTGGAGCTATATTTTTATTCGTCACATATCATGAGTTTTGCTTGGAGCGTCTTCTATTATATGAGTTTGTGCTTGATTTTCTTTTTAGTTTGTCACAAGTATCCTTGCAGGACACACCTATTTGAGAGAGCCAAAATTATGCTATGATTTGTTAGAATTGGTCTATATGCTTCACTTAAATTTTGTGAGCTATGGAATTGCTCTAGTGCTTCACTTATTTCTTTTTGAGCACGGTGTGCTTTAATTTTTTTAAGAAATCCTCTCATGCTTCACTTATATTATTTTGAGAGATGAAATTTTTATGCTCATGTTCTTCACTTAAATTTATTTGAGCTTGTGAAAAGCAATGGCAATATATGAAACTAGTCCCGAAGTGATAGATATTCAAGAGGGATATAATAAAAAATTTCATGAAGATCATTGGACAAATTAAACTTGATTCCTTGTAATAGTTTTGAGACATGATGATGGTAATATGTGAGTCATGTTGGTGAGTAATTATGCTTTAGTAAGAATATTGGTGTTAAGGTTTGTGATTCCCTATGCAAGCACGAAAGTCAATAGTTATGCAATGAAATTACATCCTACTTGTGGTGCATTATTTGGTGTTAATTATGCTTAATGATCGTTTATGTGAATTTTCGTTTCTTGGTTGGTTGCTTCTCAATCTATTTGCTTGCGTCCACTTGTACTAAGTAGAAATACGACTTGTGCATCCAAAATCCTTGAACCCAGTTTTTCCATATGAGTCCACCATACCTACCTATATGCGGTATTTCCGTGCCGTTCTAAGCAAATTTGTATGTGCCATCTCTAATTTTCAAAATGAATTTCCTTTTTGTGTGCTCGTACCGCTCATGAAGCGGCAGGGGGTGGCCAATATTTTTCCATGCTAGATGTGTTATTCTCAAGATGAGTGTTTATTCACTTGTCATTGCACGAGAGTACGACAATAATAGGGATGCCCAGTCCCGAAATGAAAAAGATTTACTGTATGTTGTGAAATAATAAATTCCTTGGAAAGTGTTGGTATGGAAGGCATCCGTGGATACGGCTAGCCATGGATTGTGAAAGAATGGTGGAAAAAGGAATAAAATTTATTTTATGTTTGAGAACCGCCTATGATGTATCTAGCATGGAAAGTATTGAGAACTACTCGGTCATTTTCGTTGACAGGAAAAGCATGCCTCTCAATTTTTTTATCTCTCAATTTAAGCTTTGAGCTCTGGCACCTCTACAAATCCCTACTTCCCTCTACGAAGGGCCTATCTATTTACTTTATGCAATTTTTACTTTTATTTGAGTCTCCATCTTCTCTTATAAAGCACCAACTAGGGGGCACTATGATCATACTTGTGAACTGGGTGTAGCTAATATTCGAGTGTGTCATTGAATGGATCGATGATTGAGCATGATGGGCTAGGGATAACTTTCTTTAGTGTTGATATTTTGAAAGACATGGTTGCTTGTTGGTATGCTTGAGTATTAAAGTCTTCATGTCAAAACTAGACTCTTGCTTTGAACCATCTAAAAGTCCAAATGTCCATGCTACAAAAGAAAAGAATATGTGGTGAACATGTTTGGCAGCATTCCACATCAAATATTCTGTTTTTATCATTTACCTACTCGAGGACGAGCAGGAATTAAGCTTGGGGATACTGATACGTCTCTAACGTATCTATAATTTTTGATTGTTCCATGCTGTTATATTATCATTATTGGATGTTTTATAATCATTTTATAGCAACTTTATATCATTTTTCGGACTAACCTATTGACATAGTGCCCAGTGCCAGTTGTTGTTTTTTGCTTGTTTTTTACTTCGCAGAATATCAGTACCAAACGGAGTCCAATTGCCACGAAACTTTTTGGAGATTTTTTTGGACCAGAAGACAACTTCGGAGCCAAGGAAGCACCTAGGGGGAGGCCCGTGGGGCCCATGATACACCAGGGCACGCCAGAGGCCCCTGGCGCGCCCTGATGTATCGTGGGCCCCACAGAGGCCTTTTCCACCGCCTCTCAGCCCAATAAATCCCCAGAAATTCTAGAAACCATAGAGGAGGAGACGAAACACAATTTCAGCCGCCGCAAGTTCCATAACCACGAGATCCAATCTAACACCATCATAGAGGGGTTCATCATCCTCATTGGTGCCTCTCCGATGATGCGTGAGTAGTCCACCATAGACCTACGGGTCCGTAGGCAGTAGCTAGATGGCTTCCTCTCTCTCTTTTGATTCTCAATACAATGGTCTCTTGGAAATCTATTTGATGTAATGACTTTTTGCGGTGTGTTTGTTGGGATTCGATGAAGTTTGAGTTCATGATCAGTTTCTATCCATGAATATTATTTGAGTCTTCTTTGATCTCTTATATGCATGATTATTTATAGCCTCGTATTTCTTCTTCGAATCTTTGGTCTAGTTAGGCCAACTAGATCAAATTTTCTTGCCATGGGAAGAGGTGCTTTGTGATGGGTTTGATCTTGCGGTGTCCTCTCCCAGTGACAGAAGGGGTAGCGAGGCACGCATGTATCTTTGCTATTAAGGATAACAAGATGGGGTCTTTTCCTACATGAATAGATCTTGTCTACATCATGTCATCGTTCTTATTGCATTACTCCATTTCTCCATGAACTTAATACACTAGATGCATCCTGGATAGCGGTCGATGTGTGGAGTAATAGTAGTAGATGTAGAATCGTTTCGGTCTACTAATCTTGGACGTGATGCCTATATATTTATCATTGCCTTGGATATCGTCATGATTATTTGATCTTATATCTATTGCCCAACAGTAATTTGTTTACCCACCGTGTGCTATTTTCTTGAGAGAAGCCACTTGTGAAATCTACGGCCCCCGGGTCTACTCTTTTAATATATTGCTTTCCGATCTATCTTTTTCCATATTTGTTTTCAGATCTATTATTCCAAAAACACAAAAATACCTTGCTGCACTTTTTATTTGCATCTTTTATTTTGTGTTCTTGTGCGATCTATTTATCCAATATCATACAAACCAATCTATCTTTTTACCGTGGAGAGATTGACAACCTCTCTTACGCGTCGGGTTGCAAGTATTTGTTCTTTGTGTGTAGGTACCGCTTACATAGTGTTGCTTGGTTCTCCTACTGGTTCGATAACCTTGGTTTCATAACTGAGGGAAATACTTACCGTAGCTGTGCTGCATCATCCCTTCCTCTTTGGGGAAATACTGACGCAGTCTCAAGCCACGTCAGCTGGTGGGTGTCTGTCTCTCCCAGTTTAGTTGAATCGGATTCAATAGAGGCGGTCCTTGTAGAAGGTTAAATAGCAACTTGAATATCACCGTTGTGGCTTTGCGTAGGTAAGAACAGTTCTTACTAGTTGCCCATAGCAGCCACGTAAAACTTGCAACAACAATTCAGAGGACGTCTAACCTGTTTTTGCAGGGCATGTTGTGATGTGATATGGCCAAAGACATGATCTGATATATGTGATGTATGAGATGATCATGTTTTGTATAGATTATCACGACTTGCATGTCGATGAGTACGGCAACCGGCAGGAGCCATAGGGTTGTCTTTAATTATTTTCGCTATTTTTGCTTTACTTTACTGCTATGAGTTAGCAATAGTTGTAGAAGCAATAGTTGGCGCGACAACCACATGACGACACGATGATGGAGATCATGGTGTCATGCCGGTGATGATGGAGATCATGCCGGTGCTTTGGAGATGGAGATCAAAGGCACAAGACGATGATGGCCATATCATTTTACTTATATGATTTGCATGTGATGTTTATCCTATTTTTGCATCTTATTTTGCTTAGAACGACGGTAGCATTATAAGATGATCCTTCACTAAAATTTCAAGATAAATTGTGTTCTCCCTGAGTATGCACCGTTGCGAAGGTTCGTCGTGTCGAAGCACCTCGTGATGATCGGTGTGATAGACTCTATGTTCGCCTACAACGGGTGGAAGCCAGATTTACACACGCGGAATGCTTGGGTTAAACTTGACGAGCCTAGCATGTACAGACATGGCCTCGAAACACAGGAGACCGAAAGGTCGAACACGAGTCATATAGTACTTATGATCAACATGGAGATGTTCACCATTGAAACCACCTCATCTCACGTGATGATCGGACTTGGGTTGGTGGATTTGGATCATGTTACTCTTAGACAACATGAGGGATGTTGATATGAGTGGGAGTTCTTTAGTAATATGATTAAATTGAACTTATTATCATGAACATAGTCTAAAGTTGTCTTTGCAAAATTATGTTGTAGATCAATGGCTCGCGTAGTAGCTCCCCTGAATTTAAATGTGTTCCTAGAGAAAGCTAAGTTGAAAGATGATGGAAGTAACTATGCGGACTGGGTCCATAATCTGAGGATTATCCTCACGGTTTTGGCAAAGGCTTATGTCCTTGATGCGCTGCTTGGTGTGCCATCCCCTCCAGCGTCATCTGTGGACGTTGTGAACGCCTGGCAGGCACGTTCTGATGACAACTCTATAGTTCAGTGCGCCATGCTGTACGGCTTAGAATCGGGACTTCAAAAGCGTTTTGAACGCCATGGAGCATATGAGATGTTCCAAGAGTTGAAGATAATATTTCAAGCAAATGCCTGGATCGAGAGGTATGAGACCTCCGATAAGTTCTTCGCCTGCAAGATGGAGGAGAATAGTTCTGTCAGTGAGCACCTACTCAGAATGTCTGGGTACTACAACCGTTTGAATGATTTGGGAGTCCAGCTTCCGCTCGAAACAGTCACTGACAGAATTCTCCAGTCACTGCCACCTAGCTTCAAAGTCTTCGTGATGAACTATAATATGCAAGGGATGGAAAAGTCTGTCTCTGAGCTGTTCGCGATGCTGAAAGTCACGGAGGTAGAAATCAGAAAGGAGCATCAAGTGTTGATGGTGAATAAAACCACTAGTTTCGAGAAAGGCAAGGGAAACAAGGGAAACTTCAAGAAGTGTGGCAAGCAAGTCGTCGCTCCCGTGAACAAACCCAAGGCTGGACCCAAGCCTGAGACTGAGTGCTTCTATTGCGAGGGGACTGGCCACTGGAAGCAAAATTGCCCCAAGTACCTGGTTGATAAGAAGGCTGGCAACGTCAACAAAGGTATATTTGATATACATGTTATTGATGTGTACCTCACTAACTGTCGTAGCAGTGCCTGGGTATTTGATGCCGGTTCGGTTGCTCATATTTGTAACTCGAAACAGGAACTGCGGAATAAACGGAGGCTGGCGAAGGATGAAGTGATGATGCGCGTCGGAAATGGTTCCAAGGTTGATGTGATCGTCGTCGGCATGCTCGCTCTTCAATTACCATCGGGATTAGTAGTAAACCTAAATAATTGTTATTTGGTACCTGCGTTGAGCATAAACATTATATCTGGATCTTGTTTATTGCGAGACTGCTATTCATTTAAATTAGAGAATAATGGTTGTTCTATTTATATGAGTAACATCTTTTATGGCCATGCACCCAATGTGAATGGTTTATTCTTGTTGAATCTCGATAGTAGTGATACACACATTCATAACATTGATGCCAAAAGATGCAAAGTTAATAATGATAGTACCACTTTCTTGTGGCACTGCCACTTAATTCACATTGGTGTAAAACGCATGAAGAAGCTCCATGTTGATGGACTTTTGGAATCACTCGATTTTGAATCGCTTGATACATGCGAACCATGCCTCTTGGGCAAGATGACGAAAACCCCATTCTTCGGTACAATGGAGCGAGCAAGTGACTTGTTGGAAATCATACATACTGATGTGTGCGGTCCGATGAGTGTTGAGGCGTGCGGTGGATATCATTACTTTCTTACATCCACTGATGATTTAAGTAGATATGGGTATATTTACTTAATGAAGCACAAGTCTGAAACATTTGAAAAGTTCAAAGAATTTCAGAGTGAAGTAGAAAATCATCGTAACAAGAAGATAAAGTTTCTACGATTTGATCGTGGTGGAGAATATCTGAGTTATGAGCTTGGTATGCATTTGAGACAGTGTGGAATTGTTTCACAACTTACTCCACCTGGAACACCACAGCGTAATGGTGTGTCTGAGCGTCCTAATCGTACTCTATTGGATATGGTGCGATCTATGATGTCTCTCACTGATCTGCCACTATCGTTTTGGGTCATGCATTGGAGACAGCCGCATTCACGTTAAATACTGCACCATCAAAGTACGTTGAGACGACACCGTATGAATTATGGTTTGGCAAGAAACCTAAGTTATCGTTTCTTAAAGTTTGGGGCTGTAACGCTTATGTGAAAAGGCTTCAACCTGATAAGCTCGAACCCAAAGCAGACATTTGCGTCTTCATAGGTTACCCTAAGGAAATAGTTGGGTATACCTTCTATCTCAGATCCAAGGGCAAAGTGTTTGTTGATAAGAACGGGTCCTTTCTCGAGAAAGAGTTTCTCTCGAAAGAATTGAGTGGGAGGAAGGTAGAACTTGATGAGGTTATTGAACCGTCAGGTAGCAAGATGCTGAAAGATGTTTCTGCAGCACCTACACCAAATGAAGAGGAAGCTAATGATGATGATCATGAAACTTCAGATCAAGTTACTACTGAGCCTCATAGGTCAACAAGGAATCGTACCGCCCGTGAGTGGTATGGCAATCCTGTCTTGGAGGTCATGTTGTTAGACAACAGTGAACCTACGAGCTATGAAGAAGCGATGGTGGGCCCGGATTCCAACAAATGGCTAGAGGCCATGAAATCCGAGATAGGATCCATGTATGAGAACAAAGTGTGGACTTTGGAGGACTTACCATATGACCGTAAGGCCATACAAAATAAATGGATCTTTAAGAAAAAGACGGACGCGGATGGTAATGTCACCGTCTATAAATTAGCTTGACTTGTTGCAAAAGAGTTTTCACAAGTTCAAGGAGTTGACTACGATGAGACTTTCTCTCCCGTAGCGATGCTTAAGTCCGTCAGGATTATGTTAGCAATAGCTGCATTTTTAGATTATGAGATCTCGCAGATGGATGTCAAAACAGCATTCCTTAATGGTTTCCTTAAGGAAGAGTTGTATATGATGCAACCAGAAGGTTTTGTCGATCCTAAAAATGCTGACAAAGTGTGCAAGCTCCAGCAATCCATTTATGGAATCCTATCGCATTTGCAATCTAAAGGGGGATGCAAAGATTTTGCTTCGGATTTTTTACATAGGATTAGCTTTGCATCATAGAGAACTCTTGGATTTTGCTGCTAAAGAGAACTTTATTGAGCTTGATGCCAATACCGCTTACGAAATTTTGGAGGGGATATTGGGGGTTCCTCCACCAAAAAGGGGTTTTCTTTTACACAAGAATGGGTTCAAATTTTAGACAAATTGGGTGATTTACATAAACATTTGGCCGAGTTGCAAAAATATAATGAACCTCTTAAACATATTAGTGGAAACCTCAATCGCATGAATACTTTGATTACTCTTTGCAATAAGCGTTTTGATATTTTAGATCTCAAGATAGTCTCTTTTCCTGAAAATTTGGGGAAGCATAAAGAGCCTCCCAAGTTTGAGAAAGCCCTCACAAAGGTGGCAAAAACTAAAGATGACAACACTTGAATCTATGCATTATGCCTAGCTAGGGGCATAAAACGATAGCGCTTGTTGGGAGGCAACCCAATGAATAAAATTTATTTTTACCTTTTTCTTTCTGTTCTTGAGTGTTGACACAATTATGCTACTGTTATGATTGTGTTTTTATGTTTTAATTAGTGTTTATGCCAAGTAAAGCCTTTGGGATCATGTTGGGTGATAGTTGATTTGATCGTGTTGAAAAACAGAAACTTTTGCGTCCAGTAGCAGAATTTTGGAAATTAACAGAAGCGACAAAAAAATTCTGATTTTTTCACACGAGATTGATATACAAATTGCCTACGTTTTCCTAATTTCTCGGAATTTTTGGAGTTACAGAAGTATGGTTAGAGTACAGATTTCTACAGACTGTTCTGTTTTTGACAGATTCTGTTTTCGTTGCATTGTGTGCTTATTTTGATGAATCTATGGTTTGTATTGGAGGGTATACGCCATGGTAAAGTTAGAATACAGTAGATATAATGCAATAATATAATATGAATGAGTTTGCAACAGTACTTAGAGTGGTGATTTGCTTTATTATACTAACGGATCTCACGAAGGTTTTGTTAAGTTTTGTGTGATTGAAGTTTTCAAGTTTTTGGTGAGATCACGATGGATGAAGGAATAAGGAGTGAAAAGAGCCTAAGCTTGGGGATGCTATGGCACCCCAAGATAATATCCAAGGAGAAGCAATCAACTAAGCTTGGGGATGCCCCGAGTGGCATCCCCTCTTTCTTCTAACGACCATCGGTATTTTACTTGGAGCTATATTTTTATTTGTCACATATCATGAGTTTTGCTTGGAGCGTCTTCTATTATATGAGTTTGTGCTTGATTTTCTTTTTAGTTTGTCACAAGTATCCTTTCTGGACACACCTATTTGAGAGAGCCAAAATTATGCTATGATTTGTTAGAATTGCTCTATATGCTTCACTTAAATTTTTTGAGCTATGGAATTGCTCTAGTGCTTCACTTATTTCTTTTTGAGCACGGTGTTCTTTAATTTTTTTAAGAAATTCTCTCATGCTTCACTTATATTATTTTGAGAGATGAAATTTTTATGCTCATGTTCTTCACTTAAATTTATTTGAGCTTGTGAAAAGCAATGGCAATATATGAAACTAGTCCCGAAGTGATAGATATTCAAGAGGGATATAATAAAAACTTTCATGAAGATCATTGGACAAATTAAACTTGATTCATTGTAATAGTTTAGAGAAATGATGATGGTAATATGTGAGTCATGTTGGTGAGTAATTATGCTTTAGTAAGAATATTGGTGTTAAGGTTTGTGATTCCCTATGCAAGCACGAAAGTCAATAGTTATGCAATGAAATTACATCCTACTTGTGGTGCATTATTTGGTGTTAGTTATGCTTAATGATCGTTTATGTGAATTTTCGTTTCTTGGTTGGTTGCTTCTCAATCTATTTGCTAGCGTCCACTTGTACTAAGTAGAAATACGACTTGTGCATCCAAAATCCTTGAACCCAGTTTTGCCATATGAGTCCACCATACCTACCTATATGCGGTATTTCCATGCCGTTCTAAGCAAATTTGTATGTGCCATCTCTAATTTTCAAAATGAATTTCCTTTTTGTGTGCTCGTACCGCTCATGAAGCGGCAGGGGGTGGCCAATATTTTTCCATGCTAGATGTGTTATTCTCAAGATGACTGTTTATTCACTTGTTATTGCACGAGAGTACGACAATAATAGGGATGCTCAGTCCCGAAATGAAAAAGAAATTAACTGTATGTTGTGAAATAATAAATTCCTTGGAAAGTGTTGGTATGGAAGGCATCCGTGGATACGGCTAGCCATGGATTGTGAAAGAATGGTGGAAAAAGGAATAAAATTTATTTTATGTTTGAGAACCGCCTATGATGTATCTAGCATGGAAAGTATTGAGAAGTAATCGGTCATTTTCGTTGACAGGAAAAGCATGCCTCTCAATTTTTTTATCTCCCAATTTAAGCTTTGAGCTCTCGCACCTCTACAAATCCCTACTTCCCTCTGCGAAGGGCCTATCTATTTACTTTATGCAATTTTTACTTTTATTTGAGTCTCCATCTTCTCTTATAAAGCACCAACTAGGGGGCACTATGATCATACTTGTGAATTGGGTGTAGCTAATATTCGAGTGTGTTTCATGAATGGATCAATGATTGAGCATGATGGGCTAGGGATAACTTTTTTTAGTGTTGATATTTTGAAAGACATGGTTGGTTGTTGGTATGCTTGAGTATTAAAGTCTTCATATCAAAACTAGACTCTTGCTTTGAACCATCTAAAAGTCCAAATGTCCATGTTACAAAATAAAAGAATATGTGATGAACATGTTAGGCAGCATTCCACATCAAAAATTCTGTTTTTACCATTTACCTACTCGAGGACGAGTAGGAATTAAGCTTGGGGATACTGATACGTCTCCAACGTATCTATAATTTTTGATTGTTCCATGCTGTTACATTATCATTATTGGTTGTTTTATAATCATTTTATAGCAACTTTATATCATCTTTGGGACTAACCTATTGACATAGTGCCCAATGCCAGTTGTTGTTTTTTGCTTGTTTTTTACTTCGCAGAATATCAGTACCAAACGGAATCCAATTGCCACGAAACTTTTTGGAGATTTTTTTGGACCAGAAGACAACTTCGGAGCTAAGGAAGCACCTAAGGGAGGCCCGTGGGGCCCACGATACACCAGGGCACGCCAGAGGCCCCTGGAGCGCCCTGATGTATCGTGGGCCCCACAGAGGCCTTTTCCACCGCCTCTCGGCTCTATAAATCCCCAGAAATTCTAGAAACCCTAGAGGAGGAGACGAAACACAATTCCAGCCGTCGCAAGTTCCAGAACCACGAGATCCAATCTAACACCATCACAGAGGGGTTCATCATCCTCATTGGTGCCTCTCCGATGATGCGTGAGTAGTCCACCATAGACCTACGGGTCCGTAGGCAGTAGCTAGATGGCTTCCTCTCTCTCTTTTGATTCTCAATACAATGGTCTCTTGGAAATCTATTTGATGTAATGACTTTTTAGGGTGTGTTTGTTGGGATTCGATGAAGTTTGAGTTCATGATCAGTTTCTATCCATGAATATTATTTGAGTTATCTTTGATCTCTTATATGCATGATTATTTATAGCCTCGTATTTCTTCTTCGAATCTTTTGTCTAGTTAGGCCAACTAGATCAATTTTTCTTGCCATGGGAAGAGGTGCTTTGTGATGGGTTCGATCTTGCGGTGTCCTCTCCCAGTGGCAGAAGGGGTAGCGAGGCATGCATGTATCTTTGCTATTAAGGATAACAAGATGGGGTCTGTTCCTACATGAATATATCTTGTCTACATCATGTCATCATTCTTATTGCATTGCTCCGTTTCTCCATGAACTTAATACACTAGATGCATCCTGGATAGCGGTCGATGTGTGGAGTAATAGTAGTAGATGCAGAATCGTTTCGGTCTACTAATCTTGGACGTGATGCCTATATATTTATCATTGCCTTGGATATCGTCATGATTATTTGATCTTATATCTATTGCCCAACAGTAATTTGTTTACCCACCGTGTGCTATTTTCTTGAGAGAAGCCACTTGTGAAATCTACGACCCCCGGGTCTACTCTTTTAATATATTGCTTTCTGATCTATCTTTTTCCACAATTTGTTTTCAGATCTATTATTCCAAAAACATAAAAATACCTTGCTGCACTTTTTATTTGCATCTTGTATTTTGTGTTCTTGTGCGATCTATTTATCCAATATCATACAAACCAATCTATCTTTTTACCGTGGAGAGATTGACAACCTCTCTTACGCGTCGGGTTGCAAGTATTTGTTCTTTGTGTGTAGGTACCGTTTACATAGTGTTGCTTGGTTCTCCTACTGGTTCGATAACCTTGGTTTCATAACTGAGGGAAATACTTACCGTAGCTGTGCTGCATCATCCCTTCCTCTTTGGGGAAATACCGACGCAGTCTCAAGCCACGTCAGCTGGTGGGTGTCTGTCTCTCCCAGTTTAGTTGAACCGGATTCAATAGAGGCGGTCCATGTAAAAGGTTAAATAGCAACTTGAATATCACCGTTGTGGCTTTGCGTAGGTAAGAACAGTTCTTACTAGTTGCCCATAGCAGCCACGTAAAACTTGCTACAACAAATTAGAGGACGTCTAACTTGTTTTTGCAGGGCATGTTGTGATGTGATATGGCCAAAGACATGATGTGATATATGTGATGTATGAGATGATCATGTTTTGTTTAGATTATCACGACTTGCATGTCGATGAGTACGGCAACCGGCAGGAGCCATAGGGTTGTCTTTAATTATTTTCGCCATTTTTGCTTTACTTTATCGCTATGAGTTAGCAATAGTTGTAGAAGCAATAGTTGGCGTGACAACCACATGACGACACGATGATGGAGATCATGGTGTCATGCCGGTGACGATGGAGATCATGCCGGTGCTTTGGAGATGGAGATCAAAGGCACACGACGATGATGGCCATATCATTTTACTTATATGATTTGCATGTGATGTTTATCCTATTTTTGCATCTTATTTTGCTTAGAACGACGGTAGCCATATAAGATGATGCTTCACTAAAATTTCAAGATAAATTGTGTTCTCCCCGAGTATGCACCGTTGCGAAGGTTCGTCGTGTCGAAGCACCTCGTGATGATCGGTGTGATAGACTCTACGTTCACATACAACGAGTGTAAGCCAGATTTACACACGCGGAATGCTTGGGTTAAACTTGACGAGCCTAGCATGTACAGACATGGCCTCGAAACACAGGAGACCGAAAGGTCAAACACGAGTCATATAGTACTTATGATCAACATGGAGATGTTCACCATTGAAACCACCTCATCTCACGTGATGATCGGACTTGGGTTGGTGGATTTGGATCATGTTACTCTTAGACAACCTGAGGGATGTTGATATGAGTGGGAGTTCTTTAGTAATATGATTAAATTGAACTTATTATCATGAACATAGTCTAAAGTTGTCTTTGCAAAATTATGTTGTAGATCAATGGCTCGTGCTGTAGCTCCCCTAAATTTTAATGTGTTCCTAGAGAAAGCTAAGTTGAAAGATGATGGAAGTAACTATGCGGACTGGGTCCGTAATCTGAGGATTATCCTCACGGTTTCGGCAAAGGCATATGTCCTTGATGCGCTGCTTGGTGTGCCACCCCCTCCAGCGTCATCTGTGGACGTTGTGAATGCCTGACAGGCACGTTCTGATGACAACTCTATAGTTCAGTGCGCCTTGCTGTACGGCTTTGAATCGGGACTTCAAAAGCATTTTGAACGCCATGGAGCATATGACATGTTCCAGGAGTTGAAGATAATATTTCAAGCAAATGCCCGGATCGAGAGGTATGAGACCTCCAATAAGTTCTTCGCCTGCAAGATGGAGGAGAATAGTTCTGTCAGTGAGCACCTACTCAGAATGTCTGGGTACTACAACCGTTTGAATGATTTGGGAGTCTAGCTTCCGCTCGAAACAGTCACTGACAGAATTCTCCAGTCACTGCCACCTAGCTTTAAAGGCTTCATGATGAACTATAATATGCAAGGATGGAAAAGTCTATCTCCGAGCTGTTCGCGATGCTGAAAGTCACGGAGGTAGAAATCAGAAAGGAGCATCAAGTGTTGATGGTGAATAAAACCACTAGTTTCAAGAAAGGCAAGGGAAACAAGGGAAACTTCAAGAAGGGTGGCAAGCAAGTTGTTGCTCCCGTGAAGAAACCCAAGGCTGGACCCAAGCCTGAGACAGAGTGCTTCTATTGCAAGGGGACTGGCCACTGGAAGCGAAATTGCCCCAAGTGCCTGGTTGATAAGAAGGCTGGCAACGTCAACAAAGGTATATTTGATATACATGTTATTGATGTGTACCTCACTAGCTCTCGTAGTAGTGCCTGGGTATTTGATACCGGTTCAGTTGCTCATATTTGTAACTCGAAACAGGAACTGCGGAATAAACGGAGGTTGGCGAAGGATGAAGTGACGATGCGCATCGGAAATGGTTCCAAGGTTGATGTGATCGCCGTCGGCATGCTCGCTCTTCAATTACCATCGGGATTAGTAGTAAACCTAAATAATTGTTATTTGGTACCTGCGTTGAGCATGAACATTATATCTGGATCTTGTTTATTGCGAGACTGTTATTCATTTAAATCAGAGAATAATGGTTGTTCTATTTATATGAGTAACATCTTTTATGGCCATGCACCCAATGTGAATGGTTTATTCTTGTTGAATCTCGATAGTAGTGATACACACATTCATAACATTGGTGCCAAAAGATGCAAAGTTAATAATGATAGTACCACCTTCTTGTGGCACTCCCGCTTAATTCATATTGGTGTAAAACGCATGAAGAAGCTAAATGTTGATGCACTTTTGGAATCACTCGATTTTGAATCGCTTGATACATGCGAACCATGCCTCTTGGGCAAGATGACGAAAACCCCATTCTCCGGTACAATGGAGCGGGCAAGTGACTTGTTGGAAATCATACATACTGATGTGTGCGGTCCGATGAGTGTTGAGGCGTGCGGTGGATATCATTACTTTCTTACATTCACTGATGATTTAAGTAGATATGGGTATATTTACTTAATGAAGCACAAGTCTGAAACATTTGAAAAGTTCAAAGAATTTCAGAGTGAAGTAGAAAATCATCGTAACAAGAAGATAAAGTTTCTACGATCTGATCGTGGTGGAGAATATCTGAGTTATGAGCTTGGTATGCATTTGAGACAGTGTGGAATTGTTTCACAACTTACGCCACCTGGAACACCACAGCGTAATGGTGTCTCCGAGCATCCTAATCGTACTCTATTGGATATGGTGCGATCTATGATGTCTCTCACTGATCTGCCACTATCGTTTTGGGGTCATGCATTGGAGACAGCCGCATTCACATTAAATACTGCACCATCAAAGTACGTTGAGACGACACCGTATGAATTATGGTTTGGCAAGAAACCTAAGTTGTCGTTTCTTAAAGTTTGGGGCTGCAACGCTTATGTGAAAAGGCTTCAACCTGATAAGCTCGAACCCAAAGTAGACATTTGCGTCTTCATAGGTTACCCTAAGGAAACAGTTGGGTATACCTTCTATCTCAGATCCAAGGGCAAAGTGTTTGTTGCTAAGAACGGGTCCATTCTCGAGAAAGAGTTTCTCTCGAAAGAATTGAGTGGGAGGAAGGTAGAACTTGATGAGGTTATTGAACCGTCAGGTAGCAAGATGCTGAAAGATGTTTCTGCAGCACCTACACCAAATGAAGAGGAAGTTAATGATGATGATCATGAAACTTCAGATCAAGTTACTACTGAGCCTCGTAGGTCAACAAGGAATCGTACCGCCCCTGAGTGGTACGGCAATCCTGTCTTGGAGGTCATGTTGTTAGACAACAGTGAACCTACGAGCTATGAAGAAGCGATGGTGGGCCCGGATTCCAACAAATGGCTAGAGGCCATGAAATCCGAGATAGGATCCATGTATGAGAACAAAGTGTGGACTTTGGAGGACTTACCATATGACCGTAAGGCCATACAAAATAAATGGATCTTTAAGAAAAAGACGGACGTGGATGGTAATGTCACCATCTATAAATTAGCTTGACTTGTTGCAAAAGAGTTTTCACAAGTTCAAGGAGTTGACTACGATGAGACTTTTCTCCCGTAGTGATGCTTAAGTCCGTCAGGATTATGTTAGCAATAGCTGCATTTTTCGATTATGAGATCACGCAGATGGATGTCAAAACAGCGTTCCTTAATGGTTTCCTTAAGGAAGAGTTGTATATGATGCAACCAGAAGGTTTTGTCGATCCTAAAAATGCTGACAAAGTGTGCAAGCTCCAGCAATCCATTTATGGACTGGTGCAGGCATCTCGGAGTTGGAATCTTTGATTTGATGAGGTGATCAAAGCGTTTGGGTTCATACAAGTTTATGGAGAAGCTTGTATTTACAAGAAAGTGAGTGTGAGCTCTATAGCGTTTCTAATATTATATGTGGATGACATATTGCTGATTGGAAACAATATAGAACTTTTAGAAAGCGTGAAGGTATATTTGAACAAGAGTTTTTGAATGAAAGACCTCGGAGAAGCTGCTTACATATTAGGCATCAAGATCTATAGAGATAGGTCAAGATGCTTAATAGGACTTTCACAAAGCACATATCTTGATAAGTTTTTGAAGAAGTTCAAAATGGATCAGTCCAAGAAAGGGTTCTTGCCTGTCTTACAAGGTGTGAAGTTGAGTAACACTCAATGCCTTGCGACTACAGAGGAGAGCGAAAAGATGAGTGTCATCCCCTATGCTTCAGCCATAGGCTCTATAATGTATGTGATGCTGTGCACAAGACCAGATGTCAGCCTTGCCATAAGTATGGTCGGAAGATTTCAAAGTGATCCTGGCATGGAGCACTCGATATCGGTCAAGAATATCCTTAATTACCTGAAAAGGACTAAGGCAATGTTTCTCGTTTATGGAGGTGATCAAGAGCTCGTCGTAAAGGGTTACGTTGATGCTAGCTTTGACACAGATCTGGATGACTCTAAGTCTCAAACCAGATACATATTTATTCTGAACGGTGGAGTGCTAACCCACAAGTGTAGGGGATTGTTTGTAGCCTTTTTTTTTATAAGTAAGAGTGTCGAACCCAACGAGGAGCTAAAGGTAGAACAAATATTCCCTCAAGTTCTATCGACCACCGATACAACTCTACGCACGCTAATGCTTGCTTTACCTAGAACAAGTATGAAACTACTTTGCGGGAATAAAACTAGAAGTACTTTGCAAGATAATAAAGAACGTGGAAATAAAAGTTAGGTGCTGTTTTAATAAAAGAACAATAAAAGTAAATAACTTAGTAGAAAGCTTTTTGTGTAACGCAAGAGAAAGATTGTCCCTAGGCAAATGAATATAATACGATAGATACTTGTTATATGCAATGAGGGAGAGGCATACGCTAACACACTTTCCGTACTTTGATCATATGCATTTATGATTAGAACTCTAGCAAGCATCCGCAACTACCAAAGTTCATTAAGGTAAAACCCAACCATAGCATTAAGTATCAAGTCCCCTTTACTCCCATACGCAACAACCCACCTACTCGGGTTTGTGCTTTTGTCACTCACGCAACCCACCATAGCAAAATCATGAACATATTGCAACACCCTACAGTGGGGATCCCTCACGTTTGCGCGACACAGAGGGCACCATAGGACAGAACCATATCAACATACAACTCACATCCATAACATCATACCACAATTAACCCATAGGACAAAAGAGATCTACTCAAACATCATAGGATAGCCAAATATCTTTGGGAAATAATATATGGAGTTGAGCACCTTGTTTAAGTAGAGATTACAGCGGGGAAGAGAGGTGTTACACCGCTGCATAGAGGGGGAGAGAGTTGGTGTTGACGACGGCGAAGTTGTTGGTGTAGATCGCCATCACGATGATTGCCCCGGCGGCGTTCCGGCGCCACCGGGAGAGAGGGGGAGAGAGCCCCCTCCTTATTCTTCTTCCTTGGCCTCCCCCCTAGATGGGAGAAGAGTTCCCCCTCTGGTCCATGGCCTACATGGAGGCGGAGGGGCAGGAGCCCCTCCGAGATTGGATCTCCCTCTCTGTTCTCTTCTGTTTCGCGTTCCTGTTTTCTGGCCGAAAACTGTTTCTTATATTCCTGGAGATCCATAACTCCGATCGGACTAAAATTTTGAGGGGATTTTTGTCCAAAAATTAGCTTCCTTGCACCCGAAGGAGAGATCCAACCGACTTACGAGGTGGGCACAAGACACCACCGCACGTTTGGCCCCTGGGGCGCGCCCTGATGTATCGTGGGGGCTGTGGGCCTCCGTTTGCGTTGATTCCACTTCTCAAAATTCACAAATATTCCAAAAAAAAATCTCCATAAATTTTATCACGTTTGGACTTCGTTTGATATGGATATTCTGCAAAACAAAAAACATGCAACAAACAGGAACTGGCACTGGGCAGTGGATCAATATGTTAGTCCAATAAATCATATAAATTATTGCCAAAAGTATGTGAAAGTTGTATAATATTGGCATGCAAAAATCAACAATTATAGATACGACAGAGATGTATCAACATCCCCAAGCTTAATTCCTGCTCGTCCTCGAGTAGGTAAATGATAAAAAAGATAATTTTTGATGTGGAATGCTACCTAGCATAATCTTGATCATATATATAATCATGGCATGAATATTAAGACACAAGTGATTCAAAGCAATAGTCTAGTTTTGACATAAAGATATTAATACTCAGGCATCCCAACAAACAATCACGTCTTTAAAAATATCAAGGCTAAAGAACGCTATCCCTACAAAATCATATAGCCTTGTCATGCTCTGTCTTCTTAACACAAAGTATAAATCATGTACTACCCCGGTGTCAGCCAAGCAATTGGTTCATACTTTTTAACGCGCTTCAGCATTTTCAACTCTCACGCATTACATGAGCGCAAGCCATGGATATAGCACTACGGGTGGAATAGAATATGGTGGTAGGTTTCAAAGGGGTAAAAAGTGGAGAAGAAAGTCTCGCATCAATTCAGCTTATCAACGGGCTATGGAGATGCCCATCAATAGGTATCAATGCGAGGAGTAGGGATTGCCATGCAACGGATGCACTAAGAGCTATAAGTGTATGAAAGCTCAATATGAAAACTAAGTGGGTGTGCATCTAACTCTATAATGAAAAATTCCCACTAGTATATGAAAGTGACAACATTGGAGACTCTCTATATGAAAAAATGGTGCTACTTTGAAGCACAAGTGTGGAATTAGCATGCCCCTTTTTCTTTCTTTCTTTTCCTTTTTTTTCTTTTTTTCTATTTTTCTCTTTTTTTTCTTTGTCCGGAGCCTCATCCCGACTTGTGGGGGAATCATAGTTTCCATCATCCATTCATCATTGGGACATGCTCTAATAATGAATAATGATGATCATCACACTTCTATTTACTTACAACTCAATATTACAACTCGATAGGGAACAAAGTATGACTCTATATGAATGCAATGATCTAGCGTAGCAAAGATATCAAAAACGGACAAGCCATGGAAACATCATGCTAGCTATCTTACGATCATGTAAAGCAATATGACAATGAATGCTCAAGTCATCAAAACGGAAGCGGTGGAAGTTGCATGGTAATATATCTCGGAATGGCTATGGAAATGCCATAATAGGTAGGTATGGTGGCTGTTTTGAGGAAGATATAATAAGGCTTATGTGTGATAGAGCATATCATATCACGGGGTTTGGATGCACTGGCAAAGTTTGCACCGACTCTCGAGGTGAGAAACGGCAATGCACGGTACCGTAGAGGCTAGCAAATTGCGGAAAGGCAAGAGTGCGTGTAATCCATGGACTCACATTAGTCATAAAGAACTCACATACTTATTGCAAGAGTTTATTAGCCCTCGAAGCAAAGTATTACTACGCATGCTCCTAGGGGGGAGGTTGGTAGGAGTTAACCATCGCGCGCCCCCGACCTTCACACAAAGATATACAATCAAGGATAAATTGTGCTCCAACTTCCTGGCATAACAGGAGACTATACGTGCATGCTTCGGGAATCACAAACCTTAACACCAATATCTTACTAAACATGATCATCCACTAGTACCTCCCACATATTATCATCTCTATATCGCAAAACTATTGCAAGGAATCAAACATATCATATTCAGTGATCCATAAGTTTTATGTAGGATTTTATGACTAACCATGCAAATGACCAATTCCTGTTGACTCTCTAAATAGATATAAGTGAAGCAAGAGAGTTTAATTCTTTCTACAAAAGGCCATGCTCTAATAAATATAAGTGAAGCAAAAGAGCATTCTACGAATAACGGTTTTCTATGTGAAGAGAAACATGCAATCCAAACTTCAAATGATATAAGTGAAGCACATGAAGCATTCTATAAAGCCATACTCAAAAGATATAAGTGAAGTGCAATGAGCATTCTATAAATCAACCAAGGACTATCTCGTGCCAGCATGGTGCATAAAAGAAAAGTGAAAACTAAACACAAAAGACGCTCCAAGATTTACACATATCACATGAACGAAACAAAAACGAAAACATGCCGATACTTGTTGAAGAAAGATGGGATGCCTTCCGGGGCATCCCCAAGCTTAGACGCTTGAGTCTCCTTGGATATTTACTTGGGATTCCTTGGGCATCCCCAAGCTTGAACTCTTGCCTCTCCTCCTTCTCCTCATATCGTTACCTCCTCGATGTTCGAACACTTCATCCACACAAAACTTAACAGAAGACTGGTGAGATCCGTTAGTATAATAAATCAAATTCCTACTTTAAGTACTGTTGCAAACCCATTCATATTTTATATTTGCATTATCCCTGCTGTATTATAACTTTTCCCTGGCTTATACCACCGATAAAATCGATAGTTTCATCAAAACAAGCAAAACAATGCATCAAAAACAGAATCTGTCTTAAACAGGACAGTCTGTAGTAATCTGAACTTTGACCATACTTCTGTAACTCCAAAAATTCTGAAAAATTAGAACGAAATAAAAAAAATTGTATATAAATACTGTGTAAAAATTTCAGAAACTTTTGACGTTCCAGTAAAAAATGTAAATTCACGGACTACAGCCAAAGTTTCTGTTTTTACACTGCACATACCAACAAGCAATCTAATCATCCTAAAGGCAAATATTGACACATTATTTTTATAATACAATGGATTTGTACAAGGGGATAATTATTATTTTTGGAAAAGTTTCTGTGATTCAAGATTCACAAAGTTTCCGTGGGCATGAACAAAAGTTCAAGGACGTCCCCCACTTCAATGGTGCTCATCATCTCTCTCACTTTCACCTTTGTTTTTGTGAAGTTTAATGTTCCCCTCTATATTTTTTTGTTTTTAAACTTTATAAAAGCACTCAACAGAATAAAATGACTCTCTAAAACTTTCGGGTTGTCTCCCTGGTAGCGCTTTCTTTAAAGCCATTAAGCTAGGCATAAAGTGGTCAAGTAATGGATCCACCCAGATCCCAAGGTATATCAAAGCCAATTTTAATTAACAATGATTTGTAATTTAGTAGTGAGCACAAAGTGATATATATCATGTGATAATGAAGTCTAACCCTCTTCCTATGCATCGACATGTCATACAAGAACAATTCATGCACATCAAGTAAAGGCCAATGCATAGTATAAACAGTTTCTTGCAATTTTATCGTATTGGAAACGTAAAGAGGTGGAGATGTAGTTCCTCTTTCATAATAATTGCAAGTAGGAGAAGCAAGAACATGCATATTATATTCATAAAAATCATCATGTGTAGTAGCAAAACGCAACCCATCAATATAATCCTTAATAAAAGCAAACTTCTCTGATATAGTGTAGTTAGGAGAATTCAAAAAGATAATAGGACAATCATGTGTGGGTGCAATAGCAACAATTTCATGCTTAACATAAGGAACTATAGCAAGTTCATATCCATAAGCATAATTCATATTGGCATCATGGCCACAAGCATAGCAAGCATCAAGTTCATAAAAAAGGGATATTTCAAAAGAATCCAAGGGATCATAGCAATCATCATAGCATTCATCCTTCGGTATGTGCGAAGGGAAATTAAATAATGTATGAGTTGAAGAGTTACTCTCATTAGAAGGTGGGCACGGGTAGCTAATCCGCTCTTCCTCCTTTTGTTCTTCGCTCTCCTCCTCATCTTTTTCATCTAATGAGCTCACAGTTTCAGCAATTTCTTCTTCCATAGATTCCTGCAAAGTATTAGTCTCCTCCAAGGCAGCGGTCATTCTTTCAATAAATTCAATAATATCAGCATTGTATTCATAATTATCATAGCAATATTTAAGTATGGCAAGATTTTCAGATTCGTAAGAAACATCATCATACTTTTCCATCAAAGAAGCAACTTCATAAGCACCTTTAAAAGCAACAAATTCTTCTATTCGTTCCACATCATAGTAATCATAAATACCTTTAGCATAAGAAGCTAAGGTTTCATTATCATTAAATTTTCATGAAAAGGGAAGGTGTGGAGCGTTCATCCTAGAGCAACAAGTAATATCATATCTCAAACATAGCTCCCGAGCATCCCAATGCAACATATGAATTTGATCCCATAACAATTCCCCTTTTTGAGTCAAGCGATAATCTCTAAAGTATTTACATTGATCCAACATTACTCCCATTATCAAGTTGAATGGGGTCTTCTCAGGATTATCAACGTAGTATTTAATACTTTGCACATAACTAGCATCGAGGGTTTTAGGAGGTTCCCCATCTCCATGAGTAGCAAGTACCACTAATTTTTTTTGTGTTTCATGTTCCATATCCATAACTAAAGATATAAAACAACTAATAACAGAAAATAAAAATTACTTAGTGATAAAGCAAACAAGCACACACGAGAATATTCACCCCACGCTATTGCTCCCCGGCAACGGCGCCAGAAAAAGGTCTTGATAACCCACAAATGTAGGGGATCGTTTGTAGCCTTTTTTGATAAGTAAGAGTGTCGAACACAACGAGGAGCTAAAGGTAGAACAAATATTCCCTCAAGTTCTATCGACCACCGATACAACTCTACGCACGCTAATGCTTGCTTTACCTAGAACAAGTATGAAACTACTTTGCGGGAATAAAACTAGAAGTACTTTGCAAGATAATAAAGAACGTGGAAATAAAAGTTAGGTGCTGTTTTAATAAAAAAACAATAAAAGTAAATAACTTAGTAGAAAGCTTTTTGTATAACGCAAGATAAAGATTGTCCCTAGGCAAATGAATATAATATGATAGATACTTGTTATATGCAATGAGGGAGAGGCATACGCTAACACACTTTCCGTACTTTGATCATATGCACTTATGATTGGAACTCTAGCAAGCATCCGCAACTACCAAAGTTCATTAAGGTAAAACCCAACCATAGCATTAAGTATCAACTCCCCTTTACTCCCATACGCAACAACCCACCTACTCGGGTTTGTGCTTCTGTCACTCACGCAACCCACCATAGGCAAATCATGAACATATTGTAACACCCTACAGTGGGGATCCCTCACGTTTGCACGACACGGAGGGCACCATAGGACAACACCATATCAACATACAACTCACATCCATAACATCATAGCACAATTAACCCATAGGACAAAAGAGATCTACTCAAACATCATAGGATAGCCAAATATCATTGGGAAATAATATATGGAGTTGAGCACCATATTTAAGTAGAGATTACAACGGGGAAGAGAGGTGTTACACCGCTGCATAGAGGGGGAGAGAGTTGGTGTTGACGGCGGTGAAGTTGTTGGTGTAGATCGCCGTCACGATGATTTCCCCGACGGCGTTCCGGCGCCACCGGGAGAGAGGGGGAGAGAGCCCCCCTCCTTCTTCTTCTTCTTCCTTGGCCTCCCCCCTAGATGTGAGGAGAGTTCCCCCTCTGGTCCATGGCCTCCATGGCGGCGGAGGGGCATGAGCCCCTCCAAGATTGGATCTCCCTCTCTGTTCTCTTCTGTTTCGCGTTACTCTTTTCTAGCCGAAAACCGTTTCTTATATTCCCGGAGATCCCTAACTCCGATCGGGCTGAAATTGTGAGGGGATTTTTATCCAAAAATTAGCTACCTTGCACCCGAAGGAGAGCTCCAACTGACTTATGAGGTGGGCACAAGACACCACCACGCATTTGGGCCCCTGGGGCGCGCCCTGATGTATCATGGGGGCTGTGAGACTCTGTTTGCATTGATTCCACTTCTGAAAATTCATAAATATTCCAAAAAAAATCTCCGTAAATTTTTATTGCGTTTGGACTTCGTTTGATATGGATATTCTGCGAAACAAAAAACATGCAACAAACAGGAACTGACACTAGGCACTGGATCAATATGTTAGTCCAATAAATCATATAAATTATTGCCAAAAGTATGTGAATGTTGTATAATATTGGCATGAAACAATCAAAAATTATAGATACAACGGAGACGTATCATGGAGTGGTAAGCTGGTGCAGTTCCAAGCAAAGCGTGGTAGCAGATTTTACATGTGAAGCGGAGTACATAGCTGCTTCAGAAGCAACGAAAGAAGGTGTCTGGATGAAGCAATTCATGACGGATCTTGGAGTTGTGCATAGTGCACTGGACCCAATGACCCTCTTCTATGACAACACTGGCACCATTGCTCTAGCCAAGGAGCCCAAGTTTCAAAAAAGGACCAGACACATAAAGCGCCGTTTTAATTCCATCCGCGATTATATCAAGGAGGAGGACATAAACATTTGCAAAGTACATACTGATTTGAATGTTAAAGACCCGTTGACTAAGCCTCTTCCACGAGCAAAACATGATCAACATCAGAACTGTATGGGTGTTAGATTCATTACAATATAAATCACATAGCAATGTGAACTAGATTATTGACAATAGTGCAAGTGGGAGACTGTTGGAAATATGCCCTAGAGGCAATAATAAAATAGTTATTATCAAATTTCCCTGTTCATGATAATCGTTTATTATCCATGCTATAATTGTATTGATTGGAAACTTAGATACATGTGTGGATACATAGACAAAACTGTGTCCCTAGTGAGCCTCTACTGGACTAGCTCATTGATCAAAGATGGTTAAGGTTTCCTGACCATGGACATGAGTTGTCATTTGATAACGGGATCACATCATTAGAAGAATGATGTTATGGACAAAGACCCAACCATCATCATAGCATTTGATCGTTCTAGTTTATTGCTACTGCTTTATCCATGTCAAGTATCTATTCCTACGACCATGAGATCATGCAACTCCCTAACACAGGAGGAATGCCTTGTGTGTATCAAACGTCTCAACGTAACTGGGTGACTATAAAGGTGCTCTACAGGTATCTCCGAGGGTGTCTGTTGGGTTGGCGTGAATCGAGACTGGGATTTGGCACTCCCTATGACGGAGAGGTATCTGTGGGCCCATTCGGTAATACAACATCACAAGAAGCTTGCAAGCAATATTACTAAGGTGTTAGTCACGAGATCTTGTATTATGGAACGAGTAAAGAGACTTGCCGGTAACGAGATTGAACTAGGTATGGAGATACCGACGATCGAATCTCGGGCAAGTAACATACCGATGGACAAAGCGAACTGTATACGGGATTGATTGAATCCTTGACATCATGGTTCGACCGATAAAGATCTTCGTAGAATATGTAGGAACCAATATGGGCATCCATGTCCCGCTATTGGTTATTGACCGTAGAGGTGTCTCGGTCTTGTCTGCATAGTTCTTGAACCCATAGGGTCTGCACACTTAACGTTCAGTGACGATTTGGTATTGTTGAGTTATATATGTTGGTGACCGAAGGTTGTTCGGAGTCCTGGATGAGATCCCGGACGTCACGAGGACCTCTGGAATGGTCCGGAGATAAATATTTATATATAGGAAAGTGGTATTCGGGTTCCGGAAAGGTTTCGGGTGTTTTTGGTAGTGTACCGGGAGTGCTGAAAGGGTTTCGGGGGTCCAAAGGGAGGGGACCACCCCCCCGGGGGCCACATGGGCCCAAGAGGTGGCGCACCATCCCCTGGTGGGCTGGGCAGCCGACCCCTATAGGGACCCATGCGCCCTTGGTGGTAGGTGGGAGGTGCCTTGGGAGGGAGGGACTCCTCCTTAGGGTGCCCACCTCCCTTGTGGGAGGTGGAATCCGCCC
The DNA here is from genome assembly GCA_039707655.1 of Elymus sibiricus. Classification (NCBI taxonomy): domain Eukaryota; kingdom Viridiplantae; phylum Streptophyta; class Magnoliopsida; order Poales; family Poaceae; genus Elymus; species Elymus sibiricus. Next base: position 349,326,298 of record CM077669.1, on the reverse strand, counting down.
CCTTTGGCCGGCCGACCCTCCTTTGAAGAGGGGCTAGGGCCGGCGCCCCACCTACCCCCTCCTCCTATGAATAGAGAGGGAGAGGGAGGGCACCCACACCCAAGCCACTGCGCAGCCCTCTCTCTCTCCCTCTAGATCGTTTTCTCCTCTAGATCGGTTTTGGTAGTGCTTGGCAAAGCCCTGCCGGAATAGCTCCACCACCACCGCCGCCACGCCGTCGTGCTGCTGGAGATCTCATCTACCTCTCCTCCCTCGCTTGCTGGATCAAAGAGGTGGAGACATCATCGAGCTGTACGTGTGCTGAACGCGGAGGTGCCGTCCGTTCGGCGCTAGATCGGAACGGATCAAGATTGGATCGCGGGACGGGTCGTGATTGGATCGCGAAGAAGTTCGACTACACCAACCACATTTCTTAACTCTTCCCGCTTAGCGATCTACAAGGGTATGTAGATGCACTCCCCCTCTCATAGCTGTTGATCTCCATAGATAGATCTTGGGTGTTCGTAGGAATTTTTTTTGTTTCCCATGCAACGTTCCCCAACAATAACATCACATGTAAAAGTAATATTGTAGATCTAGAGTATACCTCAAGTAACACAATGGAAAACAATCATAAGGGTGTGGAGTCTCATCAACGCCAACGACAAGTTGAGTGTAGACCGTAACCCTATATCATAACTTTTACTCGTCGTAGAAATATCTGCAACACGATAAGTTGCAGCCATGTAGGTCAGTACATTGAATGTACCGGCAAGATCACAATTAAAACCGATGAAAAGGCTATTCTATATGCAATATGACCGTGGTAACTCTAAGTATGAGTTTTTGCATAAAAGCCAGTTTTGTCATAACTCAAAGTTTTCATTAGCATTTTAATACTACATGGATGTCATTTATGAGATGGTTCCACCAACCAATTCTCATTCCCGGGTAATTATAATCCCAAATTCATTTAATCTATAACAGTGTTGAGAATATCAAGATAATCCAATTCCAGTCGCTCAAATTGTCCATAACGAGGGACACGACTAATGGATTAGTTTAACACATTGCAGAGGTTTGCGCACTTTTCCCGCAAGACTCGATCTCCTCCCTTGAAGTCCTTGCACTACCTGGTGTTTGAGAACAGGATGACCGAGACACAGTCTTTCCGGAGTACTTAACTGTGCTAGAACCCATAATAGCATTGCGACTGCACATGGAAGCTTCTGGTCTTGAAAGATCCATCAATCTCTTTGAGCCTGGGTGGCCTTCCGTAAAACTTGGTGATCACTGGTCAATTCCCCGGATCCCCTAGTAAAACTGAGTGATCACTGGTCAATCCCCAGGATCCCCTCTTGAATCTGTAGCACTGGGTGATCACTAGTCAATCCCTAGGATTCCCTCTTGAGTCTACTAGTTGATCGCTAGTCAGTCCCTAGGATCCCCTCTTGAGTATTTAGAACTGGGCGATCACTAGTCAATCCCTAGGATCCCCTCTTCTTGCAAGCATTCCACCCAGAGGTGTATTGAAATCTTGAATTCTTGTAGTCATGAGGTTGATCCAGATATTATTATCACACTCACATCTCACATGAAACACTCATAAGAATCCCCATCTACTGAAGCATAACTGCAACTAACTTAGCAACGATTCCCGGGGCTTTGTGACAAGGGTATGCTTTCAATATTCCTATTGAATGCAAGAGGAGAAGTGGCACTAATGCAATAAAATCATAGGTATTCAAAATATGATCGAAGTGAACTTTCCTGGTGTAGTTGGTGAAGATTATAGCGCTTTCAGAAATTCCTGATAGTACTATTCGTCACTCCGAGAAAATCTATATAATCAAACATTGCATTCACATAACAAATCATATCTAGCAAGAATTCTAGCACTCAAAATAACAATCAACAAATAAAAGCAATAAAAAACAAAGTTGAAAACAAAATAAAATCAAATAAAATCCAAAGAAAACTTCAAAGGAAAACTATAAAGATTAACTACACACAACAAAATAGTCTTGCCCTAAATAAAACTTAACCGCAAGTTAAAACACTAAAGTAATAAATTAACAGAAACTAAAATTCTACAATAATAACTCGAGAGAAAGTATTTTTCTCAAAGTTTAAATTGCAAAAAGAATCAATCTAATTGCTATTATACAACTCTAGTTATGATCTATACAAGTTTTAATAGAAAACAATAGCAATATAATTTTATTTAATTATAAAAATTGTCTACTGATGTCTAAAAGAAACATATTATAACTTGTCAAAAGTGACAAAAATAATTTCTTAAAAACAATAAAAAAAACAAATAGTTTAAGAAGAAAACAAGTCTATAGTCAAAACATTACTGTTTTTGATGCAAATTAATTTTAAATTATTACAAAAATAATTTGTAAAACCCTACTGGATAGGCATTAGATCTAGTGACAATTTGCAAAAAGAAACATGCAAAAATAATTTATAAAACTCAGGTTAAGTCAAATTTAAGGATTTAAGAGAATTTAGTCAAACTCAAATTTAAATTTTCAAACATAACAAATTTTTATCTATTCAGAAACGTTACTAAATTTTTGATCTAGTGCAATTGGAATCATTCAATTTGGATATGTAGACTAGGAGATATGATTTTTCTAAGTTTGTTTTTTTCTGAAAATTGAATTACGGGATTATAACTTAGCTAACACGTGTCACGTTCCAGTTGGCTGAAAAAGTGTTTGCTCGAAGTTTAAGACAGGGCGGCCGGTTAGGAAATCTGGTTGTAACATGTACAAAAGAGAGAGAGAGAGAGTTCACCAGAGTTTCGCCGGAGTTGCAGAATATAGTTCCCACGCGTTGGTGAATGGGCGAACGTCTTACAGGTCAACGAGGGGAGCCCGCTGGACAAGGTCCAGGCATCGGCCTCATCCTGTGGCGGCCGTGAATACCCGCTGGAGTTGGTACAGCTCCGGTTGGACGCAACACTCGTGGACAACACGCTCCAGCTACGAATTGGGACGAACCACCATGTCCATATAAGGTGTACAACAATATTATGCAACGACACAGAAAAGAAGGAGGTCGAATTCACCTTGTGCTCACCGGGATCTCGCACGAACGACGACGGTTTTGGTAACTCCAGCGAGAAATTTCGTGGGAGAGAGAGGGAGTTGGGCATCCAAAGGATGGGGCTTCCGACGAGTATGGCATGGGGAGTACCCATGGGTATTTATAGGGGCTTGGAGGCATCTAGGTGCGTGCGGCCGCGGCGGCAAAATCCGGCAACCATGGATTCACTGGCGAGGGAATCCCGGGCATTAATTCGCGTCATAATGGTGTGAGGAAGGTGCAGGGTTCCATTCAGAAAGGATTGAGGGCAAGGGGAAGGAAGTAAGAAGTGGGGCACGGTGGGGTGTGGTGTGCGTGGGTTCTCTCGCTCATGTTCAGGAATGAACCAAGGTGGAAGATGACCCGGGTGGGCTGGGCCTTCCTTGCAGTGCATTGGTGGGTTGAGGCCATTTTTTTAGTAAACCAAAGAAAAAAAGAGCATAAAAGAAAATGAAAATGGAACTTTCAGTAAACATAGTATATATCAAAATTCTCAGAATTTCCTAGAGAAAAATATGAACTATTTTGCAGAGACAAATAAAATACTTCAATTTTTTTTGCAATAACATCAAATAGGATTTGAATTTGATTTTAAAATATTTTCCAATTTTTTTCTGTTTTTTTCCTTGCTCGAACATATTTCAAAATACCTCTCATTATTGAAGGGTCATATTCCTTCTCTCTTTATTTCTTTATCAGAGGACTTGAAAAGATTCAAATTGAAAATTGAATAGGGATTCAAATGGAAAATTGTGGGGAAAGTCCTTTTATTCCCTCTCATTAAATTTTCAAAAGTTTCAAATTCCACTCACTTTCAATCAAACAATCAAGCATACACTCATTAATACTTAATTTAGTAACATTCCAAAAATTTGAAATTTTGGGATGTTACATAAACCTGGTTTATTTATGAGGATATCCGATCGATCGGTCCGATCTTGCTCTTTTATAGGAAACAGTTGATGATTTATCTACTGAAATTCTTTTTGTTCCTTTTTAAGGTAATTTTTTCTGTTCTTGCTTCTACTCAATCCATTTGTGTTACGAAGATGTGGACGAGTCACTCATTTGGCTCTCCTCACTCAGATTGATTGGAGCAAAGGAGTGGCAGTGGCAGGAGGAGGAGCCGACAAAGTCTGATGATAGGGCGGCAGACAAGATGTTTCTTATCACCCTCCTTAACTATTCTGTTGAGAAGAGAGACTTAATGTAAGCATGGTAAGTGGACTAAGTTGTTAGGTATGGCAAACAGGTGTAGATGCACTAGAAGGGAGAGGAGCTCCAGTTTGATCATGAGGCTTAGCATTCGTTGAGGTAAAATTATACTATGTATCTATCCTCAATGATTCACTTTTCATTGTAGCTTTGATGTTGTATGCGATCAACTAGGCCTTCTCCGATTAGAGTTTCCACACACATTATATGGCACTGCTGGAACTCAGGTTGCATGCCGTCATTACCTTTTCAAAATTTTAATAAGATGGTAGCCTACCCCAGTCTCCTCTCCATGCGTCACTGCCTCACGGTCCCCATCAATTCCTTGCCAGAGGCGGCCTCCCAGATCCTCATCTCCGTGTGGTGTAGCCTCTCGGTCGCTCAATAATAATATTGCACTCTTCTTTCAATCAAAATGGTTGGGAGTGTTCGTTCGTGCTGTGATGGACGTTTGATGGTGCCGCCGGTAGTCTCGGCTCTTGAGACATTGCCTCCTGGTCGCACATCGATGATTTTGCATCTCAGGTATCCATTTTCTTAGGGGAAGTGTATTATTTTCTCCTCAATTAGGATTTTTTTATTAAACTGTAGCGACCCAACTCAAATGGATCGGTGCCTCTGTGCTTTCTGTGCCATCCCTGGATCAGTATTCTGGCACACACAGTACTTCGATGAAATACCATAACATCACATGTAAAAGAAATATTGTAGATCCAGAGTATACCTCAAGTAACACAACGGAAAACAATCATAAGGGTGTGGAGTCTCATCAACGCCAACGGCAAGTTGAGTGTAGACAGTAACCCTATATCGTAACTCTTACTCGTCGTAGAAATATCTGCACCACGATAAGTTGCAGCCATGTAGGTCAGTACATTGAATGTACCGGCAAGATCATAATTAAAACTGATGAAAAGGCTATTCTATATGCAATATGACCGTGGTAGCTCTAAGTATGAGTTTTTGCATAAAAGCCAGTTTTGTCATAACTCAACGTTTTCATTAGTATTTTAATACTACATGGATGCCATTTATGATGGTTCCGCCAACCAATTCTCATTCCCGGGTCATTATAATCGCAAATTCATTTAATCAGTAACATTGTTGATAATATCAAGATAATCCAATTCCAGTCACTCAAATTGTCAATAACCAGGGACACGACTAATCGATTAGTTTAACACACTACAAAGGTTTGCACACTTTTCCGGCAAGACTCGATCGCCTCCCTTGAAGTCCTTGCACTGCCTGGTGTTTGAGAACAGGATGACCGAGACACGGTCTTTCGGGAGTACTTAATTGTGCTAGAACCCATAATAGCATCGCGGTTGCACATGGAAGATTCTGGTGTTGAAATATCCATCAATCTCTTTGAGCATGGGTGGCCTTCCGTAAAACTTGGTGATCACTGGTCAATTCCCCGGACCCCCTAGTAAAACTGACTGATCACTGGTCAATCCCCAGGATCCCCTCTTGAGTCTGTAGCACTGGGTGATCACTAGTCAATCCCTAGGATTCCCTCTTGAGTCTACTGGTTGATCACTAGTCAGTCCCTAGGATCCCCTCTTGAGTCTATAAAACTGGGCGATCACTAGTCAATCCCTAGGATCCCCTCTTCTTGCAAGCAGTCCACCTAGAGGTGTATTAAAATCTTGAATTCTTGTAGTCTTGAGGTTGATCCAGATATTATTATCACACTCACATCTCCCATGAAACACTCATAAGAATCCCCATCTACTGAAGCATAGCTGCAACTAACTTAGCAACGATTCCCGGGGCTTGGTGACAAGGGTATGGGTTCCTACCTCATGATCTTACTCAAGCTAAAAGTTTCAATATTCCTATTGAATGCAAGAGGAGAAGTGGCACTAATGCAATAAAATTATAGGTATTCAAAATATGATCAAAGTGAACTTTCCTAGTGTAGTTGGTGAAGATTATATCGCTCTCAGAAATTCCTGATAGTACTATTCGTCACTCCGAGAAAATCTATATAATCAAACATTGCATTCAAGAAATCACATCTAGCAACCATTCTAGCACTCAAAATAACAATCAAAAAAATAAAATCAATAAAAAAATAAAGTTGAAAACAAAATAAAATCCAAAGAAAACTTCAAAGGAAAACTATAAAGATTAACTACACACAACAAAATAGTCTTGCCCTAAATAAAACTTAACCGCAAGTTAAAACACTAAAGTAATAAATTATCAGAAATAAAATACTACAATAATAACTCGAGAGAAAGTATTTTGCTCAAAGTTCAAATTGCAAAAAGAATCAATCTAATTGCTATTATACAACTCTAGTTATGATCTATACAAATTTTAATAGAAAACAGTAGCAAACTAATTTTAATTAATTATAAAAATTGTCTACTGATGTCTAACATAAACATATTATAACTTGTCAAAAGTGACAAAAATAATTTATTAAAAACAATAAAAAAAATAGTTTAAGAATAAAACAAGTCTATAGTCAAAACAGTACTGTTTTTGATGCAAATTAATTTTAAATTATTCCAAAAATAATTTGAAAAACCCTACTGGATAGGCAATAGATCTAGTGACAATTTGCAAAAAGAAATGTGCAAATATAATTTATAAAACTCAAGTTAAGACAAATTTAAGGATTTAAGAGAATTTAGTAAAACTCAAATTAAATAGTCAAACATAACAATTTTTTCCCTATTCAGAAATGTTACAAAAATTTTGATCTAATGCAATTGGAATCATTCAATTTGGATATGTAGACTAGGAGATATGATTTTTCTAAGTTTGCTTTTTTCTGAAAATTGAATTACGGGAATATAACTTAGCTGACACGTGTCACGTTTCAGGTGGCTGAAAAAGTGTTTGCTTGAAGTTTAAGACAGGGCGGCCGGTTAGGAAATCTGGTTGTAACATGTACAGAAGAGAGAGAGAGAGAGAGAGAGAGAGAGAGAGAGAGAGAGAGAGAGAGAGAGAGAGAGAGAGAGAGAGAGAGAGAGAGAGAGAGAGAGATATGTTGGAAATATGCCCTAGAGATAATAATAAATTGGTTATTATCATATTTCCTTATTCATGATAATCGTTTATTATCCATGCTATAATTGTATTGACCAGAAACTCAGATACATGTGTGGATACATAGACAACACTGTGTCCCTAGTGAGCCTCTACTACACTAGCTCGTTGATCAAAAGATGGTCAAGGTTTCCTGACCATAGACATGTGTTGTCATTTGATAACGGGATCACATCATTAGGAGAATGATGTGATGGACAAGACCCAAACTATGAATGTAGCATATGATCGTGTCAAGTTTATTGCTATTGTTTTCTGCATGTCAAGTATATGTTCCTATGACCATGGGATCATGTAACTCACTGACACCGGAGGAGTACCTTGTGTGTATCAAACGTCGCAATGTAACTGGGTGACTATAAAGATGCTCTGCAGGTATCTCCGAGGGTATCTGTTGAGTTGGCATGGATCGAGACTGGGTTTTGTCACTCCGTATGACGGAGAGGTATGTCTGGGCCCACTGGGTAATACAGCATCACAAGAAGCTTGCAAGCAATGTGACTAAGGAGTTAGTGACGGGATCTTGTATTACGGAACGAGTAAAGAGACTTGCCGGTAACGAGATTAAACTAGGTATGGAGATACCGACGATCGAATCTCGGGCAAGTAACATACCGATGAACAAAGGGAACATCATACGGGATTAACTGAATCCTTGACATAGAGGTTCAACTGATAAAGATCTTCGTAGAATATGTAGGAGCCAATATGGGCATCCAGGTCCCGCTATTGGTTATTGACCGTAGAGGTGTCTCGGTCATGTCTACATAGTTCTCGAACCCGCAGGGTCTACACACCTAACGTTTGGTGATGATATAAGTATAGTTGAGTTGTTATGTTGGTGACCGAAGGTTGTTCGGAGTCTCGGATGAGATCCCGAACATGACGAGGAGCTCCGGAATAGTCCGGAGGTAAAGGTTGATATATGGGATAATAGTGTTTGGTCTCCGGAAGGGTTCAGGAATTCACTGGAAGGGGTTTCGGATGTTTCCCGAAATGTTCGGGTACAAGAACACTTTATTTGGGCCAAGGGGTAAAGCCCACGAGGCTTTAGGAAGGTGCAAAAGGAGTTTTGCAGAGGCCAGGGGCCAGACGCCAGGGACTCTGGCGTCTGGGGCCAGACGCCAAGGACCCTGGCGTCTGGTCCTGGAGTCTCAGGAGGACTCTTCCCTTGCGGGCCAAACCGACTTTGAGGAGGCTCTTTCTCCAAGAAACGACCCCAGGGCTCAACATATAAATAGAGGAGCAGGGCTAGCACCCGGAACACATCAAGATTTCCCTAAGCCGTGTGCCGGCAACCCCGCCCCCTCTAGTTTATCCTCCGTCATAGTTTTCGTTGTGCTTGCCGAAGCCCTACGGAAATTGTTCTTCACCACCACCGTCGACACGCTGTCGTGCTACCGGAACACATCTACTACTTCGCCCCTATTGCCGGATCAAGAAGGCGAGGACGTCATCAAGCTGTACGTGTGTTGAACGCGGAGGTGCCGTCCGTTCGGCACTAGATCGTGATTGGATCGCGGGACGGCTTGCGATTTGGATCACGAAGACGTTCGACTACATCAACCACGTTTCTTAATGCTTCCGCTTAGTGATCTACAAGGGTATGTGGATCCGATCTCTCCTCTCGTAGATGTTCATCTCCTAGATTGATCTTGGTGAAGCGTAGGAAATTTTTTGTTTCCCATGCAACGTTCCCCAACAGTGGCATCATGAGCTAGGTCTATGCGTAGTTGACATCACGAGTAGAACACAAAGGAGTTTGTGGGCGTTGATATTCAGATTGTTTCCTTCCTTGGTCTTTTCTTGATTTGGCGGTATTGTGGGATGAAGCGGCTCGGACCAACCTTACTCGTCCACATACGAGAGACCGGTTCCATCGACTGACATGTGACTTTGTTGCATAAGATGGCTGGCGGGTGTCTGTCTCTCCCACCTTAGTTGAATCGGATTTGATAAAGGCGGTCCTTGTAGAAGGTTGAATAGCAATTCATATATCACCGTTGTGGTTTTGCATAGGTAAGAATCGTTCTTGCTAGATACCCATAGCAGCCACGTAAAACATGCAACAACAAATTAGAGGACGTCTAACTTGTTTTTGCAGGGTATGTTGTGATGTGATATGGCCAAAGACATGATGTGATATATGTGATGTATGAGGTGATCATGTTTTGTAATAGTTTATATCGACTTGCATGTCGATGAGTACGGCAACCGGCAGGAGCCATAGGGTTGTCTTTAATTAATTTGTGTCATTTGCTTTTCTTTATCGCTATGAGTTAGCAATAGTTGGCGCGACAACCTCATGGCGACACGTAGATGGAGATCAAGATGATGGAGATCATGGTGTCAAGCTGGTGACAATGGAGATCATGCCGGTGCTTTGGAGATGGAGATCAAAAGCACAAGTTCATGGCCATATCATGTCACTTATTATTTGCATGTGATGTTAATCCTTTTATGCATCTTATTTTGCTTAGGACGACGGTAGCATTATAAGGTGATCCCTCACTAAAATTTCAAGATAAAATTGTGTTCTCCCCGGGTGTGCACCGTTGCGAAAGTTTGTCATTTCGAAGCACCACCTGATGATCGGGTGTGAGAGACTCTACGTTCACATACAACGGGTGCAAGCCAGTTTTGCACATGCGGAACACTCGGGTTAAACTTGACGAGCCTAACATGTACAGACATGACCTCGGAACACAAGAGACCTAAAGGTCGAACATGAGTCATATAGTAGATATGATCAACATGGAGATGTTCACCATTGAAACCACCTCATCTCACGTGATGATCGGACTTGGGTTGGTGAATTTGGATCATGTAGCACTCGGATGACCGGAGGGATGTCAATTTGAGTGGGAGTTCTTTAGTAATATGATTAGTTGAACTCATTATCATGAACATAGTCAAAAATATCCTTGCAAATTATGTTGTAGATCGATAGCTCACGCTGTAGCTCCCCTAGATTTTGATACGTTCCTAGAGAAAAACTAAGTTGAAAGTTGGTAGTAGCAACTATGCGGACTAGGTCCGTAAACTAAGGATTGTCCTCATTTCTGCACAGAAGGCTTGTGTCCTTGATGCACCGCTCGGTGCGCCACCCCCTCAAGCATTGTCTGTGGGTGTTGAGAACATCAGACAGGCACATTTTTTATGACTACTTGATAGTTCAGTGCGTCATGCTTTACGGCTTAGAATTGAGGCTCCAAAGACGTTTTGAACGTCACAGAGCATATGAGATGTTCCAAGATCTGAAATTGGGATTTCAGGCTCGTGCCCGTGTTGAGAGGGATGAGACCTCCAACAAGATTCTTTGCCTGCAAGATGAAGGAGAATAGCTCAATCGGTGAGCGTGTGCTCAGATTGTCTGGGTGCTATAATCGCTTGAATCAAGTGGGAGTTGATCTTCCAGATAAGATAGTTATTGACATAGTTCTCCAAGTCACTGCCACCAAGCTACTGGAGCTTCGTGATGAACTATAACATGCCAAGGATGGAGAAGATGATCCCTGAGCTATTCATGATGTTTGACACCGCGAAGGTAGAAATCAAGAAGGAGCATCAAGTGTTGATGGTTAGTAAAACCACTAGTTTTGAGAAGGGCAAGGGCAAGAAGGGAAACTTCATGAATGGCAAGCCTGTTGCCGCTCCAGTGAAGAAACCCAAGGTTGAACCCAAACCCGAGACTAAGTGCTTCTATAATAAGGGGAACGGTCATTGGTAGCGGAACTGCCCCAGATACTTGGCGGATAAGAAGGCTGGCAACGTCAACAGAAGTATATTTGATATACGTGTTATTGATGTGTACCTTACTAGTACTCCTAGTAGCACCTGGGTATTAGATACTGGTTCAGTTGCTAGTGTTAGTAACTCGAAATAAAAGCTACGGAATGAACGGAGACTAGCCGAAGGGCGACGTGACGATGTGTGTTGGAAGTGTTTCCAAGGTTGATGTGATCACCATCGCACGCTCCCTCTACCTTCGGGATTAGTGTTGAACCTAAATAAATGTTATTTGGTGTTTGCGTTGAGCATGAACATGATTATATCGTGTTTATTGTAATACAGTTGTTCATTTAAGTCAGAGAATAATAGTTATTCTATTTATATGAATAATACCTTCAATGGTCATACACTGAATGTGAATGGTTTATTGAATCTCGATTGTAGTGATACACATGTTCATAATATTGATGGCCGAAAGATGCAAAGTTAATAATGATAGTACCACATACTTGTGGCACTGCCGCTAAGGTCATATTGGTGTAAAGCGCATGAAGAAACTCCATCCAAATGGATCTTTGAACTCACTCGATTTCGAATCGGTTGAGGCATGCGGACCATGCCTCATGGGCAAGATGAGTAAGACCCCGTTTTCCGATATAATGGAGCGGGCAAGTGACTTATTGGAAATGAGACATGTTGATGTATGTGGTCCAATGAGTGTTGAAGCATGCGGTGGATATCGTTATTTTCTTAGCTTCACTGATGATTTGAGTAGATATGGGTATATTTACTTAATGAAACACAAGTCTGAAGTGTTTGAAAAGTTCAAGCAATTTCAGAGTGAAGTTTGAGATCATAGTGACAAGAAGATAAAATGTCTACGATATGATCATGGAGGGAAATATCTGAGTTACGAGTTTGGTATGCAACTTAAGACAATGTGGAAATTGTTTCACAACTCACGCTAGCTGGAACACCATAGTGTAATAGGTGTGTCCGTACGTCGTAGCCGTGCTCTATTGGATATAATACGTACTATGATGTCTCTTACCGATTTGCCACTATCGTTTTGGGGTTATGCATTAGAGACAACTACATTCACTTTAATAGGGCACCATCTTAATCCGTTGAGATGACACCGTATGAATTATGGTTTGGTAGGAACCTAAGCTGTCATTTCTTAGAGTTTGGGAATGCGATGCTTGTGTGAAAAGACTTCAACCTGATAAGCTCGAACCCAAAGCGGACAAATGCGTCTTCATAGGATACCCAAATTAAACAATTGAGTATGCCTTCTATCTCAGATCCGAGGACAAAGTGTTTGTTGCTAAAACCGGGTCCTTTCTCGAGAAAGAGTTTCTCTCGAAAGAATTGAGTGGGAGGAAGGTAGAACTTGATGAGGTTATTGAACCGTCACTTCAGTTGGATGGTAGCACGACGCAGAAAGATGTTTTTGCGGCGCCTACACCAAATGAAGAGGAAGCTAATGATGATGATCATGAAACTTCAGATCAAGTTACTACTAAGCCTCGTAGGTCGACAAGGAATCGTACCGCCCTGAGTGGTACGGCAGTCCTGTCTCAGAGGTCATGTTGTTAGACAACAGTGAACCTACAAGCTATGAAGAAGCGATGGTGGGCCCGGATTCCAACAAATGGCTAGGAGCCATGAAATCCGAGGTAGGATCCATGTATGAAAACCAAGTATGGAGTTTGGTAGACTTGCCCATTGAACAGCAGGTCGTTAAGTACAAATGGACCTTTAAGAAGAAGACAGTCGCTGATGGTAAATCTCACCATTTATAAAACTCGACTTGTTGCAAAAAAGTTTTTGACAAGTTCAAGGAGTTGACTACGATGAGACTTTCTCACCCGTAGCGATGCTGAAGTCTGTTGGAATTATGTTAGCAGTTGCTGCATTTTTCAATTATGAAATCTGGTAGATAGATGTCAAAACAGAGTTTCCTTAACGGTTTCCGTGAGGAAAGGTTGTATGTGATATAACCAGAATGTTTTGTCGGTCCTAAGGATGCTAAAAGGTATGCAAGCTCCAGCGATCCGTCCATGGACTGGGGCAAGCATCTCGGAGTTGGAATATGTGCTTTGTTGTGTTGATCAAAGAATTTTGGTTTATACAAAGTTTATAAGAAACTTGTATTTACAATAAAGTGAGTGGGAGCACTATAGAATTTCTGATAAGTATATGTGGATGACATATTGTTGATCGGAAATGATGTAGAATTTTGTGGAAAGCATAAAAGATTGTTTGAAAGGTGTTTTTCAAAGGAAGACCTGGATAAAAGGTTACTTAAATATTGGGCATCAAGATCTATAGAGATAGATCAAGACGCCTGATAAGACTTTCAATGAGTACACACCTTGACAAGATTTTGAAGGTTTTCAAAATGGACCAGTCAAAGAAGGAGTTCTTGCCTGATTTGTCAGGTGTGAAGTTGAGTAAGACTCAAAGCTCGACCACAGCAGAAAAAAGAGAAAGGACGAAGGTCGTCCCCTATGCCTTAGCCGTAGGCTCTATATTGCCATGCTATGTACCGCACCTGATGTGTGCCTTGCCATGAGTCTGTCAAGGGGTACAAGAGTGATCCAGGAGTGGATCACTGGACAGCGATCAATATTATCCTTAGTAACTAGAGGACTAAGGAAATGTTTCTCGATTATGGAAGTGATAAAGAGTTCGTCGTAAAGGGTTACGTCGATGCAAGCTTTGACACCAATCCGGATGACTCTGAGTAATCCGGATACGTATAGTGGAGCAGCCATTTGGAATAGCTCCAAGTCGAGCGTGGTAGCAGCATCTATAGTATGAGATAGAGATTTGCAAAGTGCACACGGATTTGAATGTTGCAAAACCGTTGACTAAAAACCTCTCTCACAAGCAAAACATGATAAAACCCCAGAACTCATTGGATGTTGATCACATAGTGATGTGAACTAGATTATTGACTCTAGTGCAAGTGAGAGACTGTTGGAAATATGCCCTAGAGGCAATAATAAATTGGTTATTATCATATTTCCTTGTTCATGATAATCGTTTATTATCAATGTATAATTGTATTGACCAGAAACTCAGATACATGTGTGGATACATAGACAACACTGTGTCCCTAGTGAACCTCTACTAGACTAGCTCGTTGATCAAAAGATGGTCAAGGTTTCTGACCATAGACATGTGCTGTCATTTGATAACGAGACCACATCATTAGGAGACCGATGTGATGGACAAGACCCAAACTATGAACATAGCATATGATCGTGTCAAATTTATTGCCATTGTTTTCTGCATGTCAAGTATATGTTCCTATGACCATGAGATCATGTAACTCACTGACACCGGAGGAGTACCTTGTGTGTATCAAACGTCGCAACGTAACTAGGTGACTATAAAGATGGTCTAGGTATCTCCGAGGGTATCTGTTGAGTTCGCATGGATAGAGACTGGGTTTTGTCACTCCGTATGACGGAGAGGTATCTCTGGGCCCACTCGGTAATACAACATCACAAGAAGCTTGCAAGCAATGTGTCTAAGGAGTTAGTCACGGGAACTTGTATTACGGAACGAGTAAAGAGACTTGCCGGTAACGAGATTGAACTAGGTATGGAGATACCGACGATCGAATCTCGGGCAAGTAACATACCGATGGACAAAGGGAACTGTATACGGGATTGATTGAATCCTTGACATCGTGGTTCGACCGATAAAGATCTTCGTAGAATATGTAGGAGCCAATATGGGCATCCAGGTCCCGCTATTGGTTATTGAACGTAGAGGTGTCTTGGTCATGTCTACATAGTTCTCGAACCCGCAGGGTCTACACACTCAACGTTTGGTGACGATATAAGTATAGTTGAGTTGTTATGTTGGTGACCAAAGGTTGTTCGGAGTCTCGGATGAGATCCCGGACATGACGAGGAGCTCCGTAATAGTTCGGAGGTAAAGATTGATATATGGGATAATAGTGTTTGGTCTCCGGAAGGGTTCCGGAATTCACCGGAAGGGGTTTCGGATGTTTCCCGAAATGTTCGGGTACGAGAACACTTTATTTGGGCCAAGGGATAAAGCCCATGAGGCTTTAGGAAGGTGCAAAATGAGTTTTGCAGAGGCCAGACGCCAGGGACCCTGGCGGCTGGGGCCAGACGCCAAGGACCCTGGCGTCTGGTCCTGGAGTCCGAGGAGGACTCTTCCCTTGCGGGCCAAACCGACTTTGAGGAGGCTCTTTCTCCAAGAAATGACCCCAGGGCTCATCATATAAATAGAGGGATAGGGCTAGCACCCGGAACACATCAAGATTTCCCCAAGCCGTGTGCCGACAACCCAGCCCCCTCTAGTTTATCCTCCGTCATAGTTTTCGTTGTGCTTGGCGAAGCCCTGCGGCAATTGTTCTTCACCACCACCGTCACCACGCTGTTGTGCTGCCGGAACACATCTACTACTTCACCCCTCTTTCTGGATCAAGAAGGCGAGGACGTCATCAAGCTGTACGTGTGTTGAACGCGGAGGTGCCGTCCGTTCGGCACTAGATCATGATTGGATCGTGGGACGTCTTGTGATTTGGATCGCGAAGACGTTCGACTACATCAACCGTGTTTCTTAACGCTTCCGCTTAGCGATCAACAAGGGTATGTGGATCCGATCTCTCCTCTCGTAGATGTTCATCTCCTAGATTGATCTTTGTGAAGTGTAGGAATTTTTTTGTTTCCCATGCAACGTTCCCCAACAAGAGAGTTCACTGGAGTTTCGCCGGAGCTTTGCCGGAGTTGCAGAATATAGTTCCCACTCGTCGGTGAATGGGCGAACATCTTACAGGTCGACGAGGGGAGCCCGCTAGAGAAGGTCCAGGCATCGGCCTCATCCCGTGGCGGCCTTTAATACCCGCCAGAGTTGGCAGAGCTCCGATTGGACGCAACACTCGTGGACAACGCGCTCCAGCTACGAATTGGGACGAACCACCATGTCCATAAGGTGTACAACAATATTATGCAATGACAGGGAAAAGAAGGAAGTCGGATTCACCTTGTGCTCACCGAGAACTCGCACGAACAATGACGATTTTGGTAACTCCAGCAAGAAATTTCGTGGGAGAGAGAGGGAGTTGGGCTTCCAAAGGATGGGGCTTCCGACGAGTTTGGCATGGGGAGTACCCACGGGTATTTATAGGGGCTTGGAGGTATCTAGGTGCGTGCGACCACGGTGGCAAAATCTAGCAACCATGGATTCTCCGACCAGGGAATCCCGGGCAGTAATTCACGTCATAATGGTGTGAGGAAGGTGCAGGGTTCCATTCAGAAACAATTGAGGGCAAGGGGAAGGAAGTAAGAGGTGGGGCACGGTGGGGTGTGGTGTGCGTGGGTTCTCTCGCTCATGTTCACAAACGAACCAAGTTGGAAGATGACCCGGGTGGGCTTGGCCTTCCTTGTAGTGCATTGGTGGGTTGCGGCCATTTTTTTAGTAATCCAGAGAAAAAAAGAGCATAAAGAAAATGAATGGAACTTTGAGTAAACATATTATATATCGAAATTCAATGAATTTCCCGGAGAAACATATGAACTATTTTGCAGAGACAAATAAAATACTTCAATTTTTTGCAAAAGCATCAAATAGGATTTGAATTTGATTTTCAAATATTTTCCAAATATTTTCTGTTTTTTTTCCTTGCTCAAACATATTTCAAAATACCTCTCATTATTGAAGGGTCATATTCCTTCTCTCTTCATTTCTTTATCAGAGGATTTTGAAAAGATTCAAATTGAAAATTGAATAGGGATTCAAATGGAAAATTGTGGGAAAAGTCCTTTTATTCCCTCTCATTAAATTTTCAAAAGTTTCAAATTCCACTCACTTTCAATCAAACAATCAAGCATACACTCATTAATACTTAATTTAGTAACATTCCAAAAATTTGAAATTTTGGGATGTTACATAAACCTGGTTTATTTATGAGGATATCCGATCGATCGGTCCGATCTTGCTCTTTTATAGGAAACATTTGGTGATTTATCTACTGAAATTCTTTTTGTTCTTTTTTTAAGGTAATTTTTTCTGTTCTTGCTTCTACTCAATCCATTTGTGTTACGAAGATGTGGATGAGTCACTCATTTGGCACTCCTTACTAAGATTGATTGGAGCAAATGAATGGCAGTGGCAGGAGGAGGAGCCGATAAAGTCCGATGATAGGGTGGCAGACAAGATGTTTCTTATCACCCTCCTGAACTATTCTGATGAGAAGAGAGACTTAATGTAAGCATGGTAATTTGAATATGTTGTTAGGTATGGCAACCAGGTGTAGATGCACCAGAAGGGAGAGGAGCTCCAGTTTGATCATGAGGCTTAGCATTCGTTGAGGTAAAATTATACTATGTATCTATCCTCCATGATTAACTTTTCATTGGAGCTTTGATGTTGTACGCGATCAACTAGGCCTTCTCCGATCAGAGTTTCCACAAACATTATATGGCACTGCTGGAACTCATGTTGCATCCCGTCATTACCCTTTTGAAATTTTAACAAAAAGAAAAATTTCATTTTCTGTATTAACAGCAAAACTGAAATCGCAGTACATTCTTCCACATAGAGAGCATGTTCATGGTCTAAATATAATTTCCAAGGGCATGTTTGATTATCTTGGTTTACTGCTGATGTAGTTTGCATCCGTTACTTATTCGTCAATTATAGATGGAACATTCAAGACTCTCATATGTTAAAACATTGACGAACTTTGAAATTTGGAAAAATGTATGATGTCAACAAATTATGGGCACGAGGTGGATCATACTACTGCAAGTTGTATGCATGTACCCCATGGTTGCACCTCATATTCTTCTATTCCTGCAGATCCTATATTGTTGTGGTAATTATGTCTCCAAGTGCGTCAATCCCTATCGGCTTACTGAAGTAAATTAATTTATTTGTCTGTGTGCATTTCTATAGGCTTACTAAAGTATAGCTGATTTATTCTATTAGGAAATTAATTCCTTGATCTTTGCAAATTGCCATCTCCACATCACACTGAAGGTGCTCACTGATGTGCATCGTGCAGTCCTTCCATGATAGGAATTAAGAACAAGTATAGAAAATTGAAAGAAATCTCTTTTGCTCTGTGTTAGTACTTCATTTTATCCAACAAGAAGTAGGCGAGGGGTCGTCACTTTTTCACCACTGGTCATAAATGAAAATATTCTCCTCCATTTCTTTTGAAGTTCATGCATATCATGGCAAAGCATATGGTACCCAAATTTCCATTCTGTATTGTATCCATTGCTCTAATGAAACAAGCTCATGCCGTTCTAAAAATGAAGCTCTATACTTCTTCACTCGTATGTTTCTGCATTTTTCCTGCTTGTTCGAACATGTTTGATATACTTACACATCAACAAGAGTGTCTGAAAGCGTATTCAAAGCCATTTTCATAGAGTATCCTATAGTAATAAATGTACTCCATGCTGGTGGAGTAGAGAATTGTGATTTTTGTAAGTGGTAGCAGTACAATATTTTGCATACAATGCCATCGTGCCTCTAAATGTTTTGTAAACATTAATTCCAAATTATTTGGGTTGCTCCTCTGCTATTTTATTGTTTATTTACTGATGAAGATAGCAGATGTTCTTGATTTTAAATGTAGTTATTTGTGCTTCCAGTTGGTAGAGATTAAAGTATTTCAGACTTTCAAACATTCCAAATCTTTTCTTCCTTTGTTATTCTACTCGAGCCATGAAAGAGAGGAGGGAAAGCGGAGGGAGCAGAGTGCCAAGAAAATGCAGCGGAAAAGGTAGGGGATAGCGTCACTCGAGCGGGGAATAGCAGGGAAGATGGCCCGTGCGCAGGGGTGGCACGACACTGGAGCAAGGTATAGCAGCGCTGAATACGGGCAAGGAGACAGAGCGATAGATGTGGGAGAGGTGAAGATTTTTTGTTCTAGGTTGTTGTCGCTACTTGTGCCGCCACTTGCTATGCTATTGTTGATGTTCGTGTTGCTGCTGCTGATACATAGAGCACATGGTGATAGAGAGATCCTTGTGCGAGAGAGACGTTTGACAAAAAAGAGTAAGAGAGAGATGATATTCTTTAATCTATGGTGTTGTTGCTGCTACAATTTGCTTTTGCTGGTAAATCAGAGAGAGATCCATGTTACAAGAGAGAGACGAGATGAGAGAGAGACCTTGTGTTGTCGGTGTTGTTGTGTAGATCAGGGGAGAGAGAGAGAGAGCGAGAGAGAGAGATCTTGTGTTGTGTATTGCACGCTCATGTATTTATTTAATAATTGCATTCCCTTGTGATTTTCAAAAATAGAACTTGAATCTCTACATGGTTTGTCGAGTGAGGGGAACATTTTAGACTATCAATATATGCACGAACACTATTTTTATTTCAGATAAGTCCGTTGATTTCCAATTCTCATATGAAGTTATAAGTAGTCTAAATGATGCATTCATGCTAAGGAGGTTACTGGAAAGGGTGAAGGTATGGTCATTAGTTGTCCTGAAGCCTTAACTACTCCTACCGAGGACAAAGATATAGTCATTATGTTTTGCACAAAAGTTAAAGCTACTGATGCGCCCGTTTGACTTTCGAACACGCCCATACATATTAGCGAGAAACGATCTTAATTATGTGCTTGATTCATTTGTATGTATTGTAGCCCATAGCAACGCACAGGTGTTCATGATAGTTTGCAACGAATTTCATGCATTCCTAAAAAAATCATAGCATTGCATTTCCTTCATCTTGTTAAACTTTCGCGTATGGAGGTGAGCTCGAGCTATATGGGTTTGTTCCTGCATTGTAAGAAATATTGGTACCTATTATGACACAATTAGAAACCCTAGAAAAGATGACATTTTACTGCGGACATTTGCAAAGTTGAATGGACAGTTGAATATGATATCTATAGTTATTTGTTATTTTATGGCAATAATATGTGTTAGTTTAACCCAATCTATTATGTTTTAAATATGAAAACTTTGCAAATGTTGCAACGCACGGCGAAGGTGAGGTGGGTGTCATTCCGCACATCATTTCTGCTGGAGCCGTCACCGTTTGTCGGGCGGTTTGATTATGTAAATTGAAGTGTTTGATGGCAAAGTGTGATGAACGTTACCGACATTGTTCACTTTATATACCACTAGTACAACATACAATTTGAGTTACAACGGCCGTTACAAATGAACCGATAATGGATAATCTAAGAGATGGTACTCTATGCCTTCTATTGTTGTAGGACAGTAGGATAATCAATTTTAGTCAGGGTCCTAACAGGACGAGGGTGGTGTCAAGTTTGAAAGCAACATGTCATGACTCTTTGCCATGCCATGGCGGGGGTCTGGCACCACGACAAACTCGGGAAGAATGGGAGGTCCTGAGATCACCCCGTCCAGTGGTGTGCTCTCCACAAGATCCAAGAATAGTGGACGAGCGATTGTCGAAAACTTGGGGCCCTCAAAGCCCCTCGAAAGGAAAGACCACCTCACCTCACGTGAGCGTGCACGACCGGACAAACACCTCCATGCGAGGCAAATACCAACACAAAGACAACGATGAATGAAGCTACATGGACAACCTTTGAACTGCCTTCGTAAGGAGCTCACATGATGCCCGCCGTAAGTAACCATGTCACCAGCTTTTGGGCCGCCACAATTGCCACCGTCTTCATCTTCAACAAGCTCTGCTTCCTACTTAACCCTCTTCAAGACACCATGGAGAGCCTCGTGGAGTCATCAGAAGGCTAGGATCACCGCTTCATTCGGATGTGAAGCTCGATTCACCTTCGACACCGCCCATGACATTCTATAGGGGCCTCAGACACGGTTGCTAGAAGATCCAAGGATCGACCCATGTTTGAGGATCTGCCTCGCCATGCCATCGTCGCTGGGCTCCACGATTCCTCAAGATCAATCGCCTCCTCATAGAAGCCGCAAACATGTTAGCATTGCTCCAAGTGGAAAGCTTGCAATAAGCCCAAGAAGAGTCGATGCGGTGCATGCCCTTGGAAGACATCCCCCTTCGTGCACCACGGAGGACCGTTCACCCTCTAGGGCGAACAAAGTCGACTCAAAGGCCACCGCTAAGTGAAGAAGTCATCTTTGAGCACTCGTTCGCCACGAGGAGGCGCCAAAATCTCTCTCAAAGCTGCTCCAATGAAGAAGGAAGCAAACCTAATTCTAAGGGCTACCTTCACCACCCACGGAAGCCCGGGCCAACCAAAAACCCTTGCGCGACATAGGTCGAGGAGGTGTGCTTCTCAGGCAAGTTCTCGATAGATAATGACTATTTTGCCATTGTGGTAACCCCTTACACTATAAAAGGAGGCCCAAGGCTACCTAGCTCAAGATTTGGACCTTTGGACACTTGTACTCGTGTACTAGCTCACCCTGACAGCAGTTCTTGCCGGGGTTAGGTGCTGCGCTTTCTTCGTGTTCCTCTGATCAATCCACCAAAAGCAGGAGTAGGGTTTTACGCTTAGTAGCGGCCCGAACCTGGGTAAAATGCCAGTGTCCTGATCGTCGCACCGTCTCATGCTCTCCGCTCTTCGTGCAACGTGACCCCCCCTTGCCGAACCACAAGGGGCCTCTGGTCCCATAGGTGATCGTGAGCATCCGTGCCCCGACATCTTTGGCGCGCCAGGTAGGGGGCGTGCATCATTTGCACGAACCCGAGTTCGTGAACGGCGAATTGATCTTCATCATCACCTTCTTCAGCAATGGCTCCCAAGAAGAAATCCGGTGTGGCCACGCATCCCTCCACTTCGAAGGCTCCCTCACACGCGGCCGCTGGCGCCGTTGACGCCGCGGCGGCTGCGGGTGAGGCGGGCATCGTGGACGACGAGGTCGGTGCAGGCGGCACCCCCGTCCAGTCCTTCACGGACGGAGATGGAGCAGGAGGCGCCGGAGAGGAGCGACTACAACAACAACTTGGCGAGCTCGGCCCTGGCACCACGGGCGAGGGAAACAACCATCCGTCACCTCCCCGCCGCACGGATGGCTATGGCTGCCTCGGCGGCGCCTGATCCGATGCGAGCCGTGACCCTTCGGCCACACCCGTCGCCGGCGAGACTACTGGGCGTACACCTCATGCGAAACAAGACGGAGCGCCGAGCGGGGCCGCAGCCCCGCGGGTTCGCCCCCTTGCACGTTAGACAGCCTCGACGAGTGGCACACGGCATCAAGAACACGGCGATGCTTCTCTTGGTCCTACCAGGAGTCGAGATGCTGCTCAACTTTATGCCAACGGCTGATAAGATGGATGAATGGAGAGCCACCATTCAGAGTTTGATTTCTTTCATTGAAGCCAACAAGCCCCAGCATGCAGAGCCGTCGCGACATACGCGAACAGCAGCAGCAGCCCGGGCCGGCGAGCGCGTCGAAGGGGCCACCCCAACGGTGCAACCCCCTCCATGACAACAGGCCCAGAGGCAGTCGCAGCAAGCCTCGCATGCTGATGAGCATGACGAGGCATCCATAGTCTCGTCTGGCCCGCGCGACTGCCGGGATCAACGGCGTGTCCTTGAAGACTGGCGGAAAGAAGACGTGCGCATCACCATCAAGCGACGTCGGGAAGCGCACCGTCAATCCGACAAGCGCAACAGTCCAGACATCGACGACCCCGCGCCCAGTGCTGGCGGGTACCTTCCCTACGAGGTTGGTTGCCCTGCCTTCCCTAGCGAGCTACAACGGGTCCGCTGGCCATCGACCCGAGCTTTCAAGCCTGAGCTTCCTAAGAAATACGACGGGAAGCTGAACCCGACAGAGTTCTTGGGCATATACACAATAGCTGTTCAAGCTGCGGGAGGAAGAGATGAAAAGGTGATCGCCAACTATTTCCCTTTGGCACTTAAGACAAACGTGAGATCGTGGCTGATGCATCTGCCGGAAAATTCAATTTCGTCATGGGCTGATTTATGCAACGAGTTCGTTGGCACCTTCACCGGTGGTCATCAAGAACCAGGCCAGCCCAGCGATCTCCAAGTCCTCCCGCAAAAGGAGGGAGAAACCTTGAAGAAGTATATCCAGAGATTCAGCCGAGTGCACCGCAACATCCCGCAGCGGTGATTGCCGCGTTCCATTCGAACGTGCGCAATAGGAGGATGCGAGCCAAGTTGAATGTCAAGCTCCGCAAGACTGTTAATGAGCTTTACACCTTGGCAGATAAATGTGCTCGGGCTGAAGAAGGAAGGCGACTTCCCGGGGAGGAGGCGAGCGTCGAAGTGGACTCCGATGACGATGACGGCGCCCCCGACCCAAAGGGAAGAAGCAGGAAGCGCAACAAGAAGCGTAAGGGAAAAGCCGTATTGGCTGTCGAGAGCTCCGGAGACCTCAGCGCGGGCAAGAAGGCGAAAGCCGAAACCCCCAGCAAGGGAGCTACCGCGTGCGCTGATTGCCGGGAGGCTGCTGCCGCTGAGAAGACCGAGAAGTCCGACGGGCTGTACTGCAAAATTCACCGCACCAAGGGCCATGATCTCCAAGAATCCCGACAGGTCGAGCAACTTGTTGAGAAGCAAGGGGCGAGTACGAGAAGCGCGACAAAGAAAAAGGCCAGGACGATGCTGACGGGAAAGGCCATGACGGCAGAGGGGGTCGCCGCGGCAAAACCCCGCAGCAAAAGGAAAAACCCGCCAGAGGCCGAGAGAAGAAGAAAACAGACGATACGAGTGAGGATGAGGATGATGATGAGGATTCCTGCGACAGGGAGTTTCAGAAAGCAACCGAAGCCATGTGCGTTGACGAGGGTGCCTCCTTGCATTCCTCTCACCGCTAGCTCAAGCAGTGGGCACGCGAGGTCAATGCTGTTGAACCAACTACAGAATCTAGGAAGCCACTCAAATTGTCCCGCATGCCTATCATCTTTGATGAAGAGGATCATCCCGACCGTACCACTACGGTCGGGTGTTTGCCATTGCTGGTTTCTCCGACAATCTGCAACCTCAAGGTGTCCAAGATGTTAGTTGACGGTGGGGCGGGATTGAACTTAATCTCCCCTAAAGTGGCTGAGAAACTGCAGATCCTTGATGAAGAGCTCGAAGCTACGGGTACATTCCAAGGAATCAACCCCGGTAGGAGCCGACCCAAGGGAAAGATCACTTTGCCTGTGACATTTGGCGGGGAACTGAACATCCGGACAGAGAGGATAGTGTTCGACGTCGCTGAGATCCCACTGCCTTACAATGGAATCCTCGGTCGCCCTGCTCTGGCAAAGTTCATGGCGGCATCCCACTATGCCTACAATACCTTAAAGATGCCAAGGCCCATTGGGGTCATTTCCATCCCATCCAACAAGAAGAACGCAGTCATCTGCATGGACCAGATGTACCATAACGCGGTAGCAGCTGAAGCCACAGAAATCCCAGCTCCCGCCAAGGACACAGAGAAATTGAAGAAGGCTAGCAGGAACACCAGCAAGGACTCTGGGAAGCGCGCCTCTTCGGAGTGCGCCGCACCCGACGATGACCTGCCGGGGAGTTCCACTAGCAAGAAGACCAAGGCCACCTATCGTGAGACGAAGAAAATCCCGGCAAGGCTGGACGGCACTGGTGGCACGTTCACCATCAGTGCTACCCTTACTGACAAATAGGAAAGCGCGCTCGTTACCTTCCTGAGGGAGAATGTCGATGTGTTTGCCTAGCAACCATCTGACATCCCCGGTGTTCCCAGGGAGGTAATTGAGCACCACCTTGCTGTCTGTCCTCATGCCCGGCCCGTCAAGCAAAAGGTTAGGAAGCAAGCCCTCGAGCGGCAGCAGTTCATTGCCGAGGAAATCAAGAAGCTTGAAGCAGCTGGTTTGTGTCGGATTTCGGGCTCCGCAAAACCCTTAAGATTCGTACACAGGGGCGTGTGCGAAGATCCCCAGCAGCCTTGCCCAACCTAGCTCGCTACTCGATGAACACAGCAACGAACTCGCACGATAGCGAGGAAGAAGATGAACACGACAGTTTACCCAGGTTCGGGCCGCTGCGAAGCGTAATACCCTACTCCTGCTTTGGTGGATTGCCTCTCGAGAAGGTGGGGTGGATGAACTAGTACAGTGTTTCAGGGCCTCATGAGGGCTCCCCTGAGGTGTTCGGGGCCCTCTGTGGCTTGGTGATGGATGAGTGGTGGAATGGATTCGGATCCCCCTCTACGGTGCAGCCTACCCTCTATATATAGCGGTGGCTCGGGTCCTCTTCCCTTATCGCAATGGTGGGAAGGGATCCCACAACGGCCAATTTTGAAGGGGGACAGGAGTACGTGCCCGCCCTGCCCAAAGGCGGTCTTCGCCTGCAAAGTAGCTGTCGATGGCGCAGGGATGGGCTCAGCGATGACATCCACCCTGCGGGGCTGGTGGTTGCGGTCTTGTTGCACTGGAATGGAAACCTTTGGGCCACTACTAGGGAAAACCTTATAGACAGAATCTTACCAGTAGCGCGGTGTAAAATAAGGCGCTACTGTTACTTATCATTAGCGCGCTACAAAAGAACGCGCTACTGATACCCGCATAGCAGTAGCGCGTCAGGAGGAAACAACGCTACTACTACAATTGCCACGACCTTGCTGCCAGACTAGGTATAGCAGTAGCGCCTATTTTATAAACGCGCTACTGCTATGTCGTTTAGCAGCAGCGCTTTATTCCAAAGAGCGCTACTGCTAAAGCCTATCTTCTCCAACTCCTCCAACCGGACGCCCCTCACTCTCCCCTCTCCACTCCACTCTCACTCTCCCCCGCACCCCCCGTCGTCCGCCGCCGCCGCCGTTCCCCGACCACCGTCGTCGCCCGCCGCCGCCGACGCTCCTGGTCCTCCTCCACTGAGGTAGTCCCTCCATCCCTCCTCCTCCCTCCTCCCTCCTCCTCCTCTCTCCTCCCACCGCCCTCCTCCCCCTCCGCGCCCCTCCCTCCTCCTTCGGCCGCCCCCTCCTCCCTCCTACTCCGGCCAAGCCCACCGCCGGCAGCCCTCCTCCCACCGCCCTCCTCCCCTCCTCCTCTCTCCTCCCTCCTCCCACCCCCTCCTCATTCCTCCTCCTCCCTCCTCCCACCGCCCTCCTCTCTCCTCCCTCCTCCCACCCCCTCCTCCCTCCATCTCTCCTAAACCCTAAACTGTTTTTTTACTGTTCTTGTATAATGTAGTTTTTTTACTGTTTTTTATAAGTGTTTAATAGAAATAGTTTATTTATAGTAAGTGCTTAATAGACCTTTGTTATGCACTAGGGGAAGAAGGAGTAGCGACCATCATCGACGGTCGAAAAATCGGTGAGGGAGTGTCCACCATATATGAGAGAAGAAGAATGCCGACTGTTGTCGTGGGGGTCGCTTCTCCTTCTTCTCCTTGTGCTAGATATTTGTTATGCACTAGGGGAAGGAGGAGTAGCGACCATCATCGACGGTCGAAAAATCGTCGCAGAAAAAAGGAAAAGAAAAGAAAAGAAAAAGAAAAGAAAAGAAAAGAAAAAGAAGAAAAGAAAAGGAAGAGACAATAAAGAAAAAGACAATAGAAGAAACAAACAGGAAAACCGCGCCACTCATCTCACTCTCCCCCGCACCCCCCGTCGTCCGCCGCCGCCGCCGTTCCCCGACCACCGTCGTTGATGTCATTGATGTCGATGATGATGCATTCTGAATATAGAGGATGTCTTGGTGTTCTTGTTTGCAATGTACCTCCGAGTGGCCTATGTTTTGCCAGAATGTTGATTCGTTTCCGTTCCGGCAAATTTCAGGCGCTCGATATGTCCTGTTTTAAGCAAAGGTCATGCCGAATTTTTTTCATGAATTTTAGAATAATATTAGATGTTTATTAATTTAAGCAAAGGCATTTTTTCTATGTCATTGCTCGATATATGGAACGGGTTGACTTTAGGTCTGCTAAGTGTTTATTAATTTTGTTTTCATAATTAAGCATTTGTTCTCGACGTCGACGATGCCTGGCCCGCATCCTCGTCGTCGACTCGGCGGAGGAGGCCTGCTTGATTATAGGGGCCATGTCCGGGACTGGGCTCCGCCGGGCTGGTACTGGGAGGTGCTACCTTCCGGGGCGCGCAGCTTGGTGAGGAGGCAGCCCATCGTCGACCCGGACCTTCTTTGGTGGCGGTCGCGTGGGCCAGTGACGGTGTGGAGGCTTTCGTCCCCCGCGGAGGTGGTACATCACCGTGTCAGCGAGGACGACGAGCACGTCCGTCGCTACATGGTTGCGTTGGAGGGCAGGTTCGACAATACTTGGCAGGTTCTTCAGAGATCTCACTGGAGCTATGATCCTGTGATGGTTCCTTCTCTTTGGGTGTCCACCGCCCGTGCCGATACCCGTCGTTCGCTACGGTTCTAACTGTATTAGTGATGTTATATGTATGATACTATTCGAGATGTATTAGTGATAATATTCGACGATGTACGGACGCAAGAGATGATTTAGTTTTGCTTATTGAATGCATGCTAATTTGAATACTAATTTGTTTTATGATTTAGTTTTGCTTATTGAATGCACATCTGTTTCAACTATGAACATAGGAAATGTCTGACGACGATAGCGAAAGGAAATTCGGTATGTGCCAATACTGCGAAGACGAGCGCGGTCTGTGCGACAGGCCTCACCTAGAAGATGGTAGGCGATTCAGCATCATGCTGGATGAGAACTTCGAAGTGGATATAGTAAGTCACAACGACAATTCTTTTTTCGTAATTAAGCACGACTTCTGCTTCTTTTGCTTCAACTTATAATTTTAATTTTTTACAATTCTACTAGCGTATCCCCTGCCATGCAAGACATTATGTCTTGGATAAGATTGGTTTCTCAGATATGTGCAGTATGGAGGTAAAGAGAGTTCACTTGAGGACCGAGCATGGCTATGCTTTTTCCGTAAAATTATACAATGCAGAGAACTACTCCTATTTTGAATGCTCAAATTGGAGAGCACTATGCAAGGCGTATGCATTTGAGCCTAATATGCTTATCACCTTTTATATTCGTCCTGAAGATGAATATGAAGGTAATATTGACATCTGGGTCGATGTGCAGACGCCTCCAGTTCTACCTCTATGTGAGTTTCTCAACCATTTTTATTAAGTAAATTATATTGTTTATTTGAAAATTGTTGACAACTAATTTCTATTGACAGCTTATTTCCATTCAAGTAAACATGTTCGGCTCTTGGTAGACAACACCTACTACTGTCCCGGGGCTGAACTAAACTGCGAGGAGATAAGTCATTATGTTTCATGGCTTGAGGATCTTGATCTTGTCAAGACAAATTATTTTCCTAGACTTCGAGATATTAGTACTCAATACGTTAAACCACTAGTGTGCGTATTGAACTACGGTCACATCTATCTAGGAAATATGGTAAGATTTTTACTATTTGTCCTCAATGCATCTTTTGCATACATTATTTTTAAGCTAAACTTCATTGCTAAGTATGTTACTACGATGTTCTTCAACAGGGACTCCCGATGAGTGTTGTGCCTCGTTGGATCGAGCATAAAGGTCACATGAGAATGATTAGCTTACGGCCAAGACATCCTACAATGCACATGAGTGCATTTTGCATTTCTAAAAGCGAGCAAGTCTTAATAGTCAAAGACTGGAGCAAAATTGTGAAAGATCGCAGAGAAGTACTAGGGGGCAGCAATCAGAAGCGCAACCCACATTTAGAAGACAGGTTCATCTGCATGCTCCAATATGATGAAGCAGGAGTGCTACACATGTTTTATGCTATTTTACCAGAGAGAGCAGTAAAAGTGATTAGCTAGCTAGTGTTGGTGGTAATGACTATGATGATTAAATAGCTAGTGTTGGTGGTGATGACTATGATGATTAAATAGCTAGTGTTGGTGGTAATGACTATAATGATTATTATTAGCTAGTGTTGGTGGTAATGAGATAGCTACACTTTTGATCACTTTTGGTGGTGATGACTATAATGATTATTATTAGCTAGCTAAAGTTGAATTAGTAGGATCGTCGTCCTAATTCAACTTTTGATCACTTTTGATTCATCCAAATGAATCTAATCCATGTGGATGGATCAAAAGTGACCATAAGTTGAATTGGTACTGTATCAAAATTTGTATAACGGCGTATAAATACAATAAAATTAAAAAAAATGAAAAACAGAATACTAGTAGCGCGGTTTTGGAAGGACGCTACTAATAGTTAGCTTAGCAGCAGCGCTGGTAATTATACACGCTACCGCTATACGTCTTAGCAGCAGCGCGTGTAACCAGCGCTACTGCTAAGCTATAGCTGTAGCGCCTTACTAGTAGCGCAGGCACCCGCGCTACTAGTAGGCGTCAAACCCGCGCTACTACTAGGCTTTTTCCTAGTAGTGGGGGGGTGCTTTGGGAACCCGCGTACGTCCCTGCTACCTTTGCACCAAAGGGGAAACTGCGCCGCCTGGCGCGCTGGCGCCCGCATGTCCTTCCTTGCGTCATCTTTGACTCCTGAGGCCGGGCCTTGCATAGAGATCTCCGCTGCTCCGGAGGGGGCCTGGGGAGGCCCATCCCTTGCCGGTCTTGACGCTGCTCCTCCTCGCGAGCCTAGGGCCTTCGCGAGGGCCTTGTCTTGAGTGGGGCCACGCCTGGCTATGTTTGGTTGATGTAGTGGGCCATGCCCTGGGCCGCAGGCAGGCAGGTCTGGGTACCCCCGTTCCCAGAACGCCGACAGTAGCCCCCGGGCCCAAGGCGCGCTCGAGCTGGCTTCTGGGCGAAGCCTCGAGGACGGCCCGAAGCGCTGCGGGCCAGGCTTCATATGCGGCAGTCCGGGGGTCTCTCGCCCCCTCTCCTCCGCACCGGACCGGCCATTGCCAGGTTTGTCGAGTCATTCGGCACACGCCTCCGAGCCGCCTTCGTCTCCCATTGATTCCGCCGTCTGTTCTCCCTTCCTGCGCGGCTCTCGCCCCTTCTGTCGAGTCCCTGTGCGCGCGCCGCGTCGCTTCCCCCCCCGCCCTTTTGCCATGTCTCCGAAGAGGATGGAAGGCGAGGGCTTGAGGGGGCCGATGACCGCATCGGCGCCTAAGCCCGCGCTGGGCCAGTCGTCGGTGGTGAACTTGGAGGGGTTGGAGAAAGTTTAGCTGGTGGTCGCCGCCGGCTCCAATGAGTGGGGGGCCACCAAGATCTGGCCAGGTTCGCGGCCTCGGGGCGAGCTGGTGGCCTCCGCTGTCCCCGTTCATATCCATGCCCTTCTCTCGGGCATACTGCCGACATTCTCAAGCTTCCTCTCCGCTGTGCTTTCACATTACCAGATTCGCGTGCTCCACCTTGACCCTGGTTCTCTCATCCTCCTCTCGGCCTTCGCGTTCCTATGCGAGGCCTTTGTTGGTGTTTTCCCCTCCGTGGCCTTGTTACGCCACTTCTTCTCCCTTGAGTTGGCTTCGGGGGAACAGTGCTCCAGGTGTGTGTCCTTGAGAACGGCAGACGCATCGGCCCGGGGGGCCCTCGACGCCAGACTCTCTCCGGAAGCAGAAGGGTTCCGGCGGCAATGGGTGTACATCGACGCCGCTGGAGCTGAAACTCTGTTTCAACCCCCGCTGAGCCCCGCAACGCCGAATCGCGGGTCGAGGCACGAGGAGCTTGCCGACCCTGGGCTCGTACCGGTCCTAGCCAGGCTGGCGAGGCTGAAGCAGGCGGGCATGACGATGGCGATGGTGGTGCGGTAGTTCACTCTCCGACGAATTGCTCCTCTTCAGCGCCACTCCCGTCCGATGTGGGCCTTCGTGGGTCCCCGTGACCCAATGAGGATCCAGGTCCCGCCTCTTTCCCCCGACGTCCTGTGCGAGCTTCTCCACCGCCTGACTGGTGGTGAACCTGACGAGCTTCCCCGGGACGGCCTCCCCTTGTACAACTACAAGGACCGGGAAGCTCTCGTCGCGAAGATGCCACGCTTCGATGAGTGGGGGTTTCTCCCTCCGGAGGAGGCGCGCCCTCAGGATGCCTCTTTCCCGAGGGCCCCGACCTCCGAGAACTCGGGGGACGCCGCCCTCCCCATGGCCGGGGTGGGTCGCCCTACGCCACCTGCTTCTCCGGCTCCCGCCTCGGGCCGGGCCGAGGTCGGGGGCGACGCCCAGCCGATGGTGAAGGTCACCGTCTCCATCGCTGAGTATCAATCGCCGGTCGTCAGTTCATCGTCCCCGGGCCCCCGCGCCGGCCGGAAGAGGAAGGCGCCCAGGGGCGGCCGCTCCTCGGCGCCGTGGGCGCCGGTGAAGAGGAAGTGGATCGCCATAGACGAGTAAGTTCCTGCGCCCTCCTCAGCCTTCTTCTTCGGCGCCTTCCTTCTGAGCTTCTGTTTTGCAGGCTCCCTACCGGCGACGGCAGAGACGGGTCGGGGCCTCCCGCGCCCGCAGCCGCCGAGCCCCTTGCGGTCTCCTCTTTCGTAGTCCGCGGGGTTCGGCCCGCCGGGACGCTCATACCCGGGCATGTTCGGCCGTCTTGTGGTCCCGAGCACGAGCCCCCTGCGGTCTTCTTCGCCCACGGCCTCCAGCTCCCCAGGATGGGGCCGCTTCTCTCGCCAGTGGCCTTCTCCGGGGTCACGCCGTGCGGCGTCAACGGGCCCCCCTTGCTTGGTGACGTGGGGCCCCAGGAGGCGTGTCCTTCTTCCGGAGTGTCCACTCGGGGCCCCCCAGCCCCTGGGCACACCTTTGGGCTAGGTGGCTCCTCGCACACCTCCCCCGCTCACCCTGGGGAAGGTGGGAATCCTGGTTGGCCCCTTGAGCCCGCTGGCGACCGGAGCGCCGCGCAGTGGGGTTTGCTCCACACCGCGGCGGACGCGCTAAGGCACCTGGGGGTGGAGCTTGCCAACAACGATGCCCGCTTGGAGGTGGAGCGCCAGCGCCTCGCGCAGGGATGGCATCAGCTTGAGGTCGCCGTGAACTTCGACCGCCTGCAGCGCGAACGCGCCCGCACAAAGGCCGAGGAGTCCCTTGCCGCGGCGGTGGAGGCCCGCGAACGCGCTCTTGCCGAGGCTCAGGAGGCCGACTGCCGGCGCAAGGCCTCCGAGGAACGCCTCAGGGAGCTTCAGGCCTTCAGCGCCGACCTTGAAAGGCAGATCCAGATGCGGAGGGCCACACTTGAGGGCCCGTCAACCGAGTTCCTCTCTGCCAGCGCGAGCCCCCGTGCGCCTGTCAACTCGTTGGTGTTGGAGGCGCTGGAGCAGAGCCTAGAGCAGGAGAGGCTGGAGGTGAGGGAACGCCAGGCGTCGCTTGCCGAGGAGTCCCTTGCCTCCCGCGAGGCGAGGTTCCAAGAGGAGGTCGACAACAGGGTGGCAGAGGCTTGGCGTTCCCTTCTCCAGGACTACCGTACGTAGCTGAAGCTCCAGGAGTCCCATTTCTACCAGCATCACGACCACCTGAAAGGCGAGGTTGATGCCCTCAAGAAAAGGTTAAACCAGGAGGGGCGCCGGCGAGCCATGATGGACGCCCAGGCTGCTGCCGAGGCCGAGCTAGCCTTTCTATACAAACAAGTGAAGGCCGCTGCTTCCCTGGTAGAAAGGGCTTCGGATGAGGCGGCCCGAGCTCGCGGCCTCCAGCATGCGCGCTCCCAAATGTTTCGGTCCCTTGAGAGGAGGGCTACCCGGGCGTTGAGCGACATCTGTGGTGCGAGCGTCTCGAGTCCCTTGGTTCCAGACGATGCCGGGTACCTGGGCTTCTTTTCCAGGGTCGTGGAGTGCCTCGAGGAATGTGCGGCGAAGATCCACGTGCTTGTGGAGGAGAAGCGTTGTGACCTCCTCGAGCGGGCGGCCTCGAACATCTTCAGCCACCTCCTTCGTCTCGACCCGCACTTCGATTTTGAGGTGGTGCTTGGTCCCGTGCCTAAGGTAATTCGCGCTGCACTCGCCGAGTGGGTCAAGGACCATGTGGACGACCTGGTAACGAAGCTTTCTTCTGACGAAGACGAGGGCCGTGCCTGAGCCGGGACGCGCGGGGCCGTCTCCGGGTGGCGGTGGCGAGAGTTTCGGCGATGGCATGTCCCCTTGAGTAGCCTTCTTGTTCTCCTGACAGGGTTATGCATGAGGCCTAGTGGCAACTTTTATGTATTTTGGAAATACCCTTAAATGTGTTCCCTGATGACGAGGTGTGTAGCGCCGCGCTTCCTTTGATCCGCGGTCGCTGCCAATCCGGTTGTCGCGCTTGCGGGGTGGTGACGATCTTGCTCGCGCCGCGTGGCGTGACCGGGCTGTCTGGATAGCCCGCAGCTCCATCGGGGACGCTTCCTCCTCGCTTGTAGGATGGTTTGGGGGCCCTTTCGGCACTCTGCGTCTGCAGGCCCCAGTCCCGCACATTTCCCAACCCCCGTTGCGTACGACCGGATAACCAAGGACGCAGCTACGGGGTTAGGCCTCGACACCCTTGATGCCGACCGGATCACCGAGGACGACATCAAGGGGGGCGAGTGGCTATATGACCGGTAAGGCTCCTGAGGCGTGCTGCTCAGGAGCCCCCTTTGACGCTCAAACCGCTCTACATCGACAGGTCCCAGTCCCACGCATTTCCCGACCGCCATTGCGTACGACCGGATAACCAAGGACGCAGTTACGGGGTCAGGCCCCGACACCCTTGATGCCGACCGGATCACCAACGACGACATCAAGAGGGGCGAGTGGCTATATGAACAGTAAGGCTCCTGAGGCGTGCTGCTCAGGAGCCCCCTTTGACGCTCGAGCGATCCCCCATTCCGTTCCTCCGGGTGCCGCCTCAGGAGGCCCTGGGGCCTCCCGAGACTCCATGCTGTGGTGTCGTGCTGCGGTCGACTGACCAAAGGTGCGTCTACCCGAGGCGACAGGGCCTGGCTACCCAGCTCCGAGGCGCCTCAGGAAGGGCCGGAGCGAACGGCTTTTCGCAAAACGCCAATCCAGAAAGAGAGAGAGAACTCAAGACCGGTAAAACGAGAGAACAAAGAGAAAAAGTCCCCGCCCTTCTTTTTCTTTTAAAACATAGAGCTACGAAATCTTCAAGCTTCTGACAGCTTCAAGCACAAAAAGGACCATCGAAGGTTGCAACTTGGAATACAAAAAAGAGCGAGAAAACGGCCGCGTCCGGCTTTTTAGGGTGGTCCCCGTCTTCGTCTTCCCCCAGCGCTGAGCATAGGGCATCCACGTTGCATGGGCATAGCCATTGGTGGGCAGTGTTGACTTCTCCGCCAGTGCGGAGCTATGGCTGCCACGTTGCGTGGGAGGAACCCCTCCGCGTCCTCGGGGGGCTCCAGGCGTATACAGCCCACTCATTATTACGTGAGAGTGTCACGGGTCGGTGTAGGTCCCGGGGGTGTATAGGGGGCTCCATGACTCGCGGGCACGAAGCCCGCTCCCAGCCCCCGGGCTCGTCGCGGCGAAGTGCGGTCTGCTCTGGGCGGGCCCTCTAGCGTAGGGGGAGCCCCTTGCGCTCTCTGGCTGGAAGGCCCGCCCCTGAGGAAGGCCCTGGGTTCCCCGGGCGGTGCCCTAGCGCGCCTCGCTGGGGCCCCCGGGGTTCCCATGCTGGTACTCGGGGCCCTGCCCCCAGGTCGGGCAAGCCGGGCCTGGGGACATGGGCGAGTACATGATCGCCCGCTGGTGATCGATCGAAACCCGACCCGGAGACATGGGCGTATGTTCCACCCTCCGTCTCCAAGCGAGCGTCGCGCGCCCCGGAGACAAGGGCGCATGTTCCACCCTTCGCCTCCAGGTTGGGATCGTCTGGCCTAGGGACATGGGCGTGTGTTCCACCCTCCGTCCCCAAGCTGGGGCCTCGCGGCCCGGGTACGAGGGCGCATGTTCTACCCTCCGTTCCCAGGCGAGTGACCCCCGGTCCCCAGACCTAGATGTCTGCTCAAGGCTGCTCCCTACCAGCGGGCGTGCCTCACGAGGGTCTCCGCGCCAGACACCCTCGTGAGACCAGCCCCGCAAGCCGCCCCCGCGAGGTTGCACATACCTGTCCGCGCGGGGGCTGCTCGCGAAGTCGCGTGTGCACCTCCTGTCGCCGTGGTAGCCGGCGCTGCTCCCTTCGTGGCCCGGGCACGCGGCAACATGGTCGTTGTTGAGTTGCACGAGCCCCCGGGCGCCGGCATAGTTGAGCCTCCGGTCCTCCTCCCTGGTTCCGGCGAGCGTACCGGGAGGCGTGAGGCTACGCCCCTCTCGCGCGGCCGGCACCTGCGCCCCCGGCGGCTCGAGCCAGGTCCCCGGTGAGAGCGGACCGCCGTGGATGTCCCGAGCGCGCCCGTGTGGTCCAGGCGCCATGCCCTCCGGTCGTGCGAGTCCACGGGCGCGAGCCCCGCTGAGGTGCACCTGGGTTTCGTTGGCGGCGGTGTCGCGCCCAGGGGCGCGCCTGGCCTCGTCGGTGCGGCAGTCGAGGGCGGCCTGTTGGCGCTGTAGCTCGTGCGCCACGAGGAGCGCAACATGTCTGTGTGTTGGGTCTTGGCAGACTCGGAAGAGTGCCGGCGCGGCCCGAGCGCGGGGAAGGGCCGGGGCGACAGGGGCGTGCCGTGCGGTTGGTGAAGGCGACAGCCCCCAGCGCCCGTTGGGAGTCCGGCCGGTGACGGCACCCGCTGACGGGGTGGCAGAGCGCCGCGGGGCGCCACGGCCCGCCGGCGCCGGCCGTGCCACGCGGGCGGCCCGCCGCTCCGCACGGGCTTGACGTCCTTTTGTCATGAGTGCAACGGACGAAGGCAAGGCGAGACCTGAGGAAGATTTCGACACGCCCCCTACCTGGCGCGCCAAATGTCGGATTTCGGGCTTCGCAAAACCCTTAAGATTCGAACACAGGGGCGTGTGCGAAGATCCCCAGCAGCCTCGCCCAACCTAGCTCGCTACTCGATGAACACAGCAACGAACTCGCACGATGACGAGGAAGAAGATGAACACGACAGTTTACCCAGGTTCGGGCCGCTGCGAAGCGTAATACCCTACTCCTGCTTTGGTGGATTGCCTCTCGAGGAGGTGGGGTGGATGAACTAGTACAGTGTTTCAGGGCCTCATGAGGGCTCCCCTGAGGTGTTCGGGGCCCTCTGTGGCTTGGTGATGGATGAGTGGTGGATTGGATTCGGATCCCCCTCTACGGTGCAGCCTACCCTGTATATATAGCGGTGGCTCGGGTTCTCTTCCCTTATCGCAATGGCGGGAAGGGATCCCACAACGGCCAATTTTGAAGGGGGACAGGAGTACGTGCCCGCCCTGCCCAAAGGCGGTCTTCGCCTGCAAAGTAGTTGTCGACGGCGCAGGGATGGGCTCAGCGATGACATCCGCCCTGCGGGGCTGGTGGTTGCGGTCTTGTTGCACTGGAATGGAAACCTTTGGGGGGTGCTTTGGGAACCCGCGTACGTCCCTGCTCCCTTTGCACCAAAGGGGAAACTGCGCCGCCTGGCGCGCTGGCGCCCGCCTGTCCTTCCTTGCGTCATCTTTGACTCCTGAGGCCGGGCCTTGCATAGAGATCTCCACCACTCCGGAGGGGGCCTGGGGAGGCCCATCCCTTGCCGGTCTTGACGCTGCTCCTCCTCGCGAGCCTAGGGCCTTCGCGAGGGCCTTGTCTTGAGTGGGGCCACGCCTGGCTGTGTTTAGTTGATGAAGTGGGCCATGCCCTGGGCCACAGGCAGGCAGGTCTGGGTACCCCTGTTCCTAGAACGCCGACAGTTTGGTCAGAGGGGTGCTGCATCCAACTTGGCTGGCAAACCCGTTGGTGGTACGTAAGGCAAATGGGAAATGAGGCTTTGCATAGACTTCACTGACTTGAACAAAGCTTGCCCGAAGGACCCTTTCCCATTATCGCGCATAGATCAGATTGTTGATTCCACCTCCGGATGTGACTTGCTCTCCTTTTTGGATGCCTACTCCGGATACCACCAGATATTTATGACTAAAGAAGATGAGGAGAAGACCGCATTCATAACTCCCTGTGGGTTAAAGAGTGCTGGTTCAACCTTCGCCAGAGCTGTTCAGATTGGTTTTGGACCTCAGCTACACAGAAATGTGGAAGCCTACATGGATGACATCGTGGTCAAGACCAAGGATGAAGCCACTCTCATACAAGATCTGGAAGAAACTTTTGCGAACTTGCACAAGATCAACCTAAAGCTCAACCCTGAAAAGTGTGTGTTCGGTGTCCCCTCCGGCAAGCTGCTTGGGTTCTTTGTATCTCGGCGAGGGATAGAAGCCAATCCCGACAAGATCAAGGCGATTGAACAGATACAGGCACCAAAGACTATCAAGGATATCAGACGCTTGACCGGATGTGTTGCCGCGTTGAGTAGGTTCATCTCCAAGTCTGCTGAACGCGCCTTGCCGTTCTTCAAGATCTTGAAGAAGGCCGGCCCGATGAAGTGGACCCCGGAGGCAGATACAACGCTGCAAGACCTGGAGAATTACCTATCCTATGCTCCCACCTTGGTCGCTCCTAAACCACAAGAGCCGTTACTGCTATATTTGGCAGCGACGAATCAAGTGGTTAGTGCAGCGCTGGTGGCGCAATGGGAAGTGGATGGAGATTCAGCGACTGCTGCTGATGCTACCGGGGACGAGAAGGAAGCATCCGCGGTAGGACTCGGTACAGATCAAGGGGGACCTCAGCAAATGATCGACAGTGGGTCCAAAGAGGTGGCAAAGAAGAAAATGGTGCAGTGGCCCATGTACTTTGTCAGTTCCCTGTTACAGGGGGCTAGATCAAGGTACTCTGGAGTACAAAAGCCGATCTTCGGCCTCATCATGGCCTCGAGGAAGCTGCGCCACTACTTCCAAGCCCATGAGATAACAGTTGTTACCCGTTTCCCGTTGCAACGCATACTGAGGAACCCCGAAGCCACTGGCAGGATAGTTGAGTGGGCATTAGAATTGTCAAGTTTCGGATTGAAGTATGAGAGCACTTCCACCATTCAAAGCAGGGCATTGGCGGAGTTTATTGCAGAATGGACACCCACGCCAGATGATGAAGCTCCGGAGACAATCCTCCCCGGCAAAGAAGGACCCAAGGATTGGATCATGTACTTTGACGGTGCTTTCTCACTCCAGGGCGCTGGAGCAGGCATGCTCCTCATTGCTTCTACCGGAGAGCACCTCAAGTATGTTGTCCAAATGCACTTTCCCTGGGAGGAAGCCACCAACAATACCGCTGAGTATGAGGGGCTCCTTGCCGGACTTAGAATCGCGGTGGAGTTGGGAATAAAGAGGCTGGTCATCCGAGGAGATTCTCATCTTGTGGTGAAGCAAGTCAACAAGGATTACCAGAGCCCGTTGATGGAGGCATACGTGGAAGAAGTGAGGAAATTGGAGGAGCATTTTGATGGACTACAAACAGAGCACGTGCCACGAGCAGAAAACTGCATTGCTGACCATCTATCGAAGTGCGCTATGCAGAAGCTTCCTATGGAACCAGGGACTTTCGTTCTCCACCTCGCTCAACCATCAGTATCGTCATCAGCGGTGTCCAAGAAGAGAAGGAAGATGAACTCCAGCAAGCATTTCCCAACGAAACTTCCCGAAGCCGCTGGTAGAGAAGCTGCCGGGGAAAATCCCATTCCGGTTGACGAGCAGCTCCGTCCCGCAGGGCCTCAGGTTCTCGCGGTTGAGACAAGCGCTCCCAGGGACGAGGAGACGCCTTTAGTCCTTGTTGTCGAGCCGCAGGCTCCAACCTGGGCGCAGCATATAGTCCATTTCCTTCAAACAGGAGAACTCCCCCGAAGAGCAGGAGGAAGCCGAAAGAATAGCCCGTCGGTCAAGTATGTACTAGTTTGTCGATGTCACTCTGTACAGAAGACGACCGAACGGTGTGAAATTAAGGTGTATCTACCGGGAGGATGGACTGAAGCTGTTGGCGGAGATTCACGGAAGAGTATGTGGTTCCCACATTGGATCAAGGGCCATTGTCGGGAAAGTTGTCCGACAGGGTTTCTATTGGACCACTGCTCTGCAGGACGCTATTGAGCTGGTCACCAAGTGTGAAGCCTGCCAGTTCCATTCCAAGAACATCCATCAACCAGCACAAGCCCTGCAAACAATCCCTCTATCCTGGCCATTCTCGGTCTGGGGGCTCGATATTCTGGGCCCCTTCCCCCTTGCTGTCGGGGGCTTTGAGTTCTTGTTCGTGGCAACCGACAAGTTCACAATGTGGCCTGAGGTGGAACCAGTGAGAAAGGTGACCGCGCAGTCAGCTATCAAGTTCATGAAAGGACTGGTGTGCCGCTTTGGAGTGCCTAACAGAGTGATCACTGACAACGGCACCCAGTTCACGAGCCGCGCCTCCATGCAATATATCCAAAGCCTTGGAAGCAAGGTCTCCTTTGCCTCTGTTGCCCACCCAAGAAGCAATGGGCAAGTCGAGAGGATGAATGCTGAAGTGATGCGAGGGCTCAAGACAAGGACTTTTGATAAGCTGCGGAAGAGCGACAGGCGCTGGATAGACGAACTGCCGGTGGTTCTTTGGTCCCTCGGGACGACACCAAATTGAGCTACTGGCCAGACGCCCTTCTCCCTAGTGTACGGGGTAGAAGCAGTACTCCCCACGGAACTCATATACGGGTCACCTCAAGTGCTTGCCTACGATGAAGTAGAGCAGCAGCAGCTACGGCATGACGATGCCATGCTCCTCGAGGAAGACCGTCTTCGGGCTGTGGTGCGTGCTGCACGTTACCAGCAAGCCCTACGCCGCTACCATAGCCGCAGGGTCCACGCCCGGAGCCTTGAGGAAGGCAACCTTGTCCTTAGGCGTGTTCAGTCGGCCAAGGGTGCTAACAAGTTGAAGCCGAAGTGGGAAGGCCCTTACCGGGTAGCACGAGTCACCAGACCTGGCGCAGTCCGTCTATAGACCGAAGATGGCACCAAGGTGCTTAACTCATGGAACATTGAGCATCTTCGTAAGTTCTACCCGTAAGGCGCGGCTGCCGGGTTCAGTCCCCGGCAGCCACCTTTTGTACAAGCCTTGCCGATGTTGCATGTAACCCTTTGTACAAAGCCAGGCACAGACCCTGTGCAACAATAATAAAGCTATACATTGCATCATATCATCATTTTTACATGCTCATTACACATTTTTTATGACTGCAATGTTATCTCTTTTGAGTTATAAAGATTTGCTAGAATATTTGACGAACCCGTAATCTTTGTTATTGTTCTCACCCTACATGTTTAACCGTCGGGAGAACAGGGAAGGGAAACAAAGAAGCAAGAATGGCGGCCCATCACATTCTAAAAGGAATACTGCTTGGAAAAGATAAGTATATCGCATATCCCAAGTTTAGTACCTTTTGATTCCTCAAGGAAACCCTTAGTATCTTCCTTACTGCGGGTAGTCGAGTCATCCACGTGGTGAAAACCCTTGTCGGGATGAGCCGTCCCCCTGTCCTCGTTTAGATACTGTGGGGGGGTGGCGGCACTGACACCGACAAGGAGCTCTACCGGGGAACAACGCCAACCTGCTGTCGGGGGCTCGTTTCCCCTTTCTGGCACTCGTGGTTTGAATGATGACCCGGCAAGTAGCTCCGTGTAGCGAGGACAAAACATACCGATACAGTATAAAAAGTAAGGGAAAGGGATAGTACTTGCGAAAGAAAGACGGCACCTTTTCTCATTCATTTTCGATACAAATGGGATAAAGATTCCATAAGAAGGCGCCCTTTTTCATAACTCTTTATTTGACTTTCTCCCCTAGGGGTAGGTTACAAAGAGAAAAAGGGTAGAGGGAGGACCCAAGCAGAAGCCTAGCCTGACCCCATCGGGGGTGTCGAGAAACGGCTCGGCGAGACCACCGGCAAGAAGGACGAAGCCGAAGTCCACGAGCCTGCCGGGGTCCAGCTGAGAAGGAGAGGCGGTGCCCAAGTCAAGAACCCCCGGCAAATCGCTCTGCCGGGAGGAGGAGGAGGAGCTCGATGACGGTGATGGTGCGGCCGACGATCAGCTGGAGCCCAGGTCATCGTACTCCGACTTGACGGCCTGGGGCTTGTCATCGTCGTCTTCACCGACACTGTCCTCCTCATCGCTATCGCTCGAGGAGGAGCTTTCGACATCACTCGAGCTCTCCTCGCAGCAGCCAAGACGAGCGCTTGAACGGCCATAAATCTTGACGGAGAGTGGGTCGGCCTCCATCAACTTGAAGCGGAGGAGGTGCCCACCCATGAGATTTTGGGAATGTGCGAAGGTTTTCCACCCGCGCCTGAGAAGCATGACACGGCGCTCCGGGAAATCGACATTCGCTCGCACGGCGCCGTTATAGCAACCATGCGCCCGCAGCCACCGGACGTGCGGCTTATCAACCTCCATCACCCTGGCGAAAGGGTGAGGGAGGCGCAGGCGGCTTCGGGGAGGACCACGGAGCTTGATGACGAACTCCAGCGTCGTTCCCCCGGCATGGGCCTCCTCGAGGGGGGATCTGATGGCGGAGGAGGAAGAGAAGAAGCACTCCGTCTTCCCCGGCCATGGGCCCCGCGTTGACCTTGGCCCATTCAGACTCCACCACGTGCACTTGAACCGCACTACACCGCCACGACTGAAGCGGTGGCATGATCCCGACGAGAAGCCCTCACCATGGAGGCGGAGGCCAAAAGACGTCCTCGTCCCCTAGGCATGTTGACGGCGAGCGCGGCTCAAGACAAGGAAGCACAAGGGCGAGCTCTGTGGAGGCGAACTCATGGAGGAAAGAAGGATAGATGAGCATCGCCCTTCGCGACCCCCAATTTATAGGGGAGAGCGTGGGGGCTGGCTCTCCTCCGCTCCAAAGGTCGCCGCCCATCTCCACCAATTCCACCACCCGCGATCACGGGCGAACAGGTAACCACCCCATTCCTCCAATCCATGGCGCTACGGTTTCTGCCACAACTAGGGCTTTAAGTCACGCGCGCCCGTCGCTAACCCCCCGCTATGCATGCGGCGCGCGTGGCGAAAACGGACTGAAGTGGTGGGTTAGTGCTGACAAATAAATTGGCAGTTACTCATTCCCATTCCGCGCATGTGCATAGATTTTGGGCCTGACCCAACAGCACTTGACGAGCGCATGTGGGCCAGACTCGGGGGCTCCTGTCGGTGCACTAGTACAGGGGTACCCAGTGCCCCTGACTTATGCACAGGCGGTAGTAGTTGAACCCTTCAACGTTCGTACAAACCCGAAGAATGATCAAGACCAGACTCCAACAAGCCCGACGCGGCAGCCCAATCCTGGACTGCAACGCACCAAGCACGTTCCCGACGCTTGTCGGGGACCGAGACATGCGCACCTTCCTGATGACCTGGCAAGCCATCCCCCGGCAGGCGCGAGCTGATCGGCCACCGCTCCACCGCATCGCTACGCCAGTCACTTATCAATGCG
Source organism: Elymus sibiricus (assembly GCA_039707655.1). NCBI lineage: Eukaryota > Viridiplantae > Streptophyta > Magnoliopsida > Poales > Poaceae > Elymus > Elymus sibiricus. Next base: position 349,283,999 of record CM077669.1, on the reverse strand, counting down.
GTGTCGAACCCTCAAGCGGCTAATCAGCTCTCGCTAAACACGTGGCGACACACCGGGAGGCAAGTTATACTCAGTTGACACCCGCCCTGCAGCGTGTCAAGACCGTAAGCAACGGCTGGCCAAGCGGTGGCAAGAGCTTGCCGGGGATGCACCCCCGAGCGCCACCTAGGCTGGTAATCATGGTATTTTGTCCTAAATGCCAGAGTTAGGTATGATAGCTCTGCTAAGCTATCTAATCGATAGATGATGACTGTTTTGCCATTGTGGTAACCCCTTGCACTATAAAAGGAGGCCCAAGGCTACCTAGCTCAAGATTCGGACCTTTGGACACTTGTACTCGCGTAGTATCTCACCCCGACAGCAGTTCTTGCCGGGGTTAGGCGTTGCGCATTCTTCGTGTTCCTCTGATCAATCCACCAAAAGCAGGAGTTGGGTTTTACGCTTAGCAGCGGCCCGAATTTGGGTAAAATGACAGTGTCCTGATCGTCGCGCCATCTCATGCTCTCCGCTCTTCGTGCAACGTGACCCCCCTTGCCGAACCACAAGGGGCCTTTGGTCCCATAGGTGATCATGAGCATCCGTGACCCGACACTTGGGGAGCCTTGGGAATCCCCAAGCTTGAGATTTTGTATCTCGTTCAATCCTCTCATATCCTGGTTTCACCTAGGTCTCAAAAACTTCATCCACACAAAACTTAGATAGGTTAGTGCACATAAGAATAAATCAACACTTTATGTACTGACAAGACAAGTTTCACAATAATTTTAAAATATTATCTACTGTATACTATCGTTTCCACAATTTATATCTACCAATACAAGTCATGAAAACCATCAGAGAAGTAGATAACAAAAATATTAAAGCAATCTGTCTAAACAGGACAGTCTGTAGCAATTAATTTACAACATGCACTTTTGTGTCCCTACAAATTATGAAAATTTAGGACATGATAAAGAATTTATATGAAAATACTGTGTGAAAATTTCAGAAATTTTCCACGTTCCAGTAAAATATGAAAATTCAAACACTACAGCAAAAGTTTCTGTTTTTACACAGCACACATCAAACATGCAATTCAAGCATCCTATAGACAATTCTTGGAACTTTTTATTGAAAAACAAGATTATAAATAACACATAACATAGAAAAACAAAATGAAATGACGCTCCAAGCAAAACACATATTATTTTACGAATAAAAATATAGCTCTAAGTAAGATATACCGATAGTGTTGAAGACGAAAGAGGGGATGTCTTCCGGGGCATCCCCAAGCTTAGGCGCTTGAGTCTTCCTTGGATATTACCTTGGCGGTGCCTTGGTAATCCCCAAGCTTAGGTTCTTGTCACTCCTTATTCTCCTCCTATCAGTGTCTCACCCAAAACTTGAAAACTTCAATCACACAAAACTTAACGGAACTTCGTGAGATGGGTTAGTATAATAAATAAAGATCATTCACTTAGGTACTGTCAAGACAAGATTAATAATTGTTATCACATAATACCTACTGTATTATACCATTCACATTATTTATGTGACTTAATATAAGCTATGGGAACACTAAAACTAGCAAACTATGCATGCAAAACAGAATCTGTCAAAAACAGAACAGTCTGTGAAGATCTGTAGTATAACCATACGTCTCTGTCTCTAAAACTTCTGAAAAATTAGGAAAGATTACATAATTTGCATATAAATTCTGTGTAAAAATTTCAGAATTTTTTGACGCTATTGTAAAATCAGAGAAATTCTTTACTGGAGGAAATTTTTTCTGTTTTTGCACAGAATCAAATCAACAAGTATCCATGCTATCGCAAAGGCTTTACTTGTCACTTTATTGAAATAAAAGACAAAAAACATGATTAATACAGTAGCTTAATCATTTGAACACACAAAAATAGAAAGGAAAAGTGTTGGATTGTCTCCCAACAAGCACTTTTCTTTAATGCCTTTTAGCTAGGCATGATGATTTCAATGATGCTCACATAAAAAGTAGTAATTGAAACATGCAAGAGAGCATCATGAATCTCATGACAAGCACATTTAAGTATAACCCACTTCCTATGCATAGGGATTTTGTGAGCAAAAAATTTATGAGAGCAAGAATCAACCAGCATAGGAAGGCAAAACAAGCATATCTTCAAGATTTTCAACACATAGAGAGGAAACTTGATATTATTGCAATTCCTACAAGCATAAGTTACTCCCTCATAATAATTTTCAGTAGCATCATGAAGGAATTCAAAAATATAACTATCACATAAGGCATCCTTTTCATGATCTACAAGAATAGAAAATTTATTACTTTCCACATAAGCATATTTCTTCTCATTCATAATAGTGGGTGCAAACTCAACAAAATAACTATCATGAGACACTTGATTGACATAACCACATTGAATATTAAAATCACGATAAAAAATTTCACGGTTGTCATTACTCTTTATAGCATACATGTAATCACAATAATCATCATAGATAGTAGGCATGCCATCATCATAATAAATTGGCTCATCAAAACTTGGGGGACTAAAAATTTCATCATCAAACATAGCTTCCCCAAGTTTGTGGCTTTGCATATCATTAGCATCATGGATATTCAGAGAACATACTAGCAACATTGCAATCATGCTCATCATTCAAGGAATTCTCATTAAGTATTTTCATATACTCTTCCTCTACCAATTGAGCACAATTTTCCGAACCATCATTTTCACGAAAGACATTAAAAAGACGAAACAATTAAGGCGGCCTAAATCCCATTTTTTGTAGTTTTATTTTATAAAACCAAACTAGTGAAAAGAAAGAAACTAAAAGATTTAATTACAAGATCTAAAGATATACCTTCAAGCACTCACCTCCCCGGCAAGGGCGCCACAAAATAGCTTTATGTCTACTACGCAACTTTATTCTTGTAGACTTTGTTGGGCCTCCAAGCGCAAAGTTTTGTAGGACAGTAGCAATTTTCCCTCAAGTGGATAACCTAAGGTTTATTAATCCGTGGGAGGTGTAGGATGAAGATGGTCTCTCTCAAACAACCCTGCAATCAAATACAAGAAATCTCTTGTGTCCCCAACACACCCAATACAATGGCAAATTGTATAGGTGCACTAGTTGGTACATATAGGTTTTTGTAATCTTAAAATATAAAAACAGCATGGTAATAAATAGTAAACAGCGAGCAAAATGGTATACTAATGCTTGGAAACAAGGCCTAGGGTTCATACTTTCACTTGTGCAATCTCCCAGCAACGCTAACATAGTTGATTCATATGATCATCCCTCAACGTGCAACAAAGAATCACTCCAAAGTTCCTATCTAGTGGAGAACAATAAGATGAAATTGGTGTAGGTAGTAGAACCACCTCAAAGTTATTATTTCCAATCAATCTTTTGGGCTATTCCTATAAGTGTCACAAACAGCCCTAGAGTTCATACTAGAACAACACCAATGATACATATCAATCAACCCTAATGTCACCTAGATAATCCAATGTCACCTCAAGTATTCGTGGGTAAATTATGCGACATGCATCAAATAATTTCAGGTCTATTGTATTCAATCCAACACAAAGAACTTCAAGGAGCACCCCAAGATTTCTATCGGAGAACGTGGTATGAAAACATGCAATCAACCCTTATGCATAGATCCCCAAGGTCACCGGAATCCGCAAGTTGATGCCTCAACATATATCAAGTGAATCAATAGAATACCCCAATGTCACTACGGGTATCCCACGCAAGACATACATCAAGTGTTCTCAAACCAAAATATTCAATCCAACATAACAAGATCTGAAAGGGAAAGATTCAATTCATCACAACATGATAGCAAGGGACAAACATCATATGATCCAACTATATTAACAAAGCCCATGATACATCAAGATCGTGTCATCTCAATAACATGAAAGAGAGAGAGAGAGAGATTAAACACATAGCTACTGGTACATACCCTCAGCCCCGAGGGTGAACTACTCCCTCCTCATCATGGCCTCCGCCGGGATGACGAAGATGGCCACAGGTAATGGTTTCTCCTCTCCGGCAGGGTACTGGAATGTCTCCAAATTGGTTTTTCGTCGATACAGAGAGTTGCGGTGGTGGAACGGAGAGTCTCTATTTATTTCTGGGATTTCTGGGATTTATAGGATTTTTCAGCGTTGGAATCACGCGCAACGGAGCCACGTGGGCCCTACCACATATCAAGGCTATTAGGGCACGGCCTAGGGGGGTCGTGCCCTGATGTCTTGTGCCCCACGTGTCTCTCCCCTTTGGTGGTTCTTCGCTCCAATATTGCTTATTTCCTCCAGAAAAAATCATCAAAAAGTTTCGGGCGATTCCGAGAACTTTCATTGTCTGAACAAAAACAACACCACGGTAATTCTGCTAAAAACAGTGTCAGTCCGGGTTAGTTCTAAATAAATAACATAAAGTGCATCAAAACCATATAAAAGTATTGTAAACATAGGCAATCATGGCATGAATACTTCATAAATTATCGATACATCGGAGACGTATCAATGGGTGTCGATGAAGCTGTTGACGAAGAGCGCAGAGATCATCGAAGGTTCACGCAAGAGAAGCCCCCTACCTGGCGTGCCAAACATGTCGGGTTACGATGATCTTCGGGACCAGCAAGGCCCATTCGTGGTTCGGCATTGAGGGCTCTAACGTGCAGAGAGCATCACTGATTCCTGCGTATGCGACGGTTTAGATAGGTTCGGGCCATCGGAGCGTAAAACCCTACGTCTTGTGTTCTGGTGGTTTATGAGTGTTCACTGTACGGGGCGCAACAACCCCGACAAGAGGTGCTTCGGGAGTGCAGCTACGCTTGTAAAATGAACACAACATCGACCTTTGTAAAGGTAGCCATGGGCCTCCTTTTATAGACAAGGGGTTACCATAGTGGCAAAATGGTCTTTACATTGGGTAAACAGTGGATATTGCCCTCTACAGAGTGTCAGCAGAGGTGGTAGTGGGAAATACCTAATCCTGATGGACTACGATAGGCGCATTGAATGCGCTATGAGGTGTCAAGCTGGCGACGTCTCCCGGCAAGGACTGCATCTCCTTCTGTGCCGTCCGCCCAGCTACCTTCTATTCTTTCGCCATGCCGTGGGGAGGGTGTCGATAAAGCTGTTGTAAATCCCTCCATGCTGCCACACGCCCCGACCGGCTCCACCTAACTGCCTGCCCGCTCGGTACCTAGCCGATGTAGACAACCAGCCCGGTGACGTGGAGCTAGGCCTTGGCGGGCGGAGTCCTTGGCGGGTGCGCTCGCCCTTGAGCCTCCGACAAGGCGTCTTGCCAGGTTACTTGGTCCTTTGCTTGGTGTAGTTGGAGGAATGCTTTTGCCTAGCAAGATCTTGCCGGTCTGGAGGCTGCAGGCGTCTGGTGCACAAGTCAGGGTGCTAAGGGCCCCGTTTCTTAGCACACCGACAATATTCTTATAACAACTTGAACAACAATTGCTTAAAACTTATATTAATATCCATCGCATAACCCATAACATAATGTTTTACACAACTCCTGAATGAAATAACTATTGTTTGGTTGTAAAATGAATCTTGAAGATAAACTAAAGGCATGACTTTAATGGTCTTGACTAGGGATCCCATCACCATTCCTGATTCGCATCACGACTTCCTTCCTTCTCAACTTGCGAGCTTTCTGTAGTCCCTGCATCGGTTTCAAAGAAGAGTTGTCGATTAGTATCAAATACTCATGACATACAAGAAATCAACAAGTAGAATAACATTAACTTTGTATAAGTTTTATACCTTTACCAACAGAACCATTCTTCTTCTTATTCGCCAAGTACTTCTTGCAGTCACACTTCCAGTGTCCTTTCTGTTTGCAGTAGAAACATTCAGTCTCCTTAGTGGCTCCGCCCTTGTTACTTTTCGTAGACATGGTCTTACCGATGCCAGTAGACTTCTTGTTAGACTTGCCCTTTTGCTTTCAACTGGTGGTCGTATTGACCATAAACACTTGTTTGTCTTCTGCATTCCATCTTACGTAGTTTTGAGCATAGCAAACAACTCGTTTGGACTTTTCTCCATTCCCTTCCTGTGTAATTCATGATAAAACCATCGTAAGATGGGAGTACTGAGACAAGCACAATATCTATACTGAGTGTTGGATGAATTCCAAATTCCAAACAAGCTAGTATATCAACATAGCCAGCAAGTTTTACTATATGCTCACTCACTGAGGAACCTTTTGCTATCTTACATTCAATAAAGGCCTTGGTTATTTCAAAATGTTCAGTCCTTGCCTGCTTCTTGTATAGAACTTCCAGTGACCTGATACTTGTGATATGCATTGGGTTTTCCATGAAGAGGAACAATGACCCACAAGTATAGGGGATCAATCATAGTCCTTTCAATAAGTAAGAGTGTCGAACCCAACGAGGAGCAGAAGGAAATGATAAGCAGTTTTCAGCAAGGTATTCTCTGCAAGTGCTATTAGTAACAGTAGTAGATAGTTTTGCAGTAGATAATCTGTAACAAGTGACAAGTAACAATAGTAACCAAGGTGCAGCAAGGTAGCCCAATCTTTTTTATAGCAAAGGACATGACGAAAAGTATTCTTATATTAAGCAAGCGCTCCCGAGGACACATGGGAATTTCTGTCTAGTCATGTTCATAATGTTGAGTTGATTCACGTTTGCTACTTTGATAATTTGATATGTGGGTGGACCGGTGCTAAGGTGATGTTCTTAATTGAACAAGCAACCCACTTATGATTACCCCCTCTCGCAAGCATCCGCAACTACGAAAGAAGAATTAAGATAAATCTAACCATAGCATGAAACGTGTGGATCCAAATCAGCCCCTCATGAAGCAACGCATAAACCGGGGTTTAAGATTCTGTCAATCTAGCAACCCATCATCTACTTGCTACTCCACAATGACTTCCCTTAGGCCCATAACATGGTGAAGTGTCATGTAGTCGACGTTCACATGACACCACTAAGAGAAGTAACAACATACATATCATCAAAATATCGAACGAATACCAACTTCACATGATTGCTTATAACAAGACTTCTCCCATGACCTCAGGAACAATAGTAACTACTCACACATAATCAACATGTTCAAGATCAAAGGTGTAATAATGGAGATCAAGGATCCGAACATAATATCTTTCACCAAGTAAACCAATAAGCATCAACTACAAGATGTAATCAACACTACTAGTAACCCACAGGTACCAATCTGAGGTTTTGAGACAAAGATTGAATACAATAGATGAACTAGGGTTTGAGATGAGATTGTGTTCGTGAAGATGTTGATGAAGATTGTGTTGGAACACGCGGTACGCTACTCTAGCACCAAATAAAATTTTCTACCGCGCACCCAAGAACATGCTGCTGGAAATAGATCACGGGATCGGGTTTACTATTAGACGCGTAGTCACCACAGCGGAAGTAGAGTTGGTGATGCGTGTAGTCGATCAACGGATTTGTCTCCTCCTCCTGTAGCCGATCTCCCATGAGCAGCGATCTCCCATGAGCAGCGATCTCCCACGAACAGCTCCTCACGGATCCCTCGAACGGTTCATCACAGATCCCTCGAACGGTTCGTCCAAGCACCGCAGATGCGATGCCTCCAAGGTATCCACACATACGGGGACAACTTCGGGCGGCGGACTGCTAGGTCCGATCGCACGGCATGGTGGCGTGGGGAGTGGCGGTGGCTATCGACGGGGGAAAAGGATCAGCCCTGAAAGGTGCACCCACTCCCCTTTATATAGACCTTCGAGGTGGGCTCAACACTTGAGGCCCACGACGAGTCTAGTCCCATTTTCAATTCGGATCCAATCTGAATGGGTTGCAATCCCTTAAGTGTGCGACCCTATAGGTTCACGTACACATGGACACGACACGAGTCGATAGTCGGTAGCGGCTCCTAGCAGAACGTGCCAACTCCCATGTGTACGCAAAGTCGTTAGACGAACCTCGACAATGTGTCATATACAACATTACTTTTGCCTCATGATATAGGTTCTAGAGCTCAAGGCGAGTACTTGTCACCCTTGTGGTAGCTCGACATCTCTTCTCGAAACCGTGATGCAGATTCCCGAACTGGGTTAACACTTAACCCATGTCGCATGGCCATGCTTTCCGAATCTGATCACACGAGAGGGCCCAGAGAATATCTCTCCTCACGGAGGGGCAAATCCCATCTTGGTTAACCATGTCTTGCGGCATGTCTCACGACTCACCCGAAAGCTACCTTTATAATAACTACCCAGTTACGAAGTAGCGTTTGATAGACCCTAAGTAAGTCGATCCTCATCCCAAGAACATGCAAGGACCTCAGGTCTAGGACGTGGCATATACATTGTACTTGAGACTAACATATGACATTATCTCTCTGTATCTCAAAGTGGGTCTGTCCGACTCAGTGATCTCAATCCGCGAGTCCATACTATCAGTTTAGCATCTCCATGCACATGACTTGTGAAACGTAGTCATCAACTAAATCGTATACTAGTAAAGGATATGTGTCCGCATAACTTTAATAACTAGGGACTATTAGAACAATCATCATACAATATATAGTCTCACAAATAAGTCACATACGTATTGATACATATCACTGATGATGTTCAAGGACAATACAAAATACTCATGAATACATAGGAAACGAAATCATCACATGATTGCCTCTAGGGCATATCTCCAACAGATTGGTCCTCCCGCAAAGGAGGAAGCGTTGGTGATGATGATGGCTTTGATCTCCCCCTCCCGGAGAGATGTTTCCCCTACAGAATCAGCCCGCCGGAGTGCAAACGGGCCTCTGCCCCGGTTTCCGCCTCGAGACGGCGGCGCTTCGTCCCGAAAGATTGCTTCTGATTTTTTTCTAGGGTAAAACACACCATATAGGAGAAGAGGGGGTCGGGAGGCCTGTTGGGGCCCCACAAGCCATCAGGGCACGCCTAGGCGGTGGGCGCTGTTAGCTTGTGGCCAGCAGGTGGCCCCCCTCAGGTATATTTTTGGCCCAATAATTCTTAAATATTCCATAAAAATTCTCCGTGAAGTTTCAGGTCATTTCGAGTCTGGTGATTTTTCTACCTTTTTCTTGGTTTTTCGGTCCAGAATTCCTATTTCCAAAGATTTCCCTCTTTGTGATGTACGTTTTATATTCAGAGAGAAAAGCCATAAGAATTGTATGATAATAAGGAATAATGGACAAGAATAACATAAATATGAATAAGAAATCATGATGCAAAATAGACATATCAACTCCCCCAAGCTTAGACCTCGCTTGTCCTCAAGAGAAAGCCGAACTCAAAAATAATGACCACATGTTTTGAGAGAGAGGATTCGATAAAAACAAAATACGGACATGAGAGCATCATGAATATTAGCATAGCAACAAGTTTTCCATCATATAGCTTCTCATAAACAAGTAACGGTCTATTCACAACTGAGGTAGTATGAAGCATCAACTTTATTGACAACCAACAAACGGTGCCATTAGTCATTGAGATAATCATAATTCATCATATTCAAGAGAAGAATTTATGTAAGAGCTTTTATTCTAGCAAGTTCACATACTCAACTATCATTTAGCCTTCTATGATTGTTGACACTCATTGCATATTTTCGGAGCTAATGTTTCCGTCGAACACATAGGAAGATGGGGACATTATTATCTTTTCCATCCAACTCATTTACCTCAAGGATAATGTCAATAATAATGAGTCATGACTACCTATATCCAACTAGATATACATATCTCAATCTTTCCTCAACACATGATGCTTGCCGTCTAAAGAGTTAATAGGTAGGAACAAGGGTAAATATTATTGACTCTTGCACAAAAATAAATGCTAAAAGAAGGTAAAAGATAGGCTCTTCGCAGAGGGAAGCAGAGGTTGTTATGCGCTTTTATTTGTTCGGATGTGCGAACTCTTAATGCAAAGGAACGTCACTTGATATTGACCCTTGTGATAGTGAACTTTATTATGCACTCTGTCGCTTTTATTTCTTCGCTATCACAAGATCGTACAAAGCTTATTTTCCCTTACAATAAAACATCATACATATTTAGAAGCAATTTTTGTTGCTTTGTGCACTGATGATAACTTACTTGAAGGATCTTATTCAATCCATAGGTAGGTATGGTGGACTCTCATGAAAAGAAACTGGGTTCAAGGGATTATTTGATGCACAAGTAGTATCACTACTTGGTGTAGAAATTTTTTGGCTAGCAAAAGATCTAAAGCAAGCACCACATGATAAAGGATCCAAGATAATATAACTTCTATGCAAATATAAACAATCATGATCATTATGTTTTCTTCTATGTCCAAAATCAACACTCGGTCATTAGATAATATTTGATGGGGGTTCACAATCATAAAAGGTGTCCAAGATAGTGTATTTATATGTGAATCTCCTCTTCTCTATCATAATCTTGCATAGATTATATCAATTACTAATGCTATGTTTTTTAGTTCTCAACATCTTTTATCACTTATACCTTTTTCTATGTGAAGTCATTACTCCTCCTGAGATAAGCATATGATCTTTATTATTTCTTTTATTGCCATGCTATGATGATAGGTGCATGAAAGTAAAGCACACAAACTCAACTAATATTTATTATATAACTCTCGCACTCGATTACAAGGATAGATAGATCTCAAAGCAAAAATTCTAAGCAAAGCAAATCTGAAATTTATTTCTCTAAAATCATGAAATAGCTAAGGATCAAACTAAGATTGATGGTAATGGTAAAAAGGTGACAGTGATACGATACCGGGCACCTCCCCCAAGCTTGGAACAAGCTAAGGGTGGTGCCCATACCAATGTAATCAAGCGTACCTCTTGGGTGATGGTGGTGATGATGTAGTAGGCTTGTCCTCTATCTTCCAAGGCATAGGCCCTCCATCATAGAAAGAAGATCTCTTCTCTGGAATCCTCAAATCGGAAGCGATGCTCATCCTTTTAAACCTGGATTCATACTCACAGTTTTGGTTTTGCAGGTCATAGATTTGAGCTTGGAGATGCTCGATCCGTTCTTGAAGCTTCAAGAGAGCCTCTCCCACATTCCTTGTGTCCATCTTGTTTTCTCTGATGAAGTCCGTGATCATAGATTGATTAGCACTCAGACCACGTTTGACCATCCCTTGGCACTTGAAGATCTCCCGCTCCACTGCTGCAAGCCTGGCCTTCTCGCTTTCCTCCTTCTTGGGGCCTTGAAGATACCGGATGTGGAGCACCCCCTCACGCATCTCAATGGCTTGAGGGTGCTTCATCACCACCGGCAGGTAGGGGTTTACGACCTTCTCGAATAACTTGTCCTTGGAGGAGCTTGGCGACGTCATGGCGATCTAGATCTGTCAGAAAAATAGCCTGAAACAAGAACAGAGGAGAAACTTGCGATGTAGTGGTCAAAACATACAGGAGTATATATAATGATTTTTTCTAGGTCAGAATACGTGCTCGGGAAGAAAACGGAGTCCGGGAGGCACACGAGGGCCCCAAAAGCCATCAGGGCGCGCCCGGGGGGGGCACGCCCTGTTGGTTTGTGCCTCCCTCGTGGGTCCCCCTGACTCCTTTTTATTTTTAGATTTTTTCCAAAATACCAAAACCAACAGAATTTTTTTTTTGGAATTTTTGGAGTCGGTTTACTTACCGTATCACGTATCTACTCCTTTTTCAGGTTTCTGGAGTGTTCCGGAAGATCTCTCTTATGTGCCCCTCCGGTGTTATCACTTGAATAATATTAGTTTCAACATTAACGGGCGTACCTGAGATATAATGCTTAATTCTTTGCCCATTTAACACTCTCGGATTTTTGCCTTCGAAGTTATTAATCTTTATAGCACCGGAGCGATAGACCTCCTCAACAACATAGGGGCCCTCCCATTTCGAGAGGAGCTTACGTGCAAAAAATATGAAACGAGAATTGTACAAAAGTACTAGGTCTCCCACATTGAATTCCCGTTTTTGGATTCTCTTATCATGCCATCTTTTCACTTTTTCTTTAAATAACTTGGCATTTTCATAAGTTTGCGTCCTCCATTCATCTAATGAGCTAATATCAAATAACCTCTTTTCACCCGCAAGTTTAAAGCCATAATTAATTTCTTTAATTGCCCAATAAGCTTTATGTTCTAACTCAAGAGGTAAATGACATGCTTTTCCATAGACCATTTTATAGGGGGACATTCCCATGAGATTTTTATCAGCAATTCTATAAGCCCATAAAGCATCATCTAGTTTCTTAGACCAATTCTTTCTAGATCTACTAACAATCTTTTGCAAAATTAATTTTATTTCTCGATTGCTCAATTCAACTTGGCCACTAGACTGAGGATGATAAGGTGATGCAATTCTATGGTTAACGTCATATTTAGCTAGAAGTTTACTGAAAGCACCATGAATAAAATGTGAACCACCATCAGTCATTAAATATCCAAGGACTCCAAACCTCGGGAAAATGATGTCTTTGAGAATTTTAATAGAAGTGCTATGATCAACACTACTAGTTGGAATAGATTCTACCCACTTAGTAATGTAATCAACAACAACTAGGATATGAGCATACCCATTAGAGGAAGGAAAAGGTCCAATATAATCAGATCCCCAAACATCAAATGGTTCAATAGCAAGTGAATAAATCATAGGCATTTCCTGACGTCTACCAATGTTACTGACGTGGCTTGAGACTGCGTCGCTATTTCCCCAAAGAGGAAGGGATGATGCAGCACAGCGACGGTAAGTATTTCCCTCAGTTATGAAACCAAGGTTATCAAACCAGTAGGAGGATCACCACCACCCAATAAGCAGCACATGCACACAAACAACAAATACTTGCAAGCCGACGCGAAAGAGAGGTTGTCAATCTCTCTACGGTAAAAAGATAGATTAGGTAGTGATAGATAGGAGAGATAGATCTCTCAAGAACACAAAATAAAAAGGGCAAATAAAATATGCAGCAATATGTTTTTGGGTTGTTGGTTTTGTAGATCTGAAAAAAAAGATGCAAAAAGATAGATCTGAAAGTAATATGTTGGAAAAGTAGACCCGGGGGCCATAGGGTTCACTAGTGGCTTCTCTCATGAGTATAGCGCACGGTGGGTGAACAAATTACTGTTGGGCAATTGATACAAAATCAGATAGTCATGACGATATCCAAGGCGATGATCATTATATAGGCATCACGTCCAAGATAAGTAGACCGACTCCTGCCTGCATCTACCACTATTACTCCACACATCGACCGCTATCCAGCATGCATCTAGTGTATTAAGTTCATGACAAAACGGAGTAGTGCAATAAGAATGATGACATGATGTAGATAAGATCTATTCATGTAGGAATAGACCCCATCTTGTTATCCTTAATAGCAACGATACATGCGTGTCTTGCTGCCCCTTCTGTCACTGGGAAAGAACACTGCAAGATCGAACCCATCACAAAGCACCTCTTCCCATGGCAAGAAAAATCGATCTAGTTGGCCTAATTAAACCAAAGATTCGAAGAAGAAATATGAGGCTATAAGTAATCATGCATATAAGAGATCAAAGAAGACTCAAATAATATTCATGGATAGAAACTGATCATGAACTCAAAATTCATCGGATCCCAACAAACACACCGCAAAATTTACATCAAATAGATCTCCAAGAGACAATTGTATTGAGAATCATAAGAGAGAGAGAGGAAGCCATCTAGCTACTGTCTACGGACCCGTAGGTCTATGGTGGACTACCCACGCATCATCGGAGAGGCACCTATGAGGAAGATGAACCCCTACGTGATGGTGTTTAGATTGGATCTTGAGGTTCTGGAACTTGCGGCGGCTGGAATTGTGTTCCGTCAACTCCCCTAGGGTTTTTGGAATATTTATGAATTTATAGGCATCAAAGGCGGTGGAGAGGGGCCCCGAGGAGGGCACAACCCATCAGGGCACGCCATGGTGGGTTGTGGTCTCCTCGGCCCACTCCCCCGGCACTTCTTTGGCCCACTGGGTGTCTTCTGGTCCAGAAAAAATCTCCAAAAAGTTTCGTCGCGATTGGACTCCGTTTGGTATTGATTTTCTGCGAAGTAAAAAACAAGCAAAAAACAGCAACTGGCACTTTGGCACTATGTCAATAGGTTAGTCCCCAAAAATGATATAAAGTTGTTATAAAATGATTGTAAAACATCCAAGAATGATAATATAACAGCATGGAACAAGCAAAAATTATACATACATTGGAGACGTATCAGCATCCCCAAGCTTAATTCCTACTCGTCCTCGAGTAGGTAAATGATAAAAACAGAATTTTTGATGTGGAATGCTGCCTAACATGTTCATCACATTCTTTTCTTTTGTATAGCATGGACATTTGAACTTGTAAATGATTCAAAGCAATAGTCTAGTTTTAACATAATGACTTCAATTCTCAAGCATGTCAACAAGCAACCATGTCTTTCAAAATATCAACACTAAAGAAAGTTATCCCTAGCACATCATGCTCAATCATTGATCCATTCGTGAAACACACTCAAATATTAGCTATGCCCAATGCTCAAGTACGATCATAGTGCCCCCTAGTTGGTGCTTATAAGAGAAGATGGAGACTCAAAGCAAAAATAAAAAAATTGCATAAAGTAAATAGATAGGCCCTTCGCAGAGGGAAGTAAGGATTTGTAGAGGTGTCAGAGCTCAAGGTTTAAATTGAGAGAGAAAAAAAATATTTTGGGTGGCATGCTTTTCCTGTCAACGAAAACGACAAAGTAGCTCACAATACTTTCCATGCTAGATATATCATAGGCGGTTCCCAAACAGAAAATAAAGTTTATTCCTTTTTCCACTAAACTTTCACTTTCCATGGCGGGCCGTATCCACGGTTGCCTTCCATACCAACACTTTCCAAGGAATTTATTATTTGACAACATAAAGTAAATATTATTTTTTTCTTTTTCATTTCGGGAATGGGCATCCCTATTACCGCCGCACTCTCGTGCAATGACAAGTGAGTAAACACTCATCTTGAGAATAACACATCTAGCATGGAAAAATATTGGACACTCCCCACCGTTTCATGAGCGGTACATGCACACAAAAGAGAAAATTCAATTTCAAAATTTAGAGATGGCACATAAAAATTTGCTTGGAACGTCATGGAAATACCGCATATAGGTAGGTATAGTGGACTCATAAGGCAAAACTTGGTTCAAGGATTTTGGATGCACAAGTAGTATTTCTACTCAGTACAAATGGAGGCTAGCAAATAGATTGGGAAGCAACCAAACCAAGAAACGAAAATTCACATAAGCGAGCATTGAGCATAACTAACACCAAATAATGCACCACAAGTAGGATGTAACTTCATTGCATAACTATTGACTTTCGTGCATGCATAGGGAATCACAAACCTTAACACCAATTTTCCTACTAAGCATAATTACTCACTAACATGACTCACATATTACTATCATCATGTTTCAAAACTATTACAAGGAATCAATTTTAATTTGTCCAATGATCTTCATGAAAGTTTTTATTATATCCTCCTTGGATATCTATCACTTTGGGACTAGTTTCATATATTGCCAGTGCTTTTTGGCAAGCTCAAACAAATTTAAGTGAAGCACATGAGCATAAAGATTTCATCTCTCAAAAAGGTATAAGTGAAGCATGAGATGATTTCTTCAAAATTTACCTACTCTCAAATTAATCTAAGTGAAGAATGACAGTATTTCTACAAAAATTTCCAAGCACACCGTCCTCAAAAAGATATAAGTGAAGCACTAGAGCAATTCTATAGCTCGAAAAGTTTAAGTGAAGCACATAGAGCAATTCTAACAAATCATAGCATGATTTTGGCTTTCTCAAATAGGTGTGTCCAGCAAGGACACAAGGGAAAAACTAACAAACAATGCAAGCAAATATACAAGACGCTCCAAGCAAAACTCATGATATGTAACGAATAAAAATATAGCTCCAAGTAAAATACCGATGGTCGTTAGAAGAAAGAGGGGATGCCACTCGGGGGCATCCCCAAGCTTAGTTGTTTGTTTATCTTTGGATATATCTTGGGGGTGCGTTAGCATCCCCAAGCTTAGGCTTTTATCACTCCTTATTCCTTCATCCATCGTGATCTCACCCAAAACTTGAAAACTTCAATCACACAAAACTCAACAAAATCTTCGTGAGATCCATTAGTATAATAAAGCAAATCACTATTTTAGGTACTGTTGCAAACCCATTAATATTTTATTATTGCATTATACCTACTGTATTTTAACTTTACCATGGCTCATACCCTTCAATATAACCCATAGATTCATCAAAACAAGCACACAATGCAACGAAAACAGAATCTGTCTTAAACAGAACAGTCTATAGTAATCTCTACTCTAACCATACTTCTATAACTCTACAAATTCTGAAAATTAGGACAACATAAGGAATTTTTATATCAACACTATGTTAAAATTTCAGCTCAAGATCACGTTCCAGTAAAAAAATGAAAATTCATATATTGGACGCAAAGTTTCTGTTTCAGATTCAGCATCACTTCTACTCATCCTATGAATCATCTAAAGGCTTTACTTGGCACAAACACTAAATAAACAATAAAAAGACAATCATAACAGAGGCATAATTGTGTCAACACTCAAAAACATAAAGGAAAAAGAAATTTTTTATTTATTCATTGGGTTGCCTCCCAACAAGCGCTATCGTTTTACACCCCTAGCTAGGCATGATGATTTCAATGATGCTCACATAAAAAGTAGTAATAGAAATATGCAAGAGAGCATCATGAATCTCATGAGAAGCACATTTAATTCTAACCCACTTCCTATGCATAGGGATTTTGTGAGCAAACAATTTATGGGAACAAGAATCAACTAGCATAGGAAGGCGAAACAAGCATAACTTCAAAACTTTGAACACATAGAGAGGAAACTTGATATTATTGCAATTCCTACAAGCATATGTTCCTCCTTCATAATAAATTTTAGTAGCATCATGAAGGAATTCAACAATATAACTATCACATAAATCATTCTTTTCATGATGCACAACCATAGAATTTTCATTACACTCCACATAAGCAAATTCCTTTTCATCCATAGTAGTGGGAGCAAACTCAACAAAATAAATATCATGACACACTTGATTGTCAACCACATTGCAAATTAAAAACATAATGATAAGTTCATGGTTATCATTACTCATTATAGCATACGTGTCATCACCATCATCATGAATAGGAGGCATGCAATCATAATAAATTTGCTCATCAAAACTTGAGGGATTAAAAATATCATCTTCATCAAACATAGCATCCCCAAGCTTGTAGCTTTGCATATCATTAGCATAGTTGCCACTAATAGAATTTATAGTAACATCATTGCAATCATGCTTTTCAATCAAGGAGCTATCATGAGTTACCTTATAAATTTCTTCTTTCAACACTTCATCAAAATTTTCAGATTCATGATCTTCAAGCAAAACTTCATAGAGATAATCAAGTGCACTCAACTCACTAGCAATTGGTTCATCGTAATTTTTTCTTTTGAAAAGATTAGCAAGTGGATGAGGATCCATATCAATAGATGTTTAACAAGCAAAGATGCCTGCAAATAGAAGGCACATGGCAACACAAGCAAAGATAGCAAACAAGCAAAAAAAGATCTGGCGAGAAAAAGGCGAACAAAAAACAGGGCGAATAAAACTATAAATTGGTGAAGTGGGTGTCGGCGTTATGGGAATGGGGGTACCCAGACCTGCCTGCCTGTGGCCCAGGGCATGGCTCACCTCACGAGCCAAGCATGGCCCAGCGCAGCCCCACTCGAGACAAGGCCCTCGCGAGGACCCGAGCTCGCGAGGGAGGCGGCACCAAGACCAGCAAGGAGTGGGCCTCCTCAGGCCCCCTCCAGAGCGGCGGAGATCTCTATGCAGCACCCGGCCTCAGGAGTCAAGGATGACGCAAGGAAGGACAGGCGGACGCCAGCGCGCCAGGCGGTGCAGTTTCCCCTTTGGTGCAAAGGGAGCAAGGACGTACGCGGGTTCCAAAGCGCCCCCCAAATGTTTCCATTCCAGTGCAACAAGACCACGACCACGAGCCCAGCAGGACGGATGTCATCGTCGAGCCCACCTCTGCATCATCGACAGCTACTTTGCAGGCGAAGACCACCTTTGGACAGGGCGGGGTGTACTCCTGTCCCCTTTCGAATTTGGCCGTTGTGGAATCCCTTCCCGCCATTGCGATAAGGGAAGAGGACTCGGGATGCTGCTATAAGTAGAGGATAGGCTGCACCGTAGAAGAGGGAGAAAAAAGAGGGAAGAACAACAGACAAGGCAGAAAGCCAAGAACACCACTCGAGCGCCCTCACGAGGCTCCTCACCACTGTACTAGTTCATCCACCACACCTCCTCGTGAGGCAATCCAGCAAAGCAGGAGTAGGGTATTACGCTTCGCAGCGGCCCAAACCTAGGTAAATCACCGTGTACATCTTCTTCCTCGTCATCGTGCGAGTTCATCATCCTAACCATCGTGTAGTGAGCTGGGGAGGGCGAGGCCGCAGGGGATCATCGCACACGCCCCTGTGTTCGAACCTTGAGGGTTTTGCGGAGCCCGAAATCCGACATTTGGCGCGCCAGGTAGAGGGCATGTCGAAATCTTCCTCGAACCCTCGCTCTCCCCTCGCCGCACCGCTCTGATGGCCAGCACCCGACAAGCTTCCTCCGGCCATGGCGGATCTGCCTTCACCAACCCCACCGCTGCAGACCGAGACCCACGCCCTAGCGGCGCGACGCTGGGCGGTCAGTATCAAGCCGCCAGTGTCATCTCTACCGTCGTCACCCCTCGTGCCACCCAAGCGCACGGCGGACGGGCGGCGCCCCCGGCACCGACATCGCGCTGCACCTACGTGGGAGACCTCGACGCGCACGATGCATTGCTGATGGCAAGCGAGATGCTTGGCCACCGCCCGACGCACGGGGGCTTCGACGCATGGGCCGACCACATCGATGAGCTGGTCGCCGTTGCGCGGAGGGCCATGGCTCCTCACTCTCCCTCAAGGCCACTGGCGTCAGGCGCCGGGGGCTCGTTCGCCGCGCCTGTTGCCCAGCCCACCGGCGGCGTGCCCCCTCAGGCCCTGGGCGAGCCCGAGCGGGGCCCGCCACATGTCGTGCTCCTTCTCCTCCGAATTCCAGTGACCGGTTTCGGGGTGCAGCCCGGCCCCGACGACGGAGCGCATGGAGGAAACAACGGGGCGCCCCCCGCGCGCACCGACACGCGCCTCCGTGACCCTATGGACCGTCAACAGCCGGGGTTAACAAGGTGGGAGCGCGCCATCCTGCGCAGGGAGCAGGCGGCGCAGGCGTCCGGACAAGCAAGAAACCACGGCGAAGGCGCATCGGATCGCCAAGGTAACAATCCCCGTCAGGAAGCACGCGGCCCACCCTGCGGTGGTGGCAGAGGTAAGCAACTTCGAGCTGAGGCTCGTCGCAGGAGGGTCTGCGGGCTGCGCGCACAGGGCGGCGCCCCACTGCCGCCCACAGGGGCCAACCCCGGCGCCCCGTCGGATGGCTCAGGAGGAGAACCGGGCCCTTATGTCGAGCCCTATGTACCAAGCTACGTCGTACCTCCGGACGGTGGGATGGATCATGCGCCTGCCGCAGGCGCCAACACCCCCCAAGAATAGGGGGTACCCTGGGCGTCTTCCCCGAGCCGGGCCTGGGGGCTTCCACCGACGGAGCACCTGGCCTGGACAACGCGAGAGGGAGAAGGAGGAAGGACGCCCTCGGGCCCGCGGGAAACGGCGCAAGCCGTCGCCCTCATGAGCAAGCAACACTGAGCCAAGCCCCGAGGCCTCAGGAGAAACGGCCTGGGGGGGAGCAGCAAGACACAAGTAACGCGGGCCACCCGCGGCAACCGGAGCGCCGGCACAGCCTCGGGAGGCCGGGCCTCACGAAGCCCTCAAGACACTGTCCGGCGAGCGCCCTGACGCTTCACGAGGTGGCTTCATCGACAAAACACCTTTATGGCTGTGCCGGATGCATTGTGCTCATGTTTGGGCCGTGGGAGCGCAATCCTGCGGCTACGCGGGGAACAATGCATTCGGGTTTGGGTCATAGAGGCGCGCAACCGAGCATAAATGCACGGGATGGCTCTTGACGGAGTTGGGAGCAACCGGGCCGTGTGCCTGGGGGCTTGCCCAGCTATCTACGGCCGTGACACTCTCACGTAATAATGAGTGGGCTGTATACGCCCGGGGCCCCCCGAGGACGCGGAGGGGTTCCATCCCACGCCCAAGTGGAAGCCCCATGCTCCGCGCTGGCGGACAACACTGCCCACCAATGGCTATGCCCACGCAACGTGGATGCCCTACGCTCCGCACTGGGGGAAGACGAAGGCGAAGAGTAGCCTAGGTGCCGGACACGGCAGTTGCTTGCTTCTTTTTGGTGTTCGAATTGCCACTTCTTGGAATGAAGTTTGAGAATTTCGGACTCTATTTTTAAAATGAAAAAGGGGTGGGGACTTTTCTCTCATCGTTCTCTCCTTTTTTCCGGTCTTGGAGTCTCTTTCTCTGAATTGGTGTTTCGCAAAGGCCCGTGCACTCCGGCCCACCCCGAGGCGCCTCGGAGCTGGGTAGCAAGGCCCTGTCGCCTCAGGGACTTGCATCTTTTGGCGGTCGATCCCCACTCGGGGGCTCCGATCACAGCGCGGCACCGTAGCATGGGGCCTCTGGAGGTCCTAGTGCCTCCTGAGGCGACAGCCGGCAGGACGGAATGGGGGTCGCTCGAGCGTCAAAGTGGGCTCCTGAGCAGCGCGCCTTAGGAGCCTTACCGGTCATATAGCCACTTGCCCCTCGATGTCGTCCTGGCGATCTGGTCGGCATCAAGGGTGTCAAGGCCTCACCTCGTAGTCGCGTCCTGGTGATCCGGACGCCCCTACGGTGGTCGAGGAATGTGTGGGACTGGGACCTGCCGACGTAGAGCTGCTTGAGCGTCAAAGGGGGCTCCTGAGCATCACGCCTCAGGAGCCTTACCGGTCATATAGCCCCTCGCCCCTTGACGTCGTCCTGGTGATCCGGTCGGTATCAAGGGTGTCGAGGCCTCACCCCATAGTTGCGTCCTGGTGATCCGGACGCCCCTTACGGTGGTCGAGAAATGTGCGGGACTGGGGCCTGCAGACACAGAGTGTCGAAAGGGCCCCCAAACTGTCCCACAAACAAGGAGGAAACATCCCAGGTGGAACCGCGGGCTATCTGGACAACCCGACCACGCCTCGCGACGCACGAGATCGTCACCGCCCTACAAGCTAAGTACACTACCGAACCAAGCAAGAGCCCCCTGATCTAAGGACGACCCGAGGACGGGATAAGGGTTGTGCGCACTAATGTGAGGATGCAGGTACTGCGGGCCACCACGCGCAGCTACCGAGACCCCTGAGGCCTGAGGCGCCAAGAAAAACGGCGCGAGGGAAGGGACCCCGCCACGACGAGCAGCAAGGCCACGAACCCGGGGAGTGGCGACCACGAGCTGTCCCTCACGAGAAAGAACCTCGCGAGGACCCCGCCGGCCGTCATCACCGAGCCGTATCGGTAGCGACGCCGAGCCCCGCGCGAAGAAACTAAATCACGTCATGGCAAGCAGGCAACCGGCGATTTAAGGAAAGGAAGGACGGAGACAAAGGTAATATGCAAAAGGCTAACGCCCTCCGGGGCCGAGTTCTTAAAAATATTACAGGAACCATGAAACGGAAACAGGGGATGCCTAGAGGGAGGAGTCGCTGTCGCCGCCCGCGCCGCCGGCCGCCTCGGCGTCGGAATCGTCCTCCCCGCTGGAGGCGGGCACCTGGATGAACCACTCCACCAGGGACTCCACGTGCGGGCGCACCGCATCCCGAAGGGGCCTCTCGAGCTCGTCTGGCACCCGCTCCCCGACGCGTCAGAGGTCAAGCTCAGGGGCAAGGCGGCGCAGGTTGGAGAAGACGCCCGTCAAGGCGAGGTCCAGGAGGTCGCGTGCGTCGGATTCGTTGCCCGCGTTCACGCGGGAGACGCCGGTCTCCAGCGCCTCCACCACCCTTCTAAGGAAGTCAAGATAGCCCCCATCGCCGTGCGTGCACGGCAGTGCGGGGGTTTCCCCGACGAACCGGTTCACCGCGCCGGCTGCGTGGCGGGCAATGTCAAGGTACTGCTTGGCGCGCTGGGACTCCAACATCTTGGCATGCGCCGCCTCGTCCTGGGCGGCCTACACGGCGTCGGCTGCCTCCTTAACCTGGGCCTGGAGGGACGCCAGCTCCGCCCTCGCCTCTGCTTCACCCCTAAGGGCGGCTTGGAAGGCGGCCTTGGCGGTCGTTAGCTGGGCCCGCAGCGCGTCCACCTCCTCCTGGAGTTCGCCGAGCCTGTGTTTCTTGGCCGCAGGCGCCCTGGAAGAAGGAGGGGATCAGGTCCGGAGCTCTAGACAAGACAACTAAGAAAGAAGGAGGTGGCGGAGTACTCACTCATCGACCATGGCCCAGCGCCGGCGGACTTGCGCCGACCCCGGGGGCCCCCCGCCGCTGCCTCCGAAAGAGGGCGGGGGAGCCGACGATCCCGCGCACTTCCCCGCGCCTGCAGCACTTCCTCCAGGCGCCATGTGAGAGGAGAAGCTGGGAAGAAGAGAGGTTTTTTTTTCTGTGGAACAATGGGAGCGAGAAGACACCTCGAGACTGCAATGCCCCCCCTCCCCCCCGCCAGGGGCGGGGAGGATTTATAGGCGTAACTGCAGCCGCGAAGCGTTGTGGGAGAGCAGACGTCGTGCGCCTCTCGGGCGCCGTGGGGCGGTTCGATCAGCGCATTGCCATCCGCGTCGCCTCGCCTGCCGATTGTCGGGCCACACCCGCATGGCCCGAGGAGTGGAGGCCCGAGGGAGCAGCAGCATTCAAGGAAGGGCAATGATGGCCGGCGCTGCACACGGGTGTCGCATCAGTTTGACTGGGGGCGGTTCCTGACGCCCTCGGGGAGCGGGGGCGTCGCCGCTTAGGCGCTCAACGCGTGTAAAGCCTGGCCCGCAGGCGTTTGGGGCCCGCGGCGCTCCGGGCCCTCCTCAAGGGCTTCGCCCGGAAGCCATCCCGAGCGCACCTTGGGCCCGGGGGCTACTGTCGGCGTTCTGGGAACGGGGGTACCCAGACCTGCCTGCCTGCGGCCCAGGGCATGGCCCACCTCACGAGCCAAGCATGGCCCAGCGCAGCCCCACTCGAGACAAGGCCCTCGCGAGGACCCGAGCTCGCGAGGGAGGCGGCACCAAGACCAGCAAGGAGTGGGCCTCCTCAGGCCCCCTCCAGAGCGGCGGAGATCTCTATGCAGCACCCGGCCTCAGGAGTCAAGGATGACGCGAGGAAGGACAGGCAGGCGCCAGCGCGCCAGGCGGTGCAGTTTCCCCTTTGGTGCCAAGGGAGCAAGGACGTACACGGGTTCCCAAAGCGCCCCCAAAGGTTTCCATTCCGGTGCAACAAGACCACGACCACGAGCCCAGCAGGACGGATGTCATCGTCAAGCCCACCTCTGCATCATCGGCAGCTACTTTGCAGGCGAAGACCACCTTTGGACAGGGCGGGGTGTACTCCTGTCCCCTTTCGAATTTGGCCGTTGTGGGATCCCTTCCCGCCATTGCGATAAGGGAAGAGGACCCGGGCCGCTGCTATAAGTAGAGGATAGGCTGCACCGTAGAAGAGGGAGAAAAAAGAGGGAAGAACAACAGACAAGGCAGAAAGCCAAGAACACCACTCGAGCGCCCTCACGAGGCTCCTCACCACTGTACTAGTTCATCCACCACACCTCCTCGTGAGGCAATCCACCAAAGCAGGAGTAGGGTATTACGCTTCGCAGCGGCCCGAACCTGGGTAAATCACCGTGTGCATCTTCTTCCTCGTCATCGTGCGAGTTCATCATCCTAACCATCGTGTAGTGAGCTGGGGAGGGCGAGGCCGCAGGGGATCTTTGCACACGTCCCTGTGTTCAAACCTTGAGGGTTTTGCAGAGCCCAAAATCCGACAATGGGGAGAGGAAAACGAGAGGCAAATGGCAAATAATGTAATTGCAAGGAGATGAGATTTGTGATTAGGAACCTGGTAGATGATGATGGAGTCCCCTCGGCGCCTACGATAGGCACGTAGAAGAGACGGCTTCCTCCCCGGCAACGGCGCAAGAAATTCCTTTGACGTGGCTTGAGACTGCGTCGGTATTTCCCCCAAGAGGAAGGGATGATGCAACACAGCGACGGTAAGTATTTCCCTCAGTTATGAAACCAAGGTTATCGAACGAGTAGGAGGAGCACCACCACCCAATAAGCAGCACCTGCACACAAAAAAACAAATACTTGCAACCCGATGCGAAAGAGAGGTTGTCAATCTCTCTACGGTAAAAACATAGATTAGGTAGTGATAGATAGGAGAGTAAGATCTCTCAAGAACACAAAATAAAAAGGGCAAATAAAATATGCAGCAATATGTTTTTGGGTTTTTGGTTTTGTAGATCTGAAAACAAAGATGCAAAAAGATAGATCTGAAAGCAATATGTTGGAAAAGTAGACCCGGGGGCCGTAGGGTTCACTAGTGGCTTCTCTCATCAGTATAGCGCACGGTGGGTGAAAAAATTACTGTTGGGCAATTGATAGAAAATCGAATAGTCATGACGATATCCAAGGCGATGATCATTATATAGGCATCACGTCCAAGATAAGTAGACCGACTCCTGCCTACATCTACCACTATTACTCCACACATCGACCGCTATCCAGCATGCATCTAGTGTATTAAGTCCATGGAAAAATGGAGTAATGCAATAAGAACGATGACATGATGTAGACAAGATCTATTCATGTAGGAATAGACCCCATCTTGTTATCCTTAATAGCAACGATACATGCGTGTCTTGCTGCCCCTTCTGTCACTAGGAAAGAACACCGCAAGATCGAACCCATCACAAAGCACCTCTTCCCATGCCAAGAAAAATCGATCTAGTTGGCCTAACTAAACCAAGATTCGAAGAAGAAATACGAGGCTATAAGTAATCATGCATATAAGAGATCAAAGAAGACTCAAATAATATTCATGGATAGAAACTGATAATGAACTCAAAATTCATCGGATCCCGACAAACACACCGCAAAAGTTTACATCAAATAGATCTCCAAGAGACCATTGTATTGAGAATCATAAGAGAGAGAGAGAGAGGAAGCCATCTAGCTACTGCCTACGGACCCGTAGGTCTATGGTGGACTACTCACGCATCATCGGAGAGGCACCTATGAGGAAGATGAACCCCTCCGTCATGGTGTTTAGATTGGATCTCGAGGTTCTGGAACTTGCGGCGGCTGGAATTGTGTTTCGTCGACTCCCCTAGGGTTTTTGGAATATTTGGGAATTTATAGGCATCAGAGGCGGTGGAAAGGGGCCCCGAGGAGGGCGCAACCCAACAGGGCGCGCCGGGGCCCCCCTGGCGTGCCCTGGTGGGTTGTGGTCTCCTCGGCCCACTCCCCCAGCACTTCTTTGGCCCACTGGGTGTCTTCTGGTCCAGAAAAAATCTCCAAAAAGTTTCGTCACGATTAGACTCCGTTTGGTATTGATTTTCTGCGAAGTAGAAAACAAGCAAAAACAGCAACTGGCACTTTGGCACTATGTCAATAGGTTAGTCCCAAAAAATGATATAAAGTTGTTATAAAATGATTGTAAAAAATCCAAGAATGATAATATAACAGCATGGAACAAGCAAAAATTATAGATACGTTGGAGACGTATCAGTTACCAATTAATTGACATTCATCACAAGAAAAGACATACTTACGAGAATCTTTAAAAAGAGTAGGCCAATAAAAACCGGATTGTAATACCTTGTGTGCAGTTCTGTCACCGGCATGGTGCCCTCCATAGGCCTCGGAGTGACACTTCTGTAGGATCCGTCCATGTTCATGCTCAGGTACACAATGTCTAATAACACCATCTACTCCTTCTTTATAAAGATGTGGGTGATCCCAAAAGTAATGTCGTAAATCATAAAAGATTTTTTTCTTTTCTGTATAGATGAAGCTAGGCGGAATATATTTAGCAACAATGTAATTAGCATAATCCGCATGCCAAGGAGTACTACATGAAGTATTTATAATAGCAAGTTGCTCATCAGGAAAATTATCATCAATAGGCAGTGGGTCATCAAGAACATTTTCCATCGTAGACAAGTTATCTGCTACAGGATTTTCAGCTCCCTTCCTATCAATGATATGCAAGTCAAATTCTTGAAGTAAAAGCACCCACCTAATAAGTCTAGACTTAGCATCTTCCTTTTCCTTAAGGTATTTAATAGTAGCATGATCAGTGTCAATAATTACTTTGGAATCAACGATATAAGGTCCAAACTTATCACATGCAAACACAACTGCTAAAAATTCCTTTTCAGTAGTAGCATAGTTTCTTTGAGCAGTGTCTAGGGCCTTACTAGCATAATGAATAACATTCAATTTCTTGTCTACTCTTTGCCCTAGAACAGCACCAACAGCATAATCACTAGCATCACACATAATTTAAAATGGTAAATTCCAATCAGGTGGTCGGACAATAGGTGGAGAAATCAAGGCTTTCTTTAGTATTTCAAAGGCTTCTACACAATCATCATAAAAAACAAAGGGAATATCTTTTTGAAGAAGATTAGTTAGTGGCCTAGAAATCTTTGAGAAATCTTTAATGAAACTCCTATAGAAACCAGCATGACCAAGAAAACTTCTTATACCTTTGAGATATCTTCTGGGCATGGCATTTTCTCTATTGCATCAACTTTAGCTTTTTCCACCTCAATGCCTCGTTCAGAAATTTTATGCCCAAGCACTATACCTTCATTCACCATAAAGTGGCACTTCTTCCAATTCAAGACAAGATTAGTTTCTTCACATCTTTGCAAAACTCGATCAAGGTTGCTCAAGCAATCATCAAAAGAAGTCCTATAAACGGAAAAACCATCCTTGAAAACCTCAAAAATCTTTTCACAAAAGTCAGAGAATATAGGAGTCATACATCTTTGAAAGGTACCAGGTGCATTGCGTAAACCAAAAGGCATACGCCTATAAGCATAAGTTGCAAAAGGGCATGCAAAGGTAGTTTTCTCTTGGTCCTCTTTAGACACAGGTATTTGAGAGAAACCAGACTATCCATCAAGAAAAAAAAGTGTGTGTTCTTAGATAGTGCCTGTAGCATTTGATCAATAAAAGGCAAGGGGTAATGATCTTGCCTAGTAGTTTTATTTAATTTCCTGAAATCAATTACCATCCTATAACCAGTTATCATTCTTTGTGGAATAAGTTCATTTTTATCATTAGGGACAACAGTTATACCTCATTTTTTAGGAACATAGTGAACATGACTTACGCATCTACTATCAGCAATAGGATAAATTATACCTGCTTCCAGAAGCTTTAGTATCTCTATTCTTACAACTTCCTTCGTCTTAGGATATAGACAACGTTAATGATCAATGACAGGTTTAGCATCCGGTTCCATATTAATCTTGTGCTGACATAGAGTGGGGCTTATGCCCTTAAAATCATCAAGAGTATATCTAATAGCAGCCATGTGCTTCTTCAGAGTTTTAAGTAATCTCTTTTCTTCATGCTCTGAAAGGTTAGCACTGATAATAACAGGATATATCTTCTTTTCATCAAGATAAGAATATTTCAAAGTATTAGGTAATGTCTTTAGCTCAAACACGGGATCTCCCTTGGGTGGAGGAGGATCCCCTAAAATATCAAATGGTAAGTTGTGTTTAAGAATAGGTGTTTGTCTAAGAAATATATCATCTATTTCATTTCTTTCATTCATGTGCATATCATTTTCGTGGTCTAGCAAATATTGTTCTAACGGATCAGTAGGAGGCACGACAATAGATGCAAGACCAATTATTTCATCCTTACTAGGCAATTCTTTTTCATGTGGTTGTCTACCAAACTTAGAGAAATTAAATTGATGGGAAACAACACCAAAGCTTACTTTGACCTTCTCAGTAACACAATTAATTTCAGCATTAGCAGTATGCAAGAAAGGTCTACCAAATATAATGGGGCAAAAGTTATCTTGTTCTGGACCAAGTACTAAGAAATCTGTTGGGTACTCAACTTTTCCACACAAGACTTCAACATCTCTAATAATCCCAAGTGGTGTAATAGTATCTTTGTTTGCAAGTTTAATAGTGACATCAATATCTTCAATCTCAGAGGGTGTTATGTCATGCCTAATTTCTTGATATAAGGTAAAAGGTATAGCACTAACACTAGCACCAATGTCAAACAAGCCATGATAACAATGATCTCAAATTTTAACTGAAACAACAGGCATGCCAACAACTGGTTTGTTTTTATCGAGCTCATCCCGCTCATTTCTAACAGGTTTTGCAATTCTAGCAGCTTCATCACAGAAGTAAATAACCTGACCATCAATATTATCCACTAGGATATCTTTGACCATAGCAACATTAGGCTCAACATTTATTTGTTCCGAAGGTTTAGGTGTCCTAACATGACATTTATTAACCACAGTTGTAGCTTGAGCATGTTCCCTAATTCTAAATGGAAAAAGGAGGTTTCTCAATGTAAGCAGTAGGAACAATGGGGTCAACGTGGCTAACAATTATTTCTTCCTTCTTAATTTTAAAATGTTCCTCTAATGGTTTTTTGATGTGTGGATGATATTTAAACCACTTCTCCTTTGGGAGATCAACATGAGTAGCAAATCATTCACAAAAAGTAACTACTATCTCAGAGTCAAGACCATATTTATTACTAAACTCATGGAAAGCATTAGTTTC
Source organism: Elymus sibiricus (assembly GCA_039707655.1). Classification (NCBI taxonomy): domain Eukaryota; kingdom Viridiplantae; phylum Streptophyta; class Magnoliopsida; order Poales; family Poaceae; genus Elymus; species Elymus sibiricus. The sequence goes on along the minus strand of CM077669.1, from coordinate 349,255,198 downwards.
CACAAAAGATTTAACAAAATCAAAATTAAGCTTTATACCTGACTCTTTACCTTTGTCGAGTTCCCAATCTTCAGAGTTGCATTTAATTCTTTCCAGAAGATCCCATTTGAATTCAATAGTCCTCTTCATATAGGAACCAGTAGAACAAGAGTCGAGTAATACTTGATCATCATGACAAAGCCGAGCATAAAAAATTTGTATAATCATTTCTCTTGAGAGCTCATGGTTTGGGCAAGTGTGCATCATAGATTTAAGCCTCGCCCAAGCTTGAGCGATACTTCCTCCTTCACGAGGCCAACAATTATAAATAAAATTCCGATCACGATGGACTAGATGCATAGGATAAAACTTCTGATGAAATTCCAGCTTCAAGTGATTCCAGTCCCATGATCCAATATCACCAAATAGCCTATATAACATTAACGCCTTTCCCTCCAAAGATAAAGGGCAAACCTTCTTTTAAACTTTGTCTCTAGACAAACCTACAAGCTGAAATAATCCACAAACCGCATCGACAAAAATCAAATGGTAATCAGGATGAGTTGTATCATCATAAGGATTAGCTAGCAGTTTTTCTAACATACCCAAAGGAATCTCATAATAAATATTTTCAGAAGGTTGAAGAGCAACCTTTTCAACTTCCGTTCGAGGCGAAGATGCCTCGAATAAGCCACTCAAAGGGTGACCGTTCATAGTAACAAGCAACAATAAATTTCAGCATGTATCGAGAATGTTTCCTTACCAATTTCCACTTACCAAAGGAGCTTCACTCCTCAGCAATGGCACCAGAAAAGAGTCTAGGTGACCCACAAGTATAGGGGATCAATTGTAGTCCTTTCGATAAGTAAGAGTGTCGAACCCAACGAGGATCAGAAGGAAACGATAAGCAATTTTCAGCAAGGTATTCTCAGCAAGTGCTATTAGTAACAGTAGCAGATAGTTTTGCAGCAAGATAATTTGTAACAAGTGACAAGTAACAATAGTAAAAAAGGTGCAGCAAGGTAGCCCAATCCTTTTTATAGCAAAGGACAAGCCAGAAAGTATTCTTATATTAAGCAAGCGCTCCCAAGGACACATGGGAATTTCTGTCTAGTCATGTTCTTAATGTTGAGTTGATTCACGTTCGCTACTTTGATAATTTGATATGTGGGTGGACCAGTGCTAAGGTGAATTTCTTACTTGAACAAGGAACCCACTTGTGATTACCCCCTCTCGCAAGCATCCGCAACTACGAAAGAAGAATTAAGATAAATCTAACCATAGCATGAAACGTGTGGATCCAAATCAGCCCCTCATGAAGCAACGCATAAACTGGGGTTTAAGATTTTGTCACTCTAGCAACCCATCATCTACTTGCTACTCCACAATGACTTACCTTAGGCCCATAACATGGTGAAGTATCATGCAGTCGACGTTCACATGACACCACTAAGAGAAGTAACGACATACATATCATCAAATAATCGAACATGTCCTCAGGAACCGTAGTAACTACTCGCACATCATCAACATGTTCAAGATCGGAGGTGTAATAATGGAGATCAAGGATCTGAACATAATATCTTTCACCAAGTAAGCCAATAAGCATCAACTACAAGATGTAATCAACACTACTAGTAACCCACAGGTACCAATCTGAGGTTTTGAGACAAAGATTTAATACAACAGATGAACTAGGGTTTGATATGAGATTGTGATGGTGAAGATGTTGATGAAGATTGGTCCTCTCGCGAAGGTGGAAGCGTTGGTGATGACGATGGCTTCAATCTCCCCCTCCCGGAGAGATGTTTCCCCGACAGAATCAGCATGCCGGAGTGCAAAAGGGCCTCTCCCCAGGTTTCCGCCTCGAGACGGCGACGCTTCATCCTAAAAGATTGCTTCTGATTTTTTCTAGGGTAAAACACACCACATAGGAGAAAATGGGGGTCGGGAGGCCAGCTGGTGGCCCCCCTCAGGTTTATTTTTTGCCCAATAATTCTTAAATATTCCATAAAAATTCTCTGTCAAGTTTCAGGTCAATTGGGGTCTCGTGATTTTTCTGCCTTTTTCTTGGTTTTCCGGTCCAGAATTCCAGTTTCCAGGGATTTCCCTCTTTGTGTTGTACGTTGCATATTCAGAGAGAAAAGGCATAAGAATTGTATGATAATAAGGAATAATGGACAAGAATAACATAAATATCAATAAGAAATCATGATGCAAAATGGACGTATGAAGGAACGGGTGATGCAGCACAGTGTAGATAAGTATTTCCCTCAGTGAGAACCAAGGTTATCGAACCAATATGAGTAGCGCGCAACCCCCGTCTTCAGTGACTACACACAAAGAAGCAAACACTTGCACCCAACGCGGGCAAGAGGGTTGTCAATCCCCTTAGACTCGTTATTTGCAAGCAAATGAACTGTGTAGATGATAGTTGAATAAAGTAAATTGCAAAATAAAATAAAAGTAAATAAATGGCAGCAAGGTATTGAAAACGTTTGTAAATATATAAGTGAATATACCGGGTGGCCATAGTGCTCTCTAGCGGCTTCTCTCATGTAGTAGGCATACGATGGGTAAACAAATTACTGTTGGGCAATTGATAGAAAAGCGCTTAGTTATGTGATATTCACGGCAATGATCATGTATATATAGGCATCGCGTCCATAAACAAATAGGCCGACTCCTGCCTGCACCTATTACTATTACTCCACGTCGAGAGCGCTTCTATGCTTGCCTCTCTAAGTATTTCATGACAAACAGAATGATGCTTGGAGAACGATGACATTATGTAGACAAAGAAAACTCAATCGATATGAATTAACCCCAATGTTTTATCCTTAGTGGCAACAATACAAACACATGTCTTGTCCCCTTCTGTCACTGGAATATAGAGCAACGCCAGATTGAACCCACTACAACGCACCCCTCTCACTGAAGAAATATCAATCTAGTTGGCCAAACTATTTAAGTAGATCAGAGAGATTTACGAAGTATAATAATCATGCAAATAAGAATCATAATAGAAATAAGAGAAGACTCAAATCTTTTCCATGAATAATCTGAACATAAACCCACAATTCATCGGATCCCAACAAACGCACCGCACAAAGTGATTACATCAAATAGATCACCGCGAAGATGCGGTGAACTTGTATTGAAGATCAAGAGAGAGAGAGAGAGATAGCCATCTAGGTACTAACTACGGACCCGTAGGTCTGTAGAGAACTACTCGCAAATGACCATGGGAGCAGCAAGGTTGATGTAGAGGCCCTCCGTGATCGATCCCCCATCCAGCAGGGCACTTGAACAGGGCTCCAGATGGGCATACGGCGGAACAGAGACTTGCGGCGACGGAAAAAGTGTTTAGGGAGGCTCTCTAGTGTTTTTGGGATTTATTGGAATTTATAGGCCACAGAGGAGCATCGGGGGATGCCCGAGGGGGGCACCACATAAGACGGCGTGGCCACCCCCTGGGCGCGCCCTGTTGTGTGCTTGCTCCCTCGTATGACCTCTGGTCTCCTCCCAAAGCTTCCAGGTCTTCTTTTCGTCCAGAAAAAAAACATAAAAAAGTTTTGGGGCAATTGAATTCGTTTGGTACTATAAACCTGAAAAGTCAAAAACATGGAGAAAACAGCAACTGACACTGGGCACTGGGTTAATAGGTTAGTGCTCAACAATAATATGAATTGGTAAATAATCACCCAAAAAGCATCCTAGAATGATAATATTATAGCATGGAGCAATCAAAAATTGTAGATACATTGGAGACGTATCATGACCCAATTATAAATTAAATAGTAGAGCATTCAAAATGTTTGTGTAGTTCAGGATCCATGCAAGTCAATGATACGTCTCCAACGTATCTATAATTTTTGATCGTTCCATGCTATAATATTATCATTCTAGGTTACTTTTTGGGTACTTATTTACCAATTTATATTATTTTTGAGCACAAACCTATTGACCCAGTGCCAAGTGTCAGTTCCTATTTTCTGCATGTTTTTGGTTTGTCAAGATTACTGTACCAAACGAAGTCCAATCAACACAAAACTTTTTTATGATTTTTCTGGACCAAATAAAGACCTGGAAGCTTCGGAAGATGACCAGGGGCCACACGAGGGGCCCAGTACCCAACAGGGCACAGCCAGGCCCTAGGGCGCACCCTGATGGGTACTCGCCTTCTCGGCCGCCTCCCGACGTCCCTCTCTGGCCTATAAATTCTCATATATTCCAAAAGCCCCAAGAGAGCTCCCAACACCTTTTTTCCACCGCCGCAAGTCTTTGTTCCGCCATGATCCCATCTAGAGGCCCTTTTCGGTACTCTGTCGGAGGGGGAATCCATCATGGAGGCCGTCTTCATCAGCCTCGCTATCTCCATGGTGATGTGTGAGTAGTTCACCACAGACCTACGGGTCTGTAGTTAGTATCTAGATGGCTATCTCTCTCTCTCTCTCTTGATCTTCAATACAATGATCATCGCATCTTCGCTTTGATCTATCCGATGTAATGCCTTTGTGCGTGTGTTTGTTGGGATCCGATGAATTGTGGGTTTATGTTCACATTATTCATGATAAAATATTGGAGTCTTCTCTGATTTCTTAAATTGATTCTTATTGCATGATCATTTTAGCTTCGTAAATCACTCTGATCTATTGATTTGCTTTGGCCAAGTAGATTGATCTTTCTTTAGTGAGAGGGGTGCGTTGTGGTAGGTTCAACCTGACGGGTTTCTATATCCCAGTGACAGAAGGGGACAAGATACGTCTTTGTGTTGTTGATACTAAGGATAAAACGATGGGGTTCATTCATATTGATTGAGTTTACTTTGTCTACATCATGTCATCTTTCGCCAAGCATTACTCTGTTTTACTTAGTACTCTAGATGCATGCTGGATAGCGATCGATGAGGGGAGTAATAGTAATAGGTGCAGGCAGGATTCGGCCTATTTGTTTATGGACGTGATGCCTATATACACATGATCATTGCCGTGAATATGAATATAATTATTCGCTTTTCTATCAATTGCCCAACGGTAATTTGTTTACCCACCGTATGTTTCCTACATGAGAGATGCCACTAGAGAACACTACGGCCCCCGGGTCTTCTCACTTATAATTTACAAAAAGCTTTCTATACCTCGCTGCCTTTATTATCTTTTATTTTATTTTGCAATTATCCACTACTATCTACTTGTTTCACTTGCTTGCAAATAACGAATCCAAGGGGATTGACAACCCTCCTGCCCACGTTGGGTGCAATTGTTTGCTCTTTTGTGTGCAGTCGCTGAAGACGGTGGTTGCGTGTTACTCCTATTGGTTCGATAAACCTTGGTTCTTAAGTAGGGGAAATATTTACTCGTTTGTGCTGCAATAACTCGTTCCTCTTCACAGACATCAGGAAGGATTTCCGGCGTCGTTGCCGAGGAGTATGACCAATCTACTATCAAGTAACTTCACACAAATTATCATTCACTTGTTCTACTTTTTATTTGATTTATATTTTTTCTTGTTTCAAAAAAACAAAAAAAACAAAAATATTTACTAGTTTGCTTGTTTCGTCTCTAGTTTGCTTGCTTGCCTAGCTACGTTATCTTTATCTTTATCACACATAAACAGAAAGTAAAAGGTAAAATAAAGATAAATGGATCCTCATACACTTGCTAATATTTTCAAAATACCTGATTATGTTGAACCAATTGCTAGTGAGTTGAGTGCACTAGATTTTCCTTATGAGATCTTGCTTGAAAATCATGAATCTAAAAATTGTGATGAAGTGTTAAAAGAAATTTATAAAGTGATTCATGATAGTTCCTTGAATGAAAAGCATGATTGCCATGTTGCTAGTATAAATTCTATGGACATCAATTTTGCCAATGATCATGATCGGGGTGATAATCATGATGTTCCTTGTGATCTTGATAACTCTAGCCTTCATGATGAATCTATTATTGAGTATGATATTCGCAACACTACTAAAAGTGGGGTTGGAAGAGTGTCAACTTTAGGTAATAATGATCCCACTACTTTGGAGAATGTTCAATATTATGATAGTTATATTGTTGAGTTTGATTATGATCCTACATATAATGAGAGAGGCAAACATGGTTATAGAAATTTTCATGTTACTCACTTACCTCTCTTTTGGTTAACATTATTAATGTTTCATTCTTCCTACATGCATATGCTAGATACTTCTTGTATTGATAATTTGTTTAATTATAAAATGCCTATGCATAGGAAGTATGTTAGACTTAAATGTGTTTTTCACATGCTACATGATGCTCTGTTTGTGTCTCAATTATTATTACTTTTGTGAGCATCATTATTATCACAAGCCTATCTTAATGGCTATAAAGAAAGAGCTTGTTGGGAGACAACCCAATACCTTTCTGTCTTGGTGTGATGACATGATTATTGCCTCTGTAATTATTGTGTTTTTGTGTTTTAATTAGTGTTTGTGCCAAGTAAAGCCTTTGGGATGACTCACAAGATGAGTAGAATCGATGCTGAAACAAAACAGAAACATTTGACTCCAGTACAAGAATTTTATTTTTTACAAGAGCGTGATAATGATTTGAAATATTTACACAGTGTAGCTATACAAATTCTTCAGGTTGTCCTAATTTTTCAGAATTTTAGAGTTACAGAAGTATATGTGTCTACAGATATTTACAGACTGTTCTGTTTTAGACAGATTCTGTTTTTGCTTGCATAGTTTGCTTGTTTTGATGATGCTGTGGATTGTACCGGGGGGTATAAGCCATGGACAAGTTAGAAAACAGTACCTATTATGCAATAATGAAATATGAATCAATTTATAATAGTACCTAAAGTATTTTATAGGTTGCTTATACTGACAAATCTCACGAAGTTTTGTTAAGTTTTGTGTGATTGAAGTTTTCAAGTTTTGGGTGTTATCACGATGACGAAGAATAAGGAGCAGCAAGATCCTAAGCTTGGGGATTCCCAAGGCACCCCAAGACAATATTCTAGGAAGACTCAAGTGTCTAAGATTGGGGATGCCCCGGGAAGGCATCCCCTCTTTCATTCCAAATCATCGGTATGTCACTTGGAGCTATATTTTTATTCATCACATGATATGAGTTTTGCTTGGAGCGTCATTTGTTTTTGCTTGTTTTTGTTTTAGTTTGCCACAACCATTGTTTGCTAGACACACCTATTTGAGAGAGACACATTTTTACCATGATTTGTTAGAATACTCTTTGTGCTTCAATTATATCTTTTGAGCTAGGTGATAACCCACAAGTATAGGGGATCGCAACAGTTTTCGAGGGTAGAGTATTCAACCCAAATTTATAGATTCGACACAAGGGGAGCCAAAGAATATTTGAGAGTATTAGCAGTTGAGTTGTCAATTCAACCACACCTGGAGATTAAATATCTGCAGCAAAGTGGTCAGTAGCCCAGTAATATGATAGTTTGATAGCAATGGTGACAGTAATAGTAGCGGTGACAGTAGTAGCAATAGTTTTATAGTAGTTGGAACAATAGCAACAGCAATACTAACTTAGCAAGAGCAATATGTGGAAAACTCGTAGGCACTGGATCGGTAAACTCGTTGGATGATATTCGTCATGTAACAGTCACAACCTAGGGCGATACAGAACTAGCTCCAGTTCATAAATGTAATGTAGGCATGTATTCCGTAAATAGTCATACGTGCTTATGGAAAAGAACTTGCATGACATCTTTTGTCCTACCCTCCCGTGGCAGCGGGGTCCATAAGGAAACTAAGGGATATTAAGGCATCCTTTGAATAGAGAACTGGAACAAAGCATTAACACACGGTGAATACATGAACTCCTCAAACTACGGTCATCACCGGAAATTATCCCAAATATTGTCACTATGGGGTTTACGGATCATAACACGTAATAGGTGCATATGACTAGGCAAGATCGTATCAAGAACATAGATATAATGGTGATAACATAAACGGTTCAGATCTGAAATCATGGCACTCGGGCCCTAGTGACAAGCATTAGGCATAACAAACTCATAGCAACATCAATCTCAGAACATAGTGGATACTAGGGATCAAGCCCTAACAAAACTTACTCGATTACATGATAAATCTCATCCAACTCCTCACCGACTAGCAAGCCTACGAAGGAATTACTCACTCCCGGTGGGGAGCATCATGGAATTGGCGATGGAGAAGGGTTGGTGATGACGAAGTCCGAAGATTCCCCTCTCCGGAGCCCCAAACGGGCTCCAGATCTGGCCTCCCGAGGAAGAACAGGAGGTGGCGGCGGCTCCGTATCGTAAAACGCGATGAAACTTTCTCTATGATATTTTTCTCCAAAAATAGGTACTTATAGTGGCGGAATTAGGGTTAGTGGGGCCACAAGGTGCGCACAACCCACCAGGGCGTGCCCAGGGGGCCTAGCGCGCCCTGGTTGGTGCTGGCCACCCTGGCCCCCATTCTCCAGTAGTTTTTGGCTGCAATAATTCTTATATATTCTGAAATAATTCTCCAAAAAGTTTCGTTCCGTTCCGAGAACTTTTATTTCTGCACAAAAACAACACCATGGTAGTTTTGCTGAAAACAGTGTCATTCCGGGTTAGTTTCATTCAAATCATGCAAATTAGAGTCCAAAACAAGGGAAAAAGTGTGAGGAAAAGTAGATACGTTGGAGACATATCAACTCCCCCAAGCTTAAACCTTTGCTTGTCCTCAAGCAATTCAGTTGACAGACTGAAAGTGATAAAGAATAACTTTTACGAACCCTTTTGTTCTTGTTTACATATACATGCTTAAGTAGCACCCAGGTTTTCAGCAAAGATTATGACTAACCATGCCCACAATAACTCTTAGAAATTATATTAACTCATAACAATAACATTGTCGGAATCGGGGCTCCGAAAAACCCAACAAGGTTCGAACACTGGGGCGTGTGCGAAGATCTCAACTGGCACAAGTTCTCAACTTGTCACCCTACGGCCTAGTTGCGTCGAATAAGTGTGAGCGGGGAAGGAGATGGACTCGGAGATTTACCCAGGTTCGGGCCACCTTGTGGTGTAAAACCCTACTCCTGCTTTGTGGTGGATTGGCCTCTCAAGGAGGCTGTGGATGAACTAGTACAGTGGTTGGGTGGCCTCACGAGGGCTCTTGATGGTGATGAACTCGACTCGGTTCGACCTCCTTCCGCCCCCTTCTACGATGGGAGCTCGTCCCTATTTATAGGGGCCACGGTCCTCTTCCCCCGTCGAACTGGCGGGAAGGGATCCCACAATGGCCAAATTTGAAAGGGGACAAGTAGTATACCCTATCCTGACTAAAGGTGGTCTTTGCCTGCAAAGCTTCCGGGTGTGACGCAGCGGTGGGCTCGGCAATGACATCCGTCCTGCCGAGCTCGTGGTCTCGGTCCTCTTGCACCGGGAAGGAAACCTTTGGGGGGATCCTTGGGAACCCGCGTACGTCCCTGTCTCCTTTGCACCAAAGAGGAAACTGTCCTCCCTCTGCGCCCGCTGGCGCCCGCGTGGCTTGGTCGTCAGAACCCACGTCACCCCGGCCTCATGAGGTCGGGTACTTGCATAGGAATCTCCACTCCTCAGGAGGCGGCCTAAAGTGCTGCCGCTCCTCTGGAGGTCTTGGCGCTGTCCTCCTCGCGAGGCGGGGGCTCTCGTGAGGGCCTTGACTTGGGGGGGCTCATTGCAGGGCCGTACCGGGCCTTCATGGTGGGCCACGCGCTGGGCCGCAGGTAGGAAGTTCTGGGTACCCCCGTTCCCAGCACGCCGACAGTAGCCCCCGGGCCCAAGGCGTGCCAACCTTGGCTTTGAGGCGAAGGCAAGGAGCAAAGGGCAAAGCGCCGTGGGCCCCCAATCGTATGTGGGACCGGCGCGTGGCGCCTCGCAGGCCGCTGGACTCCCCCTCCTCGGCTGGGCCTCGGGAACAGCCCCGAGTTATGTCAATTCATAGCCTGCGCGCTGTGTTGATCATCATTGCTCTTCCTCGACTGACGCCCCCTTCCTGCTCTCTTGTCACCCCGGGCCCACGATGAAGTGACCCGCCAGGCAGCTGAGGCAACGCGAGGCAGAGCCGCCCACGAGCCGAGTACGGCACGTGGCACCCGAGGAGCTCATGCCGCCTCGGGGATCGCTGTTGCGCCTATAAACCCGCCTCATCCGAGGGGCAGTACCGTCCTTGCTTGCCTTCCAGTTTGCCTCTTTCCATTGCTGCCCGTTCTCCTTCGTCGGAAAACCGCCTTCTCCGTCCTTCCTCCTTCCGATGGCGTCCAAGGGAGGCGCTGCCGGCGCCGGAGCGCGAGCGGGGCCCTCAGCGCCGTGACCAACCAAGGAGGGCGGCGGAGGCCAACCTTCGAGGCCGGTCCAGGCACGCCGGCGCTGGGCCGCCACTGACGAGTAAGTGTGCCATCGCCTCTGTTTTTCTTATTCGTCGGATCTGTCTCGCTGGGCCTGACAGCCGACCTTCCTCAGGGCGCCCGCGCCCAAGAGGCGGGCGCCCTCAGGGCCCAGCTGCTGAGCGCCGAGGCCGTGCTGCGGGGCGAAGAGGATGCCAAGGCGGAGTTGGCATCCCTCCAGGCCCAAGTTGAGGAGGCCGCCAACACCGTCCAGGCCGCCAACGACGATGCGCCGCATGCGAAGATGATGGAGGCGTAGCGTGCCAAGCAGTACCTGGACATCGCCCATCGCGCAGACAGGGCGGTCCGCTGATTCGTCAGGGAAGCCCCCGCGTTGCCGTGTGCGCACGGCGACGGGGGCTACCTCACCTTCTTCCAGAAGGTGGTGGAGGTGCTCGAGTTCGGTGTCTCCCGGGTGGATGAAGATGTCGAATCTAGTGCGCACGACCTCCCGGACAACGCGTTGACTCGCGTCTTCTCCAACCTGCGCCGCCACGCCCCCGCGTTCGACTTCTCCCGCGCGATAGAGTCAGTGCCTGCGGAGCTCCGGAGGCCCCTCGGGGACGAGGTGCGCGAGCACGTGGAGTCCTTGATCGAGCGGTTTCCCCCGGCGGCGTTGTCCGACGGGGCGGCAGCTCCGGCGATGAATCCTCCATGGGCCGCGACGGGGGCAGCGCCTCCTCCGCCTAAGCTCCTTCTCTTTTATTCCTGTTGCATCATGAACTATTTGGCCCCCGTGGGGCATTATGCATTGTATGATACCTTTGCTTTTGGGTAGTTGTTGCTTGTCGTGCTTTGAGCTTCCTTGTTTCCTTCGCGTGGTTTCCTGTTTTCCTCGCGCGCCTCCTGCGCCCCTGCTGGCGGAGGTCTGCGATGATGACTCCGGTGGTCCTTGCTCCTAGCGTGCGGTGGAGGCCGATACGTCTCCAACGTATCTATAATTTATGAAGTATTCATGTCATGTTTACAATAATTCTATATGATTTTATTAGAACTAACCCGGACTGACGCTATTTTCAGCAGAACTACCATGGTGTCGTTTTTTGTGCAGAAATAAAAGTTCTCGGAATGGGCTGAAAATTTACGTAGAATATTTTTGGAAAATATAAAAAATGCTAGCGAAAGAATCAACCGGAGAGGGTCTTGTGGGCCCCTCGGGCACCTCCTTGACGTGAGACCGACGCCAAAAATCCTATAAATCCCAAAACCCCCAGAAAGAAACCTAGATCGGGAGTTCCGCCGCCGCAAGCCTCTGTAGCCACGAAAAATCAATCGGGAGCCCGTTCCGGCACCCTGCCGGAGGGGGAAACCATCACCGGAGGCCATCTTCATCATCCCGGCGGTCTCCATGACGAGAAGGGAGTAGTTCACCCTCGGGGCTGAGGGTATGTACCAGTAGCTATGTGTTTGATCTCTCTCTCTCTCTCTCTCTCTCTCGTGTTCTTGAGATGACACGATCTTGATGTACCGCGAGCTTTATTAATATAGATAAATCATATGGAGTTTTCCCCTCTCTATCTTCTTGTGATGAATTGAGTTTTCCCTTTGAAGTTTTCTTATCGGATTGAGTCTTTAAGGATTTGAGAACACTTGATGTATGTCTTGCGATGGGATATCTATGGTGACAATGGGATGTTCTATTGATCCACTTGATGTATGTTTTGGTGATCAACTTGCGGGTTCCGTGACCTTGGGAATCTATGCATAGGGGTTGGCACACGTTTTCGTCTTGACTCTCCGGTAGAAACTTTGGGGCACTCTTTGAAGTTCTTTGTGTTGGATTGAACATGATGAATCTGAAATTGTGTGATGCATATCGTATAATCAAGCCCATGGGTACTCGTGGTGACATTGGGGTATCTAGGTGACATTAGGGTTTTGGTTGATGTGTGTCTTAAGGTGTTATTTTAGTACGAACTCTAGGGTTGTTCGTGACACTTATAGGGATAGCTCATAAGATTGATCGGAAAAGATAACTTTGAGGTGGTTTCGTACCCTACAATAATTTCTTCGTTTGTTCTCCGCTATTTGTGACTTTGGAGTGAACTCTTTGTCGCACGTGAGGGATTTACATATGATTCAACTATGTTAGTATTGTTGAGAGAACTTGCACTAGTGAAAGTATGAACCCTAGGCCTTGTTTCTAAGCATTGCAATACCGTTTGTGATCGCTTTTATCATTAGTTACCTTGCTGTTTTTATATTTTCAGATTACAAAAACCTATATCTACCATCCATATTACACTTGTATCACCATCTCTTCGCCGAACTAGTGCACCTATACAATTTGCCATTGTATTGGGTGTGTTGGGGACACAAGAGACTCTTTGTTATTTGATTGCAGGGTTGCTTGAGAGAGACCATCTTCATCCTACGCCTCCCACGGATTGATAAACCTTAGGTCATCCACTTGAGGGAAATTTGCTACTGTCCTACAAAACTCTGCGCTTGGAGGCCCAACATGAGTCTACAAGAAGAAGGTTGCGTAGTAGACATCAAGCTCTTTTCTGGCGCCGTTGCCGAGGAGGCTAGGCGGCACTCACATCCCGTCAACGAAGCTCTTTTCTGGCGCCGTTGCCGGGGAGGTGAGTGCTTGAAGGTATATCTTTAGATCTTGCAATTAAATCTTTTAGTTTCTTGTTTTTCACTAGTTTGGTTTTATAAAAGAAAACTACAAAAAAATGGAATTGAGGTTGCCTCATATACTTCATCTTTATAATGTCTTTCGTGAAAATGATGGAAAGGAAAATTGTGCTCAAGTGTTAGAAGAAGAAGTTATTAAAATGTTTGGCACTAAATCTTTGTATGATGAGCATGATTGCAATGTTGTTAGTATGAATTCCTTGAATATTCATGATTCTAATGATATGCAAAGCTACAAGCTTGGGGATGCTATGTTTGATGACTATGATATTTTTAGTCCCCCAAGTTTTGATGAGCAAAACTATTATGATGATGGCATGCCTCCTATCTATGATGATTATGATGATGACATGTATGCTATAAAGAATAATGATAACCATGAAACTTGTCATCATGATTTTAATATTCAAAGTGGTTATGTCAATCAAGTATCTCATGATAGTTATTTTGGTGAGTTTGCTCCCACTATTATGAATGAGAAGAAAATTGCTGATGTGGAGAGTGACAAATTTTCTATGCTTGTAGATCATGAAAAGAATGCTTTATGTGCTGGTTATATAGTGAAATTCCTTCATGATGCTACTGAAAATTATTATGAGGGTGGAACATATGCTTGTAGGAATTGCAAAAATATCAAGTTTCCTCTCTATGTGTTCAAAGTTTTGAAGTTATGCTTGCTTTGCCTTCCTATGCTAGTTGATTCTTGCTCCCATAAATTGTTTGCTCACAAAATCCCAATGCATAGGAAGTGGGTTAGACTTAAATGTGCTTGTCATGAGATTCATGATGCTCTTTTGCATGTTTCAACTACTATTCTTATATGAGCATCATTGAAATCATCATGCCTAGCTAAAAGGCATTAAAGAAAAGCGCTTGTTGGGAGACAACCCAACACTTTTCCTTTCTGTTTTTGTGTTTCCACATGATTAAGCTACTGTATAATCATGTTTTATAGCTTTTGTTTTAATAAAGTGCCAAGTAAAGCCTTTGGGATAGTGTGGATGATAGTTGACTTGATTCTGTGCAAAAACAGAAACTTTTCTCTCAGTACAGGAATTTTTTAAATTCACTGGAACGTGATTTTGATCTGAATTTTTTACACATTATTTATATACAAATTTACTAGATTGTCCTAATTTTTCAGAATTTTTAGAGACAGGGAAGTATAGTTACACTACAGATCTTCACAGACTGTTCTGTTTTTGACAGATTCTGTTTTGCATGCATAGTTTGCTTGTTTTAGTGTTTCCATAGCTTATATCCAGTGATGTAAATTATGTGAATGTTAGAATACAGTAGGTATCATATGGAAACATTTATGAATCTTGTCTTGACAGTACCTAAGTGAATGGTCTTTGTTTATTATACTAACCCTTCTCACAAAGTTCCGTTAAGTTTTGTGTGATTGAAGTTTTCAAGTTTTGGGTGAGACACCGATATGAGGAGAATAAGGAGTGACAAGAACCTAAGATTGGGGATTCCAAAGGCACCCCCAAGGTAATATCCAAGGAATACTCAAGCGCCTAAGCTTGGGGATGCCCCGGAAGGCATCCCCTCTTTCGTCTTCAACATTATCGGTATATCTTACTTGGAGCTATATTTTTATTCGTCCCATAATATGAGTTTTGCTTGGAGCATCATATTATTTTTCTTTTCTCTGTTAGGTGTTATTTATAATCTTGTTTTTCAATAAAAAGTTCCAAGAATTGCCTTAGGATGCTTGCATTGCATGGTTGATGTGTGCTGTGTAAAAACAGAAACTTTGGCTGTAGTGTTTGAATTTTCATATTTTACTGGAACGTGGAAAGTTTCTGAAATTTTTACACAGTATTGTCATATAAATTTTATAGCATGTCGTAAATTTTCATAATTTTTTGAGTTACAGAAGTACACTGTTTTCATAAATTGCTGCAGACTGTTCTGTTTGGACAGATTGTTGTCATAGTTTTGTTATCTACTTATCCTATAGTTTCCATAGCCTATATTGGTAGATATAAATTGTGGAAATGATAGTATACAGTACCTAATGTTTGAAAATTATTATGCAACTTGTCTTGGCAGT
The DNA here is from genome assembly GCA_039707655.1 of Elymus sibiricus. Lineage (NCBI taxonomy): Eukaryota > Viridiplantae > Streptophyta > Magnoliopsida > Poales > Poaceae > Elymus > Elymus sibiricus. The sequence continues at coordinate 349,240,126 of CM077669.1, read as the reverse complement.
ACATAAAGAGTTGATTTATTATTATGTGTACTAACCTATCTCACGAGTTCTTTTCAAGTTTTGTGTGGAAGATGTTTTTGAGAATAGGTGAAACCATGATATGAGAGGATTGAACGAGATACAAAAGCTCAAGATTGGGGATGCCCAAGGCACCCCAAGTAAATATTTCAAGAAGTCTCAAGCATCTAAGCTTGGGGATGCTACGCATCCCACCTCTCTTCATCAACAACTATCGGTTAGCCTATGTTGAGCCTAAATTTTTATTCGTTCACATTATGCATGCTATTCTTGGAGTTCTATTTTTGTTTAGTTTGTTGTTTGAATAAAATACTCAGATCTGAAAATATTTATTGAGAGAGAGAGAGAGAGAGAGTCCTCACATAGCTATTTAATTGTTGGCTACTCATTGATCTTCACTTATATCTTTTGAGAGTAGCTTGTCATTCCCTCTCATGCTTCACTTATACCTTTTTGAGAGATGAAATCTTTATGCTCATGTGCTTCATTTAAAATTGTTTGAGCTTGCCAAAAAGCAATGGCAACATATGAAACTAGTTCCAAAGTGATAGATATCCAAGGAGGATATAATAAAACTTTCATGAAGATCATGGGAGAAATTAAACTTGATTCTTTGTAATAGTTTTGAAACATGATGATAGTAATATGTGAGTCATGTTAGTGAGTAATTATGCTTAGTAGGAATATTGATGTTAAGGTTTGTGATTCCCTATGCATGTCCGAAAGTCAATAGTTATGCAATGAAGTTACATCCTACTTGTGGTGCATTATTCGGTGTTAGTTATGACTCAATGCTCACTTATGTGATTTTTCATTCCTTGGTTTGGTTGCTTCCCAATCTATTTGCTAGCCTTCATTTGTACTAAGGAGAAATACTACTTGTGCATCCAAAATCCTTAAACCAAGTTTTGCCTTATGAGTCCACCATACCTACCTATATGCGGTATTTCCATGCCGTTCCAAGCAAATTTGTATGTGCCATCTCTAAATTTTCAAAATAAATTTTCTCTTTTGTGTGCCCGTACCGCTCATGAAACGGTGGGGAGTATCCAATATTTTTTCCATGCTAGGTGTGTTATTCTCATGATATGTGTTGATTCACTATCATTCACGAGAAAGTGGCTGGTATTCGGGATGCCCAGTTCCATGCTCAAAAATCAAATCAAAATATAATGAAACAAAACTCCCCCAGGATTGTTGTTTGTATGGACGGTACCCGTGGATTCGGCTTGCCGAGGAGTGTGATTGATTGGTGGAGGGGGAGTAAAAACTTTACCATTCTGTTTGGAAACTGCCTATAATGTATTTAGCCTGGAAAGTATTGTGAGCTACTTTGTCGTTTTTGTTGACAGGAAAAGCATGCCACTCAAAATAATTTTCTCGGAATGGATCAACTAGGGGACCCTATGATCGTACTTGAGCATTAGGCATAGCTAATATTTGAGTGTGTTTCATGAATGGATCAATGATTGAGCATGATGGGCTAGGGATAACTTTCTTTAGTGTTGATATTTTGAAAGACATGGTTGCTTGTTGACATGCTTTAGTATTGAAGTCATTATGTTAAAACTAGACTATTGCTTTGAATCATTTACAAGTCCAAATGCCCATCCTATACAAAGAAGAATAGAATATGATGAAAATGCTAGGTAGCATTCACACTTCATAAATTATTTCTTTTATCAGTTACCTACTCGAGGACGAGCAGGAATTAAGCTTGTGGATGCTGATACGTCTCCAACGTATCTATAATTTATGAAGTATTCATGCCATGTTTACAATAATTCTATATGATTTTGGTATGATTTTATTAGAACTAGCCCGGACTGACGCTGCTTTCAGCAGAACTACCATGGTGTCGTTTTTTGTGTAGAAATAAAAGTTCTCAGAATGGGCTGAAAATTTACGGAGAATATTTTTGGAAAATATCAAAAAATACTGGCGAAAGAATCAACCGGAGAGGGTCCACCACCTGGCCACAAGCCAGGGGGCGCCCCCCCCCCTAGGGCGTGCCCCCTGTCTTGTGGGCCCCTCGGGCACCTCCTTGACGTGAGACCGATGCCAAAAATTCCTATAAATCCCAAAACCCCCAGAAAGAAACCTAGATCGGGAGTTCCGCTGCCGCAAGCCTCTGTAGCCACGGAAAACCAACCGGGAGCCCGTTCCGGCACCCTGCCGGAGGGGGAAACCATCATCGGAGGCCATCTTCATCATCCCGGCGGTCTCCATGACGAGGAGGGAGTAGTTCACCATCGGGGCTGAGGGTATGTACCAGTAGCTATGTGTTTGATCTCTCTCTCTCGTGTTCTTGAGATGACATGATCTTGATGTACCGCGAGCTTTATTAATATAGATGAATCATATGGAGTTTTCCCCTCTCTATCTTCTTGTGATGAATTGAGTTTTCCCTTTGAAGTTTTCTCATCGGATTGAGTCTTTAAGGATTTGAGAACACTTGATGTATGTCTTGCGATGGAATATCCATGGTGACAATGGGATGTTCTATTGATCCACTTGATGTATGTTTTGGTGATCAACTTGCGGGTTCCGTGACCTTGGGAATCTATGCATAGGGGTTGGCACACGTTTTCGTCTTGACTCTCCGGTAGAAACTTTGGGGCACTCTTTGAAGTTCTTTGTGTTGGATTGAACATGATGAATCTGAAATTGTGTGATGCATATCGTATAATCAAGCCCATGGGTACTCATGGTGACATTGGGGTATCTAGGTGACATTAGGGTTTTGGTTGATGTGTGTCTTAAGGTGTTATTTTAGTACGAACTCTAGGGCTGTTCGTGACACTTATAGGGATAGCTCATAAGATTGATCGGAAAAGATAACTTTGAGGTGGTTTCGTACCCTACAATAATTTCTTCGTTTGTTCTCCGCTATTTGTGACTTTGGAGTGAATATTTGTCGCACGTGAGGGATTTACATATGATTCAACTATGTTAGTATTGTTGAGAGAACTTGCACTAGTGAAAGTATGAACCCTAGGCCTTGTTTATAAGCATTGCAATACCGTTTGTGCTCACTTTTATCATTAGTTACCTTGCTGTTTTTATATTTTCAGATTACAAAAATCTATATCTACCATCCATATTACACTTGTATCACCATCTCTTTGCCGAACTAGTGCACCTATACTATTTGCCATTGTATTGGGTGTGTTGGGGACACAAGAGACTCTTTGTTATTTGATTGCAGGGTTGCTTGAGAGTGACCATCTTCATCCTACGCCTCCCACGGATTGATAAACCTTAGGTCATCCACTTGAGGGAAATTTGCTACTGTCCTACAAAACTCTGCGCTTGGGGGCCCAACATGAGTCTACAAGAAGAAGGTTGTGTAGTAGACATCAAAGGCCATGGGGCGGCAGCCCCCGTGCTCCTCCTTACGCATGTACTCGCCTCACGGGGCTGTTGTCTCACCTTGAACATTCCTCAGGAGGGGGGGGCTTTGGGAGCGTCGCGTGGCCTTCAAGGGCGCTCACTCGCTCGATCCTCGCGAGGCTGATGCCCCCTCGATGGCCTTGCTCGTGAAGCCCGGGTGGCGCCTGCGTCGGGCTCTCTGGGGCGGTGTCGCGAGAGCCCGATTGTCCCCATCTGCATTGTTTTTCCTTTCCAGTAGCATTTGTGCCGGTCCATGAGTGCAGCAAGGGGGGTTGTGTCTTTCATGCTCGAGCGCCGGTGTCATGAGGGCTCTTGAGGCGCGGCACTTGGGGGCCTGTCTTGGGTATTTGGGCGACTCGCTCTGGGAAGGGCGTCGCCGGCGAGGCCTGCTCCGCGACGCCTGCAAAGGAGGATCCTACAAGGAAATCATTATGTCCCAAGTGTTAAGCGCACGCCCGCGTGCATCTGGGCGTCCCCGCCTGCATTTGGGCGTTACGCGAGAACGGTGGGCCTCAAGACCCTGGTGGGGCATTATGCGTGCGATACGCTCACGAGCCGGAACTCGGTCTCTGAACTTCCAATGTCGTCGCGACGGACCCAGGCACGGACTCTATATTAGATCGGGGGAGTGACCCCCGTACGCGTTTTGTCTTCACCCCAGCACGGAGCGTGGGGTCCTCCACTTGGGCGTGGGCGGGAGCCCTTCCCTCTGCGGCCACGATGCGGCTCGTTGTGGGCTTCCACTTTGGGGGGTCCAGAGCATGTACAACCCCTAACTCATTATTACGTGAGAGTGTCACGGCAGCGATAATTGGGTGGATACCCCAGGCACAAGGCTCAGTAGCTCCTAACCCGGTCTTCAGATGCCCTTGCACATTTCGGTGCGGGAGCGCGCTAGTCGGCGCTGCGCTCCTGTGGCCTGTGTACGAGCGCCGTCGTACACCGCGCGGCCACAGGGATGCAGTTGTGTGCCCCTACGGCCCAGACATGAGCGTCGTGGCACGCCCCGCATGTCCGTAAGGGAACGTCTGCATGGGAGGCGTTGTCCACCAATTGCGTGCCCCTACGGCCCAAACATGAGCGTCGTGGCATGCCCCGCGTGTCCGTAAGAGCACGTCTGCATGGGAGGCGTTGTCCACCGATTGCGTGCCCCTACGGCCCAAACATGAGCGTCGTGACATGCCCCGCGTGTCCGTAAGGGCACGTCTGCATGAGAGGTGTTGCTGCCTGCTCCATGGCATCGCGAGCCATGCCACCTTCCATTCCTTCGCCCGCAATGATTCACTGAGGGAGCGCGGCACTAAGGTAGATGATCCGCACGGGTGGCCAGCCCGTGGGTCAGAGCCCGGGTGCTTATATTTTTCAACGATTCACTACGACGACAAGTCCTACGCAGACGTCGTGCCCAGCCCCCATGTGGAACCATCGCGGGGCGGTCGTCTGGGGCACGCCATCCCCTGGTAGTGACGACGCGCCAGAGCCTGAGGCTTAGACAAATGATACCATCTCGAGTGGGGGGCTAGCCGGATTCGTTATGTATTCAAAAAACTCTTGCTCGGGACGATACAAAATACAGAGAATTGTCTAGCAGGAACGACCCTTGGAATTACCTGACGGCCGCGTGCGGGGGGTTCGATCGGCTCCCTTACGCCTTCAGGACCCGTGATGCCCCGGCGCCTCGCGAGGCACACGCATCATGTGTCCTCCGCCACACGTTGCCCTTGTGAGCACCGGACCTTCGTGCTCCTGGCGCCTCGCGCCTTGCTCCTTGCTTGCGGGGTCGCGCACAGAAGCATGCCTCCGAGCGGTGCCCGGGCTCCTCCTCTATTGCGCCAGTCTGGTCAGGAGCTCTCTAGGCAGGAGCCCCCGAGCCCGTCCTGAGGGAGGTACCGGACGCTCCCTCCTATGCGGAGAGGGAAGGCGCCCCAGCAGCAGGCGCGGGGCTTGTGGCGCCAGCGGCGTCGGCTCCAGCCCCTAGGCAGCTCTTGGGCAGGAGCTGCATGAAGGCATGGTTGGGGGCTGGGGCCTGCGCGCCGCTCAGGACGCAAGTGATCGTGCGGGGCTCTTGCAAGCCCCCAGCCCCATCGTCCTGTCGGTTGCCGTTCTTCCTTGGTGGCAGTGGCAGTGGAGGGAGGCTGGCCCTGTCCCGAGGACGGGACTCCCGAGGATGATCACACCGAGGTTCGCCGCGAGGCTTGCCACGCCGACAATCCTCGCGAGGTTGGTCTCGCCAGTCCCGCCGTGAGTCGCGGTTGTCCCAGTGGTTCCCGCTGCGACCCTCCCCACGGTCGCTGTCGTGGTTGCCGTGCTCGGGGCGGCGACCGAAGCGCTCGTCGCGGAGCTCCCTGAGCTCCAGGCAGTTGCTGGTGTCATGGGTGTTGGTGTACTGGAAGACGCAGAACGGGCGATTGCTCTTGAGGGGTTCTTCCGGGCTGCTCCCACGCTTCGCCCTGGGCGCAGCTACCAGCATGGCGGGACCCTTGCGTTTTGCCTCCTTGACCTCGGCCTTCCGGTCGTCGTGGTCCACCTCCGGGGGAACGCGGAGGGAGGTGCGGCCTACTTTGGCCTTAGCGCACCCGTTCGTCGGGTTGAACTTCGGGGGAAGCGCGCGGGCCCCGCCCTGCAGCTGCGGTATCATCTGGCAGCTCGTCTCGTCCTGTGCGCGCGCCGGCGCCCCACGCGGGTGTTCGTGGCATCGTGCTTCGCACATGGGCTTGTGGTCGGCCATTCACGTGGAAGGAGGAGGTGGCGCGCCACGAGCCACGTCTCCCGCCTGGAAGGGCGGGGGGCGGAGAGAGCGGGTAGGCATTGGGGCTTCACTAGCAGCGTCGGCGGGCTCGGCGACGTGATAAGCCAGTCTTCGGAGTCGTCGTAGTCGGGGTGGTAACACAGCAGTCCGCGCGCCATGGGCAGCGCAGCCGGTGCCCCCGCTAGTCCGCGGCGCGCGTGGGAGGCCGACGCCGTGGTGGGAACGGGGGACGGCGCTGTGACGCTGCCGCCTTGCCGCTCAAAGGGTGGCAGCGGTAGGTCCTACCTACCGCAAGCAGCCCACCCGGTAGCAGCGTCAGCTGCGGAAGTGGCGGAGCGGCGTGTAACACCACGGCTCATAGGCGCCATTTGGGTGACGCGGGCTGCCCTGCGCTTGGCGCGGGCTCGACGGGTGTCGGCCATGGAGGTGGCGGAGCTGAGACGGAGTAGAACCAGAAAGATTTCGACACGCCCCTACCAGGCGCGCCAAATGTCAGAATCGGGGCTCCGCAAAACCCAACAAGGTTCGAACACTGGGGGATGTGCGAAGATCTCAACCGGCACAAGGTCTCAACTTGTCACCCTATGGCCTAGCTGCGTCGAATAAGTGTGAGCGGGGAAGGAGATGGACTCGGAGATTTACCCAGGTTCGGGCCACCTTGCGGTGTAAAACCTTACTCCTGCTTTGTGGTGGATTGGCCTCTCGAGGAGGCTGTGGATGAACTAGTACATTGGTTGGGTGGCCTCATGAGGGCTCTTGATGGTGATGAACTCAACCCGGTTCGACCTCCTTCCGCCCCCTTCTACGATGGGAGCTCGTCCCTATTTATAGGGGCGACGGTCCTCTTCCCCCGTCGAACAGGCGGGAAGGGATCCCACAACGGCCAAATTTGAAAGGGGACAAGTAGTATACCCTATCCTGACTAAAGGTGGTCTTCGCCTGCAAAGCTTCCGGGTGTGACGCAACGGTGGGCTCGGTGATGACATCTGTTCTGCCGAGCTCGTGGTCTCAGTCCTCTTGCACCGGGAAGGAAACCTTTGGGGGGTTCCTTGGGAACCCGCGTACGTCCCTGTCTCCATTGCACCAAAGAGGAAATTGTCCTCCCTCTGCGCCCGCTCGCGCCCGCCTGGCTTGGTCGTCAGAACCCACGTCACCCCAGCCTCATAAGGCTGGGTACTTGCATAGGAATCTCCGCACCTCAGGAGGCGGCCTGAAGTGGTGCCGCTCCTCCGGAGGTCTTGGGGTTGTCCTCCTCGCGAGGCGGGGGCTCTCGCGAGGGCCTTGACTTGGGGGGGCTCGTTGCAGGGCCGTACCGGGCCTTCGTGGTGGGCCACGTGTTGGGCCGCAAGCAGGCAGGTCTGGGTACCCCCGTTCCCAGAACGCCGACAAACATAAGCAACTAGCAAGCACTAATAAGATATCTCAAACTCCAACACTTTGTCAAAACAATCATGATACAATATGACAACAGTGGTATCTCACTAGCCCTTTCTGAGACCGCAAAACATAAATGCAGAGCACCTCCAAAGTTCAAGCGGCAACTAAACATTGTAATTCATGGTAGAAAAGATCCAGTCATGCTGCACCCAACATCGACTATAGACAATGCATGAGGATTACAATAGTGCTCTCTGATCTGGCGCTTATTTGAGAAGGTGATGACTCAACATAAAAGTAAATAGATAGTCCCTTCGCAGAGGGAAGCATTGATTTGCAGCGGTGCCAGAGCTCAAAGCTTAAAATAGAGATGGATAAAATTTTGAGAAGTACGCCCTTCCTATCAACGTTACGACCAAGAGTTATCAATATCTCCCATGCTAAACAAATTAGCGACGGTTCCCAAGTGGTAAAGGTAAAGGTTTACTCCCCCTCCACCAACAATCACACTCCACGGCTAGCCGCATCCACGGGTACCGTCCAAACCAACAACATTCCTGGGGGAGTTTTGTTTAATTATTTTTGATTTTTGATTTCGGGGCTGGGAATCCCTATTACCGCCCCTCTCGTGTAAGGACGAGTGAATAAACACTCATCATGAGAATAACCCGCTTAGCATGGAAGATACTGACCGCCCCCTGTCGCTCCACGAGCGGTCCAGGCACACAAAACAGATGTTCATTTGAATTTTTAGAGATGGCACATGCAAATTTACTTTGGAACGGCAGGGTAATACCGCATATAGGTAGATATAGTGGACTCATCTGGAATAACTTTGGTTTAAGGGTTTTGATGCACAAGCAGTATTCCCGCTTAGTACAGCCGAAGGCTAGCAAATAGATTGGGAAGCGGCCAGCTAGAGAGCGAAAACAGTAATGAACATGCATTACATATAATCAACATTGAATACTAGCATGAGTAGGATATGGACACCATGAACATAAATATCATGAAGGCTATGTTGCTTTTGATTCAACTACATGCGTGAACATGTGCCAAGTCAAGCCACTTGAAACATTCAGAGGAGGATACCATATCTCATACCGCATCATAACCATTTTAATGCATGTTGACATCCAAGATAAATCATTATCCACTCCTAGCTACTTAAGCATGGCATGAACAACTATAATCTCTAATAGTCATTGCAAACATGTTTGATCATAATAAGCTGAATCAAGGATACTAGGTTAAACATATTTACAAAAACAAAAACAAAAACAAGTTGAGTTGATACCCGCTTTTCTCTGCCACAGTCAATTCATCAATTATCGTCATTATTGCCTTTCACTTGCACGACCGAATGATAAGAAAATAATAATAGTGCAAGAGTGCCGTGGACTAAGATGGAATCTGCAAACATTTTATTCAAGAGGAGAAGACAAGGTAAAATGGGCTCTTTCTTAGATTAACAATGATGCATATGAGAGCCACTCAACATTTTCATCGTGGTCTTCTCCGTGGTATGACTCAAACAAAAAGAAAAGAAATTCAAAGAAACACACTGAAATATTTTTGGAGTTTTTGGTTTTTCTTGAAGAAAGCAATTTAAAGAGGGAAAAACAAAAACGAGAAAAACTATTTACATGGGAAAGCTCCCAACAAATAAAAGAAGAAACGAGAAATATCTTTGGGTTTTCCTTTGATGCTACAACTAAACTAAGCTAGAAAGAAAAACTAAAAAGAAGTAGGAAATATTTTTGGGTTTTCTCAAAGTTTTTTCAAACACACAAGAAGAAAACGAGAAAACAAATTTAGCATGGATATTACAATGAAAAAGTATGAACACCGACAACTGGAATGAAATGTGTGATCATGAATGTAATGTCAGTGGAAATACGTACTCCCCCAAGCTTAGGCTTTTGGCCTAGCTTGGTAATCACAATCCATATAAATAATAATCTGGCTGATGGTTCATCGAGGCCCTTGGTGCAACCTCTACGGCCCTCCTGGCAGCTTCAACCTCCACATTGTACGCATAGGCTTCACTCTCAAGAACATAGTATCTTCTTCAACTGTGAAAATCAAAGAGAGCAGGAGCAGGCAAAGTGACAGGCACAACGTTTTTTTATTAAATATCAAGTTATAAGTGTAGTTAGCAGCCGTCCCGTAAGGAACTTGTGACACTTCATGGCATCAAAGTCTAAATACTGAGTAGGTAAGATGGGGTCATTAGGCCAAGGTGAAACATTTAGTCTCTCCTCTACACAGGAGGCATAGATTCCTCCATAAAAATTACCATTAGCAGCATTAAGCTGCAGTCTCCGTGCAATAATTGCACCAAGATTATAATGTTTATTTCCAATTATGGCAGTGTGTATGAGACTCAAATCATGAGCAGACAGTGTGCTACAATCTTGTTTGCCTACGACACATTTACCATTAAAGAGTGTGAAATATTGTATTGATGGGAAGTGGATGCTGTTAATTCTCCCTTGTGTTACCTCCCTATCTTCACCAAAGCAAGGATTAACTAAAAATTACTCGTATTCAGATTTTGTTGGTTCATCGAGGGAACCCCAATATGGAAGTTTGCATGCTTCACTGAACATTTCTAATGGCATGGTGAAGGAATGGTCATAAAGGTTGAATGAAACTCTAGACTCACGAGAAAAATATTTAAATTTCTTTGTGAAGGTTTTCGTGAGTTCGAGGTGTTGGGGGCACTTATATGTGATGAAGGGACCAAGCTCTGTATTGTGGACATATTGTTCAAATTCCTCCTTAATACCTACACCTTCCATGAACTCGTCGAACGGCCACAAGCACGATTTAGTGGCGGCATCTCGCATCGAGCTTTCGCTTGGCTCAACATAAGATTGTCAAACTGAGCTTCCACTTAATGAGGCCTCCAAGGATCTCCTCCTCAAAGAACTCCTAAAGAATTGCATTTTCTTTGCGAACAAATTTCTGAAATATTTTTGAGACACAAAATTTTGTTAACAAAACTTTGTGAAATTGATAGCAATTACTCCTAAGCATGCATAAAGGCCATTTTGAGCATTCAAACTACTTAGAACTCTAAGATTTCAACATGCAAGCTCATCTACAGCAGCACCAAGGGTAGCTAATTACTCTAAAAATAACCCACTAAATCAAAAACTAATTGGAGCAATGGAGGAGTCACATACCAAGTAGCAATCCCTCCAAACAGTTTCAGAAACGGAGCTTCGAGCTAAAAGATCGAAATCCGCAGGTTTGAGAACAAGAACACGGGAATGGTGGCTATGGTGATTTTTTCTGGAGGTAGGTGATGATGTGGGCTAAGGAGATAAGTGAGGGGGCCCACGTAGGGGCCACAACCCATCAGGGCGCGCCTGGGGGTGCTGGCGCACCCTGGTGTCTTGTGGGCACCAGGTGTATCCTCCTCTGGTATTATTTGCACCAAAAATTCAGAAATATTCGGGAAAAAAATCGTATCAAATTTTCAAGACATTCTGAGAACTTTTATTTTTGGGTCATTTTTTTATTGCACGGTGAAAATAGGAAACAGGAATAACATGGCATTTTATTTTATTTGACTAACTAAAACAGAAAATAAAAGGTGGGAGCAGAGAGTTGTGCTTACTAGATTCATCGACTTCATACCTCTCAAAAATGATTCATTAATAAGGTTGATCAAGTCTTATTAACAACCACTTCCGATTAGCATGAAACCGAAGAACTTTCGTAAAGCACTAAGTTACCTCAATGGGGATGTGCATATCCCCAACAATAAGTATGTCATATTTCTTTTTGGCAGTAGGTAGAGGTAATTGAAATCTTCCAGTAGTGATGGTCGGAGATTCTTCAATAACATTTTTACCATTCACTTGGAATTGTTTCTTCGGAAAGTGCACCGTATGCGCATTACCATTGATATGAAAAGTGACTTTGCTTTTATTGCAATCAATAATAGCCCCTGCAGTATTCAAAAAGGGTCTACCAAGGATAATCGACATGTTGTCGTCCTCGGGCATCTCAAGAATAACAAAGTCTGTTACGATAGTAACATTTGCAACAACAACGGGCATGTCCTCACAAATACCGATAGGTATGGCCATTGATTTGTCAGCCATTTGCAATGATATTTCAGTAGGTGTGAGTTTATTCAAATCAAGTCTCTTATATAAGGAGAAAGGCATAACACTAACACCAGCTCCCAAGTCACACAAAGCAGTTTTGACATAGTTTCTTTTGATGGAGCAAGGTATAGTTGGTATTCCCAGATCTCCAAGTTCTTTACGTACTCCATCCTTAAAAGAATAGTTAGCAAGCATGGTGGAGATTTCAGCTTCAGGTATTTTTCTTTTATTAGTGATGATGTCTTTCATATACTTTGCATAGGGGGGCATCTTTAAAATATCAGTTAAGCGGGTATGCAAAAGGACTGGCCTAATCATTTCGGCAAAGCGCTCAAATTCTTCATCATCCTTTTTCTTAGATGGCTTAGGTGGAAATGGCATGGGTTTTTGAACCCATGGCTCTCTTTCTTTACCATGTTTCCTAGCCACAAAGTCTCTTTTATCATAACGTTTATTTTTAGATTGTGTGTTACCAAGATCAGGAGCAGGCTCTATCTCCACATCATTATCTGGTTCTTTATCATTTTGAGCACCTTCATGAACATCATCATTATCATTTTCATTATCACTAGGTGAATGTTCATTACCAGACTGAGTTTCAGCACCGGAAATAGAAACATCATTATTATCAGGAGGTTTTTGTATCTTAGGTTCACTAGGGGATTGCAAAGTCCTATCATTTTTCTTTTTCTTTTTCTTTCTAGAAGGACTAGGTGCATTAGTATTAAATCTCTGAGAATCTTGCTCAATTCTTTTAGGATGACCTTCAGGATAAAGTGGTTCTTGGGTCATTCTACCTCCTCTAGTTACTACTCTAGAAGCAAAATCATTCATATTATTATTCATTTCATCAAGCAATTCTTTTTGAGACTTAGCAACTTGTTCTAACTGAGTTTGAACCATAGAGGCATGCTTCCCTACACCTCTAACATCATTACTGATTCTAAATAGCAAGTCACTCAAGCGAGCAATCGTATCAGAGTTATATTTCAATTGTTTCAGGACATGTGCATTGAAATGATCTTGCTTCATAATATAGTTGTCAAACTCATATAGGCACTGACTAGATGTTTATTGTAAGGGATATCACCTTCATCAAACTTTAATAAGGAATTTACCTTTACCACCTGCGGAGGTGGTGGTATGTCAAGGCCATGTAATTCTTCAATAGGTGGTAAATTCTTGACATCCTCGGCTTTAATACCTTTTTCCTTCATAGATTTATTTGCCTCTTGCATATCTTTAGGACTGAGAAATAAGATACCCCTCTTCTTCGGAGTGGGTTTAGGTGGTGGTTCAGGAAGAGTCCAATCATCATAGTTCTTCAATATGTTATTCAATGATACCTCAGCTTGTTCAACAGTTTGTTCCCTGAAAACACAACCAACACAACTATCTAGGAAGTCCCTAGAAGCATCGGTTAGTCCATTATAGAAGATATCAAGTATTTCATTTTTCTTGAGAGGGTGATCAGGCAAAGCATTAAGCAATTGGAGAAGCCTCCCCGAAGCTTGTGGGAGACTCTCTTCTTCAATTTGCACAAAGTTAATTATTTCCTGTAAGGCAGCTTGTTTCTTATGAGCAGGAAAATATTTTTCAGAGAAGTAGTAGATCATATCCTGGGGACTACGCACACAACCAGGAGTAAGAGTATTGTACCATGTCCTAGCATCACCCTTTAATGAGAACAGAAATAACTTAAGGATGTAATAGTAGCGAATCTTCTCATCATGAGCAAAGAGGGTGGCTATATCATTCAGTTTAGTAAGGTGTGCCACTACAGTTTCTGTTTCATAGCCATGGAAAGGATCAGATTCAACCCAATTAATCAACTCTGGGTCGACAGAGAATTCATAATCCTTATCGGTAACAAAGATAGTTGAAGTAGCAAACTTAGGATCACATTTCATTCTAGCATTCAAAGTTTTTTCCTTATAATTGCGTAGCAATTTCTTAAGATCGTTTCTATCCTTTCAAGAAAGAATTTCTCTAGTTACCTCTTCTTCCATAACATAACTTTCAGGTATCTTAGGCATTTCAAATTTAGGAGAACTAGGACTAATAGGTGTTTCATAGTCATCATCAGTTTCATAGGCTTCATCAGTGTCAGCAATCTCATCTGTTTCAATAGTTTCATTCTCTTTAGCTCTAGCAATTTGTTCATCAAGAAATTCTCCTAGTGGCACATTATCATCAAGCATGGTACTAACATCATCATAAGCATCATTCATAACAGAGGTAGCATCATCAATCACTTGCGACATATCAAGATTACTAGCATGTGGTGGTGGTGCAAGCTTACTCATAACAGAAGGTGAATCAAGTGCAGAGCTAGATGGCAGTTCCTTAACTCCCCTCATCTTAGAGGGAAAAATCTTGGTCTTTGGATCCTTCAGATTCCTCATAGTGATAAATTGATATAAATCCCAAGTGACTCAACCAATATTGCTATGCTCCCCGGCAACGGCGCCAAAAAAAGGTCTTGATAACCCACAAGTATAGGGATCGCAAAAGTTTTCGAGGGTAGAGTATTCAACCCAAATTTATAGATTCGACGCAAGGGGGGCCAAAGAATATTTGAGAGTATTAGCAGTTGAGTTGTCAATTCAACCACACCTGGAGATTAAATATCTGCAGCAAAGTGATCAGTAGCACAGTAATATGATAGTTAGATAGCAATGGTGACACTAACAGTAGCGGTGACAGTAGTAGCAATAGTTTTATAGGAGTTGGAATAGTAGCAGCAGCAATAGTAACTTAGCAAGAGCAATATGTGGAAAACTCGTAGGCACTGGATCGGTGAACTCGTTGGATGACATTCATCATGTAACAGACATAACCTAGGGCGATACAGAACTAGCTCCAGTTCATAAATGTAATGTAGGCATGTATTCCGTAAATAGTCATACGTGCTTATGGAAAAGAACTTGCATGACATCTTTTGTCCTACCCTCCGGTGGCAGTGGGGTTCATATGGAAACTAAGGGATATTAAGGCCTCCTTTTAACAGAGAACCAGAACAAAGCATTAACACACGGTGAATACATGAACTCCTCAAACTACGGTCATCACCGGAAAGTATCCCAAATATTGTCACTATGGGGTTTACGGATCATAACACGTAATAGGTGCATATGACTAGGCAAGATCGGATCAAGAACATAGATATAATGGTGATAAAATAAACGGTTCAGATCTGAAATCATGGCACTCGGGCCCTAGTGACAAGCATTAGGCATAGCAAAGTCATAGCAACATCAATCTCAAAACATAGTGGATACTAGGGATCAAGCCCTAACAAAACTAACTCGATTACATGATGAATCTCATCCAACTCCTCACCGACCAGCAAGCCTACGTAGGAATTACTCACTCCCGGTGGGGAGCATCATGGAATTGGCGATGGAGAAGGGTTGGTGATGACGAAGACCGAAGATTCCCCTCTTGGGAGCCCCAAACGGGCTCCAGATCTAGCCTCCCGAGGAAGAACAGGAGGTGGCGGCGGCTCCGTATCGTAAAACATGATGAAACTTTCTCTCTGATTTTTTTCTCCGAAAATAGGAATTTATAGTGGCGGAATTAGGGTCAGTGGGGCCACGAGGTGGGCACAACCCACCAGGGCGCGCCCAGGGGGCGCCAAGGGGGCCTGGCGCGCCCTGGTGGGTACTGGCCACCCTGGCCCCCTTCACCGGTAGTTTTTGGCTCCAATAATTCTTATATATTCTGAAATAATTCTCCAAAAAGTTTCGTTCCGTTCCGAGAACTTTTATTTCTTCACAAAAACAACACCATGGTAGTTCTGCTGAAAACAGCGTCAGTCCGGGTTAGTTTCATTCAAATCATGCAAATTAGAGTCCAAAACAAGGGCAAAAGTGTGAGGAAAAGTAGATACGTTGGAGACGTATCACTAGGCAGTTGCTCTAGTACTTCACTTATATCTTTTTGAGCACGATGGCGTGTAGATTTTATAGAAATAATTGCACTCTCGTTCTTCACTTACAATTGTTTGAGATTTATAAACAGCTATGGTAATTGCATGGGTTGTAGAATTAGTCCAAAAATTAATAGGTATTCAATGAGTGATAATCAAAACCTTCATGTATCACTTAAAGGAGAAGTTTTGAGTTAATGATATTAATGTGGTAATGTGAAAAGGGTATGAGTACATGGTTGTCGGTTCGTAGGAGCATCGGTATTAAGAGGTGTTAACTTTCCGTTTGTCTAAGTATTGGTAAAAGGCATGGTGAGGATGTGTGAGCATTTTTATTCCTCGTTGAAATCCAAGTGTTGTTTCGGGTCGGCGACGCGAGATGGTTAAGTCCTCCCAACCTCCTCCCTAGGGGAATGAGAGTATTGCTTTGATTCGTGATAAGACTAATAAAACTTTGCAATAAGTATGTGAGTTCTTTATGACTAATGTGAATCCATGGACATACGCAATCTCACCTTATCATATTTTGCTAGCCTCTTTGGTACCGTGCATCGCCCATTCTCATCTCGAGGATTGGTGCGAACCTAGCCGGTGCATCGAAACCCCATGACATGATACGCTCTGTTACACATAAACCTCCTATTATCTTCCTCAAAACAGCTACCATACCTACCTATTATGGCATTTCCATAGCCATTCCGAGATATATTTCCATGCAACTTCCACCATCATATCATATGACTAGTTCATTCATCTACATATTTGAAAGGACGTGGATGTCGCCTATAGGGGGGGTGAATAGGCGCTTTAAAATAATTACGGTTTAGGCTTGAACAAATGCGGAATAAAACTAACGTTTAATATGTCAAGCACAAAACCTAAAACAACTAGGCTCACCTATGTGCACCAACAACTTATGCTACGCAAGATAAACAACTAAGTGATAGCAAGATATAAAGCATGAAACAATATGGCTATCACAAAGTAAAGTGCATAAGTAAAGGGCTTGGGTAAGAGATAACCGAGGCACGCGGAGACGACGATGTATCCCGAAGTTCACACCCTTGCGGATGCTAATCTCCGTCCGGAGCGGTGTGGAGGCACAATGCTCCCCAAGATGCCACTAAGGCCACTGTAATCTCCTCACGCCCTCGCACAATGCAAGATGCCGTGATTCCACTAAGGGACCCTTGAGGGCGGTCACCGAACCCGTACAAATGGCAACCCTTGGGGGCGGTCACCGGTACCCGTACACTTTGGCAACCCTTGGGGGCGGTCACCGGTACCCGTACAAATTTCTCGGGACAATCTCCACAACCTAATTGGAGACCCCGACGCTTGCCCGGAGCTTTGCACCACAATGATTGAGCAACGAGCCACCACCAACCGTCTAGGGCGCCAAAGCACCCAAGAGGAACAAGCTCTAGGGTGCTCAAACACCTAAGAGTAATAAGCTTCTCAACTTCTCACTTCCACGTATCACCGTGGAGAACTCAAAGTAAGCACCAAATGCAATGGCAAGGGCACATGGTGCCCAAGTCCTTCTCTCCCAAATCCCACCACAACAACAAATGTTATGGAGGAAATGAGAGGAAGAACGATTAAGAACACGAAGAACTCCAAGATCTAGATCCAAGGGGTTCCCCTCACTTAGAGGAGAAAGTGATTGGTGGAAATGTGGATCTAGATCTCCTCTCTCTTTTCCCTCAAGAACTAGCAAGAATCATTGGAGGGATTGAGAGTTAGCAAGCTCGAAGAAGGTCAATAATGGGGGGGGGGCAAACTCGAGCTGAAGAGATAAGAAGCATTGGGGAAGAAGACCCCCTTTTATAGGTGGGAGAAAATCCAACCGTTACCCCCACAGCCCGCACACAAGCGGTAGTACCGCGCCTGGGAGCGGTACTACCGCCCACCAACAGAACTGAGCAGCAGTAGAAGGGGCGGCGGTAGTACCGCTTGGTACTACCGCTTGGTACTACCGCCACTACTACCGTTGCGGCTGGAGGGCTGGCGGGGGACACCAGACAAGTGTCTGGTGCCTCGCGCGAGTTCCCCGAGCCACCCCACTTCCCCCCAGCGGTACTACCGCTGGCCAAGGCGGTACTACCGCTGGCCAAGGCGGTACTACCGCTGGCCAGGGCGGTAGTACCGGCTATAAGCGGTACTACCGTGCTGGCCAGAGCGGTACTACGGCAGGAGAGAAACAAAGAACCCAAGCAACCAGATGGATACAGTAAAACCAGAACTACCATAACCTTCGCATATGAGCTCCGAATTTAGTCAATTCAAGCTTGTTGGTTATCTTAGGAATAGGCAGTATAGAAATGACAATGATATAGAGATGTGACACCTCTATGAATGAAGAACCGGCAAAAACTCCAACATCGAAAACATCATAGAAGATGCATATGGACTCTGTTTTCGATGAACTCGAGCTTGTCATGAAGATGACCATAAGCTCTAAAACTCACATAGAGAAAAACCAACCAAGAACCAAGAAAGATGATGATGCCATGAATGCATTGGTTTGAGCTCTCAACAAACGATATGATCAAGCTACTCACTTTTGAGCCCCCCTTGATAGAACGGCTATCGATCCTATAACCCGGTCTCCCAACTACCACCATGAGACCGGTAAAATAGAAAACCCTATCAAGGACAAACCTTTGCCTTGCGCATAGTTCACTTGAGCTAGATGATGACGATCTTGTCCTCCTCAAGATGGACCACCTTTCTTGATTGCGTCGACTCGATGAAGACTAGTAGATTGCTCCCCCATACTCCATTATATGAGAGCCATTCTTCGACACATCTTCACAAGTCCATTGTCACCACAATGGACGGCAAGCTTCAAGCATGATCTCTTTGTGATGCTTTACTTGAGCTTGCACACCGCAACCTTGATGACGATCACCACTTGATGTCATCCTCCACGGGTTATATGAGATCTTCCTCTTGACGCAAGCCCATGGAAATATACCTAACCCCACAATGAACTCTCACGTAGACAATGGGTTAGTACACAAAGCGTAATGGACAATGCTTACCATACCATGGGATCACTTGATCCCACTTGGTACATCTTCTACGCTTTGTGTGTTGATCAACTTGAATCATTCTTTCCCTTAATCTTGATCAACCTTGTGTCTTCTTTTCTCTCTTCACAAATATGATGTCTTGAAGGTAAACATGAATGTTCACACAATCTTCTTCTTCAAGACATGCTTGCAATGAGATCAACTCTCACATGACCAATCTTTGGATAAAACCTTACATACCACTTTGGTCACCATATAAACTCCTTGAAACCAACACATGTACTTCAAGAAGTGCCTATGGACAAATCCTTCGAATATAACTCAAGGCAACCATTAGTCCATAGGGATTGTCATCAATTACCAAAACCACACATGGATAAATGTGCTCTTACAATATTGCTTTGCATGATCATATAGAGCTGACATAGTATTTGTGGAAAAGCCACCGCTCATCATATTTTTGATACATGTCATGCTAGATCATTGCACATCCTGGTACACTGCCAGAGGCATTCATATTGAGTCATATTGCTCCATAGTTCTTCATAGTTCTTCATTTCAAGTTGAAATACTGAGTTGTAAGTAAATAAAAGTGTGATGGTCATTATTAGAGCATTGTCCCGGTGAGGAAATAAATAATGGGGGCGGCCAGATGAGCCCACCATTCATGATAAAAAAAATGAGAGAAAAATGAGAGAAGGGACTTTGTTACTATCCTTTACCACACTTGTGCCTCAAAGTGGCACCATGTTCTTCATATAGAGAGTCTCATGGTTCTTCACTTTCATATGCTAGTGGGAATTTTTCATTATTAAAACTTGGCTTGTATATTCCTATGACGAGCGTCCTCAAAAGCCCGAGGTCTTCATGAGCAAGCAAGTTGGATGCACTCCCACTTAGCTTCAGTTGAGCTTCCATACACTTATAGCTCTAGTGCATCATGTTTGCATGGCAATCCCTACTCCTCGTATTGATATCTATCGATGGGCATCTCCATGTCCCGTTTATACGCCTAGACTTTCCTCTCCACTTTTTACCCCTTTGATATCTACCACCATACTCTATTCCACCTTATGCTATGTCCATGGTTCGCGCTCATGTATTGCGTGAAGAATAAAAATTTGATGCGCTTTGAAAAGGTACGATCCAATTGCCTGACTTGGACACCGTGGTGCTTAACATTTGTACTAATGTGGTGAGGACGGAGCCATGCCTTTCTAGTATGACAAAATAACCAGGGGTGAACATACTATGAGGATCGTATACTCTGGAAGATTGACGATTGTGTTTCTTATGCTTATAAATATTACTATGTTGATGTTTGTTAATTCATCATTTCTCAATGATCATACATGCAAAAGATTGCATATTGGGTAGCATGTCACATACAAAATTATGTTTTTATCATTTACCTACTCGAGGAAGAGCAGGAATTAAGCTTTGGGATGCTAATACGTCTCCAAAGTATCTATAATTTTTGATTGTTCCATGCTATAATATTACCATTCTAGGATACTTTTTGGATACTTTTAGGGAGGCTCTCTAGGGTTTTTGGGATTTATTGGAATTTATAGGCCAGAGAGGGGCATCTGGGGATGCCTGAGGGGGCCACCACATAACAGGGCGCGGCCACCCCCTAGGCACGCCCTGTTGTGTGCTCGCTCCCTTGTGCGGCCACTGGTCTCCTCCCAAAGCTTCCAGGTCTTCTTTAGGTCTAGAAAAAATCATAAAAAAGTTTCGGGGCAATTCGACTTCGTTTGGTACTGTAAACCTGAAAAGTCAAAAACATGGAGAAAACAGCAACTGGCACTCGGCACTGGGTTAATAGGTTAGTGCTCAACAATAATATGAATTGGTAAATAATCACCCAAAAAGCATCCTAGAATGATAATATTATAGCATGGAGCAATCAAAAATTATAGATACGTTGGAGACGTATCATGACCCAATTATAAATTGAATAGTAGAGCGTTCAAAATGTTTCTGTAGTTTAGGATCCATGCAAGTCAATGATACGTCTCCAACGTATCTATAATTTTTTATTGTTCCATGATATAATATTATCATTCTAGGATACTTTTTGGGTACTTATTTTTGAGCACTAACCTATTGACCCAGTGCCAAGTGCCAGTTCCTGTTTTGTGCATGTTTTTGGCTTGTCAGGTTTACTGTACCAAATGAAGTCCAATCGACCCGAAACTTTTTTATGATTTTTTCTGGCCCAAATAAAGACCTGGAAGTTTTGGAAGATGACCAGGGCCCACACGAGGGGCCCAGTACCCAATAGGGCGCATCCAGACCCTAGGGCGCGCCCTGATGGGTACTGGCCTCGTCGACCGCCTCCCGACGTCCCTCTCTACCTGTAAATTCTCATATATTCCAAAAACCCTTTTTCCACCGCCGCAAGTCTCAAAACCCTTTTTCCACCGCCGCAAGTCTCTGTTCCGCCGTGATTCCATCTAGAGGCCTTATCCGGTACTCTGCCGGAGGGGGAATCCATCACGGAGGCCGTGTTCATCAACCTCGTTGTCTCCATGGTGATGTGTGAGTAGTTCACCACAGACCTGCGGGTCCGTAGTTAGTATCTAGATGGCTATCTGTCTCTCTTGATCTTGAATACAATGATCATCGCATCTTCGTTTTGATCAATCCGATGTAATGCCTTTGTGCGGTGTGTTTGTTGGGATCCAATGAATTGTGGGTTTATGTTCAGATTATTCATGATAAAATATTGGAGTCTTCTCTGAGTTCTTAAATTTATTCTTATTGCATGATCATTTTAGCTTTGTAAATCTCTCTGATCTATTGATTTGCTTTGGCCAAGTAGATTGATCTTTCTTCAGTGAGAGGGGTGCATTGTGGTAGGTTCAACCTGACGGGTTTCTATATCCCAGTGACAGAAGGGTACAAGAGACGTCTTTGTGTTGTTGATACTAAGGATAAAACGATGGGGTTCATTCATATTGATTGAGTTTACTTTGTCTACATCATGTCATCTTTCGCCAAGCATTACTCTGTTTTACTTAATACTCTAGATGCATGCTGGATAGCGGTCGATGAGGGGAGTAATAGTAATAGGTGCAGGCAGGAGTCGGCCTATTTGTTTATGGACGTGATGCCTATATACACATGATCATTGCCGTGAATATGAATATAATTATTCGCTTTTCTATCAATTTCCCAACGGTAATTTGTTTACCCATCGTATGTTTCCTACATGAGAGATGCCACTAGAGAACACTACGGCCCCCGGGTCTTCTCACTTATAATTTACAAAAAGCTTTCAATACCTTGATGCCTTTATTATCTTTTATTTTATTTTGCAATTATGCAATACTAGCCATTTGTTTCACTTGCTTGCAAATAACGAGTCCAAGGGGATTGACAACCCTCTTGCCCGCGTTGGGTGCAAGTGTTTGCTCTTTTGTGTGCAGTCGCTGAAGACGGTGGTTGCATGTTACTCCTTATTGTTATATAAACCTTGGTTCTTAAGAGGGTAAATACTTACTCATTTGTGCTGCAATAACCCATTCCTCTTCACGGAAAACCCAATGCAGATCACAGACATCAGTCAACATGAGGCACTGGACTGACTCATAGTCATCACCACGAGCAGTGAAAGCAGCTACAGCTTCTTGTGGTGCATACTTTGCAGGAGGATCACCCAGGGGCTGGTCCAACACATATTCTTCTTAGCACTCCTGAGAACGAATATCAAGTTCCGGATCCAATCCGCATAGTTTCCACCATTTGCAGCCAACTTTTATTTCTCAAACATAAGGGATAAGTTGAACATATTGCGATCCATTGATCTATAACGATAAACACAAATTCATTTAGACATGGTTCATAATTAATTTTGCAATAGTGTTTAACCAATTTTAATATAAAGTTCACTCCAATACTTGAAAGTGAGTGATTCAAGACCATGATCTTATTCTCGGCCATTTATGTGGACATCACTGATGACAAGAATTGTGACTGGTAGGCAGTATTTTGCCGATCATATCTCCATATGACTCTTGTTCATCTTGTGATGCTTCGTGCTCTGAGCTCAGAATGCTTCTGCCAGAACTACAAGACAACCGAGTGTTATCTGCTCAGATGGTCTGACCATCTTCCCATCTTACACCTCACAAACCATTTGTACTCATGTGGAATGCTACGTGTTATATACGGTAGCAACACTGGGAAGAGCACCTTTTAACTTGATATTTTCTGTGAGAGATCACCCTAATAATTTGGTATTGCGCAATCAAGGGTGCAAACAACAAAGGGATAACATCTTAGGCAATTCATAATAGAACGATATGGTATAGCCCTGGGCTCCACGGGTGATGCTCCGGGATGATTCTTCAGCCACCACCATGATCTCCTGCGCCTGGTGAAGCCAACTTGCTCCAGGGTCCTCCATAGCACATTCTTCACGTCTGTCGATAATAAAATAATGAGTTTTGACACTCATTTCATTAAAGTGGCAATCCCTTGGCTCCAACCATCATGTCGTATTGTGACACGCGGGTCACCTAACATTACAGCATATAACCATTCCGTACATAAACAGATTATCATGATGAAGGCTATACCACATCATAGGCAACCCTGCAAAACCAAGTCAGATGTCCTCTAATCGGTTTGGAAAATTTTATTTACATGGCTTCTAGAGTTTACGAATAACACTAGCGACCTACGTCCACCATTAAGGCGGCAATTCTGGTTGCTCGGTTAACTTTTAGGGTGTGTCAGGGAAGAGACTTAGTTAAAATTTTGTGGCCCCACACTAAACTTTGTCAAATGCGCATGACCCCCTAGAAGATCATTCATCTTCATCGTGCTCTTGTGTTTGTGACAGTTCACTATTCTTGACTATTATGAAGCCCAAAGAACTGTTAGCAGATCGTCGATAGCAAGAGCCGATCGATTGTCAGACTTTGTCCAAAGCTACATCATGTCGTCAATGAACTGAACCAAAGCAACACTTGAGGGAAGCATAGTAAGAACATAGAACCCTCACATCCACATGTGATCTAGATTGAAACCTGCATCTACTCATTGAACTGCTCATGATGCCACTGTTGGGAAACATAGTAGAAAACAAAAAATCGCCCTACGATCAACCATGATCAATATGAAGATGCATAAACGGTTTGGATATGGATCATTACCGACTCCGAGTTGCAGCAGAAGAAGACAACTTAGTGAAAATCATACTTGGAGTCCCTTAGAACATAGATGAACGATCCTGCGAACCGCCCACAAACGATCCTCGAACTGAAAACCGAAAGCACGGACTCTCTACTTGGTTGCAAGCGATCGGTCTTCACAATCTGGTAGCGCTTTGCCAGGCAGAGCGAATCGTCGCTGGAGAATTAGAGGGAGGAGATTAGAACCACACTGCTTTTCCAATTATGAGGATTAGGAGATCTACGTCTAGCTCTAATTGATCAACTAGGATCAACTAGAATTAGAACTAGAGAACTAGAAGAGACTCCAAAACTTGTGTGTCAAAAGGGTGGAAATCCTCTAGTATATATAGGTGGGAAAGGGGAGGAGGGGCTACCACCAAGGAGGGAAAGTCTCTTCTTGGTTTGCCGGCCAATAGAGGGAGGAGGAGTTCTCCCCCCACTCCAATTTGGCCTCCCCACTTGGAAAAGTGGGGAGCCTTCCCTATTCGGGCATAGTGGCCCAATACAACTTCCACTATTTGGAATTTTATGGCCCGTTGACATTAAATTAAATATAAAAGCCACATAACAATTATTAGAGCCTTTTATTATTAATTTAACATCTCTGGAAACATTTTCCACCTATATATTATTTATCGGTAATACCCGGTATTTCTCTATAAACTCTGAAACCCTTTCGGTGACCCCGAAATGCTTCCGATTCCTCTCGAAACTATTTCGAGTATTAATGAAAAAATTCCACGAATAAATCCTCGATAATCTCGTCCTACTAACACTTAGCAGATCGTGATTACCTTAAGCTTGTGATCCCGTAGGTTCGGTAAATCGTAGACATGAACATAACTCCTTCGTTCAATGACCGATAGCGGAACCGTGGACGTCCATATCGATCCCTATGATTACACGAATGACATTCGAGTGAACCTTTGGTTATCATGTGACATCCTCTTTGATTTGAGATACTTAACAAAAGCCGAGATACATCCGTATCCCCTTGAGTCATTCACATGCTCACTATACCATTGTCCCCGTTGTTGGTTTTGTTCTTCTTTTTTGTTTAAGTGTTCCGGAATCCCCGCATCATAATCACCTTTGTCTGGCCAGACAATGACGAATGTAGTCACACCGACAGGGCCCTAATAATATCTCTCCATCGTTAGAGGAGAAAATTCCACTCTCGAGCTATCTAGTCCCTTGTCAAACTTTCCGATGAACCTGTAAGTTGTCGTTATGATCACCTAGTTACAGATGATGTTTGAGCAACCCCAAAGATCATTGTACGGTAAGAAGTGACTACGATACTCTCATGGTCTA
Source organism: Elymus sibiricus (assembly GCA_039707655.1). Lineage (NCBI taxonomy): Eukaryota > Viridiplantae > Streptophyta > Magnoliopsida > Poales > Poaceae > Elymus > Elymus sibiricus. Next base: position 349,214,996 of record CM077669.1, on the reverse strand, counting down.
AGGAACATAAAACACATTAACACTTCGTGTTATAACAATGGATTTTAGATGATGTTATCTCAAATTATAACAAACAAGTTTGGGTCGATTCAATATGATCGTTCTTCTAAAGTCATACTCTCGATGTTGTTTTAGGACTATCCTTACACTTAATGATATCCTAAGATCCAGAAAACATGATCACCAACAACACTTGAACCAGTCTTAGAGGCAAGACTAGGAACCTTTATTTGACTTTTTATCATTCCACGCGTGCCTATGAGTTTTCCACTAAATCACATACTCCAGAATCATAGTAGTTATAGCATATAATATAAACTCTTAATTACTAATATGAAAATATAATAATACAATATTATTAGCTCTAGGGCACATTTCCAACAATATAAGCATTATCGTTGCAATTTACCACACAAAACATATTAATTTCTCTTAAATTAATTTCAATATCTTCTATGAAAATGAATGCTTCAAACCAACTATTTTTGTGTGACAATTCTTCACACCGCAAAAATAAACTAAGTTCATCATAATGTTTAAGGGTGATCATGTCACTAAAATATTTGGCCATGAATCGATCAGGAAAATGCATGCATTGAAAACTAAGATGACCAACTTTATTGAAAAGCTCACAAATAATGGGATGAAAAGAGCATAATTTGCTAGCATAATCATCTAATACCTTAAGCCACCATCTATTTTTGTCATTTTTATGCTCCTTAGAAATTTTATCATCCCTAATTGGCATGTATTCACGAGTTCTATGCTCTCCACAATAATAGACATGCTTAAAAAGAAACTGTTTTTCAGAAATTTTATCATCACTAGTGCGATCATCATTAGTATTACGGATATTCATAGGAAGCATATGAACAACATTGAAATCATTCTTATCATTCAAGAAGCTCACACCAAACATTTTCTTTAACTTCTTCTTCTAACAATTTAGCACAATTTTTAGATTCCATGGTTTCAAGAAAGAAGTCATAAACGTAAAGCATTTGATGCAACTTCACTTCCATTTTTTGTAGTTTTCTTCTATAAACCAAACTAGTGATAAAACAAGAAACTAAAAGATTCAATTATAAGATATAAAGATATACCTTCAAGAACTCATCTCCCTAGCAATGGCACTAGAAATAGCTTGATGTCTACTATGCAACTTTATTCTTGTAGACTTGTCAGGACTCCAATTGCAGAGTTCTATAACACAACAACAAATATCCCTCAAGGTGATGACCTAAGGTTTATCAATCCGTCGGAGGTGTAGGATGAAGATGGTCACTCTCAAACAACCATGTAATCAAATACAAGAAATCTCTTGTGTCCCCAACACAGCCAATACAATGGTAAATTGTATATGTGCACTAGTTCGGCGAAGGGATGGTGATAGAAGGGTAGTATGGATAGTAGATAATTGCTTTTCTCATCTGAAATCATAAAAACAGCAAGGTAGCAAGTGATAAAAGTGAGCACAAACGATATTTCAATGCTCGAAAACAAGGTCTAGGGTTCATACCTTCACTAGTGCAATCTCTCAGCATCAACATAATTGAATCATAAGACAATCCCTCAATGTGCGATAAAGAATCACTCCAAAGTTCCTATCTATAGATTTATAGCGGAGAACATAAGATGAAATTTGTGTAGGTAGCAAAACCACCTCAAAGTTATCTTTCCAATCAATCTATTGAACCACCCCAAAGTGTCACGAATATTTCTAGAGATCGTACTATGGTAACACCATATGTGCTACTTTGTGTAGATGAGTTGGGTTTTTCCCCGAAGAGGAAGGGATGGATGCAGTAAAGTAGCAATAATCATTTCCCTCAGCAAAAACCAAGTTTTATCGAACCAATAGGAGGATCAAGCAAACTCCCGTCAACACTACCTACACACACAAGAAAAAAATACTTGCACCCGATGCAGGCAAGAGGGTTGTCAATGCCCATGTACTCGTTAATTGCAAGGATCAAATCTGATAGTGGTAGATAGATAAATATATAACTAAAATAAAATAAGAGTAAATAAAGGCAGCAAGGTAAATAGGTTTTAGTAAATATATTTGATAGACTCTGAGGGACATAGTTTTCACTAGAGGCATCTCTCTCAAGAACGTAGCATACGGTGGGTAAACTAGTTACTCCTGGCCTCCTGGGTAATTGATAGATAAGTGCATTGTTATAATGTTATTCATGGCATCATCATTGCTATAGGCATTACGTCTGTGGCAAGTAGACCGATTCCTGTCTGCATCTACTACTATTACTCCACCAATCGACCGCTATCGAGCATGCATCTATGGTATTAAGTTCATGACAAATAGAGTACTGCTTTAAGCAAGATGACATCATATAGACAAAGTAAGACAAGCACAATGTTTAGACCTCGTCGTCTTATCCTTAGTGGCAACAATACAAATATGTGCCTCGCTACCCCTTCTGTCACGAGGTGAGGACACCGCAAGATTGAACCCACTACTATGCACCACTCCCTATGATGATCTACCCATCTAGATGTCCAATGCAAACTCATAGATTGGAAAGCATACATAGCTATAACAATCACACATAATAAATTTCAGATTTGACTCAATTACATTCAATGAATAATCTGATCAAAGAGAAAGAGAGAGAGAGAGCCATCTAGCTAATCACTATGAAGCCGTAGGTCTGTGGTGAACTACTCACGCATCATCATGGAGGCAGCAAGGTTGATGAATATGGACTCCATGATCGATTCTCCCTCCCGCAGAGTACCGGCAGAGGCCTCCAAATAGTATCGCGGAAGAACAGAGGCTTGCAGCGGAAATTGTTTCAGGTCTCCCTCTAGTGGTTTTAGAATTTAGAGAATTTATAGAAGTGGAACTAGGTCAGGGGGGGCCTACAAGGGGACCACAAGCTCCCACTAAGCCCACCCTAGGGGTGCGCCGCCTGGGCTTGTGGTTGTCTCGTACAACGTTTGGTCTCCCTCCGATGCTCCCTGGGTCCCTTCTAGTTCAGAAGAAATCACCGTAAAGTTTCGCTTCAATTGGACTTCGTTTGGTATTGTTTTTTGTGAAACAAAAAATAGGCAAAAAACAAGAACTGGCACTGGGCACTAGATTAATAGGTTAGTGCCCAAAAATGATATAAAATGGCCTCTAAAGAATATAAAACTGATAATATAATAGCATGAAACAATCAAAAATTATAGATATGTTGGAGACGTATCAAGCATCCCCAAGTCTAATTCCTTCTCGTCCTCGATTAGGTAAATGATAAAAACAGATTTTTTTGATGTTCAATGCGACCTAGTATGTTTATCATGTAATCTCTCTTTATGGAATGAATATGGGAAAACAATGAAGTAATTGATATCAACATAATAATATACATGAATATAAGAACATAATCATTACCGTTTGAAAATATACAATGCTTAACGAATTTAATCCCTACTCATTGAATTATGTAAGCAATGGCATGACTCCGTCTTCCTAAAACAAGTACAAATCATGAGCCCCCCGGTGTCAAGTTAGACATTTGGTTCATACTTTTTCACGCGCTTCAACATTTTCAACTACACTCAGTACATCAACGTGATCCATGGACATAGCACTATGGGTGCAATAGAATATGGTGGTATACATTAATAAGGGAAGACAAAAAGGTTGTATAGTCTCACACCAACTAGTCGGATCGTTAGGCTATGGAGATGCCTTCCAATCGATAATGGTGCGAGGAATAGGGATTGCCATGCAACTTTTGATGCACTTAGAGCTATAAGTTTATGAAAGCTCAAACTAAAACTAAGTGGGTGTGCATCCAACTAGCTAGCTCATGAAGACCTACGACATATGAGGAAGCCCGTTATCAGAATATACATGCGAAGTTCTATAATGAAAAATTCCAACTAGCATATGAAAGTGACAAATCCAGAGACTCTCTATATGAAGAATATGGTGCTACTTTGAAGCAAAAGTGTGGTAAAGCATAGTAGCAGTGACCATTCTCTTGTTTTATCTCTCATAGTCTGGAACCTCATCCTCATTCTTTGGAGGAATCATTAGCCTCCACCATCCATTATTTTTCCTCACTGGGGGAATGCTCTAAAAATGATGATCATCACACTTTTATTACTTACAACTTGATAAAACCTAGAACAACAAATGACTCTAAATGAATGCCTCGGGAAGAGTACTAGGATGTGCAATGATGTAGCGTAACATGTATTACAATGATGAAAGGTGGGTTTGCCACAAATATCATGCCAGCTCTATATGATCATTCAAAGCAATATGAGGATGAACACACGTGTCATGAAACGGAATGGTGGAAGTTGCATGGAAATATATCTCGGAATGGCTATGGAAATGCCATGATAGGTAGGTATGGTGGCTCCTTTGAGGAAGATATAAGGAGGCTTATGTGTGATAGAGTGTATCATATCACAGAGTTTGGATGCACCGACGAAATTTGCATCAACTCTCGAGGTGAGAAAGGGCAATGCGCGGTACCGAAGAGGCTGGAAAATTGCAGAAAGGTGAGAGTGTGTATAGTCCATGACCTCACATTAGTCATAAGGAATTCACATACTTAATACGAAAGTTTTATTAGCTATCTCGAAGCAAAGTATTACCCATGTGCCCCTAGGGAGGAGGTTGGGAGGAATTACCCATCACACTCCCCCGACTCAAGCAACTCAAGGATTTCAATGAGGAATAAAAATGCTCCAACATCCCGATCATGCCATGACCAACACTTAAATGGGTAGTTAATAACAAGCTTTAATATCCATATCTTTACTAACCAATGATCACGAATCTATACCCTTTCATATTACTATGTCAATATAATCAAATCACGCAAGCCATGTTAAGTGATCTACATGCAAGTTCTTATTATATCCCTCTTATATACTTATCATTTTCCGACTAAACATATAATACATGCCAATTACCAATTCCTATTTCAGAGACTCTCAAAAGTATTTAAGTGAAGCATGAGAGTGTGATACGTCTCCAATGTATCTATAATTTTTGATTGTTCCATGCTATTATATTTTCAATCTAGGACACTTTATATGCAATTGTATGCTATTTTATATGATTTCTGGGAATTAACCTATTAACCCAGTGCCAAGTGCCAATTGCTATTTTTTGCCTGTTTTTGGTTTTCTAGGAAATCTGTACCAAATGAAGTCCAAACGCTACGAAACTTTTTGACGATCTTTTTCTGGACACAAGAAACCCATGAAGTTTGGGAGGAGTCAGGAAGTGAGACAATAGGGCGCGCCTAGGGGGTATGCGTGCCTTGTTACCTTGTGGGGCCCTTGTGGCTCCGTCTGACCTAATTCCAGTGAGCCATATAGCTAATCACTATGGACCCGTAGGTTTGTGGTGGACTACTCACGCATCATCATGGAGGAAACAAGGTTGATGAAGATAGCCTCTGTGACTGATTCTCCCTCCGGCAAAGTGTCGACGGAGGCCTCCAGATGGGATCGCAGAAGAACAGAGGCTTGCGGCGGTGGAAAAATTGTTTTGGGTCCTCTTCTAGTGGTTTTGGGATTTTAGGAATTTATAGAAGTGGAATTAGGTCAATTGGACCTACGAGGGTCCACAAGCACGGCGCCCCCTCTAGGGGCGCTCCGTCTGAGCTTGTGGACCTCTCGTGCAGTGTGTGGCCTCCTCCCGATGCTCCTAGGGTCCCTTCTAGTCAATAAAAAATCACCGTAAAGTTTTGTTCCATTTGGACTTCGTTTGGTATTGGTTTCCTGCAAAACAAAAAATAGGCAAAAAATAGGAACTGTCACTTGGCACTAAATTAATATGTTAGTTTCAAAAAATGATATAAAATGACCTATAAAGCATATAAGATTGATGATATAATAGCATGAAACAATCAAAAATTATATATACGTTGGAGACGTATCATAGATGCAGATGGATGTCCGTCTACTTGTCATAGACGTAATGCTTATATATTGATCATGTCATGAATATCGTCATAATTATTCGTTTTTCTATCAATTGCCCAACAGTAATTTGTTTACCCACCGTTCCTATGTTCATGAGAGAGATGCCTCTAGTGAAAGCTATGGTCCCTCCATTCACTTCATATTACTAAAATCCTAATTTACTTGCTGCAATTTATGTACTTTTATTTTGTTTTGCAATTTATCTATCTACCACTATCAGAATTAACCCTTGCAATTAATGAGTACAAGGGGCTTGACAACCCTATTGCCCGCGTTGGGTGCAAGTATTTGTTTGTGTGTGTGCATGTACTACTGACCGTTCGTTTGTGTGATCTCCCATTGGTTTGATAATCCTTGGTTCTTAACTAAGGGAAATACTATCTGCTACTATACTACATCACCCTTCCTCTTCAGGGAAATCCCAACGCCTATCACAAGTAGCAAGAACCCCCTAATCTTGGACACCGTCAATAGCCCTTGAACTAGTCTTCAAGCCGAGGATACTGATCGCCTCTCCTCGGGATAGCTTCATCTTATGGTCTTCGGCTTCGTAGGCGAGTTCCATTTTCCCAGTTCGGTCCCTAAATCCGAGGACCCATCAGAATCTGAAGTCCTTCTCGCACTGAGGTAGATTCCTTATAGGTTAAGTATGTCCCTCCTCAAACTTTAACTGTTTTTAGTAACCCCGGGGAACCCATAGCGCCCCCCACCCAAATTCCGCCTTAATAGGCATATATTTAATTCCTTTTTTCCTCGATTTTCATTCCCACATAGGGCACGTAGCTTGGGAAACTAGCATAGTAATTATCGATTAAGGACTCAAACATCCTATTAAAATACGACATAACATAGCATATTGAAAGTTTGGGTGGTGATAGATCGCATCGTATCCAACCTTCTTTCCCCTTGTTCTTGTGTCGTCTCTTTCTCCATTGCCGCCTCTACAACTCCAACGCAATGGCGGATCGTCCTGACTCATCCACTTGTCCTTTCGGCCCCCTCGAGGGAGATTAGTCGAGCTATTCGTTTACCCAAGGGAAGTTGAATTGGCTCATGGCTCAAGGGTTTTTGCCTGACCTAGAGTTCGCACAGATGCGTCCAGGCCTAATGTCCATAGAGGCAAGGGTCCTTAACGAGAAATTCCCTACTCCTCATGGTGCAGAAAAATTAGCTTCATATTCTTTCTCCTGAATGAGCTAGGTTTCTCAATTCAGCCTTTCCTTTGGGGCCTTCCGGAGATTTATTTGATCCAACTCCACCACCTTACGCCCAACTTCATCATACACATATGCGGATTCTTCGCCCTCTGCGAGGCCTACTTTGGGCTGTGGCAGAAATATTTTTGTTTGATGCCTCTCATTCAGGGCGATATACTCTTCGAAGTTGGAAGAGCCAAGGTGCGCCGGATCATCAGGACTGGGTACTTTCCCCGCACCTGAAAGAGGATGTGAAGACGTGGCCCGCTGAGTGGTTCTATATTGCCAATGGACCTCTTGAAGTTCCTGTTCAGCAAGTTCTTTCCCTGCCTGATACTTATGATCTGCGTTGGGTTTTTCGTGAAGAGGAACGGGTAATTGTAGCACAAAGTAGGTAAGTATTTCCCTCAGTTATGAAACCAAGGTTTATCGAACCAATAGGAATATCAATCCTCAACCGTCTTCAACGGCTACATACAAATGAACAAACAACTTGCACCCAACGCGGGTAAGAGGGTTGTCAATCCCCTTGATCTCGTTATTTGCAAGCAAATGAGTTGTGTAGATAATTGTTGATAAATATAAATTGCAAAATACAATAAAATAGAAATAAAGGCAGCAAGGTAATTGTAGCGTTTGTAAATATATAAGTGAATAGACCTGGGGAAATAGTTTTCCCTAGCGGCATCTCTCATGTAGGTAGCATACGATGGGTAACAAATTACTGTTGGGAAATTGGTAGAAAAGCGGATAGTTATGCTATTTTCACAGCAATGATCATGTGTATATAGGCATCATGTCCATAAGCAAATAGGCCAACTCCTACCTGCACCTATTAATATTACTCCACTCATCGACCGCTATCAAGCATGCATCTAGAGTATTAAGTAAAACTGAGTAATGCTTGGAGAATGATGACATGATGTAGACAAAGTAAACTCAATCAATATGAATAAACCCCATCATGTTATCCTTAGTAGCAACAACACAAAGATGCATCTGGGATATAGAAACTCGCCAGGTTGAACCTACCACAACGCACCACTCCCACCGATGAAATATCAATCTACTTGGCCAAAGCACATCAATAGATCGGAGAGCATTACGAAGCTATAATGATCATGCAATTAAGAGACAATATATATCAGAGGTATCTCAAATACTTTCCATGAATAATCTGAACATAAACCCGCAATTCATCGGATCCCAACAAACACACCACACAATAGGATTACATCGGATAGATCAAAGCGAAGATGCGATGATCATTGTATTGAAGATCAAGAGATAGAGAGATTGCCATCTAGGTACTAGCTATGGACCCGTAAGTCTGTGGTGAACTACTCACACATCATCATGAGGGAAGCAAGGTTGATTAAGAGGCCCTCCGTGATCGAACCCCCTCCAGCAGGGTGCCGGAACGGAGCCCCACATGGCCTCGCGACGGAACAGAGACTTGCGGCGGCGGAAAAAGGGTTTTGGGACTGCCTTCAGGGTTTTTGCAATATTAGAGAATTTATAGGCCGAAGAGGGACGTGAGTTGAGCCACAAGGGGGCCACCACATATCAAGGCGCCCCTGAGGGCGCGCCCTGATGTGTGGTGGGGCCCTCGTACTCCTCCCGACCTCCTTCTGAAGCTTCTAGGTCTTCTTTTGGACCAGAAAAAATCATCAAAAAGTTTCGTGGCAATTGGACTTCGTTTGGTACTGTAAACCTAAAAAGGCAAAAACATGCAGAAAACAACATCTGGCACTGGGCACTGGGTCAACAGGTTAGTGCTCAAAAATATTATAAATTGGTAAATAAAGGCTCAAAAAGTATACTAGAATGATAATATATCAGCATGGAACAATCAAAATTATAGATACATTGAGGACGTATGTGACACCTTGGATTTTTGGCTACAGTGATCATTGTAATTAAGCACAGTGATGACCATGATCAGTGCCTAATCATTTTGCTAAACAAGATATGATCAAGTTGAAAATTCATATCTCATTTCAAATTCCATGAAAAAGGGCATTGAATTTTATGGTGATAAAATAAGTTGGCAAACAGCAAAGGAAAAATGTTGCACATTTGCTAAAATTCACAAAACAAATGTTGTTAAGGAAAACAACATCACCTTGATGTTGGTGTGGACCCCACCATCAATAACAGCACTAAATTGCATTTTAAAGTGCTATTAAATTCAATGGAAATCCAGACAGATTCCAAAAATCCCCATTATTTTTGTGGCCATTCAAAATATTGCAAGATATTTGTTGGGCCATGTCTCACATTTTTGCTGTGAAGAATTAAAGCCAAAAATAAATAAAACAGCAGCTGTGGATAAAACAGAAAAAGGAAAAGAGAAATAAAAGGAAAAACTCCCTGTGCACTTGAAGCCTGGTGCTACAGTGCGTCCCAGCCCATCCCCTCACCGTCTCCCACCTCGCGCCACTCTCTCTCTCGCGCGCTGTCGAACAGGGAGAGAGCGCTCGCTCGCCCGGCCCCCCCTCGCAAGATCTTTTGCCGTGGCTTGCGTGGATGGATAAGAGCAGACGCCCTCGACCCCCTGGACCGCTCTGCTCCCTCTCTCGCTCACTCCCTTGCCTGCCTCCACCTCTTCCGAGCGCCATCGCCGCCATGGCCGTCGGCTAGACGTGCTCTCCGAGCCTCCCGCGCCTTGCCGTCGCGCAAAGAAGCACCGCAGCGACCACCTCTTCCTCCTCGACCGCTGGATCGAGCCCCGGAGCCTCTGCGTCAACGCCCGCGTCCATCTTCTTCCTCGGATTGCCGCCACGCTCCGGCAACCGTTCCGGCTACTCCAGGCCTCCCCCGAGCCCGCTAAGCACGTCTACAAGGCCTCTGTAAGTCGCTGCGTCGTTCCCCTCCTTCCCCTCGACGGATTCCAGCTCGTGGCATTGGATTTCACCGGAGCCCGAAAGCTCCTCCGCCTGAGCTCGACGCCGGCGAGTCTCCGGTGACCATTTGGTCCAACCAACCCCACCATTCGCCTCAGTGCACCACGTAGGTTCGCGTAGTACCGATAGTCTGCTCGAAATCGTGCTGCTGCGCTAGTTGCCGTAGACGGTCGAAGCTCTGCTCCGCCGCCGGCGATGTAGCGCTCGCACAGGCCACCATTGCTGGCCCTGATGGCCGGAATGGATCGGTGGCGACCTCAGCTCGCGATAGCACGAAACGGCGCTCGATTTGGCGCCCTGTACACGAAACCCGAGCCTCGGCTCGTTCTCTGGAGCTCGCCGGAGCTTCTCCGATGGCCGGACGGCGCCGCCGCCTACGTGGCCGGGCCGGGGCCACTGTCAGGGTCGCTGACCGGTGGGCCAGGCCGACCCTATTGACCTGTTGACCAGGTCAACCGTGCTGACTGGGCTCAGCCCAGTCACTGCCAGGTGGGGCCCATACCCCCCTGTGTATGACAGGTGGGCCACCCCTGTCAGTTTGTAATTTAGTTAATGGAAATAATTAATTTAGACTAATTAGACTATGACAGATGGGGCCTACCCATTTAATTAACCTGTTTAATTTAATTTAATTTCTGTTTAGTCCAATGTCTATGACAGGTGGGGCCCAGCTGTCAGGTTTGACCTGAGACAGCTGGGTTGACTGCTGATGTCAGCATGACATCATGCTGATGTCATAATTCTATTTTTGAATTAAATTTAATCTGTTTTATTCCAGAATATTAATAAAACTCTAAAAATTAATATAAAATAATCCGTAACTCGGATGAAAATAATTTATACATGAAAGTTGATCAGAAAAATCCCACAAATCCGAATATGATGTCCGTTCATCTGTCACATGCTCCTAGCATGATGAACATGGACATTTAGCATTAGGATCATCTGTCCGGTAATAGCTAGAGACCCAGAAAATATCGTCAGATATTCTTCCGACCCGTCTGCGACGTGTAATACTGCGTTAGTGCATGCCTAGCTCTGCATGTTGCCATGTCCTGCATCGTGATTGCATCTGTGCTTTATATTTATTGTTTCTCCCCCCTCTTTTTACCGGTAGACCCCGAGACAGACGGTGCTGCCGGGTACGACTACGCCGTTGACGATCAGGCCTTTGCCGTAGAGCAGCAAGGCAAGCAACCCCCCCCTTGAGCATTCCGATATCGCCCATTCCTTTCCCTCTCATTCTTGCATTAGATTTTGCTACTGTATTAGCTAGCTCCTATTTCTAATGCATAGCTTGTTTTTGATAAACTGCTACTATATCTGCAATCATATCAACTGCTTAGTATAGGTTGATCAATGAATCCCCTGTGACCCCCCCCCTTAGTCCCAGTTGCCCCTGCTTCTTCATCGACGACTTGACGACTTGATGAATCGAAGACTCGGTCAACATCTCAATCGGGTTGTGTGGCTTACTAACATAGTTGTGTGGCTTACGGGCCCACATCTCAATCGGGTGGTATTAGGATCTTTTATTCCTCGTCTATACTCTGGGTTCTGATCTCTCTTATCTTTCGGGTTAAAGATTTTGCTAACTCTAACTTAGGTTCTCGTAACTACTTCCTCCCGGAGAGCCCCTCATTTCAGACGATGGCTCGATTCATCAGAAGACTCCGAAGATACTCTCTGATGTTCTCCCGAGAACTTGTGCTCGTCGATTTTGCGATTTCCTTCCATCGCCAACCCCTGCGGATAACTCCTCATCATTATCGAGGATTCGTTCGTCCCCAGTTGTTCTTGTCTTTCACAAAATTCTTTGAAACGCTATCCGGTCTTCCGAAATCCTGAGCAGCCTATTGCTCTTGACTTTTCTCACCTACTTACATGCTGGTTAATTCCATATGTCAAGCAATATCCATTAAAATCCTCTGTGATTTTCATTTGATTTTATTGATTCAACCTGTTTGTGGATGCACACAGTCATCAGTTGTTTATCATAGATTATCCGTCCAGCTCAGGCGTCTTTCTGAACATGAGTTGGTTCTTGACAAATCAACCTTGATTGATTGCCCATCTATGTCCTTTCATCTTACTTCTATTTGATCGAAGCATCGATTTCCGATACACCAATTTGGAAATCTTAATTCCCTTGGTTATTTAAGCATCAAATTATTTGGATGTTCTATGATCTTATGCCTTACATTCTTTCTCCCTGTGATTGGGTACCGATACTCACATCAGGTCCTTTGTGGACCGCCAGACCCAGTGTTGGGTTATTATCCGATAGCATCCTTCACATTCAAAATTCTTGTGATGTTCTTCCCCTAATACTTGATGCCATTGGTAAATTGTGTCTTCTCCCTCTGATAAGTTGTATCCTATGCTTTTGTCAGCCATGCTCTGTTGTCGAGCATGTGTTAAATACTCTTGAAGCTTGTGGTATATGTTCCTAAGATGCCCCGTTGGGTTGGACCTATGCCTTCCTTAATTCGTGTGAACCCGACAGTTTTCACGAGTCATACTCTTCTGGTGTTTTGCCAGTTAAACTTTCAAAACTACAAGTTCATCAAAGGCGAGGTGTAAATGGAAGGTGATGCATTGATGAATTGGGAGTCGACCTTGAACCATGTGTTCATGCCCATGGAAACGATGTTGATCTTATCATACAAGCTTCTCCTTTCATATAATCATTCATTCTATGATTTGATATTGTATCTTTGATCTTGTCCTTTGCAATCGTGGTTCCGACCATGTTGTTCTACTTTGATTTCATTCTCAGACAAGTTAAAGTGCTTGTCTTCCACCGATCAATACGCTAGTCTAACCTCTATTCTGATCTATCTCCGAGTATTATCCCTGGTATCTTGATAAATATCATGGAGCTTTATAACTTCTTATGAGCTCCTCATCAACTATGATATTTCACTGATTCCAGTTTTCCTCGTGTTCTGAGTTGTTGGACAATCAAGGACACTGATATATGAATCGAGTACGCATTGCGATTCAACAACTCTTGGTAATCTTCTTTGAATATGAATTGTACTCGATCATGTCATTCCAAGCTGTTAGATGCTGAAGCCCGACTATATGCCTTGAATGCATTAAATGAGTCACCTCTTGAAGGGATTGAAAACATCCCAGTGGTCCGTGATTTTCAAGATGTCTTTCCAGAAGAACTTCCAGGGATTCCCCCTGTAAGAGCTGTCGAGTTTGTCATCGACTTAGTGCCAGGCACCACCCCTATTGCTAAGCGGCCATATAAGATGCCTCCCTGAACTCCTTGAACTGAAACAAGAAATTGATGATTCGCTTCGTCAAGGGTTCATTCGTCCAAGTTCCTCTGCTTGGGGAGCACCTTCCCTCTTTGTTAAGAAGAAAGATGGTACGAATCGATTGGTCCAAGATTACCGTCCAATCAACCAAGCAACGATTCAAAACAAATATCCGCTTCCTCGGATGAACGACCTGTATGATCAACTTGCTGGTTCATCAGTGTTTTTTGAAACTCGACTTGAGGTTGGGTTATCATCAGATCCGGGTTTGTGAAGAGGATATTCCCAAGACTGCATTCGTTACTCGCTATGGTTCATACGAGTACACCGTCATGTCCTTCGGCTTAACCAATGCTCCAGCAACCTTCTCTCGCCTGATGAACTATATATTCATGGATTACCTCGATAAATTCGTCGTGGTTTATCTGGATGATATCTTGGTTTACTCCAAGAATAAAGAAGAGCATGCTGAACATCTTCGTCTTATACTGGAGAGGCTGCGAGAACATCAACTTTATGCAAAGTATTCTAAGTGTGAGTTCTGGATGGACGAAGTAACCTACCTTGGTCATGTGATCTCCAAGGATGGTATTGCGGTCAACCCTGAACGAGTTCAGGCTATTCTTGACTGGACTCCCCCGAAGAATGTCAAGCAAGTGAGAAGTTTTCTCGGACTCGCCAGCTATTGCCGTCGATTTGTCGAGAACTTCTCCAAGGTCGCGAAGCCCTTAACCAATTTGCTTCACAAAGGTGTTAAATATGAGTGGACAGAAAAATGTCAGGAAAGCTTTCAGGCACTTAAGGACAAGCTGACATCTGCTCCAGTGCTTGCTCCTCCGGATACTCGTAAGGACTTCGTCATCTATTGTGATGCTTCATGTCAAGGAATGGGTTGTGTCCTAATGCAAGAACGCAGAGTGGTTGCTTATGCATCTCGTCAATTGCGTCCTCATGAAGAGAACTACCCAGTTCATGACCTTGAACTTGCTGCAGTAATTCATGCACTAAAAGAGTGGCGGCAGTACCTTGTTGGTAATCGTTGCGAGATCTACACCGATCACCAAAGTCTGAAGTACATGTTTACTCAACCAGATCTGAACCTCCGTCAACAGAGATGGATGGAGCGCATAGCAGACTACAATGTGGGTATTTCTTATACCCCAGGCAAGGCTAATGTAATGGATGATGCCTTGAGCCGCAAGTCTTATTGCAATCACCTTCAGGTTCATAAGGTTCACCCCCTTCTTCAAGAAGAATTTCGCAAGTTGAACCTCCACGTTGTTTTCCCAGGGTTATCTTAATACCCTGGTTACTAAACCAGATCTTGTGAATGTCATCAAGTGGATCCAGAAGTGTGACAATGAAGTCGAGAGGATTAAATTCGATCTCGCAGAAGGAAAGCCCTCACCCTTCACTATTGCTGAGGATGGCGCTTTGTACTTCAAAGGCCGCCTAGTGGTACCGAGTAAGGAGAAAAACCATGATATGACTCAGGAGGTCATGAAGGAAGCACATGACACTCCGCTGTCTATTCATCCTGGTAGTACCAAGATGTATCAAGACATTCGTCGAAGATTCTGCAAGACATTGCACGCTATGTTTCAGAATGTGACATTTGCCGTCGGATCAAAGCAGAACATCAAAAGCCTGCTGGAACTCTACAACCTATTACGGTTCCTGAATGGAAATGGGACCATGTTGAAATGGACTTCGTCACTGGTTTTCCCAGATCGCAGAAAGGTAATGATGCTATTCTTGTCGTCATTGACCGACTGTCCAAAGTTGCACATTTTCTGGCTGTCAAGGAAACTATTACTGCTAGTCAGCTAGCAGATCTTTACATGTCCAGAGTTGTTTCATTCCATGGTATTCCACTGGTGATTAGTTCGGACCGTGGCTGTTTATTCACTTCAAGATTATGGGCAAGTTTCTAGGAAGCTATGGGAACTCATTTGTCCTTCAGCACCGCTTTTCACCCTCAATCCCAGGGACAAGTTGAAAGAGTCAATCAGATTCTCGAAGACATACTTCGAGCTTGTGTCATTTCTTTCGGCAAGAAATGGGAGGAATCTCTCCCGTATGCTGAGTTCTCCTACAACAATAGCTATCAAGCTAGTCTGAAGATGGCTCCCTTTGAAGTGTTATATGGACGTAAGTGTCGAACTCCTCTGAATTGGTCAGAAACTAGGGAACGTACGCTTATCGGTCCGGATATTATCCAACATGCCGAAGATCAAGTCCGCATTATTCATGCAAATCTGAAGGCTGCTCAGTCTCGTCAGAAGAGTCAGTATGACCATCATCACAAAGATATGGTCTATCAACCTGGCGAAAAGGCTTATCTTCGAGTCACGCCAATGAGAGGTACACACCGTTTCGGGATCAGGGGCAAGCTGGCTCCTCGATATATTGCTCCTTTCACTGTTCTCGAAAGGCGTGGTAAAGTGGCATATCAACTGGAACTACCGCCAAACCTTTCTCAGGTTCACGATGTGTTCCATGTGTCACAGCTTCGTCGCTGCTTCAAGGATCCTATCCGAGCAGTGGATCATGATATGCTTGAACTGCAACAAGACCTTTCTTACAAAGAGCAACCAGTCTGCATTCTCGATGAAACTGAACGTCGGACTCGTCAAAAGGTTACCAAGTTCTTCAAGGTGCAGTGGGCAAATCATTCTAAAGATGAAGCCACTTGGGAACGCGAAGATCACCTTCATGCAAAATACCCCGGGCTCTTTCCTTCTACTTCTTAATTCTCGGGACGAGAATTCTTTTTAGTAGGGGAGAGTTGTGACACCCTGGATTTTTGGCTACAGTGATCATTGTAATTAAGCACAGTGATGACCATGATCAGTGCCTAATCATTTTGCTAAACAAGATATGATCAAGTTGAAAATTCATATCTCATTTCAAATTCCATTAAAAAGGGCATTGAATTTTATGGTGATAAAATAAGTTGGCAAACAACAAAGGAAAAATGTTGCACATTTGCTAAAATTCACAAAACAAATGTTGTTAAGGAAAACAACATCACCTTGATGTTGGTGTGGACCCCACCATCAATAACAGCACCAAATTGCATTTTAAAGTGCTATTAAATTCAATGGAAAATCCAGACAGATTCCAAAAAGCCCCATTATTTTTGTGGCCATTCAAAATATTGCAAGATATTTGTTGGGCCATGTCTCACATTTTTGCTGTGAAGAATTAAAGCCAAAAATAAATAAAACAGCAGCTGTGGATAAAACAGAAAAAGGAAAAGAGAAATAAAAGGAAAAAATCCATGTGCACTTGAAGCCTGGTGCTACAGTGCGGCCCAGCCCATCCCCTCACCGTCTCCCACCTCGCGCCACTCTCTCTCTCGCGCGCTGTTGAACAGGGAGAGAGCGCTCGCTCGCCCGCCCCCCCCCCCCTCGCGAGATCTTTTGTCGCGGCTTGCGTGGATGGATAAGAGCAGACGCCCTCGACCCCCTGGACCACTCTGCTCCCCCTCTCGCTCACTCCCTCGCCTGCCTCCACCTCTTCCGAGCGCCATCGCCGCCATGGCCGTCGGCTAGACGCACTCTCCGATCCTCCCGCGCCTTGCCATCGCGCCAAGAAGCACCGCAGCGACCACCTCTTCCTCCTCGACCGCTGGATCGAGCCCCGGAGGCTCTGCGTCGACGCCCGCGTCCATCTTCTTCCACGGATCGCCACCGCGCTCCGGCGACCGTTCCGGCTACTCCAGGCCTCCCTCGAGCCCGCTAAGCACGTCTACAGGGCCTCTGTAAGTCCCTGCGTCGTTCCCCTCCTTCCCCTCGACGGATTCGAGCTCGTGGCATTGGATTTCACCGGAGCCCGAAAGCTCCTCCGCCTGAGCTCGACGCCGGCGAGTCTCCGGTGACCATTTGGTCCAACCAACCCCACCGTTTGCCTCAGTGCATCGCGTAGGTTCGCGTAGTACAGATAGTCTGCTCGTAATCGTGCTGCTGCGCTAGTTGCCGTAGATGGCCGAAGCTCTGCTCCGCTGCCGGCGATGTAGCACTCGCCACAGGCCACCATTGCTCGCCCTGATGGTCGGAATGGATCGGCGGCGACCTCAGCTCGCGATAGCACGAAACAGCGCTCGATTTGGCGCCCTGTACACGAAACCCGATCCTCGGCTCGTTCTCTGGAGCTCGCCGGAGTTTCTCCGGTGGCCGGACGGCGCCGCCGCCTAAGTGGCCGGGCCGGGGCCACTGTCAGGGTCGCTGACCGGTGGACCAGGCCGACCCTGTTGACCTGTTGACCAGGTCAACCGTGCTGACTGGGCTTAGCCCAGTCGCTGCCAGGTGGGGCCCATACCCCCCCTGTGTATGACAGGTGGGCCACCCCTGTCAGTTGGTTATTTAGTTAATGGAAATAATTAATTTAGACTAATTAGACTATGACAGATGGGGCCCACCCATTTAATTAACCTGTTTAGTTTAATTTAATTTCTGTTTAGTCCACTGTCTATGACAGGTGGGGCTCAGCTGTCAGGTTTGACCTGAGACAGCTGGGTTGACTGCTGATGTCAGCATGACATCATGCTGATGTCATAATTCTATTTTTGAATTAAATTTAATCTGTTTTATTCCAGAATATTAATAAAACTTTAAAAATTAATATAAAATAATCCGTAACTCGGATGAAAATAATTTATACATGAAAGTTGATCAGAAAAATCCCACGAATCCGAATACGATGTCCGTTCATCTGTCACATGCTCCTAGCATGATGAACATGGACATTTAGCATTAGGATCATCTGTCCGGTAATAGCCAGAGACCCAGAAAATATCGTCAGATATTCTTCCGACCCATCTGCGACATGTAAAACTGCGTTAGTGCATGCCTAGCTCTGCATATTGCCATGTCCTGCATCGTGATTGCATCTGTGCTTTATATTTATTGTTTCTCCCCCCTCTTCTTACCGGTAGACCCCGAGACTGACGGTGATGCCGGGTACGACTACGCCGTTGACGATCAGGCCTTTGCCGCAGAGCAACAAGGCAAGCAACCCCCCCTTGAGCATTCCGATATCGCCCATTCCTTTCCCTCTCATTCTTGCATTAGATTTTGCTACTGTATTAGCTAGCTCCTATTTCTGATGCATAGCCTGTTTTTGATAAACTGATACTATACCTGCAATCATATCAACTGCTTAGTATAGGTTGATCAATGAATCCCCTGTGACCCCCCCCCCTTAGTCCCAGTTGCCCCTGCTTCTTCATCGACTACTCGACGACTCGAAGACTCGGTCAACCGACCAACTAGCCAGGCCCCCTCACATCACCGCACACCCCTTAGTTGTACGACTCTGCAGAGCTACTATCGAGTACCGAGGGTGACACCTCGTGAAGTACTCATGATGCTAACTCTGTAGTGCATCTAGTCGGTCGTGGTTATCGAGGGTGATTCCTCCTTCACCACTCCCGACGATGACTCTGTCGTGCAACCCCTCAAGTGTGAGACCCTCGAGGGTGATTCCTCCTTCACCACTCCCGACGATGACTCTGTCGTGCAACCCCTCAAGTGTGAGACCCTCGAGGGTGATTCCTCTAAGTCCACCTTGGCGGTTTCATCGAGCAGGACCCTTTGAGGGTGATTCCCCAGGTTCCGTCTTGATGTTTTATACACACAGTTCCTATGACCTAGTTACAGAAACATGTTGGGATGGGTCGGCCCTGAGGGGTACCCACGGTTTGATGATGATGAGGCGTGGACGGGTAGGAGAGGCCCTTGCCACACATCCTCGAGACGGGGCGACGGGACCGCATTTCATGGGTCGCGCTTGCCCCGCATTAATAAAATGCTAATGGGTTGGGTATTTGATCTGAGTTGGTCGTTGACCTTTTTACACACCAAACCTTCACGTGGGAGAAGTTATGGGTACTCAGCGTAGTTGTATCAGCCGAAGCTCTTCGGACATCAGCAATGGAGCGGCGCGCGCCCGAGTGGCCTGGACGGTACAGCTCTTGGACTGGAGTGTGCTAGGGCTGACCTCGGCCGCGTTCGCATCGTGCAGGAGCGCGTAGGGCAAGTGGGCCCATGACCCCTGTGTGCTTAGGATTTAGACCGGCGGGCTGGCCTCTCTGTTGAGCCTAGGTGGGGCGACGACGTGTTGATATCCCGAGGCCGGGCATGACCCAGGAAAGTGTGTCCGGCCGGAGGTGATCAAGCGTGTTGGAAATGCGGTGCACCCCTGCAGGGATGAATTCATCTATTCGAATAGCCGTGTCCACGGTAACAGGATGACTTGGAGTTGTACCTTGACCTTATACAACTATAACTGCGATTTAAATTTGAGATGAATGTGGCTCCGAGATTGCTTCCTCGCAGGGAGTCGAGGAAAAATTTCTGGGCGTGGTTACTTAATAAAATTGCTACAATAATATGACTTTGTATGAGATACCAGTCTACTCTCTTCTAATGCTGCAAGATGCTGAAGATGCTAGTCTTCGATAGGACTAGGCCTTCTCCCTATTCTTGCTTTTTGCAGTCAGTCCAGATATAACCCCTCCCCTTGATAATGATGCATACTTAGCATAGTTCCGATGTCAGCCTTGCGAGTACTTTGGATGAGTACTCACCGCTGCTTTGCTTTCTCTTCCCCCCCCCCCCGCGATACGATGCTGCATTCAGACGTTGGAGCCCAGGAGATGGAGTACGCCGGAGACGACTACTACACCGCCGCTGGAGCCTACCACTACGTGGATAGTGCCGACGCTCAGGAGTAGTTAGGAGGTTCCCAGGCAGGAGGCCGTGCCTCTTTCGATCCGTTGTTTTGTTTGTGCTAGCCTTCTTAAGGAAAAACTTGTTTAACTTATGTCTGTACTCAGATATTATTTGCTTCCGCTGACTCGTGCTTGTCGAGCTTTGTATTCGAGCCCTCGAGGCCCCTGGCTTGTAATATGAAGCTGTGTGACTTTAATTTGTGTCTAGTGTTGTGTTGTGATATTAATTAGTGAGTCCCTAATCTTGGTCGTACGCATTGCGTGCATGTTTAGCGTACGGTCGAAATTGGGGGGGTCACAACGTATCAAGCATCCCCAAGCTTAATTCATGCTCATCCTCGAGTAGGTAAATGATAAAAACAGAATTTTTGATGTGACATGCAATCCATTATGTAATCTTATGCATGTATGCTCATTGAGAAACGATGAACAAAAAATATTAACATAGCAATATCTAAAGTGTAAGAAACAAAATCATGAATCTTTCAAAGTATACAATCCTTAGGAAATGTCTACCCCCCCCCCCCATTAATCTTATTATATTAGGAAGGCATGGCTCCATCTTCACCACATTAATACAAATGTTAAGCACCACGATGTCCAAGTAAGGGGTAGAAAGTGGATAAGATAGTCTCACATCAACTAGGCGTACCAACGAGCTATGGAGATGCCCATCGATAGATGTCAATGCAAGGAGTAGGGATTGCCTTGCAAATGATGCACTAGAGCTATAAGTGTATGAAAGCTCAAATGAAGCTAAGTGGGGTGTGCATCCAACTTGCTTGCTCATGAAGACCTTGGGTATTTGAGGAAGCCCGTCATAGGAATATACAAGCCAAGTTTGTAAAATGAATAAGTGATTCCCACTAGCAAATGGAAATGATATATCATGATACTCTCTACATGAGGAGCATGGTGCCACTTTGAGGCACAAGTGTGGTAAAAGATAGTAGCAAAGTCCCTTCTCTCATTTTCTCTCATTTTTTTGAATGGATGGTGAGCTCATTTGGCCTCCCCCATCTTTATTTTTTCGTACGGAGTCTCATCTCAACTTATGGGAGAATCATCATCTCCATCATTCTTTCCTCACTGGGACAATTGTAAGAGCACATTTCTCCATGTGTGGTTTTGGTAATTGATGACACCTCTATGGACTAATGGTTGCCTTGAGTTATATTCGAAGGATTTGTCCGTAGGTACTTCTTGAAGTCCATCTGTTGGTTTCAAGGAGTTTATATGGTGACCAAGGTGGTATTCAAGGTGTTATCCAAAGATTGGTCATGTAAGAGTTGAGCTTACTGCAAGCATGTCTTGAAGAACAAGACTGTGTGAGCATTCATGTTTACCTTCAAGACATCATCTCTATGAAGAGAGAAGATAAGATACAAGGTTGATCAAGACTAAGTCAAAGAGTGAACCAAGTTGATCAACACACAAAGCGTACAAGATATACCGAGAAGGATCAAGTGATCCCATGGTATGGTAAGCATTGTCCATTACGCTTTGTGTACTAACCCATGGTCTACGTGAGTGTTCTTTGTAGGGTTAGGTATATTTCCATGGGATTGCATCAAGAGGAAGATCCCATACAACCCATGGATGATGACATCAAGTGGTGATCGTCATCAAGGTTGCGGTGTGCAAGTTCAAGTGAAGCATCACGAAGAGATCATGCTTGAAGCTTGCAGTCCATTGTGGTGACAATGGACTTGTGAAGATGTGTCGAAGAGTGGCTCACCCATAGTGGCGTATGGGGGAGCAATCAACTAATCTTCATCAAGCCAACGCAATCAAGAAAGGTGGTCTATCTGGAGGAAGTCAAGATCGTCATCATCTAGCTCAAGTGGACTATGCGCAAGGCTAAGGTTTGACCTTGATAGGGTTTTCTATTTTACCGGTCTCATAGTGGCTGTTGGGAGACTGGGTTATAGGATAGATAGCCGTACTATCAAGGGGGCTCTCAAGTGAGTAGCTTGATCGTATCGTTCGTTGAGAGCTCAAACCATTGCATTCTTGGCATCATCATCTTTCTTGGTTCTTGGTTGGTTTTTCTCTTTGAGCTTTCTTGAGCTTATGGTCAGCTTCTTGACAAGCTCAAGTTCATTGAAAACGGAGTCCATATGCATCTTCTATGATGTTTTCGATGTTGGAGGTTTTGCTGGTTCTTCATTCATAGTATTTGTCGTTATCTATCCAACAAGCTTGAGTTTGCTCAATTCGGAGCTCATTTGCAGACGTTATGGCAGTTCTAGTTTTATTGTATCCTTCCGTTTTCCTAGCTGAGTAGTTGAAGGCAGCAAGGTGCTGCAGTACAGTGGCTAGCGGTAGTACCGCAGGTGCCAGCGGTAGTACCGCTCCAAGGAGCGGTAGTACCGCTGTCTCCAGCACCTGTAGCGTGCACCTACGGTAGTTGCACGGAAGTAATTTTTTACTTCCGCCCCTCGGGCGGTAGTACCACAAATTACTTCCGGTACTACCATGCCAGATATTTTCTCGAAGCTAGCTCCAGCGGATGTAGCCCGGAAGTAATTTTTTACATCCGTGGACGTGCGGTAGTACCGCTACCCCGAGCGGTAGTACCGCTGCCTCACGGTGTCTTCTGCCGTGTGCTGCACCTGAGTGGCCGTTGAATACTACCCCCGCGGTAGTACCGCGAGGGCAGGCGGTAGTACCGCTCCGGCAGTACTACTGCCCTGTTACCTCGTTGCAGTAGTGTTTCATATTGCTACTACCGACCTAGCGGTAGTACCGCTCCTTGGAGCGGTAGTACCACTCTGTGCGGGCTGTGAGGATAACGGTTGGATTTTTCCCCACCTATAAAAGGGGGTCTTCTTCCCCATTGAACCTTATCTCTTTAGCTCGAGTTTGCCCCCCATTGTTGACCTTGTTCGAGCTTGCTAACTCTCAATCCCTCCAATGATTCTTGCTAGTTCTTGAGGGAAAAGGGAGAGGAGATCTAGATCCACATTTCCACCAATCACTTTCTCCTCTATGTGAGGGGAACCTCTTGGATCTAGATCTTGGAGTTCTTCGTGTTCTTCTTTGTTCTTCCTCTCATTTTCCTCCCTAGCATTAGTTGCTTTGGTGGGATTTGGGAGGGAAGGACTTGGGCACTTCGTGTGCCCTTGCCATTGCATTTGGTGCATAGGTTTGAGTTCTCCACGATGATACGTGGAAGTGAAGTTTGAGAAGCTTATTACTCTTGGGTGTTTGAGCACCCTTGAGCTTGTTCCTCTTGGGTGCTTTGGCGCCCTAGACGGTTGGTGGTGCCTCGGAGCTCAATCATTGTGGTGCAAAGCTCCGGGCAAGCTTCGGGGTCTCCAATTAGGTTGTGGAGATTGCCCCGAGAATTTGAGGTCACCTCGGAGCCACAATCCATTGTGGTGAAGCTTCGTGGTGTTGTTGGGAGCCTCCAATTAAGTTGTGGAGTTTGCCCCAACCTTGTTTGTACGGGTTCGGTGACCGCCCTCAAGGGTCCCTTAGTGGAATCACGGCATCTTGCATTGTGCGAGGGCGTGAGGAGATTACGGTGGCCCTAGTGGCTTCTTGGGGAGCATTGTGCCTCCACACTGCTCCGAACGGAGATTAGCATCCGCAAGGGTGTGAACTTCGGGATACATCGTCGTCTCCGCATGCCTCGGTTATCTCTTACCCGAGCCCTTTACTTATTCACTTTACTTTGTGATAGCCATATTGTTTCTTGTTATATATCTTGCTATCACTTAGTTGTCTATCTTGCTTAGCATAATTTGTTGGTGCACATAGGTGAGCCTAGTTGTTTTAGGTTTTGTGCTTGACTAATTAAACGATAGTTTTATTCCGCATTTGTTCAAGCCTAAACCGTAATTATTTTAAAACGCCTATTCACCCCCCCCCTCTAGGCGACATCCACGTCCTTTCAACAATGCTCTAATAATGATGATCATCACACTTTTATTTACTTACAACTCGATATGGAGGATTGATATGAAGATATGACTCTGTGTGAATGCCTCTGGCAATGTACCAGGATGTGCAATGATCTAGCGTGACATGTATCAAACATATGATGAATGGTGGCTTTGCCACAAATACTATGTCAGCTCTATATGATCATGCAAAGAAATATGATGATTAACGAACTAGTCATGTGAAGTGACGATGGAAGTTGCATGGCAATATATCTAGGAATGGCTATGGAAATACCATGATAGGTAGGTATGGTGGCTATTTTGAGGAATATATAATGAGGCTTATGTGCAACAGAGCGTGTCATGTCACGGGGTTTGGATGCACCGGTGAAAGTTGCACCGATCCTCGAGGTGAGAATGGGCTATGAACGGTACCGAAGAGGCTATCAAGATATGAAAAGGTGTGATTGCGTATGTTCATGGTTTCACATTAGTCATGAAGAAATCATATACTCATTGCAAAGTTTTATTAGTTTATCATAAATCAAAGTACTACTCGCATGCCCCGAGGGAAGAGGTTGGTAGGAGTTAACCATCGCGCGCTTCTGACCCGAAACAACACTAGGATTTCAACGAGGAATAGAAATGCTCACACATCATCACCATGCCTCTTTAATTTTTAGATGAACAAAAGGGTCAACCTCTCTTAATATCGACACTTCTACGGTTTAACAATTATGACCACATCAATATCATTGACCCAAAATTTCTTTATATGTCAAACTAAAAGCAAAAGCAAACGACGCTCCAAGCAAAACTCATATCATGTGACGAATAAAAATATATCTTCAAGTGACATACCGATGGATTTGAGACGAAAGAGGGGATGCCTTCTGAGGCATCCCCAAGCTTAGACACTTGAGTCTCCTTTAAAATATTACCTTGGGGTGCCTTGGGCATCCCCAAGCTTAGGATCTTGCTACTCCTTATTCCTTTGTCCATCACGATAACACCCAAAACTTGAAAACTTCAATCACACAAAACTCAACAAAACTTCGTGAGATCCGTTAGTATAAGAAACATATTGCATACTTTAGGTACTGTTATAAATTGATTAAAATTTCATAAATGCATACTAGGTAATGCATTCTAACTTCTCCATGGCTTATACCCCCCGATACAATCCATAGCATAATCAAAACAAGCAACTATGCAAGCAAAAACAGAATCTGTCTAAAACAGAACAGTCTGTAGAAATCTGTAGAGAACCTATACTTGTGTAACTCTAACAAATCTTAAAAATTACGAAAA
The DNA here is from genome assembly GCA_039707655.1 of Elymus sibiricus. Classification (NCBI taxonomy): domain Eukaryota; kingdom Viridiplantae; phylum Streptophyta; class Magnoliopsida; order Poales; family Poaceae; genus Elymus; species Elymus sibiricus. The sequence continues at coordinate 349,189,724 of CM077669.1, read as the reverse complement.
CCTCTAAAATTTGTATAACAACACTGTGTGAAAATTTCAGATCATTATCACGCTCCAGTAAAAAATGAAAATTCCTGTACTGGAGTCAAAAGTTACTGTTTTGTTTCAGCATCGATTCTACTCATCTTGTGAGTCATTCCAAAGGCTTTACTTGGCACAAACACTAATTTAATCACAAAAACATAATCATTACATAGGCAATAATCATGTTATTAAAACTAAACAGAAAGTCTAAAGCAAAAATTTAAAGATAACTATTGGATTGCCTCCCAACAAGCGCTATTGTTTTACGCCCCTAGCTAGGCATAATGCATAGTTTCAAGTATTGTCGTAGCCATGGAAATGATCCGTCATTCTATAATCATATTACCTTCTTTCAGCAGCAAGTTTTATAATAGGTAAGAAAAAATAATTGAAGGTACTAAACTTCACAACACAAGGATCCGAGAGATCTATTTCAGGAGGAATAGTAGACTCTTCTTTAGGTTTCTCATAGGTGATAACTATTTCCTCATTGTAAAGATTTCGATGAAGGTATTTTATTAATACTATATCAAGCTCATAACCCATTCCAAGTTTTGGTATAGCAAATTAATCATTATGTTCAGAGATTTTATCAACTAGGACATTAGGTGGAACCTTCTTTCTAAGGTTTTCATCATAAGCAACATAGTCCGTTGATCTTAGTTTTCTTACCCCTTCCAACTCATAAAGAATTCCTTCTATTGGTGGGCACTCACAATTAATCCTATAATAAGCAAATATATCTTTAGCCTCTTGTATAATATTGTCAAATTCTTGAGCAAGAAATATAGTGGCTAGACGTTTAGTAGGAGCTTCCTGAATATTAGAGAAGTCTAGAAACAACCATTGTATGAAAGGATGCATATGGACAAATTGTCTTTCCAATTGTGCTATAAGCATAGATATAGCATCCGCATAACTTGTAGTTCTAGTAACAATGGAACCTCCCATCAATGGCAATGATCCCGCGCAAGTGAAAAAATCTTGAATCACACTCTTTCCAATAATATTTCCACTACATATACGAAGTTTCTTTGTTTGCATAGTGGGTTCACTTTTAGAGGGATCATCATCCGCAAGATTATCAAGTTTTTCCTTGGCAACTTCATCAAAATTTCATTTAGCATTATTAGCACAAGGTGAAGTTGGGTGTTCAAGGGCTTCCGCGCTAGCGGCGGAAACACCACTAATTTCAAAAATCAGACATGATAGCAGCTTCAAGCTAGCAAAAGAGTAAACTAGTAACAAGCAAAGATAAATATTTTTATATTTTTGATTTTATGAGACAAGCTAAATATAATATCAAATAAAAAGAAGAACAAGTGAATGAAATTTTTTGTGGAGTTACTTGATAGTTCATGATGATATTACCCGGCAACGGCGCAAGAAATCCTTCCTGATACTTATGATCTGCGTTGGGTTTTCCGTGAAGAGGAACGGGTAATTGCAGCACAAAGTGGGTAAGTATTTCCCCCAGTTATGACCAAGGTTTATCGAACCAATAGGAATATCAATCATCAACCGTCTTCAGCGGCTGCACACAAATGAACAAAAAACTTGCACCCAGCACGGGCAAGAGGGTTGTCAATCCCCTTGATCTCGTTATTTGCGAGCAAATGGGTTGTGTAGATAATTGATGATAAATATAAATTAAAAAATAAAATATAATATAAATAAAGGCAGCAAGGTAATTGTAGTGTTTGTAAATATATAAGTGAATAGACCCGGGGCCATAGTTTTCCCTAGCGGCATCTCTCATGTAGGCAGCATAGGGTGGGTCACAAATTACTGTTGGGCAATTGATAGAAAAGCGGATAATTATGTGATTTTCACGGCAATGATCATGTGTATATAGGCATCACGTCCATAAACAAACAGGCCGACTCCTGCCTGCACCTATTACTATTACTCCACTCATCGACCGCTATCCAGCATGCATCTAGAGTATTAAGTAAAACAGAGTAATGCTTGCAGAACGATGACATGATGTAGACAAAGTAAACTCAATCAATATGAATAAAACCCATCGTGTTATCCTTAGTAGCAACAACACAAAGATGCATCTGGGATATAGAAACTCGCCAGGTTGAACCTACCATAACGCACCACTCCCACCGATGAAATATCAATCTACTTGGCCAAAGCACATCAATAGATCGGAGAGCATTACGAAGCTATAATGATCATGCAATTAAGAGACAATATATATCAGAGGTATCTCAAATACTTTCCATGAATAATCTGAACATAAACCCGCAATTCATCGGATCCCACCAAACACACCGCACAATTGGATTACATCGGATAGATCAAAGCAAAGATGCGATGATCATTGTATTGAAGATCAAGAGATAGAGAGATTGCCATCTAGGTACTAGCTATGGACCCGTAGGTCTGTGGTGAACTACTCACACATCATCATGAGGGAAGCAAGGTTGATGAAGAAGCCCTCCGTGATCGACCCCCCCTCCGGCAGGGTGCTGGAACGGAGCCCCACATGGCCTCGCGACGGAACAGAGACTTGCGGCGGCGGAAAAAGGGTTTCGGGACTGCCTTCAGGGTTTTTGCAATATTAGAGAATTTATAGGCCGAAGAGGGACGTCGGGAGAGCCACGAGGGGTCCACCACATATCAAGGCGCCCCCAGGGCGTGCCCTGATGTGTGGTGGGGCCCTCGTACACCTCCCGGCCTCCTTCCGAAGCTTCTAGGTCTTCTTTTGGTCCAGAAAAAATCATCAAAAAGTTTCGTGGCAATCGGACTTCGTTTGGTACTGTAAACCTAAAAAGGCAAAACATGCAGAAAACAACATCTGGCACTGGGCACTGGGTCAATAGGTTAGTGCTCAAAGATATTATAAATTGGTAAATAAAGACCCAAAAAGTATCCTAGAATGATAATATATCAGCATGGAACAATCAAAAATTATAGATACGTTGGAGACATATCACCGCCCCCCTTTCTCATGTACCGCCGAAGAAGTGGTATAACTGGCGTCCGAGGAGTAACTCCCAAGAGGAATACGCCGAGATGACTAGGATGGCTTCTCAAGTAGCTTCACTTGCTCGTAACATGATCACCATCATCAATGTAATGGCAGTGGCTATGGCCCAAGGGATTGCTCCCACGTGGGGGAAACCATACCCCTTATCATGGGGGGCTGGTTTTGGGCGAGGCCTCCTTTTGTGGAATCTTGTTGGGGCATGGTGGGGGGAGCCCCACAAATGGTGGGAGATGTTGGGAGGGGTCCCTCCTTGGGAGCAACCTCTCCCCCCTTTAGTGGGTTGTTGTTTGTCTGGGGGGCTTTGGGTAGCTATCCCTTGCCCCCCCCCCACACCCCCCTTCCTTCCCTATAAACAGAAGAGGAAAGGTGCTCTCCAATACATCTCAAGTTTCACCACCAATAGCACGCAAATATTTCCTTCTCTCTATCGCCCTTCATGAAATAGTTTTGTTTTGTCGCAAGTCTGCCAAGTCTCTGGTAGCGATTAGTTCTAGACGGCGGAGCGCTGCTGGATAGTTGACACCATATGTGTGCAACCCGGTAAAGAGATCATATGTTTGATATCTATTCAAGGGAGAAAATATTCTTGCAGTTGGGAGGTTGTAAAACCCTAGCTACGGGAATATGCGTCAAGGATCTTCACCACCTCTCCTTTCGCTGCTGCTACAAGTTGGTAACGATCATATCAAACCTTGTATGCACCTTCATAGTGGTCCTAGGCGTGTACGTAGTATGAATATATTTTTTATGTTGGATTACCCTACACATATATGGCCCAGCCCACGTCTGGGAGCTGCTTCAACATGGAGCAAAGACTCTTTTCAGTGGATCTAGTCGGATTTTCAGGTCGACATGATCCACTAAGGTTCGTGTAATCCCAGGTATCGTTCACTCTTTATAAGGCGAGAACAAGGCTACCATAGGGCATCTAATCACAAATCATAGCCTCAAGAGAACCTTCACACTCTCCATTGTAACCCTCGTAAGAGGCACCCTAAATCAATCCAATCGAGTAGGAGTAGGGTATTACCTCCACGATCAGCATTCGAACATGTGTAAAAGCTTCGTGTGAAATCCCCTTTGGTACTTCAGGTCATGCGCATGTCACATCCCAGCTTTTCCCAAATCTGGTATGTTAAAAATTTCACACGGAACCAAAAAAATTCCCAACAAAACCCTTGATTGATTGCTTGTTAGTTAAAACTTGCTTGTTCGATTGACTATTTGACCAGAAGAGTTGAAATCCCAATGCAATTAGTTGAAACCCTAGCTAGAATTTGGTAGAAACCAAAATCATCTGAAAATATTCATTGGGCATAAGGCTATCCTAAATAAGACCCAAGTAATATTCAAGCCAAAGTAACCCTCCCAAAATTAAATTGGATCCATTTTGAAATCAATTCAAACCAAAGGAGTTTATTTAAAAATGACCTTGCACTTATTTGGCAGGGAAGAGCATTTCTATAAGCCCAAATGACATGTTGAACCTATGCCTATTTTCTAAAAGGAATTTGGAACAACTTTGGTTTTGAAACCAAACTCAAATTCAAAAAGAAAATATAAGTGTAGAAATTATGTGTCCAATCTCCCCAAAAGAAATGTTCATACATTTCTAAATATTCCAATAGGAATTTAGAAAATATCCTATGTCTAAAGAAATATCAAATTCAAACTCTATTTGAATTTAGAAACAAATCAGAAAAAGAAAAGAAGAAAAACAGAAAGAAGAAAATGAATAAAACAAGAAAAAAGAAAAAGGCCCACTAACCTAGCCGGCCCAACTAGCCCAGCCACCCCATTCTCTTGCTCCCTCACCCACTGACATGCGGCCCCCACAGGTCAGGGTTATCCCTAACCCAATCACCGCACGCACACGCCCACGTCCCGCACAGGACCGTGGCCACAATGCCACGATCTCCCCCTCCAGTGCACGTCGGCCATCGCGGTCGTGTCCCTTAAATCCGTCGCGACCTCCTATCTCTTTCCCCTCCGCTTCCCCTCGACGAAGCCGTTAGGCTGATGCGGATCCATGCAAGCATCACCGCCACTGTCGACGCCATTGACGGCCAGATTCCAGCAGCATTGTCACCCCCAAGCCACGATGACGATACCGCTCGACTCCTCGCACCACGGCACACCTCTAGTACATCCACACCCCGACTGGAGCTTCCTGGAGTTCCATTCCCAATGAAGGCCGATCCTCCCCTTCGCCCCATCGTCGTCTTCGGCGAGCAACGTAAGCGCTAGCCCCCGAAACATTGTCTGTTAGACTCGCCGTTCCCGCGTGCTTCGCCTAACCATTGGATTCGTCCAGGAGCACCCGCGTCTGAGCGTTTCATGCATGCCCAAGCAGCTCCGCTGTCTGCCTCGTCTCCCGCGGCTCGCCCCTCTCTCTGTCGTCGCCCCCGGCAACTGTCATGAGCACCAGGAGGACCACCGCGTCGAGCCAAACCTCGTCGACCCTTTCCCCATCGCCGGCGACCACGGGAGCACCGAAAGCTATGACATCCGAGCCGTTATGCCGCCGCCGTCGAGTTTTCTGGCGAAGACCCGGCGAGATTCCGTTGACTAACCCAAGTGAGACCCCAGATCGAGTCCTGGCTATTAGATCCAGATTGCACGACACACGCACGTCCACTTAAGCGAATCGGTATCAACTAAGCACAACGTGTCACGTCATCACCTTATCGACAACGTTATCCAGAAGATTTTCTGTTTAATTCATTTATTTTGCAGAATGATCCTTATGAAATATACTATCACCACAAAAAGTAAATTTTGGAAATTGAATAATTTAAAATTCAAATTCAAACGGAATGAGTTGGAATTTGAATAGGGCATAAATTGCAAATTATAAACCCAAATAAAATAATTATTTTGGCACAGTGAAACTAGTGAAATGTAGTTTCTGTCTAGGACACTTTAGTTAAAATTTAAATAATTTAAAATTATAATTTAAACAGATTACAGAAGAGGCCATAATTCAAATAAAACTTTAACTAGATCAGATTTAATTTGAATTAGGAATTATTTCATAAAACAATGAAATAAATAAATTCAGAAACTAAAATATGGACTTAAGTAAATATTTGGATTATTATTTGACTTTAGGTAAATCAAATGACAATTGAATTTAAATTCAAACCTACTTGAATGCAAATTGAAGCCCTGGGATTAAATTGAATAAAACTAAATCAAGTGGTTTCTTAAAATAAATTAAACCTAGTATTTTCTAGGAGTTAATATTGAATTTAGTTTGAAACATATTTAATAATGTACATAGTTTAATTGGATTTGTAATCGACTTTTGGGAAAACTATGAAATGGAAATGAGTTGTTGAACCAATTTAGTCAATTATGAAATAAATCATAATTCAATTTAACTTGGGAAATCAAATCAAGTGTGAACTCAATTCAATTTGAATTCAAATAGGATGAATCCTAATTCAAATCCAAATTGAATTGGAAGCCAGACCAAGTTACCATTTTCAAAACTTAGTGTATTCAACCTCATGGGAGATCAACAAGTTCTAATTGTCATTCAAACGTGAACATGAACTTGACTCTCCAAGATTCCTAGACCATTACTCTGTTGTTAAGGTTCTTCGATTGGACTGACAACCATAACTTGACATCACATACTTCTTATGTGATGAACCTTTATTGAAACTTGCATGTGAACCCCTATGTCACATGTATTCCAATTAACAACCACTATGTTGTTTTCCAAACTCTTATGAGTTAACCCTCACACATGATCTCACAGCACATGATACTGACACCAAGCACAACACCTGTGGTTTGTTTGATTGTATTGTATGGTTGGTTATGATTGCTCTTTACTTATGATAGATTATACGGAGAGCAAAGAGTAACTTGATAAAGATTGTGAGATTGTAGAGTCGTCAATATCAGGCAAGTTCCACTTGATCATATCACCCAGTATTTTCTTGCATTGTCGTTTTGCCATGATAGGTCTGTGAGTTTAGGATGCTAAATTTTGTACAACCCAGTAGTTGACAACTTACGTCCAAACTTACCCCGACCTTGTAACCATTGAGTAGATGCTTAGCTGCTATAACGTAGATTGGGAAACACCATTATTAATTCCACCATACGAACGCATGGTCGACTACTTAACTACTACCAACTAATCAATGAAATGGTCTGGGATGACTAGCTTTGATTGGGTCATCGGAGTGCATACATTTGTGGGGAATGCCACCCAGTCACCAGAGATTGTACAAGTTCAAAAGTTGAGTAGCTTCCATGTGTGACTGTGAGGCAATATGGGCTCTGTCAGGATCGACTAGGTTGTGGGAACCCTCCTGCAGCAGACCAGCAGATGTAGGTGTGTAGGTTGGACTAGGTCTATCTTTTCGGAGAGGGCGACTACTTCCCAAAAGTCATGTCTTGATCTACCTTGCTACTCCACATCTGAAGTTTAGTGGCAGAAGGGTGTGATCAGGAATCATGGGTAAAGTACACAAAACTCTCGAGAGTGTAAAAACTGATCATGATTAGATGTGTCCCCTGTTACGGACAACTTTGAGAGACTCATCCGAGAATTATCAGATTGATCTCATTCACCTCTTCCACCTAAAATAAATGGGTTGAACCAATGGGGAGTATCGGAGCTGATCTCGGAGGTTTGGGTGTACCAGGGTCCGTGGAGAGGCTTGGGATGACTCGGGGTGCACCGGGGAGTCCACGTGCTCAAACTGCATCGGGGTTATGACCGGGGTTCACCGGAGTGCCTCTAGACTACGACCAAAATGTACTGGAAGTGTCATATCGCTATTAGAATAGATCACCTTATCAAATGTAGGACAAAACTATTTTTATGCAAAGAGCCTTGAACCCCACCAGCCAAAAGAGCATGTAGGTGAACAGGTATTCCATTAATTGTGGACTTGCCAATACATTCAATGTATTGACCCTAGTGGCTGCAACGTATCATGTTGCATGTTTTCCATATCGAAGAGAAGGTACGAAGTAGGCTTACGCCGTTATACTCAACTCTTGCCTGTGAGTGGATGGACGCCACAAGACTAGAATATTTTCTCTGTTGCATGATTGTATCATAAGCTAGCCCATGAGCTAAGCAGGTGTGTATTGTAAGCATTGAATCTTCGATGTAAATACTGTGACGTGTGATGTATTTTTGATATTTCATCGTTGTGACGCCCCCACCTTGATCGTATGCTAATCATACATGCAAATGCGCACGAACAAGATCAAAGACTCACGAGAACATATCACAACACAACTCTAGACAGAAATTAAAGTCATACAAGCTTTATATTACAATCCAGAGGGCTCGAATACATAAGCTTGAATACAAACGAGTCAGTGGAAGCAACAATATCTAAGTATAGACATAAGTAAACAAGTTTGCCTTAAGAAGGCTAGCACAAACATCAACATGGATTGAAAAGGCAAGGCCTCCTGCCTAGGAGCCTCCTATGTGTTAATGGTTGGGGGCAGCCTCCACGTAGTAGTAGGCTCCGTCAGAGTAGTAGTAGCCGTCGACAGGACCAGCTCGCTCCTGGGTTCCGTCATCTGATCGCATCAATCGTATCAAGGGGAAAAGGAGAGCAAAGCAACCGTGAGTACTCATCCAAAGTACTCACAAGACTTACATCAGATCTATGCTAAATATGCATCAATATCAAAGGAATGGGGCTATCTCTTTGGACTGAACTGTAGAAATGCCAGAATAGAAGGGAAGGCCTAGTCCTATCAAAGACAAGCATCTTCGGTGTCTTGCAGCATTAGAAGAGTGTAGATTAGCATATTATAAGTATGTTGTAGTAACGCCCAAAGATCCTTCCTCGACTCCCTGCGAGAAAGTAATCCCGGTGCCATCATTTCCATTTCAATGTCACAAGTATCCAGTTCTAGTTGTATAGATCAGGATACAACTCTGAGCGTCCGTTAACATGGATACGGCTATTCGAATAGATATACTTCCCTACAGGGGTGCACAAACTTACCCAACACGCTCGATTAACTCCGGCCAGACACACTTTCCAGGTCATGCCCGGCCTCGGCTGATATACACGCCGTAGTCCTACTTAGGCTCAACAAAGAGGTCAACACATCGGTCTAAATCCTAAGTGCTCAGGGGTCATGGGCTCATCACCCTAAGCACTCCTGCATGTTACGAGGACGGCCGGTGTCAATTCTGGCTCCTCTTTAAACAAAGCAGGTGCTTATACGGGACACCCGGGCACGTGCCGCTCACTGTGACATCTCAAGAGCTTTCGGGAGAATGTACGACACAGAGTGCCCATACTGATTCCTGCATGGTGGTCAGTGCGAAAAAGGCCAGCGGCCTACTCAGATGACATATCCTAACCTGTTAGTGTCTTGGTAGCGCGCGGTGACGATCAATGATCCAGGATCTATGGTACCGTCGCCCCGTCTCCCGAACTTATGGCAAGGGCTAAGAATGCCCAGTTGTGCTGCATAATTATCTCGCGGGCACCTTCCTGGTCAACCCGACTACACATCACTCGTGGGTACCCCTCGGGGCCGACCCATCTTTCACATTACCCTCACGGGTACCCCTCAGGGCCGACCTGTCTTTCACATGGTTCTGGGATAAAGTCAAAGTAACCGTGTGTCCATAACATCAAGAGGGAATCGAAGGAATCACCCCCGATGGATTCCAGTTGATGTAACTGTCAAGGTGACCTGGGAGGAATCACCGTCGAGGGTTCACACTTGAGGTGTTGCACGTCAAAGTCATTACCGGGAGTGGGGAAGGAGGAATCACCCTAGATATCCATGATCGAGTAGCTACACTACAGAGTTAACATCAGGAGTGCGTTACAAGGTATCACCCTCGGCACTCGATAGTAGCTCTGCAGAGTCATACAACTAAGGGGGTGAGGTGATGTGTCGAGCTCAGGACGTCGATCATGTTGATCGAGTCATCGATACTGAAGCGGGGGTAACAGGGACAAGGTGAAAGGTCATTGGTGGATCAATAACCAACCTATACTAAGCATATAGGATAAACAGGTAAAGTATAATAGAAATTTACAAAAGCAGGCTATGCATCAGAATAGGAACTATCAACAACAATAGCAAAATCTAATGCAAGCATGAGAGAGAAGGAATTGGCGATATAGGAATGATCAAGGGGTTTTGCTTGCCTGGATACTAAGCTACAAGTGGTTGGACGTCAGAGGCGTAGTTGTACCCGGTAGCAGCGTCGGTCTCGGGGTCTACCGGAGAGAAGAGGGGGAGAAACAATAAATATAAAGCAAACAAATGCATCACGATGCATGGCATCGCAATATGCAGTGCTAGGGGTGACCTAACGCAGTGCTACAGGAAACAGACGAAGCGGGAAAATATCCGTAGATATTTCCTGGGTCTTTGGCATTTACCGGACAGACGATCCAGAGGGGAAAGTTCCATGTTCATTATGCTAGAGGCATGTGACAGATGAACGGGTCGCGCATTCGGATTCATTATATATTTCTGAGTAACTTTCATATATAAATTATTTTCATCTGACTTATAAATTATTTTATATGATTTTTATAATCTTTAAATATTCTGTGAAATTCTATAATTATATTAAATCAAAAAAAAATAGGCAGAAAGGGGCTGGCTGCACCTGGTGCAGTGCACCCAGAGGTGCACCAGTGGCCGACAGGTGGGGCCAGTCAACTACTGACGCAGCAGTTGACACGTCAACCTTTGACTCGTCAGCGGGTCCAGTAGGACTCGCATGTCAGTGACACTGGGCCAGTTAACATTTTTTTATTAAAACTTAACCAATTTAGTTAGTGGCCTGGGGCCCGCTGCCAGTGGGGTTAGCTGGGGTTAGTTTAGTGGCTAATGACGCCAGAGGTGGCCTGATAACCCACAAGTATAGGGGATCACAACAGTTTTCGAGCATAGAGTATTCAACCCAAATTTATAGATTCGACACAAGGGGAGCCAAACAATATTTGCGAGTATTAGCAGTTGAGTTGTCAATTCAACCACACCTGAAGATTAAATATCTGCAGGAGAGTGATCAGTAGCACAGTAATATGATAGTTTTGATAGCAGTGGTAACAGTAGTAGTAACGGTAACAGTGATAGCAATGATTTTGTAGCAGTTGGAACAGTAGCAGTAGCAATAGTAACTTAGCAAGAACAATATGTGGAAAACTCGTAGGCACTATATTGGTGAACTCGCGGGATAATATTCATCATGTAACAGTCATAACCTAGGGCAACACAGAACTAACTCCACTTCATAAATGTAATGTAGGCATGTATTCTGTAAATAGTCATACGTGCTTATGGAAAAGAACTAGCATGACATCTTTTGTCCTACCCTCCTATGGCAGCGGGGTCCATAAGGAAACTAAGGGATATTAAGGCCTCCTTTTAATAGAGAACCAGAACAAAGCATTAACACATAGTGAATACATGAACTCCTAAAACTACGGTCATCACCGGAAAGTATCCTGACTATTGTCACTCCGGGGTTTACGGATCATAACACATAGCAAGTGCATATGACTAGCAAGATCGGATCAAGAACATAGATATAATGGTGATAACATAAACGGTTCAAATCTGAAATCATGGCACTCGGGCCCTAGTGACAAGCATTAAGCATGGCAAAGTCATAGCAACATCAATCTCAGAACATAGTGGATACTAGGGATCAAACCCTAACAAAACTAACTCGATTACATGATGAATCACATCCAACTCCTCACCGACCAGCAAGCCTACGAAGGAATTACTCACTCCCGGTGGGGAGCATCATGGAATTGGCGATGAAGAAGGGTTGACGATGACGAAGACCGAAGATTCCCCTCCCCGGAGCCCCAAACGGGCTCCAGATCTGGCCTCCCGATGAAGAACGGGAGGTGGCGACGGCTCCATATCGTAAAATGCGATGCAACTTTCTGTCCTATTTTTTTCTCTAAAAATAGGAATTTATAGTGCCGGAATTAGGGTTAGTGGGGCCACGAGGTGGGCACAACCCACCAGGGCGCGCCTGGAAGGGGTGGAGCGCCCTGGTGTATCGTGCCCAACCAGGGCACCCCCTCCGGTGGTTCTTGGCTCCAGTAATTTTTATTTCTTGTAAAATAAATCTCCAAAAAGTTTCATCCAGTTCCGAGAACTTTTATTTCTGCACAAAAACAACACCATGGTAGTTCTGCTGAAAACAGTGTCAGTCCGGGTTAGTTTCATTCAGATCATGCAAATTAGAGTCCAAAACAAGAGCAAAAGCGTTCGGAAAAGTCGATACGATGGAGATGTATCAATTCCCCCAAGCTTAACCCATTGCTTATCCTCAAGCAATTCAGTTGACAAACTGAAAGTGATAAAGAAAAACTTTTACGAACTCTTTTGTTCTTGTTTACATATATATGCTTAAGTAGCACCCAAGTTTTCAACAAAGATTATGACTAACCATGTCAGCAATAACTCTTAAAAATTATATTAATTCATATCAATGACATAAGCAACTAGCGAGCAATAATAAAATATCTCAAGCGCCAACACTTTGTCAAAACGGTCATGATGTAATATGACAACAGTGGTATCTCGCTAGCCCTTTCTGAGACCGCAAAACATAAATGCAGAGCACCTCCAAAGTTCAAGCAGCGACTAAACATTGTAATTCATGGTAGAAAAGATCCAGTCATGCTGCACTCAACATTAACTATACACAATGCATGAGGATGACAATAGTGCTCTCAGGTCTGGCGCTTATTTGAGAAGGTGATGACTCAACATAAAAGTAAATAGATAGTCCCTTCGCAGAGGGAAGCACGGATTTGCAGAGGTGCCAGAGCTCAAAGCTTAAATCAGAGATAAATATATTTTTGGGAGGTACACCCTTCCTGTCAACGTTACGACCAAGAGTTTTCAATATCTTCCATGCTAAACACATTAGCGGTGGTTCCCAAGCGGTAAAAGTAAAGGTTTACTCCCCCTCCACCAATAAACACACTCCACGGCTAGCCTAATCCACGGGTACCGTCCATTCCAACAACATTCCTGGGGGAGTTTTGTTTAATTATTTGCAATTTTTGATTTCGGGACTGGGAATCCCTATTACCGCCCCTCTCATGTAAGGACGAGTGAATAAACACTCATCATGAGAATAACCCGCTTAACATGGAAGATACTGACCGCCCCCTGTCGCTCCATGAGCGGTCCAGGCACACAAAACAGATGTCCATTTGAATTTTAGAGGTGGCACATGCAAATTTACTCGGAACGGCAGGGTAATACCGCATATAGGTAGATATAGTGGACTCATCTGGAATAACTTTGGTTTAAGGATTTTGATGCACAAGTAGTATTCCCGCTTAGTACATGTGAAGGCTAGCAAATAGGTTGAGAAGTGGGCAGCTAGAGAGCGAAAACGGTCATGAACATGCATTATGAATAATAAACATTGAATACTAGCATGAGTAGGATATGGACACCATGAACATAAATATCGTAGAGGCTATGTTGGTTTTGATTCAACTACATGCGTGAACATGTGCCAAGTCAATCCACTTGAAACATTCAGAGGAGGATACCATATCATCATACTACATCACAACCATTTTAATGCATGTTGACAATCAAGATAAATCATTATCCACTCCTAGCTACTTAAGCATGGCATGAGCAACTATAATCTCTAATTGTCATTGCAAACATGTTTGATCATAATATGCTAAATCATGCATACTAGGTTAAACATATTTACAAAAAGAAAAACAAGTTGAGTTCATACCCACTTCTCTCTGCCACAGTCACTTCATCAAATATCGTCATTATTGCCTTTCACTTGCACGATCGAATGATATGAAAATAATAATAGTGCAAGAGTGTCGTGGACTAAGCTGGAATCTGCAAACATTTTATTCAAGAGGAGAAGACAAAGTAATATGGGCTCTTTGTTATATTAACAATAATGCATATGAGAGCCACTCAACATTTTCATTGTGGTCTTCTCCTGGGTACGACTCAAATAAAAGGAAAAGAAATTCAGAGAAACACACTGAAATATTTTTAGAGTTTTTGGCTTTTCTTAAAGAAAGCAAAATAAAGAGGGGAAAACAAAAACGAGAAAAACTATTTACACGGGAGAGCTCCCAACAAGTGAAAGAAGAAACGAGAAATCTTTTTTGGGTTTTCTTTTGCTACTACAATTAAATTAAACTAGAAAGAAAAACCAAAAAGAAGCGACAAATATTTTTGGATTTTCTCAAAGTTTTTCAAACATGCAAGAAGGAAGCAAGAAAATAAATCTAGCATGGATAATACAATGAAAAAGTGTAGACACCGACAACTGGAATGAAATGTGTAAATATGAATATAATGTCGGTGGATATATGTAATCCCCCAAGCTTAGGCTTTTGGCCTTGCTTGGTAATCACCATCCGCGGCCTGGATAATAGTCTGAGTGATAGCCCACCGAGATTCTTGGCGCAGCTTCCTCAGCCCACCTGGCAGCTTCAACCTCCGCATTGTACGCACGGGCCTCGCTCTCAAGAACATAGTATCTTCCCCTACTGTGATAATCAAAGAGAGCAGGAGCAGGCAAAGTAACAGGTACAATGGGATCTTTATTAAACCTCAAGTTGTAAGTATAATTAGTGGCTGAGCCCTTAAGGAACCTATGACATTTCATGGCCTCAAAAGTCTAAATACTGAGTAGGTAAAATGGGATCGTTAGGCCAAGGTGATACATTTAGCTTCTTAGCTACACGGGAGGCATACATTCCTCCATAAAAATGACCACTAGGAGCGTTGTGCTGCAATCTCCATGCAACAATTGCTCCAAGATTATAACATTTATCTCTTGTTATAGCAGTGTGTATAAGACTCAAATCAGGGGCACACAGTGTGCTACAATCTTCCTTGCCTACGATGCATTTGCCATTAAAGAGTGCAAAGTAGTGTATTGATGGGAAATGGATGCTTTTTATTCTACCTTGTGTCACTCCTCTATCTTCATCGTAGCAAAGATTAATCAAAAATGACTCATACTCAGATGTTGGTGGTTCGTCTAGCAACCCCAATATGGAATTTTTCACGCTTCGCAGAACATCTCTAAAGGCATGGTAAAGGGAAGGTCATAAAGGTTGAATGAAACTCTAGACTCATGAGGAAAATATTTGAATTTCTTGGTGAATGTTTTTGTGAGTTCGAGATCTTGAATGCACTTATCTGCGATGAAGGGAGCAAGTTCTGCATTGTGGATAAATTGCTCGAATTCCTCCTTGATACCCGCACTTTCCATGAATTCGTTACATGGCCATAAACATGATTTGGTAGCGGCATCTCGTATTGAGCTTTCACTTGGCTCAACCTAAGATTGTTGGACCGAGCTTCCACTTGATGAGGCCCCCGAGGACCTCCTCCTCGAAGAACTCCTAAAGAATTGCATTTTTATTTGCGAACAAATTTCTGAAATATTTTTGGGACACAAATTTTTTGTCAATAAAACTTCGTAAGATTGATACCACCTACTCCTAAGGATGCATAGAGGCCATATTAAGCATTCAAACTACTTAGAACTCTAAGAATTCAACATGCAAACCCATCTACAACAACACCAAGAGTAGCTAATTATTCTAAAAATAACCCACTAAATCAAAAACTAATTGGAGCAATGGAGGAGTTACATACCAAGTAGCAATCCCCCAAAACAGTTTCGGAAAAGGAGCTTCGAGCAAAGAGATCAAAATCTGCGGGTTTGAGAGCAAGAACACGGGAGTGAGAGCTATGGTGATTTTTCTGGAGGTAGGAGATGACATGGGCTAAAGAAGTAAGTAAGGGGACCCACGTGGGGACCACAACCCACTAGGGCGTGCCTGGGGCTGCTGGCGCGCCCTGGTGTCTTGTGGGCACCACGTACACCCCCCTCTGATGTTATTTGCACCAGAAATTCAGAAATATTCAGAAAAAAATCGTATCAAATTTTCAGAACATTCTGAGAACTTTTATTTTGGGTCATTTTTTTAGTGCACGAAGAAAACAGAAAATAGGATAAACATGGCATTTTATTTAAGAAGAAAAATAGAAAACACAAGGTGGGAGCAGAAGGTTCTGCCTACTAGATTCATCAACTTCATACCTCTCAAAAATGATCCATTAATAAGGTTAATCAAGTCTTATTAACAACCACTTCCAATTAGCATGAAACCGAAGAACTTTCGTAAAATACTAAGTTACCTCAATGGGGATATGCATATCCCCAACAATAAGTATGCCATATTTCTTTTTGGCAGTAGGTAGAGGTAGTTGAAAACGTCCAATAGTGATTGTCGGAGATTCTTCAATAACATTTATACCATTCACTAGGAATTGTTTCTTAGGAAAGTGCACCGTATGCTCATTACCATTGATATGAAAAGTGACTTTGCTTTTATTGCAATCAATAACAGCCCCTGCAGTATTCAAAAAGGGTCTACCAAGGATAATCGACATGTTGTCGTCCTCATGCATCTCAAGAATAACAAAGACTGTTAAGATATTAACATTTGCAACAACAACAGGCACATCCTCACAAATACCGATAGGTATGGCAGTTGATTTGTCAGCCATTTGCAATGCTATTTCGGTAGGTGTGAGTTAATTCAAAACAAGTCTTTTATATAAAGAGGAAGGCATAACACTAACACCAGCTCCTAAATCACACAAGGCAGTTTTGACATAATTTCTTTTAATGGAGAAAGGTATAGTTGGTATTCCAGGATCTCCAAATTTTTTAGGTACTCCATCCTTAAAAGAATAATTAGCAAGCATGGTGGATATTTCAGCTTCAGGTATCTTTCTTTTATTAGTGATGATGTCTTTCATGTATTTTGCATAAGGGGCCATCTTTAAGATATCAGTTAAGCGGGTGAGCAGAAAGACTAGCCTAATCATTTCAACAAAGCGTTCAAATTCTTCATCATCCTTTTTCTTAGATGGTTTAGGTGGAAAGGGCATGGGTTTCTGAACCCATGGCTCTCTTTCTTTACCATGTTTTTGTTGGAAATATGCCCTAGAGGCAATAATAAATTGGTTATTATTATATTTCCTTGTTCGTGATAATCGTTTATTATCCATGCTATAATTGTATTGATTGGAAACTCAAATACATGTGTGGGTACATAGACAACACTGTGTCCCTAGTATGCCTCTAGTTAACTAGTTCGTTGATCAAAGATGGTCAAGGTTTCCTGGCCATAGACATGAGATGTCATTTGATAACGGGATCACATCATTAGGAGAATGATGTGATGGACAAGACCTAAACTATAAACATAGCATATGATCGTGTCAGTTTATTGCTATAGTTTTCTGCATGTCAAGTATCTGTTCCTATGACCATGAGATCATGCAACTCACTGACACAGGAGGAATACCTTGTGTGTATCAAACGTCACAACGTAACTGGGTGACTATAAAGATGCTCTACAGGTATCTCCGAGGGTGTCTGTTGAGTGGGCATGGATCAAGACTGGGATTTGTTACTCCGTGTGACGGAGAGGTATCTTAGGGCCCACTCGGTAAAACAACATCACAATAAGCCTTGCAAGCAATGTGACTAAGTGTTAGCCACGGGATCTTGTATTACAGAATGAGTAAAGAGACTTGCCAGTAACGAGATTAAACTAGGTATAGAGATACCGACGATCGAATCTCGGGCAAGTAACATGCCGAAGAACAAAGGGAACAGCGTACGGGATTAACTGAATCCTTGACATAGAGGTTCAACCGATAAAGATCTTCGTAGAATATGTAGGAACCAATATGTAGAATATGTAGGGTTTGAGGCTGCCTCCTCCCCTCCCTCCCTCCTATATATACTAGAGGATTTAGAGGGAAGAGCTAAGCCTAATTGCCACGTGCTCCCTCTACTTCATCTAGATCGGTTTCTCCTCTAGTCTAGTTTCAGCGGTGCTTAGGCGAAGCCCTGCCGGAATTGTTCCACCACCATCGCCGTCGTGCCGTCGCGCCGCCGGAGAACTCTTCTACCTCTCCGCTTGCTCTTGCTGGATCAAGAAGGCGGAGATCGTCATCGAGCTGTACGTGTGCTGAACGCGGAGGTGCCGTCCGTTCGGCGCTAGATCGGAAGGACCGTGATCAGGATCGCGAGACGATTCGTGATTTGATCGCGGGACGGATCGTGATCGGATCGCGGGACGGATCAAGATTGGATCGCGAGACGGATCGTGATGGGATCGCAGAACGGATCGAGATTGGTCGCGAGATGGATCGTGATGGGATCGCGGGACGCTCGGCGATTTGGATCGCGAAGACGTTCGACTACATCAACCGCGTTTCTTAACGCTTCCCGCTTAGCGATCTACAAGGGTATGTAGATCCACTCTCCCTCTCGTAGATGCTCATCACCATGGATAGATCTTGCGTGTGCGTAGGAAATTTTTTGTTTCCCATGCAACGTTCCCCAACAGTGGCATCATGAGCTAGGTCTATGTGTAGATGAGATCTCGAGTAGAACACAAAGGAGTTTGTGGGCGTTGATATTCAGATTGCTTCCTCCCTTGGTATTTTCTTGATTTGGCGGTATTGTGGGATGAAGCGGCCCGGACCAACATTACTCGTACGCTTACGAGAGACCGGTTCCATCAACTGACATGTAACTTCGTTGCATAAAGATGGCTGGCGGGTGTCTGTTTCTCCCACTTTAGTCGGATCGGATTTGACAAAGGCGGTCCTTGAGAAGGTTGAATAGCAATTTTTGTATCACCGTTGTGGTTTTTGCGTAGGTAAGAATTGTTCTTGCTAGATACCCGTAGCAGCCACGTAAAACTTGCAACAACAATTAGAGGACGTCTAACTTGTTTTTGTAGGGTATGTTGTGATGTGATATGGCCAATTACATGATGAGATATATGTGATGTATGAGATGATCATGTATTGTATAGAATATCACGACTTGCATGTCGATGAGTACGGCAACCGGCAGGAGCCATAGGGTTGTCTTTAATTATTTTTACCGTTTTTGCTTTACTTTATCGCTATGAGTTAGCAATAGTCGTGGAAGCAACAGTCGGCGCGACAACCTCATGGCGACACATTGATGGAGATCAAGATGATGGAGATCATGGTGTCATGCCGGTGATGATGGAGATCATGCCAGTGCTTTGAAGATGGAGATCAAAAGCGCAAGTTCATGGCCATATCATGTCACTTACGATTTGCATGTGATGTTAATCCTTTTATGCATCTTATTTTTCTTAGGACGACGGTAGCATTATAAGGTGATCCCTCACTAAAATTTCAAGATAAAATTGTGTTCTCCCCGAGTGTGCACCGTTGCGAAAGTTCGTCGTTTTGAGACACCACGTGATGATCGGGTGTGATAGACTCTACGTTCACATACAACGGGTGCAAGCCAGTGTTGCACGTGTGGAACACTCGGGTTAAACTTGACGAGCCTAGCATGTACAGACATGGCCTCGGAACACAAGAGACCGAAAGGTCGAACATGAGTCATATAGTAGATATGATCAACATGAAGATGTTCACCATTGAAACCACCTCAACTCACGTGATGATCGGACTTGAGTTGGTGGATTTGGATCATGTGTCACTCGAATAACTGGAGGGATGTCAATTTGAGTGGGAGTTTTTAAGTAATATGATTAACTAAACTCATTATCATGAACATAGTCAAAATGTCTTTGCAAATTATGTTGTAGATTACTAGCTCGCGCTGTAGCTCCCTTGAATTTTTATATGTTCCTAGATAAATAGAGTTGAAAGATGATGGTAGCAATAATGCGGACTGGGTCCGTGATCTGAGGATTGTCCTCATTGCTGCACAGAAGGCTTATGTCCTTAATGCACCGCTCGGTGCGCCACCCCCTCAAGCGTCGTCTGTAGATGTTGTGAACATCTGACAGGCACGTTCTGATGACTACTTGATAGTTCAGTGCGTCATGCATTACAGGCTCCAAAACGTTTTGAACGTCACGGAACATATGAGATGTTCTAAGAGCTGAAATTGGGATCTCAGGCTCGTGCCCGTGTTGAGAGGTATGAGACCTCCAACAAGATTCTTTGCCTGCAAGATGAAGGAGAATAGCTCAATCGGTGAGCATGTGCTCAGATTGTCTGGGTGCTACAATCGCTTGAATCGAGTGGGAGTTGATCTTCCAGATAAGATAGTGATTGATATAGTTCTCCAAGTCACTGTCACTAAGCTAATAGAGCCTCGTGATGAACTATAAAATGCCAGGGATAGAAATAATGATCCCTGAGCTATTCGCGATGTTTGACACCGCGAAGGTAGAAATCAAGAAGGAGCATCAAGTGTTGATGGTTAGTGAAACCACTAGTTTCGAGAAGGGCAAGGGCTAGGAGGGAAACTTCATGGATGGCAAGTCAGTTGCTGCTCCAGTGAAGAAACCCAAGGTTGAACCCAAACCCGAGACTAAGTGCTTCTATTATGAGGAGAACGGTCGCTGAAGCGGAACAACCCTAGATACTTGGTAGATAAGAAGGCTCGCAACGTCGATAGAAGTATATTTGATATACGTGTTATTGATGTGTACCTTGCTAGTACTCCTACTAGCACCTGGGTATTGGATACCGGTTCGGTTGCTAAATGTTAGTAACTCGAAATAAAAGCCTCAGTCAAAAAGACAATTGCCCCGTTAATTTATGAAAAAACAGGCGAAAATGGCACAACACAAGCACAAAACATGGCACTTAGCAAAGACCCACACACCACACAAGAGAGGAACTTCGTCGATGTTGTCAGCAAACTATCGTCGTCATCACTTCTCCCTAACCAATCGGTCAAACATGTCAAGCCTTATAGCAGAAAGAGGCACACCTTGCACAGACAAAACCCGACATGGCCGCTAGAGATTGCCGAATGATAACCCACAAGTGTAGGGGGTCGTTTGTAGCCTTTTTCGATAAGTAAGAGTGTCGAACCCAATGAGGAGCTAAAGGTAGAACAGATATTCCCTCAAGTTCTATCGACCATCAATACAACTCTACGCACGCTAATGCTTGCTTTACCTAGAACAAGTATGAAACTACTTTGCGGGAATAAAACTAGAAGTACTTTGCAAGATAATAAAGAACGTGGAAATAAAAGTTAGGTGATGTTTTAATAAAAGAACAATAAAAGTAAATAACTTAGTAGAAAGCTTTTTGTGTAACGCAAGAGAAAGATTGTCCCTAGGCAATTGAATATAATATTATAGATACTTGTTATATGCAATGAGGGAGAGGCATACGCTAACACACTTTCCGTACTTGGATCATATGCACTTATGATTGGAACTCTGGCAAGCATCCGCAACTACCAAAGTTCATGAAGGTAAAACCCAACCATAGCATTAAGTATCAAGTCCCCTTTACTCCCATACGCAACAACCCACCTACTCGGGTTTGTGCTTCTGTCCCTCACGCAACCCACCATAGGCAAATCATGAGGATATTGCAACACCCTATAGCGGGGATCCCTCATGTTTACGCGACACAGAGGGCACCATAGGACAGCACCATATCAACATACAACTCACATCCATAACATCATACCACAATTAACCCATAGGACAAAAGAGATCTACTCAAACATCATAGGATAGCCAAATATCATTGGGAAATAATATATGGAGTTGAGCACCATGTTTAAGTAGAGATTATAGCGGGGAAGAGAGGTGTTACACCGCTGCATAGAGGGGGGGAGAGTTGGTGTTGACGGCGGCGAAGTTGTTGGTGTAGATCGCCGTCACGATGGTTGCCCCGGCGGCGTTCCGGCGCCACCGGAAGAGAGGGGGAGAGAGACCCCCTCCTTCCTCTTCTTACTTGGCCTCCCCCTAGATGGGAGGAGAGTTCCCCCTCTGGTCCATGGCCGCCATGGCGGCGGAGGGGTAGGAGCCCCTCCTAGATTGGATCCCCCTCTCTGTTCTCTTGTGTTTCGCGTTCCTGTTTTCTGGTCGAAAACCGTTTCTTATATTCCCGGAGATCCGTAACTCCGATTGCGCTGAGATTTTAACATGTTTTTTTAAAAAAAATAGCTTCCTTACGCCCGAAGGAGAGCTCCAATCGACTTACGAGGTGACCACAACACACCACGGCGCGCCTGGGCCCTAGGGCGCACCCTGGTGTCTTGTGGGGGCTGTGGGCCTCCTTTTGCGTTGATTCCACTTCTCAAAATTCACAAATATTCCAAAAAATTCTCCGTAAATTTTTATCGCATTTGGACTTAGTTTGATATGGAATTTCTGCGAAACAAAAAACACACAGAAAACAGGAACTGACACTGGGCATTGGATCAATAGGTTAGTCCAATAAATCATATAAATTGTTGCCAAAAGTATGTGAAAGTTGTATAATATTGACATGAAACAATCAAAAATTATAGATACGACGGAGACGTATCACCGAACACCGAGCCTACCTCTCGCGTGGCATCATTTGCCGCTGTGTCGCCCCTTGGCATTACAACTCTGTCTTCACCACGAGCAATGGGACGTTGCGAAGATAAACCAAGAAATGAGCTAGACAAATTGATAATTAAGAACATGTCAAGGTCTAGCTTTGCTCGCCACCATCATTGTTGACACATGAGTCACAACACCACTAGGTATGTGGCAGCTGCCCCAACTCCATACCCACACCAGCAACCAGGCACCTACTGGTGATGTGTGCACCCATTCCCTGGCATCGATTGTATTCAAGGCGATTTCCCAAAGGAGAAGCATCACCGGAACGACGGTGTCATCTGACCCAACCGGCTCTTAGTCTTTCACCTTAAGAACCTGATCCGAGTGTGGAAGAAGTCAAATATATCAACATTGGTGTCCTCAAGGAGGAGAATGACGTACACAAGCGCCGTCATCAAAGCCCACACAGTGCCCCATCGCCGCACCCCCCTCCTGAACGGGAGCACGCAAGAGAAGAGGCCCCACCGGTGTTGTTCGACTGCAACGAGGGAAGGCAAAGGTGTGGGAGGGGCTGAAGACAACGACATCTAGGGGTTCGCTCGAGCCACCACCAGCAGCGACACGGTCGACTTGTTGGCATGCTAACTCCATGATTTTATCAATATCTGGTGTGTAGATAATGCTGAAGCTCTAGAAATGTGTGAGATTCACATGTTTTTCTTCGGTCTCTGACACTTACCGTATGGTGATGGGCCTTTTCATTTTTAAGTTATACTAGATAATTGTATGTGCATTGTAACAAGATATAAATATTCTAGTACATTCACCGGTGATTTATCTATCCATAATAATAAAATTGTGTAAATAAATGTTTATAAAGTCTTGTTTGAGATTCACCTACCTAAATAAAAATCACTTATTTAGTAGGAATTTATTGGCTTACCTAAGAAACCATAATTTTATTTGGCAAGTAATAAAAGGTGGGATAGTTAAGACGGTTTTCAAGTAAACATGTGAAGAAAAAAACGAGATAGGAGGGGAAAATCAAAACGAAGAGAGGGATGAGGGAACATACTTATATTAGGTGCAGCACTTTGCCTGGTAGGAAAAGGAACACTACTTTCTTAAGTATACTAGTTAACTGCCCGTGTGTTGGGATGTGGTTATGCACATTCCAGTGATTCAACATTAACCGTGTATAATATCTATAACGTGTCCGTGATAGTGGCAGGCCCAGCACCGGCGATAACATGATGAAGAGGTGAGCTCGTATGGTGGTGGAGCTATTCGTCAAGTGTCACTGAGGAAGCTGGGATAGGGTAGGGAGGCAAGGAGCAGGGCGACAGCCTCGTTCAGAGTAGTGGATGACGGCGGTGCAAGGTGGGGCACACCACTGTTTCCGCTCACTTGCCTTAGGGGGGGGGTTCAGGTGATACTACACCTTACATGCTCCCATGATACGAGCTTTTGGGGACCCTTTGATCAGAGATCCAATGATGGCTGGCTGGGCTTCCCAAAATTTGCAGAAAGACCACCTAAAAATCTGAAAATTGCGCACAGATACAACATCTTGTCAGGTGGACGTTGGATCTTAGATCCAACGGCTCGTGAAGACTCGTATCACCGTAGCACCTAATGCCTGGTAGCACCTGATATGTACTCGCCTATGGGGTGTCACTAAGGGGAGGCATGGTAAGCGGCCCCGAAGACAATCGGCGGGTGTTTGCTACCGCCACACCCACAAGCTGAGCCACCGCGAGCAGCTGCGCCAATGTGACCGCCAGATCTAGCTGAGATGAAGCAGTGGACCAACACAGGAAGACATGAGGAATATGGACGCGTCGCCGTCATGTCCGTTCCATCTCCCATCATTGCAAGGAGAGTGGATAGGGGCTAGTCGATGCATGTTGGGCAAAGGAGGAGCAACGACAATTGAGAGAGAGAGAGAGAGGTGGGGAGGAGGTGTACTCAGATGGGGCGTGTGTCCAGTGCGAGCAGGCTCGTCGACGAGGGCTGCCAAGGTGGGCGACCGCACAAGGCCCACAAAATCATGGGCCCCATCGAAGAGAAAATCGAAGAAAGTCGCTTTAGTTCTGGCCCGCATGTCAGTCTGTGTTAACCGCAGGAGTCAATATGATCCCGTGCAATCTCTGCGCACGCCAACTACATCCTTGATCCCTAGGGCCGCGTATCTTCCCCCACACACTCGCGCCACCTCTCGCCTTCTCCAGTGCGACGAACCAACGAGTCAAGGGTTGCTGGTCCGCATCAATTCACTGGCGGCCGCTCTCCCCAGTACAACCCTCCTGCTAGTTGCTTCATGCTAGCGTCACGACACCACGTTCATAGTTGTGCTCCCCACTACACCTTTGCTTGATCTAGACCCCTTCCTAACCAAGTTTGGTAACAAAGCGGACACTTGGAAGGGTGGTTTAATGGACAAAAGCGGCCGAGTGGTGCTGCTCAAATTAGGTCTCACCTCTCTGGAAATTTACATGATGAATGTTCACAAGCTCCCAAGATGGGTTTTGAAACGAATGATTTAGATATGTCAGTCTTGGCTTTGGAGAGGGGAGAGCACTACCAATGGTGCGAGCTGTAGAGTTGCATGGAGCCTTGTATGCCGCCCAAAATACCTGGGTGGGCTGGGCGTGCTTGACCTCGCCAAGTTTGGCATAGCTCTACGACTCCGTTGGCTATGGATGGCGTGGCAGAGGCCGCAGAGACCCTGGGTTCACTCACCGCTTCCGTGCACAAATGAGGAACGGTTGTTATTCGCTATGGCAGCGGAAATCACAATCGGTGATGGTGCAACGACAAATTTTTGGAATGACCGTTGGTTGCAAGGAACTTGCCCAAAAATGGTCGCCCCATCATTATTCAAGATTTCCATCAGGAAAAATCGCTCCATTAGAGAGGCCTTGAAAGATGATACATGGCTCAACGATCTTGCTAGGGGTCTTTCAGAGGACATGGCTTCGGAACTCACCACACTTGCATCGATGCTAGAACGAGTGGAGCTGCAAGAAGGGCGACTAGATACCATTGCTTGGAGGTTCACTCAAGATCATGAATACAATATTCTACTGGCTTATAGATTGCAATTCGAGGGATCGATCACCATGGACGGCCATAAACTGATTTGGTCTGGTTGGGCTCCTGGTAGGTGTTGTTTCTTCATCTGGACGGTCATGCTAGGAAGGATTTTGACGGCGGATGCACTTCTGCGTCGTGGATGGGAAAATTAATACTTCTGCCAACTGTGTGTACGCAACCTAGAGACATCGTCACATCTGTTCATCGAATGCCCCTGGTCGAGGGCAATCTGGGACTCCTTCGCCTCTCTCGCAGACATGCCAGCGCTAAACCCTGCCAACTGGACATGCGACTACAAATTCGTAGATTGGATGGGTCGATGCTGTGAAGCCATGCCTGCAGCAAAGAAGAAAGGAATCATCTCCCTTATGCATCTGATCACTTGGGAAATCTGGCGGGAGCAGAACAGAAGAATCTTTCATAAGGAAGCCATGACAATGGGCTGCTTCACCACTCGTATAATGGATGAAATTAGGATGTGGAACATGGCAGGAGCCGGTATCCCTTTTTACCCAGGCTGAGGATGCATTCAAACATTGAACTGAAATTGAATTGAAACAAAACCATGTATCACCCATTGAACCCAAACTCAAGCATTTCCATTTCCATTTCATTCTGTAGAATAACAAGAAAATATCTTTTCATCCATGTCCGTTATAGGAGTGTGTACACATATGTGAGGCGCAGATGAAGAAAACTACTGATTTGGTATGCTTTTTTATCTTCATACTATTATTTGTATTTTCGTTATATTTTGTTTATTTCGTTCGATCGTCTAGCATTAGTTTTAGTTCTACATACACTATGCAACCAAGCAAAATTTGTATGCTTTTGCACGAGGTATTTCTTGGGTAGTTATGATGTATTTTTTGGATAGCTCTTTGATTATACAAAAACAATTAGGGCCACATTTTATATTTTGTCCCTGGGCCTCAAATTCCTAGAGACGCCCTGGGTGTGCTTAGGACGGGGTGAGGAGGAGGAAGTGCCCGGCCGCCAAGGAGGGGGTGGGGAAAAGGTGAGTGATGAGGAACAATAGACGAGAAAAAAGAAAAAGAAAATCACATGTCAGATCTGTTTGGCTACTTGTAGATACTTCCCCTCTAGTGTAGTATTTCTTTTCTTTTTCTTTACCTTACCTACTGTTTTTAGAATTCTCTAGTGATAAGCAGTTGTGATTAGAATGGTGAATCCTAAATAATGTTTTCTAGAGTGTCCAGCTATAAGTAGAAGTATGTGAAGGGTTCTCAAAGCCCTATAAATAGAGGTTCTCACCTCTAGTTTTTTATCAGACTATGTACCAATACCTATAATAGAACTTGTTGTTCCTATCTAACATCTTGGACTAGATCTTGTGCTCTATGAGTTTTGAATTGAACTCCTGCCGGCATATCAGCCGTACCTCCGCCTCTAGAGCGATATCTAGCGCAACACGTTGAAGTAGTTCCTTCAACACTTGTGTTGTACACATTATAGCAGCCGGGTGGAGTATCTCCTCCACAACCTTGTGCTGCTTCAGGTGGTACCAGAGCCTCATTGATCCATACAAGTTCTTGTTGTTCTCTTTGAGAGCAAGCTGCAGCAAGTAATGGAGCAATTGGAGAAGAGGATAGATGCTACAGAACAACAAATCAAAGAGCTGCATGAAGGTCTTAATTGGATATTTGACCAACTCGTTGAGATGATAAGAAAGGGTGTCCCCCTGCTGCAAATGAAGAAGATTTATCTAAAGAAGAAGAAGATGTTCAACGAAGAAGAAGGGGAGGTAATCTTGGAGCAAGACCACCACGACAACGTGTAGTTGAGCGTACTTCAAGGAGGCCTATTTATGTTGAAGCTTCTGATGGTGAAGAATATGATGATGCGCTTGAATAACCTAATCTCCATGCATATCGAAGAGTACCCAATCCTACATATGCAAGGGATACATACAAGGTGAAAGCTGAAATCCCAACTTTTCATGGAAATGTTGATATTGAAGGGTGCCTTGATTGGTTATATGAAGTGGAGAATTTCTTTGAGGTCATGGAGATTCCGGAAGATCCTAGAGTTCCTTTGGTCGCGTACAAGCTAAAAGGAGGATCAGGTGCATGGTGGCATCACGTTCAAGAAGAACGCATGCTGAGAAGAGAACCTCGTGTGAGAACTTGGCGGCAAATGAAAAGTCTTTGGAAAGGGAGATTTTACCCACTGATTAGACCATATCCTATTTATCCAATTCCAAAATTGTGCTCAAGGAAACATGATTGTTTCAGATCACATCGAGGAGTTTGTAAGGCTACAAGTGACGTGCAACCTTGCCGAAACTGAAGATCAACAAGTTGCAAGGTGCATTAATGGTCTCGATGATGCTATTCAAGATCAATTGATGATGCAACAAATCTGGTCCATTGATCAAGCACAAGCTCTAGCCTTGAAGGTCGATGAGTTTGTGAGGACGAGAAAGACAACTAAGGCTACATATCCTCCATATCCCCATACCGAAGGATCGTCTAGGAATTAGCCTAATAGAGCGAAAGCAGAGACCTCTCCACCGAAGGCAAAACGACCCATCCAGAAGCAAACTAGAGGCAAGAGTAAGTCCAACGAAGGCCCAAAATGCTATAAATGTGGTGAAGAGGTACACATATCCAATGGTTGCCCACTAAGGAAATTTGTTAACACAACTGTCCATGATGGTGAAGACAATAAGGAAGAATGAGAATATGAAGATATAGGGGGGCAAAAGGTTTGTCAAGAAGAAGGTGAAGAGGTGGTATCTGTGGTTCAGCATCTCTTATGTTCCACATCACAACCTGACGACACACAACGAAAGAAAATATTTGAGAGCAAATGCATGGTGAATGGCAAGGTATGCAAATTAGTGATTGATATTTGCAGTTGCGGGAATCTTATCTCTCAGAAGTTGGTGAACCATTTAAAGCTTGAGACTCATGATCATCCAAACCCCTGCACTATTGGGTGGATCAAGAAAGGAGTGAATATAAGGATCACCAAACAATGCAACATGTCACTTTCTTTGGGCAAGCATTACCGCTCAAATGTGTTGTGTGACGTAGTTGATATGGATGCCAGCCATGTCCTTCTTGGGGACCTTGGCAATTTGATGTGGATACCACACACAAGGTCAAGGAAAATTCTTACTCTTTCAATTGGAACAAGAGAAGGATCAATATTCTAACAAATAAAACTGCTTGTAATATCTCTAAGGAGGAGGGGGAAATGTGTGTGATGCACTTATTATAAAAGGAGAAGAGCACCCTGTTGGGGAACGTTGCATGGGAAACAAAAAATTTCCTATGCACACGCAAGATCTATCCATGCTGATGAGCATCTACGAGAGGGAGAGTGGATCTACGTACCCTTGTAGATCGCTAAGCGGAAGCGTTAAGAAACGCGGTTGATGTAGTCGAACGTCTTCGCGATCCAAATCATTGAGCGTCCCGCGATCCCATCACGATCCATCTCGCGATCCAATCACGATCCGTCCCGCGATCCCATCATGATCCTTCCCGCGATCAAATCACGAACCGTCTCGCGATCCTGATCACGGTCCTTCCGATCTAGCACCGAACGGACGGCACCTCCGCGTTCAGCACACGTACAGCTCGATGACGATCTCCGCCTTCTTGATCCAGCAAGAGGGAGCGGAGAGGTAGAAGAGTTCTCCGGCGGCGCGACGGCGCGGCGGCGATGGTGGTGGAACAATTCCGGCAGGGCTTCGCCTAAGCACCGCTTGAAACTAGACTAGAGGAGAAACCGATCTAGATGAAGTAGAGGGAGCACGTGGCAATTAGGGTTAGCTCTTCCCTCTAAATCCTCTAGTATATATAGGAGGGAGGGAGGGGAGGAGGCAGCCTCAAACCCTCAAGGTTTGGCCGAAATTGGAGGTGGAGGAGTCCTACTCCAATCCTATTAGGAGTAGGATTCCTCCTCTCCACTTGGAAACCCTTTCCACCTTTCCTCCTTTGGATTTTTTCCACCCAAAGCCACATGGGCCTTAGTGGGGGGGGTTAGGCCAGCCCACTAGGGGCTGGTTTGACTCCTCCCACAGCCCATGAGGTCCTTTGGGTCGAGACACCCCTCCCGATGGTCCCCGGTACCCCTCCCGGCACTCCTGGTACACTACCGAAATACCCGAAACTTTTCCGGTGACCAAAACAGGACTTCCTATATATCAATCTTTACCTCCGGACCATTCCGGAGCTCCTCGTGACGTCCAGGATCTCATCCGGGACTCCGAACAACCTTCGGTCACCACCATACATAACTCTACTATACCGAAACGTCACCGAACCTTAAGTGTGCAGACCCTGCGGGTTCGAGAACTATGTAGACATGACCAAGACACCTCTACGGTCAATAACCAATAGCGGGACCTGGATGCCCATATTGGTTCCTACATGTTCTACGAAGATCTTTATCGGTTGAACCTCTATGTCAAGGATTCAGTTAATCCCGTACGCTGTTCCCTTTGTTCTTCGGTATGTTACTTGCCCGAGATTCGATCGTCGGTATCTCTATACCTAGTTCAATCTCGTTACCGGCAAGTCTCTTTACTCGTTCTGTAATACAAGATCCCGTGGCTAACACTTAGTCACATTGCTTGCAAGGCTTATTGTGATGTTGTATTACCGAGTGGGCCCAGAGATACCTCTCCGTCACACGGAGTAACAAATCCCAGTCTTGATCCATGCCCACTCAACAGACACCCTCGGAGATACCTGTAGAGCATCTTTATAGTCACCCAGTTACGTTGTGACGTTTGATACACACAAGGTATTCCTCCGGTGTCAGTGAGTTGCATGATCTCATGGTCATAGGAACAGATACTTGACATGCAGAAAACTATAGCAATAAACTGACACGATCATATGCTATGTTTATAGTTTGGGTCTTGTCCATCACATCATTCTCCTAATGATGTGATCCCGTTATCAAATGACATCTCATGTCTATGGCCAGGAAACCTTGACCATCTTTGATCAACGAACTAGTTAACTAGAGGCATACTAGGGACACAGTGTTGTCTATGTACCCACACATGTATTTGAGTTTCCAATCAATACAATTATAGCATGGATAATAAACGATTATCACGAACAAGGAAATATAATAATAACCAATTTATTATTGCCTCTAGGGCATATTTCCAACAGTCTCCCACTTGCACTAGAGTCAATAATCTAGTTCACATCACCATGTGTATTACATTGTTATGAATCTTACACCCAATGAGTTATGGGGTTCGATCATGCTTTGCATGTGAGAGAGGTCTTTAGTCAACAGGTCTGCGACATTCAGATCCGTGTGTACTTTGCAAATCTCTATGTCATACTGTAGACACTGCTACCACACTCCACTTGGAGCTATTCCAAATGGCTGCTCCACTATACGTATCCGGATTGCTACTCAGAGTCATCCGGATTGGTGTTAAAGCTTGCATCGACGTAACCCTTTACGACGAACTCTTTATTACCTCCATAATCGAGAAATATTTCCTTAGTCCTCTAGTTACTAAGGATAATCTTGACCGCTGTCCAGTGGTCCACTCCTGGATCACTCTTGTACCCCTTGACAGACTCATGGCAAGGCACACACAGGTGCGGTACATAGCATGGCATACTATACAGAGCCTATGGATAAGGCATAGGGGACGACCTTCGTCCTTTCTCTTTCTTCTGCCGTGGTCGAGCTTTGAGTCTCACTCAACTCCACACCTTACAAATCAGGCAAGAACTCTTTCTTTGACTGATCCATTTTGAACTCTTTCAAAATCTTGTCAAGGTATGTACTCATTGAAAGTTTTATCAGACGTCTTGATCTACCTCTATAGATCAAGATGCCCAATATTTAAGTAGCTTCATTCCAGGTTTTCCTTTGAAAAACTCCTTTTCAAACAACCCTTTATGCTTTCCAGAAATTCTACATCATTTCCGATCAACAATATGTCATCCACATATACTTATCAGAAATTCTATAGTGCTCCCACTCACTTTATTGTAAATACAAGTTTCTCATAAACTTTGTATAGACTTAAAAACTTTGATCACCTCATCAAAGCGTATATTCCAACTCCGAGATGCTTGCTCCAGTCCATAGAAGGATCGCTGGAGCTTGCATATATTTTAGCATCCTTAGAACTGACAAAACCTTCCGGTTGTATCACATACAACCTTTCCTCACGGATACCGTTAAGGAAATGATGTTTTGACATCCATCTGCCAGATTTCATAATCGAAAAAGGCAGCAACTGCTAACATAATTCCAACAGACTTTAGCATCGCTACGGGTGAGAAAGTCTCATCGTAGTCAACTCCTTGAACTTGTGAAAAACCCTTTGCCACAAGTCGAGCTTTATAGACGGTGACATTACCGTCCGCGTCCGTCTTCCTTTTAAATATCCATTTGTTCTGAATGGCCTTTCACCCTTCAGGTAATACTTCCAAAGCCCATACTTTGTTTTCTTACATGGATCCCATCTCGGATTGCATGGCCTCTAACCATTTCTCGGAATCCGGGCCCATCATCGCTTCTCCATACCTCGTAGGTTCATCGTTGTCCAACAACATGACCTCTAAGACAGGGTTGCCGTACCACTCAGGAGCAGTACGCGTCCTTGTCGACCTACAAGGTTCGATAGTAACTTGATCCGAAGCTTTATGATCATCATCATTAACTTCCTCTTCAACTAATGTAGGCTCCACAGAAACAACTTTCTGCGCTGCGCTACTCTCTGGTTGAAACAAAGGTTCAACAACCTCATCAAGTTCTATCTTCCTCCCACTCAATTCTTTCGAGAGAAACTCTTTCTCGAGAAAGGACCCGTTTTAGCAACAAACACTTTGTGCTTGGATCCGAGATAGAAGGTTTACCCAACTGTTACGTTAGGGTATTCTATGAAGATGCATTTGTCCGCTTTGGGTTCAAGCTCATCAGGTTGAAAACCTTTTCCACATAAGCGTCGCAGCCCCAAACATTAAGAAATGACAGCTTAGGTTTCTGCCAAACCAAAATTCATACGGTGTCATCTCAACGGACTTAGATGGTGCCCCTTTTTAAAGTGAATGTAGTTGTCTCTAATGCATAACCCCAAAACGATAGTGGCAAATAGATAAGAGACATCATAGTACGCACCATATCCAATAGAGCACCACTACGACGTTCGGACACACCATCACACTATGGTGTTCCAGGTGGCGTGAGTTGTGAAACAACTTCCACATTGTCTTAAGTTGTATACCAAACTCGTAACTCGGATATTTACCTCTACGATCATATCGTAGATATTTTATCTTCTTGTCACGATGATCTCAAACTTCACTCTGAATTTGTTTGAACTTTTCAAATGTTTCAGACTTGTGTTTCATTAAGTAAATATCCCCATATCTACTCAAATCATCAGTGAAGGTAGGAAAATAATGATATCCACCGCACGCTACAACACTCATTGGACCGAATACATCAACATGTATCATTTCCAATAAGTCACTTGCCCGCTCCATCATACCGGAAAACGGGGTCTTAGTCATCTTGCCCATGAGGCATGGTCCGCATGTCTCAACTGATTCGAAATCGAATGAGTCCAAAGATCCATCAGCATGGAGTTTCTTCATGCGTTTTACACCAATATGACATTTAGCAGCAGTGCCACAAGTATGTGGTACTATCATTATTAACTTTGTATCTTTTGGCATCAATATTATGAACATGTGTATCACTACGATCAAGATTCAATAAACCATTCTCATTGGGTGCATGACCATTGAAGGTATTATTCATGTAAACAGAATAACCATTATTCTCTAACTTGAATGAATAACCGTATTGCAATAAACATGATCTAATCACGTTCATGCTCAACGCAAACACCAAATAACATTTATTTAGGTTCATCACTAATCCCGAAGGTAGAGAGAGCGTGCGATGGTGATCACATCAACCTTGGAAACACTTCCAACACTCATCGTCACCTCACCCTTAGCTAGCC
Source organism: Elymus sibiricus (assembly GCA_039707655.1). Taxonomy (NCBI): domain Eukaryota; kingdom Viridiplantae; phylum Streptophyta; class Magnoliopsida; order Poales; family Poaceae; genus Elymus; species Elymus sibiricus. The sequence continues at coordinate 349,156,216 of CM077669.1, read as the reverse complement.
TCCGTTTATTCCGTAGCTTTTATTTTGAGTTACTAACATTTAGCAACCGAACCGGTATCCAATACCCAGGTGCTACTAGGAGTACTAGCAAGGTACACATCAATAACATGTATATCAAATATACTTCTATCGATGTTGCCAGCCTTCTTATCTACCAAGTATCTAGGGTTGTTCCGCTTCAGCGACCGTTCTCCTCATAATAGAAGCACTTAGTCTCGGGTTTGGGTTCAACCTTGGGTTTCTTCACTGGAGCAGCAACTGACTTGCCATCCATGAAGTTTCCCTCCTAGCCCTTGCCCTTCTCGAAACTAGTGGTTTCACTAACCATCAACACTTGATGCTCCTTCTTGATTTCTACCTTCGCGGTGTCAAACATCACGAATAGCTCAGGGGTCATTATTTCTATCCCTGGCATTTTATAGTTCATCACGAGGCTCTAGTAGCTTAGTGACAGTGACTTGGCGAACTATATCAATCACTATCTTATCTGGAAGATCAACTCCCACTCGATTCAAGCGATTGTAGTACCCAGACAATCTGAGCACATGCTCACCGATTGAACTATTCTCCTTCATCTTGCAGGCAAAGAATCTTGTTGGAGGTCTCATACCTCTCAACACGGGCACGAGCCTGAGATCCCAATTTCAGCTCTTAGAACATCTCATATGTTCCGTGACGTTCAAAACGTTTTGGAGCCTCAATTCTAAGCCGTAATGTATGACGCACTGAACTATCAAGTAGTCATCAGAACGTGCCTGTCAGATGTTCACAACATCTACAGACAACGCTTGAGGGGGTGGCGCACCGAGCGGTGCATTAAGGACATAAGCCTTCTGTGCAGCAATGAGGACAATCCTCAGATCACGGACCCAGTCCGCATTATTGCTACCATCATCTTTCAACTCTATTTCTCTAGGAACATATAAAAATTCAAGGGAGCTACAGCGCGAGCTAGTAATCTACAACATAATTTGCAAAGACATTTTGACTATGTTCATGATAATGAGTTTAGTTAATCATATTACTTAAAAACTCCCACTCAAATTGACATCCCTCCGGTCATTCGAGTGACACATGATCCAAATCCACCAACTCAAGTCCGATCATCACGTGAGTTGAGGTGGTTTCAATGGTGAACATCTTCATGTTGATCATATCTACTATATGACTCATGTTCGACCTTTCGGTCTCTTGTGTTCCGAGGCCATGTCTGTACATGCTAGGCTCGTCAAGTTTAACCCGAGTGTTCCGCACGTGCAACACTGGCTTGCACCCGTTGTATGTGAATGTAGAGTCTATCACACCCGATCATCACGTGGTGTCTCGAAACGACAAACTTTCGCAACGGTGCACACTCGGGGAGAACACAATTTATCTTGAAATTTAAGTGAGGGATCACCTTATAATGCTACCGTCGTCCTAAGCAAAATAAGATGCATAAAAGGATTAACATCACATGCAAATCATAAGTGACATGATATGGCCATGAACTTGTGCTTTTGATCTCCATCTTCAAAGCACCGGCATGATCTCCATCGTCACCGGCATAACACCATGATCTCCATCATCTTGATCTCCATCAATGTGTCGCCATGAGGTTGTCGCGCCGACTGTTGCTTCCACGACTATTGCTAACTCATAGCGATAAAGTAAAGCAAAAACGGCGAAAATAATTAAAGACAACCCTATGGCTCCTGCCGGTTGCCGTACTCATCGACATGCAAGTCGTGATATTCTATACAATACATGATCATCTCATGCATCACATATATCTCATCATGTAATTGGCCATATCACATCACAACATACCCTGCAAAAACAAGTTAGACGTCCTCTAATTGTTGTTGCATGTTTTACGTGGCTGCTACGGGTATCTAGCAAGAACAATTCTTACCTACGCAAAAACCACAACGGTGATACAAAAATTGCTATTCAACCTTCTCAAGGACCGCCTTTGTCAAATCCGATCCGACTAAAGTGGGAGAAACAGACACCCGCCAGCCATCTCTATGCAACGAAGTTACATGTCAGTTGATGGAACCGGTCTCTCGTAAGCGTACGAGTAATGTTGGTCCGGGCCGCTTCATCCCACAATACCGCCGAAACAAGAAAAGACCAAGGGAGGAAGCAATCCGAATATCAACGCCCACAAACTCCTTTGTGTTCTACTCGAGATCTCATCTACACATAGACCTAGCTCATGATGCCACTGTTGGGGAACGTTGCATGGGAAACAAAAAATTTCCTACGCACATGCAAGATCTATCCATGGTGATGAGCATCTACGAGAGGGAGAGTGGATCTACGTACCCTTGTAGATCGCTAAGCGGAAGCGTTAAGAAACGCGGTTGATGTAGTCGAACGTCTTCGCGATCCAAATCGCCGAGCGTCCCGCGATCCCATCACGATCCGTCTCGCGATCCAATCACGATCCGTCCCGCGATCCCATCATGATCCGTCCCGCGATCAAATCACGAACCGTCTCACGATCCTGATCACGGTCCTTCCGATCTAGCGCTGAACGGAAGGCACCTCCGCGTTCAGCACACGTACAGCTCGATGACGATCTCCGCCTTCTTGATCCAGCAAGAGGGAGCGGAGAGGTAGAAGAGTTCTCCGGCGGCGCGACGGCGCGGCGGCGATGGTGGTGGAACAATTCTGGCAGGGCTTCGCCTAAGCACCGCTTGAAACTAGACTAGAGGAGAAACCGATCTTGATGAAGTAGAGGGAGCACGTGGCAATTAGGGTTAGCTCTTCCCTCTAAATCCTCTAGTATATATAGGAGGGAGGGAGGGGAGGAGGCAGCCTCAAACCCTCAAGGTTTGGCCGAAATTGGAGGTGGAGGAGTCCTCCTCCAATCCTATTAGGAGTAGGATTCCTCCTCTCCACTTGGAAACCCTTTCCACCTTTCCTCCTTTGGATTTTTTCCACCCAAAGCCACATGGGCCTTAGTGGGGGGGTTAGGCCAGCCCACTAGGGACTGGTTTGACTCCTCCCACAGCCCATGAGGTCCTTTGGGTCGAGACACCCCTCCCGATGGTCCCCGGTACCCCTCCCGGCACTCCCGGTACACTACCGAAATACCCGAAACTTTTTCTGGTGACCAAAACAGGACTTCCTATATATCAATCTTTACCTCCGGACCATTCCGGAGCTCCTCGTGACGTCCAGGATCTCATCCGGGACTCCGAACAACCTTCGGTCACCACCATACATAACTCTACTATACCGAAACGTCACCGAACCTTAAGTGTGCAGACCCTGCGGGTTCGAGAACTATGTAGACATGACCAAGACACCTCTACGGTCAATAACCAATAGCGGGACCTGGATGCCCATATTGGTTCCTACATATTCTACGAAGATCTTTATCGGTTGAACCTCTATGTCAAGGATTCAGTTAATCCCGTACGCTGTTCCCTTTGTTCTTCGGTATGTTACTTGCCCGAGATTCGATCGTCGGTATCTCTATACCTAGTTCAATCTCGTTACCGGCAAGTCTCTTTACTCGTTCTGTAATACAAGATCCCGTGGCTAACACTTAGTCACGTTGCTTGCAAGGCTTATTGTGATGTTGTATTACCGAGTGGGCCCTGAGATACCTGTCCGTCACACGGAGTAACAAATCCCAGTCTTGATCCATGCCCACTCAACAGACACCCTCGAAGATACCTGTAGAGCATCTTTATAGTCACCCAGTTACGTTGTGACGTTTGATACACACAAGGTATTCCTCCGGTGTCAGTGAGTTGCATGATCTCATGATCATAGGAACAGATACTTGACATGCAGAAAACTATAGCAATAAACTGACACGATCATATGCTATGTTTATAGTTTGGGTCTTGTCCATCACACCATTCTCCTAATGATGTGATCCCGTTATCAAATGACATCTCATGTCTATGGCCAGGAAACCTTGACCATCTTTGATCAACGAACTAGTTAACTAGAGTCATACTAGGGACACAGTGTTGTCTATGTACCCACACATGTATTTGAGTTTCCAATCAATACAATTATAGCATGGATAATAAACGATTATCACGAACAAGGAAATATAATAATAACCAATTTATTATTGCCTCTAGGGCATATTTCCAACACACCCGACTGTCGAAATTCCAGCAAAGGTACATGGCTTATTAGCAGAATTTCATAACATACTTGGAGAGCCATAAGGCCTTCCACCAATGAGAGGAATTCAACATAGAATTGACTTAATTCTAGGAGCAAGCCTTCCTAATCTTCCACACTATCGAATGAGCCCAAAAGAGCATGATATATTGAGGGAGAAAGTGGAGGAATTGTTGCAAAAGGGGCACATTCGAGAAAGTATTAGCCCATGTGTTGTACTAGCCCTGCTCACGTCGAAGAAAGATGGATCTTGGCGCATGTGTACGGACAGTAGAGCCATTAACAAGATCACCGTAAGGTATAGATTCCCTATTCTCCGTTTGGATGATATGTTTGATCAGCTTAGTGGGGCAAGAGTGTTCATAAAGCTATATTTAAGAAGTGGATATCTTCCAATCCGTATCAGACCCGGGGATGAATGGAAAACCACCTTCAAGACAAAGGAAGGGTTGTTTGAATGTCTAGTCATGCAATTTGGACTCTCAAATGCACCAAGTACCTTTATGCACTTAGTGAATCAATTCCTTCGACCCTTCTCATCCCACTTTGTTGTGGTCTATTTCGATGACATCTTGATCTATAGCAAGGATGAGGATGAGCACTTTGATCACATTCGGAAGGTGCTAGAAGTACTAAGGGAAAATGAGCTCTACGTCAACCTGAAGAAATGTGTTTTCCTGCAAACACAACTTATTTTTCTAGGGTTCATCATTCATCATAACATGTGACGGTATTCGTGTTGATGATTCTAAGGTTGAAGCAATCTAAGAATGGCCAACTCTAAAGACCATTTCTGAAGTAAGAAGTTTTCATGGCCTTGCAACTTCCTATAGGCGATTTGTGAAGAATTTTAGCACTATCATGGCACCAATTACCGAGTGCCTGAAGAAATGAAAGTTCCAATGGACAGAAGCGGTTGAAGCTAGTTTCAATGACATCAAGCAAAAACTCTCACAAGCTCCTTTCTTGGTGCTACCTGATTTCAACAAGACTTTTGAGTTGGAGTGTGATGCAAGTGGAGTAGGCATTGGAGTTGTCCTATCTCAAGAAAGGAAACCCATTGCTTTCTTTAGTGAGAAGTTAAGCAAATCTAGACAGAAATGGAGTACTTATCAGCAAGAATTGTGTGCCATTTCAAAGCTTTGAAAACCGGGGAAGTCTATTTGCTGCCTAAAGAGTTTGTCGTTTACACTGACCATCAAGCCTTGAAGCATTTTAGAAATCAAAAGCATGTTGATCGCATGCTAGCCAGATGGGCAGCATATCTCGAGAGGTTTAACTATCTCATCGTGCATAAATCTGGAATGACTAACCGAGTGGCTGACGCTTTGAGTCGTCGTGCATGCCTCTTAACTTCTTTTGAGGTTGAACTTCCACGCATGGATCAAATAAAGGAGTTATATGGGAATGAAGAAGACTTTGACCATGTTTGGGTAAAGCACACAAGGCGCCAGCCGTTAGGTGATGACTATTTGGTGCAAGATGGCTATCTCTTCAAAAATGATCGTTTGTGCATTCCAAGAAGTTCTCTACGTGACAAACTGGTTAGAGAGCTCCATTCAAGTGATCTTAGTGGCCATGTTGGACGGGACAAGACTATCGCTAACCTGGAAGCTCGTTACTTTTGGCCGCAACTAAAGGGAGATGCTGGAAAGTTTGTTCAGCGATGCTCCATATGTCACACCTGCAAAGGCCAAGTCCAGAACACACGAGAGTATACATGTCTTGGACTGTTCATGTTGCTCCATGGGAGGACATCTCTATGGACTTCGTCTTGGGCTTTCCAAGAACAAGACGAGGGAGTGATGTTGTCTTTGTGGTCGTGGACAGATTCTCTAAGATGGCTCATTTCATCGCATGCCGCAAGACAATGGATGCTCACCATGTAGCAAAGCTATTCTTTTGAGAAGTGGTAAGACTTCATGGAGTTACAAGGTCCATGTCTCAGACCGTGATATCAAGTTTCTTGCTGCATTTTGGCTCACTTTGTGAAAGCAATTCAACACTAAATTGAAATTTTCTAGCACGGCCCACCCACAAACAGATGGACAAACGAAAGTGGTGAAGATGTTTTTGGATAATCTGATACGTTGCATTTGTGGAGAAAGAAAGGGGCAATGGGATTTGGCTTTATCTCTTACAGAGTTCTCCTACAATAACTCCAAGCATAGATCCACATGAAGGAGTCCTTTTTTAATTGTCTACACTAAAGTTCCAACACATGTGGTGGACCTGGTGAAGCTACCATCAAGGGGAAACTTAAAATCAGCTTGTCCTTTGCTGATAATTACACTGAACTACTTGAAGAGATCCGTGGTGTTTTGAAAGCACAAAATCAGAATATAAACAACTTGTTGATTGCAAAAGGAGGCCAGAATCATTTCAAGTTGATGATAAGATGATCGTCTACCTCCAAAAAGAGAGGTTGCATTTAGGTGTTAAAGGGAAGCTTAGACATCGAAAGTATGGGCCCTTCTCTATCATGAGGAAGATAAATGATAACGCTTATGTGATAGACCTTCCAAGCAACACGGGTATATCCAACACTTTCAATGTTGCGGATTTGACTCTCTACCATCCAGAAGAAGCGCTCTATGAAGATAAGTAGGCGAGTTCGAAACAACCAGGGAAGAATGATGAGGAACAATAGACGAGAAAAAAGAAAAAAGAAATCACATGCCAGATATGCTTGGCTACTTCTAGATACTTCCACTCTAGTGTGGTATTTTTTTCTTTACCCTACCTACTGTTTCTAGAGTTCTTTAACTATAAGTAGTTGTGAGTAGAATGATGAATCATAAATAATATTTTCTAGAGTGTTTCAGTTATAAGTAGAAGTATGTGATGGTTTTCCAAAGCCCTATAAATAGAGGTTCTCAACTCTAGTTTGTGACCAAACTATGTATCGGTACCTATAATAGAATTTGTTGTTCCTATCTAAATTTTTTTGACTAGTTGTTGTGCTCTAGGAGTTTTGAATTGAACTCATGCTGGCATATCAGCCATACCTCCGCCTTTAGAGCGATATCTAACACAACACGTTGAACTAGTTCCTTCAACACTTGTGTTGTACATATTATAGCAGCATTTTGGAGTTGCTCCTTCAAGACCTTGTGCTGCTTCAGTAAGCCAGGTAGATCGATGAGTGGAGTGTGTCCCGCTATTTGGTCGCGGTGATTGCGCGTGAGAAAATAAGACTTTAAATGAAGGCGAGCGGTGGATAGAAAAGGAAACGATGCGTTTTTTATATAATATAACTAAATTGAAAATACGACACTTATTTTTGATCGGAGGGAGCGATGAGGTAGAGATAATGGTAGTGGAGCTGATCAACGAAATGCTGGAGTAGGAGTACTTGCCTATGTTAAGTACAATAATTTTCTTCATATATACTGAAAAGAAAAGGGAATAAAAACAGCGGTCGGCAGCAGCAGGTGCACTGCCAAAGTCACCCCACTTACTCCACAACATCCGAAGTCCCCGTTCCGTCTCCGTTTCCGTTTCCGTTGCACATCCCCTTCTTGTGTTTTCGCCTTCTTCCCGGTTCGCCAACGCCGCCTTTATTACCAGTCTGCCACACGCCCCGACATTGCCGACAACCTCACTTGGCAATGGAGAGGCAGAGGAGTGGTTCCGCTTCCGCCCCCAGCCGCCTCGCGAGCCCCAAGAGCCTCCTCCTCATCTCCTTCGCTTCCTCCTCCCTCCTCTTCTCCTTCCTCTTCTCCCTCTTCGCCCTCCGCTTCGGCCGCCCCCTCCACCTCCCCTTCGCCGCCTCCATCGGCGCCAACGGCTCCGCCACTGCGGGTCCGCCGGTTCGCGGTGGCGGTGGTGGTGCAGGGGCGGAGGTCGAAGCGGAGGCGTTCGTTGGCGGCGGAGGCGTGGCCTTGGGGGGAGATTCGGCCGTGGAGGGAGACCGCAGCGGGCGTGCTGGTGGTTTGCCGCCCGTGGGCTCGGCGACGAAGGTTGGTGAAGCAGGCCCTGGAGGTGGGATTTCTGAAACCCCCGCGGGTGGTGCGGTTCCGGGGAGGCCCGATGCTGCGGAAGCTGGAGGCTATTCTCCCCGAGGCTTGGATTCGACAGCGGAGGCGAAAGGACTTGTTCAAGAAGGTGAAGACGGTGAGAAGCTGGCGAAAGATTCAGTTTCAGAGAAACCCAACTCCGCCGAAGGCGAGAACCTTAGCAAAGCTGATGTTGTCTCGACAAGGTCAAATTTAGCCAATGCTTCTGCTTCCCATGGCCATGGGGCAACTGCGTCGGTGGAGAAATTGGATAGAGCCAAGTCTGCCCAAGCTGTGAATTCTTCCATGGAAGCTTCAGGTCCTGCATTGGGGACAAAAGGCGACGGTGGCCATACGGGAGAAAAGGGCGATTCATCCGTGCAAGGGGCTTACGCTTCGCACCAGGTGGGCCAATGGAAAATCCCAAACCGTTCAGCTGCAAAGAACAACTCAGGAGAAGCTCCGGCCAATCCAAATACTAGGCAAGATGTTACTGTGATTCAGGAAGCGGTTCAGAGAAAAAGGGATTGGGCGAGAGGCAGCATAGCGCAGTGCAATGTTTACGATGGGAGCTGGGTGTTTGATGAGAGCTACCCACTCTACGCAAGCAATTCGTGCCCGTTCGTAGACCAAGGGTTCAGCTGTGAAGCAAACGGAAGAAGGGAACAAAAGTATACCAAGTGGAGGTGGCAGCCAAGGCATTGCAATATCCCTAGGTGCTGCATTCTTATATTTCCCCATTTCCATGGTTGCTAAGACTTTGCGGTTGGGAAGTTTTGCATTTTATTAACTTAGGCTTGGTATGAGCAATTTGGCATCTGCTAACTCTGCTTGCTGTGAAAATTCAGGTTTGATGCTAGGAAAATGCTTGAGATGCTGCGTGGAAAGCGGCTAGTGTTCGCCGGGGACTCCCTCAACAGGAATCAGTGGGAGTCCATGATGTGCTTGCTGAGAGAAGCAGTCTCGGATCCTGCAAGGATTCATGAAACTCGTGGCCGCAAGATTACCAAGGAGAGAGGGGATTACAGTTTCAAGTTCCTGGTTCGTATGTCATGGATCTTATGTGGAAGTAGTCCATTCAGTGTCTAAGGTACCGTGTAGGCATCATTTGAGCATCGTTTCTGCAGGACTACAACTGCACTGTGGAGTACCATGTCACCCATTTCTTGGTGCATGAAGGCAAGTCGAGAATCGGCCAAAAGCGTGCAAGGACTCTGCGGATCGATACCATCGATCGGAGCTCGTCAAGATGGAAGGGGGCAAATGTGCTTGTGTTTAATACTGCCCATTGGTGGTCTCACCATAAAACAAAAGCTGGGTGAGTGCTGATGAACTCGGAAAAGAATTAATCCTGCTGTTTTTAGTTACTAAAAGCTGGGTGAGTGCTGATGAACTCGGAGTAGCTTGTATCACAGGCATTTTATATAGTAGTTATGATTATCTGTCTATGTTTCGATTCTTGCAAAACTTAGAATTTGCAGAGTAATTGCTCTAAGAGTTTTTTTTTTGCGTGCAAACCAACATAATTTATGGGATCTAAATATTGCATTTGCTTGCAGGTTGAATTATTATCAAGAAGGGGATACTGTCCATCCCCACCTCGACGCCTCCACAGCTTTCCATCGGGCACTAACCACATGGGCATCATGGGTCGACCGTTACATCGATCCACGGAAAACGCAAGTGTTCTTCCGAAGCTCGTCCCCATCACACTTCAGGTTTGCTCCCTCTAATCTGAGCTTTTCACTTCCAATACGTGCAACTTCGATTTATTTGCTGTGATCCCCAATAAGCAAAACATGGTCAGCAATGACAACATAACGACTTACCATTGGTTTCAGCGGCGGGGAGTGGAATTCTGGGGGACACTGCAGAGAGAGCACAATGCCTCTTAATGACACTCGTGCAAGGCCGGTGCCCGAGAGAAATGCAATCTTGGAACAAGTAGCAAAGCAAATGAAGACTCCTGTAACAATCCTGAACATTACAAATCTATCTGGGCTCAGGATAGATGGCCACCCCTCTGTGTATGGGAGTAAGGCAGGAGATTTAACCCAGGATTGCAGCCACTGGTGCCTTCCTGGAGTGCCTGATACATGGAATGAGCTATTGTTATACCATTTAGTATCCTCACACAATAACGGTTTTACAAGTTAGTGACTGGCTTGCCATCTTTAAATGTCCTATTTTCCCAGCTGATATTGTGTACAGCAATTATTATTGTATATATTTTGTCTCTGGATAGAATTTGTTATGACTGTTTTTCCTTCTATTTCATCTCTTCCTAGCTGGTAATGTGTCAAGCAAGTAGTGATATGAATTCTGAAACATTTGCCCAACATTTTGCACAATACAACTAAGAAGCTTAAGACGCAAATAACATTCACCTTTTCCTTGCCTACCAAAAGACAACCTTATATAGCATAATTTTTATTGCCGTCTTGGTCCACCTGAACATGTTGATGTTCAGGCAACTCCAGTTTGAAAACCAGGTACAAATTCCTCAAGAGTACAGACAAGCATGTGCACACAGAATTATGTTATCATTCAGACTATCAATAAAAGCTTATTTGTCAGTCATCCACAAGCTCGGTACTTGGGACTTTATTTCCTAAGGAATACACATTCTTTTTATCAGGCCAACAATTGGTCTCCTTGTATAATGAACTGGGATAGAAGTTTGTTGAAGTATGGGAATAGTTTACAGCAGTCTGTACCATCGGAGCTGCTCTTCAACTATCAAGCAACTTTGTGTGCTCGACGATGAGAACCAGACGCTTCATCCTTTTTTGCTCCTTCTGGTCTCCTAGCCCAGGCTGGGGCTTGGTCAGGTCCATACCGGTAATCATAGAAGAGTTCGGCACTAGCTTCAATATGCTCCCTTGCATAGATACCAACCCGATGGTCACCGGCCACCATCATCACCTGGATAGGATCATAAGAAGATGAAATGAGACTAAGGTGATGACAAAGCATGAAGGGGCATTGTATTACTTACCTTTGCATAGCAGTTGGGGCTGGAGGAGTGATTTGCGAACTTTAATTTATCCCCCTTGCGATATGCATCCAATACAAACTGTGTGAAGCAATCAATCAAATTAAAGGTTACCACTTTGATTTCAACCTGCCGATTTTTTTTAAATATGACTGCATGCACATGCACGGCACGGGATGCAGGGATACCTGATCATTTAAATCAAAGAGGAACGAAGAGTTTGCCCGGTCATAAATTTTGCCGCGTTTGTCTGCTTCTTTGTGAGAAATCAATTCACCAGTGTACTCTCCAAGATAGTCATTCTTATGCACAGGGTTCTGGTATTGCAAGAAACAAAAATAATAAAATTAGCCAAAAGAAGAAAAGGGAAGCTATCACACTCAAACAAGCTTCTGTTATCTGACCTTAATGAACGCACCCCATCCTGCAACATCCGATTTTCCAAGCAAAATCTGAATAATGATTAACAATTAGCATAGAGACAGGTAGTGCACAATGATGTCAAGAGGACAAAGGAGTAGGTTATCACCCTTTGTTGTTGTTTTAGGAGGAGTTTCATGTTTCCGCACTGGTAACCATCACCTCTTTCTGGTGGCTCGCCTAGTGAACCATCTCCACAGCTGAAGAGAATGAACATCATGTGAAGTTTGATAAACTAAAACACGCCATAAATCTGAATAAAGCTATACATTTGTGCATGATACGTAGTTAAAAAAATCATTCAACCCTATCAACCATTTATCTCATCATCTACAAGGAGATCTAATTTTATAAGTGCTGATTACCTCACCCAGCAGTTTCTGCAAACATCCAGATCACATTCTCGACTGGCCGCAAAACATGGGCATTGCCTGCTTCTGCACTGACTTTTTGCACAATGACAGCCTCTAAATCTGTTTTTGCAGCTTTTTGAACACCTAAATATGATAATTAACAAATGAAACCAGGGTCAAAGTTTTTTCTTTGCATTTGCTTACACTAATATTATGATAAAAGAGAACTATATATGCCATTAGTCACTATATGATCATTTTCACTTTGCGTGTCAAATACTCAACATACGCCCAATACTAAATGTTTTATTTCTAGAATACATAGATCTCTGCCTTTTCAAGGAAATACGGTGGATGCGTCAAATATTTTAAGAGATAAGGCGGTAATGGATTTTAGCTCGATATAATGGGAACATACCCACAGTATTTTTCACAGCATGTCCCATTTTCCACACAGGGGCAGTTTTTGTTGCACATTTCCTGGCACCCACACGGTGTATACTGTCTGTCACATTGCTTCCCATCACCAACTTTTTTCCTAATGGCTGGATGCCCTGCAGCCTTCGAAGGATATTTGTGCTTTCGAGTTCTGCCCCTCCGACGACAGACTCTTGTTCTCACAACCACGCCTTGCTCCTAGAAATCCATGGACAAAACATTATGATGCTGGCGTAACAATACCAGTGGAAAATAAAGTTCTGCATGTTTTGACTTTTATATGTGCAGTAATACTGATCCTAGTTGCTTCATTTGTGAAGGCTGGGCTGGTTAATGATGGTAACTTGTAATAGGTGTGGTTCCTAATGGAAGGCTGAGACATGCACTCCCCATAGCTTTCTGTCGCTAAGTTTGCGATTTTATTGCATCTCTCCCTTTTTGCTCAATAATATTGCAAATGTTGCACCTCCAAATGAAAACAGAAAACTCACAGGAGCAGTAGAGTATGTCCTTAATTCATGGGAAAATGACCTATTTGTAACCCCAAACCACTCAGACTTTGAAAATCTAAAGTATTATGACCTCTGGCTAAACAGCAGTTATAGAAACCATGTCTAAGCACTTGCGTGCTGAAAGAACACCTAACTTCATCAGAAGAAACAGAACCTCAAAATTAGGAGCATCATGCCATGCAATAAATACTAACTGAAGCATGTAATTCTTTCTGCTGCAGCAACAGTGAATGCATTGAGAATAATATGACTGCCAGCATTTAGTTTCTTTTGACATTCCTGATCTGCGTACATACGAAATAGTGAAATAGAGCAGGAAACTAACAATGTGATTCAATACATACCATGTAGTCTTGTTCAGTTTCTGTGAAGTCACCTGAAATGGATTTATTCATGTTTGCTGCACCATTGTTGTACATGTAGCTAGCCACTTCCATGCAGGTTTTCAGGCCACATAATAGGTTTCTAACTATTAAACAGCTGTGGAAATTTACACCAGTGTTAAGATTTGTCAGAAGCGTCCGTTAAATTAATCAGGGAAGTCTGTTTCCACAAAACCTAAGGGAGAATAACACTTGAAATTGCACCTTATATATGTAAAATTACCTATTTCTCCCAAATATCTCTATTCCCTTAAGATATAAATCCCTCTCTAGGGTACTCCAATGAGAAAGAGTGTGCTCCCTGCTGGAACTGAACAAATTATTTGCTGAAGATTCTTTATTAATATTTCTTGCTGCATCTTCAGTAGTACTAGTTGGGCTTCCACCACAACTATCTTTATTAGAAGTTTTCTTATTGGGGTCATCTAGTTGATTGCCTCCAAATTCTCCAAAATCGGGTCTTGTGTCACCAATCTCCGAAGTAGAATGCTTATTCGATATATGGCTTGCAAAAGTAATATCTGAAGTAAGCATCCTTGGCTTTTTATAAGGGAAATCATCACTAGACCTGGGTCCTTTTGAAACCTTGCGCTTCCCTAAACTTCTTAGAAGCATATCAGTGGATACATTTTCAGTTTCAGAGGCATCCCCAGAAGGCAGTGTCGTATGTTTTTCAGCACTTTCAAAAGATATTTTTGATCTGCTGGTTCCAACAGATATACTTGATTTAATGATTTCTTCCTCTCGGTTTGAATCTTCTGATTCAGACACCATATCAGTGCCAACTTTGTGTAAGGTGGATCTTGACTCCATATTTTGTGCTGCAGAAGAAGCATAGTCATGTTTGCGTATGTCTTGAAATCCTTCTCTTCTCTGTGGACAAACGAATATCACAATTAGCCTCGGAGCACAGTAAACATGCTCAACTGAAAGGATGGACCTAAAGTTCTTGATAGCAATTAAAAGACCAAATATAGTATGAAAAGTAATCGCAGATTGCCTAAAAGTAACATGGTGAAATTCACTGGTGTTGGCGTCCACAGGTCGCATTTTTCATTTCGCTTTTTGAAGAAAGTGCTTGATTCAGTACTAAAAAAAACTGAAGAACATTCAAAGATGTAGGGCATCTTATTAATGGGCACGCCTACAAAATTCCAATGCCAAGTCCAAACGTGCTGTGAAGTATGAAAAAGAGAAGTTCGCTGCATTCACTGTTCAAGTGTTCATATGTAATACAACTATCACTTGTCTTTTTGGTTCTGAGTAACACCATCGAATTTAAACTCAAAATTTTGCAGATGTGCATAACAGAGTGAATTATAAAAATTAAGGTCTTTAGTATCTTTGGATCAGTGGATCGTGCCATTTCTTCAATATCTACAAGGAAACCCTTGGGCACCAAAACTCTAACAATGCTCCCCACCAATACAAGTTCACTAAATTCGTTTCATATATTTGCTACAGTGGCTAGTACGATTTAACTGAAAACCTAAAGAAAAATAAGTTAATGCTGATGAATATAATTGTAAAATCTGAGGTGAAGCATACTCGAAGGTAGCATTGGTCACCACATGGACTCTTGTTTCCATCGAGCTCAAACCCACAGGGTTGCTTCTCACTCTGACAAGAATAAGAGTTAATGCTTAGCAGCGCAGAACAGTAATTTTATTAGAACATGAAATGACTTGCTACTTACTGGGAATACTAAGTTTTGAGAGCAGCCATGGAGACGGCAATCAAAAACCTGAATGAACATATATCATCAAATAAATCACACCCTGATGAACATAGTTGCACAATCCGACATTAAAAACAAGACTAGAAGCATTGCCAGAAGTAGAATGTACCAAACATCTGCGGCAGAAGAGATTATCAAAAGAATCCAAAACCACATCCACAGTCTTGTCAAGAGGAAGTTGGCTCTCTGTCTTATCAGAAAATCCAGAGTGCTTCTCGTTTTTCTCAAACAGAAATTCAGATCTACCCTGTTTTAGGGAAATCAATAGAAACAATTGTAAGTCAAAAGACGTGCGCTTTTCATGGTGACATCACTGAATGAAGATCTTACTAAAAGAAATTTGTATTTTTCGTGGCACATCACCTCGATTTCTGAAGGAGATGCATCAATAAACTGACAGATAACATTTAAATTCTCTTGGCTTAACCCATGTTCCTGAGTAGCTTTCCTGCAGCAGATTGTCAGAATCAGATAAGTATTTATACACTTCTTTTTGCAACGTTGATTTTAAAGAGATGTGGATGGCATTGCCATGATACCATATGATAGGAACAATGTTGCAAAGTAGTCATTATTCTTGCAGGATAATAATGATTAAGTTAACTGGGTCTAATTAAGGAGTTCCAATTCTTATTCGAATATTTTTTCGAGAAAACACAAAAGTTTTGCGTCTTTAAAAAGGTATATTCTTATTCAAATATGTACCAGCAATTTAATCACATTGCTTGACTAAATGAGCACTTCTGTCACAAGTTATTGTGGTCTCGAGAAGTGTACCCATGTACGGACAACTTGTCCCTATTCTCTATTTAACATTTTAACTAATAGTGTCAGCTAAATAGCAGTCGATTAAATATTTAGCCTTGGTTACACAAATGTTCGCAAAGTATAATATAAGTAGATTCATATAAAACATTCAACAAAAAATGCGGAAGTCGTAAACTAAATAACACAAATATTGAAAAAGATTGTGGTTTCTTTCAAAAAGGAACTTGAGGTTTTCAGTAGCACTGAGGTTGTGAAGAGACCAACATTGCATCTCCAATACCATGGATAAGTGAGAAGATGGCAAAATTGGTGATGAAACAAAGTATTAAAGAATAGTCTACTACTAAGTCCTTCTAGAATTTGTGCCAGCCAACAAGCATTTTCAAGTTTAACATCAATATGTATAAAAAAGCATCTCGATTGGCCAACATAGATTCTATTATTACCATATTAGCTGATCTTCTCCTTCAGTAAAAACATGCTTCTCTTCCTCAGGTTGTGGAATTTCTTCATCACTTTCACTGCAGATTAGAGCCTCGCTGCCAGCTGAATCATAGTAAATTCTCCTCCTACCAGCAATTGATTGATCATCGGCCATTCTTTGGTTTCTGCGCTGTGTTGTTTCAGAAAGAATAAATATCAAAGACAAAAGGAATGCAAGAATTGTCCTTACACCGACGTATGAGCCATTTAACAAAATCAAACTACTAGAATGAATCCAGCTAATAAACTTTTGCTAAGTAGCACGACACATCAATCATGTTGATAGTCATATTTCTCAGAATGATCATCGATAAAAAAATGCTTATGGATTTGCATATGTTCTTAAATTACGGAAGTCAATTTTCCCCACTTAATCCCAGAGCAATATCCTTAATAACGCTATCTGAAGTGTCATGCTCGAGTAAGTAAATATATGATTTGTCAAATTCTTATGCAGCTCCTCAAGCTAAAAAGAAAATCTTCTAGCTATGGCTTGCATGACTAAGCTGTTCATCTGTCTGAAAGCATGCATATTTGAGTGTCCTCCCATATACTACATCTCACGTTAATTAACTCTATCATGAGTTCATGACTAAGTTGTTCATCTAAATGCATGCACATTGAAGTATCCTCTCATATATCTCAAGTTAACTCTATATGGCATATGAGCTACTCCCTCTGTCCCATAATATAAGAGCGTTTTTAACACTAGAGTCTTATATTATGGGACGGAGGGAGTACTATAGAACTGAAGAGCAAGCTAATATTAAGTCATCAAACTGATCAAATAGAGTAGCAACACTATACTTGTCCAGGAAGATCCACGTGGTGTAGGGAGGAATCTTATCAACCAACGGCAGCTTCACAAGCTGCAAAACGATGGTCTGTGCACCGTCACCGGAGCTGGAGAGCACGAGTGTCCCGTCGGCCGACAGGTTCTCCTCCTGCACGTGCACAACCTCCCTCTCCCCCGACCCTCTCGCCAGGTTCCAGCCAACGATCCTGGACTGGCCCTCCGCGGCGAGCTGCGACAGCACGTTGCTGCTCTCCGAGCCCCTCGACGCCGCCTCCGCCACGGAGGCCACATCGAACAGGCCGCAGGTGTGCTTCTGCAGCGCCCTCCTGTTTGCCTCCAGCTTCTCCTGTCAAAACACAACACAGGCACACAAGCTCAATCCCCGGACCAGATTGAGTGACCCGAAACTCACAATTCACAACGAATTCCGTAGATGCGGTCGGTGCTTTACCCTGATCGAGGCGAGTCGGGCCTGTTGGATTTGGCGCTTCATCTGCGTCAGCTTCCCGTGGAGGGCCATGAGCGCGGAGGTGCCCACGCCGAGCCCCTGATCCGGCCGCTGCGGAGCACGAAAAAAACAAGGGGACGGAAGGATCGAAACCGATCAGATTCGGGAGGGAGATCGAGGTGGGGAACCGGGCGGCTAGGGGAATCGAAGGCCGGCGAACGATACCTTGGGGCCGTCCCGGTGGGAGGAGGAGTCGGAGGCCTTGGAGGAGGACGACGCCATGGCGATGGCGCGAGCCGCCGCAGGCCGACCACCTCCTGCTCCTCGACGCGAGGAGGCCTGCCTTTTCTGTCCTCTGTCGAGGCGACGGCTCTGCGCTCTGCACTAGTAGTAGGCAGTACTCCAGCATAGGCAGGCTAGGATACTCTGCGGAGGGTTAAAGCGTACTGTATCTCTGACAGGTGGTGGGCCTGGTTTCAGTGGGGGGCCTCTCGCTGCACGGGCTTCTGGGTGGGCTCACGTCACGTGGCTCAGTGATGGCGGCTGATCCAGGCGTTTCGCACGCTCAGGTTACTTTTTTTTGAGTGAAATGCCTTCTCGAAATAAATTTCGTCTCGTTTTATTTTACGCTAGCAAAAAGAGCCCGTGTGCATGGTAATGAAAGAAAAAAAAATAACACGCGTCTTTAACCCAATCTCTTCGAATAAGATGAGAAATCTACTTTCTTTTTCCCGTTCGAGGTTTTGCCGACGCGTCCATGTGTTGTTATAGAATAATTTCGTTTGTCTTCAATCTAAGAGCAACTCCAACGCGCCGACCCAAACGGACGGCGGATTTGTCCGTTTTTTGTCCGTTTGGGTCGGCCGCCCGCTCGCCGTCCGTCCTCTTTAAGATTTGGGTCGGCAGTGCGCCCAACGACCGCGACCCATTTATGTCCGCACGCAATTTCGAAAAAGGCCCGCGACCATAGATCATGCCAGCGGCCATGTCGTCGCCCGAAGTTCATGCCGGCACCATGCCAGCGCCGGCATACAATGCCAGCTTCAGAAAAACAGCACGCAGTTCAGCTGGCGCACTTGCCAGCGGGCCGGCACACATGCCAGCACACAAAAAAAGGCGGGAGAGTTCGACCACGCCATCGCGGCCGTGGTCATGCCAGCACACTTGCCGGCATACAAAAAAGATGGCGCTCGCCGCCATACATCACTCGTCGTCAAACTTGAGCATGTCGGCCTGCATCTTCTCGAACCACGGCCTCTTCCTTGGCGACACGGTGTTGAGATCCACCTTCATGATCTCCACTCCCGTCATCATGCTCGCGAGAGCCACTTTGAAAGATCGTGGATGTCGCCTAGAGGGGGGGTGAATAGGCGCTTTAAAATAATTACGGTTTAGGCTTGAACAAATGCGGAATAAAACTAGTGTTTAATTTGTCAAGCACAAAACCTAAATCGACTAGGCTCACCTATGTGCACCAACAACTTATGCTAAGCAAGATAAACAACTAAGTGATAGCAAGATATATAACTAGAAACAATATGGCTATCACAAAGTAAAGTGCATAAGTAAAGGGCTCGGGTAAGAGATAACCGAGGCACGCGGAGACGACGATGTATCCCGAAGTTCACACCCTTGCGGATGCTAATCTCCGTTAGAGCGGTGTGGAGGCACAATGCTCCCCAACAATGCCACTAGGGCCACCGTATTCTCCTCACGCCCTCGCACAATGCAAGGTGCCGTGATTCCACTAAGGGACCCTTGAGGGCGGTCACCAAACCCGTACAAATGGCAACCCTTGAGGGCGGTCACCGAACCCGTACACTTTGGCAACCCTTGGGGGCGGTCACCGGTACCCGTCAAATTGCTCGGGGCGATCTCCACAACCTAATTGGAGACCCCGACGCTTGCCCGGAGCTTTACACCACAATGATTGAGCTCCGAGGCACCACCAACCGTCTAGGGCGCCAAAGCACCCAAGAGGAACAAGCTCTAGGGTGCTCAAACACCCAAGAGTAATAAGCTTCTCAACTACTAACTTCCACGTATCACCGTGGAGAACTCAAACCGATGCAACTAATGCAATGGCAAGAACACACGAAGTGCTCAAGTCCCTCTCTCTCAAATCCCACCAAAGCAACAAAAGCTATGGAGGAAAGTGAGAGGAAGAACAAGGAGAACACCAAGAACTCCAAGATCTAGATCCACAAGATTTCCCTCACATAGAGGAGAAAGTGATTGGTGGAAAGATGGATCTAAATCTCCTCTCTCTATTCCCTCAAGAAGGAGCAAGAATCATTGGAGGGATTGAGAGTTAGCAAGCTCAAGAAGATCAGCAATGGGGGGCAAAAACAAGCTCAAAGGATAAGATAACCGTTGGGGAAGAAGACCCCTTTTATAGGCCACTCCAAATCCAACCGTTATGCATGTGCTGGACGCGTACAAGCGGTACTACCGCTCAGGAGAGCGGTACTACCGCTTAAGCGGTAGTTCCAGCCAGCAGCAGGCGAGAACACGAAACTGGAGCGGTAGTGCCGCACTAAGCGGTACTACCGTCCAACAAAGCGGTACTACCGCTAAGGAGAAAAGAGCACCTCTGCGAAACACACGCGGTAGTAGGAACGGTAGTGGAGGGCGGAAGTACCGCCCTAAGCGGTACTACCGCACTACTGCCGCACTACTACCGTTTAACAGAAAAAGGGCACCAGAAGAATTTCAGCAAGCGGAACTTGCAGCGGTAGTAGAAACCGGAAGTACCGCCCAAGCGGTACTACCGTTCTACTACCGTGCCACTACCGCACAAAGCGGTACTACCGCTCTACTACCGCACTACTTCCGCTTAACAAAAATCGGCAACAGAAGAAATTCCCACAAGCGGTACTCGCTGCGGTAGACCACAGCGGTACTACCGTGGTACCGAGCGGTACTACCGCTTGGGTGCTGCAAAAGTGCCCAAGCAGAACAGACAGATACAGGAAAACCAGAACTGCCACAACTTCTACATATGAGCTCCGAATTGAGCAAACTCAAGCTTGTTGGATAGAAGACAACGAGTACTATCCAAACAGCGACTGGTTATAATAAGAAGTGGCAGGGGAGATATGCCTAACATATAGGGATGAGAAACCTCTATGAAAGAAGAACCGGCATAAACTCCAACATCGAAAACATCATAGAAGATGCATATATGAACTCCGTTTTTGATGAACTCGAGCTTGTCATGAAGATGACCATAAGCTCAAAAACTCACAAAGAGAAACACCAAACACGAACTAAGAAAGATGATGCAAGGATGCAATGGTTTGAGCTCTCTACGAAGATACGATAAAGATACTCACTTGAGAGCCCCCCTTGATAGTACGGCTATCGATCCTATAACCCGGTCTCCCAACTACTACCATGAGACCGGTAAAATAGAAAACCTATCAAGGGCAAACCTTTGCCTTGCGCAAAGTCCACTTGAGCTAGATGATGACGATCTTGACCTCCTCAAGTTGGACCACCTTTCTTGATTGCGCCGGCTCGATGAAGACTAGTAGATTGCTCCCCCATACTCCACTATGGGTGAGCCACTCTTCGACACATCTTCACAAGTCCATTGTCACCACAATGGACGGCAAGCTTCAAGCATGTGATCTCTTCGTGATGCTCCACTTGAACTTGCACACCGCAATCTTGATGACGATCACCACTTGATGTCATCCTCCATGGGTTGAATGAGATCTTCCTCTTGACGCAAGCCCATGGAAACATACCTAACCCCACATAGAACTCTCGCATAGAACATGGGTTAGTACACAAAGCGTAATGGACAATGCTTACCATACCGTGAGATCACTTGATCCCACTCGGTACATCTTCTACGCTTTGTGTGTTGATCAACTTGAATCACTCTTCATATTTAGTCTTGATCAACCTTGAATCTTTCCAACTCTCTTCATTAGGATGATGTCTTGAATCTTCTTCTTCAAGACATGCTTTGCAATAGGCTCAACACTCAACACGCACCCCATCCTGCAACATCCGATTTTCCAAGCAAAATCTGAATAATGATTAACAATTAGCATAGAGACAGGTAGTGCACAATGATGTCAAGAGGACAAAGGAGTAGGTTATCACCCTTTGTTGTTGTTTTAGGAGGAGTTTCATGTTTCCGCACTGGTAACCATCACCTCTTTCTGGTGGCTCGCCTAGTGAACCATCTCCACAGCTGAAGAGAATGAACATCATGTGAAGTTTGATAAACTAAAACACGCCATAAATCTGAATAAAGCTATACATTTGTGCATGATACGTAGTTAAAAAAATCATTCAACCCTATCAACCATTTATCTCATCATCTACAAGGAGATCTAATTTTATAAGTGCTGATTACCTCACCCAGCAGTTTCTGCAAACATCCAGATCACATTCTCGACTGGCCGCAAAACATGGGCATTGCCTGCTTCTGCACTGACTTTTTGCACAATGACAGCCTCTAAATCTGTTTTTGCAGCTTTTTGAACACCTAAATATGATAATTAACAAATGAAACCAGGGTCAAAGTTTTTTCTTTGCATTTGCTTACACTAATATTATGATAAAAGAGAACTATATATGCCATTAGTCACTATATGATCATTTTCACTTTGCGTGTCAAATACTCAACATACGCCCAATACTAAATGTTTTATTTCTAGAATACATAGATCTCTGCCTTTTCAAGGAAATACGGTGGATGCGTCAAATATTTTAAGAGATAAGGCGGTAATGGATTTTAGCTCGATATAATGGGAACATACCCACAGTATTTTTCACAGCATGTCCCATTTTCCACACAGGGGCAGTTTTTGTTGCACATTTCCTGGCACCCACACGGTGTATACTGTCTGTCACATTGCTTCCCATCACCAACTTTTTTCCTAATGGCTGGATGCCCTGCAGCCTTCGAAGGATATTTGTGCTTTCGAGTTCTGCCCCTCCGACGACAGACTCTTGTTCTCACAACCACGCCTTGCTCCTAGAAATCCATGGACAAAACATTATGATGCTGGCGTAACAATACCAGTGGAAAATAAAGTTCTGCATGTTTTGACTTTTATATGTGCAGTAATACTGATCCTAGTTGCTTCATTTGTGAAGGCTGGGCTGGTTAATGATGGTAACTTGTAATAGGTGTGGTTCCTAATGGAAGGCTGAGACATGCACTCCCCATAGCTTTCTGTCGCTAAGTTTGCGATTTTATTGCATCTCTCCCTTTTTGCTCAATAATATTGCAAATGTTGCACCTCCAAATGAAAACAGAAAACTCACAGGAGCAGTAGAGTATGTCCTTAATTCATGGGAAAATGACCTATTTGTAACCCCAAACCACTCAGACTTTGAAAATCTAAAGTATTATGACCTCTGGCTAAACAGCAGTTATAGAAACCATGTCTAAGCACTTGCGTGCTGAAAGAACACCTAACTTCATCAGAAGAAACAGAACCTCAAAATTAGGAGCATCATGCCATGCAATAAATACTAACTGAAGCATGTAATTCTTTCTGCTGCAGCAACAGTGAATGCATTGAGAATAATATGACTGCCAGCATTTAGTTTCTTTTGACATTCCTGATCTGCGTACATACGAAATAGTGAAATAGAGCAGGAAACTAACAATGTGATTCAATACATACCATGTAGTCTTGTTCAGTTTCTGTGAAGTCACCTGAAATGGATTTATTCATGTTTGCTGCACCATTGTTGTACATGTAGCTAGCCACTTCCATGCAGGTTTTCAGGCCACATAATAGGTTTCTAACTATTAAACAGCTGTGGAAATTTACACCAGTGTTAAGATTTGTCAGAAGCGTCCGTTAAATTAATCAGGGAAGTCTGTTTCCACAAAACCTAAGGGAGAATAACACTTGAAATTGCACCTTATATATGTAAAATTACCTATTTCTCCCAAATATCTCTATTCCCTTAAGATATAAATCCCTCTCTAGGGTACTCCAATGAGAAAGAGTGTGCTCCCTGCTGGAACTGAACAAATTATTTGCTGAAGATTCTTTATTAATATTTCTTGCTGCATCTTCAGTAGTACTAGTTGGGCTTCCACCACAACTATCTTTATTAGAAGTTTTCTTATTGGGGTCATCTAGTTGATTGCCTCCAAATTCTCCAAAATCGGGTCTTGTGTCACCAATCTCCGAAGTAGAATGCTTATTCGATATATGGCTTGCAAAAGTAATATCTGAAGTAAGCATCCTTGGCTTTTTATAAGGGAAATCATCACTAGACCTGGGTCCTTTTGAAACCTTGCGCTTCCCTAAACTTCTTAGAAGCATATCAGTGGATACATTTTCAGTTTCAGAGGCATCCCCAGAAGGCAGTGTCGTATGTTTTTCAGCACTTTCAAAAGATATTTTTGATCTGCTGGTTCCAACAGATATACTTGATTTAATGATTTCTTCCTCTCGGTTTGAATCTTCTGATTCAGACACCATATCAGTGCCAACTTTGTGTAAGGTGGATCTTGACTCCATATTTTGTGCTGCAGAAGAAGCATAGTCATGTTTGCGTATGTCTTGAAATCCTTCTCTTCTCTGTGGACAAACGAATATCACAATTAGCCTCGGAGCACAGTAAACATGCTCAACTGAAAGGATGGACCTAAAGTTCTTGATAGCAATTAAAAGACCAAATATAGTATGAAAAGTAATCGCAGATTGCCTAAAAGTAACATGGTGAAATTCACTGGTGTTGGCGTCCACAGGTCGCATTTTTCATTTCGCTTTTTGAAGAAAGTGCTTGATTCAGTACTAAAAAAAACTGAAGAACATTCAAAGATGTAGGGCATCTTATTAATGGGCACGCCTACAAAATTCCAATGCCAAGTCCAAACGTGCTGTGAAGTATGAAAAAGAGAAGTTCGCTGCATTCACTGTTCAAGTGTTCATATGTAATACAACTATCACTTGTCTTTTTGGTTCTGAGTAACACCATCGAATTTAAACTCAAAATTTTGCAGATGTGCATAACAGAGTGAATTATAAAAATTAAGGTCTTTAGTATCTTTGGATCAGTGGATCGTGCCATTTCTTCAATATCTACAAGGAAACCCTTGGGCACCAAAACTCTAACAATGCTCCCCACCAATACAAGTTCACTAAATTCGTTTCATATATTTGCTACAGTGGCTAGTACGATTTAACTGAAAACCTAAAGAAAAATAAGTTAATGCTGATGAATATAATTGTAAAATCTGAGGTGAAGCATACTCGAAGGTAGCATTGGTCACCACATGGACTCTTGTTTCCATCGAGCTCAAACCCACAGGGTTGCTTCTCACTCTGACAAGAATAAGAGTTAATGCTTAGCAGCGCAGAACAGTAATTTTATTAGAACATGAAATGACTTGCTACTTACTGGGAATACTAAGTTTTGAGAGCAGCCATGGAGACGGCAATCAAAAACCTGAATGAACATATATCATCAAATAAATCACACCCTGATGAACATAGTTGCACAATCCGACATTAAAAACAAGACTAGAAGCATTGCCAGAAGTAGAATGTACCAAACATCTGCGGCAGAAGAGATTATCAAAAGAATCCAAAACCACATCCACAGTCTTGTCAAGAGGAAGTTGGCTCTCTGTCTTATCAGAAAATCCAGAGTGCTTCTCGTTTTTCTCAAACAGAAATTCAGATCTACCCTGTTTTAGGGAAATCAATAGAAACAATTGTAAGTCAAAAGACGTGCGCTTTTCATGGTGACATCACTGAATGAAGATCTTACTAAAAGAAATTTGTATTTTTCGTGGCACATCACCTCGATTTCTGAAGGAGATGCATCAATAAACTGACAGATAACATTTAAATTCTCTTGGCTTAACCCATGTTCCTGAGTAGCTTTCCTGCAGCAGATTGTCAGAATCAGATAAGTATTTATACACTTCTTTTTGCAACGTTGATTTTAAAGAGATGTGGATGGCATTGCCATGATACCATATGATAGGAACAATGTTGCAAAGTAGTCATTATTCTTGCAGGATAATAATGATTAAGTTAACTGGGTCTAATTAAGGAGTTCCAATTCTTATTCGAATATTTTTTCGAGAAAACACAAAAGTTTTGCGTCTTTAAAAAGGTATATTCTTATTCAAATATGTACCAGCAATTTAATCACATTGCTTGACTAAATGAGCACTTCTGTCACAAGTTATTGTGGTCTCGAGAAGTGTACCCATGTACGGACAACTTGTCCCTATTCTCTATTTAACATTTTAACTAATAGTGTCAGCTAAATAGCAGTCGATTAAATATTTAGCCTTGGTTACACAAATGTTCGCAAAGTATAATATAAGTAGATTCATATAAAACATTCAACAAAAAATGCGGAAGTCGTAAACTAAATAACACAAATATTGAAAAAGATTGTGGTTTCTTTCAAAAAGGAACTTGAGGTTTTCAGTAGCACTGAGGTTGTGAAGAGACCAACATTGCATCTCCAATACCATGGATAAGTGAGAAGATGGCAAAATTGGTGATGAAACAAAGTATTAAAGAATAGTCTACTACTAAGTCCTTCTAGAATTTGTGCCAGCCAACAAGCATTTTCAAGTTTAACATCAATATGTATAAAAAAGCATCTCGATTGGCCAACATAGATTCTATTATTACCATATTAGCTGATCTTCTCCTTCAGTAAAAACATGCTTCTCTTCCTCAGGTTGTGGAATTTCTTCATCACTTTCACTGCAGATTAGAGCCTCGCTGCCAGCTGAATCATAGTAAATTCTCCTCCTACCAGCAATTGATTGATCATCGGCCATTCTTTGGTTTCTGCGCTGTGTTGTTTCAGAAAGAATAAATATCAAAGACAAAAGGAATGCAAGAATTGTCCTTACACCGACGTATGAGCCATTTAACAAAATCAAACTACTAGAATGAATCCAGCTAATAAACTTTTGCTAAGTAGCACGACACATCAATCATGTTGATAGTCATATTTCTCAGAATGATCATCGATAAAAAAATGCTTATGGATTTGCATATGTTCTTAAATTACGGAAGTCAATTTTCCCCACTTAATCCCAGAGCAATATCCTTAATAACGCTATCTGAAGTGTCATGCTCGAGTAAGTAAATATATGATTTGTCAAATTCTTATGCAGCTCCTCAAGCTAAAAAGAAAATCTTCTAGCTATGGCTTGCATGACTAAGCTGTTCATCTGTCTGAAAGCATGCATATTTGAGTGTCCTCCCATATACTACATCTCACGTTAATTAACTCTATCATGAGTTCATGACTAAGTTGTTCATCTAAATGCATGCACATTGAAGTATCCTCTCATATATCTCAAGTTAACTCTATATGGCATATGAGCTACTCCCTCTGTCCCATAATATAAGAGCGTTTTTAACACTAGAGTCTTATATTATGGGACGGAGGGAGTACTATAGAACTGAAGAGCAAGCTAATATTAAGTCATCAAACTGATCAAATAGAGTAGCAACACTATACTTGTCCAGGAAGATCCACGTGGTGTAGGGAGGAATCTTATCAACCAACGGCAGCTTCACAAGCTGCAAAACGATGGTCTGTGCACCGTCACCGGAGCTGGAGAGCACGAGTGTCCCGTCGGCCGACAGGTTCTCCTCCTGCACGTGCACAACCTCCCTCTCCCCCGACCCTCTCGCCAGGTTCCAGCCAACGATCCTGGACTGGCCCTCCGCGGCGAGCTGCGACAGCACGTTGCTGCTCTCCGAGCCCCTCGACGCCGCCTCCGCCACGGAGGCCACATCGAACAGGCCGCAGGTGTGCTTCTGCAGCGCCCTCCTGTTTGCCTCCAGCTTCTCCTGTCAAAACACAACACAGGCACACAAGCTCAATCCCCGGACCAGATTGAGTGACCCGAAACTCACAATTCACAACGAATTCCGTAGATGCGGTCGGTGCTTTACCCTGATCGAGGCGAGTCGGGCCTGTTGGATTTGGCGCTTCATCTGCGTCAGCTTCCCGTGGAGGGCCATGAGCGCGGAGGTGCCCACGCCGAGCCCCTGATCCGGCCGCTGCGGAGCACGAAAAAAACAAGGGGACGGAAGGATCGAAACCGATCAGATTCGGGAGGGAGATCGAGGTGGGGAACCGGGCGGCTAGGGGAATCGAAGGCCGGCGAACGATACCTTGGGGCCGTCCCGGTGGGAGGAGGAGTCGGAGGCCTTGGAGGAGGACGACGCCATGGCGATGGCGCGAGCCGCCGCAGGCCGACCACCTCCTGCTCCTCGACGCGAGGAGGCCTGCCTTTTCTGTCCTCTGTCGAGGCGACGGCTCTGCGCTCTGCACTAGTAGTAGGCAGTACTCCAGCATAGGCAGGCTAGGATACTCTGCGGAGGGTTAAAGCGTACTGTATCTCTGACAGGTGGTGGGCCTGGTTTCAGTGGGGGGCCTCTCGCTGCACGGGCTTCTGGGTGGGCTCACGTCACGTGGCTCAGTGATGGCGGCTGATCCAGGCGTTTCGCACGCTCAGGTTACTTTTTTTTGAGTGAAATGCCTTCTCGAAATAAATTTCGTCTCGTTTTATTTTACGCTAGCAAAAAGAGCCCGTGTGCATGGTAATGAAAGAAAAAAAAATAACACGCGTCTTTAACCCAATCTCTTCGAATAAGATGAGAAATCTACTTTCTTTTTCCCGTTCGAGGTTTTGCCGACGCGTCCATGTGTTGTTATAGAATAATTTCGTTTGTCTTCAATCTAAGAGCAACTCCAACGCGCCGACCCAAACGGACGGCGGATTTGTCCGTTTTTTGTCCGTTTGGGTCGGCCGCCCGCTCGCCGTCCGTCCTCTTTAAGATTTGGGTCGGCAGTGCGCCCAACGACCGCGACCCATTTATGTCCGCACGCAATTTCGAAAAAGGCCCGCGACCATAGATCATGCCAGCGGCCATGTCGTCGCCCGAAGTTCATGCCGGCACCATGCCAGCGCCGGCATACAATGCCAGCTTCAGAAAAACAGCACGCAGTTCAGCTGGCGCACTTGCCAGCGGGCCGGCACACATGCCAGCACACAAAAAAAGGCGGGAGAGTTCGACCACGCCATCGCGGCCGTGGTCATGCCAGCACACTTGCCGGCATACAAAAAAGATGGCGCTCGCCGCCATACATCACTCGTCGTCAAACTTGAGCATGTCGGCCTGCATCTTCTCGAACCACGGCCTCTTCCTTGGCGACACGGTGTTGAGATCCACCTTCATGATCTCCACTCCCGTCATCATGCTCGCGAGAGCCACTTTGAAAGATCGTGGATGTCGCCTAGAGGGGGGGTGAATAGGCGCTTTAAAATAATTACGGTTTAGGCTTGAACAAATGCGGAATAAAACTAGTGTTTAATTTGTCAAGCACAAAACCTAAATCGACTAGGCTCACCTATGTGCACCAACAACTTATGCTAAGCAAGATAAACAACTAAGTGATAGCAAGATATATAACTAGAAACAATATGGCTATCACAAAGTAAAGTGCATAAGTAAAGGGCTCGGGTAAGAGATAACCGAGGCACGCGGAGACGACGATGTATCCCGAAGTTCACACCCTTGCGGATGCTAATCTCCGTTAGAGCGGTGTGGAGGCACAATGCTCCCCAACAATGCCACTAGGGCCACCGTATTCTCCTCACGCCCTCGCACAATGCAAGGTGCCGTGATTCCACTAAGGGACCCTTGAGGGCGGTCACCAAACCCGTACAAATGGCAACCCTTGAGGGCGGTCACCGAACCCGTACACTTTGGCAACCCTTGGGGGCGGTCACCGGTACCCGTCAAATTGCTCGGGGCGATCTCCACAACCTAATTGGAGACCCCGACGCTTGCCCGGAGCTTTACACCACAATGATTGAGCTCCGAGGCACCACCAACCGTCTAGGGCGCCAAAGCACCCAAGAGGAACAAGCTCTAGGGTGCTCAAACACCCAAGAGTAATAAGCTTCTCAACTACTAACTTCCACGTATCACCGTGGAGAACTCAAACCGATGCAACTAATGCAATGGCAAGAACACACGAAGTGCTCAAGTCCCTCTCTCTCAAATCCCACCAAAGCAACAAAAGCTATGGAGGAAAGTGAGAGGAAGAACAAGGAGAACACCAAGAACTCCAAGATCTAGATCCACAAGATTTCCCTCACATAGAGGAGAAAGTGATTGGTGGAAAGATGGATCTAAATCTCCTCTCTCTATTCCCTCAAGAAGGAGCAAGAATCATTGGAGGGATTGAGAGTTAGCAAGCTCAAGAAGATCAGCAATGGGGGGCAAAAACAAGCTCAAAGGATAAGATAACCGTTGGGGAAGAAGACCCCTTTTATAGGCCACTCCAAATCCAACCGTTATGCATGTGCTGGACGCGTACAAGCGGTACTACCGCTCAGGAGAGCGGTACTACCGCTTAAGCGGTAGTTCCAGCCAGCAGCAGGCGAGAACACGAAACTGGAGCGGTAGTGCCGCACTAAGCGGTACTACCGTCCAACAAAGCGGTACTACCGCTAAGGAGAAAAGAGCACCTCTGCGAAACACACGCGGTAGTAGGAACGGTAGTGGAGGGCGGAAGTACCGCCCTAAGCGGTACTACCGCACTACTGCCGCACTACTACCGTTTAACAGAAAAAGGGCACCAGAAGAATTTCAGCAAGCGGAACTTGCAGCGGTAGTAGAAACCGGAAGTACCGCCCAAGCGGTACTACCGTTCTACTACCGTGCCACTACCGCACAAAGCGGTACTACCGCTCTACTACCGCACTACTTCCGCTTAACAAAAATCGGCAACAGAAGAAATTCCCACAAGCGGTACTCGCTGCGGTAGACCACAGCGGTACTACCGTGGTACCGAGCGGTACTACCGCTTGGGTGCTGCAAAAGTGCCCAAGCAGAACAGACAGATACAGGAAAACCAGAACTGCCACAACTTCTACATATGAGCTCCGAATTGAGCAAACTCAAGCTTGTTGGATAGAAGACAACGAGTACTATCCAAACAGCGACTGGTTATAATAAGAAGTGGCAGGGGAGATATGCCTAACATATAGGGATGAGAAACCTCTATGAAAGAAGAACCGGCATAAACTCCAACATCGAAAACATCATAGAAGATGCATATATGAACTCCGTTTTTGATGAACTCGAGCTTGTCATGAAGATGACCATAAGCTCAAAAACTCACAAAGAGAAACACCAAACACGAACTAAGAAAGATGATGCAAGGATGCAATGGTTTGAGCTCTCTACGAAGATACGATAAAGATACTCACTTGAGAGCCCCCCTTGATAGTACGGCTATCGATCCTATAACCCGGTCTCCCAACTACTACCATGAGACCGGTAAAATAGAAAACCTATCAAGGGCAAACCTTTGCCTTGCGCAAAGTCCACTTGAGCTAGATGATGACGATCTTGACCTCCTCAAGTTGGACCACCTTTCTTGATTGCGCCGGCTCGATGAAGACTAGTAGATTGCTCCCCCATACTCCACTATGGGTGAGCCACTCTTCGGCACATCTTCACAAGTCCATTGTCACCACAATGGACGGCAAGCTTCAAGCATGTGATCTCTTCGTGATGCTCCACTTGAACTTGCACACCGCAATCTTGATGACGATCACCACTTGATGTCATCCTCCATGGGTTGAATGAGATCTTCCTCTTGACGCAAGCCCATGGAAACATACCTAACCCCACATAGAACTCTCGCATAGAACATGGGTTAGTACACAAAGCGTAATGGACAATGCTTACCATACCGTGAGATCACTTGATCCCACTCGGTACATCTTCTACGCTTTGTGTGTTGATCAACTTGAATCACTCTTCATATTTAGTCTTGATCAACCTTGAATCTTTCCAACTCTCTTCATTAGGATGATGTCTTGAATCTTCTTCTTCAAGACATGCTTTGCAATAGGCTCAACACTCACATGACCAATCTTTGGATAAATCCTTGAATAGCACCTTGGTCAACACATATTCTTCTTCAAATCACCTTGAGACCAACAAATGGTCTACAAGCAAAGCCTATGGACAAACCCTTCAAATATAACTCAAGGCAACCATTAGTCCATAGAGATTGTCATCAATTACCAAAACCAAACATGGGGGCAGCACATGTTCTTTCACACTTCTTTCGCCTTGGTCTTGGCGTTGGCGGCCTCGATCTCTAGCATCTTGGCTTGCTTCTCCGCCTCCATCTCAAGCATATTGGCTTGCTTCTCCGCCTCCATGTCTAGCCTCCTTCTTTGGATCTCCATGAAGGCGTTCATGGACTCTTCCTTGTATCGCCGGCGCTCCTCCTCCCTCGAGTCCTTCTTGCTCATCATTCCCTCGACGGTTGTGATCAAGGCGTTCGCCGCCGCATCCCGCTGGTCCTCCTTCTTGGAGTTGCCCTTCCCGCGCGGCCGTGGCTTCTCGCCTTCTTCCTCCCCCATGGCCTTCTTCCCCCCACACGCCTTGATGGCGGCATATTGCGCCTTGAACTTCTCCTCGTCTTTGACGATCCTCCAACAATGGGAGAGGTTGAAGCACTTGCCAGCATATTGGACCTTGAATGCCTCCAAAGCTTGGAATGCCTACAAATGAATTGCATGAAAGCATGTTGACAAAATTAGATACGGAAATGAACATGCAAGCATTAACGGAATGACACAAAGAGGACCGCTTGCTAGCATACCATGTCTTGCACGCCGATGCCGCTCACGGGGCGTGCCTTATTGCTCTCAAGAGTGGCACAAAACTTGTTGCACTCTTGTTGGATCACCCTCCAACGCTTCGAAACGGACACCCATCCGCGCGTGCTTTGCATTTGGTACGGTGGGAACTTCTTGCATTCATGAAACTCGCGATGGACGCGAATCCAAAAAGTTGATGCCTTTTGTTCCGCGCCGGTCTTGGGGTCTTGCCCAATGTCCCTCCAACACTCACAAAGAAGCTTGTCCTCGGCCGCCGTATGCGCCTTCGTCCGCCTGCTCTTGCGGTTCGGTTTCTTCTCGGCGGCTTGGTCGGCGAGCTCGTCCTCGAACAAAGGCTCCCCCTCGATGTCGACCTCATCCTCTTCCTCGAGACCGTAGTCCTCTAGAAACTCGTGGTCGAGCGGGAAGCCATCCAGGTCCAGGCCGACCTGATCATGCATGAAGGCGGCTTGATTTTGATCGAAGGTGAATGGCGTGAACGGCACTCGGCCGTCCAGGCTTTGTGTCTCGTCGGGATCGAAGCCAGCCCCGGCGGCACGGCCAGCGGTCGGCGCACCGCCCTCGAAGATAATGTTCTGCATGTAGTCATCATCACCGGAGGCCGGCATTCCGTCGAACAGGTTGCATGCGCCCGGCAGCACTTCCGCTGGCATCTGCCGTGCGCGTTTCCACGCCCCTCCGGACGACGAGCCACCGGCCACCGGGGTGGCGTTGAGGTCGATGGGCGCGGGAGCGGGCGCGGGCGTGCTAGGCGCCACCACGCTCACCTCGGGCGAGCACTCCCCGAAGAGTCGGGAGGCGTGCGGGTGGACGTGGAAGCCGGGCATCGGCTGCGTCGCCAACGCGTGGGGCGAGTCGGGCAGCAACATCCGAGGAAACGCAAATGAGCCGGTGCTGGCCGTGGCCACAGCGGCGTTGACGAGGCCATGCTGGCCAGGGTTTAACCCTAGGTACATTAGCGCCTCCCTCGTTGCCGCCGTGACGCGGGCGTTGGTGGCCTCCTGCTGCTCGGCGGCGGCGATGGCGGCTGCCGCAATGGCTCCCTCCCTCGCGCCCGCCGCGTGCCTCTGGTTCTTTCTCTTCGTCGACTCCCATGCCCGCTCCTCGGGCGTCAGCTCCTTCTTTGTCTTGGGCGCGGCAGCGGTCTTGCGGGAGGCGCGAGGCTTGCCTTTGCTAGAGGGGGCGCGACGCTTGGTGGGGCCGGACGAGGCGAGGGAGGCGAGGCCGGCGGCGGCATCCAGGTCTGCGTCCATGGTGTCCATGGCGAGCGGCGGGAGCGCGCGTGGGCGGGGTTTTTTTGGGGGGAATGGAGGGAAATGGTGGAGGCTGCCACCGACCAGCGGGCCAGGGAGGGAGTAGGCGGGCGCGCGCGCGCGTCCTTCTCGTGTCTGCGCCGATGCAAATTCGGCTCAAAATGGGCCGGGAATTGTTTGGCAGGCGCACGAAAAGCGGACGCGCGTCCGTTTGGGTCGGCGCGTTGGGCCAACTTTTTTGTCCGCGCCAACCCAAACGGACGCGCGCGGACGAAATGGGTCGCCGCGTTGGAGTTGCTCTAATTTACTCGATCGTGCAGTATTGATTAAGATTGCACCCTAAATAAGATTTTAAACATGGTTAACATGTAAAATAACATCATATCCAGATTTTACATATGTTTTAGTCAAATTCCATATATAATATGTTAAAATTGGAGTTACAGTTTAAAAGATATGACTACTTTGAAAAACATATGATATGGACTACGGGTTAATTAAACCAAATGTGAGGGTGTTCTCCGCAAACAACGAACAGTTTTTCGGAGTCACTTAGATGTGGACTGTGGGTAGATTTAAGGAAACTGTGGGGGGGGGTCGCAAACAGTGAAACATTTTCTCTAAAATCAATTAAACAGGGATTGCGGGTTGATTTCAAAAAGAGTAGGGGTTTTCTGCAAAACGACATGACGGGCGGACAGAAGCGTTTCGTACTTTATTAGTGGGTATAAATATAATAAAGCAACCATCCATACAACCAATATCCAAATGTCACAGTCAACAACACAATCGCGCCCAAAAAAAGCATAAGAGAAATAAGAAGAAGAAAACACCTAATGGTGGCAACAGCGCGGCCCTACGGAAAAGATAAGCGAGACGCGGTAGCCAGCAATGCATCCAACATGATCCCAAGCCGGTCTCGGTCACGCTGCCTAGCGAGCATGTGCCAGTGCTGCAGAAAAGCAAGGATTTGAAGAACGAGTCAGAAGCCTGCCGCGAAAAGGCCCGCTCAATCACCATCTTAATACGTGTCGTCCAAAGCGTCCACGACATCACCGCAAAGATTAACCAGAATAAGCAGCGATGTTGTCTGGCTTGGGTAGCTTTGGTCTGGAGGAACTCTGCCAGGTCCAGGGCCTCCCAGTCGGGCCCGAGTGCGTCGCGTACGTAAGTCCAGAGGCCCCGTGTTGTCGTGCACGACAAAAGGATATGGGTCCAGGTTTCCGGGGCCGCACATTGGGGGCACATGCCATTACCAGGGTCGCGCCGCTTAAGCACCTCGGTCCCCGAGGGTAAACGGGCTCGTAATAGTTGCCACGCAAAAAACTCAATCTTCAAGGTAATGGGGCATTTCGCCGATGAGAAAGCGAGGGAATGGTTGGCGAGCGACATAGTGCCCGATATGCCGAGCTCACCAAAAACTCCTATCCATAAGCAAATAGGCCGACTCTTGTCTGCACCTATTACTATTACTCCACCCATCGACCGCTATCCAGCATGCATCTAGAGTATTAAGTAAAACAGAGTAATGCTTGGAGAACGATGACATGATGTAGACAAAGAGAATTCAATTAATATGAACTAACCCCATCGTTTTATCCTCAGTGGCAACAATACAAAGACATGTCTTGTCCCTTTCTGCCAGTGGGATATAGAGCGCCGCCAGATTGAACCCACTACAACGCACCCCTCTCACCGAAGATAAATCAATCTACTTGGCCAAAGTAAATCAATGGATCGGTGAGATTTCCGAAGCTATAATGATCATGCAAATAAGAATCAAATAGAATTCCAAGAAGACTCCAATCTTTTATCATGAATAATCTAAACATAAACCCACAATTCATCGGATCCCAACAAACGCACCACACAAAAGAATTACATCGGATAGATCAAAGCGAAGATGCGATGATCATTGTATTAAAGATCAAGAGAGAGAGATTCATCTAGGTACTAACTACGGACCCGTGGGTCTGTGGTGAACTACTCACACATCACCATGGGAGCAGCAAGGATGATGTAGAGGCCCTCCATGATCGATCCCCCCTCCGACAGGGCACCGGAACAGGGCTCCGGATGGGCACACGGTGGAACAGAGACTTGCGGCGGCGGAAAAAGTGTTTCGGGAGGCTCTCTAGGGTTTTGGGGATTTTAGAGAATTTATATGCCAGAGAGGGGCATCGGAAGACGCCCGAGGGGGGCACCACACATCAGGGCGCGACCCACCCCCAGGGCGCGCCCTATTGTGTGCTTCCTCCCTCGTGGGCCTCCCGGCCTCCTTCTGAAGCTTCCAGGTCTTCTTTTGGTCCAAAAAAAATCATATTAAAGTTTCGTGGCAATTGGACTTTGTTTGGTACTATAAACCTGAAAAGCCAAAAACATGCAGAAAACAGCAACTGGCACTAGGCATTGGGTTAATAGGTTAGTGCTCAAAAATAATATGAATTGGTAAATAATCACCCAAAAAGTATCCTAGAATGATAATATAATAGCATGGAACAGTCAAAAATTATAAATTCGTTAGAGACGTATCAACATCCCCAAGCTTAATTCCTGCTCGTCCTCGAGTAGGTAAATGATAAAAATAGAATTTTTGATGTGACATGCTACCCAACATGTAATCTATTGCAGGTTTGATCATTGAGAAACGATGAATTAATAAACATAAACATAGTAATATTTATAAACATAAGGAACATAATCATCAAGTTTCAAAATATACAATCCTTAAAGAATGTTCACCCCCTATTCATTTTATCATTTTAGAATAGCATGGCTCCGTCTTCACCACATAAATACAAATGTCAAGCACCACAGTGTCAAGTTAGGCAATTGGATCATACTTTTTAACACGCTTCAGCTTTTTATTACTCGCGCAATATATGAGTGTGAACCATGGACGTAGCATAAAGGTGGAATAGAATATGGCGGACGGCAAAGAAGGTCTTTGTCGTCAGCTTCCACAAAACAGACGGCAAAGAAGGGGCTGATGGCAAAGATATTATTTGCCATCAGTCCTTTCTTTGTCGTCTGTTAGCAGACGGCAAACCGCCCAAAAGCAGATGGCAAAGGACCCAGCTAGGCCCACTGGGCCCTGGACCTGGTTAGATCAAATGGGTGCCTTGTTTGTCGTCCGCTAGCATACGACAAACCGCCCAAAAGCAGACAGCAAAGAGGCTGCTTTCTTTGCCGTCCGCTAGTAGACGGCAAAGCGCACGGCCTACTAACGGCCGTGCCTCGCCCCCACCCTGATAACCCACAAGTATAGGGGATCGCAACAGTTTTTGAGGGTAGAGTATTCAACCCAAATTTATAGATTTGACACAAGGAGAGCCAAAGAATATTTGCAAGTATTAGCAGCTAAGTTGTCAATTCAGCCACACCTGGAGATTAAATATCTGCAGCAGATTGATCAGTAGCACAGTAGTATGATAGTTTTGATAGCAGTAGTAGTAGTAACGGTAACAGTAACAACAATAGCAATAGTTTTGTAGCAAGTGTGACAGTAGCAGTAGCAATAGTAACTTAGCAAGAACAATATGTGGAAAACTCATAGGCACTGGATCGGTGAACTCGTTGGATAATATTCATCATGTAACAGTCATAACCTAGGGCGATACAGAACTAGCTCCAGTTCATCAATGTAATGTAGGCATGTATTCCGTAAATAGTCATACGTGCTTATGGAAAAGAACTTGCATGACATATTTTGCCCTACCCTCCCGTGGCGGCGGGATTCATAAGGAAACTAAGGGATATTAAGGCCTCCTTTTAATAGAAAACCGGAACAAAGCATTAACACATAGTGAATACATGAACTCCTCAAACTACGGTCATCACCGGAAAGTATCCCGACTATTGTCACTCCGGGGTTTACGGATCATAACACATAGCAGGTGCATATGACTAGCAAGATCGGATCAAGAACATAGATATAATGGTGATAACATAAACGGTTCAGATCTGAAATCATGGCACTCGGGCCCTAGTGACAAGCATTAAGCATGGCAAAGTCATAGCAACATCAATCTCAGAACATAGTGGATACTAGGGATCAAGCCCTAACAAAACTAACTCGATTACATGACGAATTTCATCCAACTCCTCACCGACCAGCAAGCCTACGAAAGAATTACTCACTCCCGGTGGGGAGCATCATGGAATTGGCGATGGAGAAGGGTTGATGATAACGAAGACCGAAGATTCCCCTCTCCGGAGCCCCAAACGGACTCCAGATCTGGCCTCCCGATGAAGAACAGGAGGTGGCGGCGGCTCCGTCTCGTGAAACGCGATGAAACTTTCTCTCCTATTTTTTCTCTGAAAATAGGAATTTATAGTGCCGGGATTAGGGTCAGTGGGGCCACGAGGTGGGCACAACCCACCAAGGCGCGCTTGGAGGGGGTGGCGCGCCCTGGTGTGTCGTGCCCAACCAGGGCACCCCCTCCGGTGGTTCTTGGCTCCAGCATTTTTTATTTATTGTAAAATAAATCTCCAAAAAGTTTTGTCCAGTTTCGAGAACTTTTATTTCTGCAGAAAAACAACACCATGGTAGTTCTGCTGAAAACAGCGTTAGTCCTGGTTAGTTTCATTCAAATCATGCAAATTAGAGTCCAAAACAAGAGCAAAAGCGTTAGGAAAAGTAGATACGACGGAGATGTATCAACTCCCCCAAGCTTAACCCATTGCTTGTCCTCAAGCAATTCAGTTGACAAACTGAAAGTGATAAAGAAAAACTTTTACGAACTCTTTTGTTCTTCACTAGTGCAGAAAAGCCTAGCTATGGCGTGGCAAAAAGGGCCTTCCTGGCGTAGACACCCGATGCCAGCAATATGGCGCCACAGTTAAAAAATAGTGGTGGCGTTTGAGCCTACGCCAGCAGTATTTCATATACCTATGGCGTTGGCGTTATCACCACGACGGCAATATCATATATATGTACGACGTGTTAACTTTTCCAACGCCATACACTGGAGAGGTCATTACGGGCGTATCGGATGTTTCGCACGCCAGTACTAAATGGCCAAACGCAATAAAAAAACGCTGCCACCGCAGCGAGAAATGCTGCGGCGGCAGCGCAATTTTATATCAGTATATACATAATGATGTTTGTGTCCCACATTGATTCTGATAAGAAATGAAAACGCACGTACAACATAATTTATATTATGGTACACATCATTTATATATATATGCATACATTAACCATCGTCGTAACTACTAGTACGATACTCATCACGTTTCTTGAAGAAGAGGGAAACCCCCTGCATCTCCATGCATGGTGGAGCATAGAGATTCACAGATCTCCAATCTTCCAAGTTGCGATCACTCGGGTTGTTGCCTCCATTCTTTTAACTCGAAATGTCCATATCTGGTGGTCACCCATCACCGGAGGCACAACACATCTTGGGAGCTTCTGTCTTTGAACAAAATAGTAACATAGTAAGCAATGCAGTAATCATCTTTCATCTTGAGGCATATAATTGTCATATAAACCACACTGTTAGCAACAAAATTTGGACATGAACGTAGGTAAAAATGGACATATTGAGCGCAAGAAATTTTGATGAAACGGAAATGAATCCACGTTTCGCCAAAACATTGGCCTCTCTCTCGACCTTTCCCTGCAAAAAGAAACATAGCTAGCGCGAGACAATTCGCAGGAACACACGATGATGCAACATATAACATATTTCATCAATTCGCATTTGATCAAATGGTTAGAGATATATTTTTACCGTCCGGATCGAGTGGGGGTCAGCTGTCAGGAGGGCACGGTGGGGGCGCCCGTGAAGACTGCGCGATGAGGTGGTGGTGCGTGGCGGACGGGGCGACCGGACAGGACGACGGAGGGAGAGAGTGGTCGGACAGGAAGTCGGAGGGAGAGAGTGGTCGGACAGGACCACCGCGGAGGGAGAGAGTGGCCGGACAGGACGACGGAGGAAGAGGCTCATGGATGAGGGGGTGGGCTTGGGGAAGGGCTGGGCAGCGCAGCGGCACTTCTGGCGCAGGGTGCGGGCACGGCTGGGCGGGGGAACGGCGGAGAACAGTGTCCGACGGCGGGGGGGAGGGGAATCTGAGTTGTTCTCACAACAGTAGAGTAGATAAAAGTGTCGGTTAGTCATTAGTGGTGGCGCCAATGACGTGGCCGACGCTAGCAGTAATTGGTTAGCTTGGGCTGTTCTAATAATACTTGACAAATGCCGTGTGAAAATGCATACATGAATGTGGATCAAAGTATATAATGATGCAAATTAGGAGGTACACACAAATGAAGTACAATATCGTGCGAAGTATTACGCAATGAGAAGTACACAAAAGTGTAGTACACGAATAATGAAGCACACAAATTAATCAACTAGTACGACGTCGTTTGACAATCCTCTCAACGACGGTTTGGGTCTTTTTAATCTTGCTTGAATACTTCCGTCCCGCGTTATGACTCTTTCGTAAGAACGGACGTCCTGTCTCAGGCAAGTTAGTTCTGCTCCTTATGGTGGTGTAATTTTCATCATCAAAATAGTTCTCCTCTACTTTTGGGTCGATGTCGAACTGATCACAGTCATCCTCGTTGGCCACTCCGTCCATCCCGACGATGGATCTCTTGGATCTCCTGACGACAACATGACTTGGCTTTGCCGGGTGATACGTCTCCAACGTATCTATAATTTTTTATTGTTCCATGCTATTATATTATCTGTTTTGGATGTTTTATATGCATTAATATGCTATTTTATATTATTTTTGGGACTAACCTATTAATCTAGTGCCTAGTGCCAGTTTCTGTTTTTTTCCTTGTTTTTGAGTATTGCAGATAAGGAATATTAAACGGAGTCCAAACGGAATAAAATCTTCGGAATGATTTTTCTTGGACCAGAAGAAACCTACCAAGCTTGGAGACCAAGGCAGGAGAGTCGCCGTGTGGCCACAAGCCACAGGGGCGCGCCCAGGGGGGTAGGGCGCGCCCCCCTGGCTTGTGGGCCCACGGCAGCCCTCCTAACCCTACTCTTCGGCCTATAAATTCCCAAATATTCCCTGGATACCAAAGAGAGCCATGAAAATACTTTTCCGCCGCCAGGAGCCTCTGTTCCCGTGAGATCCCATCTGGGGACCTTTTCCGGTAATCTGTCGAAGGGGGATTCGATCACGGAGGGCATCTACATCAACTCCATTGCCCCTCCGATGATGCGTGAGTAGTCCACCACAGACCTTCGGGTCCATAGCTAGTAGCTAGATGGCTTCTTCTCTCTCTTTGCTCTTCAATACCATGTTCTTCATGATCTTCAAGGAGATCTATCCGATGTAATACTCTTTTGCGGTGTGTTTGTCGAGATCCGATGATTTGTGGGTTTATGATCAGATTATCTATGAATATTATTTGAGACTTTTCTGAATTCTTATATGCATGATTTCATATCTTTGAAAGTCTCTTCGAGTTATTGGTTTGGTTTGGCCAACTAGATTGGTAATTCTTGCAATGGGAGAAGTGCTTAGTTTTGGGTTCAATCTTGCGGTGTCCTCACCCAGTGACATAGTAGGGGTAGCGAGGCACGTATTGTATTGTTGCCATCGAGGATAAAAAGATGGGGTTTTCATCATATTGCTTGAGTTTATCCCTCTACATCATGTCATCTTACCTAATGCATTACTCTGTTCTTCATGAACTTAATACTCTAGATGCAGGCAGGAGTCGGTCGATGTGTGGAGTAATAGTAGTAGATGAAGAATCGTTTTGGTCTACTTGACACGGACATGATGCCTATATGCATAATCATTGCCTTGGATATCGTCATAACTATGCGCTTTTCTATCAATTGCTCGACAGTAATTTGTTCACCCACCGTAATATTTGCCTTCATGAGAGAAGCCTCTAGTGAAACCTATGGCCCCCGGGTCTATTTTCCATCTTATATTTTCAGATCTATTTACTTGTGTTTTTACTTTCCGCAATCTTTTCCATCTATCTCTATCAGATCTCATCCTTGCAAGTAACCGTGAAGGGATTGACAACCCCTTTATAGCGTTGGGTGCAAGTGTTTGATTCTTTGTGTAGGTACATATATTGGGGACTTGCTTGTATCTTCTACTGGATTGATACCTTGGTTCTCAACAACTGAGGGAAATACTTATCTACTTTGTTGCATCACCCTTTCCTCTTCAAGGGAAAACCAACGCATGCTCAAGAAGTAGCAAGAAGGATTTCTGGCGCCGTTGCCGGGGAGATCTACATCAAGCCTACCAAGTACCCATCACAGACTCATCTCTTGCATTTACATTATTTGCCATTTGCCTCTCATTTTCCTCTCCCCCACTTCTAAAACGATTTTCAAAAAGATTTGCCTTTTTATTCGCCCTTCTTCCGTTCGTCTTTTCGTTTGCTTTTTGCTTGCTTGTGTGCTTGATTGCTTGCTTTGTCACGATGACTCAAGAGAATACCAAGTTGTGTGACTTTTCCAATACTAATAATAATAATTTTATTAGTACTCCGATTGCTCCCGCCACTAGTGCGGAATCTTATGAAATTAATGCTGCTTTGCTAAATCTTGTTATGAAGGAACAATTTTCCGGCCTTGCTAATGAAGATGCCGCATCCCATCTAAATACTTTCGTTGAGTTGTGTGATATGCAAAAGAAGAAAGATGTGGATAATGATATTGTTAAATTGAACCTATTTCCATTCTCACTACGAGATCGTGCTAAAACTTGGTTTTCATCTTTGCCTAAAAATAGTATTGATTCGTGGGATAAGTGTAAAGATTCTTTTATTTCCAAGTACTTTCCGCCCGCTAAGATCATCTCCCTTAGGAACGATATAATGAATTTTAAGCAACTTGATCATGAGCATGTTGCACAATCGTGGGAGAGGATGAAATTAATGATTAGAAATTGCCCCGCGCATGGTTTGAGTTTATGGATGATTATACAAATTTTCTATGCTGGATTGAATTTTGCATCTAGGAATCTCCTAGATTCTGCCGTGGGTGGTACTTTTATGGAAATCATATTAGGAGAGGCTACTAAACTCCTAGATAATATTATGGCAAATTACTCTCAATGGCATACCGAAAGATCTCCTACTAGTAAAAAGGTGCATGCTATTAAAGAAATAAATACTTTGAGTGAAAAGATGGATGAATTGATGAAATTGTTTGCTAGTAAGAGTGCTCCTATTGATACTAATGATATGCCTTTGTCTTCTTTGATTGGAAATAATAATGAATCTATGGATGTGAACTTTGTTGGTAGGAACAATTTTGGTAATAACGCGTATAGAGGTAATTTCAATCCTAGGCCGTTTCCTAGTAATTCCTCTAATAATTATGGTAATTCCTACAGCAACTCTTATGGAAATTATAATAAGATGCCCTCTGATCTTGAGAATAATATTAAAGAATTTATTAGTTCGCAAAAGGGTTTCAATGCTATGATCGAAGAAAAATTGCTTAAGATTGATGATTTGGCTAAGAACGTTGATAGAATTTCTCTTGAGATTGATTCTTTGAAAATTAGATCTATTCCACCCAAGCATGATATTAATGAGTCTTTAAAAGCTATGAGAATTTCTATTGATATGTGTAAGGAAAGAACCGCTAGAATACGTGCTAAGCGTGAATGGCTTGAAAAAGTGTGTTCTCGTGATAATATTGATGAAGATCTTAAAGTGATTGATGTGACTCCTATTGAATCTTTGTTTTCCAATGTAAATCTTTATAAAGATGGGACTGGAGATAAGTCAACTTTAGTTAAAAGGCGTCCCAATGATTTGGAGTTTATAGATCTTAATGCTAAGATTGACAAAAGTGGGATAGAAGAGGTCAAAACTTTAAATAGCAATGAACCCACTCTTTTGGATTTCAAGGACTTTAATTATGAGAATTGTTCTTTGATTGATTGTATTTCCTTGTTGCAATCCATGTTGAATTCTCCGCATGCTTATGATCAAAATAAAGCTTTTACTAAACATATCGTTGATGCTATGATGAAATCTTTTGAAGAAAAACTTGAGTTGGAAGTTTCTATACCTAGAAAGCTTTATGATGAGTGGGAACCTACTATTAAGATTAAAATTAAAGATTTTGAGTGCCATGCTTTGTGTGATTTGGGTGCTAGCGTTTCCACGATTCCGAAAACTTTATGCAATGTGTTAGGTTTCCGTGAATTTGATGATTGCTCTTTAAATTTGCATCTAGCGGATTCCACTATAAATAAACCTATGGGAAGGATTAATGATGTTCTTATTGTTGCAAATAGGAATTATGTGCCCGTAGATTTCATTGTTCTTGATATAGATTGCAATCCTACATGTCCTATTATTCTTGGTAGACCTTTCCCTAGAACGATTGGTGCAACTATTGATATGAAAGAAGGAAACATTAGATTTCAGTTTCCATTAAGGAAAGGCATGGAACACTTTCCTAGAAATAAAATTAAGTTGCCTTATGAATCTATTATGAGAGCTACTTATAGATTGCATACCAAAGATGACAATACCTAGATCTATTGCGTTTTGCCTAGCTAGGGGCGTTAAACAATAACGCTTGTTGGGAGGCAACCCAATTTTATTTTTGCTTTCTGTTTTTTGTTTATGTTTTGGTGTGTTGTGCACATTATTACTTCTGTAGTAATTGTGTTTTTATGTTTTTATTAGTGTTTGAGCCAAGTAAGACCTTTGGGATGGTCTACGGTGTTTGTTGATTTGATTTTGCTGAAAAACAGAAACTTTTGCGCTCAGTCCAGGAATTTTATAAATTCACTGGACGTGCTTTTGATCTGAAATTTTTACACAAGATTGATATACAAATTGCCCTGGTTTTCCTAATTTTTCAGAATTTTTGGAGTTACAGAAGTATTCGAAGTTTACAGATTGCTACAGACTGTTCTGTTTTTGACAGATTCTGTTTTCTTTGTGTTGTTTGCTTATTTTGATGAATCTATGGGTTGTATCGGGTGGTATGAACCATGGATAAGTTAGAATACAGTAGGTATTACACAAATATAAATAAACAATGAGTTTACAACGGTACCTAAAGTGGTAATTTATTTTTCTTATACTAACGGATCTCACGAGTTTTCTGTTGAGTTTTGTGTTGTGAAGTTTTCAAGTTTTGGGTAAAGATTTGATGGACTATGGAATAAGGAGTGGCAAGAGCCTAAGCTTGGGGATTCCCAAGGCACCCCAAGCCATATTCAAGGATACCAAAAATCCTAAGCTTGGGGATGCCCCGGAAGGCATCCCCTCTTTCGTCTTCAATCCTTTGGTAAATTTACTTGAGGTTATATTTTTATTCACCACATGATATGTGTTTTGCTTGGAGCGTCTTGTATGATATGAGTCTTTGCTTTTTAGTTTGCCACAATCATCCTTGCTGCACACATATTTTTGAGAAGGACACGCTGAATCGTGAATTTATTAGAATACTCTTTGTGCTTCACTTATATCTTTTGAGCTAGGCAATGTTGCTCTAGTGCTTCACTTATATCTTTTTAGAGCACGGTGGTGTTATGTT
The DNA here is from genome assembly GCA_039707655.1 of Elymus sibiricus. Taxonomy (NCBI): domain Eukaryota; kingdom Viridiplantae; phylum Streptophyta; class Magnoliopsida; order Poales; family Poaceae; genus Elymus; species Elymus sibiricus. Next base: position 349,111,298 of record CM077669.1, on the reverse strand, counting down.
TTATAGAAATAATTGAACTCTCGTACCTCACTTATATTATTTTTAGAGTCCCTAAACAGCATGGTAATTGGATTAGGTTATGAATTTGGTCCTAATATAATAGGCATCCAAGAGGGATATAATAAAATCTTTCATATTAAGTGCATTGAATATGATGAGAAGTTTGATTTCGTGCATATAGTTTTGAGATGTAGAGATGGTAATATTAAGAGTTATGTTAGTAAGTAATTGTGGATTAGTAGAGATACTTGTGTTAAGGTTTGTGATTCCCGTAGCATGCACGTATGGTGAACCGTTATGTAATGAAGTCGGAGCATGATTTGTTTAATGATTGTCATCCTTTGTGTGATGGGTCGGGAGCGCGCGATGGTTTACTCCTACCAACCTCTCCCCTAGGGGCATGCGTCTAACACTTTGCTTCGATGACTAATAAACTTTTGCAATAAGTATGTGAGTTCTTTATGACTAATGTGAGTCCATGGATTATACGCACTCTCACCCTTCCACCTTTGCTAGCCTCTCTAGTACCGCGCAACTTTCGCCGGTGCAATAAACCCACCTTCCTCAAAACAGCCACCATATATTTTCCTCAAAACAGCCACCATACCTACCTATTATGGCATTTCCATAGCCATTCCGAGATATATTGCCATGCAACTTCCACTGTTCCGTTTATTATGACACGCACCATCATTGTCATATTGCTTTGCATGATCGTAAGACAGCTAGCATGATGTTTTTATGGCTTGTCCGTTTTTTGATGTCATTTGCTATGCTAGATCATTGCACATCCCGGTACACCGCCGGAGGCATTCATATAGAGTCATATGTTGTTCTAAGTTTCGAGTTGTAAGTAAATAAAAGTGTGATGATCATCATTATTAGAGCATTGTCCCATGAGAGGAAAGGATGATGGAAGCTATGATTCCCTCACTAGATGGGATGAGTCTCCGGACTTTACAAAAAAATAAAAGAGGCCAGCGAAGCCCAAAAAAATAAAAAAAATAAAAGAGGCCAAAGATGCCCACCAAAAAAAAGAAAAAAAAGAAAAAAAATGAGAGAAAAGTGAGAAGGGACAATACTACTATCCTTTTCCACACTTGTGCTTCGAGTAGCACCATGTTCTTCATGATAGAGAGTCTCCTATTTTGTCACTTTCATATACTAGTGGGAATTTTTCATTATGTAACTTGGCTTGTATATTCCAATGATGGGCTTCCTCAAAGTGCCCTAGGTCTTCGTGAGCAAGCGAGTTGGATGCACACCCACTTAGTTTCCTTTTGAGCTTTCATACACTTATAGCTCTAGTGCATCCGTTGCATGGCAATCCCTACTCACTCACATTGATATCTATTGATGGACATCTCCATAGCCCGTTGCTACGCCTAGTTGATGTGAGACCATCTTCTCCTTTTCCCTTGCACCTCCACCACATTCTATTCCACCCATAGTGCTATATCCATGGCTCACGCTCATGTATTGCGTGAGAGTTGAAAAAGTTTGAGAACATAAAAGGGGTGAAACAATTGCTTGACTTGTCATCGGGGGTGTGCATGATTTAGATACTTTGTGTGGGGAAGATGGAGCATAGCCAGACTATATGATATTGTAGGGATAACTTTCTTTAGCCATGGTATTTTGAAAGCTATGATTGCTTGTTATTATGCTTTAAGTATTATTGTCTTTATGTCAATATTAAGCTATGGTATTGAATTTTACGAATCTGAATATTCATGCCACAATAAAGAATATTACATGGATAAATATGCTAGGTAGCATTCCACATCAAAAATTCTGTTTTTATCATTTACCTACTCAAGGACGAGCAGGAATTAAGCTTGGGGATGCTTGATACGTCTCCAACGTATCTATAATTTTTGATTGTTCCATGCTATTATATTATCTGTTTTGGATGTTTTATATGCATTAATATGCTATTTTATATTATTTTTGGGACTAACCTATTAATCTAGTGCCTAGTGCCAGTTTCTGTTTTTTTCCTTGTTTTTGAGTATTGCAGATAAGGAATATTAAACGGAGTCCAAACGGAATAAAATCTTCGGAATGATTTTTCTTGGACCAGAAGAAACCTACCAAGCTTGGAGACCAAGGCAGGAGAGTCGCCGTGTGGCCACAAGCCACAGGGGCGCGCCCAGGGGGGTAGGGCGCGCCCCCCTGGCTTGTGGGCCCACGGCAGCCCTCCTAACCCTACTCTTCGGCCTATAAATTCCCAAATATTCCCTGGATACCAAAGAGAGCCACGAAAATACTTTTCCGCCGCCAGGAGCCTCTGTTCCCGTGAGATCCCATCTGGGGACCTTTTCCGGTAATCTGTCGGAGGGGGATTCGATCACGGAGGGCATCTACATCAACTCCATTGCCCCTACGATGATGCGTGAGTAGTCCACCACAGACCTTCGGGTCCATAGCTAGTAGCTAGATGGCTTCTTCTCTCTCTTTGCTCTTCAATACCATGTTCTTCATGATCTTCATGGAGATCTATCCGATGTAATACTCTTTTGCGGTGTGTTTGTCGAGATCCGATGAATTGTGGGTTTATGATCAGATTATCTATGAATATTATTTGAGTCTTTTCTGAATTCTTATATGCGTGATTTCATATCTTTGCAAGTCTCTTCGAGTTATTGGTTTGGTTTGGCCAACTAGATTGGTAATTCTTGCAATGGGAGAAGTGCTTAGTTTTAGGTTTAATCTTGCGGTGTCCTCACCCAGTGACATAGTAGGGGTAGCGAGGCACGTATTGTATTGTTGCCATCGAGGATAAAAAGATGGGGTTTTCATCATATTGCTTGAGTTTATCCCTCTACATCATGTCATCTTACCTAATGCATTACTCTGTTCTTCATGAACTTAATACTCTAGATGCAGGCAGGAGTCGGTCGATGTGTGGAGTAATAGTAGTAGATGCAGAATCGTTTTGGTCTACTTGACACGGACGTGATGCCTATATGCATAATCATTGCCTTGGATATCGTCATAACTATGCGCTTTTCTATCAATTGCTCGACAGTAATTTGTTCACCCACCGTAATATTTGCCTTCATGAGAGAAGCCTCTAGTGAAACCTATGGCCCCCGGGTCTATTTTCCATCTTGTATTTTCAGATCTATTTACTTGTGTTTTTACTTTCCGCAATCTTTTCCATCTATCTCTATCAGATCTCATCCTTGCAAGTAACCGTGAAGGGATTGACAACCCCTTTATAGCGTTGGGTGCAAGTGTTTGATTCTTTGTGTAGGTACATCTATTGGGGACTTGCTTGTATCTCCTACTGGATTGATACCTTGGTTCTCAAAAACTGAGGGAAATACTTATCTATTTGCTGCATCACCCTTTCCTCTTCAAGGGAAAACCAACGCATGCTCAAGAAGTAGCACCGGGTCAGTTATATAGAAGCATTGTGACACGTCCTTAGCGAATACCCAAGGCTCATATTTGGCGGTAATTCCTTTGACACCCTTTGCACCAGCAGCTTGTGCTTCGGGCAGGCACATGGTAACGGCACCATGTTCTTCCTTCTCGACATTCTTCGCCCATCTGACCCAGAACAATGGCACTGTGTGATCTTCGGCGTACTCAAGTTCCCATATCTCTTCGATCCTTCCGTAGTATCTGTTAGTTTCATTCTCAGTGGAGGCAATTAATGTGATGCCTGAGTTCTGGTAATCAGAGTTTTTGTCTTTTGCCTCGGTATAGAATGTGTATCCATTGATATCATATGATTGGTAGGTGGCGACGGTGCATGCGGGGCCTACTGCTAATGCATAGATGAGATTTGCATTGGCAATACCCGTTGGCAGTGGTTTCTCCCGAATTCGCTCTTTTAACCAGGCTGCAAATTTGGAGTTGTGCTCTCTAATGATCTGGGCTTCGGTCCTCTATCTCCCTGCCATTGCATGCTCTCTCTTTAAGGTGTCTGTGTGAGTCTGCTGCCAAGGAGTGATTATATCTGCTTGTTGTAACACCACTGTGTGCGCTCTGTCGAAGTCATCTCGGTGGTTCTGTATATCCACATTTAAATCACACTTCAACTGTGAGTGACCTACTCCATCAAGCCTATCGGCATGCTTCCTCGTGGGCAAACCAAGAGATTGATCATCATCTATATAATTATTGCCGAATGATATGCACTCTTCGGTCAGATAGGCCTGGACGATGCTTCCATCCGGACGGGCCCTATTACGAACATAACCCTTTACAGTTCCATTCATCCTTTCAAACGGGAACATGGTATGCAAGAATGTCGGTCGAAGGTCTTTAACCTCCGAAACAACATGAACTAGGAGATGCACCATCACATCAAAGAATGACGGGGGAAATTATATCATTCTCACATAGTATTGTGATGATCTCCTCTTGTAGTCGAGTGAGATGTCGCACGTTGATCGACTTTCGAGAGAGAACGTCAAAAATGTTGCAGAAGTCAAGAAGTGTGTTGCGAATGTGATCATCCATTATCCCTCTGAGGGCTACCGGAAGTAATTGCGTCATCATCACATGACAATCATGGGACTTCATGTTGCTAAACCTTTGCTTTTTTGTGTCAAGATATCTGCGTATGAGCCCCGAGTAACCAGAAGGAACTTTGATGCCGTCAAGGCAATTGAAAAGTTGATGAAGCTCATCCTCGTCGAGCGTGAAGCAAGCTGGGGGGCAATAATCTTCTTTGTTTTTTGTCACGGTTTTGCCCTTCGTTGTCTCGTCGGCTATGGCGATGTTTTTGCCCTTGGCCATCTCCATGGTTCTTTTATGGGATGTGGGTGTGAGCACTTCCCTAATACCTATATCTTTCAAGTCTTGTCTTGCCCTCGTACCGTCTTTACTTTTTCTGGCATGTCAAACAGTGTGCCAAGCAAACTCTCACAGATATTTTTTGTGATATGCATCATATCAAGAGAATGCGGAGAACTGAGTAGTTCCCAATACTTCAAGCCCCAGAAAACAGACTTTCTTTTCCATACTTTTAGCAGCATTTTCTTAGCCTTCTTTTTCTTCTTCCCTGGCTTCGGGCAATCTGTCCAATTCTTTAACGTCTCATTGATTTCTTCTCCACTCCTCTTACGTGGTGGCCCTCGGGCCTCATACGTGTTGTCGAACAAGTCGCCACGACTTCTCCACTCATCATCTTTGTCAAGCCACCTTCGATGGCCCATGAACACTGTTTTGCAACTCCCCTTTTTTGATAGCTGGAGAAAAGATGTGTCATCCATACATTTAACACATCCGCAATGTCCATGACACGCTTGTCCGGAAATATATCCGTAACCTAGATAGTCATGAACGGTCGTGAGTAATGCTGCTCTCATTGGAAAATAGTTTCCAGTGCTGGCGTCCCACGTTTTGACCCCTTCATCCTTTCATAATATGTCTAACTCCTCCTTCAATAGCTCAAGATATGTGTTGATATCGTTGCCTGGTTGGAGCGGTCCTTGAATGAGCATTACCATGTGTATGTACTTTTGTTTCATGCAGAGCCAAGGCGGGAGGTTGTACATCCAAAGAAACACAGGCCATGTACTATGTGTGCTACTCTGCTTGCCAAATGGATTTAGTCCATCTCTACTGACACCCAACCTGGGGTTTCTTGATTCTGCTGTGAATTCTGGTTCAATGCAGTCAAGTGCTTTCCACTGACAACTGACGTGTCTTGAGACTGCGTCGGTATTTTCCCAAAGAGGAAGGGATGATGCAGCACATCGACGGTAAGTATTTCCCTCAGTTATGAAACCAAGGTTATCGCAACAGTAGGAGGATCACTACCACCCATTAAGCAACACCTGCACACAAACAACAAATACTTGCAACCCGACGCGAAAGAGAGGTTGTCAATCTCTCTACGGTAAAAAAGATAGATTAGGTAGTGATGGATAGGAGAGATAGATCTCTCAAGAGCACAAAATAGAAAAGGCGAATAAAATATGCAGCAATATTTTTTTGGGTTTTTGGTTTTATAGATCTGAAAACAAAGAGGCAAAAAGATAGATCGGAAAGCAATATGTTGGAAAAGTAGACCCGGGGGCCGTAGGATTCACTAGTGGCTTGTCTCATGAGTATGGCACACGGTGGGTGAACAAATTACTGTTGGGCAATTGATAGAAAATCGAATAGTCATGACGATATCCAAGGCGATGATCATTATATAGGCATCACATCCAAGATAAGTAGACCGACTCCTGCCTCCATCTACCACTATTACTCCACACATCGACCGCTATCCAGCATGCATCTAGTGTATTAAGTTCATGGAAAAACGGAGTAATGCAATAAGAATGATGACATGATGTAGACAAGATCTATTCATGTAGGAATAGACCCCATCTTGTTATCCTTAATGGCAACGATACATGGTGCCTTGCTGCCCCTTCTGTCACTCGGAAAGGACACCGCAAGATCGAACCCATCACAAAGCACCTCTTCCCATGGCAAGAAATATCGATCTAGTCGGCCTAACTAAACCAAAGATTTGAAGAAGAAATACGAGGCTATAAGTAATCATGCATATAAGAGATCAAATAAGACTCAAATAATATTCATGGATAGAAACTGATCATGAACTCAAAATTCATCGGATCCCAACAAACACACCGCAAAAGTTTACATCAAATAGATCTCCCAGAGACCATTGTATTGAGAATCATAAGAGAGAGAGAGAGAGAGAGAGAGAGGAAGCCATCTAGCTACTGCCTATGGACTCGTAGGTCTATGGTGGACTACTCATGCATCATCGGAGAGGCACCTATGAAGAAGATGAACCCCTCCGTGATGGTGTTTCGATTGGATCTCGAGGTTCTGGAACTTGCGGCGGCTGGAATTGTGTTTCGTCGACTCCCCTAGGGTTTTTGGAATATTTGGGAATTTATAGGCATCAGAGGCGGTGCAGAGGGGCCCCGTGGAGGGCACAACCCATCAGGGCACACCGGGGGTCCCCTGGCGCGCCCTGGTGGGTTGTGCTCTGCACAGCCCACCTTCCAGGCTCTTCTTTGGCCCACCGGGTATCTTATGGTCCAGAAAAATCTCCAAAAAGTTTCGTCGCGATTGGACTCCATTTGGTACTGATATTCTGCGAAGTAAAAAACAAGCAAAAACAACAACTGGCACTTTGGCACTATGTCAATAGGTTAGTCCCAAAAAATGATATAAAGTTGTTATAAAATGATTGTAAAACATTCAAGAATGATAATATAACAGCATGGAACAAGCAAAAAAGTATAGATACGTTGGAGACGTATCAACATCCTCAAGCTTAATTCCTACTCGTCCTTGAGTAGGTAAATGATAAAAACAGAATTTTTGATGTGGAATGCTGCCTAACATGTTCATCATATTCTTTTCTTTTATATAGCATGGACATTTGGACTTGTAAATGATTCAAATCAATAGTCTAGTTTTAACATAATGACTTCAATACTCAAGCATGTCAATAAGCAACCATGTCTTTCAAAATATCAACACTAAAGAAAGTTATCCCTAGCCCATCATGCTCAATCATTGATCCATTCATGAAACACACTCAAATATTAGCTATCCCAATGCTCAAGTACGATCATAGTGCCCCCTAGTTGGTGCTTATAAGAGAAGATGGAGACTCAAAGTAAAAATAAAAATTGCATAGAGTAAATAGATAGGCCCTTCGCAGAGGTAAGTAGGGATTTGTAGAGGTGCCAGAGCTCAAGGTTTTAAATTGAGAGAGAAAAAATATTTTGGGTGGCATGCTTTTCCTGTAAACGAAAACGACAAAGTAGCTCACAATACTTTCCATGCTAGATATATCATAGGCGGTTCCCAAACAGAAAATAAAGTTTATTCCTTTTTCCACCAAACTTTCACTTTCCATGGCGGTCCGTATCCACGGTTGCCTTCCATACCAACACTTTCCAAGGAATTTATTATTTGACAACATAAAGTAAATATTTTTTTTCTTTTTCATTTCGGGAATGGGCATCCCTATTACCGCCGCACTCTCGTGCAATGACAAGTGAATAAACACTCATCTTGAGAATAACACGTCTAGCATGGAAAAATATTGGACACTCCCCACCGTTTCATGAGCGGTACGAGCACACAAAAGAGAAAATTTATTTTGAAAATTTAGAGATGGCACATACAAATTTGCTTGGAATGGCACAAAAATACCGCATATAGGTAGGTATGGTGGACTCATAAGGCAAAACTTGGTTTAAGGATTTTGGATGCACAAGTAGTATTTCTACTTAGTACAAATGGAGGCTAGCAAATAGATAGAGAAGCAACCAAACCAAGAAATGAAAATTCACATAAGTGAGCATTGAGCATAACTAACACCGAATAATGCACCATAAGTAGGATGTAACTTCATTGCATAACTATTGACTTTCGTACTTGCATAGGGAATCACAAACCTTAACACCAATATTCCTACTAAGCATAATTACTCACTAACATGACTCACATATTACTATCATCATGTTTCAAAACTATTACAAAGAATCAAGTTTAATTTGCCCAATGGTCTTCATGAAAGTTTTTATTATATCCTCCTTGGATATCTATCACTTGGGGACTAGTTTCATATATTGCCATTGCTTTTTTGACAAGCTCAAACTAATTTAAGTGAAGCACATGAGCATAAAGATTTCATCTCTCAAAATAGTATAAGGGAAGCATGAGAGGATTTCCTCAAAATTTACTAACTCCCAAATTAATCTAAGTGAAGCATGAGAGTATTTCTACAAAAAATTCCAAGCACACCATGCTCAACAAGATATAAGTGAAGCACTAGAGCAATTCTATAGCTCAAAAAGTTTAAGTGAAGCATAGAGAGCAATTCTAACAAATCATAGCATAATTTTGGCTCTCTCAAGTAGATGTGTACAACAAGGATACAAAGGAAAAACAAACAAGAAAAGCAATCAAAGATACAAGACGCTCCAAGCAAAACTCATGATATGTGACGAATAAAAATATAGCTCCAAGTAAAATACCGATGGTCGTTAGAAGAAAGAGGGGATGCCACTCGGGGGCATCCCCAAGCTTAGTTGCTTGTTACTCTTTGGATGTATCTTGGGGGTGCGGTAGCATCCCCAAGCTTAGGCTCTTGTCACTCCTTATTCCTTCATCCATCGTGATCTCACCCAAAACTTGAAAACTTCAATCACACAAAACTCAACAAAATCTTCGTGAGATCTATTAGTATAATAAAGCAAATCATCACTTTAGGTGTTGTTGCAAACCCGTTAATATTTTATTATTGCATTATACCTACTGTATTTTAACTTTACCATGGCTCATACCCTTCAATATAACCCATAGATTCATCAAAACAAGCACACAATGCAACGAAAACAGAATCTGTCTTAAACAGAACAGTCTGTAGTAATATGTACTCTAACCATACTTCTGTAACTATAAAAATTCTGAACAATTAGGAAGACGTAAGGAATTTGTATAGAAACACTGTGTTAAAATTTCCCTCAGTTATGAAACCAAGGTTATCGAACCAGTAGGAGGATCACCACCACCCAATAAGCAGCACCTGCACACAAACAACAAATACTTGCAACCCGACGCGAAAGAGAAGTTGTCAATCTCTCTACGGTAAAAAAGATAGATTAGGTAGTGATGGATAGGAGAGATAGATCTCTCAAGAGCACAAAATAGAAAAGGCAAATAAAATATGCAGCAATTTATTTTTGGGTTTTTGGTTTTATAGATCTGAAGACAAAGAGGCAAAAAGTTAGATCGGAAAGCAATATGTTGGAAAAGTAGACCCGGGGGCCGTAGGATTCACTAGTGGCTTCTCTCATGAGTATAGCACACGGTGGGTGAATAAGTTACTGTTGGGCAATTGATAGAAAATCGAATAGTCATGACGATATCCAAGGCGATGATCATTATATAGGCATCACGTCCAACACAAGTAGACCGACTCATGCCTGCATCTACCACTATTACTCCACACATCGACTGCTATCCTGCATGCATCTAGTGTATTAAGTTCATGGAAAAACGGAGTAATGCAATAACAACGATGACATGATGTAGACAAGATCTATTAATGTAGGAATAGACCCCATCTTGTTATCCTTAATGGCAACGATACATGTGTGGCTTGCTGTCCCTTCTATCACTGGGAAAGGACACCGCAAGATTGAACCCATCACAAAGCACCTCTTCCCATGGCAAGAAAAATCGATCTAGTCGGCCTAGCTAAACCAAAGATTCGAAGAAGAAATACGAGGCTATAAGTAATCATGCATATAAGAGATCAAAGAAGACTCAAATAATATTCATGGATAGAAACTGATCATGAACTCAAAATTCATCGGATCCCAACAAACACACCGCAAAAGTTTACATCAAATAGATTTCCAAGAGACCATTGTATTGAGAATCATAAGAGAGAGAGGAAGCCATCTAGCTACTGCCTACGGACCCATAGGTCTATGGTGGACTACTCACGCATCATCGGAGAGGCACCTATGAAGAAGATGAACCCCTCCATGTTGGTGTTTAGATTGGATGTCGAGGTTCTGGAACTTGCGGCGGCTGGAATTGTTTTTCGTCGACTCCCCTAGGGTTTTTGAAATATTTGGGAATTTATAGGCATCAGAGGCGGTGTGGAGGGGCCCCGTGGAGGGTACAACCCATCAGGGCGCGCCAGGGGCCCCCTGGCGCGCCCTGGTGGGTTGTGCTCTCCACATCCCACCTTCCTGGCTCTTCTTTGGCCCACTGGGTGTCTTCTGGTCTAGAAAAAATCTCCAAAAAGTTTCGTCGCGATTGGACTCCATTTGGTACTGATATTCTGCGAAGTAAAAAACAAGCAAAAACTCAACTAGCACTTTGGCACTATGTCAATAGGTTAGTCCCAAAAAATGATATAAAGTTGTTATAAAATGATTGTAAAACATCCAAGAATGATAATATAACAACATGGAACAAGCAAAAATTATAGATACGTTGGAGACGTATCAACAACCATCTGCAATATGTCTCAGAATGCCATCATTTTTGGATTTCCTGGTCTTGTGCCAAGTCATGTTCTTTGCTTCCTTCGCGTCAGCGAAATAACGTTGCAGGCGTGGAATCAACGGAAGGTACCATACAACCTTTCGAGGATCCTTCTTTCCAGGCTTGTATCAGAGTTCCTTGCAAGTTGGACACTCTGTTTTGTCCTCATGCTCGTTACGATATAAGATGCAATCATTTATGCATGCATGATATCTTACATGCGGCAAATCAAGAGGGCACATGATCTTTTTCGCCTCATCAACACTCTTAGGCAACAAATTCCCCTTGGGCAAAACTGTATGTAAATATTCCAATGTAGCGTCCAGACTTGCGTCTGTGCTCTTGAATCTTGCCTTGATGTCTAGAAGTTTGAGCGTGACGTGCAAGCGGGTGTGCTCAGGATCACAACCTTCATACAGTGGAGCATTCGCATCTAACTCCAATTGCGCCAACTTGAGAGCCTCCTTAATAGCACCTCTCTCATTTGTCGTCTTCTTCTGAAGCAGTTCTTTAACATGGGGATCCTGCAGCATTTCAGCCAACGACATATCCTGGGTGACATGGTCCTCTTCATGTTTGGGTGGCGTTTCATCATTTCCTCCTCTAGGCGCATGTTCATTATTGTTTCCTCCTTCTGGTGGCCCTGCTAATTCTGTTGGGGAACGTTGCGTGGGAAACAAAATTTTCCTACGCGCACACAAGATCTATCTATGGAGATGCATAGCTACGAGAGGGGGAGTGTATCTACATACCCTTGTAGATCGCTAAGCGGAAGCGTTTATAACGCGGTTTATGTAGTCGTACTCTTCACGATCCAATCGCGATCCAATCCGATCTAGCGCCGAACGGACGGCACCTCCGCGTTCAGCACACGTGTGGCTCGATGACGTCTCCTCCTTCTTGATCCAGCAAGAGAGGAAGGAGAAGTAGATGGGATCTCAACCAATACGACGGCATGGTGTAGATGGTGGTGGAGCAATCCCGGCAGGGCTTCGCCAAGCGCTACCGTAGATGCGATCTGAGGAGAAAACGATCTAGGGAGAGAGGTAGGGCTGCCACCGGGGTGTGGGATTGTTGTGTCCTGCCCTCCCCCTCTCCTCTACTATATATAGGAGGCAAGGGGCAGGGTTTGGTCGCAGCCCTAGGCCCCTCCTCCAAGGAGGGCCGGCGGCTAGGGAGGAAACTTGCCTCCCAAGGCAAGTGGACTCCCTCCCACTTAGGGTTTCCCCTTCCCCTTGCGCATGGGCCTTGTGGGGCTGGTGCCCCTGGCCCAATAAGGCTAGGATGCCCCGCCTACAGCCCATGCACGCCCTAGGGGCTGGAGGGATCCTTTCGGACTCCTCCGGAACCTTCCGGAACCTTCTGGAAGCTTCCCGGTACAATACCGGCAAAACCCGAAACTTTTCCGGTACCCAAAATATGACTTCCCATATATAAATCTTTACCTCCGGACCATTCCGGAGCTCCTCGTGACGTCCGGGATCTCATCCGGGACTCCGAACAACATTTGGTCACCAACATCATATCCCAATACTACTCTAGCGTCACCGAACGTTAAGCGTGCGGACCCTACAGGTTCGAGAATCATGTGGACATGACCGAGACACCTCTCCGGTCAATAAACAATAGCGGGACCTAGATGCCTATATTGGTTCCCACATATTCCACGAAGATCTTTATTGATCGAACCACGATGCCAAGGATTCAATCAATCCCGTATGTAGTTCGCTTTGTCCAGCGGTATGTTACTTGCCCGAGATTCAATCGTCGGTATCTCCATACCTAGTTCAATCTCATTACCGGCAAGTCTCTTTACTCGTTCCGTAATACAAGATCCCGTGACTAACTCCTTAGCCACATTGCTTGCAAGCTTCTTGTGATGTTGTATTACCGAGTGGGCCCAGAGATACCTCTCCGTCATACGGAGTGACAAATCCTAGTCTCAATCCATGCCAACCCAATAGACACCCTCAGAGATACATGTAGAGCACCTTTATAGTCACCCAGTTACGTTGTGATGTTTGATACACACAAGGCATTCCTCCGGTGTCCGGGAGTTGCATGATCTCATGGTCGTAGGAACAAATACTTGACATGGATAAAGCAGTAGCAATAAACTAACACGATCAAATGCTATGCTTACGGTTGGGTCTTGTCCATCACATCATTCTCCTAATGATGTGATCCCGTTATCAGATGACAACTCATGTCTATGGTCAGGAAACCTTGACCATCTCTGATCAACGAGCTAGTCTAGTAGAGGCTCACTAGGGACATGGTGTTGTCTATGTATCCACACATGTATCTGAGTTTCCGATCAATACAATTCTAGCAGGGATAATAAACGATTATCATGAACAAGGAAATATGATAATAACCAATTTATTATTGCCTCCAGGGCATATTTCCACCAGTCTCCCACTTGCACTAGAGTCAATAATCTAGTTCACATCACCATGTGATTAACACCCAATGAGTTCTGGGGTTTTATCATGTTTGCTTCTAAGAGAGGTTTTAGTCAATGGGTCTGCAACATTCAGATCCGTGTGCACTTTGCAAATCTCTATGTCATACTGTAGATGCTGCTACCACGCTCCACTTGGAACTATTCCAAATGGATGCTCCACTATACGTATCCGGATTGCTACTAAGAGTCATCCGGATTGGTGTCAAAGCTTGCATCGACGTAACTCTTTACGACGAACTCTTCATCACCTCCATAATCGAGAAACATTTCCTTAGTCCTCTAGTTACTAAGGATAATTTTGACCGTTGTCCTGTGATCCACTCTTGGATCACTCTTGTACCCCTTGACAGATTCATGGCAAGGCACACACCAGGTGCGGTACACAGCATGGCATACTATATAGAGCCTATGGCTAAGGCATATGGGACGACCTTCGTCCTTTCTCTTTCTTCTGCCGTGGTCGAGCTTTGAGTCTTACTCAACTTCACACCTTACAAATCTGGCAAGAACTCCTTCTTTGACTGATCCATTTTGAACTCTTTAAATCTTGTCAAGGTATGTACTCATTCAAAGTCTTATCAGGCGTCTTGATCTATCTCTATAGATCTTGATGCCCGATATTTAAGCAGCTTTATCTAGGTCTTCCTTTGAAAAACTCCTTTCAAACAACCCTTTATGCTTTCCAGAAATTCTATATTATTTTCGATCAACAATATGTCATCCACATATACTTATCAGAAATTCTATAGTGCTACCACTCACTTTCTTGTAAATACAAGTTTCTTATAAACTTTGTATAAACCCAAAAACTTTGATCACCTTATCAAAGCGTATATTCCAACTCCGAGATGATTGCCCCAGCCCATAGACGGATCGCTGGGCTTGCATACCTTTTAGCATCCTTAGGACCGAAAAAAAAAACTTCTGGTTGTATCACATACAACCCTTCCTCACGGAAACCGTTAAGTAAACTCTGTTTTGACATCCATCTGCCAGATTTCATAGTCGAAAAATGCTGCAACTGCTAACATAATTCCAACAGACTTCAGCATCGCTATGGGTGAGAAAGTCTCATCGTTGTCAACTCCGTGAACTTGTCGGAAACTTCTTTGCGACAAGTCGAGCTTTATAAATGGTGACATTTACCATCAGCGTCCGTCTTCTTCTTAAAGATCCATTTAACGGCCTGCCATTCATCGGGCAAGTCTACCAAAGTCCATACTTGGTTTTCATACATGCTCCTATCTCGGATTTCATGGGTCCTAGCCATCTGTTGGAATCAGGGCCCACCATCGCTTCTTCATAGCTCGTAGGTTCACTGTTGTCTAACAACATGACCTCCAAGACAGGATTGCCGTATCGCTCGGGGCAGTACGTGTCCTTGTCGACCTATGAGGTTTGGTAGTAACTTGATCTGAAGCTTCATGATCATCGTCATTAGCTTCCTCTTCAATTGGTGTACGCGCCGTAGAAACATCTTTCTACGTCGTGCTACCATCCAACCAAAGTGTCGGTTCAATAACCTCATCAAGTTCTACCTTCCTCCCACTCAATTCTTTCGAGAGAAACTCTTTCTCGAGAAAGGACCCATTTTTAGCAACAAACACTTTGCCCTCGGATCTAAGAAGGTATACCCAACTGTTTCCTTAGGGTATCCTATGAAGACGCATTTGTCCGCTTTGGGTTCGAGCTTATCACGTTCAAGTCTTTTCACATAAGCATCGCATTCCCAAACTCTAAGAAATGACAGCTTAGGTTTCTGCCAAACCATAATTCATACGGTGTCATCTCAACGGACTTTAGATGGTGCCCCTTTTTAAAGTGAACGTAGTTGTCTCTAATGCATAACCTAAAATGATAGTGGCAAATTGGTAAGAGACATCATAGTACGCACCATATCGAATAGAGCACGACTACGACGTTCGGACACACCATTACATTATGGTGTTCCAGGTGGCGTGAGTTGTGAAACAATTTCCACATTGTCTTAAGTTGCATACCAAACTCGTAACTCAGATATTCACCTCCACGATCATATCGTAGACATTTTATCTTCTTGTTATGATGATCTTCAACTTCACTCTGAAATTGCTTGAACTTTTCAAACATTTCAGACTTGTGTTTCATTAAGTAAATATACCCATATCTACTCAATCATCAGTGAAGGTAAGAAAATAACGATATCCACCGCACGCTTCAACACTCATTGGACCGCATACATCAACATGTATCATTTCTAATAAGTCACTTGCCCGCTCCATCATACCGAAAAACGGGGTCTCAGTCATCTTGCCCATGAGGCATGGTCCGCATGTCTCAACCGATTCGAAATCGAGTGAGTCCAAAGATCCATCAGCATGGAGTTTCTTCATGCGCTTTACACCAATATGACCTTAGCGGCAGTGCCACAAGTATGTGGTACTATCATTATTAACTTTGCATCTTTTGGCATCAATATTATGAACATGTGTATCACTACGATTGAGATTCAATAAACCATTCACATGGAGTGCACGACCATTGAAGGTATTATTCATGTAAATAGAATTACCATTATTCTCTGACTTTAAATGAATAACCGTATTGCAATAAACACGATCTAATCATGTTCATGCTCAATGCCAACACCAAATAACATTTATTTAGGTTCAACACTAATCCCGAAGGTCAAGGGAGCGTGCGATGGTGATCACATCAACCTTGGAAACACTTCCAACACACATCGTCACCTCGCCCTTAGCTAGTCCCCGTTTATTCCGTAGCTTTTATTTCGAGTTACCAATATTAGCAACTGAACCGGTATCTAATACCCATGTGCTACTAGGAGTACTAGTAAGGTACACATCAATAACACGTATATCAAATATACTTTTGTTGACGTTGACATCCTTCTTATCTACCAAGTATTTGGGGCAGTTCCGCATCAGTGACCGTTCTCCTCATAACAGAAGCACTTAGTCTCGGGTTTGGGTCCAACCTTAGGTTTCTTCACTGGAGCGACAACTAACATGTCATTCTCGAAAGTTTCTCTTCTTGCACTTGCCCTTCTTGAAACTAGTGGTCTTACCATCAACACTTGATGCTCCTTCTTGATTTCTACCTTTCGCGGTGTAAAACATCGCGAATAGCTCAGGGGTCATCTTCTCCATCCCTGGCATGTTATAGTTCATCACGAAACTCTAGTAGCTTGGTGGCAGCAACTTGGGGAACCATGTCAATCACTATCTTATCTGGAAGATCAACTCCCACTTGATTCAAGCGATTGTAGCACCCAGACAATCTGAGCACATGCTCACCGATTGAACTATTCTACGTCATCTTGTAGGCAAAGAATCTTGTTGGAGGTTGATACGTCTCCAACATATCTATAATTTTTGCTTGTTCCATGCTGTTATATTATCATTCTTGGATGTTTTACAATCATTTTATTACAACTTTATATCATTTTTTGGGACTAACCTATTGACATAGTGCCAAAGTGCCAGTTGTTGTTTTTGCTTGTTTTTTACTTCGCAGAATATCAGTACCAAATGGAGTCCAATCGCGACAAAACTTTTTGGAGATTTTTCTGGACCAGAAGACACCCAGTGGGCCAAAGTGACAGTTGCTATTTTTGTTTGTTTTTTACTTCACAGAAAATCAGTACCAAACGGAGATAAAACGCTGCGGGGATTTTTGTGGATTTTTTACGGACCAGAAGAAAGAAGATGGGCCAAAGAACACCAGAAGAGGGGGGCCAGGGTGGCCAGCACCCACCAGGGCGCGCCAGAGGCCCCCTGGCGCGGCCTGGTAGGTGTTGGGCAGCTCGGGCACCCCCCCAACCGACTATCATGCCTATAAATTCCCTGAAAATCCAAAAACCCTAGGGGAGTCGACGAAACACAATTCCAGCCGCCGCAAGTTCCAGAACCACGAGATCCAATCTAAACACCATCACGGAGGGGTTCATCTTCCACATAGGTGCCTCTGTGATGATGCGTGAGTAGTCCACCATAGACCTACGGGTCCGTAGGCAGTAGCTAGATGGCTTCTTCTCTCTCTCTCTTATGATTCTCAATACAATGGTCTCTTGGATATCTATTTGATGTAAACTTTTGCGGTGTGTTTGTTGGGATCCGATGAATTTTGAGTTCATGATCAGTTTCTATCCATGAATATTATTTGAGTCTTCTTTGATCTCTTATATGCATGATTACTTATAGCCTCGTATTTCTTCTTCGAATCTTTGGTTTAGTTAGGCCAACTAGATCGATTTTTCTTGCCATGGAAGAGGTGCTTTGTGATGGGTTCGATCTTGCAGTGTTCTTTCCCAGTGACAAAAGGGACAGTAAGACACACATGTATCGTTGCCATTAAGGATAACAAGATGAGGTCTATTCCTACATGAATAGATCTTGTCTACATCATGTCATCGTTCTTATTGCATTACTCCATTTTTCCATGAACTTAATACACTAGATGCATGCTAGATAGCGGTCGATGTGTGGAGTAATAGTGGTAGATGCAGGCAGGAGTCAGTCTACTTATCTTGGATGAGATGCCTATATAATGATCATCGCCTTGGATATCGTCATGACTATTCGATTTTCTATCAATTGCCCAACAGTAATTTGTTCACCCACCGTGCGCTATACTCATGAGAGAAGCCACTAGTGAACCCTATGCCCCCCGGGTCTACTTTTCCTATCATATTGCTTTCCAATCTACGTTTTTTGCAATCTTTGTTTTCAGATCTACAAAACCAAAAACCCAAAAATATATTTCTGCATATTTACTCTTTTTATTTGTGTTCTTGAGAGATCTATCTCTCCTATCTATCACTACCTAATCTATCTTATTACCATAGAGAGATTGACAACCTCTCTTTCGTGTCGGGTTGCAAGTATTTCTTGTTTGTGTGCAGGTGCTGCTTATTGGGTGGTGGTGATCCTCCTACTAGTTCGATAACCTTGGTTTCATAACTGAGGGAAATACTTACTGTCGTTGTGCTGCATCATCCCTTCCTCTTTGGGGAAATACCGACGCAGTCCAAGCCACGTCAAAGGAATTTCTGGCGCCGTTGCCAGGGAGGAAGCAGTCTCTTCTACGTGCCTATCGTAGGCGCCGAGGGGACTCCACCATCATCTACCAGGTTCCTAATAACAAATCTCATCTCCTTGCAATTACATTATTTGCCATTTGCCTCTCGTTTTCCTCTCCCCCACTTCACCAATTTGCCGTTTTCTTCGCCCTCTTTTTCGTTTGCCCTTTTTCTTGCCGGATCTCTTCCTTGCTTGCAATCCTGTTTCTGTAGTCACGATGACTCAAGAGAACACCAAGTTGTGTGATTTTTCCAATATTAATAACAATGATTTTATTAGTACGCCTATTGCTCCTCCTGCCACTAGTGCGGAGTCTTGTGATATTAATGCCGCTTTGTTGAATCTTGTCATGAAAGATCAATTTGCAGGTAATCCTAATGAGGATGCCGCGTCCCATCTATACACTATCGTTAAATTGTGTGATATGCAAAAGAAAAAAGATGTGGACAATGATATTGTCAAGTTTAAACTATTTCCTTTTTCCTTGCGGGATCGTGCAAAAATTTGGTTTTCATCTTTGCCTCGCAATAGTATCGATTCTTGGAATAAGTGCAAGGATGCTTTTATCACTAAGTATTTTCCGCCCGCGAAAATTATTTCCCTTAGGACGCAAATCATGAATTTTAAGTGACTTGAGCATGAACATGTTGCCCAATCTTGGGAAAGAATGAAGTTGATGATAAGAAATTGTCCTACACATGGTTTGAATCTTTGGATGACCATACACAAATTTTATGCGGGATTGAATTTTGTCTCTAGAAATCTTTTAGATTCTGCCGCGGGTGGTACTTTTATGGAGATTACTTTGGGTGAAGCTACTAAATTGCTAGATAATATCATGGCTAATTATTCTCAATGGCATACCGAAAGAGCACCTACTAGTAAAAAAGTTAATTCGGTAGAGGAAATTAGTACTTTGAGTGATAAAGTTGATGCTTTGATAAAATTGGTTGCTAGTAAAAATGCTCCTATTGATCTTAATGATGTGCCTTTGTCTACTTTGATTGAGCAAAATAGTGAATCCGTAGATGTGAATTTTGTCTCGCGCAACAATTTCAATAACAATGCTTATAGAGGTAATTTTAATCCTAGGCCTTTTCCTGGAAATTCCTCTAATAATTATGTTAATTCCTATGGTAATTCTTCCTACAACAATAATAGGAACACCTCTGATCTTGAGAGTAATATTAAAGAATTTATCAATGCGCAAAAGGCTTTCAATACTACGATAGAAGAAACGTTGAATAAGATTGATGATATGTCTAGAAGCATTGATATAATTTCTCATGATGTTGAAAATCTCAAGTTGAAAGCTTTTGTGCCTAAGATTGATGAATCTATTAAAGCTTTATATGTCTCTATGGAAGAAAGTAAGAAAAGAACCGCTATGCTTAGAGCTAAAAGAGAAATCTTAGAAAAATAGTCTTCTAGTGATTGCCGCTATAAAAGTGATGAAGATCTTAAAGTGATTGGTGTTTGTTCTATTTATTCCTTGTTTAGTAATATTAAAATTGATAATGAAGGGACTGAAGTAGAGTCAATCTTATCTAGAAGGCATCCCAATAATTTGGAGGGTGAAAATCTTGATGAAAATTTTGATGAAAGTGGGTTTGAAGAGGTCAAAACTTTAACTAGTGATGTGCCCACTATCTTGGATTGCAAAGATTTTAACTATGATAGTTTCTCCTTGATTGAATGTATTTCTTTGTTGCAATCTATGTTGAATTCACCCCATGCTTATGAGCAAAATAAAGCTTTTACTAAACATATTATTGATGCCATGATGAAATCTTTTGAAGAAAAGTTGGAGTTGGAGATTTCTATTCCTATAAAATTACATGATGAGTGGGAACCTACCATTAAGGTCAAGATTAAAAATTATTAATGCTTTGCTTTGTGTGATTTGGGTGCTAGTGTTTCCACAATTCCGAAATCTCTATGTGATGTGCTTGGTCTTACCAACATTGAAGAATGTTCTCTTAATTTGCACTTGGCGGATTCTACTATTAAAAAGCCTTTGGGAAGAATTAATGATGTTATTATTCTTGCAAATAGGAATTGTGTGCCCATTGATTTTATTGTGCTTGATATTGATTGCAATCCGTCTTGTCCCATTATACTTGGTAGACCGTTTTTACGCACTATAGGTGCCGTGATTGATATGAAAGAAGGCAATATTCGTTTTCAATTTCCCTTGAGAAAGGGTATGGAAAACTTCCCTAGAACAAGAATTAAGCCAACATATGAATCAATCATGAGGGCATCCTATGGATCCAAAACTAAAGATGACAATACTTGAATCTATCCAATATGCCTAGCTAGGGGCGTAAAACGATAGCGCTTGTTGGGAGGCAACCCAGTGAATAAATAAATTTTTGCTTTTTCCTTTCTGTTTTTGAGTGTTGACACAATTATACCTCTGTTATGATTGTGTTTTTATGGTTTATTTAGTGTTTGTGCCAAGTAGAACCGTTAGGATGATTCATAGGATGAGTAGAAGTGATGCTGAATCTGAAACAGAAACTTTGCGTCCAGTATATGAATTTTCGTTTTTTGCGGGAACGTGATCTTGAGCTGAAATTTTAACACAGTGTTTATATACAAATTCCTTACGTTATCCTAATTTGGCAGAATTTTTAGAGTTAAATAAGTATGGGTATGGTACAGATTACTATAGACTGTTCTGTTTGAGACAGATTCTGTTTTTGTTGCATCGTGTGCTTGTTTTGATGAATCTATGGTTTGTACTGGACGGTATAAGCCATCGTAAAGTTAAAATACAGTAGGTATAATGTAATTATAAAATTTGAATGGGTTTACAACAATACCTAAAGTAGTGATTTGCATTCTTATACTAACGGATCACACGAAGATTTTGTTGAGTTTTGTGTGATTGAAGTTTTCAAGTTTTGGGTGAGATCATGATGGACGAAGGAATAAGGAGTAGCAAAAGCCTAAGCTTGGGGATGCTACCGCACCCCCAAGATATATCCAAAGAGTAACAAGCAACTAAGCTTGGGGATGCCCCCGAGTGGCATCCCCTCTTTCTTCTAACGACCACCGGTATTTTACTTAGAGCTATATTTTTATTCGTGACATATCATGTGTTTTGCTTGGAGCGTCTTATATCTTTGCTTGCTTTGTTTGTTAGTTTTTCCTTTGTATCCTTGCTGTACACACCTATTTGAGAGAGCCACAATCATGCTATGATTTGTTAGAATTGCTCTATGTGCTTCACTTAAACTTTTTGAGCTATAGAATTGCTCTAGTGCTTCACTTATATCTTTTTGAGCATGCTGTGCTTGGAAGCTTTTGTAGAACTACTCTCATTCTTCACTTAGATTAACTTGAGAGTTAGTAAAATTTTGAATAAATCCTCTCATGCCTCACTTATACCTTTTTGAGAGATGAAATCTTTATGCTCATGTGCTTCACTTAAATTTGTTTGAGCTTGCCAAAAAGCAATGGCAATATATGAAACTAGTCCCAAAGTGATAGATATCCAAGGAGGATATAATAAAAAAATCATGAAGATCATTGGACCAATTAAACTTGATTCCTTGTAATAGTTTTGAAACATGATGATAGTAATATGTGAGTCATGTTAATGAGTAATTATGCTTAGTAGGAATATTGGTGTTAAGGTTTGTGATTCCCTATGCATGCATGAAAGTCAATAGTTATGCAATGAAGTTACATCCTACTTGTGGTGCATGATTCGGTGTTAGTTATGTTCAATGCTCACTTATGTGATTTTTCGTTTCTTGGTTTGGTTGCTTCCCAATCTATTTGCTAGCCTTCATTTGTACTAAGTAGAAATACTACTTGTGCATCCAAAATCCTTAAACCAAGTTTTGCCTTATGAGTCCACCATACCTACCTATATGTGGTATTTCCATGCCGTTCCAAGCAAATTTGCATGTGCCATCTCCAAATTTTCAAAATAAATTTTCTCTTTTGTGTGCCCGTACCGCTCATGAAACGGTGGGGAGTGTCCAATATTTTTCCATGCTAGATGTGTTATTCTCAAGATGAGTGTTTATTCACTTGTCATTGCACGAGAGTGCGACGGTAATAGGGATGCCCATTCCCGAAATGAAAAAGAAAAAATATTTACTTTATGTTGTCAAAAAATAAATTCCTTGGAAAGTGTTGGTATGGAAGGCAACCGTGGATACGGCCCGCCATGGAAAGTGAAAGTTTGGTGGAAAAAGGAATAAACTTTATTTTCTGTTTGGGAACCGCCTATGATATATCTAGCATGGAAAGTATTGTGAGCTACTTTGTCGTTTTCGTTGACAGGAAAAGCATGCCACCCAAAATATTTTTTCTCTCTCAATTTAAAACTTTGAGCGCTGGCACCTCTACAAATCCCTACTTCCTTCTGCGAAGGGCCTATCTATTTACCTTATGCATTTTTATTTTTGCTTTGAGTCTCCATCTTCTCTTATAAGCACCAACTAGGGGGAACTATGATCGTACTTGAGCATTGGGCATAGCTAATATTTGAGTGTGTTTCATGAATGGATCAATGATTGAGCATGATGGGCTATGGATAACTTTCTTTAGTGTTGATATTTTGAAAGTCATGGTTGCTTGTTGACATGCTTGAGTATTGAAGTCATTATGTTAAAACTAGACTATTGCTTTGAATCATTTACAAGTCCAAATGTCCATGCTATACAAAGAAGAAAAGAATATGATGAACATGTTAGGCAGCATTCCACATCAAAAATTCTGTTTTTATCATTTACCTACTCGAGGACGAGTAGGAATTAAGCTTGGGGATGCTGATACGTCTCCAATGTATCTATAATTTTTGCTTGTTCCATGCTGTTATATTATCATTCTTGGATGTTTTACAATCATTTTAATACAACTTTATATCATTTTTTGGGACTAACCTATTGACATAGTGCCAA
This sequence comes from Elymus sibiricus, assembly GCA_039707655.1. NCBI lineage: Eukaryota > Viridiplantae > Streptophyta > Magnoliopsida > Poales > Poaceae > Elymus > Elymus sibiricus. The sequence goes on along the minus strand of CM077669.1, from coordinate 349,087,821 downwards.
AGTGCCAGTTGCTGTTTTTGCTTGTTTTTTACTTCGCAGAAAATCAGTACCAAACGGAGATAAAACGCTGCGGGGATTTTTGTGGATTTTTTACGGACCAGAAGAAAGAAGATGGGCCAAAGAACACCAGAGGAGGGGGCCCAGGGTGGCCAGCACCCACCAGGGCGCGCCAGAGGCCCCCTGGCGCGGCCTGGTAGGTGCTGGGCACCTCGGGCACCCCACCAACCGACTATCATGCCTATAAATTCCCTGAAAATCCAAAAACCCTAGGGGAGTCGACGAAACACAATTCCAGCCGCCGCAAGTTCCAGAACCGCGAGATCCAATCTAAACACCATCACGGAGGGGTTCATCTTCCTCATAGGTGCCTCTCCGATGATGCGTGAGTAGTCCACCATAGACCTACGGGTCCGTAGGCTGTAGCTAGATGGCTTCTTCTCTCTCTCTCTTATGATTCTCAATACAATGGTCTCTTGGAGATCTATTTGATGTAAACTTTTGCGGTGTGTTTGTTGGGATCCGATGAATTTTGAGTTCATGATCAGTTTCTATCCATGAATATTATTTGAGTCTTCTTTGATCTCTTATATGCATGATTCCTTATAGCCTCGTATTTCTTCTTCGAAACTTTGTTTTACTTAGGCCAACTAGATCAATTTTTCTTGCCATGGGAAGAGGTGCTTTGTGATGGGTTCGATCTTGCGGTGTTCTTTCCCAGTGACAGAAGGGGCAGCAAGACACGCATGTATCGTTACTATTAAGGATAATAAGATGGGGTCTATTCCTACATGAATAGATCTTGTCTACATCATGTCATCGTTCTTATTGCATTACTTCGTTTTTCCATGAACTTAATACACTACATGCATGCTGGATAGCGGTCGATGTGTGGAGTAATAGAGGTAGATGCAGGCAGGAGTCGGTCTATCTATCTTGGACGTGATGCCTATATAATGATCATCGCCTTGGATATCGTCATGACTATTCGATTTTCTATCAATTACCCAACAGTAATTTGTTCACCCACCGTGCGCTATACTCATGAGAGGAGCCACTAGTGAACCCTACGGCCCCCGGGTTTACTTTTCCTATCATATTGCTTTCCGATCTACGTTTTTTGCAATCTTTGTTTTCAGATCTACAAAACCAAAAACCCAAAAATATATTGGTGCATATTTACTCTTTTTATTTGTGTTCTTGAGAGATCTATCTCTCCTATCTATCACTACCTAATCTATCTTATTACCATAGAGAGATTGACAACCTCTCTTTCGTGTCGGGTTGCAAGTATTTGTTGTTTGTGTGCAGGTGCTGCTTATTGGGTGGTGGTGATCCTCCTACTGGTTCGATAACCTTGGTTTCATAACTGAGGGAAATACTTACCGTCGCTGTGCTGCATCATCCCTTCCTCTTTGGGGAAATACCGACGCAGTCCAAGCCACGTCAGAGGTCTCTTACCTCTCAACACGGGCACGAGCCTAAAATCCCAATTTCTGCTCTTGGAACATCTCATATGATCCGTGACGTTCAAAACTTCTTTGGAGGCTCAATTCTAAGTCGTAAAGCATGACTCACTGAACTATCAAGTAGTCATAAAAAACGTGCATGTCTGATGTTCTCAACACCCACAGACGACGCTTGAGGGGGTGGCGCACAGAGCGGCGCATCAAGGACATAAGCCTTCTATCCAGCAACTGAGGACAATCCTCACATCACGGACCTAGTCCGCATAATTGCTACTATCAACTCTCAACTTAGTTTTCTCTAGGAACGTATCAAAATACCGGGGAGCTACAGCGCGAGCTATTGATCTACAACCTACAACATAATTTGCAAAGACATTTTGACTATGTTCATGATAATGAGTTTAACTAATCATATTACTAAAGAACTCCCACTCAAATCAACATCCCTCAGGTTGTCCGAGGGTAACATGATCCCAATCCACCAACCCAAGTCCGATCATCACGTGAGATGGGGTGGCTTCAATGGTGAACATCTCCATGTTGATCATATCTACTATATGACTCATGTTCGACCTTTCGGTCTCCTGTGTTCCGAGGCCATGTCTGTACATGCTAGGCTCGTCAAGTTTTACCCAAGTATTCCGCATGTGTAAATCTGGCTTACACCCGTTGTATGCGAACGTATTGTCTATCACACCCAATCATCACATGGTGCTTCGAAACGATGACCTTCGCAACGGTGCACACTTGGGGAGAACACAATTTTATCTTGAAATTTTAGTGAGGGGTCATCTTATGATGGTACCGTCGTCCTAAGCAAAATAAGATGCATACAAGGATTAACATCTCATGCAAATCATATAAGTGACATGATATGGCCATCATCATCTTGTGCTTTTGATCTCCATCTCCAAAGCACTGGCATGATCTCCATCGTCACCGGCATGACACCATGATCTCCATCATCGTGTCGTCGTGTGGTTGTCGCGCCAACTATTGCTTCTACAACTATTGCTAACTCATAGCGATAAAGTAAAGCAAGAAGGCAAAAATAAGTTAAAGACAACCCTATGGCTCCTGCCGGTTGCCGTACTCATCGACATGCAAGTCGTGATAATCTATAAAAAACATGATCATCTCATACATCACATATATCCCATCATGTCTTTGGCCATATCACATCACAACATGCCCTGCAAAAACAAGTTACGTCCTCTAATTTGTTGTTGCAAGTTTTACGTGGCTGCTATGGGCAACTAGTAAGAACCGTTCTTACCTACGCAAAGCCACAACGGTGATATTCAAGTTGCTATTTAACCTTCCACAAGGACAGCCTCTGTCGAATCCGATTCAACTAAAGAGGGAGAGACAGACACCCGCCAGCCATCTTTATGCAACAAGTTGCATGTCAGTCAATGGAACCTGTCTCTCGTACGTGGACGAGTAAGGTTGGTCCGGGCCGCTTCATCCCACAATACCGCCGAATCAAGATAAGACTAAGGAAGTAAGCAATCTGAACATCAACGCCCACAAACTCTTTTGTGTTCTACTCATGCATATCATCTACGCATAGACCTAGCTCATGATGCCACTGTTGGGGAATGTTGCGTGGGAAACAAAAAATTTCTACGCGCACCCAAGATCTATCTATGGAGATGCATAGCTACGAGAGGGGGAGTGTATCTACATACCCTTGTAGATCTCTAAGCGGAAGCATATATAACGCGGTTGATGTAGTCGTACTCTTCACGATCCAATCGCGATCCAATCCGATCTAGCGCCGAACGGACGGCACCTCCACGTTCAGCACATGTGCGGCTCGATGATGTCTCCTCCTTCTTGATCCAGCAAGAGAGGAAGGATAAGTAGATGGGATCTCAACCAGCACGACGGCATGGTGGAGATGGTGGTGGAGCAATCCCGGCAGGGCTTCGCCAAGCGCTACCGTAGATGCGATCTGAGGAGAAAACGATCTAGGGAGAGAGGTAGGGCTTCCATCGGGGCGTGGGAATGTTGTGTCCAGCCCTCCCCCTCTCCTCTACTATATATAGGAGGCAAGGGGCAGGGTTTGTTCGCAGTCCTAGGCCCCTCCTCCAAGGAGGGCCGGCGGCTAGGGAGGAAACTTGCCTCCCAAGGCAAGTGGACTCCCTCCCACTTAGGGTTTCCCCTTCCCCTTGCGCATGGGCCTTGTGGGGCTGGTGCCCCTGGCCCAATAAGGCTAGGACGCCCCACCTACAGACCATGCACGCCCTAGGGGCTGGAGGGATCCTTCCGGAATCCTTCGGAACCTTCTGGAAGCTTCCCGGTACAATACCGACAAAACCCGAAACTTTTCTGATAGCCAAAATATGATTTCCCATATATAAATCTTTACCTCCGGACCATTCCGGAGCTCCTCGTGACGTCTGGGATCTCATCCGGGACTCCGAACAACATTTGGTCACCAACGTACATATCTCAATACTACTCTAGCGTCACCGAACGTTAAGCGTGCGGACCCTACGAGTTCGAGAATCATGTGGACATGACCGAGACACCTCTCCTGTCAATAAACAATAGCCGGACCTGGATGCCCATATTGGTTCCCACATATTCCACGAAGATCTTTAGCGGTCGAACCACGATGCCAAGGATTCAATCAATCCTGTATGTAGTTCCCTTTGTCCAGTGGTATGTTAGTTGCCCGAGATTCGATCGTCGGTATCTCCATACCTAGTTCAATCTCGTTACCGGCAAGTCTCTTTACTCGTTCCGTAATACAAGATCCCGTGACTAACTCCTTAGCCACATTGGTTTCAAGCTTCTTGTGATGTTGTATTACCGAGTGGGCCCAGAGATACCTCTCCGTCATATGGAATGACAAATCCCAGTCTCGATCCATGCCAACCCAACAGACACCCTCGGAGATACCTGTAGAGCACCTTTATAGTCACCCAGTTACGTTGTGACGTTTGATACACACAAGGCATTCCTCCGGGGTCCGGGAGTTGCATGATCTCTTGGTCGTAGGAACAGATACTTGACATGGATAAAGCAGTAGCAATAAACTAACACGATCAAATGATATGCTTACGGTTGGGTCTTGTCCATCACATCATTCTCCTAATGATGTGATCCCGTTATCAGATGACAACTCATGTCTATGGTCAGGAAACCTTGACCATCTCTGATCAACGAGCTAGTCTAGTAGAGGCTCGCTAGGGACATGGTGTTGTCTATGTATCCACACATGTATCTGAGTTTCCGATCAATACATTTCTAGCATGGATAATAAACGATTATCATGAACAAGGAAATATGATAATAACCAATTTATTATTGCCTCTAGGGCATATTTCGAACAAATTCATCATTGAAAGGGTTCTCCGCTTCCATATCCGCTGCTCTGTTGTCGTCATCACGTACATCATCATTCTCCTGTCCATGCTTTGTCCATCGTGTATAACCTTCAACGAAACCACGACGAAGCAAGTGCGCGAGGATGCTACCATCGAACGGGTTATGGTAAATTCCATTTTTGTAGGCCTTACATGGACATAATATCTGCGTTTCACACTTTTGTATCATATTCGTCACCGCAAAATTGAGAAAGGCCTTCACACTTTTATCCATATTGAATCTTTCAATAGATCAAAGTAGCCTGTAAAGGGAAATACCAAAAGAATTACATATATATCAAGCGGGGGCATACAAAATTTTGGCATGACCTTTGCTAAAAGTGGTACATATTGAGTACCAGAAATTTGACGAAACGGAAATGAATCAACGTTTCGCCAAAACATTGGCAACTCTCTCTACATATTCGCCATCCATGCACGTTTCGCCATTTAGCAATCACACACGTACGTAACATGCATAATTAAATGACGAGGAAGTGTTTTGTGTTAATTACCTCAAGCAGAAGAGACACGAGTCGACCTAGTCCTCGATCGATCCCGCGAGAAGCCGGTCGACCGTACGTAGGTTGGTGGGCGCCATTAATGGAGGTTGAAGGAAAAGTTAATGCAAGTGGGTGGAGGAGAGAGCTAGATATAGCTAGCTTAGAGAGTGGGTGTGTGGAGGAGGCTAGCAAACGTAACTAACGCATCACCTAGCTAGATCTAACTACCTAATTAAGAATCATGATAAAATAATTGAGTTTCTCAAGATGAGGAGAGGGAAGAGAGAGGAGGAAGAGGAAGAGCAAGAGGAAGAAGAAGGGGAATCTAGTGTATACACAAGGGTTATCACGTGGTAGTAGTGATGCGACTTTATTACTGGCGTTTCAAGAAAAGAGCATGCCAGCACTAACATGTATATTCCTGGCATACCGTCGTATGATACGCCGGTGTTATGTGGGACCCAATGTTGACCAAAAAAATGGACCCACAAAATAAACTGCTGGCGTCCGGACTAATTCAACGCCATAGATATGTGAAATACTGCCGGCATACTACCAACCTAGTACGCCAACAGTAAGTTATGCCTGCACACAACCTTGGAGGCCACATACAAGTGGCATTCCACGTACGTCCAGCGCCAGCACTAAGTCACTAGTGATGTCGTACCAAAATGGCCGACGCCAGCGATATTTGAAAAATGTAGTGCTGGCGTCGGCTCAAAACGACGCGCCACCAACAAGAGTTGTGGCTAGCCATTTCTCTACTAGTGCTTGTTTACATATATATGCTTAAGTAGCACCCAGGTTTTCAGCAAAGATTATGACTAACCATGTCAGCAATAACTCTTAAAAAATATATTAACTCATATCAATGACATAAGCAACTAGCGAGCAATAATAAAATATCTCAAATGCAAACACTTTGTCAAAACAATCATGATATAATATGACAACAGTGGTATCTCGCTAGCCCTTTCTGAGACCACAAAACATAAATGCAGAGCACCTCCAAAGTTCAAGCAACGACTAAACATTTTAATTCATGGTAGAAAGGATCCAGTCATGCTGCATCCAACATTAACTATACACAATGCATGAGGATGACAATAGTGCTCTCAGATCTGGCACTTATTTGAGAAGGTGATGACTCAACATAAAGGTAAATAGATAGTCCCTTCGCAGAGGGAAGCAGGTATTTGCAGAGGTGCCAGAGCTCAAAGCTTAAATCATAGATAAATATAATTTTGGGAGATACACCCTTCCTGTCAACGTTACGACCAAGAGTTATCGATATATTCCATGCTAAACACATTAGCGGCGGTTCCCAAGCGGTAAAAGTAAAGGTTTACTCCCCCTCCACCAACCAACACACTTCACGACTAGCCGAACCACCGGTACCGTCCATACCAACAACATTCCTGGGGGAGTTTTGTTTAATTATTTGCAATTTTTGATTTCGGGACTCGGAATCCCTATTACCGCCCCTCTCGTGCAAGGACGAGTGAATAAACACTCATCATGAGAATAACCCGCTTAACATGGAAGATACTGATCGCCCCCTGTCGCTCCATGAGTGGTCCAGGCACACAAAACAGATGTTCATTTGAAATTTTAGAGGTGGCACATGCAAATTTACTCGGAACGGCAGGGTAATACCGCATATAGGTAGATATAGTGGACTCATCTTGAATAACTTCGGTTTAACGATTTTGACGCACAAGCAATATTCCTGCTTAGTACAGGTGAAGGCTAGCAAATAGGTTGAGAAGCGGCCAGGTAGAGAGCGAAAACGGCCATGAACATGCATTATGAATAATCAATATTGAATACTAGCATGAGTAGGATATGGACACCATGAACATAAATATCATGAAGGCTATGTTGGTTTTGATTCAACTGCATGCGTGAACATGTGCCAAGTCAAACCACTTGAAACATTCAGAGGAGGATACCATATCATCATACCACATCACAATCATTTTAATGCATGTTGACATCCAAGATAAATCATTATCCACTCCTAGCTACTTAAGCATGGCATGAGCAACTATAATCTCTAATAGTCATTGTAGACATGTTTGATCATAATATGCTAAATCATGAATACTAGGGTAAACATATTTACAAAAACAAAAACAAGTTGAGTTCATACCCGCTTCTCTCTACCACAGTCACTTCATAAAATATCGTCATTATTGCCTTTCACTTGCACGACCGAATGATATAGAAAATAATAATAGTGCAAGAGTGCCGTGGACTAAACCTGGGCATTCACCGGGCCGGGCCGGGCTTCGGGCCGGGCTTTGTAAAGCCCGAACTGAAATTCCCAGGCCCGAGCCCGGCCCGGCCCGGCCAAAAACACCAACTTTCAGGCCCGAGCCCGGCCCAAATAGACTAAAACGGTGAACTTCGGGCCGGGCCGAGCCGGGCCTCCGTGTAAAACGCCCTATTTCCCAAGCCCGAGCCCGGCCCAAACTGCCAACCGGGCCTCATTTCTGAGCCCGAACCCGGCCCGAACCTAAAGCCCGGCCCGGCCCGGCCCGGGTTTTTCGGGCCGGGTCACCGGGCCGGGCTGCCCATGCCCACGTTTACCGTGGACTAAGATGGAACCTGCAAACATTTTATTTAAGAGGAGAATACAAATTAACATGGGCTCTTTGTTAGATTAACAATAATGCATATGAGAGCCACTCAACATTTTTATTGTGGTCTTCTCCTTGGTACGACTCAAATAAAAGGAAAAGAATTTCAGAGAAATACATTGAAATATTTTTTGAGTTTTTAGTTTTTCTTAAAGAAAGCAAATTAAAGAGGGAAAAGCAAAAACGAGAAAAACTATTTACACGGGAGAGCTCCCAACAAGTAAAAGAAGAAACGAGAAATCTTTTTGGGTTTTCTTTTGCTACTACAATTAAATTAAACTAGAAATAAAAGCCGAAAAGAAGTAGGAAATATTTTTGGATTTTCTCAAAGTTTTTCAAACACACAAAAGGAAGCGAGGAAATAAATCTAGCATGGATAATACAATGAAAAAGTGTGGACACCGACAACTGGAATGAAATGTGTAAACATGAATCTAATGTCGGTGGAAATACGTACTCCCCCCAAGCTTAGGCTTTTGGCCTAGCTTGGTAATCACCATCCGTAGCCTGGATAATAGTCTGGGTGATATCCCACCGAGGCTCTTGGTGCAGCCTCCTCAGCCCACCTGGCAGCTTCAACCTCCGCATTGTACGCGCGGGCCTCGCTCTCAAGAACATAGTATCTTCCCTTACTGTGATGATCAAAGAGAGCAGGAGCAGGCAAAGTAACAGGTACAATGGGATCTTTATTGAACCTCAAGTTATAAGTATAATTAGTGACTGTGCCCTTAAGGAACCTATGACATTTCATGGCCTCAAAGTCTAAGTACTGAGTAGGTAAAATGGGATCGTTAGGCCAAGGTGTTACATTTAAATTCTTAGCTACACGGGAGGCATAAATTCCTCCATAAAAATGACCACTAGCAATGTTGTGCTGCAATCTCCGTGCAACGATTGCTCCAAGATTATAACGTTTATCTCCTGTTATAGCAGTGTGTATAAGACTCAAATCAAGGGCACACAGTGTGCTGCAATCTTGCTTGACTATGACGCATTTGCCATTAAAGAGTGCAAAGTAATGTATTGATGGAAAATCGATGTTTTTTATTCTACCTTGTGTCACTCCTCTATCTTCGCCGTAGCAAAGATTAATAAAAAATGACTCATATTCAGATGTTGGTGGTTCGTCTAGCAAACCCCAATATGGAATTTTGCACGCTCCACGGAACACTTCTAAAGGCATGGTAAAGGGATGGTCATAAAGGTTGAATGAAACTCTAGACTCACGAGGAAAAAATTTAAATTTCTTGGTGAATGTTTTTGTGAGTTCGAGATGTTGAATGCACTTATCTGCGATGAAGGGAGCAAGTTCTGCATTGTGGATAAATTGCTCGAATTCCTCCTTGATACCCGCACCTTCCATGAATTCGTTACATGGCCATAAGCATGATTTGGTAGCGGCATCTCGCATCGAGCTTTCACTTGGCTCAACATAAGATTGTCGGACTGAGCTTCCACTCGATGAGGCCTTTGAGGACCTCCTCCTCGAAGAACTCCTAAAGAATTGCATTTTTATTTGCGAACAAATTTCTGAAAAAATTTGGGACACAAAATTTTGTTAACAAAACTTCGTAAGATTGATAGCAACTACTCCTAAGGATGCATAGAGGCCATATTAAGCATTCAAACTACTTAGAACTCTAAGAATTCAACATGCAAGCCCATCTACAGCAGCACCAAGAGTAGCTAATTCTAAAAATAACCCACTAAATCAAAAACTAATTGGAGCAATGGAGGAGTCACATACCAAGTAGCAATCCTCCAAAACAGTTTCGAAAATGGAGCTTTGAGCAAAGAGATGTGCATGAAACGGAAGAACTTTCGTAAAACACTAAGTTACCTTAATGGGGATGTGCATATCCCCAACAAGAAGTATGTAATATTTCTTTTTGGTAGTAGGTAGAGGTAGTTGAAAACTTCCAATAGTGAGTGTCGGAGATTCTTCAATAACATTTATACCATTCACTTGGAATTGCTTCTTCGGAAAGTGCATCGTATGCTCATTAACATTGATATGAAAAGTGACTTTGCTTTTATTGCAATCAATAACAGCCCCTGCAGTATTCAAAAAGGGTCTACCAAGGATAATCGACATGTTGTCGTCCTCGGGCATATCAAGAATAACAAAGTCTGTTAAGATAGTAACGTTTGCAACAACAACGGGCACATCCTCACAAATACCAATAGGTATGGTAGTTGATTTGTCAACCATTTGCAATGATATTTCAGTAGGTGTGAGTTTATTCAAATCAAGTCTTTTATATAAAGAGAAAGGCAGAACACTAACAACAGCTCCCAAATCACACAAAGCAGTTTTGACATAATTTCTTTTAATGGAGCAAGGTATAGTTGGTATTCCAGGATCTCCAAGTTTTTTAGGTACTCCATCCTTAAAAGAATAATTAGCAAACATGGTGGAGATTTCAGCTTCAGGTATCTTTCTTTTATCGGTGATGATGTCTTTCATGTATTTTGTATAAGGGGCCATCTTTAAAATATCAGTTAAGCGGGTACGCAAAAAGACTGGCCTAATCATTTCAGCAAAGCATTCAAATTTTTCATCATCCTTTTTCTTAGATGATTTAGGTGGAAAGGGCATGGGTTTCTAAACCCATGTCTCTCTTTACCATGTTTTCTAGCCACAAAGTCTCTTTTATCATATCGTTTATTTTTAGGTTGTGGGTTATCAAGACCAACAACAGGTTCTATTTCAACATCATTATCTGGTTCTTTATCATTGTTCGGTTGAGTATCTTTATGAACATCATCATTATCATTTTAATTATCACTAGGTGAATGTTCATTACCAGATTGAGTTTCAGCATCAGAAATAGAGACATCATTATTATCAGGAGGTTTTTCTTTCTCAGATTCACTAGAGGTATGCAAAGTCCTATCATTTTTCTTTTATTTTTATTTTTAGAAGGACTAGGTGCATGAGTGTTAATTATTTGAGAGTCTTGTTCAATTCTTTTAGGATGACCTTCGGGATAAAGTGGTTCTTGGGTCATTGATACGGGGCACACCCGTGTGTGTCGATCTTTCACGATTTGGAGGGGGATTCCACGAAGAACACGAAGAACACGGGGAAGAACAAGGAGAAATCACAAGAGGAACACTCAAGAACAAGTCCAATCACACATCCACTATTCTCACATCCACACAAGATCCACAAGGGTACAAGAACAACAAAGGGAAATAGGATACATGGTAGAGTTCATCCCAAATCCCATGGGGAGATGGGGCATTGAATCCACTAGGGATCTTCCCTAGATGGGGCCTTGACATCCACTTGGGGGTCTTCTCTCATAGAGGCATCTACTCCATGGGAGAGGTAGTGGAAGGAGCAAGGGCTCAACTATCTATGAGCTGAACCATTGCTAACCCTAATTCGGAGGTGGGAGAGGAGTACATATAGTGCTAGAGACGAAGGGGTAAGTGGGGGAGATACAAGGCCCGAGGCCCATCTATATGCGCAGGCAAGGCCAGATGATCCGGACCGGGGTCCAGATGATCTGGCTTTGAGGTCCTCTTGGCCGGTTCTGTTTTGGATTATCCTGACGATCTGGGCCAGGGGCCGGATGATCCGGGCTTCTTCCGGATGATCCGGGCGCCGGTCCGGATGATCCGGGCAAGTGCAGACTTGCACTCCTTCTTGCTCCTTCTTCCTTCTTCCGTCTCTGCTTCCAAGCTTCCCTCGCGGATGGTGTAGTCGTACTCTTGAGCTTGGACTCCTTCTCGATGAATGTGTAGCTCCGCTCACACCTATGCATGCACATGAGAGAGGGGTCATGTAGTATACCATCCTCGAAGGGCACAAGTTGACACGTGTAAAGGAGAAGATTCACCTTTGTATGTATGAAGTAGATGTCGCACGTGTCTCTTGGCAAAGGGACTCTTGCCATGGTGATGTCCGTAGGATGCTCCGCACCATCCCCTCCCCCTTGGGAAAGATCCATCCTCGGATCAAGATCCAAATCACCATGGGAAGGAGATGGCGACACCGTGTAGAGGTGGACGATCACCAAGCGCTCATCATCATCAAGCTCTAAAGGGGCACTCTCCAATGTCTCACCACCTAGGAATTCCTTTAAAAGGAGCAAATACAACAAACACTTGGAAAAACAAATGTGGTTAGCGTTATTGCAAAACCAAGCATTCAAGTGGTGAATCACCGCACAAGTGTTGTCATCATGCATAACATATGGTGTGACAAGGGATTGTGTCATGGCATGTAAGCATACAAATTTAGCACAAGCAATGCAATCATGGAAACAAGTACACAAAGGTGATGTAGGGATGCAAATATGTGTGACAATATAACAAGCATCTACCTCATGGTCACAGAAATCATGCACAAAGCAATCAACGAAAGGTCTATGGTAGGCATATGAATTATTCACAACACCAAATAAAATGAAGTGTCCAGACACATGGTGCAAGTGCAAGACAATCCAAGCATAATGTGCACATGGTGTAGTGAAGATAGTGCGGCACTCAACACAATCGAAAGAGCAATTGTTCATCATGTGTGAGGTAAGCAAGTCAAGCATGTAGCAAACAATGTGGCATGGCAAATGTGAAGAATGGACATTGTTGCAACCAAGCATATGATAAGAACAAACAATCCACAAGTTGGATGCAACACACAAGGCATATACGTCATGAGGCATGGAACGATGGCAATCATGAGTGAAAGCAATATCTCTAACATGTGTGCAAGGAAGTGGTCCAAGATGACCAATATGTGGCATGATACAAGCAACACAAGTAGGATGATCCACAATATCCATGCTCAAGAAGGATGTCACCTTGAAAACTTGTCCTTGTGCGTCCTTCACAATGTCGATGCGCAAGAAAGTGCGATCTAGAATCGCGTCGGTGTAGCGTGGCTCGCTCTCAAGAGCTCGAATTGTCAACTCACGTGAAGTGGAAGTTGACATGTGGTCGAAGTATCCTACACACACACAACAAAGGAAACAATGTATGTGCATGGTAGACAAACACATCATCCATCATGATGGTTCTCTTCTCTTGCACATAACCATTAGGATAAAAAGTGCATGAACAATATGATGAAACAATGGCTATATTCATGGCACTAGGCATATGGTGCAAAGAAGGAAAGAAAACATGCTTCACATGAAAGATGTCAAAAGCTCCAAGAATATAAGAGAAAGCTATGGGGGCAATCTCATTAGCAAGATCAAAAGCAGTGTTGCACTCAATACATGGCAAAGCATCTAGCATGAGAGAGGCAACATATGAAGACATATGACAATAAGCAATATCACTCATGTGCAAAGCATGGGAATGGTTGCCATCAACCGCATAAAAGGAGCACATCGGTGATGCAACACAAGCAAGCATAGTGATCATGTCGTGCAAACTAGTAGTGCGAAGATGCAACATACTAGAGGAAATCATGGCAATCATGTCATGTGAGCAAATAGTGGACATCAATAATGCACATGACATATCGCGAGCATGAAGCAAGAACAAAGTATCAGCATAGACATGGGTCAACAAGCAAACATGGCAATAGCAAGTAAATCCTCCACCAAGCTTGCAAATACACATACGAATATGAGAATCAAGTGACATGTGAGATGCAAGGCATGGGTCACAAATGCATGGCAAGGGCATATAAATGAGCATATCATGCAAGGTGAACATGGCAATATGGGCATAATAAGTGTAATGAGTAAGAAGCCATAGCCATGTGAAAGCCATGTAGAATAAATGCGCGAAGTCCTTGCACGAGGGGAATGGTTGGAGACACATTCCGGTGAATCCCAAAGCATCGGCGCTCTCAAGAGCTCGTTTCGTCAACTCATGGGATTGTGAGGTTGACGAGTAATCATGAGTACCTACACACAACAAAGGCAAAGGGAAAATTGTGTGCGCGTGGTATCCGTGAGGATGTGCATGTGCTTGTGTTCGTTAGCACGAAATATCCAATGCTCAAATAAGTGAGATGCATGATATAAGAACCATCATGAAAGGTTTGTTTTTATGTATAGCATAATGGAGACTAGAAATATGTAGTGCATCACTTGGAATATTGAGAGCATTGTTATTCATGATATGCGGATGGTGCACACAATGGGTGGAATCATGCAATGGATGGGATGGAACACAATCTCCTAACATGCATGAGGAAACTATTGGGGTCTCCTCATGTGCAATAGCAGAAGCATGATATGGAGAGTATGGGCAACATCCAAAACAATGCACATCCAAAGCATGGTGGTCATGGCATGGCAATAGTGAAAAATTGCGCAAATGATGCAAAGGAAGCATGGCAATATCATCACATGAAAAGCAAATGCCAATAACCATGGGCTTGTCATCTATATCATATGAGCAAATGGGATTATTTTTTATGGTATATGCATAGTTGCTACGGTGAGATTGCAAAGATGCAATATGGGAAATTTCACGCATAGCATATGACAAGTTTAGCGGGTTGTCGAACATGATGTGACCAATAGAATTTTCACATGATATCCTATGGAGTATAGCATCACAACTAGGCAAGTCAACATGCTCATCATCATATTCATAAAAAATTGGTGGCACATCTAAGCATGAAGAAGACATAGCATGTGGTGTGTCTATAAGGTGATCAACATCATGCAAGCAATCAACGGCAAGATAGTCCACTAGTGGGACAAGCAAAGAACCTTCACCTATGTTACCTTTAGAGCTCCGCTCATGTGATGTAGGTGAGCGGGAAGTACCAACTCGTGGTCGACATCGTGATGGAACCATGTGGGGGGGGGGCATCATATTCCACCATGGCCATCGTCTTGTCCAAAGGAAGGACGAAGTTGTCAAGGATCGACGCGTCATCGTGTATGGGACCTAGCACCAAAGGAGAAGACACAATAGAGGTAGAGGTTGAGTTGTTAGAAATCGAAGTGGCCTCACATGCCCTATAAACTAACTCACTCTTTCTATGTGGTGGCTCACACACTCCCTCTAGGTAGTTGCACTCATACTCACATATGGTGGAGTCACTCATCTCACTCAAGTGGTGGGGGTTGTGGCTCTCCTCACATGGGAATTGGGGCAACTCATCACATATGGGGCTAGTGGTGAAGTCACTCTCACTCACAATATGGTGGCATAAGTCTCTCAACTCAACTCCAAACGTCATCGTGGTCGAAGGGAAAATCCCATGCTCAACCATGTCGTCACCGTCGCCGTGGATGAAGGCTGAAGATGGCACATCATCACTCTCGCCTCCAAAAATGGAAACATCATCCATGCTCTCCACCTTGTCGCTCGTCTCCAAAGCATGTTCCTTGAGTGGCTCCGTAGTTGTGGTCGTCGCTGCACCATCTTCAAAAAGAGGCATGGTAGACTCGGCATCGTCAATGCCACAAAGAGGGATGGCGGTGAAGTCGAACTTGGGAGCGTCGTCTTGGAGCTCGTCGGCCTTGGACATCTTGGTGGTACCATCCTCATGCTCGTAGTTGTGGAGCTTGGTCGTCGCGAAGTGTGCTTGGGGTGGAGAAGCCTTGGCCTTCGTGAGTTCTTGAACCGCCTTGAGAGCACCAATGTAGAGGTCATCGAGAGACTTGTAGGTGTTGTTGAAGATAGTCTTGGCGATGTCATTGTTCAATCCCGTCGTGAAGTGGAACTTCATCCAAATGGGGTCGTCCACTCTGGCTCGTTGCAAGGCTTTCGTCAACTCCATAAAGTACTCGTCGAGGGACTTGGATCCTTGTATGGTGTTCTCCAATTGGCATTGAAGATGTTCCGTGTACTTGGAAGGCACAAATTCTCGCCTCATAGCTTTCTTCGTCTTGGACCAACTCATGTCTAAGCTCTTCGAAGGTGTGTGAAGTCACCATATTGACGCGTAGTTGTGGAAGTTTCTTGTGGCGCACTTCACTTGATCTTCGGAAGGTACTTGAAGTAGCTTGAGGTAGATGTCCATCTTGCGCTCCCACTCGACGTACTCTTCGGGGTCATGAGTCCCATAGAATGGAATGTCAAAGCCGTAGTAGCTCGTGGAAGTCGTGGTCTTGAGCTTGGGGAGCTTCTCTTGAGGTGCTTGTCGGAGAAGATGCCGCATATCCAAAGGCGAAGATGCCTTGAAGTCGCTTGGCGAAGATGCCAAGGTAAGTGGTGAAATCATCGAGCGGTGGTTGATGTCGAGCTCGTGACCTTCACACTTGTTGTCTGTTGGACGCTGATACGTCTCCAACGTATCTATAATTTTTGCTTGTTCCATGCTGTTATATTATCATTCTTGGATGTTTTACGATCATTTTATAACAACTTTATATCATTTTTTGGGACTAACCTATTGACATAGTGCCAAAGTGCCAGTTGTTGTTTTTGCTTGTTTTTTACTTCGTAGAATATCAGTACCAAACGGAGTCCAATCGCGACGAAATATTTTGGAGATTTTTTTTGGACCAGAAGACACCCGGTGGGCCAAAGAAGTGCCAGAGAGGTGGACTGTGGAGGCCACAACCCACCAGGGCGCGCCAGGGGGCCCCCGGCGTGCCCTGATGGGTTGTGCCCTCCACGCCCCCCCTCCACCGCCTCTGATGCCTATAAATTCCCAAATATTTAGAAAACCCTATGGGATTCAACGAAACACAATTCCAGCCGCCGCAAGTTCCAGAACCTCGAGATCCAATCTAAACACCATCACGGAGGGGTTCATCTTCTTCATAGGTGCCTCTCCGATGATGCGTGAGTAGTCCACCATAGACCTACGGGTCTGTAGGCAGTAGCTAGATGGCTTCCTCTCTCTCTCTTATGATTCTCAATATAATGGTCTCTTGGAGATCTATTTGATGTAAACTTTTGCGGTGTGTTTGTTGGGATCTGATGAATTTTGAGTTCATGGTCAGTTTCTATCCATGAATATTATTTGAGTCTTCTTTGATCTCTTATATGCATGATTACTTATAGCCTCGTATTTCTTCTTCGAATCTTTGGTTTAGTTAGGCCGACTAGATTGATTTTTCTTGCCATGGGAAGAGGTGCTTTGTGATGGGTTCAATCTTGCGGTGTCCTTTCCCAGTGACAGAAGGGGCAGCAAGGCACACATGTATCGTTGTCATTAAGGATAACAAGAGGGGTTCTATTCCTACATGAATAGATCCTGTCTACATCATGTCATCGTTCTTATTGCATTACTCCATTTTTCCATGAACTTAATACACTAGATGCATGCTGGATAGCGGTCGATGTGTGGAGTAATAGTGGTAGATGCAGGCAGGAGTCGGTCTACTTATCTTGGACGTGATGCCTATATAATGATCATCGCCTTGGATATCGTCATGATTATTTGATCTTCTATATTGCCCAACAGTAATTTGTTCACCCACCGTGCGCTATACTCATGAGAGAAGCCACTAGTGAATCCTACGGCCCCCGGGTCTACTTTTCCAACATATTGCTTTCCGATCTATCTTTTTGCCTCTTTGTTTTCAGATCTACAAAACCAAAAACCCAAAAATATATTGCTGCACTTTTTATTTGCTCTTTTTATTTTGTGTTCTTGAGAGATCTATCTCTCCTATCTATCACTACCTAATCTATCTTTTTACCGTAGAGAGATTGACAACCTCTCTTTCGCGTTGGGTTGCAAGTATTTGTTATTTGTGTGTAGGTGCTGCTTATTGGGTGGTGGTGATCCTCCTACTGGTTCGATAACCTTGGTTTCATAGCTGAGGGAAATACTTACCGTCGTTGTGCTGCATCATCCCTTCCTCTTTGGGGAAATACCACGCAGTCTCAAGCCATGTCAAAGGAATTTCTTGCGCCGTTGCCGGGGAGGAAGCGGTCTCTTCTACGTGCCTATCTCAGGCGCCGAGGAGACTCTGTCATCATCTACCAGGTTCCTAATCACAAATCTCATCTCCTTGCAATTACATTATTTGCCATTTGCCTCTCGTTTTCCTCTCCCCCACTTCACCAATTTGCCATTTTATTCACCCTCTTTTTCGTTTGCCTTTCTCTCGTCAGATCTCTTGCTTGCTTGCAATCTTGTTTGCATAGTCATGATGACTCAAGAAAACACCAAGTTGTGTGATTTTTCCAATACTAATAATAATGATTTTATTAGTACTCTGATTGCTCCTCCCGCCACTAGTGCGGAGTCTTGTGATATTAATGCCGCTTTGTTGAATCTTGTCATGAAAGATCAATTTGCCGGTAATCCTAATGAGGATGCCGCGTCCCATCTAAACACGTTCGTAGAATTGTGTGATATGCAAAAGAAAAAAGATGTGGACAATGATATTGTGAAGTTGAAGTTGTTTCCTTTTTCCTTGCGGGATCGTGCAAAAATTTGGTTTTCTTCTTTACCTCGCAATAGTATCGATTCTTGGAATAAGTGCAAGGATGCTTTTATCACTAAGTATTTTCCGCCCGCGAAAATTATTTCCCTTAGGACACAAATCATGAATTTTAATCAACTTGAGCATGAACATGTTGCACAATCTTGGGAAATAATGAAGTTGATGCTAAGAAATTGTCCTACTCATGGTTTAAATCTTTGGATGATCATACAAAAAATTTATGCGGGATTGAATTTTGTCTCTAGAAATATTTTAGATTCCGCAGCGGGTGGTACTTTTATGGAAATTACTTTGGGTGAAGCTACTAAATTTCTAGATAACAACATGGCAAATTATTCACAATGGCATACCGAAAGAGCACCTACTAGTAAAAATGTTAATTCGGTTGAAGAAATTAGTACTTTGAGTGATAAGGTTGATGCTTTGATGAAATTGGTTGCTAGTAAAAATGCTCCTATTGATCTTAATGACGTGCCTTTGTCTACTTTGATTCAGCAAAATAGTGAATCCGTAGATGTGAACTTTGTCTCGCGAAACAATTTCAATAACAATGCTTATAGAGGTAATTTTAATCCTAGGCCTTTTCCTGGAAATTCCTCTAATAATTATGGTAATTCCTATGGCAATTCCTCTTACAATAATAATAGAACACCTCTGATCTTGAGAGTAATATTAAAGAATTTATCAATGCGCAAAAGGCTTTCAATACTACGATAGAAGAAAAGTTGAATAAGATTGATGATATGTCTAGAAGCATTGATAGAATTTCTCATGATGTTGAAAATCTCAAGTTGAAAGCTTTTGTGCCTAAGATTGATGAATCAATTAAATCTTTATATGTCTCTATGGATGAAAGTAAGAAAAGAACCGCTATGCTTAGAGCTAAAAGAGAAATCTTAGAGAAATCGTTTTCTAGTGATTGCCTTCATAAAAAAGATGAAGATCATAAAGTGATTGGTGTTTCTTCTATTGATTCCTTGTTTAGTAATATTAAGATCGATGATAAAGGGACTGAAGTAGAGTGCACTTTAGCTAGAAGGCGTCCCAATAATTTGGAGGGTGAAAATCTTGATGATTTTTTAATAGAAGTGGGTTTGAAGAGGTCAAAACTTTAACTAGTGATGTGCCCACTATTTTGGATTGAAAATACTTTAATTATGATAGTTGCTATTTGATTGAATGTATAACTTTGCTGCAATCCATGTTGAATTCACCCCATGCTTATGAGCAAAATAAAGCTTTTACTAGACATATCGTCGATGCCATGATGAAATCTTTTGAAGAAAAGTTGGAGTTGGAGATTTCTATTCCTAGAAAATTACATGATGAGTGGGAACCTACCATTAAGTTCAAGATTAAAAATTATGAGTGCTTTGCTTTATGTGATTTGGGTGCTAGTGTTTCCACGATTCCGAAATCTCTATGTGATGTGCTTGGTCTTACCAATATTGAAGAATGTTCTTTTAATTTGCACTTGGCGGATTCTACTATTAAAAAGCCTTTGGGAAGAATTAATGATGTTCTTATTCTTGCAAATAGGATCTATGTGCCCATATATTTTACTGTGCTTGATATTGATTGCAATCCGTCTTGTCCCATTATACTTGGTAGACCATTTTTACGCACTATAGGTGTCATGATTGATATGAAAGAAGGCAATATTCGTTTTCAATTTCCACTAAGAAAGGGTATGGAACACTTCCCTAGAACAAGAAATAAGCCACCATATGAATCAATCATGAGGGCATCCTATGGATCCAAAACCAAAGATGATAATACTTGAATCTATGCGTTATGCCTAGCTAGGGGCGTAAAACGACAGCGCTTGTTGGGAGGCAACCCAATGAATAAATAATTTTTTCCTTTTTCTTTTCTGCTTTTGAGTGTTGACACAATTATGCCTCTATTATGATTGTGTTTTTATGGTTTATTTAGTGTTTGTGCCAAGTAGAGCCTTTAGGATGATTCATAAGATGAGTAGAAGCGATGCTGAATCTGAAACAGAAACTTTGCGTCCAGTATATGAATTTTCATTTTTTTACTGGAACGTGATCTTAAGCTGAAATTTTAACGAAGTGTTTCTATACAAATTCTTTACGTTTTACTAATTTTTAAGAATTTTTAGAGTTACAGAAGTATGATTAGAGTACAGATTACTACAGACTGTTCTGTTTAAGACAGATTCTATTTTCGTTGCATTGTGTGCTTGTTTTGATGAATCTATGGGTTATATTGAAGGGTATGAGTCATGGTAAAGTTAACATACAGTAGGTAAAATGCAATAATAAGATATGAATGGGATTGCAACAGCACCTAAAGTAACGATTTGCTTTATTATACTAACGGATCTCAGGAAGATTTTGTTGAGTTTTGTGTGATTGAAGTTTTCAAGTTTTGGGTGAGATCACGATGGATGAAGGAATAAGGAGTGAAAAGAGCCTAAGCTTGGGGATGCTACAGCACCCCCAAGATATATTCAAAGATAAACAAGCAACTAAGCTTGGGGATGCCCCCGAGTGGCATCCCCTCTTTCTTCTAACAACCATCGGTATTTTACTTGGAGCTATATTTTTATTCGTCACATATCATGAGTTTTGCTTGGAGCATCTCGTATCATTTGAGTCTTTGCTTGCTTTGCTTGTTAGTTTTTCACTTGTATCCTTGCTGGACACACCTATTTTAGAGAGCCAAAATTATGCTATGATTTGTTAGAATTGCTCTATGTGCTTCACTTAAACTTTTTGAGCTATAGAATTGCTCTAGTGCTTCACTTATATATTTTTGAGCACGGTGTGCTTCGAAATTTTTGTAGAAATACTCTCATGCTTCACTTAGAATAATTTGAGAGTTAGCAAATTTTGAAGAAATCCTCTCATGCTTCACTTATATCTTTTTGAGAGATGAAATCTTTATGCCCATGTGCTTCACTTAAATTTGTTTGAGCTTGTCAAAAAAGCAATGGCAATATATGAAACTAGTCCCAAAGTGATAGATATCCAAGGAAGATATAATAAAAACTTTCATGAAGATCATTGGACAAATTAAACTTGATTCCTTGTAATAGTTTTGAAGCATGATGATAGTAATATGTGAGTCATGTTAGTGAGTAATTATGCTTTTGTAGGAATATTGGTGTTAAGGTTTGTGATTCCCAATGCATGCACGAAAGTCAATAGTTATGCAATGAAGTTACATCCTACTTATGGTGCATTATTCGGTGTTAGTTATGCTCAATGCTCACTTCGTTTCTTGGTTTGGTTGCTTCTCAATCTATTTGCTAGCCTCCATTTGTACTAAGTAGAAATACTACTTGTGCATCCAAAATCCTTAAACCAAGTTTTGCCTTATGAGTCCACCATACCTACCTATATGAGGTATTTCCATGCCGTTCCAAGCAAATTTGTATGTTCCATCTCTAAATTTTCAAAATAAATTTTCTCTTTTGTGTGCTCGTACCGCTCATGAAACAGTGGGGAGTGTCCAATATTTTTCCATGCTAGAAGTGTTATTCTCAAGATGAGTGTTTATTCACTTGTCATTGCACGAGAGTGCGGTGGTAATAGGGATGCCCATTCCCGAAATGAAAAAGAAAAAATATTTACATTATGTTGTCAAATAATAAATTCCTTGGAAAGTGTTGGTATGGAAGGCAACCGTGGATACGGCCCGCCATGGAAAGTGAAAGTTTGGTGGAAAAAGGAATAAACTTTATTTTCTATTTGGGAACCGCCTATGATATATCTAGCATGGAAAGTATTGTGAGCTACTTTGTTTCATTGACAGGAAAGGCATGCCACCCAAAATATTTTTCTCTCTCAATTTAAAACCTTGAGCTCTGGCACCTCTACAAATCCCTACT
The DNA here is from genome assembly GCA_039707655.1 of Elymus sibiricus. Taxonomy (NCBI): domain Eukaryota; kingdom Viridiplantae; phylum Streptophyta; class Magnoliopsida; order Poales; family Poaceae; genus Elymus; species Elymus sibiricus. The sequence continues at coordinate 349,065,643 of CM077669.1, read as the reverse complement.
TTCCTCTGCGAAGGGCCTATCTATTTACTTTATGCAATTTTTATTTTTGCTTTGAGTCTCCATCTTCTCTTATAAAGCACCAACTAGGAGGCACTATGATCGTACTTGAGCATTGGGCATAGCTAATATTTGAGTGTGTTTCATGAATGGATCAATGATTGAGCATGATGGGCTAGGGATAACTATCTTTAGTGTTGATATTTTGAAAGACATGGTTGCTTGTTGGCATATTTGAGTATTGAAGTCATTATGTTAAAACTAGACTATTGCTTTGAATCATCTATAAGTCCAAATGTCCATGCTATACAAAAGAAAAGAATATGAGATGAACATGTTAGGCAGCATTCCACATCAAAAATTCTGTTTTTATCATTTACCTACTCGAGGACGAGTAGGAATTAAGCTTGGGGATGCTGATACGTCTCCAACGTATCTATAATTTTTGTTGTTCCATGCTGTTATATTATCATTCTTGGATGTTTTACAATCATTTTATAACAACTTTATATCATTTTTTGGGACTAACCTATTGACATAGTGCCAAAGTGCCAGTTGCAGTTTTTGCTTGTTTTTTACTTCGCGGAATATCAGTACCAAACGGAGTCCAATCACGGCGAGACTTTTTGGAGATTTTTTTTGGACCAGAAGACACCCAGTGGGCCAAAGAAGTGCCAGAGAGGTGGGCTGTGGAGACCACAACCCACTAGGGCGCGCCCTGATGGGTTGTGCCCTCCACGGGGCCCCCCTCCACCGCCTCTGATGCCTATAAATTCCCAAATATTCAGAAAACCCTAGGGGAGTCGACGAAACATAATTCCAGCCGCCGCAAGTTCCAGAACCTTGAGATCCAATCTAAACACCATCACAAAGGGGTTCATCTTCTTCATAGGTGCCTCTCCGATGATGCGTGAGTAGTCCACCATAGACCTACGGGTCCGTAGGCAGTAGCTAGATGGCTTCCTCTCTCTCTCTTACTATTCTCAATACAATGGTCTCTTGGAGATCTATTTGATGTAATCTTTTGCGGTGTGTTTGTTGGGATCCGATGAATTTTGAGTTCATGATCAGTTTCTATCCATGAATATTATTTAAGTCTTCTTTGATCTCTTATATGCATGATTACTTATAGCCTCGTATTTGTTCTTCGAATCTTTGGTTTAGTTAGGCCGACTAGATCGATTTTTCTTGCCATGGGAAGAGGTGCTTTGTGATGGGTTCGATCTTGCGGTGTCCTTTCCCAGTTACAGAAGGGGCAGTAAGGCACGCATGTATCGTTGCCATTAAGGACAACATCCTACATGAATAGATCTTGTCTACATCATGTCATCGTTCTTATTGCATTACTCCGTTTTTCCATGAACTTAATACACTAGATGCATGCTGGATAGCGGTCGATGTGTGGAGTAATAGTGGTAGATGTAGGTAGGAGTCGGTCTACTTATCTTGGACGTGATGCCTATATAATGATCATCGCCTTGGATATCGTCATGATTATTTGATCTTCTATCAATTGCCCAATAGTAATTTGTTCACCCACCGTGCGCTATACTCATGAGAGAAGCCACTAGTGAATCCTACGGCCCCCGGGTCTACTTTTCCAACATATTGCTTTCCGATCTATCTTTTTGCCTCTTTGTTTTCAGATCTACAAAACCGAAAACCCCAAAAAATATTGCTGCACTTTTTATTTGCTCTTTTTATTTTGTGTTCTTGAGAGATCTATCTCTCCTATCTATCACTACCTAATCTATCTTTTTACCGTAGAGAGATTGACAACCTCTCTTTCACGTCGGGTTACAAGTATTTGTTATTTGTGTGCAGGTGCTGCTTATTAGGTGGTGGTGATCCTCCTACTGGTTCGATAACCTTGGTTTCATAACTGAGGGAAATACTTACCGTCGCTGTGCTGCATTATCCCTTCCTCTTTGGGGAAATACCGGCGCAGTCTCAAGCCACGTCAGACGCCTTGATGTTTGCGTCGTTATTTCCTCATGTCTTTGATGGTGTCGATGTCAAGGTGATCTTGCTGGAGATGGTAGCTCGGAAGCATATGCACTTGAGCGTCTTCTCGAAGATGATGAAGACCTCTTGCCGATGTTGATGAGGACCATGATCTCCTCCATTTGAGCATCCAACTTGGCGTCGATGGTTTTCGTCATGGCATCGAACTCGTCATTGTTGTTGTAGACCGAAGGAGATGATGTGACTTGCCTATCCATCACAAGACTCGAGCAAGGGTGAGTAGGAAATGAGATAAACAATACCAATATACCGTTCCCAAAGTTGAGGATGTATCCCGTTTCACTCAATGTGGAATGAAAGAATAGGGGAATTGGTACCGGACTTGTTCACTCACACCTACAATGTAAAGCTTATCGAGTGGCTTGGTTAGGACAAGTGGCACAAAATTCAAGCAAATGTTAATCCAAGATATCGAAAATGTTTAGGAAGATTCACAAAATTGCAATGCAAAGCAAATAGATCAATAGCTATGGTGGCACTAGGAACACACACATGGATAGATAAATGGGATCCGTGCAACCAAGGAATGAGCATAAAATGTGAGAGACCCGGGACAAGCTCGTGTTGCACAGATACTAGAAGAGACAATAACTCGATTGCTCAAATGGGCTAGATACGCGCTTGTGCACCAAACTAAAAGATTAAACGTGCCGTCTTCAATCCCAAGTATGCTATGTATGTATGATCCAAGAGTATCTACTATGCAAAATGGCTCAATGCTATTGCAATTGCTTATAAGCTCTTTGTATCTCCTATTTTGTTTAAAAGCTTTTCCTCTCTTTTTTCACTATGCTTGATGCTCGAACCAAGATATGAGACAAGTATGATGGATATGCACGGGAGAGACTTATGGCACAATGTAGATAACAAGATGTTTGCACGCTAAAACTAGCTATGTGACATAAGAGTATCACTACGGTGCACAAGTAACGTGGCCCGGCAATTCTCAACTCGCTAGTCTCAATGGGTAAGGTACGTAATAGGCTCGAAGCGATCAGTGCAATGGCAAGGAAATAGACAATGATGTCGTCGAGGTTACCGTCCTTGCTTACGATTGAGGTGCCAAAAAGGCAAAGTGGCCAATGTCGATGTCGAGGCCGTGGCGATGATGAGCGGCGGTGTTGTCGATGTAGAACCGTCCCTAATTAGCCAAAACACCTTAGGAAACGGAAACCACAACTCAAAATCTTAAACAAAATTGGGTTAGGGTGGCGGAAGTTTATGGTGGGAAGGTTATGTGGAAGTTATGGTGGTGGCCTAGGCAAAGATGCCAAATATGCAAAAATTTGATGGAGTCAAATGGTGTTGGAAATAATTTTTGGGACGATCGATGTCAATAGCTACAAAACGCGCTAAAGTACACCCAAATCGGAGTTCAGATGAATTAGTTATGGCCAAAACAAAATTCCAGCTGAGTCAGTTCGTGGGTTACCCGAACATCCGGGAGGGGGTCCGGATGATCCGGGTTCAGCTTCCGGATTTCCGCTGTTTGGGCTACCCAGACATCCGGGAGGGGGTCCAGCTGATCCGGGTGATGTCCGGATGATCCAGGTTCATGTCTAGATGATCCGGGCAGGTCAAACTGCTCGGGATTTTCTCTCGGGGACACGTTTTTGGGCGGAAATTTTGATTTTCGGTGGCGAATTTGATGGGGAAAAAGAAAAATTGGGTGAATTTGGTGGTGGGAAAGCTAGGTCTACTTGCCAAACACGAAATCCATGGATCAAAATCAACAAAATCTCACAAGAACCAACAAATCACAAAAAAATTGGTGAGGCTATTTTTGGTGGGGATTTTCAAATTGGGACAAAAACACACAAAATTAGGCTAGAAAGCGAAAGGGAGGACTCCAAATTCGTGAGAAACGTGGCTCTTGATACAAATATGATACGGGGCACACCCGTGTTTGTCGATCTTTCATGATTTGGAGGGGGATTCCACAAAGAACATGAAGAACACGGGGAAGAACGAGGAGAAATCACAAGAGGAACACTCAAGAACATGTCCAATCACACATCCACTATGTTCACATCCACACAAGATCCACAAGGGTACAAGAACAACAAAGGAAAAGATGATACATGGTAGAGTTCATCCCAAATCCCATGGGGAGATGGGGCCTTGAATCCACTAGGGATCTTCCCTAGATGGGGCCTTGACATCCACTTGGGGGTCTTCTCTCATAGAGGCATCTACTCCATGAGAGAGGTAGTGGAAGGAAGAAGGGCTCAACTATATATGAGCTAAACCATCGCTAACATTAATTCGGAGGTGGGAGAGGGGTATATATAGTGCTAGGGATGAAGGGGTAAGTGGGGGAGATACAAGGCCCGAGGCCCATCTTTATGCGCAGGCAAGGCCGGATGATCCGGACCGGGGTCCGTATGATCCGGGCAACTTCCGGATGATCCGGACGGGGGTCCGGATGATCCGGCTTCGAGGTCCTCTTGGACGGTTATGTTTCGGATTATACAGACGATCCGGGACGGGGGCTGGATGATCCGGGCGCCGGTCCGGATGATCCGGGCAAGTGCAGACTTGCACTCCTTCTCGCTCCTTCTTCCTTCTTCCGTCTCCACTTCCAAGCTTCCCTCGCGGATGGTGTAGTCATACTATTGAGCTTGGACTCCTTCTCAATGAATGTGTAGCTCCGCTCACACCTATGCATGCACATGAGAGAGGGGTCACGTAGTATATCATCCTCGAAGGGCACAAGTTAACACGTGTAAAGGAGAAGATTCACCTTTGTATGTATGAAGTAGATGTCGCACGTGTATCTTGGCAAAGGGACTCTTGCCATGGTGATGTCCGTAGGATGCTCCGCATCAGTCATTCTACCTCCTCTAGTTACTACTCTAGTAGCAAAATCATTCATATTATTATTCATTTCATTAAGCAATTCTCTTTGAGATTTAGCAACTTGTTCTAACTGGGTTTGAACCATAGAGGCATGTTTTCCTACACCTCTAACATCATTATTGATTCCAAATAACAAGTCACTCAAGCGAGCAATCATATCGGAATTATATTTCAATTATTTCAGAACATTTGCATTGAAGTGATCTTGTTTCCTAATGTAGTTATCAAACTCATATAAACATTGACTAGGATGTTTATTGTAAGGGATATCACTTTCAACAAACTTTAATAAGGAATTTACTTCTACCACCTGTTGAGGTGGTGGTGTGTCAAGGCCATGTATTTCTTGAATAGGTGGTAAATTCTTAACATCCTCAGCTTTAATACATTTTTCCTTCTTACATTTCTTTGCCTCTTGCATATCTTCAGGACTGAGAAATAAAATATCCCTCTTCTTTGGAGTGGGTTTAGGCGGTGGTTCGGGGAGAGTCCAATTATCATAATTCTTCAATATATTATTCAATAGTTCCTCAGCTTGTTCAACAGTTCGTTCCCTGAAAACACAACCAGCACAGCTATCTAGGAAGTCCCTAGAAGCATCAATTAGTCCATTATATAAGATATCAAGTATTTCATTTTTCTTAAGACGTTTATCAGGCAAAGCATTAAGCAATTGGAGAAGCCTCCCCCAAGCTTGTGGGAGACTCTCTTCTTCAATTTGCACAAAGTTAAATATTTCATGTAAGGCAACTTGTTTCTTATGAGCAGGAAAATATTTTTCAGAGAAGTAGTAAATCATATCCTGGGGACTACGCACGCAACCAGGAGCAAGAGTATTGTACCATATCTTAGCATCACCCTTTAATGAGAACGGAAATAATTTAATAATATAGTAATAGTGAATCTTCTCATCATGAGCAAAGAGGGTGGCTATATCATTCAACTTAGTAAGATGTGCCACTACAGTTTCAGTTTCATAGCCATGGAAAGGATCAGATTCAACCAAAGTAATTAACTTTGGGTTGACAGAGAATTCATAATCCTTATCGGTAACAAAGATAGGTGAAGTAGCAAACTTAGGATCACATATCATTCTAGCATTCAAAGTCTTTTCCTTATACTTGCATAATAATTTCTTAAGACCATCTCTATCCTTACAAGAAAGGATTTCTCTAGTTATCTCCTCATCCATAACATAACCTTAAGGTATCTTAGGCATTTCAAATCTAGGAGAGCTAGGTATAATAGGTGTTTCATAGTTCTCAATTTCAAAGACTTCATCAGTTTTAGTAATCTCATCAGTTTCAATAATTTCATTCTCTTTAGCTCTAGCAATTTGTCCATCAAGAAATTCACCTAGTGGCACATTATCATCAAGCATGGTACTAGCATCATCATAAGCATCATTCATAGCAGAAGTAGCATCATCAATAACTTGTGACATATCATGATTAGTAGCATGTGGTGGTGTTGCAAGCTTACTCATAACCGAAGGTGAATCAAGTACAGAGCTAGATGGCAATTCCTTACCTCCCCTCGTCTTAGAGGGAAAAATCTTGGTTCTTGTATCCTTCAAATTCTTCATAGTGATCAATTGATATAAATCCCAAGTGACTCAACAAATATAGCTATGCTCCCCGGCAACGGCGCCAGAAAAAGGTCTTGATAACCCACAAGTATAGGGGATCGCAACAGTTTTCGAGGGTAGAGTATTCAACCCAAATTTATAGATTCGACACAAGGGGAGCCAAAGAATATTTGCAAGTATTAGCAGCTGAGTTGTCAATTCAGCCACACCTGGAGATTAAATATCTGCAGCAGATTGATCACTAGCATAGTAGTATGATAGTTTTGATACCAATAGTAGCAGTAACGGTAACGGTAACAGCGATAGCAATAGTTTTGTAGCAAGTGTAACAGTAGTAGCAATAGTAACTTAGCAAGAACAATATGTGGAAAACTCATAGGCACTAGATCTGTGAACTCGTTGGATAATATTCATCATGTAATAGTCATAACCTAGGGCGACACAGAACTAGCTCCAGTTCATAAATGTAATGTAGGCATGTATTCCGTAAATAGTCATACGTGCTTATGGAAAAGAACTTGCATGACATCTTTTGTCCTACCCTCCCGTGGCAGCGGGGTCCATAAGGAAACTAAGGGATATTAAGGCCTCCTTTTAATAGAGAACCGGAACAAAGCATTAACACATAGTGAATACATGAAGTCCTCAAACTACGGTCATCTCCGGAAAGTATCCCGATTATTGTCACTCCGTGGTTTACGGATCATAACACATAGCAAGTGCATATGACTAGCAAGATCAGATCAAGAACATAGATATAATGGTGATAACATAAACGGTTCAGATCTGAAATCATGGCACTCAGGCCCTAGTGACAAGCATTAAGCATGGCAAAGTCATAGCAACATCAATCTCAGAATATAGTGGATACTAGGGATCAAGCCCTAACAAAACTAACTCGATTACATGAGGAATCTCATCCAACTCCTCACCGACCAGCAAGCCTACGAAAGATTTACTCACTCCCGGTGGGGAGCATCATGGAATTGGCGATGGAGAAGAGTTGATGATGACGAAGACCGAATATTCCCCTCTCCGGAGCCCCAAACGGACTCCATATTTGGCCTCCCGATGAAGAACGGGAGGTGGCGGCACCTCGTCTCGTGAAACGTGATGAAACTTTCTCTCCTATTTTTTTCTCCGAAAATAGGAATTTATAGTGCCGGGATTAGGGTCAGTGGGGCCACGAGGTGGGCACAACCCACCAGGGCGCGCCTCGAGGGGGTGGCGCGCCCTGGTGTATCGTGCCCAACTAGGGCACCCCCTCCGGTGGTTCTTGGCCCCAGTATTTTTTATTTATTGTAAAATTAATCTCAAAAAAGTTTCGTCTAGTTCCGAGAACTTTTATTTCTGCACAAAAACAACACCATGGTAGTTCTACTGAAAACAGCGTCAATCCGGGTTAGTTTCTTTCAAATCATGCAAATTAGAGTCCAAAACAAGAGCAAAAGCGTTAGGAAAAGTAGATACGATGGAGACGTATCACACCCCTCTCTCTCTCTCTCCCTCCCTCTCCCTCCCTCCCTCTCCCCGACGCCCACCGGCCGCCGCCCCCACCCACCGGCCGTATGGCCGCCATGCCGCCCCAGACGCCCCGGCGCCCCGCCATCATCAACTCGGAGAAGAAGAAGAAGAAGAAGAAAAAGAAGAAGAGGAAGAAGAGGAAGAGGAAGAAGAGGAAGAGGAAGACGAAGAATAAGAAGAAGAGGAAGAAGAGGAAGAGGAAGAAGAGGAAGACGAAGACGAAGAATAAGAAGAAGAGGAAGAAGAGGAAGAGGAAGAAGAGGAAGAGGAAGAAGAAGAAGAAGAAGAAGAAGAGGAAGAGGAAGAAGAAGAAGAAGAAGAAGAAGAGGAAGAAGAAGAAGAAGAAGAAGAAGAAGAAGAAGAAGAAGAGGAGGAAGAAGAAGAAGAGGAAGAAGAGGAAGAAGAAGAGGAAGAAGAAGAAGAAGAAGAACTTCTTCTTCTTCTTTTTCTTCTTCTACTTCTTCTAACTTTCTTATTCCCATTTTGCAGATTTGATTCACTTCATGGAAGATGGCATCGATGGACTGCTAGTGTTTAGTTTTTGTTTTGATTTGTGGTTATGAACAATGTGAAACTATATATGTATGTATATATGGATGAACAGTGTGACTGCTTGAACTATGTATGGATGAACAGCTGGCATTGGTTCTTTTAATATGTGTTGGTTCATTTGATGGCCTATGTGACTGCTTGAGCTATATATATCATATAGGTGTTGTAAAAATGCAGAGAAATAACATAAAAAAAATTAAAAAGGGGTAATATAGGCACTTTGTCGTGTGCCAGCCGACGGCAAAGGCATTTGCTGTTAGCAGGCAGACGGCAAAGCTGCCACGTGGCAGCAACCTGTGCAACCTGGGAGCACCAGGAGTGAACCATTTGGCCATTTTGTCGTCAGCTGGCAGACGGCAAAGAGGAAGCAGGCTGACGGCAAAGACGACAAAGATGGCAGACGGCAGTGACGTGCAGCAGCAGGACTGCTTACGTAAGCGGGCAGACGGCAAAGTTTACCGTCAGCTGGCGGACGACAAAGTCTGTTGTTAGCCACCTAACAGGGCTAACACCTGCACTTTGCCGTCAAGGATCTTTGCCGTCTGCCCGGCTGGCAAGCCCGATGGTAAAGAGCTTTGCCGTCCGCTACTTCTTTGCAGACGGCAAAGAAGCTGTTTACCGTTACTTTCAGTGCCGAAAGTGGGGCCGTCAGCTGGCTGACGGCAAAGATGTTTGCCGTCCGTGGTATGATCATTTGCCGTCCGCTAAGCTGATTCCTGTAGTGATGGTGCCACTTTGAGGCACAAGTGTGGTAAAGGATAGTAGCATTGTCCCATCTCTCTTTTCGCTCATTTATTTATTTTTATTTTATTTTATTTTTTGTCCTTTTCTTTTTTTTCCTTTTTTTCTTTCCTTTTCTTTTATTTTTCATCCGGAGTCCCATCCCGACTTGTGGAGGAATCATTGTCTCCATCATCCTTTCCTCACTAAGACAGTGCCCTAATAATGATGATCATCACACTTTTATTTACTTACAACTCAACATGAAAAACTGTATGACTCTATCTGAATGCCTTGATGACCCACAAGTATAGGGGGTCAATCGTAGTCCTTTCGATAAGTAAGAGTGTCGAACCCAATGAGGAGCAGAAGGAAATGGAAAGCGGTTTTCAGCAAGGTAATTTCTGCAAGCACTTAAATTATAGGTAACAGATAGTTTGATAGCAAGATAATTATTAACGAGCAAGTAACGGTAATGGTAAATAAAGTGCAGCAAGGTAGCCCAATCCTTTTATGGCAAAGGACAGGCCAGAACAATTTCTTATAATAGGCAAAGTGTTCTTGAGGGTACACGGGAATTTCATCTAGTCACTTTTATCATGTTGGTTTGATTTGAGTTCGCTACTTTGATAATTTGATATGTGGGTGGACCGGTGCTTGGGTGTTGTTCTTACTTGAACAAACCTCCCACTTATGATTAACCCCCTCGCAAGCATCCGCAAGTACGAGAAAAGTATTAAGATAAAATCTAACCATAGCATTAAACGTTTGGATCCAAATCAGCCCCTTACGAAGTAGCGCATAAACTAGGGTTTAAGCTTCTGTCACTCTAGCAACCCATCATCTAATAACTACTCCACAATGCATTCCCTTAGGCCCAAGGATGGTGAAGTGTCATGTAGTCGACGTTCACATGACACCACTAAGGGAATCACAACATACATATCATCAAAATGTCGAACACATATCAAGTTCACATGATTACTTGCAACATGACTTTAGGGTGATGACGATGGCTTCGATTTCCCCCTCCGGGAGAGAAGTTCCCCAGGCGGAATTGCTCAGCCGGAGGGCAAAAGTGCTCCTGCCCAAGTTCCACCTCGAGACGGCGGCGTTCCGTCCCAAAAGTCCTCTCCTAATTTTCTCTAGCTCAAAAGACCTTAAGTACCCGAAGATGGGCACCAGAAGTGGGCTGGGCTGAGCGCAACCCACCAGGGCGCGCCTGGGGGGGCCTGGCGCGCCCTGGTGTCTTGTGCTCACCAGGTGGCCCCCCTCCGGTAGTTATTTGCTCCAGTATTTTTCATATATTCCAAAATAATTCTCCGTGAAGTTTCAGATTATTTGGAGATGTACATAATAGGTATCTGTGATATGCTTTTTCAGGTCCAGAATTCCAGCTGCCGGCATTCTCCCTCTTTGTGTAAACCTTGCATATTATGAGAGAAAAGGCATTAGAATCACTCCCCAAAGCATTATTATTCAACAAAACAAAGTAAATAACAGTAGGAAATCATGATGCAAAATGGACATATCAACTCCCCCAAGCTTAGACCTCGCTTGTCCTCAAGCGAAAGTCGATATAGAAAAAGCTGTCCACATGGTTAGAAAGAGAGGTGTCGATAAAAACAAAATACGGACATAGTAGCATCATGCTTATTATCGTAGCAGCAACAAACTTTATCACAGAACTTATTCATATAACTTTCATTATATAGCCTCATCATATAACTTCTCATGAACATGTAACAATTCATCACAACATAGAAGTATAAAGCATAAACCTTATTGAAAACCAACAAACTATGTTCTCAGTCAACTTTGCAAGTACAATTCATCATATTTTTAGGAAGGGTCTCATGTCGGAGCCTTTTGGCAAGTCCACATACTCACAACATACCCATGAGCAAAAAGTTTCAACCGGACACATAGAAAGATAGGGGCTTATAGTCTCGCCTCCCAACGTATTCACCTCAAGGGTGATGTCAACAATAATAACTCATGGTCACTCATATCCAACTGGATATATGTGCCTAGATCTTTCCTCAGCACATGATGCTTGCAAAAAGAAAAAGTGAAAAGGAATAGGGAAGAATACTTTGACTCTTGCATAAAAGTAAATACATAAAAGTAAAAAAATAGGCCCTTCGTAGAGGGAAGCAGAGGTTGTCATGCACTTTTTGGTTGTATGCAAAATCCCTTAATGTAAAAGAACGTCATGCTATATTGCCCCCTATGATAGCAACCTTTATTATGCAGTCCATTGCTTTTATTACTTTGCCATCATAAGTTCGTACAATGCTCAATTTTCACTTACACTAATTGATCAAACACATTTAGAAGCAATTTTTATTGCTGTAGTGCACCGATGACAACTTACTTGAAGGATCTAACTCGATCCGTAGGTAGGTATGGTGGACTCTCAAAACATGAGTTTGGGTTTAGGGTTTTTGGATGCACAAGTAGTATATCTACTTAGTGCGGAATTTTTGGCTAGCAAAGATATTGAGCAAGCACCACATGTTGAAGGATCTATGACAATATAACTTTTATGTGAATATGAACAAACATAAATCATTACGTTGTCTTCCTTGTCCAACATCAACAATTTTGGCATATAATATTTAATGGGGGCTCACAATCATAAAAGATGTCCAGGATAGTGTATTTGCATGTGAATCTTCTCTTACCTTATTAATTCTTTCATGAATTGCATCATTGACCAATGCTATGTTTGTCAATCTCCAATAAATTTTACCACTTATACTTTTCTTTATGCGATGTCATTACTTACCATAAGATTAGCATATGATTCTTTTCATTTATTTCATTTCTATTTTGATTGGAACAAGAAAGTAAAGAAGCAAAAGCTCAAACTAAACTTTATTATATAACTCTCACTCGATTACATAGATAGATAGATCATGAAACTAACACTCAAAAATATATCATACTAAACTTTTATTCAACTAAATCACGAAAGAGCTAAGGATCGAACTAAAATAGGTAAAGGTAAATGAAAGTGATGGTGATACGATATCGGGGCACCTCCCCCAAGCTTGTCTCAAGCCAAGGGGAGTGCCCATACCCGTGTACTCAAGTCTCCTTTGGTGGTGAAGATGATGAAGGTGGTGGTGATGAAGTAGCCTTCTTCTTCAGCTTATATTTGAGCATAAAATTTTCCTCCCTTAGATCCTCATTCTCTAACTCGAGCTTTAATATCTTTTTGCATAATGCCGTCTTGCACTCCTGCAGAAAACAAGATGGAATAAATTGAACCTCAGGTTTGTATCCTTTAGGGAGGCTTGACTTCTTGAATTCCACATGCATGTCTCCGGGCTGAGGTAGTGGGTCATCCTCTTCCTCAGAGCTACCATCCTTTGTTTCCTTCATGGCGGCGTCTTCCTCCTCATATGTGGTCCATCCATAATGATCCACCTCTCCATAGACCTTAGGGTTTGCAATATAGCTAGCAACATAGCTCTCCCCCTCTGAATCTTGAGACGGCATATTTTCAGATCTGTCAAGAAAACAACAAGAAACAAGAACAGGGGATTTTTCTGTGATACGGTGGTCAAAAAAATCGGGGATATATATATAAAGAATTTTTACCTTGGAGAGCAAGAATATGGACGGAGAATGGAGTCGGGGAGGTGTCCGAGGTGGGAACAACCCACCAGGGCGTGCCTGGCAGGGCTGGCACGCCCTGGTGTATCGTGCTCACCTCGGTTGCTTTCCCGTTTATTTCTTATTTTCCTATTTTTTGTAATATTCCAAAACTGACAGAAAATATTTTTGCGGATTTTTCGGAGTCCGTTTACTTACCGTATCACGTACCTCCTCTTTTTCAGAATTCTGGAGTGTTGCGGAAGGTTTCTTTTATGTGTTCCTCCTGTGTCATGGTTTGGATAATATTGCTTTCAACATTAATAGGCGTACCTGAGATATAGTGTTTAATTCTTTGTCCATTGACCACCTTCGGCATTATTAATCTTGATAGCTCCAGAACGATAAACCTCTTCGATAATATATGGTCCTTCACATTTGGAAAGAAGATTTCCTGCAAAAAATCTAAAATGAGAGTTGTACAAAAGAACATATTCTCCAACTTTGAATTCTCGCTTTTGAATTCTTTTGTCATGCCATCTTTTAACTTTTTCTTTGAATAGTTTGGCATTTTCATAAGCTTGGGTTCTCCATTAATCTAGTGAGCTAATATCAAATAACCTCTTCTCACCGGCAAGTTTGAAATCATAATTGAGTTCTTTAATTGCCCAAAATGCTTTATGTTCTAACTCTAGAGGCAAATTACAAGCTTTTCCATATACCATTTTGTATGGAGACATACCCATAGGATTTTTATAAGCTTTTCTGTCGGGCCAAAGTGCATTATCTAGTTTCTTAGACCAATTCTTTTGAGACCTATTGACAGTTTTTTGTAATATTAATTTTATTTCTCTATTTCTAAGTTCAACTTGACCACTAGATTGAGGATGATAGGGTGATGCAATTCTATGATTAACATCATATTTAGCAAGCATCTTACGGAAAGCACCATGAGTAAAGTGTGAACCACCATCAGTCATTAAATATCTAGGGACTCCAAACTTCGGGAAGATAACTTCTTTAAGCATTTTAATGGAGGTGTTATGATCAGCACTACTAGTTGGAATAGCTTCTACCCACTTAGTAACATAATCGACAGCAACCAAAATATGAGTATACCCATTGGAGGAAGGAAAAGGTCCCATATAATCAAAACCCCAAACATTAAATGGTGCAACAACAAGTGAATAATTCATAGGCATTTCCTGACGCTTACGGATATTACCAATTCTTTGACATTCATCACAAGACAAGAGAAACTTACGGGCATCCTTGAAGAGAGTAGGCCAATAAAAACCAGATTGCAATACCTTGTGAGTAGTTCTATCTCCCGCATGATGTCCTCCATAAGCTTTCGAATGACATTTCCATAGGATTTGTTCCTGTTCATGCTCAGGTACACAACGTCTAATAATACCATCTACCCCTTCTTTATAAAGATGTGGGTCATCCTAGAAGTAATGTCTTGAATCATAGAAGAATTTTTTCTTTTGTTGGTAGGTCAAACTAGGTGGTATATATTTAGCAACAATGTAGTTAGCATAATCAGCATACCAAGGAGTGTTTTGAGAAACATTTATTGCAGCTAACTGTTCATCAGGAAAACTATCATCAATAGTTAGTGGGTCATCAAGAATATTTTCCAACCTAGACAAGTTGTCTGCTACGGGGTTCTCAGCTCCCTTCCTATCAGTGATATGTAAATCAAATTCTTGAACCAAGAGAACCCACCTAATGAGTCTAGGTTTAGCATCTTTCTTTTCCATAAGATATCTTATAGCAGCATGATTGGTGTGAACAATGACTTTGGAATCAACAATGTAGGATCTAAATTTATCACAAGCAAACACAACTGCTCAATTTTTTTTCCAGCAGTAGCATAATTTCGTTGGGCACTGTCTAGAGTTTTGCTAGCATAATGGATAACATTTAATTTCTTATCAACTCTTTGTCCTAGAATAGAACCAACAACATAATCACTAGCATCACACATAATTTCAAAAGGCAAGTTCCAATCAGGTGGTTGAACGATAGGTGCAGAAGTTAAGGCTTTCTTAAGTGTTTCAAAGGCTTCTACACAATAATCATCAAAAACAAATGGAATGTCCTTTTGTAAAAGATTAGTAAGAGGCCTAGAAATTTTAGAGAAGTCTTTAATGAACCTCCTATAGAAACCAGCATGACCAAGGAAACTCCAAATACCTTTAATATCTTTAGGACATGGCATTTTCTCAATTGCATCAACTTTAGCTTTATTCACCTCAATACCTCGTTCAGATATTTTATGCCCCAAGACAATACCTTCGTTAACCATAAAGTGACACTTCTCCCAATTCAAGACGAGATTAGTTTGTTCACATCTCTGCAAAACTCGATCAAGGTTAATTAAGCAATCATCAAAAGAAGTTCCATAAACAGAAAAATCATCCATGAAAACCTTCACAATCTTTTCACAAAAATCAGAGAATATAGCAGTCATACACCTTTGAAAGGTAGCAGGTGCATTGCATAAACCAAAACGCATACGACTATAGGCATAGGTTCCAAAAGGACAAGTAAATGTGGTTTTCTCTTGATCAGATTGTGATACAGGTATTTGAGAGAAACCAGAATATCCATCCAGAAAACAAAAGTGTGTGTTCTTAGATAATCTTTCTAGCATTTGATCAATGAAAGGCAGAGGGTAATGATCTTTTCTAGTAGCTTTATTTGTTCTAAAATCAATTACCATTCTATAGCCAGTGACAATTCTCTGTGGGATAAGTTCATTTTTATCATTAGGAACAACAGTAATACCTCCATTCTTAGGGACACAATGAATGAGACTTACCCATCTACTATCAGCTATGGGATAGATTATACCTTCAAGAAGCTTTAATATTTCAGTTCTTACCACTTCTTTCATCTTAGGATTCAATCGCCGTTGATGATCAACAACGGGTTTGGCATCAGGTTCCATATTGATCTTGTGCTGACATAGAGTGGGACTAATGCCCTTAAGATCATCAAGAGTATATCCAATAGCAGCCCGGTGCTTCCTCGAAATTTTTAATAATCTTTCTTTTTCATGTTCTTAAAGGTTAGCATTAATAATAACAGGATATATCTTTTTCTCATCAAGATAAGCATACTTCAAAGTGTCAGGCAATTGTTTTAATTCAAACACAGGATCACCTTTAGGTGGATGAGGACCTCCAAGAGTTTTAATAGGCAAATTGAGTTTTAGGAGAGGCTGTTGTTCAAAGAAAATTTTATCTATTTCATTTCTTTCATGCAAGTGCATATCATTTTCATGGTCTAGCAGATATTGTTCTAGTGGATCGGTAGGAGGTACGGCAATAGAAGCAAGACCAATTATTTCATCCTTACTAGATAATTCTTTATCATGAGGTTGTCTACTAAACTTGGAAAAATTAAATTCATGAGACACATCACCAAAACTAACACCGACAGTTTGTTTTTCACAATCCATCTTAGCATTGACGGTGTTCAAGAAAGGTCTACCAAAGATAATGGGACAAAAGCCATCTTGTGGGGAACCAAGAACTAGAAAATCAGTAGGATATTTTATTTTCCCACACAAGACTTCAACATATCTAACAATCCCAAGTGGTGTGATGGTGTCTCTATTAGCAAGTTTAATAGTAACATCAATGTCTTCTATTTTAGCAGGTGCTATTTCATTCATAATTTCTTGGTATAAGGTAAAAGGAATAGCACTCACGCTAGCACCCATATCACATAAACCATGATAGCAATGATCTCCTATTTTGACTGAGACAACAGGCATGCCAACTATGGGTCTATGTTTATCTTTTTCATCAGGTTTGACAATTCTAGCAGCTTCATCAGAGAAGTAAATAACATGCCCATCCATATTTTCTACCAAGAGATCTTTAACCATAGCAACACTAGGTTCTACTTTAAATTTCTCATAGGGCTTAGGTGCTTTAATATTACTTTTGCGAACCGCAGTTGATACCTTAGCATGTTCCTTTATCCTAACAGGGAAAGGTGGTTTTTCAAGGTAAGCGGTAGGCACAACTGGATCAACATTGTAAATGATGGTTTCATCATTAGCCTTTACCGGTTCTTTAATTTCTTCTTTAATAGGGGGATGATATTTAAACCACTTCTCCTTAGGGAGATCAACATGAGTAGCAAATGATTCACAGAAAGAGGCTACTATCTCAGAGTCAAGTCCATATTTAGTGCTAAACTTGTGAAAAGCATCGGTTCATAAAAGATTTAACACAATCAAACTTAAGCTTTATACCTGACTCATTACCTTCGTCGAGTTCCCAATCTTCAGAGTTGCGTTTAATTCTTTCTAAGAGATCCCACTTGAATTCAATAGTATTCTTCACAAAAGAGCTAGCACAAGAAGTACGAGCATGGATCGATCATTATTAGAAAGCCCAGCATAAAAAATCTAAATAATAATTTCTCTTGGGAGCTCATGATTGGGGCATGAATATAACATTGACTTAAGCCTCCCCCAAGCTAGAGCGATGCTTTCTCCTTAACGAGGCCAAAAATTATATATATAATTCCGATCACGATGAACTAGATGCATAGGATAAAACTTTGGTGGAGTTCTAATTGCAATCGATTCTAGTTCCATGATCCAATATCATCACATAGCCTATACCATGTCAATGCTTTTCCCTTCAAAGATAAAGGGAAAACCTTCTTCTTAACTTCATCTCCGGATAAACCTGCAAGCTTAAATAATCCACAAATTTCATCCACATGTATTAGGTGCATATCGGGATGTTCAGTTCCGTCTCCTGCATAAGGATTAGCTAGTAGTTGTTCTACCATACCCGAAGGAATTTCATAACCAATATTTTCAGTAGGTGCAGTAGGTTGAGGGGCAACTAATTGTGGTTCCGGTCGAGGTGAAGATACCCCAAACAAACCCCTCAAAGGATTGTTTTCCATAGTAGCAAGTGACAATAAATTTCAGCACGTAGTATAAGTTTTTCCTTACTGATTTCCACTTACCAAGAGCGCTTCACTCCCCGGCAACGGCGCCAGAAAAGAGTCTTGATGACCCACAAGTATAGGTGGTCAATCGTAGTCCTTTCTATAAGTAAGAGTGTCGAACCCAACGAGGAGCAGAAGGAAATGACAAGCGGTTTTCAGCAAGGTAATTTCTGCAAGCACAGAAATTGTAGGTAACAGATAGTTTGATAGCAAGATAATTGGTAATGAGCAAGTAATGGTAACAGTAAATAAAGTGCAGAAAGGTAGCCCAATCCTTTTGTGGCAAAGGACAGGCCAGAATGGTCTCTTATAATAGGCAAAGTGTTCTTGAGGGTACACGGGAATTTCATCTAGTCACTTTTATCATGTTGGTTTGATTTGTGTTCACTACTTTGATAATTTGATATGTGGGTGGACCGGTGCTTGGGTGCTGTTCTTACTTGAACAAACCTCCCACTTATGATTAACCCCCTCGCAATCATCCGCAACTATGAGAAAAATATTAAGATAAAATCTAACCAAAGCATTAAACGTTTGGATCCAAATCAGCCCCATACGAAGTAGCGCAAGATGTGGCTTGAGACTACGTCGGTGTTTCCCCAAAGAGGAAGGGATGATGCAGCACAGCTATAATAAGTATTTCCCTCAGTTATGAAACCAAGGTATCGAACCAGTAGGAGGACCACACAACACTATGTAAACGGTACCTGCACACAAAGAACAAATACTTGCAACCCGACGCGAAAGAGAGTTGTCAATCTCTCCACGGTAAAAAGATAGATTAGATTGTAGATTGGATAAATAGATCTCGCAAGAACACAAAATAAAAAGAGCAAATAAAAAGTGCAGCAATATATTTTGGGGGTTTCGGTTTTGTACATCTGAAAACAAAGAGGCAAAAGATAGATCGGAAAGCAATATGTTGGAAAAGTAGACCCGGGGGCCGTAGGATTCACTAGTGGCTTCTCTCATGAGTATAGCGCACGGTGGGTGAACAAATTACTGTTGGGCAATTGATAGAAGATCAAATAATCATGACGATATCCAAGGCGATGATCATTATATAGGCATCACGTCCAAGATTAGTAGACCGAAACGGTTCTGCATCTACTACTATTACTCCACACATCGACCGCTATCCAACATGCATCTATTGTATTAAGTTCATGGAAAAACGGAGTAATGCAATAAGAACGGTGACATGATGTAGACAAGATCTATTCATGTAGGAATAGACCCCGTCTTGTTATCCTTAATAGCAACGATACATGCGTGCCTCGCTGCCCCTTCTGTCACTGGGAGAGGACGCTGCAAGATCGAACCCATCACAAAGCACCTCTTCCCATGGCAAGAAAAATCGATCTAGTTGGCCTAACTAAACCAAAGATTCGAAGAAGAAATATGAGGCTATAAGTAATCATGCATATAAGAGATCAAAGAAGACTCAAATAATATTCATTGATAGAAACTGATCATGAACTCAAAATTCATCGGATCCCAACAAACACACCGCAAAAAGTCATTACATCAAATAGATCTCCAAGAGACCATTGTATTGAGAATCGAAAGAGATAGAGAAAGCCATCTAGCTACTGCCTACGGACCCGTAGGTCTATGGTGGACTACTCACGCATCATCGGAGAGGCACCAATGAGGATGATGAACCCCTCCGTGATGGTGTTAGATTGGAATTCGCGGTTATGGAACTTGCGGCGTCTGGAAGTATTTTTCGTTGACTCCTCTCGGGTTTCTGGAATATTTGGGTATTTATAGAGCTCAGAGGAGGTGGAGGGGGTTTGTAGGACCGAAAGTATGTCTAGAAGGGGGGATTAGACTACTTGACCAAATAAAAATCTAGCCTTTTCCCAATTTTTTAGAGTTGGCAGATTTTAGAATTCATGGCAAGTCAAGTACACCCTACACATGCATGTCTAAGAGTATAGCAGTGGAAAGTAACAACAAGCATGAGTAGTAAAGGAAGGGCAGGAGGATCAAACGCAATATGTAGACACGATGATTTTTTCCGTGGTTCCGATAGGTGGTGCTATCGTACATCCACGTTTATGGAGTCTTCAACCCACGGAGGGTAACGGTCGCGAGAGTCCACGGAGGGCTCCACCCACGAAGGGTCCACGAAGTAGCAACCTTGACTATTCCATAACGGCTTCCGTCCACTAAGGACTAGCCTCACTATGGGTAGATCTTCACGAAGTAGGCGATCTCCTTGCCCTTACAAACTTCTTGGTTCAACTCCACAACACGAAGTAGGAGGCTCCCAAGCGACACCTAACCAATCTAGGAGGAACCACCCTCCAAAAGGTAATAGGCTCGGCAATGTCGATGAACTCCTTGCTCTTGTGCTTCAAGATGATAGACTCCTCAACATACAATCACTCTCTCACAGATTTGGCTTGGTGGAAGAGATGGGATTGGTCGAAAGCAACTTGGGGAGGCTAGAGATCAAGATTCATATGGTTGGAATGGAATGGCATGATCTCAACACATGAGTAGGTGGGTCTCTCTCAGAAAACTGGATGGGGCAAGTATGGAATAGTTCTGAGTGCTTCTCTTTCGAGTAGGTGGTGGTGAAGGGGTATATATAGGCATCTTGAAAAATCCAACCGTTACACCTAAAGTGACCAACTAGATGACACCGATGTGTGAATCTCGGTGGTACCGAAGTGACCAAAAGGTGACAACTTTTGAATCTCGGTGAGACCGATATATAAAACTCGGTTGCACCGATAAGGTAACCAACGGTCAGATTGCCAAACTCGGTGACGCCGATTCAACAAACTCAGTTGGACCGATTTTGTGAAATTGGGTAACAGAAAGTTGGCAAGCTGAACTCGGTGGCACCGAAGCAGAATCAGTTGCACCGAACGAGTATGGGAATCGGTGGCACCGAGTGGAAAGTGTTGGTTGCACCGATTTTGGATATTTGACTTAGGACAGACTTTTGTGGAAGAGCTTGTGGGTGTTTTTGGTGACTATCACTTGTGCACGTATGAGCATTTTGTTCACCAACAATACCTTACCCCCTTTTAATAGTATTGGCTTTCCTATGGACTCAAAGTGATTTCTCACAAAGTAAAATGTAGAGTCCTCTTGCTTGAAGCATTGCCAATCCATTTCCTTGCATCTTGGGGTATCTCCACAATCTCCACAATCCTTTTGCCAATCCTATCATTGATCTTTTCCTGAAATATGCTTAGTGGAAATAGTAGTTCAATGACATAGATGTTGTTATTAATTACCAAAACCACCAAGGGAGCAAATGTGCTTTCAATCTCCCCCTTTTTGGTAATTGATGTCAACATATAGATCAAAGCTTCAACATATGATATAATCAATGAATATAATCGTCGCTTTGAGAAGTATGTGATAAGCAAGAGCTCCCCCTAAATTTGTGCATTATTTTAGATTTGCGTTTGAATGCAAATGCACAATCGATTAGGTACATGGGGCACTTCTTCCATGTCACATACAACTTGGTGGTGTGCGAGAATAATAAGAATGAACAACATAGCACAACACAAACAAGCAAAGGTGAATGATCATCTCATAAGCAACATAATGATAGGAAATAGTAGCAACAAACATTAAGCGTACGATCAAACACCACATAGTTCAACACAAACAAGTCAAAGAATCAACTGTTTTTGAAAAAGCGATAAAAACCAAACACTCTCTCACTCGAAGCCTAAAGATCTATATACACTTCTCCCCCTTTGGCAACAAGTTACCAAAAAGTTCAAAGAGATATAGCTAAACGTTCTTGGGCTGATCTCCTCCGGTTGTTGATGAAGGAGTCGAGAGAACTGCGTCGGCGAAGATATCGGCTGATGTCATGGATGGAGTTGGTGTAGCAACTGGAGGCACTGGAGCTGATGGAGCTGAGGTGATAGTAGCAGGTGCTAATGAAGAGGGCCTCAAATCTGGAGCTGGCACTGTGGCTGATCTGGCCTGGGTAGAGAAGTGTGTGCCTGGCCTGAGAGGAGAGTCATCCTCATCATCATCATCATCATCATCTGTAGACTGAGGAAGAGGCACAGAGTCAACTTCCTTCTTGAGCTCATTGACTGTCTTGGTCACCCCATCTACCTTGTCATTAAGGGTCTTGATCCTATTCTCAAAGATCCTGACAAGACTGTTTTGATTGTCCAGTATGTCCTTGATGTCCTTCTGCATGCCTTGAACGGATGAGATCAAGAGATCCATTTGCTCGTTCCTGGATCTAGGGACCTGAGCACTAGTGGCTCTAGCTGCCTCTGCCTCTGCCTGTGCTTGAGCTGCAGCTGATGTGGGATGTTCTGGGTCCATCACCACAATGTTGTCCTCTAAATCAGGCTGTAGGGGCAAATGGGGTCTGTCCAGAGCAAAGATGTGCTTCTCCAGCTTGGAGTTGATGAGCATTTGAATGTAGGGTGCATAGCAGCATGAGCGCTTCTGATCAGCAGCAACCCTCTTCACTGTCTTTACTATCAAGTCCAACACACGTATCCTGGTGTGTCTATCAAGATGGATCAGCATGTTGATTGAATGGCCTCGAATCATCTTCTCATCTCCTGACTTGGACATCAAAGTATGCCTCAGAATGGTGTTCATGGTGCAGAGGCCAGCCTGGAGGAAGTAGATAGATCCTAACTTGTGAGATTTCAAGTTAGCAGCAGGGATAGCATTGTACATGTCCTTCATAGCATCATGGCTCTCCTTGGATTCAGAGTAGACATCCAAGTCACCATCCTGCACCTCTGGGACTTCTAAGATAGCAGCCCATTCATCAACAGTAGATTCGTATCTTGCTCCTTCTGTCATCCATACACTTCTACCATCTCCATAGAAGTGAGCAGTGGAGTAGAATTGCATGATCATCTCGTCATTCCATGCAGTGAACTCTTTGCCAACAAACTCATCTAGGCCAATGCAATGAAAATTGTCTTGGACATTTGGAAAGTAATCTTCATTAGCCTTGATGTATTTCCAGTCAACGTATCTCATGTCACTCACAACTGGACTCTTGTCAAGCAGCACAGTCTCATAGAAATCTTGTTGCTCCTTGGTGTAGAATCTGTAGTCCACAACTGTCTTTCTCCTCTGGGCATATGGATCAATAGCTCTCCATGCCCTCAAACCAGAATCCTTCCTCTTCTTCATGTCCTCAGCAAGTGGATGGCTGGCATTGTGTTCAGGAAGGTGTGGTCTAAGCTTCATCAAAGCAGACATGGCATCCTCATCCTTAACTCTGGAGGTAGTTCCTTTGTTCTTCTCAGAAGCTGGAATCTGTCTGGATGACCTCTTGGACTTTTCAGCAGCAGCCTTCTTGGGGGCAGACTTGGTGCTCTTGGAGGGACCTTGCTTTGGCATAGCATCTGCCAAAAGCTTCTTTTGCTTCTTCTTGGGAGGTGGCTTGACAACATGCTCTTCCTCCTCCTCCTCGGCAGCAGCACCAGCAGTCTCCTCTGGGTCCTCAAACATAGATGTTTGCCTGCCAGTGACATAGACAATCCTTTTCCTGGCCTTCTTCTCTCCTACCTTCTTAGGCATGGACTTCCTTGGGGGCTCATTGGTCATGGTAGCCCTAGCACTCTCAGGTGCTCTCATAGCCTCAGAGCTAGCATAAACCTTGCTGACAGCTCTTCTGGAAGAGGTGACTTCATTAGTAGACTTCTTAGCAGCTTTGTCTTGCTTCTTGGCAAGTACTTCCTCTAGAACAAAATCTGAATCCTCCTCATCTGAATTCAGCTTCTTCCTGGCCCTAGTAGCAGCCTTGGGCAACCCATGAGAACTGGGGGTGCCTGGATCTGAAGAGGAACTAGACTCAGGACTAGTGCCTGAATCTAACTCAACACGCTGCTCTCTGAAGTTGTTCTCACTGTCCTTAGCATCTGACATACTGACCCTGTGAATAGAGTATAGAAGAGTAGAAGCAGATAAGTCATCACAAAATGCAGCTATTTTTGAAAGTTTGAACAGAAAAATCTTCGATGTAGTTCATTGCAAAAAAGGATTTCGGTGTCACCGAGTCAAGATTTTTGGTGCTGCCGAGACTCACAATACTCTTAACAGAAACTTGGTAGCAGTTTTGGTGGGACCGAAAACTACCACTCGGTTTCACCGAGTACTGTCCTCAATAGCACAAAAAGAAATCGGTGGAACTGATTTTTCTGACTCGGTATCACCGAGATGCGATTTTGCGGGCAACTAAATCTAAAATTTTTTGATTCGCTAATCTACTGGAACTTTTAGAGGATAGGGAGGTTTGCACATGGTGGATTATCGATGGAATAAGCTTCAGCGTGCAAGATTCGGACGGGGAGCGCAATGAAGGGTCGGATCCATACCCTAACTCAGTGACGGATCCGCTACGGCGAAGACGGCGGTGAAGATTCCGTCGGCGGCGAGGATCCCAGCGGCGAAGGAGCGCGAGGAAACAAGGGCGACGACCAGGGGGTCCTGTTCGGCAGCTTAGGGTTTTGGGGCGCGACGGTTTGAAGATTGATTTTCAAAGCGTCGGGTCCACGGCATATATACCCCTCACTGTCGGTGACACCAATTCTAAATTTTCGGTGTCACCGAGTTCCTCAACTGTCAGCTGACAGGGAAAACCGAGTTCCTCAACTGTCAGCTGACAGGGAAACTCGGTGTAACCGAGAATATGGAATCGGTAGTACCGAGATTGAAAACCAGATCAACCCTAGGCATTCGGTGAGACCGAGAATTTTGGGTTGGTTCCACCAAGATGCACTTGGGAGGTTTTAATGGTCAGTCCTTTGTCGATACGAAACTCCGAGTGCTCCACACACAGAGGGATCGAAAAGTACTTGTTCAAGTTTTGTGATGCGGCATGAATAGAATATGAGGTGAGAAAGCATAGATAGCTAGAGAGTGGTCCTAGGCCTTGTTGTCCATCCAATTGGCAAAAGAAAAATCAAAAGCCAAATAGCAACAATTGGATGTCCTCAAATGGGTAAATAAATGCAGACCAACATGCTCACACAATAAGATGTCAAATGAAATCATGGCAAACATGCACATACATACTAGCATCTAACAAGCACTTTGGCGATGACGGAGTCATCTATATATGAGTATATTGACTTAGGAGCCAAGTAAGATTACTTGATCATAGGTCATACTCATCGTTTAAGCACAAGTGGGGTTACCACTTTTACATAAAGCATTTAATGTTGTCACATACTAAGAGATGCTTTAACTCAAGTCTTTAGAGTAAAGATCCCCTTTGATGTGACATCCCCCCATTGGAGGGATAAACTAACCTTGGGTTTTGTCGATGAAGACTTCATGTTGGTGAGGTAGTGGTGGATGCTCAAGGTTGATGAAGATCACCAAGAGTTGGGAGCATCCTTGTTGTTTCCTTACTCTTCTCACCTACATGGGTTAGTCCCAACACACAAGAGACAAATACAAGGATATCTATGGACATGGAGTGCAAAGCATGTGTGATGATGTCCATTGATTTGTTGTTTACCTTGTCCCTTTCTTACCTTTGAGGGAATATGTGACTCCTTGAACTATTGCATAGAGTTGATGTTGATTGCAAATAGTTCTTGCCAATAATGAATGTGAGTGAATTTCATTAGCGGAGTCACCCCTCAAGAACTCTCTAGTTCTTCTTCTTGGGGACCCACATCAACTTGATGGGGATCCTTGGTGTTGAAGTAGCCTTTGTAGAAGTTGAGCTTGAAGTAGCTTTGGGAACCCACTCCACCAAAGCTAGGGATTCATCTTCATATGAGTCAATGTCCTCTTGAAGCTTGTTCTTGCCCTTGAGCTTGTGGTCTTGTGGTGGAAGGTCATCTTGAGTGTTTGTTCCCTTGGGAGGAGTATTTTCATACTTCTACTTTTGAGGAACAAACTTGGGCTTGGGGTATTGACCTTCTTCCCATTCAACTCCATTAGCGTTGAAGTAGCCAATGCCATGGTTCTTCCGGTATCCTCTTTCCTCAAATTGCTTACACCCGGCAAGACTCTTGTAGATACCTTTCTCTATAATTCCTTTCAATAAAGCATTTTCTTGCTCAAGTGTAACTTGGCTAAGAGAATCATCATTAGTGGAATCAATAGAACTACTAGAAGCAACATCATTAGGTTTGACATTTTTATTGTTGCTACTAGATGAAGAACCTTTCTTGCCTTTGTTACTAGTTTGTTTAGATTTAACTTGTGGCATGAATGTAGACAAGAGTAGTCGTTTGGCTAGATAAGATGAAGTCTTCTTTCGGAGATCGTCATTGATAGCTTTAAGAAATCCATGCTCTTGCTCCAAGTTGAGCTTCTCTAAGCGTAGCTTCTCATGAGTCCTTACAAGCTCTCTATGATCTTCGAGAGTAGATTCATGGGCTAACTTAAGAGTGTTTAATTCTTTAGTTAGTTGTTCTATTTTCATCTTATCATCATCAAATGACTTATCTTGACTAGCATGAGAATTATTAAGTTCATTTTGACTAACATCACTAGTTTCATCAAAGAGCAAGTCATCATCACAAAGTAAATCATCTTCATCACTATTGAAATCAAGATACTCGGGGTGTGATACCTTGGGGCCTTTAGCCATGAAGCAACTTCCACTCCCTTCGTTTGGTGAGTCAAATAGATCATAGGAGTTGGTAGTCACTAGTGCAAGTCCGGCAACACCTTCATCTTGACTATATTCGGAGTTGGAGTGATAGCTTCTCTCGGAGTTGTTATCGGAGTCAGAGCCGGAAACCCATTCACCAACATGAGCTTGGTGTCTTCTTCTTATGTAGCTCTTGGTGTACTTGTCCTTCTTCTCCGAATCCCTACTTCTCCTTGAGGGTCTTCGTTCATAATGATCATATCTACTCCTTCTCTCTCTTTGAGGTGATTCATTCCTTGAGCTTCGTCTTCTAGGTGACTCTTCTCTTCGTTTGTAGGGAGCCGTGCACTCATTGGAGTAGTGTCCGGGCTTCCCACAATTGTAGCAATTGCGGTCACGACTTGACGAATGCTTCTCTTCATATCTTGAGTTGGAGCTTTGTTCTTTGCCTCTATTCTTGTAGAACTTGTTGAATTTCTTGACCATGAGGCTTATCTCTTCATTGGTGACAAGGTTGTCGCTTGAAGTTGCGGGAGCATCACTTGTGGCTTTGTAAGCACCGCTAGACTTGTTGTGAAGCTCTTCTTTGTCTTTGAGTGTCATCTCATGAGCAACAATCCTTCCAATGACTTCCGTAGGCTTGAGATCTTTGTAGTTGGGCATCATTTGGATCAATGTGCACACAGTGTCGTATCTCTCATCCAAAGCCCTAAGTATCTTCTTGATGATGAATTTGTCGGTCATTTCTTCGCTTCCTAAGCCGGCAATCTCATTGGTGATGAGAGCTAGCCTAGAGAACATCTCCGCGACTCTTTCACCATCCTTCATCTTGAACTTGTCAAGCTGACTTTGAAGAACATCCAACTTGGATTCTCTCACGGACTCGGTTCCTTCGTGCATATCAACCAAAGTATCCCAAATCTCTTTTGCATTCTCAAGACGGCTGATTTTGTTGAATTCTTCGGGGCATAGGCAGTTGAAGAGAATGTCGCATGCTTGAGCGTTGTATTGTAACATCTTCAACTCATCAACGGTCGCTTCACGATCCGGTTCCTTTCCATCACCAAAGAATTCACCTTGCAAGCCAACACGAACAACAGCCCATACGGCGGGGTTATGACCAAGAATATGCATTTTCATTTTGTGCTTCCAACTAGCAAAATTAGTGCCATCAAAATACGGACCTCTACGATGATAATTTCCCTCACTAGACGCCATACTCTCCTAGGTTGTGAAGCCAATGCAATGGAGACCAAAGCTCTGATACCACTTGTAGGACCGAAAGTATGTCTAGAGGGGGGGATTAGACTACTTGACCAAATAAAAATCTAGCCTTTTCCTAATTTTTTAGAGTTGGCAGATTTTAGCATTCATGGCAAGTCAAGTACACCCTACACATGCATGTCTAAGAGTATAGCAGCGGAAAGTAACAACAAGCATGAGTAGTAAAGGAAGGGTAGGAGGATCAAACGCAATATGTAGACACGATGATTTTTTCCGTGGTTCCAATAGGTGGTGCTATCGTACGTCCACGTTTATGGAGTCTTCAACCCACGGAGGGTAACGGTCGCGAGAGTCCACGGAGGGCTCCACCCATGAAGGGTCCACGAAGTAGCAACCTTGACTATTCCATAACAGCTTCCGTCCACGAAGGACTAGCCTCACTATGGGTAGATCTTCACGAAGTAGGCGATCTCCTTGCCCTTACAAACTTCTTGGTTCAACTCCACAACACGAAGTAGGAGGCTCCCAAGCGACACCTAACCAATCTAGGAGGCACCACCCTCCAAAAGGTAATAGGCTCGGCAATGTCGATGAACTCCTTGCTCTTGTGCTTCAAGATGATAGACTCCTCAACACACAATCACTCTCTCACAGATTTGGCTTGGTGGAAGAGATAGGATTGGTGGAAAGCAATTTGGGGAGGCTAGAGATCAAGATTCATATGGTTGGAATGGAATGGCATGATCTCAACACATGAGTAGGTGGCTCTCTCTCAGAAAACTGGATGGGGCAAGTATGGAATAGTTCTGAGTGCTTCTCTTTCGAGTAGGTGGTGGTGAAGGGGTATATATAGGCATCTTAAAAAATCCAACCGTTACACCTAAAGTGACCAACTCGGTGACACCGATGTGTGAATCTTGGTGGTACCGAAGTGACCTAAAGGTGACAACTTTTGAATCTCGGTGAGACCGATATATAAAACTCGGTTGCACCGATAAGGTAACCAACGGTCAGATTGCCAAACTCGGTGACGCCGATTCAACAAACTTGGTCAGAACGATTTTGTGAAATTGGGTAACAAAAAGTTGGCAAGCTGAACTCGGTGTACCGAAGCAGAATCGGTTGCACCGAAAGGTTAGGGTTTGGCTTAGGTCTGTCTGAGTATGGGAATCGGTGGCACCGAGTGGAAAGTGTTGGTTGCACCGATTTTGGATATTTGACTTAGGACAGACTTTTGTGGAAGAGCTTGTGGGTGTTTTTGGTGACTATCACTTGTGCACGTATGAGCATTTTGTTCACCAACAATACCTTACCCCCTTTTAATAGTATTGACTTTCCTATGGACTCAAAGTGATTTCTCACAAAGTAAAATGTAGAGTCCTCTTGCTTGAAGCATTGCCAATCCATTTCCTTGCGTCTTGGGGTATCTCCACAATCTCCACAATCCTTTTGCCAATCCTATCATTGATCTTTTCCTGAAATATGCTTAGTGGAAACATTAGTTCAATGACATATATGTTGTTATTAATTACCAAAACCACCAAGGGAGCAAATGTGCTTTTAGGGTTCCCGAGGCGGCCACAACCCACCAAGGCACGCCTGGGGCCTCTGGCGCGCCCTGGTGTCTTGTGGGCCGCCAAGGCTCCCTCTTGGGTACTTCTTTGGCCCACTGGATTCCTTATGGTCAAAAAAAAATCTCCAAAAAGTTTCGTCGCGATTGGACTCCGTTTGGTACTATATTCTGCGAAGTAAAAAACAAGCAAAAAACAACAACTGGCACTTGGCACGTTAGTCCCAAAAAATGATATAAAGTTGCTATAAAATGATTGTAGAACATCCAAGGATGATAATTTAACAGCATGGAACAATCAAAAATTATAGATACATTGGAGACGTATCAGCGCATAAACTAGGGTTTAAGCTTCTGTCACTCTAGCAACCCGTCATCTAATAACTACTCCACAATGCATTCCCTTAGGCCCAAAGATGGTGAAGTGTCATGTAGTCGACGTTCACATGACACCACTAAGGGAATCACAACATACATATCATCAAAATATTGAACACATCAAATTCACATGATTACTTGCAACATGACTTCTCCCGTGACCTCAAGAATAAAGGTAACTACTCACAAATAATATTCCTCCTCAAGATCAGAGGGGTATTAAATAGCATAATGGATCTAAACATATAATCTTCCACCAAATAAACCATATAGTAATCAACTACAAGACGTAATCAACACTACTGGTGACCCACAGGTACCAATCTGAGGTTTCGGTACAAAGATTGAACACAAGAGATGAACTAGGGTTTGAGAGGAGATGGTGTTGTTGAAGATGTTGATGAAGATTGGCCTCCCAAAGATGAGAGGGGTGTTGGTGATGACGATGACTTCGATTTCCCCCTCAGGGAGGGAAGTTCCCCCGACGGAATTGCTTCGCCGGTGGGCAAAAGTGCTCCCGCCCAAGTTCCGCCTCGAGACAGCGGCGTTCCATCCCAAAAGTCCTCTCCTTATTTTTTCAAGGTCAAAAGACCTTAAGTACCAGAAGATGGGCACCGGAGGTGGGCCGTGCTGAGCACAACCCACCAGGGCGCGCCTGGGGGCCTAGTGCGCCCTGGTGTCTTGTGCTCACCAGGTGGCCCCCCTCCAGTAGTTATTTGCTCCAGTATTTTTCATATATTCTAAAATAATTCTCCGTGAAGTTTCAGCTTATTTGGAGATGTGCAGAATAGGTATCTCTGATATGCTTTTTTAGGTCCAGAATTCCAGCTGTCGGTATTCTCCCTCTTTGTGTAAACCTTGCATATTATGAGAGAAAAGTCATTAGAATCACTCCCTAAAGCATTATTATACATAAAAACATTATAAATAACAGTAGGAAATCATGATGCAAAATGGACGTATCATGCCTCTGGTAGTGTACCAGGATGTGCAATGATCAAGCGTAACATGTATGATAATGATGAACGGTGGCTTTGCCACAAATACTATGTCAGCTTATATGATCATGCAAAGGAATATGACAATGAAAGTACAAGTCATATGATGTGATGGTGGAAGTTGCATGGCAATATATCTCGGAATGGCTATGGAAATGCCATGATAGGTAGGTATGGTGGCTGTTTTGAGGAAGATATAATAAGGCTTATGTGCAACAAAGTGTATCATGTCATTGGGTTTGGATGCACCGGCGAAGGTTGCACCAATCCTCGAGGTGAGAATGGGCAATGCACGGTACCGAAGAGGCTAGCAAATATGTGGAGGTGAGAGTTGATACTTGTGATCTGTGTTGGGTTTTCCGTGAAGAGGAACGGGTAATTGCAGCACAAAGCGGATAAGTATTTCCCTTAGTTATGAAACCAAGGTTTATCGAACCAATAGGAATATCAATCGTCAACCGTCTTCAACGGCTGCACACAAATGAACAAACAACTTGCACCCAACGCGGGCAAGAGGGTTGTCAATCCCCTTGATCTCGTTATTTGCAAGCAAATGAGTTGTGTAGATAATTGTTGATAAATATAAATTGCAGAATAAATAAAAAGTAAATAAAGGTATCAAGTTAATTGTAGCGTTTGTAAATATACAAGTGAACAGGCCTGGGGGCCATAGTTTTCCCTAGCGGCATCTCTATTGTAGGCAGCATACGGTGGGTAACAAATTATTGTTGGGCAATTGATAGACAAGCGGATAGTTATGGGATGTTCACGGCAATGATCATGTATATATAGGCATCATGTCCATAAGAAAATAGGCCGACTCCTACCTGCACCTATTACTATTACTCCACTCATCGACCGCTAT
Source organism: Elymus sibiricus (assembly GCA_039707655.1). Classification (NCBI taxonomy): domain Eukaryota; kingdom Viridiplantae; phylum Streptophyta; class Magnoliopsida; order Poales; family Poaceae; genus Elymus; species Elymus sibiricus. The sequence continues at coordinate 349,034,170 of CM077669.1, read as the reverse complement.
CCAGCATGGATCCAGAGTATTAAGTAAAATAGAGTAATGCTTGGAGAACGATGACATGATGTAGACAAAGTAAACTCAAACAATATGAATGAACCCCATCGTTTTATCCTTAGTAGCAACAACACAAATACGCATCTTGTCCCCTACTTTGTAACTGGGATATAGAAGCTCGCCAGGTTGAACCTACCACAACGCACCACTCCCACAGATGAAATATCAATCTACTTGGCCAAAGCATATCAATAGATCAGAGAGCATTACGAAGCTATAATGATCATGCACTTAAGAGATAATATAATTCATAGGCATCTCAAATACTTTTCATGAATAATCTGAACATAAACCCACAATTCATCAGATCCCAACAAACACACCGCACAATAGGATTACATCGGATAGATCAAAGCGAAGATGCGATGATCATTGTATTGAAGATCATAAGAGAGAGAGAGAGATTTACATCTAGGTACTAGCTATGGTCCCATAGGTCTGTGGTGAACTACTCACACATCATCATGAGGGCAGTAAGGTTGATGAAGAGGCCCTCTGTGATCGATCCCCCCTCCGGCAGGGTGCCGGAACGGAGCTCCAGATGGCCTCGCGACGGAACAGAGACTTGCGGCGACGGAAAAATGGTTTCGGGGCTGCCTCCAGGGTTTTTAGGATATTAGAGAATTTATCGGCCAAAGAGGGACGTCGGGAGGCGCCCGAGGGGGGCACCACATATCAGGGCATGCCCTGATGTGTGGTGGGGCCTGATACGTCTCCAACGTATCGATAACTTATGAAGTATTCATGCCATGATTTCCTATGTTTACAATCCTTTTATATGGTTTTGATGCACTTTATATGATTACTAACCCGGACCGATGCGGTTTTCAGCAGAATTACCATGGTGTTGTTTTTTGCAGAAAATGAAAGTTCTCGGAATCGCCCGAAACTTTTTGGTGATTTTTTCTGGAGGAAATAAGCCATATTGGAGCGAAGAACCACCGGAGGGAGCCAATGCTGAAAAATCCTATAAATCTCAGAAACCCTAGAAATAAACAAAGACTCTCCACTCCGCCGCCGCAACTCTCTGTATCGACGAAAAACCAATCTTGAGTCATTCTAGTACCCTGTCGGAGAGGGGAAACCATCACCGGTAGCCATCTTTGTCATCACTAGTTCACCTATACAATTCGCCATTGTATTGGGTGTGTTGGGGACACAAGAGATTTCTTGTATTTGATTGCAGGGTTGTTTGAGAGAGACCATCATCATCCTACACCTCCCACGGATTGATAAACCTTAGGTCATCCACTTGAGGGAAAATTGCTACTGTCCTACAAAACTCTGCACTTGGCGGCCCAACAAAGTCTACAAGAATAAAGTTGTGTAGTAGACATCAGGGCCCTCGTGCACCTCCTGGCTTCCTTCCGAAGCTTCTAGGTCTTCATATAATCTAGAAAAAATCATCAAAAAGTTTCGTGGCAATTGGACTTCGTTTGGTACAGTAAACCTGAAAAGGCAAAAACACGCAGAAAACAACAACTGGCACTGGGCACTGGGTCAATAGGTTAGTGCTCAAAAGTATTATAAATTGGTAAATAAAGACCCCAAAAGTATCCTAGAATGATTATATATCAGCATGGAACAATCAAAAATTATAGATACGTTGGAGACGTATCAAGCATCCCCAAGCTTAATTCCTGCTCGTCCTTGAGTAGGTAAATGATACAAAAAAGAATTTTTGATGTGACATGCTATCCACTATGTAATCTTGTGCATGTATGCTCATTAAGAAAAGATGAATCGACAAATATTAACATATCAATAATTTAAATGTAAGAAACAGAATTGTTAATTCTTAAAAGTATACCATCCTTCAAAAAAAATTAGCCCCCCATTCATCTTATTATATTAGCAAGGCATGGCTCCATCTTCACCACATTAATACAAATGTTAAGCACCACAGTGTCCATGTCAGGCAATTGGTTCGTACTTTTTCAATATGCATCAACTTTTTATTCTTCACGCAATACATGAGCATGAGCCATTGGACATAGCATTTGAGTGGAATAGAGTATGGTGGTAGATATCAAAGGGGTAGGAAGTGGAGAAGATAGTATCACATCAACTTGGCGTCCCAACAGGCTATGGAGATGCCCATCGATAGATGTCAATGCAAGGAGTAGGGATTGCCATGCAAATGATGCACTAGAGCTATAAGTGTATGAAAGCTCAAATGAAGCTAAGTGGGGTGTGCATCCAACTTGGTTGCTCATGAAGACCTCGGGCATTTGAGGAAGCCCGTCATAGGAATATACAAGCCAAGTTTGTAATAATGAACAGGTAATTCCCACTATCATATGAAAGTGATATATCATGAGACTCTCTACATGAGGAACATGGTGCCACTTTGGGGCACAATTGTGGTAAAGGATAGTAGCAAAGTCCCTTCTCTCATTTTTTTTGAATGGATGGTGGGCTCATTTGGCCTCCCCCGTCTTTATTTTCGTCCGGAGTCTCATCTCGACTTATGGGAGAATCATCGTCTCTATCATTCTTTCCTCACTGGGACAATGCTCTAATAATGATGATCATCACACTTTTATTTACTTACAACTCAACATGGAGAACTGATATGAAGATATGGCTCTGTATGAATGCCTCTGGCAGTGTACCAGGATGTGCAATGATCTAGTGTGACATGTATCAAAAACATGATGAAAGGTGGCTTTGCCACAAATACTATGTTAGCTCTATATGATCATGCAAAGCAATATGACGATGACGAACTAGTCATGTGAAGTGACGATGGAATTTGCATGGCAATATATCTCGGAATGGCTATGGAAATGCCATGATAGGTAGGTATGGTGGCTGTTTTGAGGAAGATATAACAAGGCTTATGTCGTGGTTTTATCACGGTAGATGTCCTAGTGCAAGGACTTAGGGGTGAAGCCATCGCTACGGTGGTTAACTCGAAGGGGTTGATCGGGACGAAAGACACAGGTTTACCCAGGTTCGGCCCCTCTCGAAGCAGGTAATAGCCTACGTCCTGCTTTGAGTTGTATTGATTGGGTATCGATTACAAGGGAGCGGAATTCGCTTGACCTAGCCCTCGATCATAGGTTTCATAGTCTAAGCCGCCCAGGGAACCCACCTTTATATACACAGGTCGAGGCCCTGGGCTTACAAGAGTCCGGGCCGGGTTACATCTAGTAACCGACCTTATCTCTAAATCACCTTGCCTTATCTGACAAGTCATCTCCCGGCGGCTTACACCTCCGGGTCATACACTGCCTTCCGGCCCTGGGCCTAAGCCCGACCCATCTAGTAACTTATCAACAGGCCCGTCTCAGTCTTCCGGCCCGCTTAAGGCCTTGCCGTTTGAGCCGCCAACTTCCTAACCCGGCCCCTCCCGGGCGGGTCTCACCATGGGGTCATATCCCCACATTAGGCCCCAGATTGATTTGAACCTGTTCATGTCAATCTTCAAGTCTTCTGGTTGGCGAGTCTTGTGTTCTTCATAACCTCCTGATTTGAAATAAACCTTCATGACCCGCCATGTAAAAATGGATGACGTCATCTCTGATAAATCCAAAAGATCTTAATGACATCACAACGGATCTTTGCATTAACTGGCCACCCCGAGAATCAAGGCGTTTTCTTGGTCAATCATCACTTTGTCTCCTCGATTCCCACGTTGGACTGTTGCTCTTCCATCCCCCTTATAAATAGGCACCGGGGGGGGGGGGTCCCATCCTTTTCACTTTTCCCCCCGCCGCTGCTTCTCTTCTTCTTCCTCCCGACGCCCGTGCTACTGAAGCTCCACCGCGCCGTCCGTACCTCGCCGTCGTCCTCAACCAGGCCGCTGCATCACCCTGACCGCGACCAGAACACGCCAGCGCGCACCCGCATCTCCTGCACCTCTCAGGTTCCATTTGTTTCTTCTCCTAGATCCACATTAGCTCGCCGGTGTTCTTCCGAGTTCACTGCCGTTCATCGAAGTTCTTGCCGTAGATGAGGAAAGGAAATACCCTTAGGCCTTCAACCGCTAGCCAAAAACCCGCGGTGCTCTGCTTAATGCGTTTTCCATATCCATCGTAGATCATCCCTTCACGGGAACTCATACACAAACTGTCTGTTCTTCCACGGACACTTTTAGGTTTAGAAAATGTTTCCCTTTTGTTTCCTTCCGTAGATCTTGAAATGGTAGCTGCAGTCGGTGGAACCTGTTTGTCCACACTTAGCAATATTTTCAACATTTACTGCCTATTTGACCCGCCATCATGCTACCGGCTCTCCTCGTAGCATGTAATCCGCCTCATTCCTGTAGTTGGCGGTGGCTCATTACTTAGTAATGACCCGCCAAGTAGCGTCGTCGTTTTGGAGTCATAGCTGTTTTGGTCATGTAGCGTTCTTAACCCGCCGTGTCTCCATGCCTTTCCGCAGCGTTTTACCCGCCGTTATGGCTAAAGCCCCCGCCTCTTGCGATTGGGTAGGCTCCGGGGTCACTGAGGAGATTCTTAATGACTTCGTGGTCATGGGAGTTTTGCCGGCTCAAGACGTCATTCATTGGCGGGTTCCAGGCGCTGAAATCACTCCCGAACCCAAGGATGGGGAAGTCATCGTCTTCACAGACCATCTTCTCCGCGGCTTCTCACCGCCCGGATCAAAGTTTTTCCGGGACGCCCTGCATTTCTACAAGCTGCATCCTCAAGACATTGGCCCCAACTCTGTTACCAATTTGTGCCAGTTCCAAATTTTCTGTGAAGCATATCTGCAAGAAGAGCCGTCCGTCGACCTCTTCCGAGATTTCTTCTACATCAACCGCCAGACAGAGATTGCTGATGGGCCCAACCTTGCACTTGGTGGTGTTTCCATTCAAAGATGGAGAGATGTTTCCTTTCCCTCGGCGACTCTGCCTAGCCACCCCAAGGACTGGAATCATACTTGGTTTTATTGCAAAGACACTTCTCCGGCCGGAGAGAATCCACTGCCGGGTTATCGTCCCTACCGGCTCTGCACCACCACCGAGCTTCCAGACCAGCTATCTGCCATAGAGCGCGCCCAATACGCTCCAACATTTTCAAAGATTAGAGCCTTATTGGCTAATGGGCTGACTGGCGTTGATCTAACCCGCTGCTGGGTTTCCTGGAGAATCTTACCATTAAGCCGACGCGGCGGCTTAATGTGTGAATACACTGGTGAGGTGAATGACCCGCAGCGCTTCAACCAGACACCACTGATAGACAAGGACCTCAATGCAATCGTCAAATCACTGTTGGGAGAGCCTTAAGAAGTTTGCAACAAGACGGGGTTAAGCCCCTTTTATGCTCTCAACCCAGCTCCTGAAGTAAGACCTTACTTTAACCTTTCACCCTTTTCCTTTAGATTTCACACTTTACCTTATTTAACCTTTCTGCAAATGCATTTATAAATGCAGGCCGACTCTCCCTTCTAGAAGAAGAGACTAAACACAGCCTCTACTTCGAAGAAAAAGACAAAAGCGACCAAGACCCGGGCTCCAGCTCGTAAGAAGAAACCGACAGCTAATGAGCTGCTTGAGCTGGATGACTCGGAGGTAGAACTTGACTCTCTTGGCCTTCTTTTCATGCAACTTATTGACGCTGACTCCTCTCAGGGTGACACGGAGACAAGCCAAGCCAGCGCAGCAGAGGTAACTATCATCTCCTCCGACTCAGAACCCTTACCACGAGAGAAAATACGGCGGGTCATCCGGAAAGTAAAGTTTTCACACCCCCTTGCTCACTGGGATCCCAACTTTCTTTTGAAGAAGCAGCAACACCACTCCAGGCGTAAGACCCGTGGCGGCGGCTCTGAAGATCTAGTGGCCGGCTTACCTGATGCTCCAGCCCCTCGGAAACGCCATAACGAGGTATTTCATAACTTATATTTTCACTTCTTCTGCATATTAGTCTCGTGCTGTCACTTGCTCATATTGCTCAATTTAACTGTCTCAGGAGTCACCTCCTTCGTCTGGCGACTCAACCGCCTCCAAACTGACTCCTCTTGTTATCAACCCGGGGTAAATTTCTTTGCATCCCCTTTCTGCTTATTAATATTTTGTCCTTGCATATAACTAACAATGAAATCTTTGTTCGCAGGGCCCAGACTAAGAAGAGGAAATTGAGTGGGTCGTCTACCCGTCCGGATGTCCCAGAGCCGGAGAACCCAAAGCTTGGTGTTGGGGATATGTACCTAGGGTAGGATCTTAAGCCTGACCTACATACCCTACCTAAGGACACCACATTGGAGAACTTAAAGATTACAAGATTACAAGGAAGGCTCCGACTGAAATCACCATGACGCATGAGTCACTCGACAGACAATCCACTCGGTCGTGTGGCTCACTCGGATATGCGAAGACCGACAGTCGACAAGGCAGTCGAACCACCATCTGGCGTTACGGCATCAATGCCCCACTTTGTAACATAGGAGGTGAAGGGGTGGCGCGCTCTATATAAGCCACCCCCCACCACTAGACTAAGAAAGGCCCTCATTCTTCTCCTCTCTCTCATCTCTCTCACCATTAGGCTTAGACATGGCTCAGGCATGGAGATCCGTTCTCCGCTCTCTCCCACACACATTGTAATCTCCGGATATATACTCAGATAAAACAAAGCCTCTCCGGAGCACGAGACGTAGGGCTGTTATCTCCACCGTGAGAGGCCCGAACTCGCTAAAATACCGTGTCACCCATATGCATCTCGGTAGATCATGCTCCTTTACCCTACCCCCTTCGTACTGTCGGAATCGTTCCCACGACAGTTGGCGCCCACCGTGGGGCATGGCGTCTATCGAGCCATGATGCAGATGGTTACTTCAACTACCGGCGTCATCCGCCTCATCGTGGTCACGCGCGACCACTGGCATCGTCCACCTCATCGTCGTCACGCGTAACCACCGGCGTCGTCCGCTTCATCGTCGTCACCTTCGGCTTCCTCTGCGACGCCGTTGGCGAATGCCCACACACGCACGGCTGCTAAAGCTCGTCCAGGTTCCTTGGGCGGTACAGCACGATGAAAAGCGCTCGACCCGGTTCGCCGGGTGGTGAGGCCCGACTGTCTGTGCTCGGCACGGCTCCGCGGGCATCGAAATGCTACTCTGATCGGCGGACAGCTCCGGCTCCCCTGGCAGCGAAACACACGTGTCTCCGGTGCATGGGTTGCGGCCAGCCGCTCATCTGCCTCGTCGGCCAGACCGGCCGTTTCCTCCGCAGCGGAGCTCTCCGGACTCCAGGCTGCCTCTACAATTTCCATCACACGCCGGACCGGTATTAACTCTTTCTTAAATTACCGTCAATTAACGCCTCTTGCATGCGCATTCAAGTTTTGGACATGGGCGCTCTCCCCAATTCTTAACTACATGCAAGAAATAAGGAACTGGACGAACGGCTCCGCTTCATCAGGGTATAATTACCCCATTAAACGTCTCATCAGTGCGTCACCATTCAGCCGGACGCTCCATCGTCACTCGGCCGCCCCACGCGCCGTCACTCTACTGGACGCATCATCATCACTCGGCAGCTCCGCGCATCGCCACTCGGCGAGGCACGTCTTCGTCACTCGGCAGCTCCGCGCATCGCCACTCGGCGAGGCACGTCTTCGTCACTCGGCAGCTCCGCGCATCGCCACTCGGCGAGACGCTCCATCGTCACTCGACCGCCCCGCGCGCCGTCACTCTACTGGACGCGTCGTCATCACTCGGCAGCTCCGCGCATCGCCACTCGGCGAGACGCTCCATCGTCACTCGGCCGCCCCGCACGACCGTCACTCTGCTGCACGCTCCGTCGTCACTCGGCAGCTCCGCGCATCGCCACTCGGTGAGACGCGTCGTCATCACTCGGCAGCTCCGCGCATCGCCACTCGGCGAGGCACGTCTTCGTCACTCGACAGCTCCACGCATCGCCACTCGGCAAGGCACGTCTTCGTCACTCGACAGCTCCGCGCATCGCCACTCGGCGAGACGCGTCTTCATCACTCGGCAGTTCCGCGCATCGCCACTCGGCGAGACGCTCCATTGTCACTCGACCGCCCCGCGCGCCGTCACTCTACTGAACGCTCCGTCGTCACTCGGCAGCTCCGCGCATCGCCACTCGGCGAGACGCTCCATCGTCACTCTACCTCCCGCGCGCCGTCACTCTACTAGACGTGTCGTCATCACTCGGCAGTTCCGCGCATCGCCACTCGGCGAGACGCTCCATCGTCACTCGACCGCCCCGCACGCCGTCACTCTACTGAACGCTCCGTCGTCACTCGGCAGCTCCGCGCATCGCCACTCGGCGAGACGCTCCATCGTCACTCGACCTCCCGTGCGCCGTCACTCAACTGGACGCGTCGTCATCACTCGGCAGTTAAGCGCATCGCCACTCGGCGAGACGCTCCGTCGTCACTCGACGCACGCCGTCACTCTACTGGATGCTCCGTCGTCACTCGGCAGCTCCGCGCATCGCCACTCGGCGAGACGCTCCATCGTCACTCGACCGCCCTGCGCGCCGTCACTCTACTAGACGCGTCGTCATCACTCGGCAGCTCCGCGCATCGCCACTCGGCGAGACGCTCCATCGTCACTCGACCGCCCCGCACGCCGTCACTCTACTGGACGCTCCGTCGTCACTCAGCAGCTCTGCGCATCGCCACTCGGCGAGACGCTCCATCGTCACTCGACCGCCCCGCACGCCGTCACTCTACTGGACGCTCCGTCGTCACTCAGCAGCTCTGCGCATCGCCACTCGGCGAGACGCTCCATCGTCACTCGGCCGCCCCGCATGATCGTCACTCTGCTGCACGCTCCGTCGTCACTCGGCAGCTCCGCGCATCGCCACTCGGTGAGACGCGTCGTCATCACTCGGCAGCTCCGTTCATCGCCACTCGGCGAGACGCGTTTTCGTCACTTGGCCGCCCCGTGCATCGCCACTCAGCCGGACGTGTCTACTTCGCTCGACCGCCCCGCGCGTGGTCAGATAGCTAAGTCATTCTTCACAGACTGCATTCAATTAGTTAATTATTTATGCATTACCGAGTGTCAAGTAAGTCGCACATGATGTTCACTCAGAGGCCACGCCACCGGGTGTACCCCTGCGCTCGGTTCTTTATCTTCACGTCGGATCCTTCACTTTCACAAGTTCACTCGGATCCTTCACTCTTTAGACTCTTGCTGGTTCCGGACCAGCAAGCACCTGGCACACCCAGCGGGTGTCTATGGGTGGAATTTACACGAATCATTTCAACAAACATCAAATTACTTCGATAATTTTTTGTGTTAGCTTGTGTTATTTTTCATACACAGGTTACCTGGACGCCTCTATGCGCCATTCTCTACGACACGCTGGGCTCGGACGCCCCGCACGCCGTCACTTGGTCGGATGTCTCCGCGACAACATTCTCGACTAGGCCGCCCCGCGCGCCGTTACTTGACCGCCCTATGCGTCGCCACTCGGTGAGATGTATCTACCTCATTCGGATGCCCAGCGCATCGCCACTGTGCTGGACGCGTCTACATCACTTGGCCGCCCTGCGCGTCGCCACTCAGCCAGACGCGTCTACTTCACTCGGATGCCCCGTGTAACACCACTCCGTGCGGCCCGTCTTCATCACCCGGTCGCTCCGCGCGCCGTCAGTCAACTGGACGCTCCTTCGTCACTCGGTCGCTCCGCGCACCGTCACTCAGCTGGACGCTCCTTCGACACTCGGCCGTTCCTCGCGCCGTCACTCAACTGGATGCTCCTTCGTCACTCGATCGCTCTGCGCGCCGTCACTCAGCTGGACGGTCCTTCGACACTCGGCCGCTCCGCGCGCCGTCGGACAGCTAAGTCATTCTTCATACGCTGCATTCAATTAAATAGTTATTTCCGCATTACCGAGTGTCGAGGAAGTCGTACATGACGTTCACTCGGAGGCCACGCCACCGAGTGTACCTCTGCGCTCGGTTGTTTATTTTTATGTTGGAACACTTCACTTCCGCTTCTTTTGGGTCCAGTACTCAAACGAGTTCAGTCGGATCCTTCACTTGCGCAAGTACAGTCGGATCCTTCACTCTTTTAGACCCTTGCTGGTTCCGAACCAACAAGCACCTGGCACACCCAGTGGGTGTCTATGGGTTACGCGATCACTCGACGCATCTGTGCGCCATCTTCGTCACTACTCAGGCTCAGTCGCCGCAACGATCATTCGTGTGTTTCCACTTGTTCGGATGCCTCCGCGACGACATGCTCGACTCGGTCGCCCCGCGCATCATCACGTGTTCAGACGCCCTCTCGATGACGTACTGGACACGGCCGCCCTGCGTGCCGTCACTGGGTCAGACGCCTCCTCGACATGCAGGACTTGGCCGCCCCGCGCGTCGCCACTCAGCCGGACTCGTCTACCTCAGTCGGATGCCCCGCGCATCGCCACTCCGTGTGGCACGTCTTCATCACTCGGCCGCCCCGCGCGCCATCGCTCAGCTTAGCTGCGACTCCGTATCGCCTAAGTCAAAAACTACTCCGAGTGCGGACATCCTCCGCATTCAGGGGCTTAGCTGCGAACCTGACTTCGCCTAAGTCAAAAACTACTCTGAGTGCGGACATCCTCCACACTCGGGGGCTTAGCTACGATTCTGTATCGCCTAAGTTAAAAAACCACTCCGAGTGAGGACATCATCCACACTCGGGGGCTTAGCTGCGATTCCGTATCGCCTAAGTTAAAAACCACTCCGAGTGAGGACATCATCCACACTCGGGGGCATAGCTGTGATTCCGTATCACCTAAGTTAAAAACCACTCCGAGTGAGGACATCATCCACACTCGGGGACTTAGATGTGATTCCGTATCACCTAAGTTAAAAACCATTTCGAGTGAGGACATCATCCACACTCGAGGGCTTAGCTGCGATTCCGTATCGCCTAAGTTGAAAACTCTTCCGAGTGACGAGCGCTTCTCTCACTCGGGGGCTTAGCCGCGAACAAGTTTTCGCCTAAGTTAAAAACCCTGCCGAGTGAATAGCATCCCATTCACTCGGAAACTTAGCTGCGAACCAGTCTTCGTCTAAGTTAAAAACTCCCCCAAGTGACGAGCACTCCTCTCACTCGGGGACTTAGCCGCGAGTCAGACCTCGCTTAAGTTAAAGGCCGTTCCGAGTGACAGGCAACACTTTCACTCGGAAACTTAGTTACGAACCAGTTTTCGCCTAAGTTCAAAATTCTTCCAAGTAATGAGCATCCATCTCACTCAGAAACCAAACAAACTTAGCCAAGCAAAGGATTGGAAAGCAAACATGCAAACATTGTCTCTATCAGACCCCCGCCGATGCAAGCACTCGACGGCGGTCTCGGGGACTACACCCAGTGGGTGCACTCAGCGTGCCCCCACTGGACCTACTATCACTCGACCAGGTCCGGCCTGTCGAGTGACAAGCGACTATCAAAACAAATCTAAGACCCCTGCCGATGTCACCGCCATTCGACAGCGGTCTCGGGGACTACACCCAGTGGGTGCACTCAGCGTGCCCCCACTGGACCAGAAACCACTCGACTAAGACCTGCTCTACTCGAGGGGAAAACAAGCAAGTATGCACCAGAAGAAAACGCATATCAAGACATAATCGATCAGGGTGAATGACAAAGATTCCAATCGACGCAGACTTCTGTGAAGCCCTAAAATGCATTCAGAATTTTTGTGTCTTATCAGAACCTGCATCGATCCCTTTTTCACTCGAACCCCGATCCATTCGGGGGCTAATGTTGGAGATTTCACACTTTACCTTATTTAACCTTTCTGCAAATGCATTTATAAATGCAGGCCGACTCTCCCTTCTAGAAGAAGAGACTAAACACAGCCTCTACTTCGAAGAAAAAGACAAAAGCGACCAAGACCCGGGCTCCAGCTCGTAAGAAGAAACCGACAGCTAATGAGCTGTTTGAGCTGGATGACTCGGAGGTAGAACTTGACTCTCTTGGCCTTCTTTTCATGCAACTTATTGACGCTGACTCCTCTCAGGGTGACACGGAGACAAGCCAAGCCGGCGCAGCAGAGGTAACTATCATCTCCTCCGACTCAGAACCCTTACCACGAGAGAAAATATGGCGGGTCATCCGGAAAGTAAAGTTTTCACACCCCCTTGCTCACTTGGATCCCAACTTTCTTTTGAAGAAGCAGCAACACCACTCCAGGCGTAAGACCCGTAGCGGCGGCTCTGAAGATCTAGTGGCCGGCTTACCTGATGCTCCAGCCCCTCGGAAACGCCATAACGAGGTATTTCATAACTTATATTTTCACTTCTTCTGCATATTAGTCTCGTGCTGTCACTTGCTCATATTGCTCAATTTAACTGTCTCAGGAGTCACCTCCTTCGTCTGGCGACTCAACCGCCTCCAAACTGCCTCCTCTTGTTATCAACCCGGGGTAAATTTCTTTGCATCCCCTTTCTGCTTATTAATATTTTGTCCTTGCATATAACTAACAATGAAATCTTTGTTCGCAGGGCCCAGACTAAGAAGAGGAAATTGAGTGGGTCGTCTACCCGTCCGGATGTCCCAGAGCCGGAGAACCCAAAGCTTGGTGTTGGGGATATGTACCTAGGGTAGGGTCTTAAGCCTGACCTACATACCCTACCTAAGGACACCACATTGGAGAACTTAAAGATTACAAGATTACAAGGAAGGCTCCGACTGAAATCACCATGACGCATGAGTCACTCGACAGACAATCCACTCGGTCGTGTGGCTCACTCGGATATGCGAAGACCGACAGTCGACAAGGCAGTCGAACCACCATCTGGCGTTACGGCATCAATGCCCCACTTTGTAACATAGGAGGTGAAGGGGTGGCGCGCTCTATATAAGCCACCCCCCACCACTAGACTAAGAAAGGCCCTCATTCTTCTCCTCTCTCTCATCTCTCTCACCATTAGGCTTAGACATGGCTCAGGCATGGAGATCCGTTCTCCGCTCTCTCCCACACACATTGTAATCTCCGGATATATACTCAGATAAAACAAAGCCTCTCCGGAGCACGAGACGTAGGGTTGTTATCTCCACCGTGAGAGGCCCGAACTCGCTAAAATACCGTGTCACCCATATGCATCTCGGTAGATCATGCTCCTTTACCCTACCCCCTTCGTACTGTCGGAATCGTTCCCACGACACTTGGCACTCCTGAAATTCAAATTGAGCCCTCTGAAGCTGATCAAGGCGCTCACGATGAGACTCCCCAGCCTACTGAGCCGGCGGATGTTGACATTGTGATTTCTGAGGCTAACCCGAAGGCTGATCCGAAGCCGCCCAGCCCTCTGCCGACAACTCAAGATGTGACTGCTCATGAAGAAGAGGTTACTATCACCGGCACAACCTATACAGCTCCAGCCCCTTCCAATGTGCTGACCAAGCATATTAGCAAGGATGAGGCGCCTTCACCTGAGACAGAGAAGGCTAAACTTGACCTTCCTAACTTGGAGAAGCTTACTGCTGATGAACTGCACTCGGGATATCTGAGCCGCCTCGCCGCAAGCCGGGACATGGAGGCCAATTTAGTTGGCATGATGAAGAGAAAATACGAGGTACTCAACCTTCCCGGCTCTCCGTATATCCTTACATAGCCCCCAAGAGCCGGCTTATTTGCTCGAAGATAAGCCGGGTCTTCAGTAATATGTAGATTTCAATAGACCAACATGTAGCCCCCAAGGGTCGGGTCATTATATAAATAATGAGCCGGCACTTACTGCATTGATAGAAACAAAATGCCAAGTGTAGCCCCCAAGGGCCGGGTTATTTTCATGAAGATGATCCAGGTCTTGTTTATACTGTAGACTTTGAAAGAACTGATACACATTAGCCCCCAAGTGTCAAGTATATTGTTGGCAATCTGCTTGAGACTTGTAACAACCTTCTTCAGTGCCCCCAAATTCCATTATAACCCGTGCTGGCGGCTTATCTTTGACAATTATATTGTGCAGGAAGCTTTACACGTGGCCGAGTCTAGTATGGCCGATCTTAGGAAGAACCTGACATTGCAACAAGGCGCCCGAACTGAAGCTGATGCAAAGTTGCGGCTCTCGTCCACAGAACTGGAAAAGATCAAGGTGAACTTTGAGGCATACAAACAAACTGCTGAAGCTAATCAAGCCGCCTTGACCAAACGTGCCGAAGATGCCGAGAGCCAACTTAAACCCATTGCTGAAGAGCTGACCAGTCTCAAACGCCATGTATCTCAGATGACTGAAGCTGTCTTTGGTAAGCATTGCTGATTATGTTATGAGTATTCGTTTCAAACAATCTTATAAGTCTCGTCCGACGGCTTATACCACTAAACTTGTTTTCAGGCCATCGAACTCGTAACCTTCCAGATGATAGCTTGCTTAAGCTGAAAGCTTTGTATTCATTTACTGAGCAGCTGTATGCTGGAAGCCTCTTCACCATCAGGGATGTTTTTGGTGAAAAGGGGACTCCCAAGTTGATCAAAGACATGCTGAAGTGCCTCTCCACCGTCCCTAAGCATTTTGAAGAGATGAAGAGGTCAGCCGCCCGCAAAGGTGCAATAGCTGCTTTGAGCCGGGCTTTGGCGTATGCGCCGGAGCTTAACCCGAAAAAGATGGTGGGAGGTTTTCCACAACTGAAGGACGACGGGTCAGAATTCACGCAAGATGACTACGCTCGTTGCTTCAGAGCATCTCGAGCATTGGCTAGCCAATTAGCCGCAGAAGCTGACCTGAAGGTTTATCAGGCGGCTTATGACAACAACGATGCACGGATCCGGGCGCCTACTTTTGAACCGGCGGATCTGACTCCTCAACGCCGTAAGCACATCTTTGCCCCTGATGTTGACCCGTCTCCAATCTTGCATGACGAAGCCGAATCTGAAGCATTAATCAATTGCAACTGGGATGTGGACAACCTTCAGATCCAGGAGACCGAAGACCCGGCGCAGGATGACCCGTCAACAAGTTAGGCGAGGAGCTGGCCTCAGATGAAGGTAACCCGGGCATGCTGACCTGTCGGGTTATAACTTTTTGTGAAAAACTTGAGTCCACAAATTTTGGGCTCTATATGGCCTTGTAATAGCTGTAGTTAAAACTGACTGCCTGTGCCGTGCCTTCGTGCACGTTTTGAGCTTAACAACTCATATTCTGGCAGCTTTGGCGCTTCAAAAAATTTCCATAGTGTGAATGTCTTGATATGATCATATGCCTTAGTATCAATTCATCAATTCCCACTGGCAGGTTATAATCCATGAGCAATGCTAAGCCGGGATTACCCAAAAACTTAGAATCTTATCATGAAGAACTCCTACAAAATAACAAGCAGAAAATATATGTATATCTTTTGTTACTGTTTAGGCGGCTTTGAAGGCACTACCCAAAGAGGTCAACTCTTTTTTATGCTTTTGAGAAAAACTCTAGTTTTTTTGCTTCAAAGAAGCTAGGCATGAGTGCCCAAAATCCCATAAGCCGGCTCTCACATGACATAAATCCGTCGTTTTAACCTTAACCAGTTTAGGGTCTTAAAAAAGATTTACTGTTAAGAGTACGAACGGGCCACATAGCGGAGAGACTACAGCAGATAGGTGAGTTTATCCTAGCTCTCTGTAAGCCGGCTCTCTCGTGACATAAGCCGCCGTTTTAACCTTGACAAGTTTAGGGTCTTAAAAAAGATTGACTGTCAAACGTTCGGCGGGTCACCTGGCGGAGTAGCAAGTTGCAAACAGGCAGGTTTAACTCAAATATGGCTTTTAAGCCGGTCAAGAGGGTATGAAAGCTAAACCCAGTGGGTTGGAAGCCCCCAAGTGACCTTATGAACAATCAACTCTTTGCACAAAAACTTGGTGCAGGAAAACGGCAGAGGCCCCGAATTATGGGGATGCCAGCTTTATTATATTATAAAAAGTGGTATATACAATGATAGAAGTATGTACATTGATGAGAGCCGATGGCTCAAGTGTAGTAAGACCGAAGATGAGCAATGTTCCATGGCCTGGCAGTCTCCTCCCCAGAAGTGCGTGACTTGTCGCTCTCCCGTACATCAATGAGATAATAGGAACCATTGTTGAGATTTCTGCTGATCACAAAAGGTCCTTCCCAGGGGGGTGATAACTTATGCATATCTGTCTGGTCTTGAATCAGACGAAGCACTAAGTCGCCTTCTTGGAACGTCCGGGTCTTGACTCTGCGGCTATGATAGCGGCGGAGATCTTGTTGATAAATCGCCGAACGTGCGGCTGCAAGATCCCGTTCTTCATCCAAGGCGTCCAGTGCGTCCTGACACGCCGTCTCATTATCAGTTTCAACGTAAACCGCCACCCTGGGCGAGTCATGACGGATATCACACGGGAGAACAACCTCTGTGCCATAAACCATGAAGAAAGGCGTATAGCCCGTTGATCTGTTGGGGGTGGTTCTGATGCTCCAAAGAACTGAAGGTAACTCCTCCACCCAACAACCCGGTGTTCGTTCCAAAGGAACCATAAGCCGGGGTTTTATCCCTCTCAGAATTTCCTGGTTAGCACGCTCTGCTTGACCATTAGACTATGGATGAGCCACGGAGGAGACATCAAGGCGGATGTTTTCACTGTCACAGAACTCTTTCATAGCCCCCTTGGACAGATTTGTACCATTGTCAGTAATGCTACTGTGAGGGTAACCAAACTGAAAAATCAGCTTTTTGACGAACTGAATTGTTGTTGCTGCATCACACTTACTGACCAGCTCTGCCTCAACCCACTTAGTAAATTTATCAACCGCCACCAAGAGGTGGGTCTTCTTATCTTTAGACCTCTTAAACGGTCCAACCATATCAAGCCCCCAGACCGCAAACGGCCAGGTGATTGGAATCATCCGCAATTCTTGAGCCGGCACATGGGCACGTCGTCCAAATTTCTGACACCCATCACATCTACTGACCAAATACTCTGCATCTGCATGAGCTGTCAACCAGTAAAAACCATGCCGAAAAGCTTTAGCCACCAAGGATTTTGACCCGGCGTGATGACCACAATCGCCGGCATGTATCTCTTGCAAGATTTCATGGCCCTCCTCGGGAGAGATGCATCGTTGAAAAACACCAATCACATTGTATCTATGCAACTCGCCATTGATAATAGTCATGGACTTAGATCGCCTTATGATTTTCCATGCCAAAGTCTCGTCCTTGGGTAATTCGCCACGAGTCAAATATGCTAGGTAAGGCAGCGTCCAATCAGGGGTAGCGCGGAGAGCCGCCACCAATTGTCCTTTCGGGTCATGTATACCAAGATCCTTCTCAGAAGGCAACTTAACCGACGGGTGATGCAGTACATCCAGAAACACATTAGGTGGCACCGGCTTACGCTGAGACCCCAGTCTTGATAATGCATCAGCCGCCTCATTATTCCGACGATCAATATGATCCACCTGATAGCCCTTGAAATGACCAGCGATGACATCAACCGCCTGGCGATAAGCCGCCATACGAGGATCCTTAGAATCCCACGTGCCCGAGACTTGCTGGGCCACAAGGTCTGAGTCGCCGAGACATCTGACCCGGCTCAAATTCATCTCCTTGGCCACACGGAGCCCATGAAGCAAGGCTTCATACTCAGCTGCATTGTTAGTACAAGGAAACATTAGCCTTAATACATAACAAAACTTGTCACCTTTATGGGAAGTCAAAACAACTCCAGCCCCCGAGCCTTCCAACTGCCTGGACCCATCAAAATGAATTGTCCAATAAGTATTGTCCAGCTTCTCTTCAGGTGCTTGACACTCCGTCCAGTCATTGATAAAATCCACCAGGGCCTGAGACTTGACAGCTGTTCGAGGTACATACTTCAAATTAAGAGGCCCAAGCTCAATCTCCCACTTAGCAATTCTGCCGGTGGCTTCTCTATTCTGAATAATATCTCCCAAAGGAGCAAAGCTGACCACCGTGATTGGGCGTCCAAGGAAATAATGCTTCAGCTGCGATTCGCCATGAACACTCCAAACACCAGCTTTTGCCAATGCGGGTATCTTTGCTTGGACTCTAACAAAACCTCACTGACATAATAAACCGGTCGCTGGACCGGATACTCTTTGCCTGCCTCCTTGCGCTCCACAACGACTACAGCACTGACGGCTTTATTATTAGCCGCCACGTATAGGAGCAAAGGCTCTTTTTCCACGGGAGCAGACAAGACAGGCGGCTCAACCAACTATTTTTTTAGCGCCTCAAACGCATCATTGGCAGCATCACTCCAGACAAAATCATTTGTCTTCTTTATCATCTAATACAAAGGAATAGCCTTCTCACCCAGGCGGCTTATGAACCGGCTTAAGGCAGCAATACGACCCGCCAAGCGCTGGACATCATTAATGCACGTCGGCTTAGATAATGAGGTGATGGCCTTTATTTTATCCGGGTTAGCTTCAATGCCCCGCTCTGAAACCAAAAATCCCAGGAGCTTGCCCGCAGGTACGCCAAAAACACACTTAGCCAGGTTAAGCATCATCTTGTAAACCCGCAGGTTATCAAAAGTTTCCTTCAAGTCGTCAAGCAGAGTCTCCTTCTTCCTTGACTTGACCACAATATCATCCACATAAGCATGAACATTGCGTCCAATTTGACTATGAAGACAGTTCTGCACACAGCGTTGATAAGTCGCCTGCGCACTTTTGAGTCCAAAAGGCATAGACACGTAGCAGAAAGCTCCAAAAGGCGTGATGAAAGACGTCTTCTCTTGGTCTTTGACTGCCATCTTGATCTGATGATAACCCGAATAAGCGTCCAGGAAACATAAACACTCACAACCCACCGTTGCATCAATGATCTGGTCAATACGGGGGAGAGCAAATGGATCAACCGGACACGCCTTGTTAAGATCTGTGTAATCTACACACATGCGCCACGTGTCGTTCTTCTTAAGTACGAGCACGGGGTTGCCAACTACTCCGGGTGAAAAACTTCCACGATAAACCCTGCTGCTAAGAGCCAGGCTACCTCTTCCCCAATAGCTTTACGCCGCTCTTCATTGAAATGACGGAGGAATTGTTTGACCGGCTTAAACTTAGGATCCACATTAAGGTGGTGTTCAGCGAATTCTCTCGGTACACCCGGCATGTCCTAAGGCTTCCATGCAAAGATGTCCCAATTCTCGCAGATGGATTCGATGAGCGCACTTTCCTATTTGGGGTCCATATTGGTCCCGATAGTGAACTGCTGCGATGAGTCGCCTGCTACTTCTTGTTCCATAGTCCATCAAATCTTTACCCAAAACTTGAAAACTTCACAACACAAAACTCAACAGAAAACTCGTGAGATCCGTTAGTATAAGAAAAATAAATCACCACTTTAGGTACTGTTGTGAACTCATTCTTTATTTATATTGGTGTAATATCTACTGTATTCCAACTTCTCCATGGTTCATACCCCCCGATACAACCCATAGATACATCAAAATAAGCAAACAACACAAAGAAAACAGAATCTATCAAAAACAGAACAGTCTGTAGCAATCTGTAAACTTCGAATACTTCTGTAACTCCAAAAATTCTGAAAAATTAGGAAAATCTGGAGAATTTGTATATCAATCTTGTGTAAAAATTTCAGACTTATTCGACACCCTGGTGAATTTATAAAATTCCTGGACTGAGCGCAAAAGTTTCTGTTTTTCAGCAAAATCAAATCAACAATCACCGTAGACCATCCCAAAGGTCTTACTTGGCTCAAACACTAATTAAAACAATAAAACACAATTACTACAGAGGTAATAATGTGTAAAGCACTCAAAAACAGAAGCAAAAATAAAAACATAAAAAATAAAATTGGGTTGCCTCCCAACAAGCGCTATTGTTTAACGCCCCTAGCTAGGCATAACGCAATAGATCTAGGTATTGTCATCTTTGGTATGCAATTCATAAGTAGCTCTCATAATAGATTCATAAGGTAATTTAATTTTCTTCCTAGGAAAGTGTTCCATGCCTTTCCTTAACGGAAATTGAAATCTAATGTTTCCTTCTTTCATATCAATAATTGCACCGATCATTCTAAGGAAAGGTCTACCAAGAATAATAGGACATGTAGGATTGCAATCTATATCAAGAACAATGAAATATACAGGCACATAATTCCTATTTGCAACAATAAGAACATCACTAATCCTTCCCATAGGTTTCTTAATAGTGGAATCCGCTAGATGCAAATTTAAAGAGCAATCATCAAATTCATGGAAACCTAGCACATCACAGAAAGTTTTCGGAATCGTGGAAACGCTAGCACCCAAATCACACAAAGCATGGCACTCATAATCTTTAATTTTAATCTTAATAGTAGGTTCCCACTCATCATAAAGCTTTCTAGGTATAGAAACTTCCAACTCAAGTTTTTCTTCAAAAGATTTCATCATAGCATCCACGATATGTTTAGTAAAAGCTTTATTTTGATTATAAGCATGCGGAAAATTCAACATGGATTGCAACAAGGAAATACAATCAATCAAAGAACAACTATCATAATTAAAGTCCTTGAAATCCAAAAGAGTGGGTTCATTGCTATTTAAAGTTTTGACCTCTTCAATCCCACTGTTATCAATCTTAGCATTAAGATCTATAAACTCCGAATCATTGGGACGACTTTTAACTAAAGTTGACTTATCTCTAGTCCCATCTTTATCAAGATTTATATTAGAAAACAAAGATTCAATAGGAGTCACATCAATCACTTTAAGATCTTCATCATTATTTAAAGATTCTGGCTTTGCGGCCATTTTATTGACTAAGGTAACTTGTTTATCAGAAATTTGGCCTACTAAATTTTCAAGATGAGCAAACTGAGATTTCAAACCATAAAATTCCTTAGTCATATCATCAAGTTCTTTATTCATGCATTCCAGCATAGCCTTTCGTTCTTGAAGCTCGTTTCTAAAGAAACTATTATGGTCAAATTGGAGCGACATAAAACTTTTAGCATTATTCTCAATATCTTCCAACTTCCTAAGATGAGGATCAAAGCTTTTGGGTTGAGCCATAAAGACTAGCAAACGATCAAACACCCAAGCAAACAAAAAGCAAACAAAAAGACGAACGGAAGAAGGACGAATAAAAAAGCAAATCTTTTTGGTTTTTTTCTGAAAATCGTTTTAGAAGTGGGGGAGAGGAAAACGAGAGGCAAATGGCAAATAATGTAAATGCAAGAGATGAGTTTGTGATGGGTACTTGGTAGGCTTGATGTAGTTCTCCCCGGCAACGGCGCCAGAAATCCTTCTTGCTACTTCTTGAGCTTGCGTTGGTTTTCCCTTGAAGAGGAAAGGGTGATGCAGCAAAGTAGATAAGTATTTCCCTCAGTTGTTGAGAACCAAGGTATCAATCCAGAAGGAGATACAAGCAAGTCCCCAATCTTTGCACCTACACAAACAATCAAACACTTGCACCCAACGCTATAAAGGGGTTGTCAATCCCTTCACGGTTACTTGCAAGGATGAGATCTGATAGAGATAGATATAAAAGATTACTAAAACGAAAAGTAAAACAAAAGTAAAAAAGATTGCAGCAAAGTATTTTTGGTATTTTTGGTTTATAGATCTGAAAATATAATATGGAAAATAGACCCGGGGGCCATAGGTTTCACTAGAGGCTTCTCTCTTGAAGGAAAATAATACGGTGGGTGAACAAATTACTGTCGAGCAATTGATAGAAAAGCGCATAGTTATGACGATATCCAAGGCAATGATTATGCATATAGGCATCACGTCTGTGTCAAGTAGACCGAAATGATTCTGCATCTACTACTATTACTCCACACATCGACCGACTCCTGCCTGCATCTAGAGTATTAAGTTCATGAAGAACAGAGTAACGCATTAGGTAAGATGACATGATGTAGAGGGATAAACTCAAGCAATATGATGAAAACCCCATCTTTTTATCCTTGATGGCAACAATACAAATACGTGCCTCGCTACCCCTACTTTGTTACTGGGTGAGGACACCGCAAGATTGAACCCAAAACTAAGCACTTCTCCCATTGCAAGAATTACCAATCTAGTTGGCCAAACCAAACCAATAACTCGAAGAGACTTGCAAAGATATGAAATCATGCATATAAGAATTCAGAGAAGATTCAAATAATATTCATAGATAATCTGATCATAAACCCACAATTCATCGGATGTCGACAAACACACCGCAAAAGAGTATTACATCGGATAGATCTCCATGAAGATCATGGAGAACATGGTATTGAAGAACATAGAGAGAGAGAAGAAGCCATCTAGCTACTAGCTATGGACCCGAAGGTCTGAGGTGAACTACTCACGCATCATCGGAGGGGCAATGGAGTTGATGTAGATGCCCTCCGTGATCGAATCCCCCCTCCGGCAGATTACCGGAAAAGGCTCCAAGATGGGATCTCACGGGAACAGAGGCTTCCGGTGGCGGAAAAGTATTATCGTGGCTCCCTTTGGTATTGGGGGAATATTTAGGAATTTATTGGAGGAAGATTAGGGTTAGGAGGCCTTCAGGGGGGCCACAAGCCAGGGGGCGCCCCCCCCTAGGGTGCGCCCTGTAGGCTTGTCGCCTCCCGGCAGGTCTCCTGCCCTCCTCTCCAAGTCTGGCAGGTTTCTTCTGGTCCAAGAAAAATCATCGCGAAGATTTTATTCCGTTTGGACTTCGTTTAATATTCCTTATCTGCAATACTCAAAAACAAGGAAAAAACAGAAACTGGCACTAGGCACTATGTTAATAGGTTAGTCCCAAAAATAATATAAAATAGCATATTAATGCATATAAAACATCCAAAACAGATAATATAATAGCATGGAACAATAAAAAATTATAGATACGTTGGAGACGTATCATCGCCAGGAACAAAGTCCACCAGCTTGGTATCCTCTGCCACAAATTTCAGGGGCGGGTCAGATTCCATACTGGGTTTCTTCAACGGGGTCATATCTGTCGGGTCAACATTGTCTTTATAAAACTTGAGCTACGCCTCAGCATAACTTGAATCTGCATATGCTGCATCGCCTTCCTCGCACTCAAGAGCGATCTTCCGATCACCATGTACCGTAATTGTTCCTTTCAGACCAGGCATCTTGAGTTGCAAGTAAACATAACAGGGCCGAGCCATGAATTTGGCATAAGCCGTCCGTCCAAACAGAGCATGATATGGGCTCTTGATTTTAACCACCTCAAACCATAAGGTCTCCACCCTGTATTTGAACTCATCACCAAAAGCTACCTCAAGGGCAATTTTTCCAACTGGATAAGCCGATTTGCCTGGTACCACACCGTGAAAAATTGTAGATGATGGTTTGAGATCCTTGTCAACCAGGTTCATCCGACGAAAAGTGTCATAGTAGAGGATGTTGATGCTGCTGCCACCATCCATTAGCACCTTGGTGAACATGTAGCCTCCTACTTGAGGGGCTACCACAAGGGCCAAATGCCCCGGGTTATCAACTCACGGCGGGTGATCCTCCCTACTCCATGATATCGTGTGCTCAGACCACTTTAAGTACTGCGAAAGAGTCGGCATGGCTGCGTTAACCTCCCGCTTGCACACTTTCTGATCACGCTTTCCAAGGCTTGTTGTGAAGACGTGATACTGGCCTCCATTAAGCTGCTTTGGGTTACTCTGATACCCTGATTGGTTGTTTTGCTGCTGACCACTATTGCCAGACTGCTGATTATGACCTCCATGGTTACCTTGACCTTGATAACCAGAGCTTGAGCCGCCTGCACCAAAGCATGACCCATGGGAGCTGGATCCTGACCCGCCGGGCGGTCCATTGCCGTTACCGTGATGCTGGTTAAGGCTGTAGTTCCGGAACTCGCACATGATATAGCAATCCTTCCAAGCATGAGTGGATGGCTTGTTGGGAAGACTATGCTTCGGGCAGGGGTCGTTAAGCATCGCTTCCATGTTGAAAGGCTTGCTTTTGCCGAAAGGTGGTTTACCGTTGCCCTTGCCACAGTTGTTCCCAGTGTTGGTATTGGCCACCAGATCTGACCCGCCGTCTGGATGTTTTCGTTTACCGCCATTGCCTGAATTGTTATTTCCTGCCCCATTCTGCTGCTGACCCTTGCCGTTGCCATTCTTCTTACCCTTAGCCGATTTCTCGTCATCAGACCCAGGATCCTTCGTGCTGTCCGAATCTGCATACGTAGTGAGAGCCGCCATGAGCTCACCCATGTCCTGGCAAGAACGCTTGAGCCGTCCAAGCTTCTGCTTAAGGGGCAAAAAGTGACAATTCTTCTCCAGAATCAAAACCGCATGAGCCGCCGTGATATTGTCAGACGAGTGGATAATGGTTGAGACCCGCCGGACCCAATGATGGGCCGACTTATCCTCACGCTGCACGCAATGATCCAAATCAACGATCGTCATAGGCTGCTTGCACGTCCCATGAAAATTCCTGATGAACCTCGCTTTCAACTCGGCCCAGGAATTAATGGTGTTGGGTGGCAAACCCTTTAACCATGTACAAGCCGGTCCTTCCAGCATCATGATGAAGTACTTGGCACAGACTGCATCACTGACATCCAACATCTCCATGGCTAGCTCATAACTCTCGATCCAGGCTTCTGGAGGCAGATCAACTGTATAATTAGGTACTTTGCGCGGGCCCTTAAAATCCTTCGGCAGGCGCTCGTTTCGCAGAGCCGGTGCTAAACACGGCACTCCCACGGCTCTGGAGGTGACTCCGGCTCCCACCGAAGTGGAAGGTGTTACTGGGGGCAATTCTTGGTAAGCTGCCGCGGCCACTGCCGCCTCACGCTAAGCTCTGGCATGATCCACAATTGCCTGAGCATTGACAACGGGCGGGTCATCACGGGGCGGGTTCCGACGTCGCTCACTGCTGGAGACCGCCGGTGACTCCAAGCGCCGGCTATAACTGCGGCTTGGGATGGGGGTTGAGTGCACTCGACTCCGGCTGTAAGTGTATTCCTCCTGTTGAGCCACCGCTGTCCGCAGGTATCCAATGGCATTCCATGCCTCTTAGGCGAAGGGCGTCCCATCAGTGAGGGGGAGCGCATTGAGCCTGGTAGCCACCGCCACCATGTTCTCCACCGGGTTAGAGTAATGGCCAGGTGGTGTCAGAAAACGCTGCGGCGGGGTCTGATTCCTGCGGGGCGGGTCTGGCTGTCGATGCTGAGTTGCTGCCCTATCCCCAGGTACTTCCGCCGTTCGGGTCATGGTCAGAGGCGTGTTCGGTCCTGCCCTCGGTGTGTTAAAAATATTTCTGGGCTCATACTGATCAGGCAGGCGGGTCTGATGCCTCATCCGAAAAACTGCCTCTGAGGCTTATTGATCCAGATTAAGGCGAAAAGCTTCAGCCCTGAGCCGCTCCGACTCAGCATCCATCTGAGCCTGCAGGGCATTGATATCCTCGTGGGCCCTGGCCATCTGGTCCTTCAGCCTCATGATCTCTACATTACGGCTTACTTGATTTTCCGTTGTGACCTCGGGTCCCATCAGAGTTGTCAGCTCATTCATCAGATCCAGCAAAACTTGAGCCGGCGGCCTGGTTGACCCGGACCCCGCTGCGCCGGCAGCCGCTGTCCTGGCCGCCGTGCTGCCAGAAGCCGACGCCGATCCAGCCATGAAGACGGCGGCTTGGCTCGCGGCTCTTAGGGCTCCAGGTCATTGTAAACCTCAAAATAGCCCCCAAGCCCGCCGTTATGAAGCTGGTAGATTGATTCCGCCTCTCCGCTCGAGGATCCATCCTCTGAGCAGATAAGGGTTTCCTCTCGCGACATAGAACCTTCCTCAAGTTCCGCGCCTTGGGTGAAGCCGACGAAGACGTGCTTCCGGCCCGGCTTGACCCGGGCGGGTTGCACGCGCCGGGCCGACTCGACGAGGTTGGTGCAGATGTCAGGCCGGGCCGACTTGACGATGAAAACATGAATTCCGCCAAAGGGGACCCGGTACCCATGCTCGATTGAGTCGGCCTCGGGGCCCCAGCCGGCGTCGTCGATGTAGAGCTTGCCGCGGTGACTCTTAGTCATCCTGCCAACGGCGTATCCCTCGATCCCTGGGAGAGAGCCCTTCGAGTACTCCAAACCACCGAGCATCTGCCCCACAGTGGGCGCCAACTGTCGTGGTTTTATCATGGCAGATGTCCTAGTGCAAGGACTTAGGGGTGAAGCCATCGCTACGGTGGTTAACTCGAAGGGGTTGATCGGGACGAAAGACACAGGTTTACCCAGGTTCGGCCCCTCTCGAAGGAGGTAATAGCCTACGTCCTGCTTTGAGTTGTATTGATTGGGCATCAATTACAAGGGAGCGGATTTCGCTTGACCTAGCCCTCGATCAAAGGTTTCGTAGTCTAAGCCGTCTAGGGAACCCGCCTTTATATACACATGTTGAGGCCCTGGGCTTACAAGAGTCCGGGCCGGGTTACATCTAGTAACCGGCCTTATCTCTAAATCACCTTGCCTTATCTGACAAGTCATCTCCCGGCGGCTTACACCTCCGGGTCATACACAGACTTCCGGCCCTGGGCCTAAGCCTGGCCCATCTGGTAACTTATCAACAGGCCCGTCTCAGTCTTCCGGCCCGCTTAAGGCCTTGCCGTTTGAGCCGCCAACTTCCTAACCCGGCCCCTCCTGGGCGAGTCTCACCATGGGGTTATATCCCCAACAGCTTATGTGCAACAGAGCGTATCATGTCACGGGGTTTGGATGCACCGGCGAAAGTTGCACCGATCCTCGAGGTGAGAACGGGCTATGCACGGTACCGAAGAGGCTAGAAAATTATGAAAGAGGTGAGATTGCGTATGTCCATGGTTTCACATTAGTCATAAAGAACTCACATACTTATTGCAAAGTTTTATTAGTTTATCATAAATCAAAGTACTAATCGCATGCCCCGAGGGAAGAGGTTGGTAGGAGTTAACCATCGCGCGCTTCCGACCCGAAACAACACTAGGATTTCAACGAGGAATAGAAATGCTCACACATCATCACCATGCCTCTTTAATTTTTAGATGAACAAAAAGGTCAACCTTTATTAATATCGACACTTCTATGGTTTAACAATTATGAACTCGCACCTATCTCATATTACTACATCAATATCATTGACCCACAATTTCTTTATATGTGCTACATGATGGTTTTGATTATCACTCTTTGAATACCTAATATTCTTGGACTAGTCTGTATGACCCATGCAACCGTCACTATTTATTAACTCTCAAACAAATATAAGTGAAGAATGAGAGTGAAATCATTTCTATAAAATCTACACGCCACCGTGCTCAAAAAGATATAAGTGAAGTACTAGAGCAACTGCTAAGCTCAAAAGATATAAGTGAAGCACATAGAGTATTCTAACAAACTGTGATGAAGGTGTGTCTCTCTTAAATAGGTGTGTCCAGCAAACAATGATTGTGGCAAACTGAAGGTAAAAGTAAACAAAAGCAAACGACGCTCCAAGCAAAACTCATATCATGTGACGAATAAAAATATAGCTCCAAGTGACATACCGATGGATTTGAGACGAAAGAGGGGGTGCCTTCCGGGGCATCCCCAAGCTTAGACGCTTGAGTCTCCTTTAAAATATTACCTTGGGGTGCCTTGGGCATCCCCAAGCTTAGTCTCTTGCTACTCCTTATTCCTTTGTCCATCAACATAACACCCAAAACTTGAAAACTTCAATCACACAAAACTCAACAAAACCTCATGAGATCCGTTAGTATAAGAAACATATTGCATACTCTAAGTACTGTTGTAAATTGGTTCAAATTTAATAAGTGCATAATAGCTACTTTATTCTAACTTCTCCATGGCTTATACCCCCCGATACAATCCATAGCATAATCAAAACAAGCAACTATGCAAGCAAAAACAGAATCTGTTTAAAACAGAACAGTCTGTAGCAATCTGTAGAGAACCTATACTTCTGTAACTCTAAAAATTCTGAAAATTTAGGAAAACCTCGAAAATTTGTATATAAACACTTTGTAAGAATTTCAGATCATTATCACGCTCCAGAAAAAAAATGAAAATTCCTGTACTGGAGTCAAAAGTTTCTGTTTTGTTTCAGCATCGATTCTACTCATCTTGTGAGTCATCCCAAAGGCTTTACTTGGCACAAACACTAATTTAAACACAAAAAAACATAATCATTATAGAGGAAATAATCATGCTATTAAAAATAAACAGAAATTTTAAAGCAAAAATTTAAGATAACTATTGGGTTGCCTCCCAACAAGCGCTATTGTTTTATGCCCCTAGCTAGGCATAATGCATAGTTTCAAGTATTGTCATCTTTGACATCAAGCTCCTCAATAACACAACCGTGGATAGTAGGGGAAATAGGAGGCTTGACAATAGGGTCTTTTATCAAATTTATAAAGTTGGGATGAACACTAATCATCTTAAGATCCTCATTTCTTTGAGTAGAAGGTGTACTAACGCTCTTAGGAATGTATATGAACTTGGAATTTTTGTTGTGAGAGGTACTAGCATTAGCTTTAGAAGGTGTGAAGGCAGAGCCTACTTTGTCAATGACCTCTTTCATTTTATCAATTCTATTCAAACCTTGTTCTATCCTCTCATCAATAGTAGTGTCTTTTTTCCTTTAAGGATTTCAAAGTTATTCCTACTCGTGACCCAAGTTGAGTGATATGATTACGAAGTTTTTTATCCAACTCCTCAATTGGTTTGTTTGTGATCATATTCTTCTCAATAGCATCAAGTCTTTGCATAACATGTTCCAAGGTTAAATTTGTTTCATTAACAATGATGGGTGGTGTCCCTACAAGATTTTCAATTGCGGTGTAGGCATCCAAGGTGTGACACATTAAGAAGTTTCCACCGTTGATGGTGTCAAGTACGAACCTATACCAAGTGGTCACACCAACATAAAAATTGTGAAGCAAAGTAGTGGTAGATAACTTTTTGGTTGCTTTATTTTCAGCAAAGCAAATCCTATACCATGCATATTTTAAGCTTTCTCCTCCCCTTTGTTTGAAATTCACTACATCATCATTGGGAGTAAAGCGAGTGGAAGAAGAACTAGCCATGACTTCAAACAAGAAAACTAGTAACAAGCAAAGATAAATATTTTCGTATTTTTGATTTTTATGAGACAAGCTAAATATAACAGCAAATAAAAAGAAGAACAAGTGAATGAAAATTTGTGTGAAGTTACTTGGTGGTTGATGATGATATTCCCCGGCAACGGCGCCAGAATTCCTTCCTGATACTTGTGATCTGCGTTGGGTTTTTCGTGAAGAGGAACGGGTAATTGCAGCACAAAGCGGATAAGTATTTCCCTCATTTATGAAACCAAGGTTTATTGAACCAATAGGAATATCAATCCTCAACCGTCTTCAGCGGTTGCACACAAATGAACAAACAACTTACACCCAACGCGGGCAAGAGGGTTGTCAATCCCCTTGATCTCGTTATTTGCAAGAAAATGAGTTGTGTAGGTAATTGTTCATAAATATAAATTGCAAAATAAATAAAAAGTAAATAAAGGCAGCAAGGTAATTGTAGCGTTTGTAAATATAGAAGTGAATAGACCCGGGGGCCAAAGTTTTCCCTAGCGGCATCTCTCATGTAGGCAACATACGGTGGGTAACAAATTACTGTTGGGCAATTGATAGAAAAGCGGACAGTCATGCGATGTTCACGGCAATGATCATGTATATATAGGCATCACGTCCATAAGCAAATAGGCCGACTCTTGCCTGCACCTATTACTATTACTCCACTCATCGACCGCTACCCAGCATGCATCTAGAGTATTAAGTAAAACAGAGTAATGCTTGGAGAACGATGACATGATGTAGACAAAGTAAACTCAAACAATATGAATGAACCCCATTGTTTTATCCTTAGTAGCAACAAAACAAAGACGCATCTTTTCCCCTACTTTGTCACTGGGATATAGAGACTCGCCAGGTTGAACCTACCACAACGCACCACCCCCACCGATGAAATATCAATCTACTTGGCCAAAGCATATAAATAGACCGGAGAGCATTATGAAGCTATAATGATCATGCACTTAAGAGATAATATAATTCAGAGGCATCTCAAATACTTTTCATGAATAATTTGAACATAAACCCACAATTCATCGGATCCCAACAAACACATCGCATAATAGGATTACATCGAATAGATCAAAGCAAAGATGCGACGATCATTGTATTGAAGATCATAAGAGAGAGAGAGAGATTTCCATCTAGGTACTAGCTATGGACCTGTAGGTCTGTGGTGAACTACTCACACATCATCATGAGGGCAGCAAGGTTGATGAAGAGGCCCTCCGTGATCGATCCCCCCTCCGGCAGGTTGCCGGAACGGAGCTCCAGATGGCCTCGCGACGGAACAGAGACTTGCGGTGGCGGAAAAAGGGTTTCGGGACTGCCTCCAGGGTCTTTAGGATATTAGAGAATTTATAGGCCGAAGAGGGATGTCGGCGCCCGAGGGGGCCATAACATATCAGGCCCCCCAGGGCACGCCCTGATGTGTGGTCGGTCCCTCGTGCACCTCCTGGCTTCCTTCCGAAGCTTCTAGGTCTTCATATAGTCCAGAAAAAATCATCAAAAAGTTTCGTGGCAATTGGACTTCGTTTGGTACAGTAAACCTGAAAAGGCAAAAACAAGCAGAAAACAACAACTGGCACTGGGCACTGGGTCAATAGGTTAGTGCTCAAAAATATTATAAATTGGTAAATAAAGACCCAAAAAGTATCCTAGAATGATAATATATCAGCATGGAACAATCAAAAATTATAGATACGTTGGAGACGTATCAATAGTGTGTATATCCATGGATTCACATTAGTCATAAAGAACTCACATACGTATTGCAAGATTTGGTGGAAATATGCCCTAGAGGCAATAATAAATTGGTTATTATCATATTTCCCTATTCATGATAAACGTCTATTATCCATGTTGGAATTGTTTTGATCGGAAACTCAGATACATGTGTGGATACATAGACAACACAGTGTCCCTAGTGAGCCTCTACTAGACTAGCTCGTTGATCAAAGATGGTTAAGGTTTCCTAACCATATACATGAGTTGCCATTTGATAACGGGGTCACATCATTATGAGAATGATGTGATGACATGACCCAACCGTAAGCATAGCATCTGATTGTATCACTTAGTTTATTGCTAGTGCTTTCTTCATGTCAAATATCTGTTCCTAAGACCATGAGATCATACAACTTCCTGACACCGGAGGAATGCCTTGTTTGTAACAAACGTCACTTCGTAACTGGGTGATCATAAAGATGCTCTACAGGTATCTCCGAGGGTGTCTGTTGGGTTGGCATGGATCGAGACTGGGATTTGTCACTCCGTCTGACGGAGAGGTATCTCTGGGCCCTCTCGGTAATACAACATCACAAGAAGCTTGCAGGAAATGTGACTAAGGAGTTAGTCATGGGATCTTGTATTACGGAACGAGTAAAGAGACTTGCCGGTAATGAGATTGAAATAGGTATGGAGATACCGATCTCGGGTAAGTAACATACCGATGGACAAAGGGAACTGCATACGGGATTAACTGAATCCTTGACAACGTGGTTCGACCGATGAAGATATTTGTGGAATATGTAGGAGCCACTATGGGCATCCAGGTCCCGCTATTGGTTATTGGCCGGAGAGGTGTCTCGGTCATGTCTACATGATTCTCGAACCTGCCGGGTCCGCACGCTTAACGTTCGGTGACGCTAGAGTAGTATTGGGATATGTACGTTGGTGACCGAATGTTGTTCGGAGTCCCGGATGAGATCCCGGACGTCGCGAGGATCTCCGAAATAGTCCGGAGGTAAAGATTTATATATGGGAAGTCATATTTTGGATACCGGAAAAGTTTCGGGTTTTGCAGGTATTGTACCGGGAAGGTTCTAGAAGGTTCCAGGGGTTCCACTGTGGGGCCCAATAACCCGGGAAAGTCCCACATGGACCGAGGGGTGGGGCTACAACCCATATGGGCTTGTTGCACCATTCCCCAAGTCACATGTCATTTAAATCTACAGATAAGATCTTATCTCTAAATTTAAAGGGTTGAATCTAGAGATAAGACGTTATCTTCATGTTTAAAGGGTTTTCTTCCTTGTGGCCTGCCTAGGAGGGTTTTGGACGTCATCCCCTTCCCTCTAGCCTATATATAGATGGGGGAGGTGCATGGGGGCAGCCATCCCTTCTCCCTTGTCCATTGGCTCTCCCAACTCCTCCCACGTTTCTCCGGTACGCGCTTGGCGAAGCCCTGCCGGAGTTCCGCTGCCACCACCACCACCACGTCGTCGTGCTGGTTGAGATCCCATCTACTTCTCCTCCCTCGCTTGCGGGATCAAGAAGGAGGAGACGTCATCGACTCGTACATGTGCTGAACACGGAGGTGTCGTCCGTTCGGCGCTGGATCGGATCGGATCACGATTGGATCGTGAAGAGTACGACTACCTCAGCCACGTTATATACGCTTCCGCTTAGCGATCTACAAGGGTATGTATACACACTCCCCCGCTCGTAGCTATGCATCTCTATGGACAGATCTTGCGTGTGCGTAGGAAATTTTTGTTTCCCATGCAACGTTCCCCAACAAGATTTTATTAGCTCTCTCTAAGCAAAGCATTGCTCGCATGCCCCTAGGGAGGAGGTTGGGAGGAGTTAACCATCGCGCGCCTACAACCTAAATAGCACTAGGATTTCAACTAGGAATAAGTATGCTCACACATCATCACCATGCTATAAATTTTTGGATGAAGAGCAAGTTAACAACCTCTAATTCATGATACTCTTATTAACAAATGATCATGCACTCATGATATTTCACATTACCACATTAACATCATTAACCATGATTTCTCTTTTGTGTGCTACATGTGATTTTGATTATGCACTCATTGAATACCTATTATTTTTGGACTAGTCTTATAACCCATGCAAATTACCGTCGCTATTTATTAACTCTCAAAAATATATATGTGAAGAACGAGAGTGCAATTATTTCTATAAAATCTATACGCCATTGTGCTCTAAAATATATAAGTGAAGTACTAGAGCAAGTGCTAAGCTCAAAAGATATAAGTGAAGTACTAGAGCAACTGCTAAGCTCAAAAGATATAAGTGAAGCACATAAAGTATTCTAATAAATCATGGTGATAGTGTGTCTCTCTCAAGTGGGTGTGTGCATCAAACAATGATCGTGGGAAACTAAAACAAAAGAAAACTAAAGCAAACGACGCTCCAAGCAAAACTCATATCATGTGATGAATGAAAATATAGCTCCAAGTGACATACCGATGGATTGAGACGAAAGAGGGGATGCCTTCCGGGGCATCCCCGAGCTTAGACGCTTGAGTATTCCTAGAATATTACCTTGGGGTGCCTTGGGAATCCCCAAGCTTAGGCTCTTGCCGCTCCTCATTCCTTCGTCCATCGCGATAACACCCAAAACTTGAAAACTTCAGCACAAAAAACTCAACAGAAAACTCGTGAGATCCGTTAGTATAATAAACATATCAAATACTTTAGGTATTGTTATAAATTGATTCATATTTTATTATTGTATAAGGTATTGTATTCTAACTTATCCATGACTTATACCCCCCGATATAATCCGTAGCATCATCAAAACAAGCAAACTATGCAAGCAAAAACAAAATCTGTCTAAAACAGAACAATCTGTAAAGATTTGTAAAGAAACTATACTTCTATATATCCAAATATTCTGAACAATTATGAAAACCTGAATAATTTTTATAGAAATATTGTGTAAAAAATTCAGATCAAAAATATGTTCTAGTAAAATTATAGAAATTCTGCACTGCAGGCTAAAGTTTCTGTTTTTGCACCGTATCAATTCTACTTATCGTGTAAGTCATCCCAGAGGCTTTACTTGGCACAAACACTAATTTAAACATAAAAACACAATCATTACAGATGCAATAATCATGTTATAAAAACATAAAGAAAAAATAAAAATAAAGATAACTATTGGGTTGCCTCCCAACTAGCGTTATTGTTTTACGCCCGTGGCTAGGCATATTGCATAGTTTCAAGTGTTGTCATCTTTGACACTCCACCCATAAGTATCCCTCATGATTGATTCATAAGGTGGTTTAATTATCTTCCTAGGGAAGTGTTCCATCCCTTTTTTTAATGGAAATTGGAACTTTATGTTTCCCTCTTTCATATCAATAATTGCACCTATAGTTCGTCAGAAAGGTCTTCCAAGTATTATTGGACAAGTAGGATTGCATTCAATATCAAGCACAATGAAACCTACGGGCACATAATTTCTATTTGCAACGATAAGCACATCATTTATTCGACCTAAAGGTTTCTTGATGGTATAATCCGAAAGATGCAAGTTTAGGGAACAATCCTGAATATTAGTGAGACCAAGCACATCACAAAGAGATTTAGGTATAGTTGAAACAGTAGCACCAAGGTCACACAAATAATTGCATTCATATTCTTTAAGCTTTATTTTGATAGTAGGTTCCCATTCATCATGCAATTTTCTAGGAATGGAAAGTTCAAGTTTCTCATCATAAGCTTTTATCATCGCTTCTACTATATGTTGAGTAAAAGCCATATTTTGTTCATAAGCATTGGGTGAGCTAATAATGGATTGCAACAAGGAAATACATTCTACTAAAGAGCAACTTTCATAATTAAAGTCCTTGTAATCCAAGATAGTGGGCACATCACTAGTTAAAGTTTTAACCTCTCCAAACCCACT
The DNA here is from genome assembly GCA_039707655.1 of Elymus sibiricus. Classification (NCBI taxonomy): domain Eukaryota; kingdom Viridiplantae; phylum Streptophyta; class Magnoliopsida; order Poales; family Poaceae; genus Elymus; species Elymus sibiricus. Next base: position 348,999,511 of record CM077669.1, on the reverse strand, counting down.
TTTTCAGTTTTAGCATTAGAATCATCACCCTCCAAGCAAACGAGACTCTCTCTAGATAGAATTGACTCAACTCCAGTCCCTTTATCATTTACTTTTATATTAGTAAATAAATATTCAATAGGAGAAATACCAATCATTTTAAGATCTTCATCATGATTCCAGAAAAAAAATGGGTGGAAGAGCTTTTTCTAAGAATTCCCGCTTAGCTTTTAACTTAGCGGTCCTCTTCCTACTTTCATTAATAGATATTTGAGATTTATAATAGTCTAATTAAAGTCATGCTTGGGTGGTAAAGTTTTACTTTTAAGAGTTTCAACATCAAGAGCAGTTCTATCCATGTTTTTAGCCAAAATATCAATCGTATGCAACTTTTCTTCTACCATAGTAGAAAAAATCTTTTTAGAACTAATAAATTATTTAATTGTGTTCTCAAGATGAGAGGGTGTCCTATTAGTATTTGTAGAAGAATTTACATAAGAATTTCCGTAAGATTTTCCATAGTTGTTAGAGGAATTACCGGGATACGACCTAGCATTGAAATTTCCTCTATAAGCATTGTTGTTGAAATTGTTTCACAAGATAAAGTTTACATCAATAGCATCATCATTTTGCTCAATAAAGGTAGACAAGGGCATATCATTTGGATCAACATGAGTATTTTTGTTAGCAACCATATTCATAAGAGCATCCACTTTTTCACTCAAAGTAGCGATTTCCTCAACAGAATTTACCTTCTTACTAGTTGGAGCTCTTTCGGTATGCCATTGAGAGTAGTTTGTCATGATGTTGTCTAGAAGTTTGGTGGACTCTCCTAAGGTCACGTCCATAAAGGTACCACCTGCAGCAGAATCTAGAAGATTTCTAGACACAAAGTTTAGTCCAGCATAGAAATTTTGGATAATCATCCACAAGTTTAAACCATGAGTAGGGCAATTTCTAATCATCAATTTCATCCTCTCCCAAGCTTGTGCAACATGTTCTTGATCATGTTGTTTAAACTTCATAATTTGATTTCTAAGGGAGATGATCTTAGCAGGAGGAAAATACTTGGCAATAAAAGCATATTTACACTTATCCCATGTTCCAATACTATTACGCGGTAACAATGATTTTGGGAAACTAAAACAAAACAAAACTAAATCAAACGACGCTGCAAGCAAAACTCATATCATGTGATGAATAAAAATATAGCTCCAAGTGACATACCGATGGATTGAGACGAAAGAGGGAATGCCTTTCGGGGCATCCCCAAGCTTAGACGCTTGAGTCTTCCTAGAATATTACCTTGGGGTGCCTTGGGCATCCCCAATCTTAGTATCTTGCCGCTTCTTATTCCTTCGTCCATCGCAATAACGCCCAAAACATGAAAACTTCAGCACAAAAAACTCAACAGAAAACTCGTGAGATCCGTTAGTATAATAAACATATAAAATACTTTAGGTACTGTTATAAATTGATTCATATTTTTTATTGCATAAGGTATTGTATTCTAACTTCTCCATGACTTATACCCCCCAATATAATCCATGGCATCATCAAAACAAGTAAACTATGCAAGCAAAAACAGAATCTGTCTAAAACAGAACAATCTGTAAAGATCTGCAAAGAAACTATACTTCTGTATCTCCAAATATTCTGAAAAATAGTAAAACCTGAATAATTTATATAGAAATATTGTGTAAAAAATTCAGATCAAAAAGATGTTCTAGTAAAATCATAGAAATTCTGCACTGAACGCTAAAGTTTCTGTTTTTGCACCGTATCAATTCTACTTATCGTGTAAGTCATCCCAAAGGCTTTACTTGGCACAAACACTAATTTAAACATAAAAACACAATCATTATAGATGCAATAATCATGTTATAAAAACAAACATAAAGTAAAAAGCAAAAATAAAGATAACTATTGGGTTGCCTCCCAACTAGCGCTATTGTTTTACGCCCCTAGCTAGGCATATTGCATAGTTTCAAGTGTTGTGATCTTTGACTCTCCACCCATAAGTAGCCCTCATTATTGATTCATAAGGTGGTTTAATTATATTCCTTGGGAAGTGTTCCATCCCTTTCTTTAATGGAAATTGGAACCTTATGTTTCCCTCTTTCATATCAATAATTGCACCTATAGTTCATAAGAAAGGTCTTCCAAGTATTATTGGACAAGTAGGATTGCATTCAATATCAAGCACAATGAAATCTACAGGCACAAAATTTCTAAGTATAAGCACATCATTTATTCTACCTAAAGGTTTCTTGATGGTATAATCCGCAAGATGCAAGTTTAGGGAACAATCTTGAATATTAGTGAGACCAAGCACATCACAAAGAGATTTAGGTATAGTTGAAACAGTAGCACCAAGGTCACACAAAGCATTGCATTCATATTCTTTAAGCTTTATTTTTATAGTAGGTTCCCATTCATCATGCAAATTTCTAGGAATGGAAAGTTCAAGTTCAAGTTTCTCATCATAAGCTTTTATCATCGCTTCTACTATATGTTGAGTAAAAGTCATATTTTGTTCATAAGCATTGGGTGAGATAATAATGGATTGCAACAAGGAAATACATTCTACTAAAGAGCAACTTTCATAATTAAAGTCCTTGTAATCCAAGATAGCGGGCACATCACTAATTAAAGTTTTAACCTCTCCAAACTCACTTTTTTAGTTTTAGCATTAGAATCATCACCCTCCAAGCAAACGGGACTCTCTCTAGCTAGAGTTGACTCAACTCCAGTCCCTTTATCATTTACTTTCAGATTAGTAAATAAATATTCAATAGGAGAAATACCAATCATTTTAAGATATTCATCATGATTCCGGTAAAAACCTGGTGGAAGAGCTTTTTCTAAGAATTCCCGCTTAGCTTTTAACTTAGTGGTACTCTCCTTACTTTCATTAATACATATTTGGGATTTAATAGTCTCATTAAAGTGATTCTTGGGTGGCAAAGTTTTATTTTTAAGAGTTTCAACATCAAGAGCAGTTATATCCATGTTTTTAGCCATAACATCAATCGTATGCAACTTTTCTTCTACCATAGTATTAAAAATCTATTTAGAACAAATAAATTATTTAATTGTGTTCTCAAGATGAGAGGGTGTCCTATTAGTATTTTTAGAAGAATTTCCATAAGAGTTTCCATAGTTGTTAGAGGAATTACCGGGATACGGCCTAGCATTGAAATTTCCTCTATAAGCATTGTTGTTGAAATTGTTTCGCGAGATAAAGTTCACATCAATAGCATCATCATTTTGCTCAATCAAGGTAGACAAGGGCATATCATTTGGATCAACATGAGTATTTTTGCTAGCAACCATATTCATAAGAGCATCCACTTTTTCACTCAAAGTAGTGATTTCCTCAACAGAATTTACCTTCTTACCAGTTGGAGCTCTTTCGGTATGCCATTGAGAGTAGGTTGTCATGATGTTGTCCAGAAGTTTGGTGGTCTCTCCTAAGGTCACGTCTATAAAGGTACCACCTGCAGCAGAATCTTGAAGATTTATAGACACAAAGTTTAGTCCAACATAGAAATTTTGGATAATCATCACAAGTTTAAACAATGAGTAGGGCAATTTCTAATCATCAATTTCATCCTCTCCCAAGCTTGTGCAACATGTTCTTGATCATGTTGTTTAAACTTCATAATTTGAGTTCTAAGGGAGATGATCTTAGCGGGAGGAAAATACTTGGAAATAAAAGCATATTTACACTTATCCCATGTTCCAATACTATTACGCAGTAAAGATGAAAACCAAGCCTTAACTTTATCTCTTAGTGAAAAAGGAAATAATTTTAATTTCACAACATCATTATCCATGTCCTTTTTATTTTGCATATCACAAAGTTCAACAAAGGTATTAAGATGAGCAGCGGGATCCTCATTAGGACTTCCCGAAAATTGATCTTTCGTCACAAGATTCAGCAATGCAACATTAATATCAAAAGCCTTCGCACCAGTGGCGGGTGGTATAGGAGTACTAATAAAATCATTGTTATTAGTATTTGATAAGTCACACAACTTAGTAGTATCTTGAGACATGGTGACCGAGCAAGCAAAGTAACAGGCAGGACAAGTAAACTAGCAAGCAAAGAAGTAAACTAGTAACTAAGAAAGATAAATATTTTTGTATTTTTTATTTTTATGAATCAAACTAAATATAACAGCAAATAGAAAGAAAAACAAGTGAATGATAATTTATGTGAAGTTACTTGATAGTTGGTTGATGATACTCCCCGGCAACTGCGTCAGAAATCCTTCCTCATACTTGTGATCTGTGTTGGGTTTTTCGTGAAGAGGAACAGGTGATGCAGCACAATATGGATTAGTATTTCCCTCAGTAGAGAACCAAGGTTTATCGAACCAATAGGAGTAATGGTCAACCACCGTTTTCAGCGACTGCACACAAAAGAGCAAAAACTTGCACCCAACGTGGCAAGAGGGTTGTCAATCCCCTTGGTCTCGTTATTTGCAAGCAAATGAAGAGTGTAGATGATAGTAGATAATTGTAAATTGCAAAATAAAATATAATATAATAAATGGCAGCAAGATATTGAAGCTTTTGTAAATTTATAAGTGAATAGACCCGGGGGCCATAGTTTTCCCTAGTGGCATCTCTCATATAGTAAGCATACGATGGGTAGACAAATTACTGTTGGGCAATTGATAGAAAAGCGTATAGTTATGCAATCTTTATTCACGGCAATGATCATGTATATATAGGCATCACGTCCATAAGCAAATAGGGACTCCTGCCTGCACCTATTACTATTACTCCACCCATCGACCGCTATCCAGCATGCATCTAGAGTATTAAGTAAAACATAGTAATGCTTGGAGAACGATGACATGATATAGACAAAGAGAATTCAATTAATATGAACTAACCCCATCGTTCTATCCTTAGTGGCAACAATACAAAGATGTGTCTTATCCCTTTCTGTCACTGGGATATAGAGCACCGCCAGATTGAACCCACTACAACGCACCCCTCTCACTGAAGATAAATCAATCTACTTGGCCAAAGCAAATCAATAGATCGAAGAGATTTACGAAGCTATAATGATCATGCAAATAAGAATAATATAGAATCCAGAGAAGACTATAATATTTTATCATGAATAATCTGAACATAAACTACATCTTCGTACGCAAGGAAGTGTCTCCTTATTACGTGCAAAAAAATGATTTCCCCTAACAGCTGGGACCCACCAGGTCCAAGTGTATGTAGTGTTATCTGTCTGGTCGCAAACGTGTACGTACATACTAGTAGTCTCTCTGCAACGATGAACCGTGGCCGAGTAAGGAGCGGCACGTATTGTAGTAGAGCTCCCGTCGTAGCATGTCACACTATCTCGTCTAAATCGTGTACACGTACGTATAGCCACGCAGTAGTAAAAAATACGGCCACGTACCTACATATGGGCGGGGTCTCGAACACGTACTCGTGCATATATACGGCCAGGGTTCGTGTACATTGGGAGGCAACATGGCAGGGCAATAGACGGCTACACTAGACGGTGGGGGTATGCAGCAACTGTGTCATGTTCATTGATAGCCAACCGGTCGGGTCGGAACGGACGAAACAATACTGTGTTCATCGGGAGTCAACTGGCTGGGTCGAAATGCGTCATATTCATCGGGAGCCAATCGACTGGGTTGGAACAGCCAAAACGGGGTCCTGTTCGTCGACTCCCCATCGGTTGGGGTTGTGCCGTACCACAAAACGAACGAAGCAGATTTTCGTTCAATTGCCTACGGTCGAAACGGGGTTCTATTCATCGGGAGGGGTGTGGCGTACCGCAAAACGGACGAAACAGGGTTCTGTTCAATCGCCTATGGTTGAAACGGGGGCTTGTTCATCGGGAGGAGTGTGGCGTGCCGCAAAACGGACTCTGCATGCTATTGTTCATCCACCGTAAACTTCCTCTACCTTCACGGGCTGCTGTTCATCCACCACCAACTGCCTACGGCCTTCATGGGGTCTTGTTCATTCACCCCCAACCGGCATGGCCTACTCGATCAATCACGGTCTTGTCCATCCAGCGCCAACCGCCTACACACGATAGGGGTATTGTTCATCCACGGCCAAGCCACCGACTGGGGTAGGGCGTATGTACGTGTGCGACAGCTAGCAACGAGGACTGTTCGTCCACAACCAACCAACCGGCTAGGTAAACACGTCTTGCGCAAGGGGGGTGGATCAACCGATTGCTGGTCTCAACTCGATCTACGTATCCTACGCGCAGCAACATGTACTGTTCATCGAGAGGCATCCAACCGGCTAGGTCAACTCACGTCTCGCGAGGGGGCTTGATGCACGAGTCACACATCGATCGCTCGGTTCAATCAGTAGTGAAGGGATCACTCGGGTTTAGTATGTTGTAGTGCGAGGGTTCAGTACATAGTGTGAGGGATCTATCGATAGGGTTCAGTAAGCTAAGGGCTTGCTCGGGTTCGGTTACCGAAGGGCTCACACACACACGCTTACAAGAGAAATGCACAAAACCACACTGCATCGCCCGGGCCCGACCACCCAACGATTGCCCACCGTATACCGGGAAATCTCTGAAAATTTCCTCGCCCTCACTTCTACTACGACTTTTTCCGTCATGGACGGCCCAAAGAATGTCATGATGGTCCACCTACGGCCCGCCTAGGACGAAAATCTCATTTTCTATCACAATTTTTGGTCATAAAAGTAGGAGCACACCATACCTATGATGATACGTGTTTTTGTCATAATTATCGTCATGGAAGTGTCACTTTCATGATAGAAAAAGTTTTCGTTCAGGCCATAATGTCACAGATGTGTTTTTTGAAGCGCTTGTCTTCTCACTAACTAAGGCCATGTTGATGGGTGGTTTTGAAGTTGTAAGGAACTTTTATTGGTTTTCTTAATGAAATTCTGGGGCCAACCTTTTTTGCTCAAATTTTTTGGGTTAATTTGGTATATACATATACCAAAACAATATCAAAACAATATTGTATATACCAAAATTGAACCATATTTTGTTTTCATACCGTACTTATCAAAATATTAATTCGTACTACACACACACCCAAAGTACCAACCGAACCAAGCAAACGAAGTTATGTCCACTCGCACCGGAAGTGACTAAAAAAGAAAACCGACTATAAGGTTGGCATAGTGGAAGTAAATTAGCTAATACTAACATGACGCAATGGAGGACAAGTTTGTTTATGTGACAATTAGTTAATGAGAAAGAAGTGTTTGTGGTAACATAAATATATTTTCGTAACATAACGCAGCCCAAACCAAAATGTTTCGACATATAAATAAAGAATTGCATCATACCACGCATATACATGTTGGTCTAAGTTACTTACCATGACCAGCTTAGGTTGGTCATAGTGGGAGTAACATAGGTAGTAGCAGTCATCCCACATGAGCAAAAAGATGATGCCGCAAGTAATTAAAGAGGAGAGCCACAAATACAGTAACATAATAGTATGCTACCATCACATAGCGCTTCCCATTGCAAAATAGCTCGACAAAGTAATAAATGTAGATATATATGTTATCACACCTATGACACTACCCGTTAGGTAGGCAACATAGAGTAATACTCCCCACAACGACTAGCCTTACACCATGTTTGGATGTCTGTATTCTAGACTTTCATATTGAATTGGTTTCAGTTCCAATCAAGACATGAACCTGTAATGGACATGAATACGAATTCAGATGTTTGGGTGTTAAGCGAGCTCACGAAATCCTACTCAGGTTTCAATACATAATCATGATTGGATGTCAAACTATGGAATTGCATAGCAACATCAGCATATGCATCAAAACGGGAGTTATATAATGTGTGACTATATGGCAAAAAATAAATATTCTAGAAATCCATACGACATAATATAATATTGACGCAAACACAAACAAAAAATAGTTCAAACCAACAAAGTAAAACACAAATAGTTTAAATAAGTGTTTCAAATTCTCAACAACCACAAAGACATAGTTTCAAATTAACAACACAATTGTTCGAATAAGTTGAAGTTGAACATGACATAGTTCCATGAACAAGAACATGGGTTGGCAAGATCTGCAATAACATATGACTAGGGTTAGCAAATTTTCCAAAAAAACATGGGAATGAGACTAATTACCATGTCACATAAGGAACTAAGCTTGCTGGGAAGAGAGGAGAGGCAGGGAATGATACTTGAGTACATGAACAAGAATGAGGATTAGAGGCACGAGAGTAGGAGGGGTGGATTGGATATGATGGCTATAGAGCAGGGGAGATGGGGACCCCTGTGACGCCCCCGATCTCGACCGTACGCTAAACATACACGCAATGCGTACGACCAAGATTAGGGACTCACTGATTGATATCACAACACAACACTAGACACAAATTAAAGTCATACAGCTTCATATTACAAGCCAGGGGCCTCGAGGGCTCGAATACAAAGCTCGACAAGCACGAGTCAGCGGAAGCAAATAATATCTGATTACAGACATAAGTTAGACAAGTTTTGCCTTAAGAAGGCTAGCACAAACATAAGCAGCGAATCGAAAGAGGCGAGGCCTCCTGCCTGGGAACCTCCTAACTACTCCTGAGCGTCGGCGTTCTCCACGTAGTAGTAGGCTCCAGCGGTGGTGTAGTAGTCGTCTCCGGCGTACTCCATCTCCCGGGCTCCGTCGTCTGAACGCAGAATCGTATCGAGGGGCAAAGAGAAAGCAAAGCAGTGGTGAGTACTCATCCAAAGTACTCGCAAGACTGACATCAGAACTATGCTAAGTATGCATCAGTATCAATGGAGGGGTTATATCTGGGCTGACTGCAGAAAGCAAGAATAGGGGGAAGGCCTAGTCCTATCGAAGACTAGCATCTTCAGCATCTTGCAGCAATAGAAGAGAGTAGACTGGTAACTCATATATAGTCATATTATTGTAGCAATTTTATTAAGTAACCACGCCCAGAGATCCTTCCTCGACTCCCTGCGAGGAAGCAATCCCGGAGCCACAATTCATTTCAAATTAAATCACAATTATAGTTGTATAAGGTCAAGGTACAACTCCAAGTTGTCCTGTTACCGTGGACACGGCTATTCGAATAGATTAATCATCCCTGCAGGGGTGCACAGCATCACCAACACGCCTGATCACCTCCGGCCGGACACACTTTCCTGGGTCATGCCCGGCCTCGGGATAGCAGCACGTCGTCACCCCACCTAGGCTCAACGAAGAGGCCAGCCCGCCGGTCTAAATCCTAAGCGCGCAGGTTCGTGGGCCCACTTGCCCTTGCACTCCTGCACGATGCGAACGCGGCCGGAAGCAGACCTAGTACACTCCAGTCCAAGAGCTGTACCATCCAGTCCAATCCGGCGCGCGCCGCTCCATTGCTGACGTCCGAAGAGCTTCGGCTGATACAACGACGCTGAGTGCCCATAACTTTCCCACGTGATGGTTTGGTGCGTAAAAAGGCCAACGACCCAACTCAGATCAAATACCCAACCCATTAGCATTTTATTAATGCGGGGCAAGCGCGACCCTCAAAGTGCAGTCCCGTCACCCCGTCTCGAGGATGTGTGGCAAGGGCCTCTCCTGCCCGTCCACGCCTCAACATAACCCGGATGCCTTACCGGCGCATCCCACCACATCTCACACACGGGTACGCTTGGGGCCGACCCGTCTCAAGACTGTCGGGAACTCAGGTCCATCTCAACCAGGGTGGTACCGCCTGTCCCTCCAGTCCCGTCTTTCCCATGTAAACAAAGTCAAGTAGAAGTAACTGTGTGTTTATACACCAAGTGGATATCCGAGGAATCACCCTCGATGGATCCCACTCGAGGTATGTGTATGAGAAGAGTCGCTATCGATAAATGGGAAGGAAGAATCACCCTCGATACCCACGATCGATTAGCTACGCTACAGAATTAACATCGGGAGTGCTAAGTGAGGTATCACCCTCGGCACTCGATAGTAGCTCTGCAGTGCCATACTTAAGGGGTGTGCGGTGATGTGAGGGGTCTGGCTCGTCGGTCGGTTGACCGAGTCTTCGGGACTTCGAGTCGTCGATGAAGAAGCAGGGGCAACTGGGACTAAGGGGGGTCTCAGGGGATTCATTGATCAACCTATACTAAGCAGTTGATAGGATTGCAGGTATAGTAACAGTTTATCAAAAACAGGCTATGCATCAGAATAGGAGCTAACTAATACAGTAGCAAAATCTAATGCAAGAATAAGAGGGAAAGGAATAGGCGATATCGGAATGCTCAAGGGGGGGTTGCTTGCCTTGCTGCTCTGCGGCAAAAGGCTGATCGTCAGTCGCGTAGTCGTACCCGGCAGCAGCGTCGGTCTCGGGGTCTACCGGTAAGAAGAGGGGGGAAGAAACAATAAATACAAAGCAGACAAATGCATCACGATGCATGACATGGCAATATGCAGGGCTAGGCATGCACTAACGCAGTGTTACACGTCGCAGACGGGTCGGAAGAATATCTGACGATATTTCCCGGGTCTTTGGCTTTTACCGGACACGTGAAACCGATGGAAAAGTTCCATGTTTGCTATGCTAGGAGCATGTGACAGACTAACAGACTGCGTATTCGGATTCGTCTCATTTTTCTGGTCATTTTTCATATATAATTTATTTTCATCCGAGTTACGGTTTAAAAGATATGATTTTTCAAAGTTTAAATGATTTTCTGGAATTTAATTATTTAAATCAACATTATCCAGAACAGTACGGGGATGACATCAGCATGACGCATTGATGGCGTCAGCAGTCAACAGACGGCTGACCAGGTCAAACCTGACATGTGGGGCCCACATGTCAGCCTCTGTTAGTTTTAAACAGAGTTAATTTTAGCTAATTAACTAATTAGAGCAGCGGGCCCGGTTAGTCAGTGACTAATTAGTGTTTAATTAACTATTTAATTAATTAACAATTTAATTAACAGTTTATTTATTTTTTTAAATCGTTTTAAGTGTGGGGCCCGCGTGTTAGTGACACGGGTTGCCCACAGGGCCCACAGTCAGCGGCACGGGGGCGGGGCCCGCAGCTGTCACGTCGGCCGGCCGGCATTTCACGCCGGCGTGCGCTCCGGCGACCACCAGAGACGGCGGCGACGCGCGAAAACGGCGCACAGGGGGGCATTCGGCCCGCGGTTTCGTCCTATGGGACGGGCGCGATGCGCCGCGTCCGATGGTGGCCGTGGCTAGCGTCGGGGATGGCCGGAACGTCGCCGGAGACGAGCAAGGCGGCGGTGGCGTTCGGTGGCGCGAGGCAAACGACGTTGCAGGGCACGAGAGGGTGTGTGCGTGGGTGCGTTGGGCTTCTGGGAGCCCCAGGAGCACGCAGGCGAGCTCGGACACGGGCTGCGGCTACGGTGGCTACGGCGGCGAGCTCGTCCGCGGCGGCGAGTTCGGGCGAGAAGGGGGCGGCGTCTACGGCTACGGGGAGAGGCCGGGGAAAGGGGGAGAAGGAAGGGGGGCTCACGTTGAGCCTGTAGAGGTGCTAGCGTGGGCTCGGGGTGGGCTCGAGGCGGCGAATCGGCGACGGCGTGCGGCGGCGATCCGAGGAGGAAGAAGGGCTCGGGAAGGCGCTGTGGTGGCTCCTACCTTCGGCTAGTTAGCGTAGGTGGCGTAGTCGAGGACGGCGGGCCCGGTGGACAGGTCAGCGAGGCGGGGCGGTGACGGTGGCCATGCAGCTCAGTCGCGGCCGAACATGGCGGCGCTCGGGTGCGGTGGGGAACGGGCGAGAGGAGCGAATGGGGCGGCTAGGGTTCGCCAGGAGGGCGAGGGGGGTCCTTGTAGGCGCCCGCGGCGCGTGGCGCGGCTCGCTGTCGAGCAGAGGCGAGGGGGGGCAGTGCGCGCGCGCGTGCAGAGGACGACAGCGAGCGGCGGTGAACAGAGAGAGGTAGGGGACGAGGTGGGGAGTGGGCTGGGCCGGCTGCTTGACTAGAGCCCAGCCACAGTGGGCTTTTTCTTTTTCTGTTTTTGTTTTTCTGTTTTCTGTTTTCTTTTCTGTTTTGTCTTTTGTTGTTATTTCAAATGACTTTTGCAAAATATGAAACTTGCTGAAATATTTACAGTGCAATATTTATCACTGTTAGAGAATGGTTTGGAGTGTAAAAGATTTCATAATAATTGTAGATTAAATAAAATGGAATAAATACTTCTGTTTTGTTGCTGTTAGTGTTACTTAAATAATTTAATAAATGTTGCTAGTATTTTTATAAATGCCTCTGAATTATTTGCAACATGATGAACATTTTACTTCCAGGATTTGAACAACTTTTATTTTCACTTTAAGTTTGAATTTGAATTTGAACTTGAAATGAGATATGGTGCTAATGATGATTAAGCACTGTTAATCATGATGACATGGCACAATCAAAAGGGTGATCACTGTAGCTTAATACATGGGGTGTCACAACCCCGCAGGAAAAGGAGGGACATGGGAGCACAGAAGAGAAGTCTGGGCAAGAGAGGGACGCCAGATCACGGGAAGATGCGCATGAGCGGCGACGGATGGCTCGGGCAAGGCCATGGGCACAGGAGAATGGCCAGCAAGGGAGGAGGAGCCAGGCCAGGGCAGCTACCAAATGGGAAGAGGAAGAGGGCCGACAGGGGGGACGGCTCGCCGGAGTACGGAAGGACGAGGATGGCCGGCAAGGGGACTTACCAGGGCGCCGTCATCGCTTCCCTGGGCGTCGTCTCCAGGTTCCCCTGCTCGCATGGGTGGAAGAGTGGGGATGGTTGTTCGCCTCTTCGTGAGCGAACAAATAAGGCGCAAAATGTTTTCTTTTGCGCGGGAGGGTGATTCCAACAAAATCGGAGGGGGTATGGATCGGTATCGTGGGAGGCACTTTCCATGCAAAGATTGAGTGGTTGTATCGGTTCCATTTCAGTCCGTTGTTTTCATTTACATCTTTGTTTGCATGGTAATACATGTCTCATCCATATCGTAAAGATCAACGTACAAGTACGTTTAGACCGACATGATAAAACTGAAAAGATAATAGAACATCTGTGAGCTTGACACCAACGCCACCTGCCTCCGACACCATCAAAGTAGCCACTGAAGAAAAGAATGACGAATCACCTCCTCACCTGAGCTCGACGCGGCTCCATCGCTAATATGCAGCTTTACGCACCTCGAAGGTGGCTCATCAAAAAATGAAGCACTTGCCGTTGAACGAATCAGACCGGGGCAACACCCCAGACACGCCATCGAACTCCAGATCTGGCACCCCACCACGACTAAGACGTCGAAGGAGGAAACGATACCTGCCATCCACGAACCACGAACCCAGCACACGTTCCGTCTTCCAGACGTCGTTGATGCAGACCACAATTTGCATCCGCTCCTGAACTACCTCCCAAGCTCCGCATCGACACTGGAGCAAACGCCGTCGCAACGACGGAGCCCGAGGACAGAAGTCCACCACGAGGATGCTGCCGCCACCACGCCATCCTTGCTTGAACAGACTGGTTTACAGATTCACCCCCAACCATAGGACCGACGGCCTCGTCAGTGAAAGATCTGAATAATCTTTATTCAGCGTTGCCATCGTCGCCGCCAATGCCAAGATGATGAACAATCTAAAAACCTAGACTACGAGGACTAAAAATGATCAACACACGTGGATTCGGCGACACCCTCACCACCGACGCCACGAGGTCGCCGGCGAAGATGAGCCACCGGAGGACCGCGCTGGAAGATTGTCCTCTCCTGGCGGCGGCTAGGGTCCAGCCGCCACAGACGAGAGAAAAACTGGCTTCATGGTCGATCGAAACACCCGTTTTCATTTACATCTTAAACATCCAAATTTGTATTTTTTAAATACCAAATACGTACAATACATGCCCCCAATACAAACATCCAAACGGGTGTTAAAGATTTCCGGCTTCGTCCCTCAAAAGAAAAAGTTTCCGGCTTCTACTTCGAGGCCATCGATGAGCTTCTCTCTCAACCTCCGATCAGCATAGGAAGGTTCCTCTAACCCACTCACCCACGCCGCAAGCACCAATAGAGCCGCGCCACGTGAGCCCAGCCACATCACCTCCCAACTCAGCCTGACCGACAAGTGGGCCTAATCTATTAACCTGTCCCACGAGACAGGGACACATCGACCCACTCCATTAAATCCTCCGCCGCACGCGCTTCCAATTCCTTCCAGTCCCCCCCCCCCCCCCCCCCCTCCTCTCTCTCTCTCTCCTCTCCACAATTCCCAATTCGAAGGCTAGCATCCTTGCCGGGTAAGCGGCGGCGGCGGCGGCGAGTCTACAGGTTTCCTGGGCGGAGGCGATGGCGGCCGCAGGAAAGTTCAACCGGAGTAACCCAGCGGTGAAGCGGATCCTGCAGGAGGTGAAGGAGATGCAGTCTAATCCTTCCCCCGATTTCATGGCCCTTCCCCTCGAGGTTTCAATCCCGATCCCTTCTCCCGCCTTTACCTTGAGTTTTATCCAATCTCGTCGTTTTAGGTCTGAATCGATTATCAGTTAGGTGGCGTTGATTTCAATGGGGTTTCTGGGGTGCGGAAATTTAGACGTGTCTGTATTTTCTTCCAGATCTCATTGCATTACGTGCAATTATGGTAATCTGATCAACATTACTACCTATCCTTTGTAGCGGCAGATATTCTTTAGATTTCAGACATCTTGAGCAACTGAGTGTGGATGAGATTGTTATAGGTCATTAGGCTTAACTTATTGCCACAATTTGGTTGACGTTGATAGCCTTATATGATTTACGATGCCTGTGTCCGAGTAGGAGGACATTTTTGAGTGGCAATTTGCTATCCTGGGGCCTCGAGACAGCGAATTTGAGGGAGGAATCTACCACGGGAGGATCCAGTTGCCCTCAGACTACCCGTTCAAGCCACCATCCTTCATGCTGCTCACGGTCTGAAATTGCTGTCTCCTAATTTCCCTGCCTCAGTCCAGCATGTGCTTTTTGTGAGCTGTCGATAAATCTTGCTTTGTCTTTTCCCCTTTATCTTTGTGCTGCAGCCAAGTGGAAGATTCGAGATTCAGAAGAAGATATGTTTGAGCATTTCAAATTACCACCCCGAGCACTGGCAGCCATCATGGAGTGGTGAGTGGTCATTTGTTTGTAAAATGCTGCTCAAGTAAGCTCTTAAAGTAAAGTACATCAAACACATTGAGTAACGTCATAGTTGTAGTGGACAATGTAAATGCCTCCATTTCCTCTAGGTCTTCGTAGTTTTAATGTGGCAAGTACTTACCCTATGACCATCAAAAGAAAACATGATTCTACTTCCCTATGATTCTTTTTTAACAGTATGTTCTAAATGCTGTTATAGTGTTATAGCAGAGGCACCTGGCATGTGCTTGTTATTTTAATGTGGCAGTTGCCTTTTTCATTGTTTATATAATACACAACTATGTGTAGTAGTGAGTATATATAGAAGTTAATTGCTATGATAACATTGATAAGCCCTGCCATCCTTTGAACTTAAAACAAGAACCGGATATATTCCAAATATTGGCTAGTTATTAGCCATCTTGGTCAGTTAATCGCTACTCGGACCCCTCCTTCATACGGAAAGGTCCTATTCGTGCCATTAACTGGCTGGGCCAATTAACTGCTAGGCACTTTATTGGCCCAAAACTGCTTCTGTTGCTGTGCTGATGCTGGACATTTATCATTTGTAGATCTAGTAATAGTATGTACTGATGTAAGAGGAGAGGAGTTTACCTCCGTAGATGCAGCTGCTGTGACGCGCTGATGCTGGGCATCTCCCCTATGTAGATCTAGTAATAGTATCTACTGATGTCCACATCTATCTAATTTAGAGCACACATTGATGCTTTTGTTCTTAATTTGCAGGTTTATAACACTTTCCCTTTGCTACATTAACGTGTACGATAGCATATTTATCCATTTAGTACATTGCATGTTGCTATGTAGCCTAGGATATATAGATATGGCCCCAGTTAACCTATCGATAAATTCAGTTAATAGGGTGATTCGCCGTTTTATTCCTACTCAGCACCCGACCCATATAGTACCAGTTATGTGGGCATCATCTCGTAGTATACATTATAAATTAGTATTATTATACGTACACTATATGACCATGATGCCAAGGAGATGGTTCTTTGTGTAATTGTCCCGTGGTAAGGTGTTTAGCGCTATAAGGGCATGTCCAACGCGGACGCTTAGGAAGGGCGCTAGGGTCAGAATCCCGGTCATTTGGCAGTTATTTATTCAATCCCGGTGTTAAACGAGGCGTCGCCGCAAGACAAAGCGTCGAGCGCTTGGCGTCTTTCCTGCCCACTCTAAGCGCCTGGGCTGTGTTAGTTAGGCCATGCAATTAGCGTCTTCCGTTGTATGCCAGGGCGCTTGTGGGATTTTTGTTATTTTATGATCTTTATTTTTTTCTGTTAGCGTCTATATAAGCAAACTCAGGCAAGGTTTCCGAGTCGACGAGTCGTTCTGGGGTAGCGACTCTTGACGAGTCGTGCCGTGCCGATCGACTAGTCTCTAGTCGAGGTGTTTGAGTCGACTTCCAGTTACGACTCATCGACTAGTCGCGACTAGTCATTCGACTCAAAAACAGGGATCTCGGGTCTATATCACTGAACCACCTTGATTATTACAAGCAACATCTGACTTGTAAGGTTAGATTGCAAGCATGTCTCCCAAAATATCTATGTTCTTAGTTTGTTCACATTTTGTTGGGGAAGGAATTATGTTTTCATTTATTGTCTAGTCTCGACTCCAGGGCATATTAAATGATTACTAATTTTACATATAGGAATTCACAATTATTCCTTTTGGAGGATCTTATCACCATATCTGTGAACATATAAATTTGATTTATCCACCAATTTCGTTTCCTTGTTTGTTAAAAGTGTGTTATATAATTATGTGGTGTCTTCCCCTTTTTCTTGTTCATATGATGTATGCACAGCTGAGCCAAACTATTCGTGTTGCAGTACGCACAGCACTAGTAGCATTGATTGCTTTCATGCCAACAAATCCTGGTGGGGCATTGGGTTCACTGGACTACAAGAAGGAAGATAGGCGAGCACTCGCTATCAAATCACGTGAAACACCACCAAAATTTTGCTCCCCAGAACGCCAAAGCGTGATTGACGAGGTAAAACTCCCAACACACTTCGAAGAACTTAAATACGCCCCATTATGTTTCTTTGACACAAAGAACTGTTGCAAACACAGATCCATGAGCAAATGCTCAGTAAAGCTCCACCTATTCCACAATTGCTGACAATTGGCTCTGAAGAGGAAACTAACAAGACCGCACCCGACACTTCTGGTGAACATGTTGTCAAAGCAGCAGAAGTTGTCAACACTTCTGGCTCCAGCTCTGGTTCTGCTAATAGCACTGACCTGCCAAAACCTGATTCAGAGTCAGAAGTTGCAGAAAACATTGTGGGAGCTCAGTCTGATGTAATCCCCAGGGACAGCGGTCCGAGAATTGTCACAGCACCGCAGAACCCCGTCGTCACAATCCAGAAGCCAAAGCATGACAGATTGTTGACGCTGGCTGCATTTGGGCTGACTCTTGCTATCATGGCCCTCGTGATAAAGAAGTTTTTCAAAATCAACGGTCTGGCTGGTTACATTGAGGGCAAGTTTTAGATAGGTTTGTGCATAAGTTGATGATATAAGAGGAGCGCCTGCGTTCTGCGTCTGAGCGGCTATGTTATGCTTACTATATCCTATATAAACCCCTAAGAAATGTAAATGGTTGTTGTCTAGCTATAGATGAGGTTGAAAGTGAGATGGTGGTACCACCCGTACCCTACTGTATGTAGCACTTGATGGAATACATGATATTTCACTATATGTGTGCGTGTGTGGCTTAAGTTGTAACGTTTGTTCTGGATGAAAGAGCGTCTTGGTTATCTGCAAATAATTGCTCGGTTTCTTCAGGAAGATATAAACTGAAAATGATAGTGATTATTACTTCAATAGTGCTAGACCTACAAAAAATCTACAAACGGTTTACTTTACTTTACAAACTAATTCTCTCTCCCCTCTGAATTCAACTGTAGTGGACCCTTTCATCCCCTTATTACAAATCATAATTCTCCACATCAGTTTGCCTGTAAAAGTTTTAAGTATTTTTTTTTGTAGATGTAGCATTACTCTCATTATTTTTCATTCGTAGGATTCAAAACGGCAGGGGTAGGAAAAGCGTAGCCTTTGCTGTTGATGGTGGCTTCTCCAAACCAGAAGTCTTCGTAAGCGAACAGTTTGGACCCTCGTAAGCGAACTTGCGGCACAGATGGGAAAAGTAATTGCGCTAGAACTTGATCTAGCAGGGGAAGCTTCATACTGGCTAACATCAAGCAAAAGATGTGCGACCCTATTACAGGAAATACAGTGAAGCAACATACTTCACGTTGCCTGACAACGCTCTTTGAGGCTCAAACTGGCCGCTTTGCAGTGCATTATCTGCTTTCCAGCAACCAGCGGTGAGTTTATCATAAACAGCAGTGTGCTTCAAGAATAGTTACAGTACAGGTGCCCCTGTTGGATCCGCAGAAAACCTGAAGTCTCACCTCATATCAAACAAAATTTAGACGGTGAAATTAACCAAAACAACGTCGACTCACGTGCAAATATCTTACCGCAAATGATGAATATTCTAGTAGTGCATCTGTTCCGCACAACCTGTGAAGCTTCAGGACGTGAAATTACAAAAGCATCTAGCCAGACTAATGAAAACAGCGTGGTACAAACACAGCTCCAGAAGATCACAACAAAAATGCTTGGAGCTGCAGAGATTGTGCACGACATGGCTAACTGGAAGCTGGAAGTGGTTGAAGCGCTTTAAGCGGATTCACGATTACTCCGTCGATAAGGCCATACTCCTTCGCCTCCTTCGCGCTCATGAAGAAGTCACGGTCAGTATCTACATTGATCTTATCCAGGGGCTGCCCAGTGTGGTACGCTAGGTATCCATTCAAGTTGGCCTTGTGGTGCAGCATCTCATTGGCCTGACGGAAACGCAATTCATGATTAAAAGGACTGGCAAAGCAACAATATGTCTTGCTGCTTAGCCAAAAGAGTGGCTAAGTCAGCAGCAAAGGAGGTATTTGAAAATAAAGATCTCCATCACTCAGATGCTGTCCTGGTCTAAAATTAGCAGACATAGTTTCACTTTGGTAACTCACCTGGATCTCAAGGTCGGTCTCTTGTCCTTGGGCTCCTCCAAGAGGCTGATGGATCATTATTCTTGAGTTAGGTAAGCTGTACCTCTTCCCTGCATTACATACACAGACAGAAGCACGGAGGTTAGTCTAGCTGTAGACTGCATCTAGTACTATGACAGTGTAAGCAGTCGCTCATATTACCTTTCGTCCCGCCGCTAAGTAGAAAAGCACCCATACTGCAGATGGAAATAGAAAAAGAAAGTGTAAGAATCAATGTCACATAACACACAATAATAAGGTAAACGAAGAACATTCCACAGAGAGTGTGGCTCTCTAGAACTTTTAGTGTTGTTCAGTTTTTGCTAGTCTTTCTGCGCTTTGGACGCTTTATGAACCTTGTTCCGTTATCGTTGATAGTGGAACGCGATCCATGTTTTGGATCGCATGGAAAAAAACCGAAAAACGTTCGAACAATAACGTAAGGTTCTACACTTGCAGCTGTGGACAATAATTATGTTTTACCAAGAAACTGCAATCATGAAAAAAAAAACAGCTCCTCTTTATTAAGGAAGTAATCATCTCTCTTGATTCTACCCAAACCACTATAGATAAACTTAAAACTAGAACTGTATTATATACAAGAATGCATATTCCTTGCCAGCATATTTAATTATAATTATCCTAGTAAATATTGATCAAGCTTATTTACGACCTAAATAATGCAAGAGGTGAATTTGCAGAGTGAAAAAAACTCAACAAAGGGAAATGCGCAATGAAGCAGCTCTCTGGTATTTTGCCATCCTTACAGATATACGATCATACAAATTGAAAATTTAGTCATCTTAGTTACGGATATACTCATGCCAACTTTTTTTTTTGCTATCTAGGATTACAAAAATACCAACATTTTACTTGCAGCAATAAAGATAGACTCATCAATCCAAAATCCTAGAGTGGGCAGGTTATACTGAATAAAAATGCATCAATAATTTAAGATGCATAACAAAAATTTCAAAAATAAAATAAAATAGGCAGGCTGAATAGCTGGAGACAGGTACTTGTTTAAAAAGGTGAAATCCAGAAAAATGGAACAGAATCCCTGGTTTTAATAATCAAACGCCATTATAAATATTATATGCAATGTGCAAACTATAAAGCATCCTACATCTGATCCAACCATCTATTTTCTAATAGAACATTATCACAAAGATGTCAGTACTCAGTACCTTGCAGCAAGTCCGATACAAACTGTGGAAACATCAGGCCTGATATGCTTCATTGTATCAAATATGGCCATCCCTTAATAGAAATAAAATAAATTGATGTTATTAAGCAAGAACAAGATGAACTGATGATTACAAAATATGAATGTGAGTTATTACCAGCTGTCACTGACCCTCCTGGAGAGTTCACATACATAATGATATCCTACACAAAATTGACAAGGACCAATTATATCACCAAGTCTAAGGCCTGCCTAGGCAGCTCAAAACCTAAGCACTAAGATACGGCGGCAATACAAAAGCACCAGAAACAGTTTTAACAGATAAAAATTCCAGTAGGAGAGACTTCCAGATAAATTCCAGAGATTTTTTCACAACATTCCTTGAAAAGCAGAATGAAGCCTCTCCTACTGGTTACAGTCTTAACAGATAAACTGTCGCCTACAACATCAAGTGGTTTCCTTACATGGAGGAAACACATCCAAGAACTAGAGTCCAAACTCAATTCTACATCCAGAAACAATCCGTCTTAATTTACAAGTTCCACTGATGGTGCAAGAAGGCCCTAGAATGTATTGAAGCTAAAGCAGCAACATACTACTACTTCCCTTGATGATGGATAGTTGGATATACATATCAGCAACTCTAGAGTAAGCATCTGACCAGAAAACTACTGATCAAGGAATAAGGAACTACAACAGAATGGAGAGAGTTTCATTTGTCTGGATTTACCTTCACACTCAATTCCAGGCCTACCTAGGCAGCTCAAAACCTAAGCACTATGATGTAGCAGTAATACAGAAGTACCAGTATAGTCTAAACAGATAAGTCCAGCACCTTCATCACATGGGTATTAGTAAACTAGGGTCCAGATAAATAGAACTGTTTCCTACAGCGTCAGGTGATTTTCCTTTAATAGTGAAAGCGCATCCAAGAACCGCAACACAATGGCACTCTACTTAACCTGAAATAACAACCTTGACTACAAGTTCCACTTACCCTTAGTGCGAGGCCCAAGAATGCGTTTGAAGCTAAAGCAACAGCACACTACGTGCTTTGATAATTGATATACAGATCAGTAATTCCAGAGCAGGCTAGGATAAATAAAACATAACAAAGCTTCTGCCAAGATAACTAATGATCTGGCACAAGAATTAGGAATTGCGCAGAAGGAGAGAGTTTCATTTTTTAGAATTTACCTTGTTAGGATCAACGGCGTCCAGGTATAGCAGCTGCGCAACAATGACGTTGGCCATATCATCCTCCACAGGACCGCCGCACCGGATAATTCTCTGCACCAGGACGCGTGCACATGTTCACACACCGCACATTGCATTCGCGAAAAAGCTCTACAAGACTGAGTAGATGAAACAATTGAGCACACAGTCCAGTATTCCCGTACGTGCTGAAAGAGCTGGCTGACGACGCTCTGGAACCGCTCCATCACCATGGGCGAGGGCCCTCGCTCCTGCCCCGCGGCCTCCACAGGGAAGTAGGGCGACCTAGGCATCAGCAAGTCATCCCTGGCAGACACACACACACGCACACACACACACACACAGCGCCATCAGCACCCTTAGATCCCCAACTGAACCTCGTCCAGCGTACCAAACAGACGCCGCGAAACTACAAAAAATTCTGCCACGAATTGGCTTCACCTTTTCGTTTTGAAACCGGGCTAACGGAAATACATCGTCAGAGTCTAACAGGATATTACAGGAAGCGCGAAAGGGAGGAAGCGAGTCGAATTGACTTCACCTGATCGACCAAATCCCGCGCCTGTGAGCAGCCCCGTGCAGTCCCACTCCGCCGCCGCCGCCAGCAGAGGCGGCCACGGACCGAGCGCGCCTCCGACTCCTGCGAGGCGAACATGGTTAGGGTGGAGTGATTGGAAGTGGAAAGAGGGGAGGAACAGTGCGGGAGAGATGGGAACCTGAGGAGCGGGAGGGATCTGGGGGCCGGATTGGGGCTGGGTTTGGGGCCAAGGAGAGGGGCGGTGAGAGAGGAGGAGGAGGCGGTGGAGGTCGCCATGGGCGGGGCGAGGAGAGAGCTCGCGGTGGGGGTTTTGGGCGGAGGGGGGCTTTGGCTGCGCCTCTTATCCGTGAAGAGAGTGCTTAGAGGAAGAAGGCAGTGAGACTGTGGGCGAAGAAAGAAGACCCGACGACGCGGGTCGCAGTAGGAGTGTGGGCTTTTTTAGCTACGGGCCCTGGGCTTACATGGTACTGTATATGGGCCCTGGGCTTTTTTATTTGCCTACAAAATATACAGTTCTTATTACATTTCGTTTTTTCTCAAAAAAACAAAAACCATTTCGTTTGTACCATAAGCCTCTCACCTTAAATCTTAGTCGCGCTCTAACCAAAAAACTCTGCATCACTTCTTTTTTTAGTAGAACTCCGTATTACTTAGTCAGCTGATGACTAAAGCTAGTCGCCTATAATTCTTTCTATACATGTTGAATTTACCACACTTCGTCAGCCATATGCTTCTTCTGGTCATTATGTTGGCCACATGTTTTGTGTGCTTATGATTAGTTGTGAAAAAGTTAGGCACCAATGAAGCATGTCCTGAACTCGCATATACTCTAACAATTGCGAAATGTTCTTACAAATGGTGTGTTTAAAGCATTGCACTACACAGAAAAATGGCTACTTCTTGAACTAGCTTATACCTGATGCGGCACATCTCTGATTCCCACGATTCGACAGGCGTATTTTGGTTGCTGTTCCTCGTTCTAGACTACACAGACAAGCAATGGAAAGATGCCCAGACCATGGCATTAGTACGAAACACAAGTCTTCTCGCTACAGACAACAGACACGACACGCTAGGTCACAGTCATCTAGTACTGCGATCACACACACGCTACAGCCGTTTATAAGTACATAATACGTACGTACTAGATACACATGGTCATACATACGCTACAACAACTGATACCACGTTACTTGCAGCCAGCCACGCGGCCAAGTCATCAACACAAACTAGTGTTCAGTGATAGATACTACAGTCTAGCACTTCTTCCGAATGGTTAGCTGTGATCCGCAAGGGTAATCACATCTCCTGCTGGGTGCGATAAGCTGCCGCCTTCAGGAAGTTGTCGAAGGGGCTGGCCGGTGGAAGCTTCACCATGGAGCACGGTTCCGATGACGTCCGGTTGATCTCAAAACCACAGGAATTTACCTGGACAAATGTTGTTCGTGAATTCAAGAATCGTGGTAAACCGGGATGGCATTTGGGTTTTGTAGAATCTTCATACCTTAGGAAGGATGAAATGGTCGGCAGCGGGAAGGCTTGGCACAGGGTGGTCTGGAGTCGGGTTGTGGCCATTCACGAGCCAGCTTGATAGCTTCTTCCTAGTGCCTGATCCCAGAGCCTCACATTGGCTAGTCATTGTGCCGTATGGGAGGGGGGAGGTAGAAACGGATGCCCCTGCAACCTGGCCAGCTACATGCAGCGCCTGACCAGAGAAACAGAGTCTTCTACTCAGAAACCAATGCAAAAACCAAGTGAAATATAACAATGTTTTGCTGTGGTTACACCAGCTTTACCACACAATAAAATGTGAAGAGTGCAACTATGAGCCAAGCGAGTAGTAAACCGTGTGCAACAACAGCAGCTGAATTTCACAACAGGTACTCACCGATTCAAGCAACTGACCTACACCCAGGACACGGGGAGCAGATTGAGGAAGCGTAATCTTGGATATGGAGCTAGCAGTGTTTGTAATTGGTGAGCCATGCAACCCACCATCTACCGAAGATGTTCTTGAACACTCCTATACAATGCAAAAGGACACGTGTGAGAAGATGTAAAAGCACATTTTAATGATGGCAACGTACAGTACAAGAAGGAACACTGCACTACTGCAAACTTTTGCAAGTGCCACCACCTAACGAAATTTGCGCTATTAGTAAGGACCATTTAGTGTAAGTGGCCTACCTCATCAAAAGAAAAGGATTCATCGGAAAATGCCTGCGCATGAAAGTTGGCCCAGTCAAGGGCTGAATTTGAACCAAACAAGGGAACTTCTTCAGGAGTAAACATCTCTGTGAGCTCCTTCGCCAGTGCATCCTTGTCCATCTGATAACAAGAACATTAGGAAATAATATGTTACCTTCACTTTCAACAGCATCAGCATGTGATCTCACTAGGGCCAAAAAATGCAGTAATAACAACAAATAGATGACAAAATTGAACCATTCTCACAGGACTAACCTCTGTTAAATTTGAAAGTGCACAGGCAATCACATCAAGCACTCGCTGATCATTTATCCCCACTTTCTTCCTGCAATCAGAAAGTACAGACCTAGCAACGTCTTGATCACTTTCAGAACCATAGCTGCCAAGATCCGATTGCAACCTTACATAGAGTTGCAAGTCTTCACCAATTCTTAGATAAGAATCAATCTGCAAAAAAAAATGATAACATAGTTTTCAGCAAACGTTCAGGAAACTGAAAGTAATTTTACATTCGCTAAATAGTGTCACTTATTTATGAACGGAGGGAGTAGAACAAACAAAAGTTATTGACGAGATAATTGGGCAACGGGCACAGAAGGCCACAAGAAGACTACAATTAAAGTGAGGCACACCAATGAACATTAGTAGGAACACATGCGTTGCTGCACACAAGAAATACTGGAAGTATACAATTTTTTTTGGAAAAAAACAAAGTAAAGCACCTAAGAAACATAATAGGAGTATCATATTAGCATCTGTACTAGAACTTAATACTTACATCGGATAATGTACAATACTCCTTCCGTCCCAAAATAAGTGTCTCTGATTTAGTAGTTGTACTGAATCAGCGGCACTTATTTTGGGACGGAGGGAGTACCTTAGAAGTAATACGTTTATTTAGATAAAACTGAAGTACAATTTCACATGTAAAAACATAATAGGAGTATCTTATTAGCATCTGTACTAGAACTTACACCAGATAATGTAAAACACCTTAGAGGTAACACTTCTTCTTTTGAGAAAACTGAAGTAAAGTTTCGCATGAAAAAACAAAACAGAGGTATCTTATAGTTTCTGTACTAGAACTCAGTACTTACATTGGATGAGGTAAAACACCTTAGCAACTCTGCCAATTCAACAATATGACAGACTTTTCCAGCAAAAGCCAGCATACTCGTTGCTAAGGAAAAAATAGACCGTTGGCAAGAAGGGGGCAGGCCTCCTGGAAAAATTGAATAAAAGACAAGTGAACTTCATGATGCAGATGCGGAAACAGGCGATCACAAATTTCATTATGCAGATCCTACCACTTGGAGTTAAAGCAATACTTCGGAGGGACAGAGGCAACTGGAAGAACTGAACGTTATTACTGTTGCTTGAATTCTGCAGCACCAAAACCACTATTTCAACATGGAAAATTTTACTTGGCCAAGATAATATGAACTTCCAAAGTATGCAAGGATATACTTCTTGCAGCATAAAGAGAAGATGAGACCACTGACATGACTAAGTATCTCTTTATGAAAGAAAAAATGCTATTCAAAAATGGGAAAAATGAGAACCACTTGATAAACTCTTCATGGATATACTTGAAAAATTCAAAGATACGGTTTAAAAAGGAACTCATACCTTAAGGCGGGAAGAAAGAACAGTGAGGCTGTATGAATGACCAATCGCCTCGTAATTAAAAGGAGTGTTATCGGTCTGATTGGCCTGTATCCAAAACGCAGACAGCAATTGATTTGTTTGATCTTCAGTTAACAGGACGATTTTGGTTTCCTGGAAGATGGGTCAAAAAAAATCTTCAGTAATTGTGATTAATGAGTTGTGTATCCCTCTAAGTGATCCAACCAGACCCCAAAAAACATACCCCCTCCGTTCCATATTAGTTGACGCTCAAACGGATGTATGTAGCACTGAAATACGTCTAGATACATCTGTTTGAGCGTCAACTAATATGGAACGGAGGTAGTACATCGCAACAAAACAAGGGCCCTTGCAGGGGTGAGGGGGGGATGGGGCAGGAGTGGGTTACCTCAGCAGAAGCAGCTAGTGTTGCCCATCGATCGACGAAAGAGAAGACCAACTTTGAAAAATAAGCCGGGCTTTTTCGTGCCCAAACATGCTTATTATCCCCTTCATTGGTGTTTCTTTCCTTCCCATCATCATGCATCATATGTCCAGGCTTATCTGAACTTAAGCATTCTTTCTCTCTCCTTAACTTCTCAAGCAAAGCAGTAGCTGAAGCAAACACTGATGGAGATCGAGATTGACACTTTTTTGTTGCAAATAGGTACTCTGAATCACCCCTCTGATGGCTTGGGCCTCGGACAATTACAGCAGAAAATATGTGGTGCGCCCCCACACGAGTGTCTGCATCTGGATGTACCATGGATCTCAATATCTGCTGGAGGAGTGCTTCCGGAAACACCTGCTAGGAAACAGCATGCAGTGCAATACATTAATTAATGTGAAGAAGAGAATACACAGTTTCTGAACTTCATCACATCACTCTTTATTAATTTAGAAATTATTTGATGAGTGCATAGTATAAATTCAGAACTGACCATAGGAGTGTCCGAAGATACTGATGTCAACGAGATTATGTGGCAAAGTATCAGCGAACTTCCAATAGTTGCTCTGGCAACAGCAGGAATGGAAGGCAAATTTTCCAATGTAATTGCCATCATGTCATAAAGTGGCCGCACATCTTTAACCTATAAGAAGTTCCAAAAAAATAACAAAAGTGAAGGAAATGTATGTATGAAACTATATACTAGTGTAACTCTTTAGCGTCAAAGCTCTCGCAGTTGCAAATTTCTAAGAAAGTTGCACTAAAAACATCCATGACAGTTAACAAATGTTAGCGTGTAACTGGAATAGTGCAGGACATACTCCTCTTACGACTTCAACAAGACAGCCCTCCAGGAAATTTTGAAGAGACTCATTCAAGCTCAGCTCTTCAACACTGGCTAACTCCATGGCCTCTAGTGTTTTCCTCAAGTGCCTGCACAAGTCACCTGCTACTGCAAGTTCAGGAACAACTCCTCGTGATCGCAGCTGTCGTGCCAAAGATGTTGCTGTCTGAATAATATCTGATTTAGTCTGAGGACAATGCAAAATATTCTTGTGGTCCAGATGACGGATGACAGCAGTCAAAATCAATTGTTCGTTGCCTATGAGAAACAAATGTATTAGCACTTTAGCAGACAAGGAAATTCCTTAAATATGTTGCAAACAGGAAAGGAAAGTGCACTGTGGACTGCAAGTGTATTCCTTCAGAAATATGGGTCACGATCTACCGAGAAACGAGAAATCACAGCAATATAAGAAGACTTATAATGCATTCAACAATTGAAAACGCCAAACATACTGTTTGCTCAAAGATAACTAAATAGATTGGAAGTATGGAACAGCAAGAAAATTGTCGACACTTTCTCTATTACTAGAAAGAAAAGGATCTTCATAACATGCCATGTAATTAGAAGAATAAATAAAAATCTCATATATAGCATAAAATGACCTACGTATTTTTACTATTTTGATAATTCAAAATCTTCTTGTGAACAAAAATTTACCTGAACTCTTCTCTAGATAAGACATATCAGACAAGACAAGCAAAGCTAATCCATGCCGAGGAGCCCATTGTTTCTTCATATCAAGGTAAGAAAACATCGGATCAAGGATGCGCCGCATAGTTGTACTCTCTTTGGCCAGTTCTGCAAGCTTCTGAACACAAATATGGGACCATACTTCTGGAGATTCACGCTCCTCCCTGCATAGACATTCAAATGAATCATAATATGTTGGGTTCATCTGAGCTTGAATATTAAAAAGAAGCAGCATCAAACATGTCACAAAATATAGGTTGGACGGTCATTCTCAAGGCCATTACTTCTGCTACCAAGTTCCCATTCATCCCTTGATTGATGGATTAAACAGTGAAAAAACATACTTGACTTATTTATATTATAGTCTACTATGCTTCAAAAGGAAATTTTCTTCAATGTGTCCTTTCATGCTCTTTCTCTGCATCTCCAGTGCAATGTGCGTGTACTTGATAGAAAGGTTACATTAGCCACACAAATAAGTTGTCAATAGAAGTTGAAAGACACCTGCACTTTTAAGTGTGGTATCTGAACCTCAGTTATAGGCTTCTAGCATGTATGTACCTTCAAAGTATGAAGAGGAATGACATGCACTATTGCTAGACACCATACAAAACTAAAATGAACTGAAAGGGTGCAATGCAGTCAAAGTGTGTATGATGTGCACCAGCATGCTTTTTTTCTGCACAAAATTTAGGGAAAAGAAAAGGTGCTATAGCGAGCATATATAAATGAGAATGACACTTCACCTGGTGAGTGCTGAAGAGTCCCTTGCTGATCGCAGTCTAGTAGTTGTTGCACCACAGAAATTTACATCGTTACCTCCACCTAAACCAGCTCTTCCCTCACGCCTGACTATTTCATCAACCCAGTTATGCTGTGATGCATGTCTGTCATCATCACCACCAGCAGTTCCATCCATCCTATAATTTTCCAAGACCGAATGCACCATCTGTCACATCAAAGAGAGTTAGATTGTCAACATCCATCATTGCATTAAACTTGAGACATATATAAGTTCTTCAAGAGCCTATCAAACAAAACAGCACACAAAGTGTAAACTCCCTGAAAGAAATAAAGAAACCATAAAGGAACCATCTGAATTCTTATGTACCATGATATAACCATTTTACTAGAAGTCAAAACAGAAATCATTCAAAAACTGGATAAGTCAACAACGTTTGCAGTCTGCAGAAGACAAGATAAATAATGGTGTTCTTTATGACCACACAAGCATTCTATTGGTAATAACCTGGTGCAAACGAGCAACTAAGCAAACAACCAGGTTGAGCAATTTGGAACTCAACTGTCCAAGAAACAAGCTTAATCTCCTTTGAATCTCAAATGATCAATGGAGCAATGCAACTAAAAGAACTGATTGTAGTTACCTCATCAAAATCAGCAAATATGTATGAATGTTCCTTCATAAACCAGATCTGCACGAGTATTATAATAGTTAACTGAACTGGACATTCAAGCAAATTACCTGGAAATGTGAAGAAGATAACAGAAATGAAGAAAGAAAGCTGCAAAGCCACATTTACCATTGCTGAGAGACACTGTAGGCTTGCTGCCCGCAGAAGACTATGCTCCACTCCCTGTTGCCGTGAAAGCGTGCACACTTTGTGGACCAAGCTCTCAATATTTCGTGCATATGTGTTGTCTACCTGTGAATGAAATAACATAGTGAATGTCATATACATAACTAAAAATAAATAAAGTGACTCGAGTAGTAGCCTTTCATGATTAGGAGGAACAGATTGAAATGCAATGTTTAGAACTCTAAGCATGTCTGATCCATCATAATGCCCACCTGGCTGTAAATAAACCTCGCTAAAGTTTGACATCCAAGGATATGAATGTTCTCCTGCTTGCTTTCCAGAAGGTCGGTAAGGACGTTCACCAGGCTGATGGCAAAATATGCCCTATACCATCACATGAACACAGTAACATAACTTTTTAGCCACGAAGCTTCATCGGAAACCATTAACACTTTCGAATAGAAAACATGAGTGGCAGCCAAGAATTTCAGAAACTCACATCTGCTCCTTACAAATGAAGAGTAGCTTGCTGTATGCTTCAGTGATTATCTTGACATAGTTCAAATGAGCAGCGCGCAGCTCCTTGCGACTCCTCTGTTCCAGAAACTTGGCAATCTGCAAGCATGCAGTGAAGGGAAACCTACTTAATATTGATTAACCAAAGACTCCTAAAGAATACTTTCGCAATGAAATGTGAGAAAGCATGATGCAAAGGTCACATGCCTTTGGAATGCGCAGGGGATTCTTGGCAGCATACTCGCATAACTTCATGATTTTCCTCTCATTTGGGGGCCCCTCCTGCAAAGGTAAACTCTACTCTATGAGCAACTATACGCCCTAGTACTGAAGTATCAAGTATGTGTGAGCATTAGTGTGTCCTTTGCAAGCAACAGCGGAAGCTACATTCTGCAAAAAACAATCACACAGTGGCAGAAGATAACCATGTGACATGGCCACGTTCTGTGGAGCATGTTTAAGGAACATGTGGATTGCTCCACTTATAGATCAAAGACAGCACAGCACAGCACAGCACAGCATATCCAATCCAACGCCCGCAGCAGCAACCAACCAGGCCGGCCAACAATAGCGACAAGCGAGCACTTACAGGCGTCTTGGGGAATATCTCAGCGAGCAGCTTCTTGTACCGCTTGACGGGGCGGCGCGAGCTCGGGCGCAGCGCCGGGCAGCAGACGCACATGCTCTCGCACGACGGGAACAGCTTCGCCCCCATGAAGCCCATCTTCGGCGGCCCGCGGAGGCTGGAGCTGGAGCAACCGGCCGGGTCAGTGGCGGATCTAGACGGCGTGCCGCGTGCGCATTGTGAAGGTCAGTTGGATTTCTTAACTAACCGCTGGATGCAACTGGCTGGATGGAAACATACCTCCAAGTTACCTCCAAACCCAAGCAACGGGCGGAGGTTGCGGACGCGGTGGAGGCACGCGATGCCGCGACGAGGAAGAAGGGTAATGGCGACGGCGGCGACGCGCGCAGGAGAGGCGGAAGGGCTCTGGGGCACGGCGCGGCTAGCTAGGTCAGGAGAGTCCAGGCATGGCGGAGACGAGCGGAGGGGAAATTGGTGTGTTGGGGGGGGGAGTGGGGAAAGAGGAGGAAGGGCACAGAAGAGGGGCTTCACGTGACCGCGGCCTCGGTGGCAGGGCCAATTGGAGCAGCCTTTTCTCCTGTGCTCGGCGAGGATTGACGACGGCTTTCCACGCCCACCCGCCAGCCTGCCCAAAAGTACACAACAGTGACGCACATGGCAAGGCGTTGGGTTTGGATTCCGATTGCACCCCAAGGCTTCTTCAGGAAGATAGGATTCCTAACAATATTACTATCTCTCATTTAATATTGTTGCTATATATATACATGCTTTGTTTATTTAATAACCACATAAGGCCAGTGGTGACTTTATCAGAATCTCTCTTCTTAATTAATCACCGTATAAGACAAAGTCATAACTCTCTTCTTAAATAATCATCTGCCTAACATAAATAATCATCGGTACCAGCTTATTTAATAAGTCCATACTCCCTCTGTCCCATCCTAGGGCCTCTTTGATTCACAGGATTTTCAGAACGTAGGAATAAGAAAAATAAAGGGTTGGAGTGGCATGTTCATTTGAATCCTATAGAATTAGCAAGGAGTGTTTGATGGCACGGGGAAAACAAGGAATTGTAAAAAGAGGTTGGAGTGGATGTTAGATTTCCTATGAAATGTAGTGCAAAAGATTCGATAGGAAAATTCCTATGGGATCCAATCATATGAATCAAAGGACCAATGTAGGAAAAAATCCTAAGGATTTCAACCCTCCAAAATCCTATAAAATTCCTTTGAATCAAAGGAGCCCTTATATTATGGGATATAGGGAGTAGTAAATAAAAATAAGGTTAGAAGAGATAGGTAAAGAGGAGTAAACTGCAGGAAACCATCACTTTGTCCTCCATCTAGCGGAACTGCCGAATGTATTCCCCGAGTGCTTCTCCCGGTCTCCGCCTAAGGTAACAGAGGGACACGTACGTGGGCCTTGCCACTTCGTGACCCCGCATCGGTGACACGTCTCGCGCGGCGTTGCCTTCGTGTCCAGGTGTCACCTAGGGGATGATCTTGCGAAACGACTCTCTAAGAGCATCTCCAACAGATGCGCTAAATAAGCCGCGCGCTGAAAAAAAAAGGCCATATAGTGTGCGTGCTCCAGCAGCCGCGGTATAATCCTGCGTGCGGTAAACAGGCGCCAGCGCACTGGAAAAAACTGCATCGCGCGCGGCTTATTTGGTGCGGCCGCTCCAGCGCTGTGGACAGCGAACAATTTTGCACGAGCGACCCACCGCCGCCCTGACTTCTCCGGTCGCGCCCGCCTTCGCCCCGCCCCGCGCCTTCGCCGGCGAAATTTCTGTGATGGTCGGCCGCGCCGACATCCCCTCAACCCCTCCCTACACCCGCGGCAACTCCGCCGCCGTCGTCGCCGCAGTCGCAAACCCTTGCGCGGGGTTCATCTCCGGTTTCGCCGCCGACGTCGCAGCGGCTCCAAGCACCGGTCTCGCGTGCGGCCTTTTCACGGCTCCCCAGACGAACTCGCGGGGTGGTTTCGTGCCGCCGCCCGCAGCGAAGCCACGAAGCTCCGTCTCCAAGCGACCGATGGTGTCGGCGGCGACGGCGGTGGAGACGGCGGCCCAAAAGAAGAAGAAAGTGGACGACGCTTCTACGCGCGCGAAGAAGAAACCATTAGCGCCTCCGGCCTCACCTCCGCCGCCAGAAGCGCCTGAGGGCTCGCAATTTGGTGCGTCGGCGGCCGATGCGCACATGGTGTTTGATGAAATGCCCACAAGGTATGATTCTTGATTTCTTTTTTTTTGTTGCTAGATAAATGTGTACATACGGATAGCTTGATTAGTTTTCTTTATCATACTTTGTAGTTTCAATGATGACACATATTTGTCAACTATGGGTGTTGGCTCCAACAATTCCCATTGGTCTCAAACCAATGAAGTGCATCAAGATGATCATGAATATGAAGTGGGTGAGGAGGGTGAGGGTGGTTGATGCACCGAAAGGAAGGGCGTGCAACTACACCGTGGACGATTGAATTTGTCTATGGATGCCACCGTTGCGGGTGACCAAACTAGAGATACATATTGGTTTAGGATGAAGGAGTACTTTGACGCAAAAAGCGAGAGTGGAATTAAGCGCACCGATAGTTTGCTCCAGGTGGTCGAGGATCAACAGAGATTGTTAAAGGTGGGCGGCGGCAATGACGTCGGTTGACAAGATAAACCCAAGTGGCACTAATGATAGAGATAGGGTAAGTGCCATTTCTTTATGTTCCATGTTCATGCTTCATCTTTTGTGTTTCAAGTGGTAACTTGTTCTTTTGTTTGTAGCACAATATTGCACAAAACTTGTTTCGAGGAGAAGAAAAGAAGACCAAAAAAGGCAAGGTTAAGAAAGGGAGAGCATTTGTGTTGCCCCATTGCTACGAAGTGTTGAAGGATGACGAGAAATGGAAGAAACGTGATGATGAGGAGACCAATAAAGGCACTGTAAATATTGATGCGGTGGTCTTAGATGATGATGATGATGAGGAGGAGGAGGAGGCATCAAGTGATGGCGTCAAGAGGAGCCCTACACCAAACTCGGTTGCCTACTCCAAGCCAAAAAAGACCAAGTGGACAAGAATGGTATGGAGGCTATTGTGAAGGCAAGAAAGGAAGCAAACGAAGAGAGGAGGGTGGCAAGGAGCCAAGAGTCGGTGGCGGAGGAGAGGAGGGTGGCGGCCGAGGAGAGGAAGGTGGCATTGGAGGAGAAGAAATTGGCCATGGAGGAGCAAGCTAAATTGGCCATGATGCCTCACATGCCCTCGCATGATGCCTTTGGATCTAGTGCGGACAATGTCCGAGTTTCCAATGACGATGGGGTGCTTGAAGATGAAGAAGAGGAGGAAAAGGAGGAGGAAAAGGAGGAGGAAGAAGAGAAGGAAGAATATGGAGCATGATTGTTGATGATTCGTTCGTTTGTGTGAACTTATTTGTCATGAACTTGCTTGTGGTTAGATGATTTTGAACTATGCCATGAATTTGAATTATGCTATGTTGATCAACTCATGATTTTGCATATTTTTTATGTTTGAGATCATGTTGTTTCATATTGTCAAATTGGTATGTGTTGTTTAATATTTGCCAAGCGTCGGCTGGGCGCGCGCGCTGGATTTTACCGCGCGTGGTGAAGCGCTATAGCGCGCTAAATTTTGAAGCGTCTGAAAAAGCAACCACCCTTCCACGCGCTAAAACGCTATTTCGGCGCTGCAAAAAAATTAACACGCCGCGCTACCGCGCGTCTGTTGGAGATGCTCTAAAGAAACGATGGAGTGTCTCCCTGCCGATGGGTGCGGCATGGCGCGGCGCGCGCCCATGAACGCACTGGTACACAACGGCACGAGGAAGCCTACCACACACCATCTTCACTTGAGGTTGATGAAAGGTTTGGTGAAGACAATGATGAGAAAATGACGCTGACGATGGCGTTGATGGAGTTGTTGCCCGTGGGGCGAAGGTGTCGTGGCGCCAATCAAGGAAACGAAAATGCCTCAGTTGTTGGGGAACG
Organism: Elymus sibiricus; assembly: GCA_039707655.1. NCBI lineage: Eukaryota > Viridiplantae > Streptophyta > Magnoliopsida > Poales > Poaceae > Elymus > Elymus sibiricus. Next base: position 348,964,945 of record CM077669.1, on the reverse strand, counting down.
TCGCATGGGAAACAAAAAATTTCCTACGCACACGCAAGATCTATCCATGGTGATGAGCATCTACGAGAGGGAGAGTGAATCTACATACCCTTGTAGATCGCTAAGCGGAAGCGTTAAGAAACGCGGTTGATGTAGTCGAACGTCTTCGCGATCCAAATCGCAAGTCGTCCCTCGATCCAAACACGATCTAGCGCCGAACGGACGGCACCTCCGCGTTCAACACACGTACGGCTTGATGACGCCTTCACCTCCTCGATCCAGCGAGTGATGGTGAAGTAGTGGATGAGTTCCGGCAGCACGACGGCGTGGTGATCGTGGTGAGGAACAATCTCTGCAGGGCTTCGCCAAGCACTACGGAGATTGTGACGGGAGGAACTAGAGGGTTATGGTTGCCGGCACACGGCTTGGGAAATCTTGATGTCTCCCGTGTGCTAGCCCTGCCCCTCTATTTATATGTTGAGCCCTGGGGTCTAAACTTGGAGAGAAAGCCTCCACAAGGTCGGTTTTGCCCGCACAAGGTCGGTTTGGCCCGCACGGAAAGAGTCCCACTCGGATTCCAGCAGTACCGCGTATAAGCGGTAGTACCGCTCATGAGCGGTAGTACCGCTTCACACAAGCGGTAGTACTGCCTTACCAGCGGTAGTACCGCTTAAGGCAGCAGCAAAACTTCCTTTTGCACTTTCCAATACCTCGTGGGCTTTACCCCTTTGGTCCATATAAAGTGTTGCTGCACCCGAACACTTCGGTAAACATCCGGAACCCCTTCCGGTGAATTCCGGAACCCTTCCGGAGATCAAAACACTATTATCACATATATCAATCTTTACCTCCGGACTCTTCCGGAGATCCTCGTCATGTCCGGGATTTTATCCGGGACTCCGAACAACCTTCGGTCACCAACACAATAACTCAACTATACTAATCGTCACCAAACGTTAAGTGTGTAGACCCTGCGGGTTCGAGAACTATGTAGACATGACCGAGACACCTCTACAGTCAATAACCAATAGCGGGACCTGGATGCCCATATTGGTTCCTACATATTCTACGAAGATCTATATCGGTCGAACCTCTATGTCAAGGATTCAGTTAATCCCGTATGTTGTTCCCTTTGTTCTTCGGTATGTTACTTGCCCAAGATTCGATCGTCGGTATCTCTATACCTAGTTCAATCTCGTTATCGGCAAGTCTCTTTACTCGGTCCGTAATACAAGATCTCGTGGCTAACACTTTAGTCACATTGCTTGCAAGGCTCATTGTGATGTTGTATTACCGAGTGGGCCCTGAGATACCTCTCCGTCACACGGAGTAACAAATCCCAGTCTTGATCCATGCCAACCCAACAGACACCCTCGGAGATACCTGTAGAGCATCTTTATAGTCACCCAGTAACGTTGCGACGTTTGATACACACAAGGTATTTCTCCGGTGTCAGTGAGTTGCATGATCTCATGGTCATAGGAACAGATACTTGACATGCAGAAAACAATAGCAATAAACTGACACGATCATAGGCTACGTTTATAGTTTGGGTCTTGTCCATCACATCATTCTCCTAATGATGTGATCCCGTTATCAAATGACATCTCATGTCCATGGCTAGGAAACCTTCACCATCTTTTGATCAACGAGCTAGTTAACTAGAGGCTTACTAGGGACACAGTGTTTGTCTATGTACCCACACATGTATTTGAGTTTCCAATCAATACAATTATAGCATGGATAATAAACGATTATCATGAACAAGGAAATATAATAATAACCAATTTATTATTGCCTCTAGGGCATATTTCCAACAGTCTCCCACTTGCACTAGAGTCAATAATCTAGTTCACATCACTATGTGATTTACATTGTAATGAATCAAACACCCATGCAATTCTGGTGTTGTTCATGTTTAGCCCTTGGAAGAGGTTTAGTCATCGGATCTGCAACATTTAGATCCGTGTGTACTTTGCAAATATTTATGTCGTCCTCCTTGATGTAATCGCGGATGGAATTGAAACGTCGCTTTATGTGTCTGGTCCTCTTGTGAAATCTTGGTTCCTTGGCTAGAGCAATGGCACCAGTATTATCACAAAACAGAGTCATTGGGTTAAGCGCACTAGGCAGTACTCCAAGATCTGTCATGAACTCCTTCATCCAGACACCTTCCTTCGCCGCCTCCGAGGCAGCGATGTACTCCGCTTCGCATGTAGAATCAGCTACCACGCTTTGCTTGGAACTACACCAGCTAACCGCACCCCCATTAAGAATAAATACGTATCCGGTTTGCGACTTAGAGTCATCCGGATCAGTGTCAAAGCTTGCATCGACGTAACCTTTTACGACGAGCTCTTGATCACCTCCATAAACGAGAAACATGTCCTTAGTCCTTTTCAGGTACTTCAGGATATTCTTGACCGCCGTCCAGTGTTCCATTCCTGGATCACTTTGAAACCTTTCGACCATACTTATGGCAAGGCTGACATCGGGTCTTGTGCACAGAATTGCATACATGATAGAGCATATGACTGAAGCATAGGGGATGACACTCATCTTTTCTCTATCTTCTGCAGTCACTGGGCATTGAGTCTTACTCAACTTCACACCTTGCAAAACAGGCAAGAACCCCTTCTTGGACTGATCCATTTTGAACTTCTTCAAAATCTTATCAAGGTATGTGCTTTGTGAAAGTCCTATTAAACGTCTTGATCTATCTCTATAGATCTTGATGCCTAATATGAAAGCAGCTTCTCCTAGGTCCTTCATTGAAAAACTCTTGTTCAAATATTCCTTCACGCTTTCCAACATTTCTATATTGTTTCCAATCAGTAATATGTCATCCACATATAATATTAGAAACGCTATAGAGCTCCCACTCACTTTCTTGTAAATACAAGCTTCTCCGTAAACTTGTATAAACTCGAACGCTTTGATCACCTCATCAAAGCGAAGATTCCAACTCCGAGATGCTTGCACCAGTCCATAAATGGATCGCTGGAGTTTGCAAACTTTGTCAGCATTCTCTGGATCGACATAACCTTCTGGTTGCATCATATACAACTCTTCCTTAAGGAAACCATTAAGGAACGCTGTTTTGACATCCATCTGCCAAATTTCATAATCGAAAAAGGCAGCTATTGCTAACATGATTCTGACGGACTTAAGCATCGCTACGGGTGAGAAGGTCTCATCGTAGTCAACTCCTTGAACTTGTGAAAAACCCTTTGCCACAAGTCGAGCTTTATAGACGGTGACATTACCGTCCGCGTCCGTCTTCCTCTTAAAGATCCATTTGTTCTGAATGGCCTTACGCCCTTCAGGTAATACTTCCAAAGTCCACACTTTGTTTTCATACATGGATCCCATCTCGGATTTCATGGCCTCTAACCACTTCTCGGAATCCGGGCCCATCATCGCTTCTCCATAGCTCGTAGGTTCATCGTTGTCCAACAACATGACCTCTAAGACAGGGTTGCCGTACCACTCAGGAGCAGTACGCGTCCTTGTCGACCTACGAGGTTCGATAGCAACTTGATCCGAAGCTTTATGATCATCATCAACTTCCTCTTCAGCTGATGTAGGCTCTACAGAAACATCTTTCTGCGCTGCGCTACTCTCAGGTTGAAGTAAAGGTTCAACAACCTCATCAAGTTCTATCTTCCTCCCACTCAATTCTTTCGAGAGAAACTCTTTCTCAAGAAATGTTCCGTTTTTAGCGACAAACACTTTGCCTTCGGATCTGAGGTAGAAGGTATACCCAACTGTCTCTTTTGGGTATCCTATGAAGACGCATTTCTCCGCTTTGGGTTCCAGCTTTTCAGGCTGAAGCTTTTTGACATAAGCATCACATCCCCAAACTTTAAGAAACGACAGCTTTGGCTTCTTGCCAAACCAAAGTTCATATGGCGTTGTCTCAACGGATTTCGATGGTGCCCTATTTAAAATGAATGCAGCTGTCTCTAATGCATAACCCCAAAACGATAGTGGCAAATCGGCAAGAGACATCATAGATCGCACCATATCCAATAAGGTTCGATTACGACGTTCGGACACACCATTACGCTGTGGTGTTCCAGGCGGTGTCAGTTGTGAAACAATTCCATATTGTCTTAAGTGACTGCCAAACTCATAACTCAGATATTCTCCTCCTCGATCAGATCGTAGGAATTTAATCTTCTTGTTACGATGATTCTCAACTTCACTCTGAAATTGTTTGAACTTTTCAAACGTTTCAGACTTGTGTTTCATTAAGTAAATATACCCATATCTACTTAAGTCATCAGTGAAGGTGAGAAAGTAACGATAACCACCGCGCGCCTCAATACTCATAGGACCGCACACATCAGTATGTATGATTTCCAACAAGTCACTTGCCCGTTCCATTGTTCCAGAGAACGGCGTTTTAGTCATCTTGCCCATGAGGCATGGCTCGCATGTGTTAAGTGATTCAAAATCAAGTGACTCCAAAAGTCCATCAGCATGGAGCTTCCTCATGCGTTTTACGCGAATATGACCTAAACGGCAGTGCCACAAGAAAGTGGTATTATCATTATCAATTCTACATCTTTTGGCATCAATGTTATGAACATGTGTATTACTATCGAGATTCAATAAGAATAAACCCCTCACTTCGGGTGCATGACCATAAAAGATATTACTCATATAAATAGAACAACCATTATTCTCTGATTTAAATGAGTAACCGTCTCGCAATAAACAAGATCCAGATATAATGTTCATGCTTAACGCAGGCACTAAATAACAATTATTCAGGTTCATCACTAATCCCGATGGTAATTGAAGAGCGAGCGTGCCGACGGCGATCACATCAACCTTGGAACCATTTCCCACGCGCATCGTCACTTCATCCTTTGCCAGCCTCCGTCTATTCCGCAGTTCCTGTTTAGAGTTGCAAATGTGAGCAACAGCACCGGTATCAAATACCCAGGCACTACAACGAGAGTTGGTAAGGTACACATCAATAACATGTATATCATATATACCTTGTTTGTTGTTGGCCGCCTTCTTGTCAGCCAAATACTTGGGGCAGTTCCGCTTCTAGTGTCCAGTTCCCTTGCAATGAAAGCACACAGTTTCTGGTTTGGGTCCAGCCTTGGGTTTCTTCACGGGAGGAGCAACTGCTTTGCCACTCTTCTTGGAGTTACCCTTCTTACCCTTGCCATTTTTCTTTGAAACTAGTGGTTTTATTGACCATCAACACTTGATGCTCCTTCTGAATTTCAGACTCAGCGACTTTTAGCATCGCAAACAGCTCGGCGACTGACTTGTTCATCCCGTGCATGTTATAGTTCAATACGAAGCTCTTGTAGCTAGGTGGCAATGATTGAAGAACTCTGTCAGTGATAGCCTCTGGCGGAAGGGGCATCCCTAATTCAGCCAGACGGGTGGAGTACCCAGACATTCTGAGTATGTGATCACTAACAGACCCGTTCTCCTCCATCTTGCAAGTATAGAACTTATCGGAGGTCTCATACCTCTCGATCCGGGCATTCTTCTGAAAGATAAACCTCAACTCCTGGAACATCTCATATGCTCCATGACATTCAAAACGTCTTTGAAGTCCCGGTTCTAAGCCATACAAAATTGCACATTGAACTATTGAGTAATCATCAGAGCGAGCCTGCCAGGCGTTCACAACGTCTAGAGACTCAACTGGAGCGGGTGGATCACCAAGCGGTGCATCAAGGACATAAGCCTTCTGGGAAGCCGTAAGGATAATCCTTAGATTACGGGCCCAGTCCACAAAGTTACTTCCATCATCTTTCAACTTAGCTTTCTCTAGGAACGCATTAAAATTTAGGGGTGCTACTGCGCGAGCCATGATCTACAACATAAATATAGCAAAGACAACTTAGACTATTGTTTAAGATAATGAGTTTAGTTAATCATATTACTTAAAAAACTCCCACTCAAATTGACATCCCTCCGGTCATTCGAGTGTCACATGATCCAAATCCACCAACTCAAGTCCGATCATCACGTGAGTTGAGGTGGTTTCAATGGTGAACATCTTCATGTTGATCATATCTACTATATGACTCATGTTCGACCTTTCGGTCTCTTGTGTTCCGAGGCCATGTCTGTACATGCTAGGCTTGTCAAGTTTAACCCGAGTGTTCCGCACGTGCAACACTGGCTTGCACCCGTTGTATGCGAACGTAGAGTCTATCACACCCGATCATCACGTGGTGTCTCGAAACGACGAACTTTCGCAACGGTGCACACTCGGGGAGAACACAATTTTATCTTGAAATTTAAGTGAGGGATCACCTTATAATGCTACCGTCGTCCTAAGCAAAATAAGATGCATAAAAGGATTAACATCACATGCAAATCATAAGTGACATGATATGGCCATGAACTTGTGCTTTTGATCTCCATCTCCAAAGCACCGGCATGATCTCCATCGTCACCGGCATGACACCATGATCTCCATCATCTTGATCTCCATCAACGTGTCGCCATGAGGTTGTCGCGCCGACTGTTGCTTCCACGACTATTGCTAACTCATAGCGATAAAGTAAAGCAAAACGGCGAAAATAATTAAAGACAACTATATGGCTCCTGCCAGTTGCCGTACTCATCGACATGCAAGTCGTGATATTCTATACAACACATGATCATATCATACATCACATATATCTCATCATGTAATTGGCCATATCACATCACAACATACCCTGCAAAAACAAGTTAGACGTCCTCTAATTGTTGTTGCAAGCTTTACGTGGCTGCTACGGGTATCTAGCAAGAACAATTCTTACCTACGCAAAAACCACAACGGTGATACAAAAAATGCTTTTCAACCTTCTCAAGGACTGCCTTTGTCAAATCCGATCCGACTAAAGTAGGAGAGACAGACACCTGCCAGCCATCTTTATGCAACGAAGTTACATGTCAGTTGATGGAACCGGTCTCTCGTAAGCGTACGAGTAATGTTGGTCCGAGCCGCTTCATCCCACAATACCGCTGAAACAAGAAAAGACCAAGGGAGGAAGCAATCTGATTATCAACGCCCACAAACTCCTTTGTGTTCTACTCGAGATCTCATCTACACATAGACCTAGCTCTGATACCACTGTTGGGGAACGTCGTATGGGAAACAAAAAATTTCCTACGCACACGCAAGATCTATCCATGGTGATGAGCATCTACGAGAGGGAGAGTGAATCTACATACCCTTGTAGATCGCTAAGCGGAAGCGTTAAGAAACGCGGTTGATGTAGTCGAACGTCTTCGCGATCCAAATCGCAAGTCGTCCCTCGATCCAAACACGATCTAGCGCCGAACGGACGGCACCTCCGTGTTCAACACACGTACGGCTTGATGACGCCTTCACCTCCTCGATCCAGCGAGCGATGGTGAAGTAGTGGATGAGTTCCGGCAGCACGACGGCGTGGTGATGGTGGTGAGGAACAATCTCTACAGGGCTTCGCCAAGCACTACGGAGATTGTGACGGGAGGAACTAGGGGGTTATGGTTGCCGGCACACGGCTTGGGAAATCTTGATGTCTCCCGTGTGCTAGCCCTGCCCCTCTATTTATATGTTGAGCCCTGGGGTCTAAACTTGGAGAGAAAGCCTCCACAAGGTCGGTTTTGCCCGCACAAGGTCGGTTTGGCCCGCACGGAAAGAGTCCCACCCGGATTCCAGCAGTACCGCGTACAAGCGGTAGTACCGCTCATGAGCGGTAGTACCGCTTCACACAAGCGGTAGTACCGCTTACGCGGTAGTACTGCCTTACCAGCGGTAGTACCGCTTAAGGCAGCAGCAAAACTTCCTTTTGCACTTTCCAATACCTCGTGGGCTTTACCCCTTTGGTCCATATAAAGTGTTGCTGCACCCGAACACTTCGGTAAACATCCGGAACCCCTTCCGGTGAATTCCGGAACCCTTCCGGAGATCAAAACACTATTATCACATATATCAATCTTTACCTCCGGACTCTTCCGGAGATCCTCGTCATGTCCGGGATTTTATCCGGGACTCCGAACAACCTTCGGTCACCAACACAATAACTCAACTATACTAATCGTCACCAAACGTTAAGTGTGTAGACCCTGCGGGTTCGAGAACTATGTAGACATGACCGAGACACCTCTACGGTCAATAACCAATAGCGGGACCTGGATGCCCATATTGGTTCCTACATATTCTACGAAGATCTATATCGGTCGAACCTCTATGTCAAGGATTCAGTTAATCCCGTATGTTGTTCCCTTTGTTCTTCGGTATGTTACTTGCCCGAGATTCGATCGTCGGTATCTCTATACCTAGTTCAATCTCGTTATCGGCAAGTCTCTTTACTCGGTCCGTAATACAAGATCTCGTGGCTAACACTTTAGTCACATTGCTTGCAAGGCTCATTGTGATGTTGTATTACCGAGTGGGCCCTGAGATACCTCTCCGTCACACGGAGTAACAAATCCCAGTCTTGATCCATGCCAACCCAACAGACACTCTCGGAGATACCTGTAGAGCATCTTTATAGTCACCCAGTAACGTTGCGACGTTTGATACACACAAGGTATTCCTCCGGTGTCAGTGAGTTGCATGATCTCATGGTCATAGGAACAGATACTTGACATGCAGAAAACAATAGCAATAAACTGACACGATCATAGGCTACGTTTATAGTTTGGGTCTTGTCCATCACATCATTCTCCTAATGATGTGATCCCGTTATCAAATGACATCTCATGTCCATGGCTAGGAAACCTTCACCATCTTTTGATCAACGAGCTAGTTAACTAGAGGCTTACTAGGGACACAGTGTTTGTCTATGTACCCACACATGTATTTGAGTTTCCAATCAATACAATTATAGCATGGATAATAAACGATTATCATGAACAAGGAAATATAATAATAACCAATTTATTATTGCCTCTAGGGCATATTTCCAACATCAGCCCCCTACTCGGCACGTCAAATGTCGGTGTCTATGTACCTGACATTAGGATGTATGCAACTCCCCTTTTATGAGTTCAGCCAGGGACTGAAGACGCTACGTTTACTCGAGCATCATGCGGACGGCAAGGAAAGCAACACAAAGGAAAGTACACTCGAGCTATCCAGGTTCGGGCCACCGGCGAGGTGTAATACACTAACCCTGTTGTGGGTGATATTGCTATCTTCTCTGTTAGTGGGTTACAATGTGTGTGTGTGTGTGTGCGCGCGCGCGCGTGCGTGTGTGCGTGCGCTTGTTGTGTCTCAAGAATCTATCGTTCTGCTACGGTGTGGTCGCCCTATATTTATACCGTCTCTGAACCTCCCCTTATCCTCCCGGGGGTAGCCACATATAGTTAGTATAAACAAATTTGAAAAGGGGGCGTCCGACCGGCATAATGTGATCGGACCTGATGTCCTCGACCGTATCGAGTAGGTGGCTACATGATGCTTCTATGGCCACGTACCAGATGGGTGACGCCTCCCCGACCACTATACATGACCGCATGGGGTAGGTGTACCTTGCCGAGTTAACGAGTCAGAACACAGGAATGCCTCGTCCCATCCAGCGGCTCACGCCGGCCACAGGAACATAGAGGTACTTGTCAATAATCCTCTAGCAAGAGGTGTCGGTAGTTCCTTAGCGGAGAATGAACTGCTTCCAGGGAGTTTGTACCTCCCAGCACGTGCCCCTGGAATTGCTTGTCGGGGCCAAAGCTCCATCAACCGAAAACCGCCCTCCACGGAGCCCTGCCACCATGGCTTAGCTTCCTTGGCGCCACTTTCATGGCCCAACTCCCACCGGTCCAAGGTACCCTGGTTACCATTGAGTCGACATATCCGACATGGTAGACGCGTTCAGGCCTCCTCATATTCACCCCATATATGGCTTGTATGGGGGTGTCGAACAGACCGGGCGCATAGGGCCAATTTAAAAGGTTCGGTTGGGTCACAAAAAAATGACCGGTCACTGACCAGGTCATCCGCCCCGACGTGCAGAGGCAATATGAGAGGTAGAGTTGTAGATGTTTGATGTCTACTACGCAACTTTATTCTTGTAGACTCTGTCGGGCCTTCAAGCGCATAATTTTGTAGGACGGTAGCAAATTTCCCCTCAATTGGATGATCTAAGGTTATCAAACCGCAAAAGGTGTAGGATGAAGGTGGTCTCTCTCAAAAAAAACTGCAAACAAAATAGAAAATACAAAGAGTCTCTTGTATCCCCAACACACCCAATACAATGGTAAACTGTATAGGTGCGGTAGTTCGGCAAAGAGATGGTGATACAAGTACAATATAGATAGTAGATATAGGTTTTTATAATATCGGGACAGTCCGAGTCGGAATAGCCAACAAGGTTAAAAGAAGATCCCTTGGGATACTATATGCCAAAGTTTGGTGTATGTATCAAGTATCTCACAATTCTTTTCACGGCCTTAAGATAACACTCTTTAGGAGCGGCTTGATATCTAGCACACATGCACGCACTAAGCATAATATCGGGACGGGGGGCACATAGATATAGCAATGAACCAATCATTGATCGATAAACATTTTGATCAACCGATTTGTCCTCCTTGGTGAGGTTAGCATGTCCACTAGTAGACATAGGAGTTTTCATACATTTACACTCTTGCATGTTGAACTTCTTGATCAAGTCCTTGGTATACTTGGTTTGAGAGATGAAAGTTCCTTCTCTCGTCTGCTTGATTTGCAAACCAAGGAAAAATTTCAGCTCACACATCATGGACATCTCATACTTCTTGAAGCATGGCCAATCATATTCCTTCCTTTCCTTGGTGTGGTTCTCCACACAATTCTTTAGTCAACTCTCTCTGTGGACTTTATCTGAAATAAGCTAGGTAAAACTATTAGTCCAAGAGACAATTTATGTTGCCATGAATTATCAAAACCACCAAGGGAGCATTTGTACTTTCACTCCGCAACACCAAGCGGGAGCTACTCTTAATGGAGGACCACAACAATGAGGATATGCCCTCGATTTGCCAGGCCGCCAACGACCACGAGGTCAGTGACCCCCACAAAGGGGATCATCAAGCTCTCCGCTAAAGAGTAGTAGGGTAGTTTTAGTTCATTCTATCCAATTTGCTTTTCATATGTTCTGGTATGTGGTTTGTCATTTGGCTGTCCTATGTTTTTATCTACCCATAATATTAACTATGTATGAGATCTATGTGCATGTGTTTGCATGGAATTGGGGTTTTGAAAAAGGGGCGTCGTTGCCCGAGCAGACAAATGGGGCTCGGGAGTCTTGCATTCGCGGACACGGCCGAACGTGTCCGCAGACATATGGGGCCAAATAGTCAGTCCGGTTGGAGATATTGTTAGTTAATAATAATATTTCCTTGCTAATCCATGTGCCCACCCCTTCTTTTCACAGCACTTTATGGTCACTCCCGTTCCGTCCATCGTCGCCACACGAAATATGAGTCGCATCCTTACCCTAGACCATCACTGCATCATCGCCTTACAAGTGTTGAGAAGTTCCCACCGATCTCATTGTCTTGTGCACCCAATCCAAACGTCTCTACACAATATCCTGGTCAACCTAGTGATGAGTCCTTATTATGTGAAGTTTTTAATCTTTATTCTGTGCGTACATGATAGGCTTTGTAAAAAATTACTGTATTCGCGCACTGCTTTTTGTGAGTTTCAACTTTCAACGATTGAAATTTAAAACTTATTGCCCTCATGGAGGATCCAACTAATTCACGGATCGCGAGGCAATCGAGCGACCGGGCAAAACTTGACAGGTGCGTGCCCCTGCGAATTTCCGAAGACAACACATACATAATGGCAATATCTAGCAACCGGCCATCACGAGAAAGGTGAGTTGCATATGAAGAGCCAAATGTAATAGTAAAATTAATTCACGCAACATTTTTTTGCGGGTGAAAAAATGTATTACTCAGGAATAGCAAGGTTACAACTTAGGCCATGTTCGGCAACACTCCACTCCTCCAAATTCTCAACTCTGCTCCTCACTCCTCAACTCTTAACTCCGGCAGCACATTTCAGAATTTGAAGATATGTTCGGCTGTCAACTCCAACTCCTCAAAACAAGTTTCAGAAAGAAAAAAATGTCCATCCATAACCGACTGGGACAGGTGCTTTCGAGTTGTCTTGCTGATGCGATGTGCTCAGCTTGCCGGACGTGTAGAAGAAACGGAGCTAATGCGATGTGCTCAGCTTGCCGGATGTGTAGAAGAAACGGACGTCCGTGTAGGAGGGAGGCTCCGGGAAGCCGGACGTGGAGGAGGATGAGGACGGCCGGCAGCGTCGGTGACGTCCGTGTAGGAGGATGAGGATGGCCGTCAGCGACGGTGACGGCCGGCAGCATCGCTGACGTCCGTGTAAGACGATGAGGACGGCCGGCAGCGTCAGTGACGGCTGGCAGCGTCGCTGACGTCCGCATAAGACGATGAGGACGGCCGGCAGCGTCGGTGACGTCCGTGTAAGACGATGAGGACGGCCGACAGCGTCGGTGACGGTCGGCATCATCAGTGACGTCCGTGTAAGACGATGAGGACGGCCGACAGCGTCGGTGACGGCCGGCAGCGTCAGTGACGTCCGTGCAAGGCCTCGGTGATGACCGGCGGTGTTGAAGCACGGCCAGAGCGAGAGCAGGGGCGTTGGGGCGGCGACGTTGCGTGTGCGGCGACAGCTAGCTTCAGGGCGATGTGAACCGGGGCTAGGCAAGGTCGGGGACGAGACACGCTTTTCTTCATGGGTAGTTCGTACGCGGAGCAACGACGGAGTTCGCGGAGCATCACTTTTGCTGCTCCGGGAAAATGCACTGCGTGCCGCTCCACTCCGAGATTTGAAACTCGCGGAGTCGAGGCGTTCGGCGCCGCTCAGCCCGCTCCCGGAGCGGAGTTGCGGAGCGGAGGGCTGCCGAACAGGTTCTTACAATCAGCTCGAGCTAGCTCCACGGCATGAGGGCCAAAAAAAAATTCAACTTGGCAAAATCATTCCAGATAAACTTGTCCACAGAATAATTCAAATGAATTTATCATTATCATGAACATACAAGGTCAAGATCATGATTGACAAGTCTGGTTCTAAACTACTCCTTCCGTCCCTAAACATATGTCTTTTTAGGCATTCCACTATGTATTACATACGGATGTATATAGACATACTTTAGAGTGTAGATTCACTCATTTTGCTCCGTACGTGGTCTGTAGTGGAATCTCTAAAAAGACCTATATTTAGGAACAGAGGGAGTAGCTAATTGTGAAAAATATATCGGTAGTTGCATAGGTATACCCACATTGAGTCAATAACATCACTCTTTGTCGAAAAAGGTACAACCACGTTGATAGTTGGTCTCATTCGGCATGTTGTTTTTCCTTTAGTTGTTACTCGTGGAATGCTACCACTAAACTTTCTTTGGGTTGGTTTCAAGAACAAGAAAACTGGGTATCTGGCATCAAGACTAAGACAAGATAACTATAATCAATTAGTTAACGGTAATGACAAACGAATCCCTTCTCCCAAAGTATAGATTATCCGTAAGTTCAGCGAAGTACTTCGGAAAAGTAGTAGTGGAAGTGGCAGTGTGGTTGCAACTGCATGTTCATTCCTAATCGGAGTTCCTTAGTGGGGGTGGTCCCGCTGAAAATTGAGGGGTTTAGAAAGGCACTTTTGTTATAAGCACGGAAAACTTATTACTTCCTCTGTTTCAGCAAGGAAGGTTCGCGCTAATGATCAATTGGACCACTTATATTGTGGAAAAGTATATCATTGATTTTGATTCCAAACAAAATTTTGAAGGTATACTTTTTATGGGTTATAATTCATAATTTATTGAACGAATTGATCGTTTAGAAATACAAACTGATCCTCTATTTTGAATCGAAGAAAGTGTAGTGGAGAGTACTTTTCCTAATTCATATTATAAGATAAATTGCCGATGCATCCTAGGTCTAGCTTCTGTAGGGAGACTTAGAAAATTGTTAAGCGGCCACCGATCATCTCGCGTACGTTTGGTCAACTATAATGCTACAGTGTGGGCCTAATTATGATGTTCAATTATTTTCTTTTCAGTACACCTACATTGGATTCGTTTAACAAGTATGATGATTTGTCGGGACGTTTGGTGTCAAGGACTTCAAAACTTCGTTTGATGCAGCTTTTTCTTTGTTCGACTAAAGCTACATTTATTTATTTGTTTTTAAAGATAGCGGTTTACTACTTTGCAGCGTTGACTAAAGCTACATTTATTTATTTGTTTTTAAAGATAGCGGTTTACTACTTTGCAGCGTTGCATAGATTACATCACGCCTGAAGACCGAGTCCTTGTTTTTAGTAAACAAGAGCGAGTCCGACTAGACTGCGCATGATGAAGTGAACACTATGAATGGTTAGAGCATCTCCAGCCGCGTCCCCAACAGGCCTCCTCGGGCCACCTTTTTATCGTCGGCACAGAAAAAATCTCCCAGTCGTCCACCCAGGACTCCGATTTCCGCCGGTTGGCCCTTTTTTTGGGCCGGCGATCCCAAGCTGAACCCAGCGCGCTAGGGGATACTTGGGGGCTCCGGCGGAAGGAAAAACGGCGCTTGGGACACCACTGTGAGGCGAGAAACGCCTTTTCCCTGCCAGTTTCGCGCTCGCGAGCCACATCACGCGTTGGCGCCACACCGATTCCGGCGCCGCCCACCTGCCCATAGCCATTGCACCGCCGCTAGAAAAGGCCATTTCCCCGCCGGATATCCTTCTCGTCTCCATCCCGCTCTCCTGGGCAATTCAGGCGCCGCTCCGACGGCCACGCAGGCCGGGTACCGGCGGCTGCCTATCCACCGCGCCCGCCAGGTGTTCGGCGATTTGCCTGGTCGGCCATGGACTCAGACGACGAGGAGGCGTTCACGGCTCTGATGGAGGAGGAAGCCGAGGCCGACGCCGCCGACGAGGAGCACCTCATGATCCTCGCCGCACTGGCCAGCCTGTTCGCAAACAATGCCAAGCCGCGGCGAGGTGGCTCGGCGCCGGGCCGCCGCAAGAGCAAACAGAGGCATCGAATGGAGGGCTATTGCATGCTCTACGCCGACTACTTCGCCGACGCTCCTCTGCGCGGCGAGAAAGTATTTCGGCGCCATTATCGGATGGGTCGGAAGCTCTTCCTCAGGATTGTGAATGCCATCCGGGAGTTCGACAACTATTTCATTTGTAAGAAGGACTGCACCGTCACGGTTGGATTCTCCTCACTCCAGAAGTGCACCACAACTATGAGGATGCTTGCATACGGAGCTCCCGGTGATATACAGGAAGACTATGGACGCATGGCCGAGTCCACCACCATTGAGTGTTTGTACAAGTTCTGCAGGGCAGTGGTGGCAGTGTTTGGACCATAATATTTGCGATCACCCAATGCTGAAGATACTGCTCGGATCTTAGCACAGAATGCAGCAAGAGGATTTCATGGGATGCTTGGAAGCATCGACTACATGCATTGTGCATTGGAAAACTGCCCATTTGCTTGGCAGGGGATGTACAAAGGCGCCAAAGGAGGTTGCAGTGTGGTACTTGAGGCAGTGGCCACACATGACCTATGGATTTGGCACTCCTTCTTTGGTATGCCAGGAACTCACAATGACATCAATGTCCTGCAGTGCTCGAATGTCTTTGCCAAGCATGTCGAAGGTCATGCTCCTCCGGTGAACTTCGAGGTCAATGGGCGCCACTACAACAAGGGATACTATCTAGTAGATGGTATCTATCCGAGATGGTCCACATTTGTGAAGGCTATCTCAAACCCTGTGCCAGGAGGCAAGAATTCGCACTTTGCTAAGTGTCAGGAGGCTTGCGGGAAGGATGTCGAGCGAGCATTTGGTGTGCTCCAATCTTGATTTGCTGTTGTCCGGTACCCAGATCTGACCTGGTCGAAATCGCAGATGTGGAGGTGATGAATTGTTGTGTCATCTTGCACAACATGATCATTGAGAGCGAGCAGGAAGAGCTAGTGTTTGACATTGAACCATGTTTCAGGCAGGGTCCTCTTGCAGTTGTTGATCACCAGGTACCAGCAACATGGGCTGCCTTCCTCAATATGTGCCAGGAGATCCGAGACCCACAGGTGCATCAACAACTGCAGGACGATCTCGTGGAGCACCTATGGAGGCTCAAGGGCAACGCCTAGTTCGATTTGTTTTAATTTATGTTGGAATTATGAGCTTGCTTCGTTGAACTATTTGATTTGTATTGATTTCTTGATGAACTTTCACATAAAAATTTAGTTTTTGTTGAATTTGTGCCTAAAGAGTGCCGAATCTGGGCCGAATTTGGGCCGAATTTGCGCCAAAACTGGGCCAAAATTGCCGGCTAGGGGGCGACCTTGGGGCGGAGGCTGGGAACCCGAGCCCCCCAAGCCGTTTTATTCGCCGGTTGACCCCCAGGCGACGCTATTTCGGCCCCTGGGGGCGCCTAACGGCTGGAGATGCTCTTAGAGCATCTACACGTGGATTAGCCAAATCCGTCCCCCTATACCGACGCGTCCGGACACATTTGTGGACACATCCGGAAGGCCTCTCATATTTTGCTTCCTGCATCCACATATCTCATATCAGGACTCTCAAATCCATGCAAAACCATGCACGTCGATCACACAAACTAATGTCACACGTAAAGTAACAAATGTTAGCACCGAACATAAATAGTGTTTACATCAAATTTAGTAGCCGAACTGTGGTGTTCAATCATCAGCTCTTTGATTTTCATTGTGGGTTCACATATGCTCCACCAAATCATTGAGTAGTTGTGCGTGCACCTCATGATCTCGGAGGTTCTGATGCATCTGCAGAAAGTTCATAAGCTGAACCGCATCTTGATCTTCCGGGATTTCAACTTGTTCTCCGGGTGCTTCAAAATCATTGGTTTAAGCTACACCATCACCCTCATCCTCGACGATCATATTGTGCAAAATAACAAGCCATGTCATCAGCTGCCACAAAGTTTTCGATTCCCACATCATTGCAGCCCCACGAACAATTCCCCAATGCGCTTGCAGCACTCCAAATGCCCTCTCCACATCCTTCCTAGCTACCTCCTGCATTGTTGCGAAGTGTTTTTTTGTCATGTAGTTCGGATATGGTCTTCACAAATGCAGCCCACTGAGGATATATGCCATCGGCAAGATAGTAACACGTGTTATAGTCTCGGCCGTTGACGGTGTAGTTGCACGGAGGTGATTCCCCATTGCAAAGCCTCTTGAACACAGGAGATCACTGAAGCATGTTGATGTCGTTGTGAGAACCCGACATTCCAAAGAAAGCATGCCAAATCCATAAGTCATGTGATGCCATCGCTTCTAGTATGATGGTGGACGGACGTACCGCGGTGTCTTCCGGGCCGGCGACGACGTCCTCCGCAGTGAGGACGGGACAAAAGACTCCTCTAACGGAGCTGGTGGTGAAGGGGCTAGGAACGGCGGCGGAGCACGAGCTGTGGCGGAGCTACGAGTCGGACAACGCGAGGAGGAAGAAGAGAGGAACACAACAAATGGATCTGGCAGTTATGCGGGGTGGATTTGGTGCAATTTGCGGTGGGGTTAGGATGTCGGGTCTGACGTGGCGGGTGTGCCTGAGCGCGCCCATATCCGACCCGTATTTGGGCTGGATATGAGGGGTGTCAGTCAACCCGAGCGTTTGAGGCCCGTTTGAGGCGCTCGAGTGGGTTGATATTTTGTGACTGGTCAGTGATCGGGGAGCCTGCACGGGCGTTTGAGGGGGGTATGAGGGGTCCGGCTGTAGATTCTCTTAGGTTTGTGATACGTCTCCGTCGTATCTATACTTTTTGATTGTTTCATGCCAATATTATACAACTTTCACATACTTTTGGCAACAATTTATATGATTTATTGGACTAACCTATTGATCCAGTGCCCAGTGCCAGTTCATGTTTGTTGCATGTTTTTTGTTTCGCACAATATCCATATCAAACGAAGTCCAAACGCGATAAAAATTTACGGAGATTTTTTTGGAATATTTGTGAATTTTGAGAAGTGGAATCAACGCAAACGGAGGTCCACAGCCCCAACAAGACACTAGGGCGCGGCCAGAGGGCCCAGGCGCGCCCTGGTGGATTGCGCCCACCTCGTAAGTCGGTTGGATCTCTCCTTAGGGCGCAAGGAAGCTAATTTTTGGATAAAAATCCCCTTAAAATTTCAGCCCGATCGGAGTTACGGATCTCCGGAAATTTAAGAAACGGTTTTCGGCCAGAAAACAGGAACGCGTAACAGAAGAGAACAGAGAGGGAGATCCAATCTAGGAGGGGCTCCTGCCCCTCCACCGCCATGGAGGCCATGGACCAGAGGGGGAACTCTCCTCCCATCTAGGGCGGGAGGCCAAGGAATAAGAAGAAGGAGGGGGCTCTCTCCCCTCTCTCCCGGTGGCGCTGGAACGCCGCCGGGGCAATCATCGTGACGGCGATCTACTCGAACAACTTCGCCGCCATCAACACTAACTCTCTCCCCCTCTATGCAGCGGTGTAACACCTCTCTTCCCTGTTGTAATCTCTACTTAAACATGGTGCTTGCTACTTCTCGAGCATGTGTTGGTTTTCCCTTGAAGAGGAAAGGGTGATGCAGCAAAGTAGATAAGTATTTCCCTCAGTTGTTGAGAACCAAGGTATCAATCCAGTAGGAGATACAAGTAAGTCCCCAATAGATGTGCCTACACAAAGAATCAAACACTTGCACCCAACGCTATAAAGGGGTTGTCAATCCCTTCACGGTTACTTGCAAGGATGAGATCTGATAGAGATAGATATGATAGATTGCTTGAACGGAAAGTAAAACAAAAGTAAAAATAATGCAGCAAGGTATTTTTGGTATTTTTGGTTTTAGATCTGAAAGTATAAGATGGAAAATAGACCCGGGGGCCATAGGTTTCACTAGAGGCTTCTCTCATGATGGCAAATAATACGATGGGTGAACAAATTACTGTCGAGCAATTGATAGAAAAGCGAATAATTATGAAGATATCCAAGGCAATGATTATGCATATAGGCATCACGTCCGTGTCAAGTAGACCGAAACGATTCTGCATCTACTACTATTACTCCACACATCGACCGACTCCTGCCTGCATCTAGAGTATTAAGTTCATGAAGAACAGAGTAACGCATTAGGTAAGATGACATGATGTAGAGGGATAAACTCAAGCAATATGATGAAAACCCCATCTTTTTATCCTCGATGGCAACAATACAATACGTGCCTCGCTACCCCTACTATGTCACTGGGTGAGGACACCGCAAGATTGAACCCAAAACTAAGCACTTCTCCCATTGCAAGAATTACCAATCTAGTTGGCCAAACCAAACCAATAACTCGAAGAGACCTACAAAGATATGAAATCATGCATATAAGAATTCAGAAAAGACTCAAATAATATTCATAGATAATCTGAACATAAACCCACAATTCATCGGATCTCGACAAACACACCACAAAAGAGTAATACATCGGATAGATCTCCATGAAGATCATGAAGAACATGGTATTGAAGAGCAAAGAGAGAGAAGAAGCCATCTAGCTACTAGCTATGGACCCGAAGGTCTGTGGTAAACTACTCACGCATCATCGGAGGGGCAATGGAGTTGATGTAGATGCCCTCCGTGATCGAATCCCCCTCCGGCAGATTACCGGAAAAGGCTCCAAGATTGGATCTCACGGGAACAGAGGCTTCCGGCGGCGGAAAAGTATTTTCGTGGCTCCTTTTGGTATCCAGGGAATATTTGTGAATTTATAGGCCGAAGAATAGGGTTAGGGGGGCTGCCGTGGGGCCACAAGCCAGGGGGGCGCGTCCCTGTGGCTTGTCGCCACACGGTGGCTCCCCTGCCTTCATCTCCAAGTCTTCTGGGTTGCTTCTGGTCCAAGAAAAATTATTCTGAAGATTTTATTCCGTTTGGACTCCGTTTAATATTCCTTATCTGCAATACTCAAAAACAAGGAAAAAACAGAAACTGGCACTAGGCTCTAGATTAATAGGTTAGTCCCAAAAATAATATAAAATAGCATATTAATGCATATAAAACATCCAAAACATATAATATAATAGCATGGAACAGTCAAAAATTATAGATACGTTGGAGACGTATCAAGCATCCCCAAGCTTAATTCCGGCTCGTCCTCGAGTAGGTAAATGATAAAAATAGAATTTTTGATGTGGAATGCTACCTAACATATTTATCCATGTAATATTCTTTATTGTGGCATGAATATTCAGATCCATAAGATTCAAAACAATAGTCTAATATTGACATAAAAACAGTAATACTTCGAGCACACCAACAAGGCAATCGTGTCCTTTCGAAATAACATGGCCTTAGAGAGTTATCCCTACAAAATCATATGGTCTGGCTATGCTCCATCTTCCCCACACAAAGTATCTAAGTCATGCACAACCCCGATGAACAAGTCAAGCAATTGTTTCACACTTTTTATGTTCTCAAACCTTTTCAACTCTCACGCAATACATGAGCGCGAGCCATGGATATAGCACTATAGGTGGAATAGAATATGGTGGAGGTGCAAGGAAAAAGGAGAAGATAGTCTCACATCAACTAGGCGTATCAACGGGCTATGGAGATGCCCATCGATAGATATCAATGTGAGTGAGTAGGGATTGCCATGCAACAAATGCACTTAGAGCTATAAGTGTATGAAAGCTCAAAAAGAAAACTAAGTGGTCGGGCAAGATGAAATTTTTTCACTAGTTATATGAAAGTGACAAAATAGGAGACTCTCTATCATGAAGATAATGGTGCTACTTTGAAGCACAAGTCTGGAAAAAGATAGTGGCAATTGTCCCTTCTCTCTTTCTCTCATTTATTTATTTATTTTTATTTTGGTGGGCATCTTTGGCCTCTTTTTTTTTTGGGCTTCGCTGGCCTCTTTTATTTTTTGTAAAGTCCGGATACTCATCCCAACTTGTGAGGGAGTCATAGCTTCCATCATCCTTTTCTCACACGGGACAATGCTCTAATAATGAAAATCATCACACTTTTATTTACTTACAACTCAAAAAAAAAATACAACTCGATACCTAGAACAAAATATGACTCTATATGCAATATGAAGGTGATGGTGCATGTCATGAAAAACGGAACGGTGGAAGTTGCATGGCAATATATCTCGGAATGGCTATGGAAATGCCATAATAGGTAGGTATGGTGGCTGTTTTGAGGAAAATATATGGTGGCTGTTTTGAGGAAGGTGAGTTTGATGCACCGGCGAAAGTTGCGCGGTACTAGAGAGGCTAGCAATGGTGGAAGGGTGAGAGTGCGTATAATCCATGGACTCAACATTAGTCATAAAGAACTCACATACTTATTGCAAAAGTCTATTAGTTATCAAACAAAGCATTAGATGCATCCTCCTAGGGGAGAGGTTGGTAGGAGTTAACCATCGCGCGCTCCCGACCCTCGCACAAAGGTTGACAATCATTAAACAAATCATGCTCCGACTTCGTTACATAACGGTTCACCATACGTGCATGCTACGTGAATCACAAACTTCAACACAAGTATCTCTTCCAATTCACAACTACTCACTAGCATGACTCTCATATTAGCATCTCCATTATCTCAAAACTATATGCAAGGAATCGAACTTCTCATGGTATCCAATGCACTTAATATGAAATTTTTTATTATATCCCTCTTGGATGCCTATTATATTAGGAATAAATTCATAACCTAAACAAATTACCATGCTGTTTTAAGAAACTCTCAAAATAATATAAGTGAGGTACGAGAGTTCAATAATTTCTATAAAATATAACACCACCATCCTCTAAAAAGATATAAGTGAAGCACTAGAGCAACATTGCCTAGCTCAAAAGATATAAGTGAAGCACATAGAGTATTCTAATAAATTCACGATTCAGCGTGTCTCTCTCAAAAAGATGTGTGCTGCAAGGATGATTGTGGCAAACTAAAAAGCAAAGACTCATATCATACAAGACGCTCCAAGCAAAGCACATATCATGTGGTGAATAAAAATATAGCCTCAAGTAAATTTACCGATGGATTGAAGACGAAAGAGGGGATGCCTTCCGGGGCATCCCCAAGCTTAGGCTTTTTGGTATCCTTGAATATGGCTTGGGGTGCCTTGGGCATCCCCAAGCTTAGGCTCTTGCCACTACTTATTCCATAGTCCATCAAATCTTTACCCAAAACTTGAAAACTTCACAACACAAAACTCAACAGAAAACTCATGAGATCCGTTAGTATAAGAAAAATAAATCACCACTTTAGGTACTGTTGTGAACTCATTCTTTATTTATATTGGTGTAATATCTACTGTATTCTAACTTCTCCATGGTTCATACCCCCCGATACAACCCATAGATACAGCAAAATAAGCAAACAACACAAAGAAAACAGAATCTGTCAAAAACAGAACAGTCTGTAGCAATATATAGACTTCGAATACTTCTGTAACTCCAAAAATTCTGAAAAATTAGGAAAATCAGGGAAATTTGTATATCAATCTTTTGTAAAAATTCAGATCAAAAGCACGTTCCAGTGAATTTACAAAATTCCTGGACTGAGAGCAAAAGTTTCTGTTTTTCAGCAAAATCAAATTGCAAACACCGTAGACCATCCCAAAGGTCTTACTTGGCTCAAACACTAATTTAAACAAGAAAACACAATTATTACAGAAGTAATAATGTGCAAAACACACCAAAACAGAAACAAAAAACAGAAAGCAAAAATAAAATTGGGTTGCCTCCCAACAAGCGCTATTGTTTAACGCCCCTAGCTAGGCATAACGCAATAGATCTAGGTATTGTCATCTTTGGTATGCAATCCATAAGTAGGTCTCATAATAGATTCATAAGGTAATTTTATTTTCTTTCTAGGAAAGTGTTCCATGCCTTTCCTTAATGGAAATTGGAATCTAATATTTCCTTCCTTCATATCAATAATTGCACCAATCGTTCTAAGGAAAGGTCTACCAAGAATAATAGGACATGTAGGATTGCAATCTATATCAAGAACGATGAAATCTACGGGCACATAATTCCTATTTGCAACAATAAGAACATCATTAATCCTTCCCATAGGTTTCTTTATAGTGGAATCTGCAAGATGCAAATTTAAAGAGCAATCATCAAATTCACGGAAACCTAGCACATCACATAAAGTTTTTGGAATCGTGGAAACGCTAGCACCCAAATCACACAAAGCATGGCACTCATAATCCTTAATTTTAATCTTAATAGTAGGTTCCCACTCATCATAAAGCTTTCTAGGTATAGAAACTTCCAACTCAAGTTTTTCTTCAAAAGATTTCATCATAGCATCAACGATATGTTTAGTAAAAGCTTTGTTTTGATTATAAGCATGAGGAGAATTTAACATGGATTGCAACAAGGAAACACAATCAATCAAAGAGCAACTATCATAATTAAAGTCCTTGAAATCCAAAAGAGTGGGTTCATTGCTATTTAAAGTTTTGACCTCTTCAATCCCACTTTTATCAATCTTAGCATTAAGATCTATAAACTCCGAATCATTGGGACGCCTTTTAACTAAAGTTGACTCATCTCCAGTCCCATCTTTATCAAGATTTACATTAGAAAACAAAGATTCAATAGGAGTCACATCAATCACTTTAAGATCTTCATCAATATTATCACGAGAACACACTTTTTCAAGCCATTCACGCTTAGCACGTATTCTAGCGGTTCTTTCCTTGCACTCATCAATAGAGATTCTCATAGCTTTTAAAGACTCATTAATATCATGCTTGGGTGGAATAGATCTAATTTTCAAAGAATCAATCTCAAGAGAAATTCTATCAACGTTCCTAGCCAAATCATCAATCTTGAGCAATTTTTCTTCAATCATAGCATTGAAACCCTTTTGCGAACTAATAAATTCTTTAATATTATTCTCAAGATCAGAGGGCATCTTATTATAATTTCCATAAGAGTTGCTGTAGGAATTACCATAACTATTAGAGGAATTACTAGGAAACGGCCTAGGATTGAAATTACCTCTATACGCGTTATTACCAAAATTGTTCCTACCAACAAAATTCACATCCATAGATTCATTATTATTTCCAATCAAAGAAGACAAAGGCATATCATTAGGATCAATAGGAGCACTCTTACGAGCAAACAATTTCATCAATTCATCCATCTTTTCACTCATAGTATTAATCTCTTCAATAACATGCACTTTTTTACTAGTAGGAGATCTTTCGGTATGCCATTGAGAGTAATTTGCCATAATATTATCTAGGAGTTTAGTAGCTTCTCCTAATGTGATTTCCATAAAAGTACCACCCGCGGCGGAATCTAAGAGATTCCTAGATGCAAAATTCAATCCCGCATAAAAAATTTATATAATCATCCATAAACTCAAACCATGCGCGGGGCAATTTCTAATCATTTGTTTCATCCTCTCCCAAGATTGTGCAACATGCTCATGATCAAGTTGATTAAAATTCATTATATCATTCCTAAGAGAGATGATTTTAGCGGGCGGAAAGTACTTGGAAATAAAAGCATCTTTACACTTATTCCATGAATCAATACTATTTTTAGGCAAAGATGAAAACCAAGTTTTAGCACGATCTCGTGGTGAGAACGGAAATAGCTTCAATTTAACAATATCATTATCCACATCTTTCTTCTTTTGCATATCACACAACTCAACGAAAGTATTTAGATGGGATGCGGCATCTTCATTAGCAAGGCCGGAAAATTGTTCTTTCATAACAAGATTTAGCAAGGCAGCATTAATTTCATAAGATTCCGCACTAGTGGCGGGAGCAATCGGACTACTAATAAAATCATTATTATTAGTATTGTAAAAGTCACACAACTTGGTATTCTCTTCAGTCATCGTGACAAAGCAAGCAATCAAGCACACAAGCAAACGAAAAGACGAACGGAAGAAGGGCGAATAAAAAGGCAAATCTTTTTTGGAAAATCATTTTAGAAGTGGGGGAGAGGAAAACGAGAGGCAAATGGCAACTAAAGTAAATGCAAGAGATGAGTTTGTGATGGGTACTTGGATGGCTTGATGTAGATCTCCCCGGCAACGGCGCCAGAAATCCTTCTTGCTACTTCTCGAGCATGCGTTGGTTTTCCCTTGAAGAGGAAAGGGTGATGCAGCAAAGTAGATAAGTATTTCCCTCAGTTGTTGAGAACCAAGGTATCAATCCAGTAGGAGATACAAGCAAGTCCCCAATAGATGTACCTACACAAAGAATCAAACACTTGCACCCAACGCTATAAAGGGGTTGTCAATCCCTTCACGGTTACTTGCAAAGATGAGATCTGATAGAGATAGATATGATAGATTGCTTGAACGGAAAGTAAAACAAAAGTAAAAATAATGCAGCAAGGTATTTTTGGTATTTTTGGTTTTAGATCTGAAAGTATAAGATGGAAAATAGACCCGGGGGCCATAGGTTTCACTAGAGGCTTCTCTCATGATGGCAAATAATACGATGGGTGAACAAATTACTGTCGAGCAATTGATAGAAAAGCGAATAATTATGAAGATTATGCATATACGCATCACGTCTGTGTCAAGTAGACCGGAACGATTCTGCATCTACTACTATTACTCCACACATCGACCGACTCCTGCCTGCATCTAGAGTATTAAGTTCATGAAGAACAGAGTAACGCATTAGGTAAGATGACATGATGTAGAGGGATAAACTCAAGCAATATGATGAAAACCCCATCTTTTTATCCTCGATGGCAACAATACAATACGTGCCTCGCTACCCCTACTATGTCACTGGGTGAGGACACCGCAAGATTGAACCCAAAACTAAGCACTTCTCCCATTGCAAGAATTACCAATCTAGTTGGCCAAACCAAACCAATAACTCGAGGAGACTTGCAAAGATATGAAATAATGCATATAAGAATTCAGAAAAGACTGAAATAATATTCATAGATTATCTGAACATAAACCCACAATTCATCGGATCTCGACAAACACACCGCAAGAGAGTATTACATCGGATAGATCTCCATGAAGATCATGAAGAACATGGTATTGAAGAGCAAAGAGAGAGAAGAAGCCATCTAGCTACTAGCTATGGACCCGAAGGTCTGTGGTAAACTACTCACGCATCATCGGAGGGGCAATGGAGTTGATGTAGATGCCCTCCGTGATCGAATCCCCCTTCGGCAGATTACCGGAAAAGGCTCCAAGATTGGATCTCACGGGAACAGAGGCTTCCGGCGGCGGAAAAGTATTTTCGTGGCTCCTTTTGGTATCCAGGGAATATTTGTGAATTTATAGGCCGAAGAATAGGGTTAGGGGGGCTGCCGTGGGGCCACAAGCCAGGGGGGCGCGCCCCTGTGGCTTGTCGCCACACGGTGGCTCCCCTGCCTTCATCTCCAAGTCTTCTGGGTTGCTTCTGGTCCAAGAAAAATTATTCTGAAGATTTTATTCCGTTTGGACTCCGTTTAATATTCCTTATCTGCAATACTCAAAAACAAGGAAAAAACAGAAACTGGCACTAGGCTCTAGATTAATAGGTTAGTCCCAAAAATAATATAAAATAGCATATTAATGCATATAAAACATCCAAAACAGATAATATAATAGCATGGAACAGTCAAAAATTATAGATACGTTGGAGACGTATCAGTGCTCAACTCCATATATTATTTCCCAATGATATTTGGCTATCCTATGATGTTTGAGTAGATCTCTTTTGTCCTATGGGTTAATTGTGGTATGATGTTATGGATGTGAGTTGTATGTTGATATGGTGCTGTCCTATGGTGCCCTCCGTGTCGCGCAAACGTGAGGGATCCCTGCTGTAGGGTGTTGCAATATGTTCATGATTTGCCTATAGTGGGTTGCTTGAGTGACAGAATCATAAACCCGAGTAGGTGGGTTGTTGCGTATGGGAGTAAAGGGGACTTGATACTTAATGCTATGGTTGGGTTTTACCTTAATGAACTTTGGTAGTTGCGGGTGCTTGCTAGAGTTCCAATCATAAGTGCATATGATCCAAATACGGAAAGTGTGTTAGCGTATGCCTCTCCCTCATTGCATATAGCAAGTATCTATCATATTATATTCAATTGCCTATGGACAACATTTCTCTTGCGTTACACAAAAAGCTTTCTACTAAGTTATTTACTTTTATTGTCCTTTTATTAAAACAACACCTAACTTTTATTTCCACGTTCTTTATTATCACTACTGGAATCAGGGATTTTGCCGTCAGCTGATTCTTTGCCGTCAGCAGGCGGACGCCAAAGAAAGTCATTGCCGTATGCTGGCATAAAGCTGACGGCAAAGGGTAAGCTGACGGCAAAGAATGAATTTGCCGTAGGCTGATTCTTTGCCGTCAGCCAGCTGACGGCAAAGGCCAGCAGGGCAGACGGCAAAGAAACGGCCCACGGCAAAGGGCAGATGGCGGACAGCAAAGGGCAAAGGCAAGCTGGCACCGCTTAGGTCAGTTCTTTGCCGTCTGCCAGCAGACGGCAAAGGCAGGCTGGCAGACGGCAAAGGAGACACCCTAATAACGGCCGTCCCCACCCCTCTGTCCTCTCCCTCTCTCCCTCACTCCCTCATCCCTCCCCTCCCTCTCCCCGCCGCCCCGCCGCC
Organism: Elymus sibiricus; assembly: GCA_039707655.1. Lineage (NCBI taxonomy): Eukaryota > Viridiplantae > Streptophyta > Magnoliopsida > Poales > Poaceae > Elymus > Elymus sibiricus. The sequence continues at coordinate 348,937,365 of CM077669.1, read as the reverse complement.
CCCACCCACCGGCTGCCCCGCCGCCCCGCCGTCCCCACCCACCGGCCTCCCCTCGCCCCGCCACCCCCACCCACCCGTTGCCCCGACGCCCACCCCCGCCTCCCTCCCTCCCTCCCTCCCCCCGACGCCCACCGGCTGCCGCCCCCACCCACCGGCTGCCCCGCCGCCCCGCTGCCCCACCCACCGGCCGCCCCCCGCCCCGCCACCCCCACCCACCCGCCGCCACCACCCACCGGCCACCCCGCCGCCCCCACCCACCGGACGCCCCGCCGCCCCGTGCCCCTGCGCACCACCACCCCGCCGCCCCGGCACCCCAGACGGCCCCGCCGCCCGGACGCCCCCTCCGGTGAGCTCTCTGTGCCTCCTCCCTTCCCCCTCTTCCGCATTTTTTCTATTTTTTTTCATTTTTTAGATTAGAAATTAGCTAGCTAGCTACTATTAGAAGAAGAAAAGAAGAAGGAAAAAGGACAAATGAAAAGAAGAAGAAGAAGAAGAAGAAGAAGATGATGAAGAAGAAGAAGAAGAAGTAGAAGAGGAGGAGGAGGGGATGAAAAGGAAAAACAGAAGAAGAGGAGAAAGTAGAAGAAAAAGAGGAGAAGAAGAAGAGGAGAAGAAAAGAAGAAGAAGAAGAAGAGAAGAAGAAGAAGAGAAGAAAAGGAAGAAGAAGAGGAGAAGAAGAAGAAATAGAGGAGAAAAATATGAAAAAAGAAGTGCCAAAGTAGTCATACATAGAGAGATTTTTCTATCGGGATTGAATATTCGTTTTGATCATGTGGATCTAAATGTGCAGTTTTTCATCCCTTGAAGGGTCTGGTGTTCGACGGCCTCCCCGTGCGACTACGTCCCCTACACGGTCTAGTGGTGAGCACTACTGTCATCTCCTCCCCGACCCTCCCCTATTTGCTCTGTTCTTGTTGTCATGCCGTTGTCACTTAAATTTTATTTTCATGTCAAGTTTCGTAACCTAGGCATCTCCCATTCGAAAGGACGACATCTATAAATATGCATGTCTTTGCATATTTATAACCGCCGTCCTTTCGAATTGTCCAACGTTATTCATGGACAGCCCGAGTATGTGTAGATTGGGTTCGTTTTCCCGTATGCTCTGCTCCGGATCCGATGCGGAATTTCGTCAGTGCCTCCCTATTGTTCTCCGGGTACACATCCTCTCTGCTTATTGTCGAGACGTGTATCAGGAGAACAGCGGGGAGGTGCTGCCGAAATTCTGCGTCGGATCCGGAGCAGAGCATGGGAAAACGAACCCAATCTACACATACTTGGGTGGGATTAGGACCTATCTTTACCTATTAGCGTGTAGGTTGCATGGACGTAATAAAACTGACAAACTTGATTAATTGATGAATATATATGCTGAATTATATATATATATATTTCTTGTGTGTCCAATAGCTAGGCAAGATGACTGATCGTGCGTGGATGTACACCGGTCACACTAGTCAGAACGACATGACCAAAGAATGGTTTACAAAGACCAAGGGGTTTGTGAGAGCCGCATTTGCAAATGGCCAGGAAAAAACATGGTGTCCCTGTCCCCGGTGCGACAACTTTAAAAGGCAGACAGAGGGTGAAATGGTTAAACACCTGCAGAAGTGGGGTTTTAGGCCTAATTATACGGTGTGGACTTTTCATGGTGAGTCTGCCCAACGTGCCAGAGCTGAGGTGGTTCGTCATCGCACCGACGAGCATGGTACTGGGATCGAAGACATGGTGCAAGACTTTGATGATGCTCGGGATTCGGACGATGAGATGGAGGAATCTGCAAAGGTATTCTATGAAATGTTGGAGTCTTCAAAACGTCCTCTCCACGAGCACACTGAGCTTTGTCAGCTGGATGCCATCGCGCAAGTAATGGCTCTGAAGGCTCAATTCAACCTGGGCAGAGAATGCTACGACGTGATGATGACAATATTTGGACGCTTTCTACCCAAAGGCCATGTACTGCCTCCAAACCTGTACCAGTCGGACAAAATTCTCCGTGTACTTAAGATGCCCTATGAGAAGATAGATGCCTGTGAAAGTGGATGTGCCTTATTTAGGCTTGAGTATGCGGACTTGAACTATTGTCCCATTTGCAAGTCTTCCATGTTGTCGTAGACAACGGTATGGGTGAGAAGATGCAGACAAAAATTCCTGTTAACGTTCTTCGCTATATGCCAATCGTACCAAGACTTCAACGTCTTTTCATGGTCGAAGAGACGGCTAGACAGATGACATGGCATAAATTGGGCAAAAGAACCGAACTAGATGCAGATGGGAATCAGATGTTGGTACACACTTCAGACGCTTTTGCGTGGAAGCACTTCGATGCATTACATAACGATAAAGCGGCAGATCCAAGGCATCCTCGAGTCGCCATCAGCACGGATGGGTTCGATGTGTTTGGTATGATGGCAACCCAATACAGTTGTTGGCCTGTATTTGTCATTCCACTCAATCTCCCCCCCGGAGAGATTATGAAAAGAAAGAACATTTTCCTGACGTTGATAATTCCAGGGCCCAACTATCCGGGGAAGAATATGAATGTGTACATGCAGCCGCTTAAGGATGAATTGCAAGAAGCTTGGGATAATGGGATCAACACATACGACGCCACTACCAAAAAAACCTTCAAAATGCATGTGTGGTACATGTACTCGACGCATGAATTGCCGGCGTATGCCCTATTCGTTGGCTGGTGTGTGCATGGAAGGTTCCCGTGCCCCACATGCAAGGCAGCTCTTCAGTTCCGTTGGCTGCAGGCGGGTCGCAAGTATTCTTGCTTCGACATGCATAGACAGTTCCTGGATCCTCGCCATAAGTTCAGAAAAGACAAGAAGAATTTCATCAAAGGTAGAGTTGTCAAAAACTCTGCACCACCCGCGTTGACAGGCCAACAGCTCCTGGATCAGTTAAACGCTCTCGAGCTGGATCCAAAACGTCCTGGGTATTTCAAAGGGTATAATACGGAACACACATGGACTCACAAGTCATGCTTATGGGATCTGCCTTACTTCAAAGACCTCCTTTTCCCACACAGCATCGACGTGATGCACACTGAAAAGAATATCACCGAGGCCATTTTTGGTACATTGTTCGGCATAGAGGGGAAGTCAAAGAATAATCCTAAGGCTAGAATCGATCAGGAGGCTCTATGTGACAGACCGTTACAAAACATGCGACAAGGGAAAGGAAAGCAGAACTGGACTAAGCCAAAGGCATGGTTCAATCTTGGAAGGCCGGCTATGAGGGAAATGATCTTGTGGGTGAAAATGCAGTTGATGTTCCCCGATGGTTATGCAGCGAATCTAAAGAGGGGAGCGAGTCTTGACAAACTGAAGATATTTGGTCTCAAGAGTCATGATTGGCACATATGGCTTGAGCGGGTAATGCCGGTGATGCTGCGTGGCTTTATCCCTGAGGATGAATGGCTAGTACTGGCAGAGCTGAGCTATTTCTTCCGTTCTCTTTGTGCGAAAGAACTATCGCCTGGCGTGCTAGATGAAATGGAAGAGTTGGCGTCGAAGTTGATATGCAAGTTAGAGAAGATCTTTCCACCGGGCTTCTTTAATCCAATGCAACATTTGATTTTGCATCTCGCGACCGAGGCAAGATTGGGGGGGCCCGTGCAAAACCGTTGGTGCTTCGCAACTGAGAGGTTGCAGAAGACGCTTTGAGCAAAATGTAAAAATAAACGTAGAATTGAAGCATCGATGGCCGAGGCATTCATTACTGAGGAGGCGGCAAACTTCGTGACAGCACACTACGAAGCCAAAAATCGTCATTTGCATAATCCGAAGCCTCGGTACAATGATGGCGACCCAAAAAAAAGTCGATCCAACCTCAGCCTATTCAAAGGGAAGCTCGCACCAGCCGGTGCTTCTAAAGCAAAAGCGTTGGATGTCGATGAATGACGGACCATTTCGTTGTATATCTTCAACAACCTAACAGAAGTGCGGCCGTACATCGAGTAAGTTGTCGGTACATTATTGTTTCGCAACTTGTAATTCCTTAGAACTGCTCTTATTCCTGGGTATTTGATATAGTAGATACGTCGCCAAATTCTCGGATGGAGTGGTCATCCAAAAGGATTCCGTCGAAGAGTATGAGCTCCTGGCGAAGCATGGAGGCGGCTATCCCGGTTTCATCTCTTGGTTCAAACAAACGGTAATTAATTACCATTAATGGACCATTTCATTTCTTCGTCTTATTTGCGGCTAATGCAACAATCCTTTCGTATTAAACTTGTAGGCTAATTCAGAGTCTATGGACGCCGAGCTGAGACAAGTCGCTGATGGTTTTGACTATAAGGTCTGTTCATTTGACAGATACGACATCAACGGGTATCACTTTCGTACCTTTGGCAAAGAGCTATCTATGCCCGACCTGAAGACTACAAATTGTTGTGTCTCTACTATCGGCGAAGGAGGTACAGAGTACTATGGAAGAGTTGAAGCAATTTATGAACTTCTATTCTATGGTGAAAACCCAAAGAACGTCATAGTCTTCAAATGTCATTGGTTCCAGCCGAAGGAGACTAGAAGGACTCATGAACATATAGGGCTAGTCGAAATCAAACAAATCACCCATTTAGATGTGCCCGATGTCTATATTACGGCTCAACAGGCGACCCAAGTTTTCTATCTACCGTGGGCCTGCCAAACTGATCCAAATCTAAAAGGTTGGGATGTCCTTTATGAAGTGCCGCCACATTTTAGACCACCTCCCCTCAATGAAGAGGATTATGAACCTCGCATTAACCAAGACACATATGAAGGAGAATTCTTCCAAGAAACACGTATTTCCAAAAGACGTTTCAAGAACCGCTCTACTTCACCCCGGAACATTGAAGTAGATAGCGACAATGAATCTGACTTAACCCCTGAGCCGGAACAGGAAGAGCCGGAACAAGAAGAGGTTACTGATGCGGATGACCTGTCAATGCTTAACCAATTACATGAAGGAGGCCTTCCACACGCTGTTCCTGATAGTGATGATGATCATGCATTTATTGATGATAGTGATGATGATGATGCATTTATTGATCCCGGAGAATATATAGACGATCAAGATTATTATTAATTCATGTCAGGTAATCAACTTTTAGTTCATGTTACGTATATGATGATACACTTAAATTATTTACATTTTATTATTCATGTCGGTATTCAATTTTATGTTGTACTAATTTCGTTTACTATTTGTCATGGCAGTTGTTGAAAGATGGTGGGAAAGGGTCGAGAGCACTCCGCGGCTCCTTCATCGGAGGGTGGTGGGATGGGTACTTCCATTCCTGCCGACTCTCTCCGGAGAGCGTTGCTCTCTAGTCTGCATACACCAGTGGCTGCTCCTTCGTCGACCCCCGTGAGAGGAGGTCGGGGGAAGAAGAGAGGTAGTAGAGGTGGGAGAGGAGGGAGAGGAGGCCACGGCAAAGGTAGGGTGGCTGCTACGCCTTCCTCGCCACCACCCCCAGCTGATTCACCCGAGCACAGGACTGCTAGGGTGGACCCGTCTAAGGACGAGGCTATGCGAACTCCGGTCCACGAGCCTCGGGTCGACGAGCCTTCGACCTACACGACTCCTGTCCCAGAGGCTTCGTCCCACGAGACTCCGGAGCAGAGTAGGGATGAGGGCACGTCCCGGCAGACCCCATGGGATACCTGGCCGGAGGAGCCTAGTGGCCATGCTGATGGTGGCGGGGATCGTTTTTCTGATAGCGATGAGGAGCTGCCGGAGGGCGCCACTGTCTACCAGCGTGGTATGACACGGCTCCCGCCCGTGCCGGCGACCCGCGAGCTGAGGTGGTTGATTAGGCCTGATGGGGAGAGGTAAGTGCATGTACTCTTTTTTAACCTTTTGCCTTCACGTTTTTTCAAATATCTAATGTGTTGGCTTTGTCATACTGCAGGGGTTGGCAACAACCCAAGGATGCCCGTAGGCCCAACAGCATCCTTGGTGTCCTTGTCAGGCAAAATTTCCCGGGGTTTGTCACGTTGCCCGGTGAGGGTCAGGTTCCAGAGTTAGGACTGACCTGGGAGCACTACTTGGCTGCACCGGCCCCGCCTGAGGAGAGGATCGACAGTGTTTTGTGCCACACGAGGGCGGAGATGGTGATCAGGCATTTTTGGGTAATTTCTCCTTTACACAATTAAAAATCAACAATAGCTAGTCTACTAATAAGTGTTGTGTCGTTTGATTGCAGACCTTCTACAGGTGTCAGGAGGGATACGAGGAGGCCGCGGCAAAGGTTATCGATCAGCAATGCAAGCGCCTACTGCAAAACTTTCGGCACGAGACTCGGGTGCAGGCTATTCGAGACTACTACGCCTCGCGGCGTATTAGGAAGGAGAAGTCGACGTGCCACGGAAAGAAGATGGAGAAGGAGCATTACATGAAGGTAATTACGTATTCTTAAGGCCTTGTACTTAGTTTCCTTCATTTGATTCCTACGCGTAGCGCTCAAATATCTCTTTATTAACTTAGGTGCCCCCGAGATGGTGTGCGGATAAGATGGATTGTTGGGAGGCGTTGGTGGATGAGTGGTGCTCAGAACAATGGCTATCCGTCCACAACAATGCCAAGGACCGGCGTTACAAAATGGTTGGTGTGCCACACCATCAAGGGAGCGCCAACTTAAATCAGTTTGGTCTGAACTGGGTATGTGATTAGCTTCATGATTCATGCAATTCATTCTTGATTCTAGCTTGAGCCCTTTACTAATACTTTGTTCCTCTCTCTCTCTTTTAGGCGCATCACAATAAAACGGAGGTGCCACAGATGTACGACCTCTATGCGATGGCCCATGCTGCCTCGTACAAGAAGGTCAAGGCATTCTCTGAGTCTGACCTCAATGATCCCTTGAAGTCCAGCAACATCTCCTCCCACAACAAGCTCATGAGGTACAGAGATGAGGGGAAGGCGAGGAAAGGGGAGGACTTTAACCCGAGCCAGGAGCCTATTGATCCAGAGCTGGTGATGATAGCTGGCGGCGGGAGGCCCCATGGCTCGATTGCCATTGGAGATGGCCTTATACGTTGTCCTAGCAACCTCCGGGAGATCAAGGCGCGCCAAACGAGCTCCTGTCCTGAGATAAGGCCTCGTCCACGGCCATTCGAGCTCGCCATCGAGGTTAGTTATACGGACTCAGATATCTTTCCTCATTACGTTGTGTCTGTGAACAAAGATGATTACAATGCTAACGAGGAGTTGTGTTGCAGGCTGCTATTCAGAAAGAGAGAGAGGCAACACGGGCGCTTATGGCAGCGAAGGAGAAGGAGATGGAGGAGAGGACGGCAAGGTTGTTGGAGGAGGAGAGGGCACGGTCCGATGCGTCTTACCGGGCCATCTACGAGCTCTTCGTGGTAAGATTCTTCTTCATATTTGTCAAATCTTGCATTTAATGTTCGCTTCATTAATAATGAATATCGTTGACTTGTGAAAACCAAATGTGCAGACTATGTGCGAGAAGACCGGCCAGGCCGCTCCGTCGATGCCAGTCATTACCAGGGCTGCAACAGTGAGTTTCATTTCAATGCAATGATCTTTTCAGTGTCATCATGCTAACAAGACATTGCAAATCATCTTTGGTGCAGCTTAACTCCGGAGTTGCATCGCACGACCCTTCTCCAGGGCAGCCTTCTCCAGGTGAAACCGGTCCGAGCAACCGCGGTGCCTCTCCTCCGTGATGAGGAGGACGGTAAGCCCCAAACTTAGCTCGTTTTCTCAAAGAAAGACAAACTTAGCACTTAGACAAACTTAGCTCCTTCCGAAATATTAGTGTTAGGGGAAACGACCATCACCAACTGTCGAAATATTAGTGTTAGGTACTGTCCACCAACATACACCACCATATAAGTGTGAGTGAGTGCGCACCATACACACCATGAGGCAAACCTCGAAAGAACTATCCTTCTTCCCATTTTGCCCGAATGACACAAATAAGCAATAAGAAGAAGAAAACAAGAGGAGAAAGATAGAGAGAAGAAAACTGCTTCTTCATCTTCTTCTTCTTCTTATTCTAGTCTTCTTCATATAACTTTCGTATTTCCCATTTTGCAGATTAGAGTCACTTCACGGAAGCTTGCATTGATGGAGTGCTTGTGATTTTGTATCGATGAACAATGTTAAACTTGCTACATATGTGAAACTTGTTACTATTATAATATGGTGAACAATGTGACATTTGTTTTGGTATGTTTGTTGGATACTTTTGCTTGTTGTTGGATGATCATCAGTAGGGTTATTGTGAAATATATACATATATAGCATATTTTGCCTGTGAAAATTGTTGGATATAAGAAAAAACAGAAAAAACTGGGGCAATATTGCTTCTTTGCCGACGGCCACCGTCGGCATAGCTTCTTTGCCGACGGCCACCGTCGGCATAGATTCTTTGCCGTCTGGCACAGGTGACACGTGGCACTCACCTGTGCACCCTGGGACTGATGACATTTGGTACGTTTGCCGTGCGGGGGCGGACGGCAAAGGAGTGGCTTTAGGGTGGCAGACGGCAAAGGAGATATGCCGACGGTGGCCACCGACAACGTTTGCGGACGGCAAATGAGAGGGGGTGGCGGACGGCAAAGGAGCTATGAGCTATGCCGACGGTGGCCGTCGGCAAAGCTTGCGTACGGCAAATGAAGCGGCAGCAGACGGCAAAGGCTCCGTTAGCCACTAACGGGGCTAACTCAAGTTTACACCATCCAGCAGCTTTGCCGTCTGCTGCCTGACGGCAAAAAAACTTTGCCGTCCGCTGAGCAAAGACAGACGGCAAAGCACTACTTTACCAGAGTTTCCAGTGACGGAATTTTTGCCGTGTGCTGCCGCTTCATTTGCCGTCCGCTATGGCAGACGGCAAAGTACCTGATTCCAGTAGTGTATCTTGCAAAGTACTTCTAGTTTTATTCCCGCAAAGTAGTTTCATACTTGTTCTAGGTAAAGCAAGCATTAGCGTGCGTAGAGTTGTATCGGTGGTTGATAGAACTTGAGGGAATATTTGTTCTACCTTTAGCTCCTCATTGGGTTCGACACTCTTACTTATCGAAAAAGGCTACAAACGATTCCCTACACTTGTGGGTTATGAAGACCTTTTTCTGGCGCCGTTGCCGGGGAGCAATAGGGTGGGGGTGAATATTCTCGTGTGTGCTTGTTTGCTTTATCACTAAGTAGTTTTTATTTTGTTCTCTTGTTTTCTATCTTTAGATATGGGTAGGAAACGCAAAATACCAAAAAAACTAGATGTACTTGCTGCTCCAAAAGTTGAGGAACCACTAGTGTTCCGTACTACCGAAGAATATTACTTGGATCATCTTCGATCCATTTGTGCTCGTGCTAAAAACTCAACTAGCTTAGTTGAGGGAAAATCATTAAATGAGCATGCTTATTATGTGCGACACCGCATATCTCAAAAAGGAAAACTCTTGTGGCATCAAATTAATACTTTGTGTTGCTATGCTTGGAATTTATGCGAAATACATGATTTTACTTGTTGTTCTGAAGAAACTAAAAAACACCTTCCCTACCAATGTGTGTTTAATGATAATGAAATACTATCTTCTTATGCCAAGGAAGCCTATTGTTATTTTGATGCTGAACAAATTGAAGAATTTGTTGCTTTTAAGGGTGCATATGAAATTGCTTCTTTGATTGAAAAGTATGATGCTACTCTTTACGAATCTGAAAATTTTGCCATACTTAAATATTGCTATGAAAACTATGCTTCTAATGCTTATGTTAAAGAATTTATTGAAGGAATGACCGCTGCCTTGGAAGAGACTAATATTTTGCAGGAATCTATGGAAGAAGAAATTGCTGAAACTATGAGCTCATTAGATGAAAAAGATGAGGAGGAGAGTGAAGAACAAAAGGAGGAAGAGCGGATTGATCACCCATGCCCACCTTCTAATGAGAGTAACTCATACATTGTTTAATTACCCTCCGTGCTTACCGAAGGATGAATGCCATGATAATTGATATGAACCCGTGGATTCATTTGAAATATCCCTTTTTGATGAACTTGATGCTTGCTATGCTTGTGGGCATGATGCCAATATGAATTATGCTTATGGAGATGAACTTGCTATAGTTCGTTATGTTAAGCATGAAACTGTTGCTATTGCACCCACACATGATAGTCCTATTATCTTTTTGAATTCTCCTAACTACACTATATCGGAGAAGTTTGCTCTTATTAAGGATTACATTGATGGGTTGCGTTTTACCACTACACATGATGATTTTGATAAATATAATATGCATGTGCTTGCTGCTCCTACTTGCAATTATTATGAGAGAGGAACTACATCTCCACCGCTCTATTTTTCCAATACTATAAAATTGCAAGAAACTGTTTATACTATGCATTGGCCTTTACTTAATGTGCATGAATTGTTCTTGTATGACATGCCGATGCATAGGAAGAGAGTTAGACTTCGTTGTCACATGATATATATCACTTTGTGCTCACTACTAAATTACAAATCATTGTTAATTAAAATTGGCTTTGATATACCTTGGGATCCGGGTGGATCCATTACTTGAGCACTTCATGCCTAGCTTAATGGCTTTAAAGAAAGCGCTGCCAGGGAGACAACCCGGAAGTTTTAGAGAGTCATTTATTTCTGTTGTGTTCTTTTATAAAGTTTAAAAACAAAACAATGTAGAGGGGAACCTAAAACTTCAGAAAAGGAAAGGTGAAAGTGAGAGAGATGATGAGCATCGTTGAAGTGGGGGATATCCTTGAACTTTGTTCATGCCCATGGAAACTTTTTGAGTCTTGAATCACGGAAACTTTTCCAACAAAATTAATTATCCCCTTGTACAAATCCATTGTATTATAAAAATAATGTGCCAAGATTTGCCTTTAGGATGATTAGATTGCTTGTTGGTATGTGCGGTGTAAAAACAGAAACTTTGGCTAAAGTGCGTGAATTTTCATTTTTTACTGGAATGTGTAAAGTTTCTAAAATTTTAACACAGTATTTCTATACAAAATATTTATTTTTTCCTAATTTTTTAGAATTTTTGGAGTTACAGAAGTATGGTCAAAGTTCAGATTACTACAGACTGTCCTGTTTAAGACATATTCTGTTTTTGATGCATTGTTTTGCTTGTTTTGATGAAACTGTCAATTTTATCGGTGGTATAAGCCATGGAAAAGTTATAATACAGCAGGGATAATGCAAATATAAAATATGAATGGGTTTTCAACAGTACTTAAAGTAGAAATTTGCTTTATTATACTAACGGATCTCACCAGTCTTCTGTTAAGTTTTGTGTGGATGAAGTGTTCGAACATCGAGGAGGTCTCGATATGAGGAGAAGGAGGAGAGGCAAGAGTTCAAGCTTGGGGATGCCCAAGGCACCCCAAGTAAATATCCAAGGAGACTCAAGCGTCTAAGCTTGGGGATGCCCCAGAAGGCATCCCATCTTTCTTCAACAAGTATCGGTATGTTTTCGTTTCGTTTCGTTCATGTGATATGTGTAAATCTTGGAGCGTCTTTTGTGTTTAGTTTTCACTTTTCTTTTATGCACCATGCTGGTATGAGATAGTCCATGGTTGATTTATATAATGCTCATTGCACTTAACTTATATCTTTTGAGTATGGCTTTATAGAATGCTTCATGTGCTTCACTTATATCATTTGAAGTTTGGATTACCTGTTTCTCTTCACATAGAAAACAGTTATTCGTAGAATGCTCTTTTGCTTCACTTATATTTATTAGAGCATGGTATTTTATAGAAAGAATTAAACTCTCTTTCTTCACTTATATCTATTTAGAGAGTCAACAAGAATTGGTCATTTGCATGGTTAGTCATAAAATCCTACATAAAACTTATGGATCACTGAATATGATATGTTTGATTCCTTGCAATAGTTTTGCAATATAGAGATGATAATATGTGGGAGGTACTAGTGGATGATCATGTTTAGTAAGATATTGGTGTTAAGGTTTGTGATTCCCGAAGCATGCACGTATAGTCTCCCGTTATGCCAGGAAGTTGGAGCACAATTTATTCTTGATTGTCTATCTTTGTGTGAAGGTCGGGGGCGCGCGATGGTTAACTCCTACCAACCTCCCCCCTAGGAGCATGCGTAGTAATACTTTGCTTCAAGAGAGCTAATAAAACTTTTGCAATAAGTATATGAGTTCTTTATGACTAATGTGAGTCCATGGATTATACGCACTCTTACCTTCCTGCAATTTGCTAGCCTCTACGGTACCGTGCATTGCCCTTTCTCACCTCGAGAGTCGGTGCAAACTTCGCCGGTGCATCCAAACCCCGTGATATGATACGCTCTATCACACATAAACCTTATTATATCTTCCTCAAAACAGCCACCACACCTACCTATTATGGCATTTCCATAGCCATTCCGAGATATATTTCCATGCAACTTTCACCGCCTCCATTTTGATGACTTGAGAATTCATTGTCATATTGCATTACATGATCGTAAGATAGCTAGCATGATGTTTTCATGGATTGTCCGTTTTTTTGATATCTTTGCTACGCTAGATCATTGCATTCATATAGAGTCATACTTTGTTCTACTATCGTTGTAATATTGAGTTGTAAGTAAATAGAAGTGTGATGATCATCATTAATCATTATTAGAGCATGCCCCAGTGATGAAAGGATGATGGAAACTATGATTCCCCCACAAGTCGGGATGTGGCTCCGGACAAAGAAAAAAAGAAAATAAAAAATAAAAAAAAGAAAAAAAAAGAAAAAAAAAGAAAAAAAAAAGAAAAAAGGAAAGAAAAGAAAGAAAGAAAAAGGGGCATGCTAATTCCACACTTGTGCTTCAAAGTAGCACCATGTTTTTCATATAGAGAGTCTCTTATGTTGTCACTTTCATATACTAGTGTGAATTTTTCATTATAGAGCTAGATGCATACCCACTTAGTTTTCATATTGAGCTTTCATACACTTATAGCTCTTAGTGCATCCGTTGCATGGCAATCCCTACTCCTCGCATTGATATCTATTGATGGGCATCTCCATAGCCCGTTGATACGCTGAGTTGATGCGAGACTTTCTTCTCCACTTTTACCCCTTTGAAACCTACCACCATATTCTATTCCACCCATAGTGCTATATCCATGGCTTGCGCTCGTGTATTGCGTGAGAGTTGAAAATGTTGAAGCGCGTTAAAAAGTATGAACCAATTGCTTGGCTGACACCGGGGTAGTACATGATTTATACTTTGTATTAAGAAGACAGAGCATGACAAGGCTATATGATTTTGTAGGGATAGCGTTCTTTAGCCTTGATATTTTGAAAGACATGATTGTTTGTTGGGATGCCTGAGTATTAATGTCTTTATGTCAAAATTAGACTATTGCTTTGAATCACTCGTGTCTTAATATTCATCCCATGATTAGATATATGATCAAGATTATGCTAGGTAGCATTTCACATCAAAAATTATCTTTTTTATCATTTACCTACTCGAGGACGAGCAGGAATTAATCTTGGGGATGCTGATACGTCTCCATCGTATCTATAATTTTTGATTGTTTCATGCCAATATTATACAACTTTCACATACTTTTGGCAACAATTTATATGATTTATTGGACTAACATATTGATCCAGTGCCTAGTGCCAGTTCCTGTTTGTTGCATGTTTTTTTGTTTCGCAGAATATCCATATCAAACGAAGTCCAAACGCGATAAAAATTTACGGAGTTTTTTTTTGAAATATTTGTGAATTTTGAGAAGTGGAATCAACGCAAACGGAGGCCCATAGCCCCCACAAGACACCAGGGTGCGGCCAGGGGGCCCAGGCGCGCCCTGGTGGGTTGTGCCCACCTCGTAAGTCGGTTGGAGCTCTCCTTCGGGTGCAAGGAAGCTAATTTTTGGATAAAAATCCCCTCAAAATTTCAGCCCGATCAGAGTTACGGATCTCCAGGAATTTAAGAAATGGTTTTTGGCCAGAAAACAGGAACGCGAAACAGAAGAGAACAGAGAGGGAGATCCAATCTAGGAGGGGCTCCTGCCCCTCCGCCGCCATGGAGGCCATGGACCAGAGGGGGAACTCTCCTCCCATCTAGGGGGGAGGCCAAGGAAGAAGAAGAAGGAGGGGGGCTCTCTCCCCCTCTCTCCCGGTGGCACCGGAACACGGCCGGGGCAATCATCGTGACGACGATCTACTCCAACAACTTCGCCGCCATCAACACCAACTCTCTACCCCTCTATGCAGCGGTGTAACACCTCTCTTCCCTGTTGTAATCTCTACTTAAACATGGTGCTCAACTCCATATATTATTTCCCAATGATATTTGGCTATCCTATGATGTTTGAGTAGATCTCTTTTGTCCTATAGGTTAATTATGGTATGATGTTATGGATGTGAGTTGTATGTTGATATGGTGCTGTCCTATGGTGCCCTCCATGTCGCGCAAACGTGAGGGATCCCCGCTGTAGGGTGTTGCAATATGTTCATGATTTGCCTATAGTGGGTTGCTTGAGTGACAGAAGCATAAACCCGAGTAGGTGGGTTGTTGCGTATGGGAGTAAAGGGGACTTGATACTTAATGCTATGGTTGGGTTTTACCTTAATGAACTTTGGTAGTTGCGGGTGCTTGCTAGAGTTCCAATCATAAGTGCATATGATCCAAGTACGGAAAGTGTGTTAGCGTATGCCTCTCCCTCATTGCATATAGCAAGTATCTATCATCACTACACCACGACACTCAAAGCAGCGTCAAACAATCTGTCGGCATAGGTCACCTAAGGCGACACATTTAGTGTCGGCAAAGATCTCTGCCGACAGAAAAGAGCTGTCGCCTATAGTCCTGCCGGGAAAGATCTTTGCCGATAGATAAATTTATGGCGATAGACAAGATGACGGGGTTGGTGAGATCTACGGCGACGGACATTTCTATGCCGACAGACTGTGCTATGCCAACAGATTATCTGACAATGTGCTATTCCGACAGATAGTGCAACGTCCATTGCTACGCCGACAGTGTTTGTGTCAGTGTGCTCTACCGACAGATAGTGTGACGTCCAATACTTCTACCGACACATTTGCTGCCAGGGTTCTACATTTCAGCACAAATGCAAATGCAACATATTTTGAATGAAATTACATTCATAAAAGCACCATATTTTGAATGAAATTACATTCATAATATTCAATTCATGTTCAATATGCAATACATATACAAATAATTATACTCTTCTATTGATCACAAGATACCATTGATCAATACATTTATTCAACATGTATAGAAGATTCATTAGTTTTCTTCACTCAAGTTAGCTACAACAATTGAGGAAATACATACAAGACGTGTCCTGTTGCAAAATATGAGGGCTAAGCTCCTAAGAGTCCAATTGTTTGATCACTTGACTACTACAAAATATTATGAAAGAGACCAAGGCTTCAATCACCAAGCCGGCATCAACTTCCATAGGAACAAAATGTGTCGACCATGTTATGAACAAAAGCGATCACCAAAACATCTTAAACCAACTTGTGAGCTTCCTACTTTCTGCCATATGTCCCTGCAAAAGAACTTGTATGTTTGAGCAATCTTAGAAATGAGAATTTGTTCAAACTCATGAGTTGCCCTTGATTCCAAAGATCTAAAAATAAAAAATGTACTGCAAACAGTTTGGTTACAAAAGATATCCTTACAAGAACATCAACCAATGTCAGGCTAGCACCTAGCATATCACATGGCTTACTATAAAAATTAGGCAATCACCGATCAACAATCAGATTTGTTCTAAGGCATCAGGAATGAGGTTCTTATTGTAACTTATGAGATTTACATTTGAAGTTCCTTAATCAGCAAACAATCAGGATATGTACTTGTAAATATACATGTACCAGCAGACATATAGTTAGTAGCAGGAAGCGCACTTGGTGAAAACAAAGCCATTGCAAAGGCAATCTTTAGCATATACGTAGTTAGTAGCAGGAAGACATCTTGTTTTCCACTTAAATCAATTAACTATATAGCTGCAGGAACGATATGGTTGCAACAAATACTGAAAAAAGGATCATTCAAGATTTAGCAGAAAGCAAATGCAGAGCTACGGTTTCTTAGCACAGAGTTAGTAGAACAGAACCGAAAGCCCAAGTACAGAAAAGCAAAAGAAAAAAAAGGAAAGGGAACGAACATATAACACTTAACCTATCTCATGGTGAACTAGCCACGGCACAGCCAGACGAGCAGCAACTGTAAACATATGGATGTGTATGTCCTCTGTTGATAAAAAGGGCATCCTACTGCAGAGTAGTACTAACAGTTCATATAGCAGCAGGTTATAATGATGATTGATCGGTCTTTACTTTTTTTGCAAATGTGTAATCTTACAATTTCTTTTACCTTTTGTGCTATTGCCAAGCACCTCCCATGAAAGCCATTGCCTTATGCAGGTTAGTTCCTGTCATGGTAGTTCAAATTCTGCAAGCAACAAAGAATGAAAAAAACAATATGAACTTTCAGTTTCAGATGACTATAATATAATTATTTCTAAATTTGTAACATGAGTAAAGATTGAAGTATAAAAATTGTCCAATACTAAGAACACCTTATAAATTGATTAGTTTATATTATTACAATGCAAATGCATTAAAGATGAGATGTAACCTGCACTACAAAAAGTCATTAAGTAGCACATGATATTAAGACAACCAGGCATACAAGTTCAAGCGGAGAGATTTGCGCAGATGGTATTCACATGGATAAGCTATGTAAAAGAAGTTACATAGTGAACAAGGTAGAATAGGTTGGCATATACCGGCTTATATTTCAAAAAGGAATGAACTGCAGTTGTTAAACATGTAGTTTGTACTGTCCTCAGTAGTGAAAATCATGTGCACCAGTTTAAGGCGAACATCTAAGAAGTAAATTTTATAGCTTCCATTTGTTTTTCTCGTATCTAGTATAAACGTAAGAAGAAATAAAATAAATGGGACACATTGCTAACAGTAAAACCAAATTACATATACGCATAGTGTAGGGATGCCTCGCCTGGAACAAGGCACAACTCAACTTTGGTGCACAAATCAGTATTTACTATGAACAAATGGATTAAATAGATCCTTAAACAATAGGACCCCCTAAACAAAAATAAACACCTCCCATGAAATCCATGATCTTATCCAGGGGCACACAAGTGTTATCGGTTGGTTCCTGTCATGGTAGTGAAAATTCAGCAAACAACAAGCCAAACTATTGTAGGCAAATATATCTGCTTACACCACAAATAATGTATCATTTCAGTTTTAGATGTTTATACTGTAATTATTCTAAATTTGTAACATGAGCGAAGATTCATGATTGCAGCAGTGCGCATACTCTCTGGTTTCTCAATCCAGAATGGACCCCACAGAACCTTAAGTATTTTTTGCCAACAATTATAGGAGTACCACACGACACGTTTTGATTTCGCCTTTGACAGAAACATATTTTTCAATAATATATGGCACAAATAGTAAGCAAAATATACTTAAATGTAAAATCAAGAACTATTAAAGTGATAAAGAGCACCTGCTTAAGATGCCTGCAGACTTCCTGAAATGTGGTATATACTCTATTCAGTTACTGATAAGAAACCTAGATACCCAAAAATGATTCACTTTTTTGCTCAAAGTGTGTTTCGTCACTCGAACTCAAGAGACATGCATGTGAGCACAAGCAAGCTAAATACAACAGCAAAAGTTGAATCAGATTGAAGATAAACGGTGCAGGCATGTTCAGGGCCCCCATCATGTAGGCAACTGCTGCAATGCTAGATAAGTTGGACTACTTCTCGGGACACGACAAAATCAAATCAAGGCACCATTCTGAATAACAGTCAATTTGCATAATGAATTTGTCTACCATCTGATTCCATACTCCCCAGCTTCAAAAAGTCATGTATAAGTGATGATCATTTAGCAGGAAATGTAATTTTGCACATACAGAGTTGAATCATGATCAAATATATTACTCACAGCTTGACGCCCACAAATACCTTGAACATTGTACTATTAGACATTCAGTGATTCTACTGTCATAACTCACTGAATCGCCTTTAGGGGATTCAGATAGCTCATTGAAGCTAGGAAATATGCAGAATAACCTATTTATTGTGGAGTTTAGTCTTTCTCCAGGACTACTGTATCTACATTACAGTTTTCGCAAATTTCCATCTCTGGTATCTGAAGTTCTAACTATGAACAGACACTTAAATCTTGTGCAAATAGATATGTGAATGTGTAATCAGAGTACAACACGTTACCATTGTCACAATGTCAACAGAGGACGGCAACACAGCCTCTGTCGATTGTGCTGATGTAATATCCCATGAAAATGCATTAACCCGGTCAGGTCTGAAGTCCTTGTGTTTCTGCGTGTATGATACAACCAATTTGAACATTAACTCAGCACATGGACTAATGATTCAGATATGACAGAAAGAAACAACTACCTTAACCAAGTCAACAACTCGTGAAGAAAAATCACAGGCATGAACAAATATAAGTGGACATGTAGCCAGCACATGGAAATTTTTGCATCTTACCTGTAAGATCTGGAGCAGGGGCTAGGTAAGCGGAGTCAACCGGAACATGCGTCGCCGATGGAGGAAGAAGAATGGCCGGCGGCTCCTTAGCAACAGTCGGCGCGGCAGATCCTCGGGCGGACGGTCCTTGTGCTTCCCGGCGCCGGGGATCCTTGGCGGCGGATGGCGCCACTGCTCCTCAGTGGCGGACGGTGCTCCTCCGTCGCGGACGGCGCTCCTGCTACTGCGGGCTAAGCGGATGGAGAACGGGGATTGGCGGTGGTGCGAGGGGACCGGCGGTCGGGTTGGGCCGGGGGTGGCGGCGCGCAGCAGCGCAGGTCGGGGGTGGCGGCGCGCAGCAGGGAGTTAGGTTTACATGTGTGTTGTGTGTGGGCTGCGCGTGAGAGGGAGAGGGGGATGCGAGATTGGGGAATAGGGCCTTTGAGGAATTTGTACTTTTTGCGTGGCGCGCCCACGACTTCCTTTCGGCGCCATAATTTTTGGGTGGGGCCAAACCAAACAACGCCGACACTTTTTCTGTTCCTATAAATCGCCGACACACAGACTAACAGCAAAGCTGCTATCTGCCGACAGAAATTACATTGGTGCTCCGTCAAGCTTTGGCGACAGATGATGTGTCATGAGACTGCATAACAGTGACAATCTGTGTGTCGGTATAGTTCGTGACAAAAAAAGTGTCGGCGTTGTACACTTCTACCGACAGATGTGTGTCGTTGTTGTGGTGTCGTGGTGTAGTGCATATTATATTCAATTGCCTATGGACAACCTTTCTCTTGCATTACACAAAAAGCTTTCTACTAAGTTATTTACTTTTATTGTCCTTTTATTAAAACAGCACCTAACTTTTATTTCCACATTCTTTATTATCTTGCAAAGTACTTCTAGTTTTATTCCCGCAAAGTTGTTTCATACTTGTTCTAGGTAAAGCAAGCATTAGCGTGCGTAGAGTTGTATCGGTGGTCGATAGAACTTGAGGGAATATTTGTTCTACCTTTAGCTCCTCGTTGTGTTCGACACTCTTACTTATAGAAAAAGGCTACAAACGATCATCTACACTTGTGGGTTATCAGTTTGTTAGGGCATCTGCAATGGCAATCCGTAAATTTCATTCCGCATCCGTCCGCGAATAGTGGGATCAGTCCGCAGACACGGATGCGGGATGGTGACATCCAATCACGGTCGCATACATTTATACAACAACTCAAACCAACTGAATGAAATTCATCCAAGCACGACTGGATTTCATGCAAACACGACGGATTTCACGCAAACACGACGGATTTCTTATAAACACGATGAATTTCATTACATTTACATCCTAGTCCGGCTCTAGAGCTATAATTAATACCTAATATAAATTATTTGTTCTACCTTTAGCTCCTCATTGGGCTCGACACTCTTACTTATCGAAAAAGGCTACAAACGATCCCCTACGCTTGTGGGTTATCAGTTTGTTAGGGCATCTCCAATGGCAATCCGTAAATTTCATTCCGCATCCGTCTGCGAACAGTGGGATCAGTCCGCACACACGGATGCGGGATGGTGACATCCAATCGTGGTCGCATACATTTTAACAACAACTCAAACCAACCGAATGAAATTCATCCAAGCACGGCCGAATTTCATGCACACACGACGGATTTCACGCAAACACGACGGATTTCTTATAAACACGACGAATTTCATTACATTTACATCCTAGTCCGGCTCTAGAGGTATAATTAATACCTAATCTAAATTATCGTCGGCGCCCGTTCCGCTTGTCCGGCCATGAAACTCGAGAACTAAAGCTTCGCCTTCTCCAACTCTGCCTCCATAACCTCCTCCTCCGGAGACCCGGCAAGCGCAGATGTCCACCTCCACGTGACCGCCAAGCGGTTAATCGGCCGATGTTGTTTAGCCCACCAAGCTTGGCATCAACGGGAGGGAAGGAGAGGTGACCTTCCTAGGACCAGAGCCGCGGAAACCTCCCGTGCACTACTCTGCGTCGCTGTCGGCGGCGCCCGCGGACGTGCCAACTTTGTTGGGCGAGGCCTCGGTGTTGTCCTCCTCCCCGTCGGTCTCGCTGAACGACAACATGCCCTCCTCGTCATCATCGTCCTTGGCCGCGGCCGCCACTCCGCTACCCGCTGCCGGTACCGCTAGCTGTCAAGGCGAATCTGGCGGGCGGAGCGGTAGGACTCCAGGAGCGCCTCCTGCTTCGCCAGGTCCGCGTCGAGCACGACCACCTTGCCGATGCCAAGCTGCTCCTCCGCCTGCATAAGCTCCTGGAGGAGGTGGTGGTTAAAGTCGACGCCGGCCTAGGCCTGCCGGAACCGCTCCTCCTGCACCATGTCCATGTAATGGGCACGGGCCTCACTGATGGTCATGATGCAATGCACCGGCGAGGGAGGCACGACGAAGGAGGAGGGTGACATGGCGAAGGAGGAAGAGTAGGATGACGCCGGGTCGTCGTCGGCCGCGTCCTCCATTTGGGGCGTCGACGTCCTCTGGCTGCCTGCCAGCCCGCCAACGGGCAGCAATGCCTGCCATCTCCTTCTTCTGCTCTAGCGTCAGCCTGTCATAGAGAGCTTTGGCGGGGGATGAATCCATGGTGGCAGAGGGATCAGAGGCTGATGGTTGCGGCTATGGCCGAGGCAGCGGTTTATATAGCAATGGCGGGTGGCAGATGGACAGACGGGTGGCGCTAAAGGAGACGCCTCGACAACCGCATGCCATCAATGTGGGCGGTTGGACGAATGGTGTAGGATCCAGAGTATGTCTATAGGGGGGGTGAGGGAGTCCGGGACTAAGGGCTCCTCGGGCCGTTGGTTCATCCCTGGTGGGCCAACACGATGGGCCATGCAGAGGCAATTACTAGAAGGCCGAGTTACCAGACAATCCCGTGTTCGGAAGGAGGAGTCCCGAAGACTTGGTGTGTTCTCCAAGAAAGAATGGGCGTATCTGTGCCCGGATAGAAACCGACCATATGTAGCCCTAGGTACCCCTGGTGTCTATATAAACCAAGGGGCTTAGTTCGTGGAAGGACAAGTCAACTAATCTAGGGTTTAGCTTTTTTGATCTCGAGGTAGATCAACTCTGTAACCATCACATTCATCAATACAATCAAGCAGGACGTAGGGTTTTACCTCCTCACGAGGGCCCGAACCTGGGTAAACACCGTCTGCTTCGTCCCCTGTCACCATCGATCCTAGACTCATAGTTCGGGACCCCCTACCCGAGATCTACTGGTTTTGACACCGACCTTGGTGCTTTCATTGAGAGTTCCACTACGAATCACCAAAGGATCGATGGCTCGCTTAATCATCGGCGAAGAGGTCTGTAACAAGGACGTCTTCGTTCCTGGACAGATCTTCGCTTTTGAAAGCGTCGTGCTTCATGCCGATCCCTTTGGCCGCCTCGGCCAGATCGGAAACTTTGCCCCTGGTTCAGAAGTCAGGTTCGGGAACCTAGAGTTCACCGCCGATTCCCGGTGGGATCTTGTTTTGACAAAAACCTCTACCCTTCTTAAAAGATACATGGCCCCCGACGCCTTGACGTCGGAGGCAGGAAGCCCCTCCGCTGGGATAACCTCGGTCCCCAGCTCGGTCTTAAAACCTATCTTGGCTGATGCATCCGAGTCAACCACGGCCGCATACGCCCCGGAAACACCGTCGAGTGACCCCGGGACGGCGGCGCCGCCGACCGACCCCAGTTGTGCCCTTAGTGCCGACCCAATCGAGGCCCCACTGCCGGGCGAGCTACTCGGTCGGATTCAAGCCTTGGGCATGACCGATCGCCAATCATCGGTTTACGACCAGATCGGGCTGAGGCCCGATAATAGGGAAATTCACGTCCCTCCGATAACGCATTTATTCGCCACTGTCGAGTGCCCAGCTGAAGGCACTTCCCACCAACCGTCGAAGTTGAAAACAGTGTACATCCCGATCCCCGATCACTCGGGATCCGAACTCCCCTCAGACACTGATTTGAAGCCGACAGCCGGCCTAACGCATAACCTGGAGCCCGCTCGGCAAAACACTATTGGTGCCGCATCCCCCAAGCCCGCTGAGGCGGAGACCGGAGGTTTTGCACCTAATCCCGTAACGGTACATAACACGGCCGTCAGCGCACTGAACACACACCTCGCCAGGGCGCGAAATTTTTCCCCACCTGAAAGTGCAATCATGCCCTTACATCAAGTTTTGATATTGATGATAATATACATGTAGGGGACTAACTATGTTCGTCAAGTAAATCTCAGGTGTTAGTCCCCGGATGACAAAGGTGTGTGGATCATGAACATATGGAGTTGATATTACTCAAGGAAGAAATACTAGATCAAAAAGATTGTATATTTATTTGTTCTTGAGTATAGGGATCCCGCACTATTAAGAGGGGATCGGTAGGGGTAGTGAAGGACTTGCTCATGTTACAAAAACCTTAGTTCTCTATCTTAGGCACATACACACAAAAAAACTGCAGGAGAATTTCTACCTCTGCTCACACGCCTGATGTCCGGCCTGCTCGCCGGATGTCCGGGGCTTCCAGCCACGCCGGATGTCCGGGCTGCCCCGTCGGATATCCGACCCTTGCTATCCAGAATACACCAAGCGGGTAGTGAAACCCCCGGATGTCCGGCCTCCTTGCCGGATGTCCGAGCTTTCCTGTGTCCCCGGATGTCCGGGCTGCTCCACCGGATATCCGGCCCTTGCTATCCAGAATACACCAAGCGGGTAGTGAAACCCCCGGATGTCCGGCCTCCTTGTCGGATGTCCGGCTGTTTGATGTCCAGAGAGCAATTGTTCTGTGATGTTTTCTCCGGATGTCCGGGCTTCACGCCGGATGTCCGGGGCTTCCAGCCACGCCGGATGTCCAGGCTTTACCCCGGATGTCCGGCCTCTCTGTTTTATTCCAGCCTCTCTGTTCTGTTCACAGTCGCCACACTATGCCGGATGTCCGACCCCTAGCCCGGATGTCCGGCCTACCTCTATCACTTACACTACAACGGCCATATTTGCTCCAATACTATATATAGCCTTCTTCCTCCACGGGAGAGGGTTAACCATTCACTTTGAGGAATCCCTAGAACACATTTCACTCTCTCTCTCACTCTAATACACCAAATCTTAGATCCCGAAGGGATTTGAGAGCATTTGTGAGAAGTTGTCCAATCAAGTGATAGATCCACTCCTTCCCCTTCTTCGCACCAAAGGAATTCGTGATTTGAGCAAGTCTTGAGCTTTTCCCCATCGTTCTTGTTACTCTTGGAGATTGGAGACTCCTAGGCGGTAGGAGTCCTTCGGAGAGGAATCGACCATTGTGATTACCCCCGGAAAGTGTGTGAGGGTTTGGAGGCCACCTCAAAGGCCTACCAGTAGTGGTTGAGAAACACCTTCTTGGTGTTGTCTCAAGGAGAGAATAGGGTGAGCCTTCGTGGCGTTGGTGTGCCTTCGTGGTAACATCCACCTCTCTAAACGGTGACGTAGCTTCCCTCCAAGGAAGTGAACATCGGCATACATCCTCGTCTCTCGGAGTTGTGGTTATCCCTAACCCTAACTCCCTACTTGTGGTTACTTGTCTTTTGTGTACTTACTTGTATTACTTGTGCTTCATTATCTCCTACTTGTTGCCTTGCTTAGTACACGTAGCTTAACCTTCATCCTTGCAATTGTTAGGCTCACTTTCATATTCCGCAATATTGCCTAAAATTGCTAAGTAATAATTAAAATTTGTAATTGTACCTATTCACCCCCCCTCTAGGTCCATCTCGATCCCTTTCAATTGGTATCAGAGCCTCGTGCTCTATTCTTGTGGCTTAACCGCCCTAGAGCGAGATGAACCCCGATGGGACTCCCCTTGTTGAGGATCCGAAGGATAAGGGCACGGCTTCCACGGAAGTCAAGTACTTCACTTCTGAGGATCTGGAACGGGCTCTTGCTAAGCAAAAGGAGGAGCATGATGCTTCTCTTGAGGCCTTGGTCCAAATGAGATTAGCCACATTAACCACGATGCTTACATCACCTTCGGGTGGTGCAGCCTCAAGGCCAACCATGCCTATTCCTTCACTTGGCCAACAACCTCTTAGCAATGATCAATCTAGTGTTCCATGGCTTTATGCTAGACCTCAAGTTGAGAAACCTAAGTATAATCCTGGAGGAAAACCTCCTTTGCTTGATGACAGTTCCGACTTTGCTTTGTGGAGAGTTGGTATGCAGGATTATCTTATGTACGCCAATGATGAAATGTTGGACATTCTGGAGCATGGTTACCACCCTGTCGACCCAAAGAATCTCACTCCAAGAGAAACCTATGACAAGCATCTCAACGACACCACAATCATGTGCATAAGAAAAGGAATGAATGATAAGCAAAGGAGACCTTACATACACATCACAAGTGCCAAGGAATTATGGGACAACATTGTAAGGACCAAGACCGGTACCTCCACTCTCCGGCTTGCTCAGTATGAAATTGCCAAGGGCCAATTGCAAAACTTTTGTATGGAGAAAGGTGAATCCCCGAAGCAGCTTCTTGAGCGTCTCATGACTCTCACCGCCGACATTGAGTCCTGTGACTGTGACAAGACACAAGATGGATTCAACTTGACTAAGAGATTTCTCGTGGACAAGCTACTTCATGCTCTTGCTCCATATCATCACCAAATGGTGTGGGACATAAGACAACATCATGGATTCAAGGAAATGACTCCGGATGACATCATATCCACTTTCCAACTATTCGAAGAGTCAAAGGCAAATGCTACAAAACATCTTGCAATGCATGGTACCTCAACATAAAAGATCAATCTTGCTTTGAAGGCCAAGCATGTATGTGAGGAAGAGCAAAGTGAAGAAGAGGAAGAAGATGATGATGATGAAGATGGTGATGAGATTGACTCCGATGAGAGCCCTTCATATGAAGACATAGCCCTCTTTGTCAAGAAGTTTAGCGCAGGAAAATTCAAGGGAAGATTCCTGAAGAAGAAAGTGAGAAAATGCTACAACTGTGAAGAAACCAACCACTTCTCCAACGATTGCCCTTATGAGAAGAGAGAAGATAAACCAAGGTTTCCCAAGACCTTTTCAAAGAAGAAGTTGCCAAATCCTATGAACTCCAAGCTCAAGAGGAGAGATGGGAAAGCAATGGTTGCTCATGAAGAATCCGATCCAGATGATGTTGGTGGGGTTGCCGGAGTAGCTCAAGATTCACAAAACACCTTGAGGCTAGTCAACAAGAGTGGTGATGTTGTCACCTACAACTATATGAAAGACTACAAGGGCAACGCTCATAACTGCTTAATGGCAAAGGCCGTCATAGAAGATGGAGAGGACAAAAACTCTCCTGACAAGGTCAAGGTAACTCCACGCTCAAATCCCCCTCTTTTCACTCCGTCTACTCCTTGTGATGAGTATCTTGATGCGGAGGATAATTATGATGATGACGATATAAATGATCCTATGCTTGCTAAACTAAATAAGTTCATGTGCTCCCTTAAAGGAAAGAAGCTCACTATGTTTCGTATGCTTATGGAGATGGTGAGTAAGCACACCAATACCATTAAGGAACTCGAAACCCTCGTCACCGAGGAAAAGGAAAAGTACGAAATCCTTGAGCAGAAAGTCCAATATGAGGAAGCACGAAATGATGAACTATGCTTAAAAATTGGTGCAAACATTGATGATCATGCTAAAAATCTTGCCTCCTTGAAAAAGGCCAAGAACTCTTGCAAGGAGTTGATGAATGATAAAAGTAAGCTTGTGGAATCTCATGCTTCTCTCTCTAAGGATTGTGAGCTTCTATCTGTGTCCCTCAAGACTAAGGAAGAGGAGCTCACTCTTCTTACAAAGAGCTTTGAGACCCTCAAACTTACTTATCTTGAAACTCTAACCAAGGTTTACTCCTCACCTATTATCAATGTTGATGCTTGTACCACTAACTCTAGTGGTGACCTAGCTTCTATTCTTGAGGAAAACCGTTTTCTAAAGGCAAGACTCGAGAGAGGACTCTTGACATGTGCTCAAGGACAAAAGAACCTTAATGAGGTACTGAGCCAACACAATGAGGTGTTTGCCAAGGAAGGGCTCGGGTTTGACCCAAGCAGAAGCAAGAAGAAGACGTCGTCTCACAAGTGCACCACACCTCTCAAAGAAACATTTGTACGAGAAGGGCACAAGGAGAAAGGTAAGGTTGTGAGTGGGAAGGCCACTAGGGGCATGCCCACTCTCAACAAGCCAAAAGAGTTCATGCCTCCATCCTATGTACTTCATAAAACAAAGGATGGAGAAGTGTATGCTAAATTTGTTGGTCCTTGTAATGCATTCCGGTTCTATGCTATTTGGGTCCCTAAGACCCTTGTGACTAACTTGAGAGGTCCCATTGCAAAACGGGTGCCTCTAACCAAGTCATAAATTGTGTGTAGGTTGCTTTCTCTGGTGGAGTCAAATGGGTGATCGATAGTGGATGCACAAACCATATGACCGGAGATAGCAAATTGCTTTTTGATTTCATGGAAGCTATTCAACCATTTATGAGCATTGTGTTCGGTGGAGGATCAAAAGGACAGGTACTCGGGTTGGGCAAGGTGGCTATCACAAATGACATGTCTCTTGCAAATGTCATGCTTGTCCAATCCCTTAAATACCACTTGCTTTCTGTTCGCCAATTGGCTTCCGTTGGTTATGATACACTATTTGGACTAACGGATGTGAAAGTCTTTAAGAGAGATACTCTCGAAGCGGCTTTTGTTGGAGAGTTGGATGGCAACCTTTACACGGTTGATTTCTCGAAAGAGAGCACATTCCATGCAACTTGTCTAATGGCCAAGGCCGACAAGGGGTGGCTATGGCATCGCCGGCTAGCCCATGTCGGCATGAGAAATCTTCAAAATCTCTTAAAGGGTAATCACATCCTTGGACTAACCAATGCCTCTTTTGAGAAAGATCGTGGGTGTAGTGCATGCATAGCCGGGAAGCAACATCAATCAAAGCACCCACCCAAGAATATTGTATCTACTTCAAGGCCTTTGGAGCTCCTTCATGTGGATCTCTTTGGGCCTCCGTCATGGGATAGTCTTGGTGGGAAAAAGTATGGACTTGTCATTGTTGATGATTACTCAAGATATACATGGGTGTTTTCCCTCAAGTCCAAGGACGAGACGAAGATCACCTTCATTGATTTTGCCAAGCAAGGCCAACGCAAGTTTGACAAAGAAATCTTGGCAATAAGAAGTGATAATGGCTCCGAGTTCAAGAACTACACCTTGGAAGAATTTCTTAGTGATGAGGGGATTGAGCAACAATATTCCGCACCCTACACTCCTCAACAAAATGGTGTGGCCGAGAGGAAGAACCATACACTTGTGGAAATGGCAAGTTCCATGTTGGATGAATACAAGTCATCACATAGTTTTTGGGCCGAGGCTGTCAACACCGCATGCCATGCATCAAACCGGCTCTTCCTCCGCACGATATTGGAGAGGACTCCATATGAGCTCCTAACCGGGAACAAGCCAAATGTCAAGTACTTTCGTGTATTCGGGTGCAAGTGTTTCATCCTCAACAAGAGAGAACGGTTAGGAAAATTTCAATCCAAAACAATTGAGGGGATATTTGTTGGTTATGGATCAAACTCTCACGCCTATAGAGTCTACAACAAATCCAATGGATGTGTTGTAGAAACTTGTGACGTGATGTTTGATGAATTTAATGGCTCCCATGGGGAGCAAGTTGATCTAAGTGATGTAGGTGAAGAAGATCCCTCTCAAGATATCTTGACCATGGGTGTTGGTGCTCTTCTTCCAATGGAACAAGAACCTCATGATGATGATGAAGAAGATGGAAGTTTCTCTCATCCTCAAGTCACTTCAACACCCATACCTCCACAAGATCCTAGTGCTCAAACTATGCCCGTTGTTCAGGAACAAGAGGGAGAACACGTCCCTCACCATGATCAAACTCAAGAACAAGATCATCACCAAGAGCAAGTACAAGAAAATGTAATCATTGATGATGAACCTCAACAAATGCAACATGAAGAAGAAGATCTTCCACCACACATTAATGATCCATATGTTGAGGATGTGGATGATGGAAATGAAGTTGAACCTCATGAAACCCTGACCTCCATCATGCCACGAGTGGCCGGTCGTGTCGATGTTGATCAAATTCTTAAGGGCATATCAGAAGGTAGAGTCACTCGTAAACAATTGACAAACTTGTGTGCTCACTTTTCGTTTGTCTCTAGTGTTGAGCCACTCAAGGTACAAGATGCACTGAGGGACAATGATTGGCTAGTTGCTATGCAAGAAGAGTTGAATAGTTTTAAACGCAACAAAGTATGGTCATTAGTCAAGAGACCAACTAAGGAACACAATGTCATTGGAACAAAATGGATTTTTAAGAACAAGCAAGATGAGAATGGCATAATCATCCTCAACAAGGCAAGGTTAGTGGCACAAGGGTACTCCCAAGTTGAAGGTTTGGATTTTGGTGAGACCTTTGCTCCCGTTGCCCGTCTTGAGTCTATTCGCATCTTACTTGCTTATGCTACTTTCAATGGTTTTACGTTGCATCAAATGGATGTGAAGAGTGCTTTTCTTAACGGTCCTCTACAAGAAGAAGTATATGTATCACAACCACCTGTGTTGTTGACCCCGATCACAAAGACTATGTGTATAAACTTCACAAGGCTTTGTATGGCCTCAAACAAGCACCGCGTGCTTGGTATGATCATCTTGAGAAGTTTCTACTCGATGATGGTTTTGTGAGAGGGGTGATCAATCCCACTCTTTTTACTAAGAGGGAAAAAGGTGATTTGATCTTATGCCAAATCTATGTGGATGACATCATTTTTGGTTCTCCTAACATTCATTTGTGCAAGAAGTTTGCGGCCTCCATGACCAAGACATTTGAAATGTCACTCAATGCGGACTTGAAGTTCTTTCTCGGATTTCAAATACAACAATTTCAAGAAGGAATTTTCTTGTCTCAAACAAAATATCTCAAGGATATTCTAGAGAAGTTTGACATGACAAATGCTAACCCATGTAAGACACCCATGCCCACAAAACTTGTTCTCACTGAAGACACCAACGGTATTCCATTTGACCCATCTATTTACCGCTCTATGATTGGTTCATTGCTTTATCTTTGTGCATCTAGACCAGACATTATGTTAAGTGTAGGCATATGTGCAAGATTTCAAGCTTCCCCTAGGGAAAGTCATCATAAGGCGGTTAAGCATATTCTTAGATACCTTGTTCACACCCCAAAGTTGGGTCTCTGGTACCCCAAGGATGCAAAGTTTGACCTCATTGGGTACACAGATGCGGATTGGGCCAGTGACAAAGTGGGACGGAAGTCTACCTCTGGTGCATGCCAGTTCCTTGGACGCTCCCTTGTAAGTTGGTCCTCGAAGAAGCAGAATTGTGTCTCCCTCTCCACCGCCGAAGCTGAATACATTGCAACCGCAAGTTGTGCAACTCAATTGCTATGGATGAGGCAAACTTTGAAGGATTATGGTATCACCTATAGACATGTGCCTCTTTTATGCGATAATGAAAGTGCCATCAAGATTGCTGAGAACCCTATTAATCACCCTCGCACAAAACACATTGATATTAGGTATCACTTCTTGAGAGATCATGTGCAAAAGGGTGACATTGATATTGCTCATGTTGGTACACATATGCAACTGGCAGACATCTTCACCAAACCATTGGATATAGCAAGGTTTTGTCAACTTAGGCATGAACTTGGTATCTTGGAGCTTGATAACATTATGTGAAATCTTGTACACCTGCATACATTTACTTCATGTTTTGTCAAGGTGTAGGCATATATTTAGGGGGAGACATTCAACTCATGAGTACTCTCACCCTATATAATGCATAAATAGAACAAACACTCTCAAAGTTATCATGGTTTTCAAACTATGGTGCTTTAAATGATGGAGTCATGACTATGTACCCAAGGTTCAAATCTTTGCGGTAATATGTCATATATGCTCAAACATGGTGACTTCGGTCATCGCTCATGTATTGCTTATATGAATATTTCTATGCTTAATGTTATTGGGTATATTGCTCATCGTACTATAGCCCTACAATTTTTGAGGAACTCCATCTCTAAATCTCCTTGGCGGAGTCTACATCGAATATCATTATATGGCCCATAAAAATCCTCCTCACAGAGCCTCTCTGAAAAATTGCCTCTGTCCAGTGGCCGGACATCCGGCCCCACTGCCGGACATCCTGGCCCTGGCAGTTTCTGCTGCCTCAAATCGATCAGGCTATTCCAGTGGCCGGACATCCGGCCCTCCGCCGGACATCCGGGCCCTGGATACTCTTTCTCTGCCCCCAGTCACCGGATATCCGGGCTTGACCCCCGGATGTCCGGCTCGTACGTGCTCACCTCACATAACGCGGGGGGCTCAGGATTTGGGGGAAGTTCCCCATCCCATTTCGGCCGACCTCCTCCTATCCCCACACCGCCGCCGGGCGTTGCACCGGCCCGCCCCGGCCATCTCCTCCGACCGACGGCTTTCGGTCTCCCCTCCCCACCCTCGTCCCTCCCCGACTACTCTTCCACCCAATCCATTTCCTGCGTTGTGGTGTGAATCACTCGGGGAGGACCACTGTTGGTGTTGGATCGAGGGTTAACCTCCGGAGTTCTCCATGGCGCGCACCAAGCACTGCGGCCCTCCTCCTTCATCCCGGGGTATGGCTGTCTATGATCCTGTCTCATCCTGTTTTTGACTCCCATATCCTAGGGTTTCCGTAAATAGGATGGTTGCTCCTTTGATGTAGTTGTCTCTCTATCGATTTGATGTCACTTGACTAGTTCAAATTCCACTTTATGCACTTGGCTAAAACAAATTGACCATGGGTATGTCGATATTTTTCTCTACCACTCGGACTTGTCCTATGGTTATGAACAAAATGTCCACGTCCCCACTCGGTTAATTGTTTTATCCTTGATCATATCCTCTTGGGCTTCTTCTCATCGGTATTATCTTGTATCTCTTTCAGTCGATCACCGCCAAGGTTCTACCGACTCCGAGGAACATGCCCGGCCTAAAAAGAAGAAGTCCGCCAGCCGTCCGAAACGTCGGGCTCCGTCACCCAGTCTGAGTGCCTATGATCCAGATGATGAGGACTATGTTGTTGAGGAAGAGGAGGACATTGCTCCTCGGTGCTCCGTTGGTCAGTCGAAGCCGGGCACGCGGAGGGCAACCATGCCTCCGGTCCGGGGCTCTGCGATGCCCATTGTCCCTGGTCGTCACATCTCCATGGAGATCCCTGTCTACGGTGAATGCCCCATTCATGATTTCAAGACGGTGCGTGCCGCCCAATATCTTGTGTTCCGGCGAGATACAAACCAGTTTGAGATGGTGGCTGATGCAGTGGATCCTAGGTTCCGTACTCGCATGCAGTAGGATCTCTACTCTAGCTTCGTCCGCGGTCGTGGACTTGCTCCTCATAGATACCTGGATCTTCAATTCATGCGTGATCATCCTGCCATGTTTCCTGACAACACAGTCAAGATCATTGATGATATGACTCTCGGTCCGGCAATGACCTTTAAGTGTGACTGGAATGAAGCTGCCATCCTTCAGTTCTATGCCACTTGTTTCTTTGGCCCAAACAACACCCTCACCTGGATGACCGACGATACTATGCTGAGCACCGCCTATGATTGTTTTGTTCAGATTTTGGGCTTCTCTGGTGTTGGCCATCAGATCCACAGTCAAGATCCACTGCATAAGCCCAAGGGGATTGATGCTTGCATGCCTCTTGTTAAGCCTATCTCTCAGCTCACTCCGGTGGAACGTGAGTATCCTCCCAATGAGGTATCCATCTTCAGGTCTCCCTACTACATACTATTTCAGTGTGTGCTTCGCACTCTCTACCCTAAGAAGGGAGATCGCTCGAGGGCTCGCAACTACTGCATTGATTTGATGGTACGTATGCATGACGAGCCTACAGAGCCACTTGACATTGCCCATTTCATTTGGCATGAGATCCGTGTATCCAGCTTTCTTCAGTCGCGTCAATTCCCTCATGCTCCCTTCATTCAGGCGCTGATTGATCACACTGCCCCCTTTGAGGTTGCCAAGCCTGTTGTGCATTCCATTTGGAGACCTCCGGCTCATATGCGCATGTCACCTCCTGCCAAGTCTGCTGCTCCTACTCAGCCCAGGAAGTCCGCTGTTGGGACTCACCCAAGGTCTCCTCCATGCCTTCCTCCTCGACCGTGCCTCGTGGCCGTCTTGCCTCTTTCTTGGGTAAGGCTCAGTCTGCTATTATGAAGGCTATCACCTTTAACTGTCAGCAAAATCATGATGTTCAGAAGCGCCTCATTCTCTCCAAGAACCAGCTCAAGCAGCGCCTTCGTGATCGTGGGAGTCCTGTGAGCGATGATGATCCCATTCCCACTGCACCGTCCACTTCCTCCTTCGGGTTCCCATCTCGTGACGAGTACGCCGAGTTCTTTGAGGGGGTGGCTGATGATGTTGACTTCCGTCAGGAGTGATTTCCTTCGTGTTACTTTAGTTGCCTTCGCCCCTTTTTGCCTGTTGCTGTCAAAGGGGGAGAAGTAGTACCTTAGGTGCCTAGATGTCGGACTCTATGTTCTCTATTATTCAAACTTTATATGTATGCTACAAGTGGTACTTGGTCGCGTAAGACTATCTTATCATCTATGAGTCTATGGGTTGATGATGTATCTCATATACTTGCATGTCATATCTCTGTTTGGTTGGTATTTTGTCCTCCCTTTTG
The DNA here is from genome assembly GCA_039707655.1 of Elymus sibiricus. Taxonomy (NCBI): domain Eukaryota; kingdom Viridiplantae; phylum Streptophyta; class Magnoliopsida; order Poales; family Poaceae; genus Elymus; species Elymus sibiricus. The sequence goes on along the minus strand of CM077669.1, from coordinate 348,904,076 downwards.
TGTCATATGCAAACATGTAATGTGTGCATTGAATTATAATTAATCATCTTATGCAAACATTGAGGGGGAGCAAAATTAAATAGGAACATATTGTATTATGCTCTCATGTATTACACTGCAAAATGTATTTCCTTTTTTTGTGTGGTACTACATGTATGATTGTCATCAACAAACAAAAAGGGGGAGATTGAAAGTGCAACATGCCCTTACATCAAGTTTTGATGTTGATGACAATATACATGTAGGGGACTAACTATGTTCGTCAAGTAAATCTCAGGTGTTAGTCCCCGGATGACAAAGGTGTGTAGATCATGAACATATGGAGTTGATATTACTCAAGGAAGAAATACTAGATCAAAAAGATTGTATATTTGTTTGTTCTTGAGTATAGGGATCCCGCACTATTAAGAGGGGATCGGTAGGGGTAGTGAAGGACTTGCTCATGTTACAAAAACCTTAGTTCTCTATATTTGGCACATACACAAAAAAAACTGCAGGAGAATTTCTACCTCTGCTCACACGCCGGATGTCCGGCCTGCTCGCCGGATGTCCGGGGCTTCCAGCCAGGCCGGATGTCCGGGCTGCACCACCGGATATCCGGCCCTTGCTATCCAGAATACACCAAGCGGGTAGTGAAACCCCCGGATGTCCGGCCTCCTTGCCGGATGTCCGAGCTTTCCTGTGTCCCCGGATGTCCGGGCTGCTCCACCGGATATCCGGCCCTTGCTATCCAGAATACACCAAGCGGGTAGTGAAACCCCCGGATGTCCGGCCTCCTTGCCGGATGTCCGGCTGTTTGCTGTCCAGAGAGCAATTGTTCTGTGATGTTTTCTCCGGATGTCTGGGCTTCATGCCGGATGTCGGGGGCTTCCAGCCACGCCGGATGTCCGGGCTTTACCACGGATGTCCGGCCTCTCTGTTTTATTCCAGCCTCTCTGTTCTGTTCACAGTCGCCACACTATGCCGGATGTCCGGCCCCTAGCCCGGATGTCCGGCCTACCTCTGTCACTTACACTACAACGACCATATTTGCTCCAATACTATATATAGCCTTCTTCCTCCACGGGAGAGGGTTGACCATTCACTTTGAGCAATCCCTAGAACACATTTCACTCTCTCTCTCTCACTCTCATACACCAAATCTTAGATCCCGAAGGGATTTGAGAGCATTTGTGAGAAGTTGTCCAATCAAGTGATAGATCCACTCCTTCCCCTTCCTCGCGCCAAAGGAATTCGTGATTTGAGGAAGTCTTGAGCTTTTCCCCATCGTTCTTATTACTCTTGGAGGTTGGAGACTCCTAGGCGGTAGGAGTCCTTCGGAGAGGAATCGACCATTGTGATTACCCCCGGAAAGTTTGTGAGGGTTTGGAGGCCACCTCAAAGGCCTACCACTAGTGGTTGAGAAACACCTTCGTGGTGTTGTCTCAAGGAGAGAATAGGTCGAGCCTTCGTGGCGTTGGTGTGCCTTCGTGGTAACATCCACCTCTCTAAATGGTGACGTAGCTTCCCTCCAAGGAAGTGAACATCGGCATACATCCTCGTCTCTCGGAGTTGTGGTTATCCCTAACCCTAACTCCCTACTTGTGGTTACTTGTCTTTTGTGTACTTACTTGTATTACTTGTGCTTCATTATATCCTACTTGTTGGCTTGCTTAGTACACGTAGCTTAACCTTCATCCTTGCAATTGTTAGGCTCACTTTCATATTCCACAATATTGCCTAAAATTGCTAAGTAATAATTAAAATTTGTAATTGTACCTATTCACCCCCCTCTAGGTCCATCTCGATCCCTTTCACCACCCACCACTCAGATCGAGCGCTTTAAAAGCGCAAGAGAACCCGGTTCAATAAGCTTACGGGGGGTAACACAACAACCAGGGGAATCGGTCCATCATTTTTGGGCCAGATTACTCCTCAGCAAAAATAGGATGCAGGGCGTTAATGACCCGGAAATGATTGCAACCTTCCAGCGGAATTGCCATGATAAAGGAATCCTCAACAACCTTGCCCGTCGCCGCGTCCAAAACTTCTCCGAGCTAACATACTTGATAGAAAAGTACTACGCTATGGAGAGTACGTGGAAGGAACAACAATTTTATACAGACCCGGTCCACACCGAACAACCTAGAGGAGTTCGGAAAAGACTCGTGCCGCCACAATACCCGCCCAGGCACAGGCCTGCCGAAAAAAGGAACAAATATCCCATGAAGGAGAAAATAGTCCTTGATGGATTACTGGACAGTCCATGCCCCATACATCCCGCCTCGCTAAACGCAAGCCCAACTCACAGCCTTCGAGCATGCTAGGTCGTCAGGCAGGTCAGAAAGAGCGGAAAGGCCATCCTCACGACCTCACCCCTTGGCAGACGTACAGTAACACCACCCGAAATTCACGCCGAGGTCCTAACGATCTATGAGACGTTCTCCTCAAAAGGTCAAAGGAAGAGAGCTCTTTGAGAGCTCGATCAGATACACCAGGTGGAATCAAGGAAATCATGGGCAGACACACCGATAACTTTCGGCGAAAACGACCAACCGATGGCCCGCACAGAGCGGGCACCGGCCGCCCTAGTCCTCAACCCAATAATAGACGGCTTTCGGTTGGACAAGGTACTGATGGACGGCGGCAGCAGTCTAAACCTCATCTACAAGGGAACTTTGGATAAAATGCAGTTTGATAGGTCTCGAATTGAGCAAAGCAGCACAACGTTTCGAGGAATCATCCCCGGAAGAGAGGTACGTTGTACGGGACGAGTAACCCTTGATGTAGTATTCGGTATCCCCCGATAATTACATATCAGAGGAACTTCTTTTTCATATCGTACCCTTTCACAACGTTTATCATGCCATCTTAGGGCGCGACTGATACGTCTCCAACGTATCTATAATTTTGCTTGTTCCATGCTATTATATTATCATTTTTGGATGTTTTACAATCACTTGATAGCAACTTTCTATCAATTTTCGGGACTAGCCTATTGACATAGTGCCAAAGTGCCAGTTGTTGTTTTTGCTTGTTTTTTACTTCGCAGAATATCAGTACCAAACGGAGTCCAATCGCGACGAAACTTTTTGGAGATTTTTTTTGGACCAGAAGACACACAGTGGGCCAAAGAAGTGCCAGAGAGGTGGGCTGTGGAGATCACAACCCACCAGGGCGCGCCCTGATGGGTTGTGCCCTCCACGGGGCCCCTCTCCACTGCCTCCGATGCCTATAAATACCCAAATATTTAGAAAACCCTAGGGGAGTCAACGAAAAACATATCCAACCGCCGCAAGTTCAAGAACCTCGAGATCCAATCTAACACCATCACGGAGGGGTTCATCTTCTTCATAGGTGCCTCTCCGATGATGCGTGAGTAGTCCACCATAGACCTATGGGTCCGTAGGCAGTAGCTAGATGGCTTCCTCTCTCTCTTTTGATTCTCAATACAATGGTCTCTTGGAGATCTATTTGATGTAAACTTTTGTGGTGTGTTTGTTGGGATCCGATGAATTTTGAGTTCATGATCAGTTTCTATCCATGAATATTATTTGAGTCTTCTTTGATCTCTTATATGCATGGTTACTTATAGCCTCGTATTTTTTCTTTGAAACTTTGGTTTAGTTAGGCCGACTAGATCGATTTTTCTTGCCATGGGAAGAGGTGCTTTGTGATGGGTTCGATCTTGCGGTGTCCTTTCCCGGTGACAGAAGGGGCAGCAAGGCACGCATGTATCGTTGCCATTAAGGATAACAAGATGGGGTCTATTCCTACATGAATAGATCTTGTCTACATCATGTCATCATTCTTATTGCATTACTCCATTTTTCCATGAACTTAATACACAAGATGCATGTTGGATAGCGGTCGATGTGTGGAGTAATAGTGGTAGATGCAGGCAGGAGTCGGTCTACTTATCTTGGACGTGATGCCTATATAATGATCATCGCCTTGGATATCATCATGATTATTTGATCTTCTATCAATTGCCCAACAGTAATTTGTTCACCCACCATGTGCTATACTCATGAGAGAAGCCACTAGTGAAACCTGCGGCCCCCTGGTCTACTTTTCCAACATATTGCTTTCCGATCTATCTTTTTGCATGTTTTGTTTTCAGATCTATTATTCCAAAAAAAACAAAAATATATTGCTGCACTTTTTATTTGCTCTTTTTATTTTGTGTTCTTGAGAGATCTATCTCTCCAATCTATCATTACCTAATCTATCTTTTTACCGTAGAGAGATTGACAACCTCTCTTTCGCGTCGGGTTGCAAGTATTTGTTATTTGTGTGCAGGTGCTGCTTATTAGGTGGCGGTGATCCTCCTACTGGTTCGATACCTTGGTTTAATAACTGAGGGAAATACTTACCGTCGCTGTGCTGCATCATCCCTTCCTCTTTGGGGAAATACCAACGCAGTCTCAAGCCACGTCAGCGACGCCTTCACAAGATTTCAGGCCATACCACATTATGGTTACATGAAACTTAAAATGCCGGGACCCAACGGTGTGATCACGGTCGTAAGCGACCCGGATAGAGCCCTCCGAGCCGAGAGTAAAACAACATTGCTTGCCCTCGAGGCACTAGGTGAGAGGCTAGCCGCACAGGAACTGACCACGCTCCGTTCTATCGTAGATAAGGATGACGTGATCCTCGGCAAAAGGCCAAAGTACACATCGTTCAAAGCTGCAGACGAAATCATAAAATTCCAGGTGCACCCAACGGAACCCAACAAAATGGCGTCCATCGGAGCTCAGCTGGACCCCATGGTCGCTGAAGCACTACGCACGTTCTTGTGCGAAAACTGAGATATATTCGCTTGGCACCCATCAGATATGCCCGGAATCCCCCGAAGGTTGGCCGAACATAGTCTGAATATAATTGCAGGCTTTAAGCCGGTTAAACAGACCCTACGTCGATTCTCCGAACCCAAGCGTCAAGCTATGGGCGAAGAACTCGCCAAATTACTTGAAGCCAGATTCATCAGAGAAATCAAACACCCCGAATGGTTGGCAAACCTGGTCATGGTGCCGAAGAAAGACAAATCCTGGCAGCTTTGTGTCGACTTCAAAGACCTTAACAAAGCCTGCCCTAAAGATCCTTTCCCTTTACCCCACATCGACAAGATCATTGACGCCACTGCCGGACATGATTCACTTTGCTTCCTCGACGCTTACTCCGGCTATCATCAGATCAAAATGAAGGAGTCTGATCAAGCCGCAACCGCCTTCATCACCCCCTACGGGCCATTCTGCTTCAATACAATGCCTTTCGGGCTAAAAAACGCAGGCGCCATGTACTAGCGCATGATTCAAACATGTTTGGAAAAACAAATCGGCAAAACAGTCGAGGCGTACGTCGACGACGTGGTCATCAAGACCAAACACGTCAGCCAGCTGGTGGGCGACCTAGGCCAAACATTCACTAGCTTGCGGGAGTACGATATACGGCTAAACCCGGACAAGTGTGTCTTCGGCGTCCCCGCCGACAAACTGCTCGGATTCATTGTCTCCCACAGGGGCATAGAAGCTAATCCGGCCAAGATCTCTATCACAACTAGCGGTCCCCACGGAGCTAAAACACGTCCAAAGACTAGCAGGCTGTGTGGCGGCGTTAAGCCGCTTCATCTCTCGCCTCGGTGAAAAGGCTCTGCCCCTCTACAAGCTAGTGAAACGAACAAAAAACTTCGAATGGACCGATGAGGCCGCAGCCGCACTAGAGGAAATCAAGACGCTCCTAGCCAGCAACCCCATACTGACAGCACCCGGTACAGGTGAACCGATGTTGCTATACATCTTAGCCACCAACCAGGTCGTCAGTGCAGCACTCGTGGTAGAACGGGAGGCCGAGGGCCATAAACACCGGGTACAGAAACCAGTATACTACGTATCGGAAGTACTTACTCCGTGCAAGACCAGATACCCGCATAATCAGAAGATAGCCTACACGATGTTCATGGCTTCACGAAAGCTCAGACACTATTTCCAGGAGTGTTCGGTCATGGTGGCCTCTGAAGCGCCCCTGAACAATATAATCAATAACAGGGACGCCACAGGCCGCATAGCCAAGTGGGCCATCAAACTCCCGCTGTTCGAAATCAATTATAAACCACGCCGAGCTATTAAATCTCAGGTGTTGGCCGATTTCATCGCCGAATGGACGGGGGCCGAGCTCCCTAGAGAATATAACGCATACTCACACTGGACAATGTACTTTGACGGATCCAAGATGCTCGCCGGACTGGGGGCTGGAGTCATCCTCACATCCCCCACCGGCGACAACATCCGATATGTCCTCTAGATCATGTACGCCGACTCCAATAATGCAGCCGAGTATGAGGCTCTGTTGCTGCTACTTCTTGAGCATGCGTTGGTTTTCCCTTGAAGAGGAAAGGGTGATGCAGCAAAGTAGATAAGTATTTCCCTCAGTTGTTGAGAACCAAGGTATCAATCCAGTAGGAGATACAAGCAAGTCCCCAATAGATGTACCTACACAAAGAATCAAACACTTGCACCCAACGCTATAAAGGGGTTGTCAATCCCTTCACGGTTACTTGCAAGGATGAGATCTGATAGAGATAGATGGAAAAGATTGCGGAAAGTAAAAACACAAGTAAATAGATCTGAAAATATAAGATGGAAAATAGACCCGGGGGCCATAGGTTTCACTAGAGGCTTCTCTCATGAAGGCAAATATTACGGTGGGTGAACAAATTACTGTCGAGCAATTGATAGAAAAGCGCATAGTTATGACGATATCCAAGGCAATGATTATGCATATAGGCATCACGTCCGTGTCAAGTAGACCGAAACGATTCTGCATCTACTACTATTACTCCACACATCGACCGACTCCTGCCTGCATCTAGAGTATTAAGTTCATGAAGAACAGAGTAACGCATTAGGTAAGATGACATGATGTAGAGGGATAAACTCAAGCAATATGATGAAAACCCCATCTTTTTATCCTCGATGGCAACAATACAATACGTGCCTCGCTACCCCTACTATGTCACTGGGTGAGGACACCGCAAGATTGAACCCAAAACTAAGCACTTCTCCCATTGCAAGAATTACCAATCTAGTTGGCCAAACCAAACCAATAACTCGAAGAGACTTGCAAAGATATGAAATCATGCATATAAGAATTCAGAAAAGACTCAAATAATATTCATAGATAATCTGATCATAAACCCACAATTCATCAGATCTCGACAAACACACCGCAAAAGAGTATTACATCGGATAGATCTCCATGAAGATCATGAAGAACATGGTATTGAAGAGCAAAGAGAGAGAATAAGCCATCTAGCTACTAGCTATGGACCCGAAGGTCTGTGGTGGACTACTCACGCATCATCGGAGGGGCAATGGAGTTGATGTAGATGCCCTCCGTGATCGAATCCCCCTCGGGCAGATTACCGGAAAAGGTCCCCAGATGGGATCTCACGGGAACAGAGGCTCCTCACGGCGGAAAAGTATTTTCGTGGCTCTCTCTGGTATCCAAGGAATATTTGGGAATTTATAATCCGAAAATTAGGGTTAGGAGGGCTGCCGTGGGCCCACAAGCCAGGGGGCACGCCCTACCCCCCTGGGCGTGCCCCTGTGGCTTGTGGCCACACGGCGGCTCTCCTGCCTTGGTCTCCAAGCTTGGTAGGTTTCTTCTGGTCCAAGAAAAATCATTCCAAAGATTTTATTCCGTTTGGACTCCGTTTAATATTCCTTATCTGCAATACTCAAAAACAAGGAAAAAACAGAAACTGGCATTAGGCACTAGATTAATAGGTTAGTCCCAAAAATAATATAAAATAGCATATTAATGCATATAAAACATCCAAAACAGATAATATAATAGCATGGAACAATCAAAAATTATAGATACGTTGGAGACGTATCAAGCATCCCCAAGCTTAATTCCTGCTCGTCCTCGAGTAGGTAAATGATAAAAACAGAATTTTTGATGTGGAATGCTACCTAACATATTTATCCATGTAACATTCTTTATTGTGGCATGAATATTCAGATCCGTAAAATTCAATACCATAGCTTAATATTGACATAAAGACAATAATACTTAAAGCATACTAACAAGCAATCATAGCTTTCAAAATACCATGGCTAAAGAAAGTTATCCCTACAATATCATATAGTCTGGCTATGCTCCATCTTCCCCACACAAAGTATCTAAATCATGCACACCCCCGATGACAAGTCAAGCAATTGTTTCACCCCTTTTATGTTCTCAAACTTTTTCAACTCTCACGCAATACATGAGCGTGAGCCATGGATATAGCACTATGGGTGGAATAGAATGTGGTGGAGGTGCAAGGGAAAAGGAGAAGATGGTCTCACATCAACTAGGCGTATCAACGGGCTATGGAGATGCCCATCAATAGATATCAATGTGAGTGAGTAGGGATTGCCATGCAACGGATGCACTAGAGCTATAAGTGTATGAAAGCTCAAAAGGAAACTAAGTGGGTGTGCATCCAACTCGCTTGCTCACGAAGACCTAGGGCACCTTGAGGAAGCCCATCATTGGAATATACAAGCCAAGTTATATAATGAAAAATTCCCACTAGTATATGAAAGTGACAAAATAGGAGACTCTCTATCATGAAGAACATGGTGCTACTCGAAGCACAAGTGTGGAAAAGGATAGTAGCATTGTCCCTTCTCTCTTTTCTCTCATTCATTTTTTTTTCTTCTCTTTTCTCTTTTTTTTTGGTGGGCATCTTTGGCCTCTTTTATTTATATTTTTGGGCTTCACTGGCCTCTTTTATTTTTTGTAAAGTCCGGAGACTCATCCCATCTAGTGAGGGAATCATAGCTTCCATCATCCTTTCCTCTCATGGGACAATGCTCTAATAATGATGATCATCACACTTTTATTTACTTACAACTCGAAACTTAGAACAACATATGACTCTATATGAATGCCTCTGGCGGTGTACCGGGATGTGCAATGATCTAGCATAGCAAATGACATCAAAAAACGGACAAGCCATAAAAACATCATGCTAGCTGTCTTACGATCATGCAAAGCAATATGACAATGATGGTGCGTGTCATAATAAACGGAACAGTGGAAGTTGCATGGCAATATATCTCGGAATGGCTATGGAAATGCCATAATAGGTAGGTATGGTGGCTGTTTTGAGGAAAATATATGGTGGCTGTTTTGAGGAAGGTGGGTTTATTGCACCGGCGAAAGTTGCGCGGTACTAGAGAGGCTAGCAAAGGTGGAAGGGTGAGAGTGCGTATAATCCATGGACTCACATTAGTCATAAAGAACTCACATACTTATTGCAAAAGTTTATTAGTCATCGAAGCAAAGTGTTAGACGCATGCCCCTAGGGGAGAGGTTGGTAGGAGTAAACCATCGCGCGCTCCCGACCCATCACACAAAGGATGACAATCATTAAACAAGTCATGCTCCGACTTCATTACATAATGGTTCACCATACGTGCATGCTACGGGAATCACAAACCTTAACACAAGTATCTCTACTAATCCACAATTACTTACTAATATGACTCTTAATATTACCATCTCTACATCTCAAAACTATATGCACGAAATCAAACTTCTCATCATATTCAATGCACTTAATATGAAAGTTTTTATTATATCCCTCTTGGATGCCTATTATATTAGGACCAAATTCATAACCTAATCCAATTACCATGCTGTTTAGGGACTCTCAAAATAATATAAGTGAGGTACGAGAGTTCAATTATTTCTATAAAACATAACACCACCATGCTCTAAAAAGATATAAGTGAAACACTAGAGCAACATTGCCTAGCTCAAAAGATATAAGTGAAGCACATAGAGTATTCTAATAAATTCACGATTCAGCGTGTCCATATCAAAAATATGTGTGCAGCAAGGATGATTGTGGCAAACTAAAAAGCAAAGACTCATATCATACAAGACGCTCCAAGCAAAACACATATCATGTGGTGAATAAAAATATAGCCTCAAGTAAATTTACCGATGGATTGAAGACGAAAGAGGGGATGCCTTCCGGGGCATCCCCAATCTTAGGCTTTTTGGTATCCTTGAATATGTCTTGGGGTTCCTTGGTCATCCCCAAGCTTAGGCTCTTGCCACTCCTTATTCCATAGTCCATCAAATCTTTACCCAAAACTTGAAAACTTCACAACACAAAACTCAACAGAAAACTCGTGAGATCCGTTAGTATAAGAAAAATAAATCACCACTTTAGGTAGTGTTGTAAACTCATTATTTATTTATATTTGTGTAATACCTACTGTACTCTAACTTCTACATGGTTCATACCCCCCGATACAACCCATAGATTCATCAAAATAAGCAAACAACACAAAGAAAACAGAATCTGTCAAAAACAGAACAGTCTGTAGCAATCTGTAAACTTCGAATACTTCTGTAACTCAAAAAATTCTGATAAATTAGAAAAACCAGGGCAATTTGTATATCAATCTTGTGTAAAATTTTCAGATCAAAATCACATTCCAGTGAATTTATAAAATTCCTGGACTGAGCGCAAAAGTTTCTGTTTTTCAGCAAAATCAAATCAACAAACACCGTAGACCATCCCAAAGGTCTTACTTGGCTCAAACACTAATAAAAACATAATTACTACAGAAGTAATAATGTGCAAAACACACCAAAACAGAAACAAAAAACAGAAAGCAAAAATTAAATTGGGTTGCCTCCCAACAAGCGCTATTGTTTAACGCCCCTAGCTAGGCATAACGATTTCAATGATGCTCACATAAAAAGTAGTAATTGAGATATGCAAAAGAGCATCATGAATAGCATGAAAAACACATTTAAGTCTAACCCACTTCCTATGCATAGTGATTTTGTGAGCAAACAATTTATGGGAACAATAATCAACTAGCATAGGAAGGCAAAACAAGCATAACTTCAAAACCTTGAACACATAGAGAGGAAACTTGATATTATTGCAATTCCTACAAGCATGTGTTCCTCCCTCATAATAAGTTTCAGTAGCATCATGAAGTAATTGAACAATATAACTATCATATAAAATTTTCTCTTCATGATCCACATGCATGCCAAGTTGACACTCTTCCAAAATAGTGGGATTATAATTAACTAAAGTCATGACCTCTCCAAACCCACTTCTATCAAAAATTTCATAAGATTGAACACTCTCCAAAATAGTGGGATCAATAATGCCTAAAGTTGACACTCTTCCAAACCCACTTTCAATATCATATTCATCAAGAGTATTAAATAAATTATCAAGATCATAAGAAGCATTATCACCCCAATCATGATCATTGCAATAAGTAGTGGTCATGGCAAACTCATCAAATATAGCATCCCCAAGCTTGTGGGTTTGCATATCATTAGCACAATTGATATTAATTGAATTTATAACAATATCATTGCAATCATGCTTTTCATTCAAGGAAACATCGTGAATCACTTCATCACAATTTTCAGATTCACGAATCTCAAGCAAAACTTCATAGAGATAATCAAGTACACTCAACTCACTAGCAATTGGTTCATCATAATTGGATCTCTTGAAAAGATTAGCAAGTGGATGAGGATCCATATCAATAGATTTTTAGCAAGCAAAGATGCAAGCAAATAGAAGGCACATGGTAACACAAGTAGACAAAAAGAGATCCGACGAGAAAAAGGCGAATAAAACGGCAAATTGGTGAAGTGGGGGAGAGGAAAACGAGAGGCAAATGGCAACTAATGTAAATGCAAGAGATGAGTTTGTGATGGGTACTTGGTAGGCTTGATGTAGATCTCCCCGGCAACGGCGCCAGAAATCCTTCTTGCTACTTCTTGAGCATGCGTTGGTTTTCCCTTGAAGAGGAAAGGGTGATGCAACAAAGTAGATAAGTATTTCCCTCAGTTGTTGAGAACCAAGGTATCAATCCAGTAGGAGATATAAGCAAGTCCCCAATAGATGTACCTACACAAAGAATCAAACACTTGCACCCAACGCTATAAAGGGGTTGTCAATCCCTTCACGGTTACTTGCAAGGATGAGATCTGATAGAGATAGATGGAAAAGATTGCGGAAAGTAAAAACACAAGTAAATAGATCTGAAAATATAAGATGGAAAATAGACCCGGGGGCCATAGGTTTCACTAGAGGCTTCTCTCATGAAGGCAAATATTACGGTGGGTGAACAAATTACTGTCGAGCAATTGATAGAAAAGCGCATAGTTATGACGATATCCAAGGCAATGATTATGCATATAGGCATCACATCCGTGTCAAGTAGACCGAAACGATTCTGCATCTACTACTATTACTCCACACATCGACCGACTCCTGCCTGCATCTAGAGTATTAAGTTCATGAAGAACAGAGTAACGCATTAGGTAAGATGACATGATGTAGAGGGATAAACTCAAGCAATATGATGAAAACCCCATATTTTTATCCTCGATGGCAACAATACAATACGTGCCTCGCTACCCCTACTATGTCACTGGGTGAGGACACCGCAAGATTGAACCCAAAACTAAGCACTTCTCCCATTGCAAGAATTACCAATCTAGTTGGCCAAACCAAACCAATAACTCGAAGAGACTTGCAAAGATATGAAATCATGCATATAAGAATTCAGAAAAGACTCAAATAATATTCATAGATAATCTGATCATAAACCCACAATTCATCAGATCTCGACAAACACACCGCAAAAGAGTATTACATCGGATAGATCTCCATGAAGATCATGAAGAACATGGTATTGAAGAGCAAAGAGAGAGAATAAGCCATCTAGCTACTAGCTATGGACCCGAAGGTCTGTGGTGGACTACTCACGCATCATCGGAGGGGCAATGGAGTTGATGTAGATGCCCTCCGTGATCGAATCCCCCTCCGGCAGATTACCGGAAAAGGTCCCCAGATGGGATCTCACGGGAACAGAGGCTCCTGGCGGCGAAAAAGTATTTTCGTGGCTCTCTCTAGTATCCAGGGAATATTTGGGAATTTATAGACCGAAGATTAGGGTTAGGAGGGCTGCCGTGGGCCCACAAGCCAGGGGGGCGCGCCCCTGTGGCTTGTGGCCACACGGCGGCTCTCCTGCCTTGGTCTCCAAGCTTGGTAGGTTTCTTCTGGTCCAAGAAAAATCATTCCGAAGATTTTATTCCGTTTGGACTACGTTTAATATTCCTTATCTGCAATACTCAAAAACAAGGAAAAAACAGAAACTGGCACTAGGCACTAGATTAATAGGTTAGTCCCAAAAATAATATAAAATAGCATATTAATGCATATAAAACATCCAAAACAGATAATATAATAGCATGGAACGATCAAAAATTATAGATACGTTGGAGACGTATCAGTTGCATGGACTCCGGATGGCAACTTCGATGGGTGTACAGCGGCTCGAAGTGCGGGGAGACTCTAATCTCGCCATCTCTCAAATCAACGGCGAATTTGATGCTAAGAACCCAAAAATGGCAGCTTACAGAAATGTCGTCCTCAAGATATCTGCACGATTCGAAGGACTAGAGTTCCACCATGTCTCTAGAGACAACAACCAAGCTGCCGACATCCTCGCCCGTATGGGCGCCAAACGCGACCGAGTCCCTAAGAACACCTTCCTAGAGAGGCTCTTCAAACCCTCTGTGGTATGGCAGGACGACGGCGGGGACACTATAACTAATGTAGAAGAGCAGGTCATCCCCACCACAGTCGAACCAGATGAGCAAATCATCGGCTGTTCCACGATTGAAGAAACTCCCTCGGCCCATGAAGTGACGGCCATAATCGTACCATGGACAGAACCCTTCCTTGCCTACCTTCTGCGCAAAGAACTCCCTGACGACCATACGGAGGCAAGGCGCATAATACGGCGATCAAAAGCCTACAAGGTCCATGAAGGAGAATTATACAAAAAGAGCACTACGGGGGTCCTCCAACGGTGCATATCTGAAGAAGAAGGAAGGCAACTTTTGGCAGAGATACATGCAGGCATGGGTGGCCACCACGCGGCAGCACGAGCCCTGGTAAGCAAGGCCTTTCGAGTCAGGTTCTTCTGGCCCACCGCCCTAACCGATGCCCACACACTTGTTCAACATTGCGTCGGCTGTCAACTCTTTGCAAATCAAAGCCACATGCCTCCGACGGCTCTTCGGACGATACCCATTACATAGACTTTTGCGGTGTGGGGGTTAGATATGGTCGACCCACTTAAAGGGGGGACCAAGAAAAAGAAATACCTACTGGTCATGGTCGACAAATTCACTAAATGGATCGAAGCAAAACTAGTAAGTTCAGCAAAATCGGGACCGGTCATCGACTTCATATCCGGCGTGGTACACCGTTATGGTGTCCCACACAGTATAATAACGGACAATGGAACCAACTTTACCGCCCAGGAGGTAAAATATTGGTGCACGAACCTAGGTATCAAACTTGATTACGCCTCGGTGTATCACCCACAAACCAACGGACAAGTTGAATGGGCCAACGGTCTCATTATGAGTGGTATTAAACCTCGTCTAGTCTGATCACTTCAAGAATCTGACTGTCATTGGGTTGAGGAACATGATTCCGTGCTATGGGGTCTGCGTACAACCCCGAACGGATCAATGGGATACACACCATTGTTTATGGTGTACGGAGCGGAAGCGGTCCTTCCTCGCGACATCATCCACGATGCACCAAGAGTGCGCATGTACGAGGAAAAGGAAGCCGGACTAGATCGGCAGGACGACCTAGACGCCTTGGAGGGGGAGCGCAACATAGCCCGGGCCCGATCTACTTTCTATCAACAGCAGGCTCGGCGGTACCAAAGCAGGGAGGTTCGAGCTAAAGTTTATAATGTGGGCGAGCTGGTCTTACGCCTCCCAAAGAAACAGAAGCATAAGCTCAAACCAAAGTGGGAGGGCCCTTTTATAATTGACGAAGTACTGACAGGAGGAGCCTACCGTCTCCGCAACCCGCATGACAATCGTCTCGAACCAAACCCATGGAACGCAGTTCGCCTCTGGCGCTTCTACGGCTAGACCGGTGTCGCCTTGTTCCCAACAAACCCTTGTATTTTTCTTATTTTCCTTTTCTTTTTATCTACCTTTGTAGGAGTGGCTAGACCTTCTCTCTAAACTTATGTTCGGCTTAACCAAACTATGATTTCGTCGGTAAATGTTTTACCCGATAACCACCTGGGGGCTCCGTAATGGGGCCATCTTACTTACTCTGGCTATTTGTCTTATATGCACTCTTCCAACACCCCTTTCGCGCCACTTATGCACCAATTAGGCTTAAGTCTTAGCCAAGCCAGGTTGCCTTGATCCTGTGCTTACCCCCTACGTTCCCGATTGTTCGGCTAGGGGGTAAAGGGAGCACCTCTGCGATTGCTACGACCGGATTACCCGGACACGTACCTCATACGGGCGAAGCCGAAGGCTAGAATTCTTATGATAAAAATTGGTCGGCCAGGAAGGAAAAAGGTAGGGTTGGCGCTTCTTGCCGTACATGGGGGCTATTCCCCCAAATAGCAAAATCATCCGCATAATACGGATACACGACTATGACATCTACAGTTCACGTAGTAACCTAAAGAAAGGAACCCATAGAGGAACTATTTTCTTTGGAAGATGTTTCTTACGTTAAATAGTAATATAACATACCTATCCATGCACGTTTCGTCTATTCGCACCACAAGGTCGGATTGCCCAGTTCCCCGAGACAATTCCCTGTTATCGCAGGATGCATAGTCCGGAACACTCCTTAGCTATCGACGACGAAGGCAGAGGCCGATGACCGGTTAAGACAACGTTTACAACATGGATAGAGAGGGTTTTTATAAAAAGTACATAGTTACATAGATTCAAAACTCAAGGTTGTCACTCAAGATGGTCTATTATGGTGTCCAGGGCACAATCTTCCTGTGACATTCGAGCAGCGGGCATCACTTGGTCGTAAACCAAGCTCACAGGCACCTCTTTACCATCCGGCCCTATAGTCCTAACCCGAGCCATATGCTCTGGGTTGAGTTTGGTAAAGCGGGTCTTGACCATGGCCCATGCCTCCCGGGCTCCCTCTCGGCAAGCGGAAGTCTTCCATAGCTCAAAACGACTCCGAGCTCCCCTAAACTTCTCGGCCAGTTCTGCCATCCCTTCCGGAGGCGTCTGAGCCGGCCATAGGGCTTTAATCATGCTCTTCATAGCCTTCGGAGCCCGCTCATGCACAACGGAAAGTTCCTTTAACAGATCTCCTCCGTACGAGCTGGCTTCTTCCTCGGGACGCCCGGTCAGGAGACCTGGGCAGGAAATAAATGATGCTCCTTACACTCAGTACAATACAAAGCACTTGGTGGAGTAAAAGGTTAGATTTTCACTTACATACCATGCCACCCTTCGATATCTGGTTCTCTTGGCAGGATTATGCCAATTGAGCTCTCAAGCTCTTAATTTCTTCGGCATGTCGCTGATTTTCCGCTATGAGCTGGTTCTTATCCTCCAGACTTCGAGTCAATACGCGGTGCCCGGCCTCTAGCTGGGATTCAGCATACCTTTGGGATTTTTGGGAAGCATCCAAATCCTTTTGCAATTGCCCTATGGACTCGGCTGCTACAAAACAATCTTTCGTCAGAAGAGAGGTCCTTTAAATAACTTCATCACAAAAAGCAATATCTTGTACTCACCGTGCGCCTCCCTGGTGAATTTCTTCACGTGTTCCAGCTCGGTCCTAACGTCCTACAGCTCTGCTCAACTTGACTCGAGGTCCACAGACAGCTTCTCATTCTGTTGCTTTGAAACCTACACATGCACGAACATAGTTGTCAGACCCTTGAATTCGGCCGTTTCGTCCAAATTAAGGCTCGGGGGCTACTAGGTTACGAATTATGATCGGCCTTCCGAACCGACCATTTACCTGCAGTCTGGCGGATATTATTTTAGCGGCTCCATCAAGTCCTGCTCGAGCGGCCCCGAGGTATGAGTCCACGGAATTGAGGGCATTAAACTCCTGGTCAGAAAATATGGGGTGACGCAGTGCCTCCCTCCGTCGTCGATGATTCATCGCACTCTCAACCTCGGAGTTGGTAGCCGAGACATCCCCTAAGTCCTCGGGAGGTTGTCCGGTGACAGGATCTCCCGCATTCACTTTGGCGTGTACCAGAGACCTTGGTCGAGGATTGCCCGACGCCTTCTCAGCGTCCTCAGACGAAGGTGGTTCTACTCGCCTCCTGAGTATGTCAGTTAAAAACCATGAGTATTCGGAATGGGCAAAAACAAAGACCAAGCTACAAGATTGAATACCTTTTGGTAGGGGGAGCGGTTGGTAAAACTCCCTCGGTAGTCTCTGGCTCGGGAGCCCGGCCATTGTTAGGCGCGGACCTGGCTGGAGTAGTTTCCAAGGATGACCGGCGCGTAGACCGGCGGCCCTTGGGGACAGAGGTCGATGAGATTGGAATTACGGGAGGCGAACATCTTTTCCGAGAAGAAACCTTCTTCTTGCTGGTCGTAGAGGAAGGGAGTGGTCCGGGGTGATCAGCTTGAAGGGCCACCTTGGATTCGTCAACGCTCCTCTCACAAAAGGTCCCGTCCTCGAACTCGATTGAAATCTTCGGATCATCGTGAAATCCGGGGTCGTCGCTGCGGGAATAATCCTCTGGTTGTGGGGTGGGACATTTGACTGTGTTGACCTAACGCCTCCATTGCTGTTCGGAGAAACACTCACTTTCGGTCAGTAAAATCAAGAATTGACGATCCAAGGGAGGGGAGTATGAATGGACTTACCCATTCGATGGGGTTATGAGTCGAGTAGCCTTCCCTGGTCGTCAGGCGAACGAAATCTTCCGTTTCTCCTTTGAAGAGGTCGGCCAACATGACTGCCAACGCCGCTTGATCGGCAGGCCCTTGTCTTCGGCAACGGGTCGTGTCACTCGTCCCATTATAGCATGATACGTCTCCAACGTATCTATAATTTTTGCTTGTTCCATGCTGTTATATTATCATTCTTGGATGTTTTACAATCATTTTATAACAACTTTATACCATTTTTTGGGACTAACCTATTGACATAGTGCCAAAGTGCCAGTTGATGTTTTTGCTTGTTTTTTACTTCGAAGAATATCAATACCAAATGGAGTCCAATCGCGACGAAACTTTATGGAGATTTTTTCTGGACCAGAAGACACCCAATGGGCCAAAAAAGAGCCACGAAGGTGGGCTGTGGAGAGCACAACCCACCAGGGCGCGCCAGGGGGCCCCTGGCGCGCCCTGATGGGTTGTGCCCTCCACGGGGCCCCTCTGCACCGCCTCTGATGCCTATAAATTCCCAAATATTCCAAAAACCCTAGGGGAGTCGATGAAACACAATTCCAGCCGCCGCAAGTTCCAGAACCTTGAGATCCAATCTAATCACCATGACGGAGGGGTTCATCTTCTTCATAGGTGCCTCTCCGATGATGCGTGAGTAGTCCACCATAGACCTACTGGTCCGTAGGCAGTAGCTAGATGGCTTCCTCTCTCTCTCTCTCTCTCTTATGATTCTCAATACAATGGTCTCTTGGAGATCTATTTGATGTAAACTTTTGCTGTGTTTGTTGGGATCCGATGAATTTTGAGTTCATGATCAGTTTCTATCCATGAATATTATTTGAGTCTTCTTTGATCTCTTATATGCATGATTACTTATAGCCTCGTGTTTGTTCTTCGAATCTTTGGTTTAGTTAGGCCAACTAGATCAATTTTTCTTGCCATGGGAAGAGGTGCTTTGTGATGGGTTCGATCTTGCGGTGTCCTTTCCCAGTGACAGAAGGGGCAGCAAGGCACGCATGTATCATTGCCATTAAGGATAACAAGATGGGGTCTATTCCTACATGAATAGATCTTGTCTACATCATGTCATCATTCTTATTGCATTACTCCGTTTTTCCATGAACTTAATACACTAGATGCATGCTGGATAGCGGTCGATGTGTGGAGTAATAGTGGTAGATGCAGGCAGGAGTCGGTCTACTTATATTGGACGTGATGCCTATATAATGATCATCGCCTTGGATATCTTCATGATTATTTGATCTTCTATCAATTGCCCAACAGTAATTTGCTCACCCACCGTGTGCTATACTCATGAGAGAAGCCACTAGTGAATCCTACGGCCCCCGGGTCTACTTTTCCAACATATTGCTTTCCGATCTATCTTTTTGCCTCTTTGTTTTCTGATCTACAAAACCAAAAACCCAAAAACATATTGCTGCATATTTTATTTTCTCTTTTTATTTTGTGTTCTTGAGAGATCTATCTCTCCTATCTATCACTACCTAATCTATCTTTTTACCGTAGAGAGATTGACAACCTCTCTTTCGCGTCGGGTTGCAAGTATTTGTTGTTTGTGTGCAGGTGCTTATTATTGGGTGGTGGTGATCCTCCTACTGGTTTGATAACCTTGGTTTCATAACTGAGGAAAATACTTACCGTCGCTGTGCTGCATCATCCCTTCCTCTTTGGGGAAATACTGACGCAGTCTCAAGCCACATCAAAGGAGTTTCTGGCGCCGTTGTCGGGGAGGAAGCGGTCTCTTCTACGTGCCTATCATAGGCGCTGAGGGGACTCCATCATTATCTACCAGGTTCCTAATCACAAATCTCATCTCCTTGCAATTACATTATTTGCCATTTGCCTCTCGTTTTCCTCTCCCCCACTTCACCAATTTGTCGTTTTATTCGCCCTCTTTGTCATTTGCCTTTTTTTCGCCGGATCTCTTCCTTGCTTGCAATCTTGTTTGTGTAGTCACAATGACTCAAGAAAACACCAAGTTGTGTGATTTTTCCAATACTAATAACAATGATTTTATTAGTACTCCTATTGCTCCTCCAGCCACTAGTGCGGAGTCTTATGATATTAATGCCGCTTTGTTGAATCTTGTCATGAAAGATCAATTTGCCGGTAATCCTAATGAGGATGTCGTGTCCCATCTAAACACGTTCGTAGAATTGTGTGATATGCAAAAGAAAAAAGATGTGGACAATGATATTGTGAAGTTGAAATTATTTCCCTTTTCCTTGCGGGATCGTGCAAAATTTTGGTTTTCTTCTTTGCCTCGCAATAGTATCGATTCTTGGAATAAGTGCAAGGATGCTTTTATCACTAAGTATTTTCCGCCCGCGAAAATTATTTCCCTTAGGACACAAATCATGAATTTTAAGCAACTTGAGCATGAACATGTTTCACAATCTTGTAAAGAATGAAGTTGATGCTAAGAAATTGTCCTACTCATGGTTTAAATCTTTGGATGATCATACAATTTTTTTATGCGGGATTGAATTTTGTCTCTAGAAATCTTTTAGATTCCGCCGCGGGTGGTACTTTTAGGGAGATTACTTTGGGTGAAGCTACTAAATTTCTATATAATATCATGGCAAATTATTCACAATGGCATACCGAAAGAGCACCTACTAGTAAAAAAGTTAATTCGGTTGAATAAATTAGTACGTTGAGTGATAAGGTTGATGCTTTGATGAAATTGGTTGCTAGTAAAAATGCTCCTATTGATCTTGATGATGTGCCTTTGTCTACCTTGATTGAGCAAAATAGTGATTCCATAGATGTGAACTTTGTCTCGCGAAACAATTTCAATAACAATCCTTATAGAGGTAATTTTAATCCTAGGCCTTTTTCTGGAAATTCCTCTAATAACTATGGTAATTCGTCTTACAATAATAATAGGAACACCTCTGATCTTGAGAGTAATATTAAAGAATTTATCAATGCGCAAAAAGCTTTTAATACTACGATAGAAGAAAAATTGAATAAGATTGATGATATTTCTAGAAGCATTGATGGAATTTCTCATGATGTTGAAAATCTCAAGTTGAAAGCTTTTGTGCCTAAGATTGATGAATCAATTAATGCTTTATATGTCTCTATGGATGAAAGTAAGAAAAAACCGCTATGCTTAGAGCTAAAAGAGAAATCTTAGAAAAGTCATTTTCTAGTGATTGCCTTCATAAAAAAGATGAAGATCATAAAGTGATTGGTGTGTCTTCTATTGATTCCTTGTTTAGTAATATTAAGATTGATGAGGGACTGAATTAGAGTCAACTTTAGCTAGAAGGCGTCCCAATAATTTGGAGGGTGAAAATCTTGATGAAAATTTTGATAAAAGTGGGTTTGAAGAGGTCAAAACTTTAACTAGTGATGTGCCCACTATTTTGGATTGCAAAGACTTTAATTATGATAGTTGCTCTTTGATTGAATGCATTTCTTTGCTGCAATCCATGTTGAATTCACCCCATGCTTATGAGCAAAATAAAGCTTTTACTAAACGTATCGTTGATGCCATGATGAAATCTTTTGAAGAAAATTTGGAGTTGGAGATTTCTATTCCTAGAAAATTACATGATGAGTGGGAACCTACCATTAAGGTCAAGATTAAAAATTATGAGTGCTTTGCTTTATGTGATTTGGATGCTAGTGTTTCCACGATTCTGAAATCTCTATGTGATGTGCTTGGTCTCACCAATATTGAAGAATGTTCTCTTAATTTGCACTTGGCGGATTCCACTATTAAAAAGCCTTTGGGAAGAACTAATGATGTTCTTATTCTTGCAAATAGGAATTATGTGCCTATAGATTTTATTGTGCTTGATATTGATTGCAATCCGTCTTATCCCATTATACTTGGTAGACCGTTTTTACGCACTATAGGTGCCGTGATTGATATGAAAGAAGGCAATATTCGTTTTCAATTTCTCTTGAGAAAGCGTATGGAACACTTCCCTAGAACAAGAATTAAGCCACCATATGAATCAATCATGAGGGCATCCTATGTATCCAAAACCAAAGATGACAATAGTTGAATCTATGCGTTATGCCTAGTTAGGGGCGTAAAATGATAGCGTTTGTTGGGAGGCAACCCAATGAATAAATAAATTTTTGCTTTTTCCTTTCTGTTTTTGAGTGTTGAAACAATTATGCCTATGTTATGATTGTGTTTTTATGGTTTATTTAGTATTTTTGCCAAGTAGAGCCTTTAGGATGATTCATGAGATGAGTAGAAGCGATGCTGAATCTGAAACAGAAACTTTGCGTCCAGTATATGAATTTTCATTTTTATATGGAACGTGATGTTGACCTGCAATTTTAACACAGTGTTTCTATAAAAATTCCTTATGTTGTCCTAATTTTTCGGAATTTTTAGAGTTACAGAAGTATGGTTAGTGTACAGATTACTACAGACTGTTCTGTTTAAGACAGATTCTGTTTTCGTTGCATTGTGTGCTTGTTTTGATGAATCTATGGGTTATATTGAAGGGTATGAGCCATGGTAAAGTTAAAATACATTAGGTATAATACAATAATAAAATATGAATGGGTTTGAAACAACACCTAAAGTAGTGATTTGCTTTATTATACTAACGGATCTCACGAAGATTTTGTTGAGTTTTGTGTGATTGAAGTTTTCAAGTTTTGGGTGAGATCACGATGGATGAAGGAATAAGGAGTGAAAAAAGCCTAAGCTTGGGGATGATACAAAACCCCTAAGATATATCCAAAGATAAACAAGCAACTAAGCTTGGGGATGCCCCCGAGTGGCATCCCCTCTTTCTTCTAACAACCATCGGTATTTTACTTGGAGCTATATTTTTATTCGTCACATATCATGAGTTTTACTTGGAGCGTCTTGTATCTTTGCTTGCTTTGCTTGTTAGTTTGTGATTTGTATCCTTGCTGGACACACCTATTTGAGAGAGCCAAAATTATGCTATGATTTGTTAGAATTGCTCTATATTCTTCACTTAAACTTTTTGAGCTATAGAATTGCTCTAGTGCTTCACTTATATCTTTTTGAGCACGGTGTGCTTGGAAATTTTTGTAGAAATACTCTCATGCTTCACTTAGATTAATTTGAGAGTTAGTAAATTTTGAAGAAATCCTCTCATGCTTCACTTATACTATTTTGAGAGATGAAATCTTTATACTCATGTGCTTCACTTAAATTTGTTTGAGCTTGTCAAAAAGCAATTGCATTATATGAAACTAGTCCCAAAGTGATAGATATCCAAGGAGGATATAAGAAAAACTTTCATGAAGATCATTGGACAAATTAAACTTGATTATTTTTAATAGTTTCGAAACATGATGATAGTAATATGTGAGTCATGCTAGTGAGTAATTATGCTTAGTAGGAATATTGGTGTTAAGGTTTGTGATTCCCTATGCATGCACGAAAGTCAATGGTTATGCAATGAAGTTACATCCTACTTATGGTGCATTATTCGGTGTTAGTTATGCTCAATGCTCGCTTATGTGAATTTTGGTTTCTTGGTTTGGTTGCTTCTCAATCTATTTGCTACCCTCCATTTGTACTAAGTAGAAATACTACTTGTGCATCCAAAATCCTTAAACTAAGTTTTGCCTTATGAGTCCACCATACCTACCTATATGCGGTATTTCCATGCTGTTCAAAGCAAATTTGCATGTGCCATCTTGATACGTCTCCAACGTATCTATAATTTTTGATTGTTCCATGCTATTATATTATCTGTTTTGGATGTTTTATATGCATTAATATGCTATTTTATATTATTTTTGGGACTAACCTATTAACCTAGTGCCCAGTGCCAGTTTCTGTTTTTTCCTTGTTTTTGAGTATTACAGAAAAGGAATATCCAACGGAGTCCAAACGGAATAAAATTCTACGCTGATTTTTCTTGGACCAGAAGGAACCCAGGAGGCTTCGAGAAGAGGCCAGAAGACCTACGGGTAGGCCACAAGCCACCAGGGCGCGCCCCTGGGGGGGGGGGGGCTGGCTTGTGGGCCCCCCGTAGCTCCTCCAACCCTAATTGTTCGCCTATAAATTCAAGAATATTCCCCCAATACCAAAGGGAGCCACGATAATACTTTTCCGCCGCCGCAAGCCTCTGTTCCCGTGAGATCCCATCTTGGGGCCTTTTCCGGTAATGTGCCGGAGGGGGATTCGATCACGGAGGGCATCTACATCAACACCATTGCCCTTCCGATGATGCGTTAGTAGTTCACCTCAGACCTTCGGGTCCATAGCTAGTAGCTAGATGGCTTCTTCTCTCTCTATGATCTTCAATACCATGTTCTCCATGATGTTCATGGAGATCTATCCGATGTAATACTCTTTTGCGGTATGTTTGTCGAGATCCGATGAATTGTGGATTTATGATCAGATTATCTATGAATATTATTTGAATCTTCTCTGAATTCTTATATGCATGATTTCATATCTTTGCAAGTCTCTTCGAGTTATTGGTTTGGTTTGGCCAACTAGATTGGTAATTCTTGCAATGGGAGAAGTGCTTAGTTTTGGGTTCAATCTTGCTGTGTCCTCACCCAGTGACGAAGTAGGGGTAGCAAGGCACGTATTTGTATTGTTGCCATCAAGGATAAAAAGATGGGGTTTTCATCATATTGCTTGAGTTTATCTCTCTACATCATGTCATCTTACTTAATGCGTTACTCTGTTCTTCATGAACTTAATACTCTAGATGCAGGCAGGAGTCGGTCGATGTGTGGAGTAATAGTAGTAGATGCAGAATCGTTTTGGTCTACTTGATACGGACGTGATGCCTATATGCATAATCATTGCCTTGGATATCGTCATAACTATGCGCTTTTCTATCAATTGCTCGACAGTAATTTGTTCACCCATCGTATTATTTTCCTTCAAGAGAGAAGCCTCTAGTGAAACCTATGGCCCCCGGGTCTATTTTCCATATTATATTTTCAGATCTATAAACCAAAAATACCAAAAATACTTTGCTGCAATTTATTTACTTTTATTTTAGTTATCGTTTTAGTAATCTTTTATATCTATCTCTTTCGGATCTCATCCTTGCAAGTAACCGTGAAGGGATTGACAACCCCTTTATAGCGTTGGGTGCAAGTGTTTGATTGTTTGTGCAGGTGCATAGATTGGGGCCTTGCTTGTACCTCCTACTAGATTGATACCTTGGTTCTCAACAACTGAGGGAAATACTTATCTACTTTGCTGCATCACCCTTTCCTCTTCAAGGGAAAACCAACGTAAGCTCAAGAAGTAGCACATCTCTAAATTTTCAAAATAAATTTTCTCTTTTGTGTGCTCGTACCGCTCATGAAACGGTGGGGAGTGTCCAATATTTTTCCATGCTAGATGTGTTATTATGAAGATGAGTGTTTATTCAATTGTCACTGCACGAGAGTGCGGCGGTAATAGGGATGCCCATTCCCAAAATGAAAAAGAAAAAATATATTTACTTTATGTTGTCAAATAATAAATTCCTTGGAAAGTGTTGGTATGGAAGGCAACCGTGGATACGGCCCGCCATGGAAAGTGAAAGTTTGGTGGAAAAAGGAATAAACTTTATTTTCTGTTTGGGAACCGCCTATGATATATCTAGCATGGAAAGTATTGTGAGCTAGTTTGTCGTTTTCGTTGACAGGAAAGGCATGCCACCCAAAATATTTTTCTCTCTCAATTTAAACCTTGAGCTCTGGCACCTCTACAAATCCCTACTTCCCTCTGCGAAGGGCCTATCTATTTACTTTATGTAATTTTTATTTTTACTTTGAGTCTCCGTCTTCTCTTAAAGCACCAACTAGTGGGCACTATGATCGTACTTGAGCGTTGGGCATAGCTAATATTTGAGTGTGTTTCATGAATGGATCAATGTTTGAGCATGATGGGCTAGGGATAACTTTCTTTAGTGTTGATATTTTGAAAGACATGGTTGCTTGTTGACATGCTTGAGTGTTGATGTCATTATGTTAAAACTAGACTATTGCTTTGAATCCTTTACAAGTCCAAATGTCCATGCTATGCAAAAGAAAAGAATATGAGATGAACATGTTACGCAGCATTTCATATCAAAATTCTGTTTTTATCATTTACCTACTCGAGGACGAGTAGGAATTAAGCTTGGGGATGTTGATACGTCACCAACGTATCTATAATTTTTGCTTGATCCATGCTGTTATATTATCATTCTTGGATGTTTTACAATCATTTTATAACAACTTTATATCATTTTTTGGGACTAACCTATTGACATAGTGCCAAAGTGCCAGTTGCTGTTTTTGCTTGTTTTTTACTTCGCAGAATATCAATACCAAACGGAGTCCAATCGCAATGGAACTTTTTGGAGATTTTTTCTGGACCAGAAGACACCCAGTGGGCCAAAGAAGAGCCAGGAAGGTGGGCTGTGGAGAGCACAACCCACCAGGGCGCGCCAGGGGGCCCCCGGCGCGCCCTGATGGGTTGTGCCCTCCACGGGGCCGCTCTGCACCGCCTCTGATGCCTATAAATTCCCAAATATTCCAAAAACCTAGGGGAGTTGACGAAACACAATTCCAGCCGCCGCAAGTTCCAGAACCTCGAGATCCAATCTAAACACCATCACGGAGGGGTTCATCTTCTTCATAGGTGCTTCTCCGATGATGCGTGAGTAGTCCACCATAGACCTACGGGTCCGTAGGCAGTACCTGGATGGCTTCCTCTCTCTCTCTCTCTCTTATGATTCTCAATACAATGGTGTCGTGGAGATCTATTTGATGTAAACTTTTGCGGTGTGTTTGTTGGGATCAGATGAATTTTGAGTTCATGATCAGTTTCTACCCATGAATATTATTTGAGTCTTCTTTGATCTCTTATATGCATGATTACTTATAGCCTCGTATTTCTTCTTCGAATCTTTGGTTTAGTTAGGCCAACTATATCGATTTTTCTTGCCATGGGAAGAGGGGCTTTGTGATGGGTTCAATCTTGCGGTGTCCTTTCCCAGTGACAGAAGGGGTAGGAAGGCACGCATGTATCATTGCCATTAAGGATAACAAGATGGGGTATATTCCTACATGAATAGATCTTGTCTACATCATGTCATCGTTCTTATTGCATTACTTCATTTTTCCATGAACTTAATACACTAGATGCATGCTGGATAGCGGTCGATGTGTGGAGTAATAGTGGTAGATGCAGGCAGGAGTCGGTCTACTTATCTTGGACATGATGCCTATATAATGATCATCGCCTTGGATATCATCATGATTATTTGATCTTCTATCAATTTCCCAACAGTAATTTGTTCACCCACCGTGTGCTATACTCATGAGAGAAGCCACTAGTGAATCCTACGGCCCCCAGGTCTACTTTTCAAAAATATTGCTTTCTGATCCATCTTTTTGCCTCTTTGTTTTCATATCTACAAAACCAAAAACCCAAAAACATATTGCTGCATATTTTATTAGCTCTTTTTATTTTGTGTTCTTGAGAGACCTATCTTTACTATGTATCACTACCTAATCTATCATTTTACCGTAGAGAGATTGACAACCTCTCTTTCGCGTCGGGTTGCAAGTATTTGTTGTTTGTGTGCAGGTGCTGCTTATTGGGTCGTGGTGATCCTCCTACTGGTTCGATAACCTTGGTTTCATAACTGAGGGAAATACTTACCGTCGCTATGCTGCATCATCCCTTCCTCTTTGGGGAAATACCGACGCAGTCTCAAGCCACGTCATAGCACCATAGGGGATGGATCCTCTGTTGCAGGGGTTGAACGCAACGGGTGATAGCGGCAGCCATCACATCGATAATGGTCAGTTTGCTGTGACCAAGCAGCTTCACTTGTGTGGCTAGGCACTTTACCTCGGCGCTCTCCTCTTGAGAAGCGCTCCTCGGACGCCAGTTGAATCGCTTCTTTAAAGGAGCCTTGGAGTATTCGTAGGCCCCTTCGAGCTGGGTCAAATAAGGGGACGTCTTCGATATAAAACTACTCTGAAGCCCACTCTTCGAATTCCTTTTTCGGAGTGCCGATGAGGTACCCCGTCCCGGCTATGCGCTATACTTCGGCTCCGCCCACTTCCCGGATTGACCCTCCCCGAGTTCGGGGGACGAGGCAGAAGTACTTTCTCCATAGATCGAAGTGGGGTTCGTAGTCGAGGAACATCTCGCAAAGGGCGATGAAGCCCGAGATATGCAGGATGGACCCGGGGGTAAGATTGTGGAGTTCGATCCCATAGAACTCCAATAGAGCCCTCAAGAAGGGGTGAATGGGGAAGCCCAGGCCTCGTAGGAGGAAGGAGGTAAAGCATACCCTCTCTTCTTGGCGGGGAGCAGGGAAGTTCTCCGCGAAAGCCACGCCGTTCGCAGAGGTCAACCCTGCGCGAGTGGGTGCCAGATCCGAAGCAGGGAGATATCCCTGCGTCTCAAGACTGCGCAGCCGGAGGAGAGAAACAGAGCAGCTGGCCCAGTCGCCGGGAAGGGGGCCATGAGGGCGCGAGGAAGAACCTGGGGCGCTCGTCATACCTCCAAAGTTTGTTGATGCTAGAGTTTCTTGATGACGAAGCGGGGAGAAGCGTTGCCTACGACAAGTTCGACTTGCTATAAATAGGCGCTTATCCCTCGGCTTGTTGAGGGTATTTCCATAAAAGGACTGTTGGGATGCCTGCCTTCTATTGGAGCGCAGGGATCGAGGGGTTTCACTGAGCCTCGGGCAAGGAAATCAATGTTGTGGGCCCATGCCGTTTCCGGCAGTTGGGGATTCTTAATGTGGTCAGGTTATCGTCTAACGAATCGGAGAAGAGAAGAACTCGCCTCGCAAGCCGAAGACCCTTGGTGAACGAAGCTGCCGAACATGGAGTGCCTCGGCGTTGGAGGCAAGTTCGGGGGCTACTGAGGGAGTCCGGGACTAAGGGGTCCTCGGGCCGTTGGTTCATCCCCGGTGGGCCAACACGATGGGCCATACAGAGACAATTACTAGAAGGCTGAGTTACCAGACAATCCCATGTTTGGAAGGAGGAGTCCCGAAGACTTGGTGCGTTCTCCAAGAAAGAATGGTCGGATCTGTGCCCGGATAGAAACCGACCATATGTAACCCTAGGTACCCCTGGTGTCTATATAAACCAAGGGGCTTAGTTCGTGGAAGGACAAGTCAACTAATCTAGGGTTTAGCTCTTTTGATCTCGAGGTAGATCAACTCTATAACCATCACATTCATCAATACAATCAAGCAGGACGTAGGGTTTTACCTCCTCACGAGGGCCCGAACCTGGGTAAACACCGTCTCCTTCGTCCCCTGTTACCATCGATCCTAGACTCATAGTTCAGGACCCCCTACCCGAGATCTGCCGGTTTTAACACCAACAGGGGGTGATTAGACTACTTGACCAAATAAAAGCTTAACCTTTTCCCAATTTTATCAGTTGGCAAGTTTTAGCGATTCTACCAAGTCTAGCACAGCCTACACATGCAAGTCTACGAGTATAGCAGAGGAAAGTAAAGACATGCAAGTGTAAGTAGAGGGTAGGGATAGGAAGATCAAACGCAATGAAGACATGAAGATTTTTGGCATGGTTCCGATAGGTGGTGCTATCGTACGTCCACGTCGATGGAGACTTCAACCCCTGGAGGGTAACGGTTGCACGAGTCCACGGAGGGCTCCACCCACAAGGGGTCCACGAAGAAGCAACCTTGTCTAGTCGACCATGGCTTACGTCCACGAAGGACTAGCCTCACTCAGGGTAGATCTTCATGAAGTAGGTGATCTCCTTGCCCTCACAAACTTATTGGTTCAACTCCACACGATTTGGTGGCTCCCAAGCGACACCTAACAAATCTAGGAGAGACCACTCTCCAAAAGGTAATAGATGTGGTATGGATGATGAACTCCTTGCTCTAGTGCTTCAAAAGATAGTCTCCTTGTCGGTGTCGAAACCGGCAGATCTCGGGTAGGGGGTCCCGAACTGTGAATCTAGGAGTGATGGTAACAAGGGACGAAGGAGACGGTGTTTACCCAGGTTCGGGCCCTCGTGAAGAGGTAAAACCCTACTTCCTGCTTGATTGTATTGCTGAGTATGAAGGTTACAGAGTAGATCTACCTCGAGATCAAATGAGCTAAACCCTAATGAGTTGAGTTGATTTTCTACGAACTAAGCCCCCTGGTTTATATAGACACCAGGGATCCTAGGGTTACAAATGGTCGGTTTCTATCCGGGCATAGATACGCACATTCTTTCTTGGAGGGCACACCAAGTCTTCAGAATATTCCCCCATAAGCCTAGGGTCATTTCGCAGTCCGGCCTTCCCGAAGATATCATAAGGCGGCCCATCGGGCCGGACTATAGGAGATAAGTCAACGGCCCGAGGACCCCTTAATCCCAGACTCTCTTAGTAGCCCCCAAACTAGCCTCCAACGGCGATCTTTAGGATGACAGCTGTTCTGCACGTCCAGAGTGTTCGGCTTGCGAGGCGAGTTCCTTTCTCCCTTCCATGCTTCGGCAATCCTTAGCTCGGCCACCGATGACACCTCGCCGTCTGAACATACCTTGCTAAGCCTTGAAGGCCAAACGCCTGAGTGTGAATAGTACCCTTCCTCACAACTTTTCCTGACAAAAGGTTCAGACGGGTCGTGGCCACTTAACCAGTTACAAAAACTCGATTCACGGTTCGAGGCCGCCTTTTTATTGGCACGTTCAATCGGCATGAAGATCGTGCTCCATTTTTTATGGGATATGATCAATGATTTGGGCTATCCCACGTGCGCATAACGGGGCGGTCGCTTCGGGAACTGGCGCAGCTCACGGCGCAGTAAGGGGACGCTTGGTGCTACGACCTTCCATAAAAAGGGAGAAGAGCATCTTCACAGTCCTTCCATGCTCCCTAGACTTGCTTTCCCAAACCTTCCTTGCCCCGAGCACACAGATCTAGTCTTTCTCCAGTCCTTCCTCCAACACCCATCCTTCTTCCCCGAGCACGGCCATGGCTGGCTCAGGCTCGCAAGGCAAGTGGGAGGCATCATGCGTCACCGAGGATGACATCCAGGAATTGAAGCGCACCGGCTACCTCTCGGTCGATGTCGCCCACCGCGCCCCGAAGAGGGCCAAGTAATCCCCACGCCACGGCCTGGGGAGCGGGTGGTGTTCATTCCCCATTTCATTAGGGGACTGGGCTTCCCGCTGCACCCCTTTGTAAGGGGTCTGATGTTCTTCTACGGGCTGGACTTCCACGACCTTCCCCCAAACTCAATCATGCACATATCGGCCTTCATCATCGTCTGCGAGGCCTTTCTGCGGGTCCAGCCACACTTCGGCTTATGGCTGAAGGTCTTCAACGTCAAGCCGAAGACCGTGAGAAGCCAGCACGCGGACTGTGGGGGAGCGGTGATCAGCAAGCTCCCTCGGGTCCAGTGGCCGGATGGCACCTTCATCGACACCATCAAGACCTGGCAGAAGGAGTGGTTCTATATTATCTAACCACGTGCCGCAGATTGGGTGGCCCCTCCCGAACTCAGATCTGGTCCTCCCGCAAGGCTAACCTCGTGGATGACCAAAGGGCTGGATTGGGGGTCGGCCACTGAGGTAAAGGCGCTGCAGGAACGCATCGGAAAGATGCTGGAAGCAAACATCGGCCTGGCCAATGTGGTCCAGGTCATGCTTCGCCGCAGCCTCCTCCCCTGCCAGCTCTGGGCCACACCGATGTGGGCCCATAAGTCCGATGATTCCCCCACCGTGCGCAAGCTCTACCACACTACTCGAGAGAAGCTATGGAAGCGTTGTTCAAGCCCCAGGAGGAGTGGTTGGCCAAAGAGGAAGACACCGGCCTGGACGCCGAACACCCTCCGCTTAAGGTAAATCTTCAATCTTCAATCTTTTATCTTTAGGTTCGGCCTTTTTAGCAAGGATTCTAAACTCTCCTTTCCTGATTTCCCTAGGGCTGGCTAGCTAAGGCCACGCGGATCAATGGTCCCGCCCCGCTGCCTGAAGCCCTCAGGTCGACCCTCCTGACGGCGATGCTGGTCAAGGCGCCATATTCGGCGCCAGAGAAGAAAGAGAAGCAGAAGAAGGGTGAGAAGAAAGAGGCCTGAACTGGTCTTCGCCCAAGAGGCCCCCCGGACACTAAGTCTGGGG
Organism: Elymus sibiricus; assembly: GCA_039707655.1. Taxonomy (NCBI): domain Eukaryota; kingdom Viridiplantae; phylum Streptophyta; class Magnoliopsida; order Poales; family Poaceae; genus Elymus; species Elymus sibiricus. The sequence continues at coordinate 348,872,228 of CM077669.1, read as the reverse complement.
AGACCCAGGCCTCCTCCGCTCACGAGGAGGAGCAAATGGAGGAAGGGGGAGAAATCGATTCCCCCCAGCCAAGGAAAAGGTTGGCATCTATGGATGCCAAGGAGGACTCAGATCCCCCTTCTCCGAAGAGGCCCTGCAGGGTCAAGGTGACCTTGCCCGATGTCAGCCCAGATTCCGACGAGGAATCCGAGGCGTTCGAAAGGGTCCCGCGGAGGGTCCCCAGGGCCAAGCCCGCAGCCTAGAGGTACGAATTTCGAATATATTACTTATGCAAGATTTTTGTTGCTGACCGGACTAATGCTTCCCATGTTGCAGCCCGGCCCGTGTTCTCCCGACCGAACAGGTCTCAGAGGGAGATCCCTTGCCAGCCGAGCTGGCGGAAAGCGGAACTGCGTCCCGCACATCCCCTCACCAGGCCGCCGATGAGGCCACGGAGGTGATGTCCTGGTGAACGCCTCCTCGTCCAAATACCGAGGGCGAGGTAGTCATGACCGAGGCTTAGACCTCAGCGGTCGAGGACCAGGAGACCGGCCCCTACTGGTAAACAAAGAGGGAGGCTGTGAGTCATCGGAGCTCCCTCCAAAAACGGCTCCGGAGACCACCAAGTCTCCGACATCGGCCACTCTCCCTTCACAAGAAGGGGGAGGTGTGGTGCCGCCACCGGTGACGCCCGCGACGAGGCAGGCCACAACCGGGTGGCCAGCCGCGATGGAGGAGGCCTTGCGCAGCTCTGCCATCGTCGAAGACCACCACATCCTTATGGGTGCGGTTCTGAAAGGCATTCGATCCGTTGATAGCGGACTGAAGGAGGCCTTTGGCGGTCTCTTGACGGGCTTCAAGGTAAGTCATGTAATGCTCCTCTCTCTAAGCGGGATTTGTTCGTGAGGTATATATATTCCGGATAGGTATAGTAGCCCCCGAGCCCTGGGTAAGTTTAGGAAACTTACCCGGGGATCAGAGGGACTCAGGTTCCGAGTAAAAATTGATATTTTGACTATCTCTGGAGATGGTCTGGAAAGGAGGGTCTAGGACCAACAGTTCCGATGTGTTTCTCACGTATATATTTTTTTGCTTTGCAGGCCTCATCCTCGGCAGCAGCTGTCCATGATGTGGAGCTGGCTGAGCCCAACCGGAAGCTCAAGAGCTCCGACAAAGAGCTTGACCGTCTGAACAAGCGGTTTGATGAAACGCAAGGTGAGTTGGAATTTTGTTTCGGAGACCCTGTCCAATCCTCGTTGATTGAGGTTCTTGAGTTTTTGAATCCTGAATGTTGGTCTTCTATTGCATTCGCAGCCGTTTCTTCCGAGGTCGAAAACCTCAAGGACGAGCTGGAGAAGGCCAAGCGGGAGGCCGCCGATCATAAGATGGTGGCCGACTAGGCGGCGGCCGAACTGATCTCCTTGAAGGCTATGAGTGAAAAGCACGAAACTTGGGTAGCCGAAGTGCAGCAAGAGCTCCAAGATGCCAGCACTAAGTGCGAGGCTCTCGAGCAGAAGACCAAGGACCAGGCGGCCGAGCTATCCACATTGTCTTTCGATCTTAAATCGGAGCGTGTGGATAGGCGGTCTTATGAGGAAGAACTCCGCCAAGTCAGGATGATCGCCGATGGTAAGCCGTACTTACTGCAATGCGCCTTTGGTGGTAACAGGTTTGTTCGTCTTACACGGGTATGGCTTTCCTCAGGCGCCTTCACAGACCTTCCGAGGAGTGCGGCAGACGCGACCAAGCACTTTGCGGCTCGGGACGGGGATGCAGAACAGAGGTTGTTCTGGGCGCAATTTCAGAACCCCGAGCCCCATCCCGTCCTTAGCCAGGAGATGAAGCAGCTGATGGAGCTGCATCGAATGGCGGAGCCGGCCTTAAAGGACCTCTGCATTCAGTTGTGGCCTTTCGAGCCCCTACCAAGCAGTTACTTCGGCCTGGTGGAGAAGCTCTGCGACGCCTCCTCCCACATTGAGGCCGTGAAGCGTTCTGTGTGTACTGAGGGAGCGCGGATGGCTTTTGCGAGGGTGATGATGCACTGGCCAGGGATGAAGTCGCTTGAGATGGCTGCAGCGCCCCCGCCGCTCGGGAAGGAGCATAGGCGCCCCGAACTGTATTTCGCCGCTGCAATGGAGGGTGCTCGGTCGGTAGAGACCCAGTGCCCTAAAGATGTACTTTTCGAGTGAACATGTTATTGTATGTCCGATGAATATTGTATTTTGATAATACGTATGCATGGTTTATCATGCTTTGGTGTTTTGATTATTTTGACTCCTATGTGGCCGTTTTTGGAACTCAAAGTTGCCAGCCGTCGGCTTTAGCCCCCATGTAATTATTACAAGAGGTGTTCCGTCATCCGCAGTATTATCCTTAGCCGAATTATCAGAACCCGGAGTCGGGGGTGCGAAAGGTGGGAACAAGGCAATCAGACTATTCGGCTTTACTGCTTTCACTTACCCGGAGGAGCTTGACTGCGGGGGCTGGTTACTAGCCCCCAGTGTTGTGTGGTATTCCGGTGAACCGAGGTAAAAACCATTACCACATGGCTTGCGAGAATGCAAACCCTTTGTATGACACAGAATAATCTCTATCGATTTTTAGTTTGACACTTGTGCTCGGATTGCAGACCGGTTCGCGCTTATTATGACGGTCGATTTTCGGCTTTCTCCACTGAGGTACTTGACCAGGCGAGCTGGAAATACAAGCAGTGGTTCTCCCTTTACCCTTTTAGCCGAACGAGCGGAACGTAAGAGGGTAAGCATAGGAGCCGGGCAACCCAACCTTTGACCTAAGACATAATTCGGAACCGATGCATATAACGCAGAAATCCAACACGCCGGACAGATAAAGGACAATGCCGGGACGATGCTTGGGCCGAGCTTTAAGCTCCCCGGTCTATTAGCCGGTTGCATCAAACATGTGTCGAACAGTTTTGCTTCCGGAGGCGGGGAGTTTGGAAAACACTTTATAAAATGCCATACTTTAACCGTGAAAGATGATATTTATATATTATGAATTTTACAATTCATGCTGCGGCATAACTGTTACAGGTATTTTTGGAAACAAATGTAAACAAAAGGGGAGGTTCGATCGGGGCTCTTGATCCGCGGCTTGATGTCCTTGGCGTATCCTTGTACGCCTCCATTCCTTTGCTCTTCAAGAGTAGAATGCTCCTTTAAAGGTGGTTATTGTCGGCACATGCATGAGTTTGACGCCTACTGTGTTGAGAGTTGTTCGGTCGAACCGACCTCTCCATTGTGATGAGGTGTCCCCCCGCAGCTGCCCATGGTATTTTAAGCGCGAAATTGTGCCTTCTCGGCATACCTGATGGGTATTGGGGTTGTGCTGTGGGGGGCGAGTCCCTATTTGTGGAGAACAGGAGATTGCTTCGGGATATCGGGTCATGCTTGGACCCGCTTGCTCGCCTGTTGCAGCTTGTCGCCTGGTTGGGGTCCTGGTGCCTCGATGCCGGACTGGAATTCGATGGCTAGAGCCGCTGTGTGTTCTTCAGTCCGGAGTGAGCGCTCTGTATTACCATTGACAGTGATGACCCCCTTTGGCCCAGGCATCTTGAGCTTCAGGTATGCGTAGTGGGGAACGGCGTTAAAGCGAGCGAATGATGTACGGCCGAGCAGTGCGTGATAGCCACTGCAGAAAGACACTATATTGAAGATCAGGTCTTCGCTACGGAAGTTATCGGGCGAACCGAACACTACTTCCAGCATCACGGTACCCGAGCAGCGTGCTTCGACACCGGGGATGACTCCCTTGAAGGTAGTGTTGCCGGGCTTAATTCTTGATGGGTCAATACCCATCTTTTTACTATGTTTGAGTAAATCAGATTAAGGTTGCTTCCTCCGTCCATAAGGACTCTAGTGAGGTTGAACCCGTCGATGATGGGGTCCAGGATGAGGGCGGCTGAGCATCCATGACGGATGTTGGTCGGATGACCCCTGCGATCGAAGGTGATCGGGCAAGCCGACCACGGGTTAAACTTCGGGGCTATGGGCTCTATAGCGTAGACCTCCCGAAGTGTGCATTTCCTCTCCTTTTTGGATATGTGCGTGACATATATCATGTTCACGGTTTTGACCTCGGGAGGGAATTGCTTCTGTCCGCCGTTGTTCGGCCTGCGAGGTTCTTTGTCGTCCTCATTGCGTGGGCTCTTGCTCTGTTTCTCGGCCGTGAGTTTGCCGGCTTGTTTGAACACCCAACAGTTTCTGTTGGTGTGGGTGGCCGGCTTGTCTTGCGTGCCGTGGATTTGGCAGGGCCTATCCATGATTTTATCCAAAGCGGTAGGTCCATCCTTGTTCCCTTTAGAGGGCTTCTTCCGCTCTCGGGGTTTTGAGTTGCGAAAACCGGCATTGACGGCCGTGTCTTCCGAGTAGCCGTTGCCATGGCGTCGTTTATTTTTGTTGCGCCTTGGCTTTCCGTTGCCATCCCGCACTTCAGAGGTGCCGGGATCTTCAGGATTGTGGCTTCGGCGAGCTAGCCAGTTGTCTTCACCTGCACAAAAGCGGGTCATAAGTGAGGTGAGGGCCGACATTGTTCTCGGTGTATCCTAGCCGAGCTGGCGGGCTAACCATTCGTACCGGATGTTGTGTCTAAACGAGGCTATCGCCTCAGTGTCCGGACAGTCAACGATCTGGTTCTTCTTAGTCAAGAACCGATTCCAGAACTGCCTGGCCGATTCGCCAGTCTTTTGGACGACGTTGCTTAGGTCGGAAGAGTTTGGGGGCCGGACGTAAGTCCCCTAGATCCGTAAATGGATCTGGTGTGACCTGACCTATAGTCCAGGTCCTGCCAAAGATCGTATCGGTTCTCAAGCTGTGCTGGTCCCTTTCCTCTCCTACAAGGTGATGTGGACCAGTACTCGGCGTCTTGAGCCACCCTGTCCCGTCCACGAGGGGGCGGTCCGGCTGGTCATACTGAGTGCGCCTGGGGGATTTGGGCTCAAGGGCTTCGTCGTCGAATTGCGGCAGCAGGCGCCGGCGAGGGTAACTCCTCTTTTGGTCTGGCCGCTCAGTGCCGAACCCTTCTTCGACCGCCAGAACTTTTGTCCATCTATTGTTGATGGTGTCTTGTTCGGCTTTGAGCTGTTGCTGCTTTGCCTTTAAGGTTCGAGCAATGGCTATGAGCGGTTGCCTGAATCGTTCTTGGTCCTCGGGGTTTTCGGGGATGGTGAAGTCTTCGGCTTCGAGGTTTTCTTCCTCCCCAACATGTGGGAGGTAGTCATCATCCTCGGAATAATTGAGGTCCTCGGCATGTTGCTGATCCGTGAGCCTTTCCGGGTCCTCCAACGGCTCTGCGGGGGCTTCAAGGTCGCCGAGGTCCTCTGGGGTATCCATTTCCCCGCTGCGTGTAACGGCTTCCCTTCCCTTGTTGGTCTTGGATCGCTTGCGTTGTTTCTGGCGTTTTGATGCTTCGCCGGATTTTTTGCCGTTCTTCCTGGGGGTGTGGTTCTCCCTATCGTTAGGGGTGTTTGAAAGTGCTAGTTATCGACTAGAGGGGGGGTGAATAGGTGATTTTTTTGAAAGTCTTCGAAACAGGTAATGTATTCGAATAGAGCGGAAACGTAAACAGGATCAGGTAGGGAAATAATCAAGAATCTAATCTAGGCATGCATCACAGTGAAGACATACAAACATGTTATGCTTTAACATCATGCACAATAAGATGAGTCGAAGATAAACTTAGACAGTATGAAGTTAAACAGCAGGCATGAATGTCTTCAAGACAAGTCTACAGTGATGAACATGGAAAGGCTTCACGATACAGAACAGGAATGTAAAGAAGTGAAGGATAGAACCAGTAGCTTGACGAAGACACAATATTTGTTGGACCAGTTCCAGTTGCTGTGACAACTGTACGTCTGGTTAGGGAGGCTGAGATTGAACTCAGAATACCTCGTCTTCACCTTATTCCCCTTGAGCCAAAGTCACTTAGACAGCGCTTAATCACTCTGGTAAGTCTTCGGGGGAGACTTCCGAAACCCGTACAAACTTGGTCACCCGGCGATCCACAATGACTCTTGGATTGCTCTAGACCCAGACGCCTAACCGTCTGGAAGATCACATTCTTCAAGTGTAATAAGTCTTCAGCTCTCTCAGAACAGAATGACTTCGGTGATGCTCAAACGCTTTAGCTCTAGGTGTTTAGGTGTATCCTCGCAGGATGTGTCTCTCTCAATGTCTTCGAGGTGGGTTGCTCCAAAACGACAACAGCCGTATCTCTCTCTGAGCAGCCACCTTCTTATGGTGGAGGGGTGGGCTATTTATAGTCAGCGGGCAACCCGACCTGATATGACCGAAATGACCCTGGGTCAATGGCCAACCGACACGTGTCACAACAGTCGGATTTCAAACACACGCGGTAGCTTTACTTGGGCCACAAGTAAAGCTGACTCAACCAACTCTGGAAGAGATTTCCTCTCATTGTCTTCACTCGAAGACATAGGTATGGGTTGAGCATCACGTCAGCATCTGACTTCGATCACATCGACCCCACTTAACAGTACGGTGGTTCCTATGACTCAGGAAAGAAGAAACAAAACTACCAAAAGACTTCGTCTTCGCGTTTCATTGTCTTCGGACGAATGTCTTCGCTTACCACCAATGGCTTTAGCCGTCATCAATGTCTTCGGACATTTTTGGGGGTCGTCTTCGACGGCTAAACCGAAACTCCAGGGACTTCTCTCTGTGTTAACCAGTGAACTCTCACAAACACATTAGTCCCTCAACCACGTTTGTCTTCAATACTCCAAAACCAAACAAGGGTGGCACTAGATGCACTTACAATCTCCCCCTTTTTGTGATTGATGACAAACTGGTTGAAGTTTTCAACGGGGATAAAATATGTGAAGATAAGATTTTGAAGATTTTGATTACAAGATATAGAGAGCTCCCCCTGAAGATGTGCACATGAAAATTTTGCTTTGAATGCAAGTGCACATGGCAGGTTGTAGTTTGTGGAGATCTCCCCCTATACCTTGTAACCCAATCACTATGCATTAATAAATATGTCGAAGATAATGAAATGCATAATGAAAAATGGGCGTCTGCAGAATGACTTCGAGCGCATAAAATAACTGGAAAGAAGCGCCAAAGAGTACGATAAACATAAAGTGCAGACGTCCATCAGGACTTAAGTTTTACAACCCAAAGCAGCAAATGTTCAGAAACGAGAGTTGTAAACTTAGCAAAAATAACACCCATCCCTTATTAGTATACCCGCTTGAAGACTATCATCCAATGCTTCTCCCACTTTGTCATCGAATGACCAAAAAGGGACGAAGACATGGAAGAACTAAACGTTCCTAGCAGGTGTCGATGAAGATGGTGCAGCAGGGTCGCGGGGAGCTGGTGCAGTGGAGCGACGCCGAGTCGATGGAGGCAGGGAGGTGGCATCATCAGCTACATCTGCGAGCCTGACGTTGACAGATAGTGTGCCGAAGAATGTGATAGATAGTCCTGGGCAAGTACTGAAGATCATCCACAAAGAAGGAAGTGAGCAATTCTGCATCTCTAGCCAAAGGCTTCATCATTGTTAGCATCTCAGTCATGTTGGGTTCTCACATTTGGAAGAGACTTCGAGTGGCAATTGCATAGGCTTCAGAGCGGGGATCCAACTCTTCACCAGCGGCAGCAAGTGGTGTTGCAGGAAAGAAATCCAGTGGTGAAGCAGTAATATGCTCATCCCTTATCATAAACTCCAGCTGCCATGTGTTCAAGTCACGACCGAAGCCAGAGATGTGGAGAGTTGCGTAGAACTGGAGGATGAGCTCTTCATTCTAGTCTTCATGGTCAGTGCAGAAAGGCAGAAGACCCACATCTCGAAGACAATCCAATGCTTGATCATAACAGGGAAGACCTTTCATAGCTTCAAAGCTGAGATGTTTGTGGGGAAAGATCTTGTTCTGACCGTAAAGCACACACATGTAGTACTGACGTTGTGGTGCACTCCAGAACCTGTCAGACTATATCCTGGCATGCTTGTAAGGATTGCGTTCAGAGTTGAAGAAGGAGTTGTTCAGCCTGAACCTTTCCAACTCGAAGACTAATGGTCTTGCTAGGCCTGACTGACGAAGACTTGGAAGACGCGGCATGGGATTCATGACGTTGGGGCGCCGATCAAGGTGAAACTCATACTGTGGTCCCATCCGTGGTGGTGCAACAAGATGAGGCCATCTGACAGGAACCATCTCTCCTTCCCTATTACGGGCCATCACAATGTTGTCCTCATTGTCTTCAGTTGATGGTGTGGCAGGAACAGGAGGTTCATCTGGGAAGGGGGCAGTGGCATCGCCCATAGTGGCAGCAATGTCTTCGACTGCCGTATTGTCTGTTGCAGGTTGACTTGGATGTACATCTTCAATCATCGGCACTCCTTCGACTGGAACAGTCGGTGAAATTCGTACTTCATCTTCAGGAATAGGAGACATGAGAGCTCGAGGACCGCGACGAAGATGTTTGAGTGGGGAAGTGCGAGTGGTGGCTTCAATCTCCTCTGGAGCAAGCGGAGATTCTGGTGAGGCAGACACTGGTGGGAAGAAAGGTGGTGATGGTGTACCAGGTTCAGCATCAGTAATTTCTGGCCGGAGGGGAGTCCCAATATCCACAAAGTCACTTGTTGGCTGTGGGGAGGAATCCATTGGCATGTCCACCTGTGGAACACGTTCTGGCTCAACATTGGCTTCAGGACCAATGTCGTCATGAGCAGAGTCTTCAGCAGCTGGGGTATCTTCTGGATTCCGAGTCTCTGTGGAAGCAGACTCATGCAGAACAACTCTTCTTTCTAAGTTCTCTGAGGCGGAAGGTGCCACAGAGATTGGCTTGATGACCAGGGGTTCTTGCTGAGGAGCGGTGGTTGATGTCGGAGCAGGAGGGGAAACTGGTGGTTCTGAAGACTTTGATTTTCTTGTCTTCAACCTCTTCGGAGGTTGGGCTTCAGAGGCAGCTGCCTTGCGTTTCTTGGCTTCAGCTTCAACTTTCTTGGTCTTCTTGCTATCAGCAGCAGAGGAAGACGGAGGTTCACGAGGACTAGAGAAGCCAGTAGGAAACTCAATGCCACGGCGCACATACGGTGTAGGGGAAGGCACATCCGAAGACATCGAAGCTTGCCTGGAGCATGAAATGACTTCGGGAGCAAGTGCAGGCTGGCCAAGTGCTTTTCTCTTCAACATGTCATTGTGAGCCTGGACCATGATAGCAGTCTTTCTCTTGAGGCGTGCAAGGGCTCCCTTGACAGCTTCACATCGCTTCTCGAAGGCAGCCTTGAGATTTGTCATCATCAGCTGATATCCCTTGATCTGCTCGGCATTGAGTCTGTGCACATTTTGCTTGAAGAGCTCCTTTTCATGGCTGATCTTGGCCTTCATTTGCTTGGCCTTCTGAGCCACAGTCAGTTCCTCGTTCACAAGACCTTGGAACGTGACACTCAGACCAATTGGGAGCTGAAGAGCATCAATGCTGAGAGAGGGATCGACGAACCATTCATCAATGAAGTGTTCAAAGATGACAGGATCAAACAGAGGTAAGTCTTTGAGCCTTTTGGCTTCCTCTTCTTTCTGCTGGATGAGCCTAGCTAAGGCTTCATCGTCGAACTCATCGTCAGACAGTTCAATCATGTTTGATGCGTCCATTAGTGACAGGGTAGGCTTCGGACCTCTGGATGCAACAGCTTTCCTTTTCATACGCCTATGAAGGCGATCTTCTTCTTCAGGCTCTTCTGGATTATCAGTGGGAGAGCGCGAAGACTGAGGTGAGTGAACTGATGGCTTGGGAGGCTTTGAAGCCTTGGGCCTTGAATCTTTTGACTTCTTCAGAGGCTTCGACCTTGGGGCTGGTGGACGTTCTTCATCATCATCATCTGAGTCAGACTTTGTAGGATCTGGGCAGCCAAGAATGCTCGATGGATGAGGAATGCTTGGCATTGGGGGCCTGAGCATGCACGGATAAAATCCCATGTTGATGGCTTCTGCCTTAGTCTTCGGATGAAGATTTCTGTAAATGATGTCCGTCCATGGTGCCTTTTCAGCACACTTCTCAGCATATTCCTTGGTGACGAAGTGGTAGTTGAACCACTCCACACTCCAATATCTTCGAATCCATTGGATTCGATTCTTGCGCTGTGTATATGTTTCCTCCTCATCTGACTTGCTCATAGAGTGCTGGAGGAAGATCTTTAGCTGTATTCTTACGTCTCTGCTTCCCTCCCTTCTTGACTGGATTATTATCAGCCATTGGCTTCGACAAGGGCTTCAGCAAAGGTTTCACAGGTGTGCGCAAGTATGAGCACGCACCGGAGGATTCCAGATGAATCTGCAAGTAGTCTGCAAATGAATTCAGACTATGAGATCCAAGCGATTCTGCTGTGGACATGTACCTGTGAAAGAGTTAGAGACGCGAGGGAAGAGGAGAGGTCATATGCATTCTCAGAAGATTTGGAAGTTAGCACAGTGTTTAGAAGACATTGACCTTTTACCGAAGACATTCACTTTTATAGCTTATATGGTGATTTCAGACTTGTACAAGTCCAAGGAATCGTACAAGTGAGGAATCAAACCAATCTACAGACCAAAAGTGAAAGTATTTGGCAAAATAGAGATCTAGATCTATATGCGGTTGAGTGGAAAGTGGAGAAACAGCAACCGACTATTTTCAGTAGAAATTTTAGATCAAACATGCGGTAAAAAATAGCCTTTTATTTATCGCAAGGAAGAACGCGACGAACAGCTCGACGAGGCGGAGAAGCCAAGAAGTTCGATCTGCCTCATCCTAACTTGGTGGAGGCAGACAGCTACGGCGGCGGCGAGCAGAGGATGAACGCGGCCGGCGTGAGTATGTCGTCGGAAAAGGCATGGCAGCTAAGCACTTCGTCTCCGGCGGCGATAGAATCCAACGATGGCGCTAGGGTTTTGAGCACATGGGAGGCGGAGGAAGGGGAAAGTAATAATGGAAGGGGGTTAACTTGTACTTATAGGGTGTGGAAACCTCCGAACAAGTTGGACGGACATGCCCCTGACTCCTGTGTTTATGTGGACACGTGGCATACATGCAAACCACCTGACAACCCACTACCATAATCGAAGCGGCGGCGCGGGAGTTGTTGCTAATTATGCGGAGATAGTTGAGATTTGAGAATTAAATATGTGGTTGATTTGTCTTCAGCTGTCAAGGACACAGAGAAGACAGTTAACACATGTCAATATAGAATGCATATGACTGGATTAGAACAGACTTGGACGAGGAAGAATAGAAGAGAATGTCGGGTCCGATCACATTTGCCTAGGAAAAAGTTGAAGACAAAGCTATAGGACAAATGTTGTATAGGACAAAGCTCTAATCCAAATGTAGATCTGCAAATATTTTTCAACTGAAACACATATAAATTTAGTTTCGAAGACATTCCAGTTTCGAATATATGTGTAGAAGATGAGAAAAAAATGTCTTCGAGTATGGTTGGTGGCGTTACCCACCGTATAAGAATGTTTGACTCAGACACGGCGCACAATTATCGTGGCGCTCTGAAGTCATATTCTTCATTAATGTATTCACACTCAGATTGTAAGTCTTCATTAGTTGAGGACATATGTTACATTGTGTGTTGTGCATCAAAGTCATCAACATGCATAAGCGTTAGGATGTATTCCCATTCAAAGGACATTTGAGGATTCTAAGATATTTAGCTCACACCGCAACTTGCAAAACCTCTTCTCATCCAAAGGCTTCGTGAAGATATCTGCCAGTTGATCTTCAGTGTCAGCATGCTTGACGTTGATGTCGCCCTTTATCACGTGATCCCGAAGAAAATGATGTCGTATCTGAATGTGCTTTGTCTTCGAATGTTGTACGGGGTTGTGGGAGATCTTGATTGCACTCTCATTGTCGCAGTAGAGAGGTACATGCTTCAGGTTGATGTCGTAGTCCTTGAGTGTTTGCTTCATCCAGAGAAGCTGAGTGCAGCATGCGCCAGCAGCTATGTATTCGTCTTCGGCAGTGGAGAGTGAAACACAGTTCTGCTTCTTCGAAGACCAACACACTAGAGATCGTCCCAGAAAGTGACAAGTGCCTGATGTAGACTTGCGATCAACTCTGTCGCCAGCGAAGTCAGAATCTGAATAGCCAATCAGCTCAAACTTCGAACCCTTTGGATACCATAATCCTAGTGTTGGGGTGTGAGCCAGATATCTAAGTATTCGCTTCACAGCAAGGTGATGCGACTCCTTTGGTGCCGCTTGAAATCGGGCACACATGCAAACGCTAAGCATTATATCTGGCCTAGATACATATAAGTACAACAAAGATCCAATCATGGAGCGATATACCTTCTGATCGAAATCTTTACCATTTTCGTCAGTGCAGAGGTGTCCATTGGTAGGCATTGGCGTCTTGTAACCTTTGGCTTCGTTCATGCCAAATTTCTTGAGGCAGTCCTTGAGGTACTTCTCCTGGGATATGAAGATGCCATTTGGTTGTTGTCGAATTTGAAGCCCTAAGAAGAACTTTAGTTCTCCCATCATCGACATTTGATATTTTTCTTGCATCATATAAGCAAACTCATCACTGTATTTTCTGTTAGTACAACCGAAGATAATGGCGTCCACATATATTTGGCACATAAACAGTTCATCATTATAGGATTTAGTGAAGAGAGTGGGATCGAGTGAACCAGGTTTGAAGCCTTTCTTCTTGAGGAATTCCTTGAGTGTGTCATACCAAGCTCTTGGTGCTTGCTTGAGGCCATAGAGTGCCTTGTTGAGCTTGAAGACTTTGTCCGGATGCTTTGGATCTTCAAACCCTGGTGGTTGAGCAACCTATACTTCTTCCTCAATCTTACCATTGAGGAATGCACTTTTGACATCCATTTGATATAAGCATATGTCATGATGGTTAGCATAAGCAAGCAGTATTCGAATGGCTTCGAGTCTAGCGACAGGTGCAAAGGTTTCACCGAAGTCAATACCCTCAACCTGAGTGTAACCTTGGGCCACAAGTCTGGCCTTGTTTCTGACGACTTGACCGGACTCATCTTGCTTGTTGCGGAAGATCCACTTGGTACCGATGATGTTGTGCTTCCTTGGATCAGGACGCTTTACGAGCTCCCACACGCTGTTTAGCTCGAACTGGTGAAGCTCTTCTTGCATGGCTTGAATCCATTCTGGTTCCTTGAAAGCTTCATCTACTTTTGTGGGTTATTGGGTTTCTTTCCAGTGAGAAGCTCATATGATGTTTTCTTGAAGAATTTGTGAAGATAAACTCTGTTGATGATGTGACATGCAGTGTCAATGGCTTCAGGCCATAGCTTCTGATGTGTCTTGTATTCATCAAGCATGGTGCGAGCCATCTCAATAAGGGTCCTATTCTTGCGCTCCACAACACCATTCTGCTGGGGAGTATATGGAGCAGAGAACTCATGAGTGATGCCAAGGGTATCAAGAAAGGTGTCCAGGCCTGTGTTCTTGAATTCAGTGCCATTGTCACTCCTGATGTGCCTGATCTTGATGTTGTAGTTGTTCATACACCTATTTGCGAAGCGTCTGAAGACATCCTGCACTTCAGTTTTGTAAAGAATGATATGCACCCAAGTGAACCGAGAATAGTCATCAACGATCACGAAGCCATATAGATTTGCAGTGGTAGAGAAGGTGGAATAGTGAGTAGGGCCAAATAAGTCCATGTGTAGCAGCTCGAAGGGACGTGAGGTCGTCATGATTGTCTTCGAGGGGTGTTTGGCCCTGGTCATTTTCCCGGCTTCACAGGCACCACAGAGGTGGTCCTTCTTGAACTTGACACCCTCGACGACAATGATGAGCTTCTTCTTGGCGAGTGTGTGCAAGTTCCTCATCCCAGCATGCCCTAGCCTTCTGTGCCATAGCCAGCACTCAGAAGCTTTTGCTAGAAGACATGAGGCAACCTGTGGTCCTGCAGAGAAGTCTACCATATACAAGTCACCTCTTCGAAAACCTTCGAAGACTTTGGTTTTGTCAGAGGCCATTAGTACCACACATCGAAATTTGCCAAAGATGACAAGCATATCTAAGTCACAGAGCATTGAGACAGACATCAAGTTGTACCCAAGGGATTCGCAAGCATGACGTTTTCCATGTGCCGGTCCCTTGAGATAGCAACTCTACCTAGCCCAACACTTTGCTGCTGCTCTTGTCAGCAAATACGATGTGATCTTTTGTTGGAGGTCGAAGAGTTTGCTCCATCAATAGGCTTCGATCACCAGTCATATGGCTTGTGCATCCACTGTCCATAATCCATTCGGTGGCATTGGACTTTTCTTCCTGCATTGAGAATTAGTCAAGTTCACCAAAGCATGTAAGAGTAACATGCTAAGATGAAGATGTAGCAGAAGACAGTGGAAAGTATTCCGAACGAGGTATGCATTAATTTTCTTGCGTTCAGACAAGAATGTTTTCGGGTCCCCAGAGATAATCTTCGGAATAGGCTTCGTCCTATATGGAGACCCGATGCTGCATAGAAGATATTAGTTCTTCTTAACCACCCACATGTGAAGGGGTGGTTTAGAGGCAATAAGACGTAAGGCAGCATCAGAGAATTTAGGCAGAGATGCCCTAATAGCACGTTTCACAGGAGGGTTAGTATACTCAAATGAATAAGCAGAGAAATTCTTTGTTGGATGAACGTGGCGGTTCATGCCATTGTGTACATATTCATGAGTCATCCGAGTCTTTTCCTGCGAAACAGAATGGTTAGTGCCATTATATGAAGACATATGTCTTCTTGAAGACATTGATCTAGGGTTTGTCTTCTTCTTGGGAGATGTCGTCAAGACATTCACGCGAAGCTTCTCTAGAAGACATTTGGGAACCCAGATCTTCTTCAAAGGAGAGCCATTCCTGCAGTTAGTTCCAATAAATCTGGCAAACACTTCATGATACAGAACAAGAATGTAAAGAAGTGAAGGATAGAACCAGTAGCTTGACGAAGACACAATATTTGTTGGACCAGTTCCAGTTGTTGTGACAACTGTACGTCTGGTTAGGGAGGCTGAGATTGAACTCAGAAGACCTCGTCTTCACCTTATTCCCCTTGAGCCGAAGTCACTTAGACAACGCTCAATCACTCTGGTAAGTCTTCAGGGGAGACTTCTGAAACCCATACAAACTTGGTCACCCGGCGATCCACAATGACTCTTGGATTGCTCTAGACCCAGACGCCTAACCGTCTGGAAGATCACAGTCTTCAAGTGTAATAAGTCTTCAGCTCTCTCAAAACAGAATGACTTTGGTGATGCTCAAACACTTTAGCTCTAGGTGTTTAGGTGTATCCTCGCAGGATGTGTCTCTCTCAATGTCTTCGAGGTGGGTTGCTCCAAAATGACAACAACCGTATCTCTCTCTGAGCAGCCACCTTCTTATGGTGGAGGGGGTGGGCTATTTATAGTCAGCGGGCAACCCGGCCTGATATGACCGAAATGACCGTGGGTCAATGGCCAACCGACACATGTCACAACGGTCAGATTTCAAACACACGCGTCAGCTTTACTTGGGCCAGAAGTAAAGCTGACTCAACCAACTCTGGAAGAGATTTCCTCTCATTGTCTTCACTCGAAGACATAGGTATGGGTTGAGCATCACGTCAGCATCTGACTTCGATCACATCGACCCCACTTAACAGTGCGGTGGTTCCTATGACTCAGGAAAGAAGAAACAAAACTACCAAAATACTTCATCTTCGCGTTTCATTGTCTTCGGACGAATGTCTTCGCTTACCACCAATGGCTTCAGCCGTCATCAATGTCTTCGGACATTTTTGGGGGTCGTCTTCCACGGCTAAACCGAAACTCCAGGGACTTCTCTCTGTGTTAACCTGTGAACTCTCACAAACACATTAGTCCCTCAACCACGTTTGTCT
Organism: Elymus sibiricus; assembly: GCA_039707655.1. Lineage (NCBI taxonomy): Eukaryota > Viridiplantae > Streptophyta > Magnoliopsida > Poales > Poaceae > Elymus > Elymus sibiricus. The sequence continues at coordinate 348,856,362 of CM077669.1, read as the reverse complement.
TCAATACTCCAAAACCAAACAAGGGTGGCACTAGATGCACTTACAGTGTCCACCATGTAGACGTCATAGGTCGAAGTGGCTGTCCACCGCCCGGTGGTCACGGGGGCGGGGTCGCCGATCTCTTCATCCATGTGTTCTGCCTCTTCGGAGGCGTAGTCCAACATGTCGGTTAAGTCTTCGACTGTGGCTACCAGATGGGCGGCGGGTGGGCCGTAGAATTCCCCGTAACCGGCCTCTAGGTCGACCGGAACGTGGGTCGAGGTAAAGATCGTCCCCGATTGCCATCGACTGGATCTGGTCTAGAGCCTCGTTCAACCACGAGAGGACGACCAGATCGGTTTCCTGAGGGCTCTTGGAGTTGAGCTCTAGGGCGTCTTAGGGATGGGCGTGTTCGGTGAAGGCCGAACCTTGATATTCAGGTACCATCACCGAGTCCGGGCTCGAGGCTGGAACTCCGGTGGAGATAGATCTGAGGGTCGAGCCGGATGGTGGGCCCGGAGTTGAAGCTCCGGGGTCTCCAGGCCCGTCGGACGTAACCGAGGGTTCAGCGAGGAGCAGATCACCACGGGAGTCGGCGGTGAACTCTAGGTTCCCAAACTCGATCTCCTGACCGTGGGCGAAATTTTCGATCCGACCTAGATGGCCGGTCGAGTTAGCATGCAGCACGACACTGCCGAACGCGAAGACCTGTCTGGGGACAAAAATGTCCTCATTCTGGGCCTGTTCGCTGATGATTAGGTGAGTCGTCGATACACATGTGATCTCACAGCAGAACTCTCAATGAAAGCACCAATGTCGGTGTCGAAACCGGCGAATCTCGGGTAGGGGGTCCCGAACTGTGAATCTAGGAGCAATGGTAACAAGGGACGAAGGAGACGGTGTTTACCCAGGTCCGGGCCCTCGTGAAGAGGTAAAACGCTACGTCCTGCTTGATTGTATTGTTGAGTATGAAGGTTACAAAGTAGATCTACCTCGAGATCAAACGAGCTAAACCCTAATGATTTGAGTTGTTTTTCTACGAACTAAGCCCCCTGGTTTATATAGACACCAGGGATCCTAGGGTTACAAATGGTCGGTTTCCATCCGGGCATAGATACGCCCATTCTTTCTTGGAGGGCACAACAAGTCTTCGGAATATTTCCCCATAAGCCTAGGGTCATTTCGCAGTCCGTCCTTCCCGAAGATACCATAAGGCGGCCCATCGGGCCGGACTATAGGAGATAAGTCAATGGCCCAAGGACCCCTTAATCCCGGACTCCCTCACTCCTCAACACTCAATCACTCTCTCACAAAATTTGGCTTGGTAGAAGAGATTGATTGGGTAGAAAGCAGCTCGGGGAGGCTAGAAATCAAGATCCATATGGTTGGAGTGGAAGATCTTGATCTCAACACATGAGTACGTGGTTCTCTCTTAGAAAATGAATGGTGGAAGTGTTTGCTTGTTCTGAATGCTCTCTCTACGAATGAGAGGGAGGTGGAGGGGTATATATAGCCATCTCCAAAAATCCAACCATTACAACATTATTGCCCAACTCAGTGGAACCGAAGTAAAAACTCGGTTGCACCGACTAGTGCAAAATGTCCTAACTTTTGGGTTCTCGGTGAGACCGATATAAAGCATCTCAATGAGACTGATTCAGTTGGCCTTGAGCAGTTCCTCGATTTGGTGGCACTGATATGTAAAACTCGAAAATTCCGATTTTTAGCAAATGGATACCAGAAGGTTGGTCACTGCTTTTCGGCTGTACCGAAGCGAATCTCGGTTGTACCAATTTTCTAGGGTTTGGCTTGGGTTCTGTCTAAGGAAAACTTGGTGTGGCCGATATGGGAAATGTTGGTGGCATCGAATTTGACTTTAGGGTTTTGGACAAAATATTTTGTGGGAGAAATGTTGAAGGTTTTTGGTAGCTAATCTCTAAACACTTTGAGCGATCAGATCATCATAGATACCTCGTCCTCTTTTAATAGTATTGGCTTTTCTATGGACTCAAATGTGATTTCTTACAAAAAGTAAAAATGTAGAGTGTTGAACCTTTTGCCAATTGATGTTCCTTGCTCTAGGAAAACTCCACACAATCCTAGCCAATCCATTCATTGAACTTTTCCTGAAATATACTTGATAGATTCATTAGTCCAATGAAATATATGTTGTTATTAATTACCAAAACCACCTAGGAAGAAGTTGTGCTTTCAGACGGAGGGACGACCGTCGTGTCGTTTGAACGCACATCAGTCGCCTGCACCGGGTAGCGGCGCGGGCGGCGCTCTCTCGGCCGGCGCGCCGTTTCAATGCCGATGCCAGTGAGCGGTCGTGTCCGCTCTGGCCGGGCATGAATGCATGCACTAACTATCTGGAGCAATGTTGGCCGTTTCGCGCGGGAAGGGAGGGTTTTTGGTGGGCCATGGTGGTCATAATCGTGCGAAGTAGCGGTCCTGACTCCCGCAAACCTCACCACGTTTGTTTTTGGTTTGCAAGCAAAGTCGCGTCCGGACCGCTCCACGAACCGATACATGACCGCGTTGGATGGCTTCCGCGGTCTGGACCGTTGCGGGAGGTTTGCGGGTCCGCCTTGGAGAAGCCCTTAGGGTATTTCTAACCGATCCCTAGTAGATAGTGGAGTATCTGGTGGAGTAAAACCTTAGTGGAGTATATTTGCTCCACTAAGTTTTGGCCAGACCTAGGTGATCCCTATATTTAACGGAGCAAAAAAATCATTTGCATTTTCATTTTCGCCACAGAAACACATTTCTTTCCTACTTTATTTCATTCAATGACATTTTGATACATTGCAGTACTTCACTAATTCTCCGCTACGAGAGTAAGACAAAAAAACTACACCACAATTAGACATTTTAAAAGATATCCAACTTTCGTAACTGCTCTCACTAGTTAGATTAATATCTTCACTGTGTCTTTTTTCTTGATCTGCGGACTCTTGAGCTTACATACTTCTTTCTTCTTCGATTCTAAAGAAGTAGACGTTACTTTCCCTCTAGTCTCTTCTCTAGTCTCATCTCTAGCCTCAATTCTAGCAATGAGTGCACGAACATCTGTCAACTTGGTGCTATTAATAGATCGTGTATTCTTCTTCCCAATACTAAAACTTGCATCCTTCCTATGCACACAATGCGCCGAATCTGATGAACAAACGAATCAAAACAAGCACATACCCCATCTTTTTCGCACTTGAAGAACACCCATCCGGAATGTTCCGGTGTGGTAGAAACTCGACGCACCACCTGCAATGGGCAGTCGCCGCACTTTATGACTGGCAACAACGAGCCGACGAGTTGTTGCGCTAGCGCCGAGCCCGAGCGGCGGTCGGGTGTGTCTTTGCCAGTGAACCGCCGACGGATGAGATTTGAGTGGTTAGAGGCAGAGTCGGCGCCTGCATGCTGCACGGAGGCGTTGTCGGGATGTGCGGCCCGGTTCCCGGCCAATCCATGGCAAGGCGCAGTCGCCGACGGACGTAAACGTCAAATCCAACGGCGACGGCGGCAGCCGGAGATCAACAGGTTCTTCGCCGACAACGAGACGAGGAAGCACAAATTCAAGTGGTAGAGGACATCGACAGAGCCTATGGAGCATCCATGGCGGCGGCCGATTGCCGGTGGGGGTGGGAGGGATGGCGCTAGCGCTGATGTGATGCGGGAGTGGAGGGAAAGGCAATGGAGGAGAGGCGCGGCTTTTACTCAGCCACCGAGCGGTGAAGTATATTCAGGGAGAAAGTTTGGGTCGGAGTAATTTTTTTACTCCACTAGCGCCGATTGGGGATCGGCTAGGTGCATGAGTAAAACTACATTTTTACTCCTCTAACCGGTTATAATGGATTGGTTAGAGATGCCCATTGGATGAAACCAACCCATTATAAGGGTTCAAGTTTTAGATGTAACACTGATGCTCATATTTTTTTGTATTTATTCAGACTTTGTGACCGTATTTTTTCGCTGAAAGTATACGTTCCATGGACTATATAATGCTTGTGGTGACGTCGTCGATCTCACGATATTATGCCGGTTCAGTATCTTAGAGGTTGGCTTAGTATCTCATTTTCATAGAAGTAGAATATGCATACATATGTTGATAGGGATGAATATGTGTATGTTGGCATGCACGGTTACACTATCGCGTTAAAAAAATCAGGCTGGTCATAAGAGCATCTACAGTCGGACCTTGCGAATCCGGCCCCTCAAACGCCCGCGGATGCGCCCGGGCGCGTCCGCGGACACTGACCGGTCACGCCTCAAATCTTCTCCTCCACATCCAACTCTCTCATATTTCATCCCTAATATCCATACAAAACCATGCAAAATTTATCCTACATACTACTAGTGTACTACGCTTCTTCGTCGTCGGAGATGGCTTGATCCGCCTGCGCCGGAGCCTGAGCCGCCTCCTGCGCCGCAGCCTGTGCTACCTCCTGCACTGCCTCCATCTGCTACCGACGAAGACGCCTGGCCTCTGCATCCGACTCCGAGCGGATGGAGTTGAGGATGGCCAGCTGCTCCGGCCACAGATCCACGACCACCGCCACCTCCTCCTCCGGCTCCTGCGGTGGCGGCTCCTCCGGCGCCTCCTCCTTAGGCTCCTGCCCCATATCCTCCCCCACCTCCTCGAAATCCTCCTCCGGTTCCAGAGTTAGCCCCGCTTCCCTTCGTATTCGGACCTGCTGAAGGAGGAAGAGACGGTGCTGGATCGTGTAATGTCGGCGGCATGATGGCATGGCTGACGGGCTCGGAGAGGGAAGTGCGAGAGGAGGCGGAGAGAGGGAGGAGGCGGATGTGCTAGGTCAGGCTGGGCATTCAGTCTAACCGAACCGATCGGTTCGGTTCATCGGGTTATTGAGAAATTCGGGTCTCAAATATACATGACCGATCGGTCTGTTGAGGAACTCCTAACCGAGGCTTCGGTGAACCGATAAATCGGTTCGGTCCTCGGTTTAACTCGAATGCAACCGATCTTGCAAAATTTCTTTAAAAATCTGAGATGTGGAAGAAAGATCGGAAGCAAAAATAGATCTCACAGGGAAGAATTTCTCGTGTGTCCTAATGAACTACGAGTATTAGTACTTATGAGGACGCGAATCCACCAAAAAATAATCCCAACGGAATGCTAAAGAAGATTAGTAAGAGAAGAAGATGCAATCCACACAGACACGAGGGACACTAAGAAGGGAAGACATAAGGCAATCAGGCAGGCGTTGGGCGCTGGTTGCCGGGCGGTCGGGCCGCCTCCACTGCTGGCGTTGGCTGCCGGGCGGCGGGGCACCTCCACTACCGGCGTTGGCTGCCGCATTCCACTGGCGGCTGGGGGTGAGACCAAGACTCACGGAGAGAAACGACTGTGGCGGCTAGGTTAGGAATGGCGACTGCGACGTGGGGTGGGGCTGCTGTTGCTGTTTTGCACTAAGGGTGGGTTGTGCGTTCTTTTTTTAGGATTGGGTCAGATGGGTTGTTGGGCTTTGCTAGTCTATTTGGGCCAATGCATAGCATTTCGGTGTATTCGGTCAGTTCGGTCAATCCTGGCTGGAAACCGAAATCAGCGAATTAAGTTCGGTTTTTCACACCTCAGGACCATACATAGGACCGATTTTTTTTGTCATCGGTCTATTCGGCTTCGGTGTCGGTTTATTCGGTGCCGGTTTTCGGTCCTCGGTTTATTTGCCCACCCTGAGTGCTAGGGCTGGGAGGTGTCGGCCGACTTAAATAGCCGGTCCCGACCCCGGGCGGGGAGCCGAAGCGGCGCCACGCGGCGTTCACACCACGGCGATGGTCGAGGCACCGTCGGACCATCGGGTTTCCCGGCGAGTCCGCATGGAGCCACACCGCCAGTCCGACCCTTGCGGGCGTGCCCGGGCGCACCCGGGCTTCCCCATATCCGCCCCATATTTGGGCTGGAAATGGGGGGTGCCGGTCAGCCCGGGCGTTTGAGGCCGGTTTGAGAGGCCCGTCTCGGTCGATTTCGTGACCGGGCAGTGACCGGGCGGCTTGCCCGAATATTTGAGACGGGTTTGAGGGGTCCGGCTGTAGATGCTATAAGCTACTTCCCTTTTTTGTTCTTTTGAGCCGGCCACGAGAGCTTGATTGTTTTTAGACAAGCCGCTGAATGAGTTTTTTTAGACAAGCGTGTAGAGAAGCCATGGCGCTACCTCAAGATCTTCTACAAACGAAAATTCTCATGTTCTCATATTGTCAAGTTGTGGTGGGAGACATAGCACAAGGAAACAGGAGGGCATCATGCGGCAATTATCAAAGAAATTCTCACTACAACACCCTAGCTTGAAGCTTGCAACTTTGTTTTTAAGAGTAGAATTAGCAATGTAGAAGCTGATAGTTTAGCAAAACCTTCCCTTAATCTCTCACTAGGCACACATGTTTGGTTGCTTCAACCACATGACATTATAAGTATCCCTTGGGACGGTATGAACAATTTTTTAATTGCACGAACTAAGGGAACCCATGCGCTTTTGTTGCCCCCAGGTGGCGGCTCGGGCGAACCCTAGCCGCCGCGGCCCTTGACCCACCCCTACCCACCCTTTCTCGCCACCGCCGGAGGAAGCTGGCGAGCAAAGATCGTCCGACGAATGACGGTGGCGGGCTCGCCCTTCCTCTTGGGGCGGACTCGGGCTAGCGCAATGGCAATCCTGGGCGACAGGTGTGGCGGCAGAGACAGGAAGATGGGGCGGCGGCTCCAGAGTTTTTTTGTGGGGTTGCGCCTCCATGGCTGTCAGGGCAGCATGGTGGCCAGCCGTGGCGCGCGTTGGCGACGGATCTGGGTGTCCCCTGCCCAAATTCATCCCGCTGTGGGTGGTGGCGGCATGTGTTGTCGCTGGCGATCTTGGGCACGGGGTGGCTGCGCGTCTGGGGTGGTTCCCCACGCCGGTGAGGATCGTGGTGGCCGTTGACACGACGGACACGTCGGTGTGAGTGTGGTCAGATCTGGGGCTGACGTTGTCGGGGTCGGCTTGTTCCGGCTGCCAGTGTGCGCGGGCGGTGGGAGCTTAGCGGGTTCTGGCCTGCTGTGGCCCCTGGATCCCAGGACGACGGACTTGGGCGGCGATTCATCAGGTCGGTTCGGCATGGATGTCTGGTTGCGACCGTTGTTGGTGGAGGAGAGGCCTGCAGCGTCCGGTGTCACCTTCTTCGTCGATGATGGGTGTATTTTCTCCTTCCCACACTGGTGGTCTCAACTAACGATTGCCCCCCTCGTATTTGCTCCGGTGGATTGGACTTTAGGGCGAAATCCCTGCTCGGCTGGTCGATGATGGCAGCGATGACGCCCGTGGGTGCGTGTCCCCCTTGGGGCACTGTCATGGCCATGGTTGTGTCTCTCCTTGAGAGCCGGTGAAAACCCTTGTTCCGGTTCATCAGAACAGGCAACGGCGTCATCACAACGCCGTGTCCTTCTTGAAGGCGTTGCCTTGGCTATTCACGGAGTCCTCAGAGTTAGAGTTTGTGGCGACCCAGTTTCGGTTGGGGTTCCCTCTCGGGTCACGGGCCTCCGAGGCACAATGTATGACATCGCCAAAGCTTCCGGTGAGTCTTCTTCTTCTGGACCAGTTAGGTCCTGCCACCCACTTGCCGACTTCTCTAGGCACTATAGGTGGGGCGGTACGTTGACCCAGTCAGTCCTATGGTCATCAGCGCGTCTTGGTTTGTAGTGCATCCCGGCTTGGTTGCTCTGTGCCCCATCTGCTCATCTTCTTGGCTAGAGATTGGGCAAGGTGTGTTCCCTTATTGTTCGATTATAGCAGGTGTGGTTTGAATCTCAGGGATTGGCATGGAGTTGTTTGCCTTTTGGCGTGGTTTTGGCCGCCTGGCCCTTCTTCTATATAACGATGATACACCTTTCCATACATTCAAGAAAAAAAAGCATACCTTGGGATATGTTTTTACAGGAAGGCCTTCATGGCTAGCTTTATTAAAATCAAATAACACTTAAATCGTCTGTTAAAAATTTGACAATAAAACTCGGGGTGCATCAATCCAAACAGACGGATTGTTTACATGTCCCCACTCAGCTAGCTCATGTGCCATGACATTTGATTCTCTATTACAATGCTCGGTAGTAACCTTCCCGAATTCTCGTATTAACTCTCTGCAATCGTCAAGTAACAGAGCTGCCACCATAGAGTAACCCTCATTGAGATGTAGGGCTTCGACCACGATGATATTATTCATCCTCACTTGTACATTGTTACATTCCAGATTTTGGAGTAGCTTCAATCCTTCATGAAGCGCTGCTGCTTCTGCTGACACAACATCCACATGTTCCAGTTGTGAGGTGGAACCAGCAATGAATTGACCTCTATGATCCCTTACGATTGCTCTGCATGATCCTGAGTGGAAGCCCTCGATGAATGAGGCGTCCACATTCAACAGTTGTTGCGAGGCTAGGACTAATGGACATATGTTTTTCCTGGGAACAAGAGTTCCCTTCCTAGCCGCTCTAGTAAAGTTCAACACCAGTGAACGATCCAACAAACCAGCGTCTTCAATGGTTTGATTAATGCCCAGTTCTGCCCATATAGCCTTAGGCCGTGTGCATGTGAAGAGAGCATGTTTGATGTCCTTCGCTCCGACTACACATATCGGCCATTGAGATATATTGGCCATTGAGATATATTGCCCAGATGGCGATTTGCAAGTACACAAAAACATGATATAGCATTATGTAAGCATCTCCAAATAAATTTTTTGATTTTCCCCGATAGCTTCAGGTTCCATAACTTTTTCCATACCAGATGTGGTCGAGAACTACTTTGCCGACCTGCACTCTGGCCATTAACATATGTATCCTCCCATTGCTTATAGTAAGCTGAGTGTACTAAGAAAATTCCCTTTTTTGTAAGGTGGCATGCAACATAATACTCCGTTACCTGGTGATGGAGCGGAATCTGTAATATACGCTTAGCGTCAATATGCCAAAACTTATCCCGTACCAATAGCTCATCCCACTCTCCCGTGATCGGGTTAATAAGATCTTGGACCTTTGACAAAACTTGGTTAGCCCTTACAGTCACAACCTTCCTTGGCGCGCAGTTAGGAATCCAACAATCTGTCCAAATATCAATTTTTGCTTCATCTCCAACTCTCCAGATGCAACCCTTCTTAAAAGTTTGAACTCCTGCCCATATACTCCTCCAAATATAGGAGGACCCCTTCTTCAATTCATAGCCTAGAATAAAGTTTGAACTTCTGTCCATATACTCCTTCAAATATACGAGCATCCCTTGGGATTTTTTTTTGAGGAAATCCCTTGGGATTTTTTTTTGACATGAAATCCCTTGGGATATTGATATTGAATAAAGAGCCCAGTTCACCTGAAAAAAAAATCAGCTGAATGAGATGGCTTGCTCTGAACCGGTGAGTCGGCGAGGCCCAACCCCCGTTGCCTTCTCTCTGCATCGAACACTCGGCCTGATATGGCGCGACCGACTTCAGCCCACGGGCGCGTCAGACCCGTCCAGTACCCGGCCCACAACACCAGCGACCCAACCAACGGCGCCAGTTCTCTCCGACCCTCCGTGTCCATCGTCTTCCTCCCCGCCTCGTTACACAAACCCTAGCCCGCTCGCCACCTCCACCTTGCCCGCCGTCCATGACGAAGCGACCGAGGCTCGAGGGCTTCAGCATCCCGCGCCCCACCTCATACAGCTTCGAGCGCTCCCAACCCGCGCCGCGCCTTTACGTCCCCGCCGATGACGACCTCGACGACATCGCCTTCTCTGACGACGCAGCCGCACCCTCGGACGCCGCGGAGGGCGGCAAGGCGGATGACGAAGAGATCGACCCGCTCGACGCATTCATGGCAGAGATCCAGGAGGAGATCCGCGCGCCGCCCCCGCCGCCCAAGCCCGAGGCACTCCGGCCCGCGGATTCCGATGAGGACGACGACCCCATGGAGAGCTTCCTGCGGGCCAAGAAGGATGCCGGGCTCACGCTTGCCGCCGACGTCATGAACGCCGGGTATAACTCCGACGAGGAGGTGTACGCTGCCGCCAAGGCCGTCGACGCCGGCATGATGGAGTACGACTCCGACGACAACCCCATAGTAGTTGACAAGAGGAAGATAGAGCCCATACCACCGCTGGACCATTCGACCATCGAGTACGAGCCCTTCACCAAGGATTTCTACGAGGAGAAGCCGTCAGTTTCAGGTGAAGATATCTTACCGTTTGATTGAGCTTATGTATCGTTAACTGTTAAATTGGCGTCCTGTGTAGATTACACTGTTATAAGCTAGTACTTCAGTTTGATCTCACCATATGAAGCCTGACCAGAGGTCTAGCTTCTTTGCTCTATTTAGTCAATCAAATGATGAACCAGAATAGTCTATATCAAATGGATGCTATAAACAAAAATGATGCCCTACAAGGGTCGGTGATCACTATTTTGAATTCCATATTGTTTGGCTGTTGGCTATTAGTATAGATGCGTCTTTGTTATTTTGAGATGGCAAGCATCGGCTCATCACTTCTTTACACAATCACCAGTTTCCAGTTACCCTCCCTGAGACAGCAGTCGGAGAGACATAATATTCCTTCCTTTTTCAGCGCGGTATTCACTTTGATTGCTAGTCTTGAGTAACTTAAACATTTCTGTTGTACATCTGGTGTCTCGTTCCCCATCTGCTGACATTGCTAAATAATTAGTGTAATGAAGTCTCTCTATGTTACAAGCCATTGCAACTGAAATCTTGCAAGTACTTGTACATGTTTGTGTGATCTAGCATGATGTAACTTGATTATAACTTTTGCTGGTTGTTCTTGCTCATTGTTTATGGTTTGGCAATTCCTACTTGAAGGCATTTATTGAATTTCTCTATTTGTCTCTTGTAGGGATGAGTGTGGAAGAGGTAGCTGATTATATGAAAAGTTTGGCAATCCGGGTTTCAGGCTTTGATGTGCCAAGGCCAGTTAAAAACTTTGAGGATTGTGGGTTTCCTGTTCCATTGATGAATGCCATTGCCAAGCAGGGTTATGAAAAGCCGACAACGATTCAGTGCCAGGCTTTACCTATTGTCCTTTCAGGTAGAGATATCATTGGTATTGCGAAAACTGGTTCAGGCAAGACTGCAGCATTTGTGCTCCCTATGATTGTTCACATTATGGATCAGCCTGAACTTCAGAAGGAAGAAGGTCCAATAGGAGTCATATGTGCTCCAACAAGAGAATTGGCACATCAGATATATCTCGAAGCCAAGAAGTTTGCAAAGCCTTACAACCTTCAAGTTGCTGCTGTTTATGGTGGTGTTTCCAAATTTGAACAGTTTAAAGAACTGAAATCAGGCTGTGAAATAGTCGTTGCTACCCCAGGGAGACTGATAGACTTGCTTAAGATGAAGGCACTGAGGATGTTTAGGGCAACTTATCTGGTTCTTGATGAAGCTGATCGCATGTTTGATCTTGGGTTCGAGCCTCAGATACGATCCATTGTTGGTCAAATTAGACCAGACCGACAAACCTTGCTTTTTTCTGCAACAATGCCATACAAAGTGGAACGATTGGCTAGAGAAATTTTGACTGACCCTATTCGAGTCACAGTTGGTCAAGTTGGTAGTGCTAATGAAGACATTAAACAAGTTGTGAATGTACTCCCTTCTGATGCTGAGAAAATGCCATGGCTTCTCGAGAAAATGCCTGGTATGATTGATGATGGAGATGTGCTTGTATTTGCAACTAAGAAGGCTAGAGTCGATGAGGTTGAGAACCAGTTGAATCAGCATGGATTCAAAGTTGCAGCACTTCACGGTGACAAGGATCAAGCATCTCGAATGGAGACACTGCAGAAGTTTAAGTCTGGGATTTACCATGTTCTTGTTGCAACTGATGTTGCTGCACGTGGTCTGGACATAAAGTCAATCAAAACAGTTGTCAACTATGATATTGCAAAAGAAATGGATATGCATATTCACCGCATTGGAAGAACTGGCCGTGCTGGTGATAAAGATGGCACCGCATATACTCTTATTACACAGAAAGAATCACGATTTGCAGGTGAATTGGTTCATAGTTTAATTGCTGCTGGTCAAGATGTGCCCAACGAACTTATGGACCTGGCAATGAAGGTGGGTTCCTGGTAACTTTTTTGTGAATTTTGCGTGTTCTGTCAGCTGCCAAAATACATACTATATTATTATAGTTTGCCTAGTCATTCTACCCTGAGTGGTACTACAACCCCTTTTCTAAACCGGCTGTTGTTTGAATTCCAGGATGGCAGGTTCAGAGCTAACCGTGACTCCAGAAAAGGTTTGTCCTGTTTATTTAGTTACACAGGAGGTGATATAGATGCATCATTTTGGACATTGATTATACTAACGAAATAATTATGCTTGATCAGGTGGGAAGAAAGGTGGCAAAGGAAAGGGTGGTGGAGGTGGTGGTGGGGGCGGCGGCGGAGGTGGCGGTGCACGTGGCCGTGGGCGTGGCATACGTGGAGTTGATTTTGGCCTTGGCATTGGCTATGGTTCTGAATCAGGGCCACAAGTACCTGCTCCAAGATCTGCTACTGTAAACACGTTGAAGACAGGGATGATGCAAAATTTTAAGAGTAGCTTTGTCTCGGCGTCTTCGAGTGCGCCAAGCAACAGTGCACCTTCGAGGGGTGTGCCTTCTTTTGTAAAACCCGCACTTCGAGGTTTTGTTTCCGGTGGCACCATAGGAGGGGATTCAGGTGCCGCACGGCCAGCACCACCGGTGTCCTCATTTGTTCCTGCATCCAGGCCAGCAGGAAACACTAACGAAAACGGGAACACAAACCCTGAAAGGTATGTGGCTTGTGATAAGTCAGCGCGGAACAATTGTGTTGCTGATATTTCCAGTACTAGTACTTCGCCTTGCTCTGTATTCAGTTTGCTAACTACATTCAAAATTCCTGTGTATTGCAGCTCGAAGGATCAACGGAGGGAGAGAAAGCGGCCATCGGGGTGGGATCGCTAGTAGGCTTTTGAACTCCAACTGTACCAACATTGTCTCCAGTTTTGTTTTGTTACCTTCACGGAACATATTGTTGTAGATTGTAGATTACATGATGTGAATGATAAAATTGTCTATTCTTTTTTCTGTCCCTATATATTTGCTGCCAGTGTCGTTACGTTCGTCGTATCAAAATGTGGAGATCACTATGAGTATGGTAGATTTGGTTTTGAGACACTTGTCATCTCTTGCCTTAAGTTTAGGCACACTAGTGCCATTACAAAAAGTATGTCAATCTGCTGAGTTCGCAACCAATTACATATCATTTCTTATGAAATCAGGAGAGAGATGCTGGGGAAATGCAGTTCAAATAAACCATCCGAAATGAGGAAACATGGACTGTGTCTCTTGTGTGCCTGCTTTTTTTTTTTGCGAAATAATTATTGTATTACTCAATCAAAGTACAGTCACGCTTCAGTGGCCACTGCCGTCTTCAACGACTGTTATTTTATGTCTCTAGATTTTAATCATGTTATCTTCGATCATTGTAATAGAGAGAGTAATCAGGTAGCTAACGAACTAGCTGTGCTGATTCCCTTGATTGTAAACGATGCAACGATTGTTATGACTGAATAAAGGAGGTCTTGATTATATAAAAAAAGTACAATCACGCTTAACAGCGTCTAAAACGACCTCTGGTCCTCACCCAAGCCATATAGCTGTTTGGCCGAGTCCTCCCAAAGTTTGCCAAAACATGATTAGAAGAATTACAACCACGACGAATATGAGTAATACAAGAACTACGTTCAGACATGTTATCTTTTATTTCTCTAATAAGGAAGGCGTATTTTGATCTGTTTGTCTCTCCGCTTCTCACCATATTTACTGCCTTCAAGCTATCGCTTTAATGTCAATTGGTAAACTGCTCCACTGTAGAGCTAGCATGAGCCCTTCAAGAATTGCTAAAATCTCAAGAGTCCAGTACATCAGTACATGAGAAAAGATGCTGGCACGAACTGAACACAATGACGCCGGAGTGGTCATGGAGCAGCACACCCGTTCCACCTATTCCAGAAACAACAAACCTATTACTGCATGTAAGTGCTACAACTCTATCAGGGCAGGTTAAGAGGCGCCACGGCTGGGGCGCGCTAACAATGCTTGATTAAACAATCTAAAATCCCTGAAGCCCAAACCACCTTGGCACTTTAGCCTAGTCATTTTATCCCATGCATACCAATTCGTTTTCCTCTTTCCTTTCTCCGCACCCCAAAAGTAATTCCTGACCATGCTATTAAGATCATCACAAACCTTAAAAGGGAGCTTAAAGACACTCATTAAATAATTTGAGACTGCTTGTGCAACTGATTTTATTAACACCTCCTTGCTAGCTTGAATTGGATGGCCATCAAAAGAGAACGAACGCTTTGGAAGTTTAATTTGGAGATTCTGAAATGGTCATTCTTCCATCAGGGGTCGGCAGTCCAAGGTACTTCTCCTCAAAACCAACGGTTAGGACCTGCAAAGCAGCCTTCACCGAATCCATGGTGTTCTCAAGGCAAGCGATACCGAATAAAACTGAGCACTTGGCAGGGTTGATAAGCTGTCCCGTAGCATGTTCATAACATACCTGGCCAAACGGGCCGGCCCGGCCCGGCCCGGCACGACACGGACCGCCGAGGCACGTTTACTAATCGGGCCGTGCCGTGCCGGCCCACGTGCCCGGGGTGGCGGCCCAGGCACGGCGCGGGGGCTAACTGGGCCGGTACGCGGCACACCCAGGCACGCCGGCCTGATTCGGCACGTTTGTGTATTTTTTTGCGAGAAAACAACGAAAAAAGGCCAAAAAACATGTAAAAAAATGTAAAATTTGGTAGAGTATTATGTGGGATAAATCTAGAATTTTATTAGCGCCCGCCTCATTAAAACCTTCCATCCCAAATAAGTAAAAGAGTACAAGCCATGCTCTAGAAATACTAAAAGATTAAAAGATAGAGAAAGGAAAGAAATTACAAAGACTACACCTGACTAATTCTTCAACCTTGCCCCGCACCCGCAGCCGCATTCATAGCCGCCGCCTCATCTGCGGCTGCCTTCACGTGTGCCGTCTTGTGCCTCATCAGGTGGCTGGTTCTAACTTTTTTTTACGCGCAACATCTTACCGCATTGTTTGCACTTTGCAAAAAGCTCGGCGAGACCATCCTCATTTGTAACTAATTCTTCATCGTAGTACCTCCAAATGGGAGGCCACAACCGAAGAAGGTTTTGTATTGGAATTGGATCAGCCATGTTTGTGTGTGGAAAATGAGATGGAGTTTGAGTGTGAGAAATGAGAAAGTGGGCATCCCTTTTTATAGCAAAAAAATGGCACGTTAGGCACGTTAGGCAACAATAATGCATAACAAAAATTGAGACAATGTAGCATCTGGGATAAATCTTGAGCTTTATTAGTGGATGCCTCATTAAAACCTTCCATCCCTGAGAAGTAAAAGAGTACAAAGCCACGCTCTAGAATTACAAAAAGGAAAGAAATAGAAAATTACACTACTAATCTACCGATAGGTCCGATGCCGAGTCTTCTTCAAGGTTCGTATCTTCAAACATGGCCAGTAGTTCCATGTTTTCTATAGTGTGTTGGGCTCTCCTTCTTGATAGCTCCACATCTTTCACGGACATCAGTGTTCTCACCATATCAGGGGTGGGACTAGTTCTTCTATCCTCAATTATTCTTCCAGCAAGGCTGAAAGCAGACTCCGATGACACCGTAGAGACGGGTACCGATAACACATCACGTGCTAATATGGAAAGCACTGGAAATGTAAGTTTGTGTTCTTTCCACCACTGCAGTATGTTGAAGTCTTCCTCACTATCTAAATCGAACATGACTTTGTCACTGTTGAGGTACTTCGCTAACTCCACGCCACCTTGAAGCACAAATGTTGATGTGGAAGAGCTTCCGGCGATAGAGGAGGAGGAAGAACCAAAGATCTTGCTCCATGCTCCTCTCTTTTTACCTGCAGTAGGTGCTGGTGGAGGTCGTTGCATTCGAACTCCGGCATATTTTTGCTCATACTTAGCAAAAACATCAAAAAGCTTTTCATGAGCCATGTTGAAGTCATCAGTATAATCGAAACTTAGGGATGCAGATAGTACATTGAGTGCACTACGACACCCTTCAAGTTTAGCTCTGGGATCCAAGATAAATGCAAATGCATACAACAGTGGAATATGTTCCCAATATTTTAAATACTTTGTTTTCATGTCAGCAACAACATTAAGTAATAATGCATCACTTTCATATGCTTTCAGATGACTAGCAATGTCTAATATGGTATGCACCATCAATAGAGATGTGGGGTAATAAACCCCAGACAAAATAATTGTTGCATCATAGAACAACTCGAGAAATGCAAACAATGCGGTAATAACATGCCAAGTCTCATTGCTGATTAGAGGACCAGCCCCATAATTTGCATTAATAAAACCATTGAACGGAACTCTGTCTCAAATAACTGCCTTAAGCATCAAATATGTAGAGTTCCATCTAACAGGCATGTCTGAATTAAACTTATGAGGAGTTGCGCCTATAGCAATGCAATATCTCTTATAGTTTGAAATTCATTGAGTTGAATTCAAAAGGTAAGATATTGCAGTGCGTATGCATTCAACATGTGGTTCACATAAATGTAAAACACTTTTAGCAATAAGATTAATGATATGGCAAGCACAACGTTGATGCATTAAAAGGATGCAACATTTACAGAGAATATAGGAGTGAGGGTGGTCATTGCACTGGTGTTTGCTGAAGCATTATCCAAAGTTATTGCGAAAACCTTGTCCGCAAGATCAAAATCATTCACAACTTTGAGTACAGCTTTGGCAATGTTTACACCACTATGTGATACATCTATTAATTCAAATCATATGACTCTTTTTTTGTAGCTGCCAATGTTCGTTAACATAATGAGCTACCACACTAATGTAGTCTTGCTTTGCCCGACCAATCCAGATATCAGATGTTAACCAAACTGAAAAAGTGCACGTAGAAAATTCTTCTTTTATTTTCTCTTTACCAGTTAGGTATAGCTTTTTAATATCCCTACTTTTAGTTTGTCTAGAAACTGGTCTATATCTAGGATTATGACAAATTTGAATATATTCTACGAAACCGTCAGATTCAGCAAAGCCTAGTGGTAAATCATTAGAAGCAATAAGACGGCATAGACCTTCTCGCTGAATATTAGCATCGTAGACGAAATTGCGTACCGTACAGGGTTGAACCTGAGTTGAGTTTGCACAGCTGCCGAGCTCGACGCGCTTGTTGCATCCGCCTTGGTGTGGGCATCCACATGCCTCTTCAGGTGGTTGGTTCCCGCCTTGGCTTCTCCGGTTAGTTCCTTGTGGCACCTTTTGCACCTTGCTGTCACCTTCCGGACACCGTCCACCATGGATATTTCTTCATCGAAATATTCTCACACCGCAGAG
Organism: Elymus sibiricus; assembly: GCA_039707655.1. Lineage (NCBI taxonomy): Eukaryota > Viridiplantae > Streptophyta > Magnoliopsida > Poales > Poaceae > Elymus > Elymus sibiricus. The sequence goes on along the minus strand of CM077669.1, from coordinate 348,838,960 downwards.
GTTCTACAACGAGCTCTCCTCGCACCCATGCTGGTGGAGGAACCCGTCCCTCTACTACAATTGGTGTGACCTTCGGGGTCGGAACTGGTATGGGGTTCGAGAGTGGGAGTTTCGGTATATGCATGTTGCATGGGTGGGAGCATGGTAGTGGGATCGGCGCACGGAGGGAAGAGGCTATAATCCATATCCCCAAGACCGAAATCGGAGAGTGGGAAGCTAGTATTGCAATGGTCATCCACGTTTGAGTGTGAGAAATATGTGGGCTGGGCAGCCCTATTTATAGCAAAAAATTTAACAATTTTCGGACTAATTTGAACCTCTAACAGTCAAAATTTCGAATATATGTATTTTCTTAAAAAAATTACCCTAATCCCTCTCAAACCCACCCTAACTCCCCCTAAACCCCTCCCAACGGCTCCCACCCATAACTAAACCGCGCTGCCCCTGCTCCCCCAACGATCGAGCCAGGCACGTGCCCGATCGGGAGGAGCGCTCGATCCCCCGTCCCCACCCCCCGCTCCCCCTTCGCCCAAGGCGGGCTAGTCGGGCCGTGTCGCGTGCCGCCGTGCCGGGCCGTGCCGTGCTAGCCCGCGTGCTGGGGGTGGCGGCCCAGGCACGGCCCAAGGCGGGCTGCGTGCTTGGCACGGCCCGACTAGCTCGTGTCGGGCCGGGCCCGTAGCGTGCCAGCGCTGCGTGCTGCTGGGCCGGCCCGTTTGGCCAGGTTTGGTTCATAAGCATCCAGAAATATTTTGAACATGTGGGCATGCTTGTTATTGTTGTTGGAGACGTGAAATGGTGACTAGGTTTGGAGCTTATAGTCAGGTGCCTAATCATGCCACGAACCATTTTCGTAAGAGGGAGTGTTACGAACCATAATTGATTTAGATTGTTGAGTGCATGACGTAATGTATGATGCTTAGTTTTTTTTTTGGTTTTTATCATTTATGTCACTAGTTGTGTCCCATTACTCAGTTTTGTCATTTGAAGTTACAGTATAACTTTTCAAAAATGCCATCGTTTCGTGAGATGCTTGCTCAAAAATACCATTAGAGCATCTCCAGCCGTTGGTCCCCCCAGGGGCCCGAAATAGCGCCGCCTGGGGGCGAGCCGGCGCTAAAATCGGCCTGGGGGGGCTCGGCTTCCCAGTCGCGCCCCCGGGGTTCGGCCCATAGCGTATGCAAATTTTAAACATTCCATTTCCCGCTGCCCAAAAAACGACGCGGGGTCGGCGATCATGCCACAGTTCGGCGTCGGCCACGCCACAGTCGGCGTCCATCATGCCATCGGCCGGCGATCACCACAGGTTCGGCGATCAAAACATGCCAATAGTCCGGCGTACAAAAAATGCGGGGGACGTGAGCATAGAACTCCTCAAACGGCCAGCTCCCCGTCGTCTGCCGGAGCGGTCGGCGTGGGTGAGGTCGGCGTAGTGGGAGAGGTCGGCGTAGCGGGCACGTCCAACGTCGGAGACGCGGGCGGGCTCGGCGGCGGTGTGGGCGGTGCGGAGGGCTGCGCCGGCATGCGGTTGAGGATGAGGTCGCGCTCCTCTAGGTACCACGCCTTGACCAGCGGGTCCATCTCCGCCGTGACGCCTCCCATGAGGAACATCAGGGCGGTGTTGCGCTTCTTCGCGGCGACGTTGGTCCTGAGGAGGTCGAGCTTTGCGTCCTGCTTCGTCATCAGCGCCGACCACCTCGCCTCCGTCTTCTCCTCCCTCAGGGCAGAGTGGGCCTTTGCATCGGCGATGCATTGCTCGATCGACACTTGCAGGCGCTCGGCAGCCGGCACGTCGTTCCTGGCCTTCTTCGCCTTATTGTTCCCATCTGGCCGCCCTTCTACCGCCCCAGGAACAGGCGCGTCCGGGCTGAGCGCGCCGTCCTTGTTGGCGAGCTGATGCCGAACCTCGGCCCATTTCTCGCAGGACTCGATCCGGGTGAACACATGGAGGAACTTGAAGTCGAAGCCGGCGTCCCGGCGAAACAAGTCGAACATCCGCACCATCTGCGTCCAAAAAAGAACTGTTCGGCGGTGAAGGAGGGCGCGGCCAAGTGTTCGACGAAAAGAAAGTAGGCGAACATACCTGCTGCTCGACGCTTGTGCCGCTCTCTGGGCGAGCATGGACCTGTTCCTGGATGCCATGCCACTTTTTGCACGCCGTTTGAATGCCCCCCCAATGGTTGGACATGGCCTTGGTGCCGCGGTCCATGTACGTGTCGGTGAACTCTAGGTCGACCAACTTGCGCTCGTCGAAAGCCGCCTTGATCCTCTTCCAGTACGTCTTGGTTTTCTGGTTTGCGCCAGTGATCTGGTCCATGCTGACCAGCTTCCATGCTTCGGCGAGGCACACATCCTCCACCGACGTCCACTTGATGCGGGGCTCGCCCGGCTTGCCGTTGGCCGATCTCGTCTTCTTCTTCTTTTTCCCTTTGCCCTTCGTCGTCGCGGGTTCCGGCACCGGCTCTTCCTCCTCCTCCTCCTCCTCCTCCTCGGGGCCGACCTCGGCGTCGTCCATGTCGCCGGTGTCCTCCGGCTGCGCACCAAACCCGGGACACGAGGCGGCCGCGGTGGAGCCGGTGTTGATGATGTCCTCCATCTCGGCCTCGGCGTTGCCGTTGCCGTACTGCGGCACTGCGCCGGGCGCGAAAGGCAGAGGGCCACGGCGCAGAGCCGTCGCGGACGAGCCGGAGTACGTTGGCGAGGGCACGTAGCCGTACTGGGCGTTGGGGTGGCCGGCGGAGAAGGTGGAAGGCGTGCGCGGGAAGGTAATGTTGGGGTTGAATCCGCCGAGGGCGTCGCCGTCGACGTACTCCGGCGAGGGCGCATATCCCCACGCCGGCGAAGGGAAGTTCTGTTGGGGAACGAAGCATGAATTTCATAAAATTTCCTACGCTCACGCAAGATCTATCCATGGAGATGCATCGCTACGAGAGGGGAGAGTGTGTCTACGTACCCTCGTAGACCGTTAGCGGAAGCGTCTCACAACGCGGTTGATGTAGTCGAACACTCCTTCGAGCTCCACCGATCGAGTACCGAACGTACGGCACCTCCGAGTTCTACACACGTGCAGCTCGGTGACGATCCTCGACTTCTTGATCCAACAAGACGTCGAGGAAGTAGATGAGTTCCGTCAGCACGACGGCGTGGCGACGGTGACGGTGAAGTGATTCCGGCAGGGCTTCGCCTAAGCTCTCCGAAAATATGACCGAGGTGGAAAACGGAGATCGGGGCACCGCACACGGCTATGGGACAATTGTGTGTCTCCAAGGGGTGCCCCTCCTCCGTATATAAAGGAGGGAGGGAGGAGGCCGCCCCCCTAGGGGTGCGCCAAGTGTGGGGAGTCCTACTAGGACTCCTTAGTCCTAGTAGGATTCCACCTCCCATACGGAGTAGGAAAGGGGGAAGGGAGAGGGAAAGGAAAGAGGGGGCTGCGCCCCCTCCCCTAGTCCAATTCGGTTTGGGCAAGGGGGGTGCGCGCCTCCTCACGTGGCCTGCCTCTCCTTTTCCTGTATGGCCCAATAAGGCCCATTTCTTCTCCCGGTGAATTCCCGTAACTCCCCGGTACTCCGAAAAATACCCGAATCACTCGGAACCTTTCCGACGTCCGAATATAGCCTTCCAATATATGAATCTTTACCTCTCGACCATTTCGAGACTCCTCGTCATGTCCGTGATCTCATCCGGGACTCTGAACAAACTTCGGCCACCAATCACATAACTCATATAATACTAAATCGTCATCGAACCTTAAGTGTGCGGACCCTACGGGTTCGGGAATGATGTAGACATGACCGAGACGACTCTCCGGTCAATAACCAACAGCGGAACCTGGATGCTCAAATTGGTTCCTACATATTCCACGAAGATCTTTATCGGTGAACCTCATATGTCAACATACGTTGTTCCCTTTGTCTGGCGGTATGTTACTTGCCCGAGATTCGATCGTCGGTATCCAATACCTAGTTCAATCTCGTTACCGACAAGTCTCTTTACTCGTTCCGTAATACATCATCTTGCAACTAACTCTTTAGTCACGGTGCTTGCAAGGCTTCTGTGATGCTGTATTACCGAGAGGGCCCAGAGATACCTCTCCGATAGTCGGAGTGACAAATCTCAATCTCAATCCATGCCAACTCAACAAACACTTTCGGAGATACCTGTAGTGCACCTTTATAATCACCCAGTAACGTTGTGACGTTTGATACACCCAAAGTATTCCTACGGTATCCGGGAGTTGCATGATCTCATGGTCAGAGGAACGTGTATTTGACATAGTGAAAGCAATAGCAATAAACTGAACGATCATTTGCTATGCTAACGGTTGGGTCATGTCCATCACATCATTCTCCTAATGATGTGATCCCGTTATCAAATGATAACTCATGTCCATGGTCAGGAAACCTTGACCATCTTTTGATCAACGAGCTAGTCTAGTAGAGGCATACTAGGAACATAGTATTTGTCTATTATCCACACATGTATTTAGTTTCCGGTCAATACAATTCTAGCATGAATAATAAACCATTATCATGAACGGAGAAATATGATAATAATAAACACTTTATTAATTGCCTCTAGGGCATATTTCCAACAGTCTCCCACTTGCACTAGAGTCAATTACATTGTAATGAATCTAACACCCATCGCATTCTGGTGCTGATCATGTTTTGCTCGTGGAAGAGGTTTAGTCAACGGGTCTGCCACATTCAGATCCGTGTGTACTTTGCAAATCTCTATGTCTCCATCCTTAATCAAATTCCGAATGGAGTTGAAGCGACGCTTTATATGCTTGGTTCTCTTGTGAAACCTGGGCTCCTTTGCTATAGCAATTGCTCCAGTGTTGTCACATAAGATAGTCATTGGAGCCGATGCACTAGGTATGACACCCAGATCGGATATGAACTCCTTCATCCAGACTCCTTCATGTGCTGCTTCGGAAGCAGCTATGTATTCCGCCTCACATGTAGATCCCGCCACGACGCTCTGCTTGGAACTGCACCAACTGACCGCTCCACCATTAAGAATAAATACGTATCCAGATTGTGACTTAGAGTCATCTGGATCTGTGTCAAAGCTAGCATCGACGTAACCCTTTACGACGAGCTCTTTGTCACCTCCATAAACGAGAAACATGTCCTTGGTCCTTTTCAGGTACTTCAGGATATTCTTGACCGCTGTCCAGTGATCTACTCCTGGATCACTTTGGTACCTTCCCACCAAGCTAATAGCGAGGCACACATCAGGTCTGGTACACAGCATGGCATACATAATAGAGCCTATGGCTGAGGCATAGGGGATGACACTCATCTTCTCTTTGTCTTCTGCCGTGGTCGGGCTTTGAGTCTTACTCAATCTCACACCTTGCAATACAGGCAAGAACCCTTTCTTTGACTGATCCATTTTGAACTTCTTCAAAATCTTGTCAAGGTATGTGCTTTGTGAAAGTCCAATGAGGCGTCTTGATCTATCTCTATAGATCTTGATGCCTAATATGTAAGCAGCTTCTCCGAGATTCTTCATTGAAAAACTTTTGTTCAAATAACCCTTTATGCTTTCCAGAAATTCTATGTCATTTCCCATCAATAATATGTCATCCACATATAATATGAGAAATGCCACAGAGCTCCCACTCACTTTCTTGTAAATACAAGCTTCTCCATAAGTTTGTATAAACCCAAACGCTTTGATCACTTCATCAAAACGAGTATTCCAGCTCCGAGATGCTTGCACCAGTCCATAGATGGATCGCTGGAGCTTGCATACTTTGTTAGCACCTTTAGGATCGACAAAACCTTCCGGTTGCATCATATACAATTCTTCCTTAAGGAATCCATTAAGGAATGCCGTTTTGATGTCCATTTGCCAGATTTCATAATCATAAAACACGGCAATTGCTAACATAATTCTGACAGACTTTAGCATCGCTACAGGTGAGAAAGTCTCATCGTAGTCAACTCCTTGAACTTGTCGATAACCTTTAGCAACAAGTCGTGCTTTATAGACGGTGACATTACCATCAACGTCCGTCTTCTTCTTAAAGATCCATTTATTTTCAATAGCTCGCCGTTCATCGGGCAAGTCTACCAAAGTCCATACTTTGTTCTCATACATGGATCCAATCTCGGATTTCATGGCCTCAAGCCATTTGTCGGAATCCGGGCTTGCCATCGCTTCTTCATAGTTCGAAGGTTCATCGTTGTCTAGCAACATGACCTCCAAGACTGGATTTCCGTACCACTCTGGTGCGGAACGTGTCCTGGTTGACCTTCAAAGTTCAGTAACAACTTGATCCGAAGTTTCATGATCATCATCATCAACTTCTTCTCTGGTCTGTGTCGATGTCACAGAAATTTCTTTCTGTGGTGTACTACTATCCAGAGGAGGTACAATTACCTCATCAAGTTCTACTTTCCTCCCACTCACTTCTTTCGAGAGAAACTCCTTCTCTAGAAAGGATCCATTCTTAGCAACGAATACTTTGCCTTCGGATCTGTGGTAGAAGGTGTACCCAACGGTATCCTTTGGGTATCCTATGAAGACGCACTTATCCGCTTTGGGTTCGAGCTTATCTAGCTGAAGCCTTTTGACATAAGCATCGCATCCCCAAACTTTCAGAAACGACAGCTTAGGTTTCTTACCAAACCACAGTTCATACGGTGTCGTCTTAACGGATTTAGACGGTGCCCTGTTTAAAGTGAATGCAGCTGTCTCTAATGCATAACCCCAAAATGATAGTGGCAAATCGGTAAGAGACATCATAGAACGCACCATATCTAATAGAGTACGATTACGACGTTCGGACACACCATTACGCTGTGGTGTTCCAGGTGGCGTGAGCTGTGAAACAATTCCACATTGTTTTAAGTGATTACCAAACTCGTAACTCAAATATTCTCCTCCACGATCAGATCATAAGAACTTTATTTTCTTGTTACGATGGTTCTCTACTTCACTCTGAAATTCTTTAAACTTTTCAAATGTTTCAGATTTATGCTTCATCAAGTAGACATAGCCATATCTACTCAAATCATCTGTGAACGTGAGAACATAACGATATCCACCGTGCGCCTCAACACTCATCGGACCGCATACATCGGTATGTATTATTTCCAACAAGTCTGTTGCTCGCTCCATTGTTCCGGAGAACGGAGTCTTAGTCATCTTGCCCATGAGGCATGGTTCGCACGTCTCAAATGATTCATAATCAAGTGATTCCAAAAGTCCATCTGTATGGAGTTTCTTCATGCGTTTTACACCAATATGACCTAAGCGGCAGTGCCACAAATATGTGGTACTATCATTATCAATTTTGCATCTTTTGGCATCAATATTATGGATGTGTGTATCACCACGATCGAGATTCAACAAGAATAAACCATTCACAAGCGGTGCATGACCATAAAAGATATTATTCATCAAAATAGAACAACCTTTATTCTCTGATTTAAATGAATAACCGTCTCGCAATAAACAAGATCCAGATATAATGTTCATGCTCAACGCAGGCACCAAATAACAATTATTTAGGTTCATCACTAATCCCGAGGGTAGATGTAGAGGTAGCGTGCCGACGGCGATAACTTCAACTCTTGAACCATTCCCGACGCGCATCGTCACCTCGTCCTTAGCCAATCTTCGTTTATTCCGTAGCTCCTGTTTCGAGTTACAAATATGAGCAACCGAACCAGTATCAAATACCCAGGTGCTACTACGAGTATTGGTAAGGTACACATCAATAACATGTATATCAAATATACCTTTGTTGATGTTGCCAGCCTTCTTATCTGCCAGGTACTTGGGGCAGTTCCGCTTCCAGTGACCAGTCCCCTTGTAGTAGAAACACCCAGTCTCGGGTTTGGGTACAGACTTGGGTTTCTTCGTGGGAGCAGCAACTGATTTGCCGTTCTTCTTGAAGTTCCCCTTCTTTCCCTTGCCCTTCTTGAAACTAGTGCTCTTCTTTATCATCAACACTTGATGCTCCTTCTTGACTTCTACCTTCGCGGTTTTGAGCATAGCGAAGAGATCGGAAATAGACTTTTCCATACCTTGCATATTATAGTTCATCACAAAGCCCTTATAGCTTGGTGGCAGTGATTGGAGAATTCTGTCAATAACCGAATCATCTGGAAGATTAACTCCCAACTGAGTCAAGCGGTTATGCAACCCAGACATCTTGAGTATATGCTCACTGACAGAACTATTCTCCTCCATCTTACAGCTAAAGAACTTGTCGGAGACATCATATCTCTCGACCCGGGCATGAGCTTGAAATACAAGTTTCAGCTCTTGGAACATCTCATATGCTCCGTGATGCTCAAAACGTCTTTGGAGCCCCGGTTCTAAGCCGTAAAGCATGGCACACTGAACTATCGAGTAGTCATCAACACGTGTCTGCCAGGCGTTCATAACGTTGACAGACAAGGGAGGGGGCGCGATACCTAGCGGTGCATCAAGGACATAAGCCTTCTGTGCAGCAATGAGGATGATCCTCAGATTACGGACCCAGTCCGCATAGTTGCTTCCATCATCTTTCAACTTAGCTTTCTCTAGGAACGCATTAAAATTCAGTGGAACTACAGCGCGGGCCATTGATCTACAACATACAATTGCAAAGATTATTTAGACTATGTTCATGATAATTGAAGTTCAATTAATCAAATTACTTTAAGAACTCCCACTTAGATTAACATCCCTCAAGTTGTCTAAGTGTAACATGATCCATATCAACTAAACCACGTCCGATCATCACGTGAGGTGGATTAGTTATCAATGGTGAACATCTTTCATGTTGATCATATCTACTATATGACTCATGTTCGACCTTTCGGTCTCTTGTGTTCCGAGGCCATATCTGTATATGCTAGGCTCGTCAAGTTTAACCCAAGTATTCTGCGTGTGTAAAACTGGCTTACACCCGTTGTATGCGTACGAAAGAATCCATCACACCCGATCATCACGTGATGCTTAGAAGTGTCGAACCTTCGCAACGGTGTATACTAGGGGAGAACACTTATCTTGAAATTTAGTGAAGGGATCATCTTATAATGCTACCGTCGTCCTAAGCAAAATAAGATGCATAAAAGGATTAACATCACATGCAATTCAATATATATGTGACATGATATGGCCATCAACGTCTTGTGCTTTTGATCTCCATCAGCATAGCACTGTCATGATCTCCATCGTCACCGGGTTGACACCTTGATCACCATCGTAGCGTCGTGACACCTTGATCTCCATCGTAGCGTCGTGACACCTTGATCTCCATCGCAGCGTCATGGTCGTCTCGCTGGCTATTGCTACTACTACTACTGCTAACTCATAGCGGTAAAGAAAAGCAATTACATAGCGTTGGCATTGCATACAATAAAGAGACAACCATAAGGCTCCTGCCGGTTGCCTGATAACTTACAAAACATGATCATCTCATACAACAACTTATATCACATCATGTCTTGACCATATCACATCACCAGCATACCCTGCAAAAACAAGTTAGACGTCCTCTACTTTGTTGTTGCAAGTTTTACGTGGCTGCTACGGGTTTGCAAGAACCGTTCTTACCTACGCAAAACCACAACGTGGTGTAGTGATTGCTTTTTGATCTTCTAAAAGAACCCTCTTCATTGAAACCGATTCAACTAAAGTGAGAGAGACAGACACCCGCCAGTCACCATTATGCAACGAGTGCACGTAGCGGTGAAACCTGTCTCGCGTAAGCGTACGCGTAATGTCGGTCCGGGCCGCTTCATCTCACAATACCGCCGAATCAAGTAACAACTAGTAACGGCAAGCAATATGTATACACCCACGCCCACAACTCACTTGTGTTCTACTCGTGCAAAACACATCTACGCATAGACCTGGCTCTGATACCACTGTTGGGGAACGAAGCATGAATTTCAAAAAAATTCCTACGCTCACGCAAGATCTATCCATGGAGATGCATCGCTACGAGAGGGGAGAGTGTGTCTACGTACCCTCGTAGACCGTTAGCGGAAGCGTCTCACAACGCGGTTGATGTAGTCGAGCAATCCTTCGAGCTCCACTGATCGAGTACCGAACGTACGGCACCTCCGAGTTCTACACACGTGCAGCTCGGTGACGATCCTCGCCTTCTTGATCCAGCAAGACGTCGAGGAAGTAGATGAGTTCCGTCAGCACGACGGCGTGGCGACGGTGACGGTGAAGTGATTCCGGCAGGGCTTCGCCTAAGCTCTCCGAAAATATGACCGAGGTGGAAAACGGAGATCGGGGCACCGCACACGGCTATGGGACAATTGTGTGTCTCCAAGGGGTGCCCCTCCTTCGTATATAAAGGAGGGAGGGAGGAGGCCGGCCCCCTAGGGGTGCGCCAAGTGTGGGGAGTCCTACTAGGACTCCTTAGTCCTAGTAGGATTCCACCTCCCATACGGAGTAGGAAAGGGGGAAGGGAGAGGGAAAGGAAAGAGGGGGCTGCGCCCCCTCCCCTAGTCCAATTCGGTTTGGGCAAGGGGGGGCGCGCGCCTCCTCACGTGGCCTGCCTCTCCTTTTCCCGTATGGCCCAATAAGGCCCATTTCTTCTCCCGGTGAATTCCCGTAACTCCCCGGTACTCCGAAAAATACCCGAATCACTCGGAACCTTTCCGACGTCCGAATATAGCCTTCCAATATATGAATCTTTACCTCTCGGCCATTTCGAGACTCCTCGTCATGTCCGTGATCTCATCCGGGACTCCGAACAAACTTCGGCCACCAATCACATAACTCATATAATACTAAATCGTCATCGAACCTTAAGTGTGCGGACCCTATGGGTTCGGGAATGATGTAGACATGACCGAGACGACTCTCCGGTCAATAACCAACAGCGGAACCTGGATGCTCAAATTGGTTCCTACATATTCCACAAAGATCTTTATCGGTGAACCTCATATGTCAACATACGTTGTTCCCTTTGTCTGGCGGTATGTTACTTGCCCGAGATTCGATCGTCGGTATCCAATACCAAGTTCAATCTCGTTATCGGCAAGTCTCTTTACTCGTTCCATAATACATCATCTTGCAACTAACTCTTTGTTGGGGAACGTTGCATGGGAAACAAAAATTTTCCTACGCACACGCAAGATCTATCCATGGTGATGAGCATCTACGAGAGGGAGAGTGAATCTACATACCCTTGTAGATCGCTAAGCGGAAGCGTTAATAAACGCGGTTGATGTAGTCGAACGTCTTCGCGATCCAAATCGCCGAGCGTCCCGCGATCCAATCACGATCCTTCCGATCTAGTGCCGAACGGACAGCACCTCCGCGTTCAACACACGTACGGCTTGATGACGCCTTCACCTCCTCGATCCAGCGAGCGATGGTGAAGTAGTGGTTGAGTTCCAGCAGCACGACGGCGTGGTGATGGTGGTGAGGAACAATCTCTGCAGGGCTTCGCCAAGCGCTACGGAGATTATGACGGAGGAACTAGAGGGCTAGGGTTGCCGGCACACGGCTTGGGAAATCCTGATGTATCCCGTGTGCTAGCCCTGCCCCTCTATTTATATGTTGAGCCTTGGGGTCTAAACTTGGAGTAAAAGCCTCCTCCGGGTCGGTTTTGCCCGCACAAGGTCGGTTTGGCCCGCAGGAAAAGAGTCCAATTCGGACCCTGCCGAATCGTGCACAGCCGCGCACAAGCGGTAGTACCGCTTCACACAAGCGGTAGTACCGCTTGGGCGGTAGTACCGCTTTACACAAGCGGTAGTACCGCTCGGGCGGTAGTACCGCTTCACCAAGCGGTAGTACCGCTTACGCGGCAGCAAAACTACTTTTGCACTTTCCAATACCTTGTGGGCTTTATCCCTTTGGCTCATATAAAGTGTTGCTGCACCCGAACACTTCGGTAAACATCCGGAACCCCTTCCGGTGAACTCCGGAACCCTTCCAGAGATCAAAACACTATTATCACATATATCAATCTTTACCTCCGGACTATTCCGGAGATCCTCGTCATGTCCGGGATCTTATCCGGGACTCCGAACAACTTTCGGTCACCAACATAATAACTCAATTATACTAATCGTCACCAAACGTTAAGTGTGTAGACCCTGCGGGTTCGAGAACTATGTAGACATGACCGAGACACCTCTACGGCCAATAACCAATAGCGGGACCTGGATGCCCATATTGGCTCCTACATATTCTACGAAGATCTTTATCGGTCGAACCTCTATGTCAAGGATTCAGTTAATCCCGTATGCTGTTCCCTTTGTTCTTCGGTATGTTACTTGCCCGAGATTCGATCGTCGGTATCTCTATACCTAGTTCAATCTCGTTACCGGCAAGTCTCTTTACTCGTTCCGTAATACAAGATCTCGTGGCTAACACTTTAGTCACATTGCTTGCAAGGCTTATTGTGATGTTGTATTACCGAGTGGGCCCTGAGATACCTCTCCGTCATACGGAGTAACAAATCCCAGTCTTGATCCATGCCAACCCAACAGACACCCTCGGAGATACCTGTAGAGCACCTTTATAGTCACCCAGTTACGTTGCGACGTTTGATACACACAAGGTATTCCTCCGGTGTCAGTGAGTTGCATGATCTCATGGTCAAAGGAACAGATACTTGACATGCAGAAAACAATAGCAATAAACTGACACGATCAAATGCTACGTTTACAGTTTGGGTCTTGTCCATCACATCATTCTCCTAATGATGTGATCCCATTATCAAATGACATCTCATGTCAATGGCTAGGAAACCTTAACCATCTTTGATCAACGAGCTAGTCAACTAGAGGCTTACTAGGGACACAGTGTTGTCTATGTACCCACACATGTATTTGAGTTTCCAATCAATACAATTATAGCATGGATAATAAACGATTATCATGAACAAGGAAATATAATAATAACCAATTTATTATTGCCTCTAGGGCATATTTCCAACAGTCTCCCACTTGCACTAGAGTCAATAATCTAGTTCACATCACTATGTGATTTACATTGTAATGAATCGAACACCCATGCAGTTCTGGTGTTGTTCATGTTTAGCCCTTGGAAGAGGTTTAGTCATCGGATCTGCAACATTTAGATCCGTGTGTACTTTGCAAATATTTATGTCGTCCTCCTTGATGTAATCGCGGATGGAATTGAAACGTCGCTTTATGTGTCTGGTCCTCTTGTGAAATCTTGGTTCCTTGGCTAGAGCAATGGCACCAGTATTATCACAAAACAGAGTCATTGGGTTAAGTGCACTAGGCACTACTCCAAGATCTGTCATGAACTCCTTCATCCAGACACCTTCCTTCGCCGCCTCCGAGGCTGCGATGTACTCCGCTTCGCATGTAGAATCAGCTACCACGCTTTGCTTGGAACTGCACCAGCTAACCGCACCCCCATTAAGAATAAATACGTATCCGGTTTGCGACTTAGAGTCATCCGGATCAGTGTCAAAGCTTGCATCGACGTAACCCTTTACGACGAGCTCTTGATCACCTCCATAAACGAGAAACATGTCCTTAGTCCTTTTCAGGTACTTCAGGATATTCTTGACCGCCGTCCAGTGTTCCATTCCTGGATCACTTTGAAACCTTCCGACCATACTTATGGCAAGGCTGACATCGGGTCTTGTGCACAGCATTGCATACATGATAGAGCCTATGGCCGAAGCATAGGGGATGACACTCATCTTTTCTCTATCTTCTGCAGTCACTGGGCATTGAGTCTTACTCAACTTCACACCTTGCAAAACAGGCAAGAACCCCTTCTTGGACTGATCCATTTTGAATTTCTTCAAAATCTTATCAAGGTATGTGCTTTGTGAAAGTCCTATTAAGCGTCTCGATCTATCTCTATAGATCTTGATGCCTAATATGAAAGCAGCTTGTCCTAGGTCCTTCATTGAAAAACTCTTGTTCAAATATTCCTTTACGCTTTCCAGCATTTCTATATTGTTTCCAATCAGCAATATGTCATCCACATATAATATTAGAAACGCTATAGAGCTCCCACTCACTTTCTTGTAAATACAAGCTTCTCCGTAAACTTGTATAAACTCGAACGCTTTGATCACTTCATCAAAGCGAAGATTCCAACTCCGAGATGCTTGCACCAGTCCATAAATGGATCGCTGGAGTTTGCAAACTTTGTCAGCATTCTCTGGATCGACAAAACCTTCTGGTTGCATCATATACAACTCTTCCTTAAGGTAACCGTTAAGGAACGATGTTTTGACATCCATCTGCCAAATTTCATAATCGAAAAAGGCAGCTATTGCTAACATGATTCTGACGGACTTAAGCATCGCTACGGGTGAGAAGGTCTCATCGTAGTCAACTCCTTGAACTTGTGAAAAACCCTTTGCCACAAGTCGAGCTTTATAGACGGTGACATTACCGTCCGCGTCCGTCTTCCTCTTAAAGATCCATTTGTTCTGAATGGCCTTACGCCCTTCAGGTAATACTTCCAAAGTCCATACTTTGTTTTCATACATGGATCCCATCTCGGATTTCATGGCCTCTAACCACTTCTTGGAATCCGGGCTCATCATCGCTTCTCCATAGCTCGTAGGTTCATCGTTGTTTAACAACATGACCTCTAAGACAGGGTTGCCGTACCACTCAGGAGCAGTACGCGTCCTTGTCGACCTACGAGGTTCGATAGCAACTTGATCCAAAGCTTCATGATCATCATCATTAACTTCCTCTTCAGCTAATGTAGGCTCCACAGAAACAACTTTCTGCGCTGCGCTACTCTCAGGTTGAAGTAAAGGTTCAACAACCTCATCAAGTTCTATCTTCCTCCCACTCAATTCTTTCGAGAGAAACTCTTTCTCAAGAAATGTTCCGTTTTTAGCGACAAACACTTTGCCTTCGGATCTGAGGTAGAAGGTATACCCAACTGTCTCTTTTGGGTATCCTATGAAGACGCATTTCTCCGCTTTGGGTTCCAGCTTTTCAGGCTGAAGCTTTTTGACATAAGCATCACATCCCCAAACTTTAAGAAACGACAGCTTTGGCTTCTTGCCAAACCAAAGTTCATATGGCGTCGTCTCAACGGATTTCGATGGTGCCCTATTTAAAGTGAATGCAGCTGTCTCTAATGCATAACCCCAAAACGATAGTGGCAAATCGGCAAGAGACATCATAGATCGCACCATATCCAATAAGGTACGATTACGACGTTCGGACACACCATTACGCTGTGGTGTTCCAGGCGGTGTTAATTGTGAAACAATTCCACACTGTCTCAAGTGACTGCCAAACTCATAACTCAGATATTCTCCTCCTCGATCAGATCGTAGGAATTTAATCTTCTTGTTACGATGATTCTCAACTTCACTCTGAAATTGTTTGAACTTTTCAAATGTTTCAGACTTGTGTTTCATTAAGTAAATATACCCATATCTACTTAAGTCATCAGTGAAGGTGAGAAAGTAACGATAACCACCGCGTGCCTCAATGCTCATCGGACCGCACACATCAGTATGTATGATTTCCAATAAGTCACTTGCCCGTTCCATTATTCCAGAGAACGGCGTTTTAGTCATCTTGCCCATGAGGCATGGCTCACATGTGTCAAGTGATTCAAAATCAAGTGACTCCAAAAGTCCATCAACATGGAGCTTCCTCATGCGTTTTACGCCAATATGACCTAAACGGCAGTGCCACAAGAAAGTGGTATTATCATTATCAATTCTACATCTTTTGGCATCAATGTTATGAACATGTGTATTATTACTATCGAGATTCAATAAGAATAAACCCCTCACATTGGGTGCATGACCATAAAAGATATTACTCATATAAATAGAACAACCATTATTCTCTGATTTAAATGAGTAACCGTCTCGCAATAAACAAGATCCAGATATAATGTTCATGCTTAACGCAGGCACCAAATAACACTTATTTAGGTTCATCACTAATCCCGACGGTAATCGAAGAGCGAGCGTGCCGACGGCGATCACATCAACCTTGGAACCATTTCCCACGCGCATCGTCACTTCGTCCTTTGCCAGCCTCCGTCTATTCCGCAGTTCCTGTTTTGAGTTGCAAATATGAGCAACCGCACCGGTATCAAATACCCAGGCACTACAACGAGAGTTGGTAAGGTACACATCAATAACATGTATATCATATATACCTTGTTTGTTGTTGGCCGCCTTCTTGTCAGCCAAATACTTGGGGCAATTCCGCTTCCAGTGTCCAGTTCCCTTGCAATGAAAACACACAGTTTCTGGTTTGGGTCCAGCCTTGGGTTTCTTCACGAGAGGAGCAACTGCTTTGCCACTCTGCTTGGAGTTACCCTTCTTACCCTTGCCATTTTTCTTGAAACTAGTGGTTTTATTGACCATCAACACTTGATGCTCCTTCTGAATTTCAGACTCAGCGACTTTCAGCATCGCAAACAGCTCGGCGACTGACTTGTTCATCCCGTGCATGTTATAGTTCAACACGAAGCTCTTATAGCTAGGCGGCAATGATTGAAGAACTCTGTCAGTGATAGCCTCTGGCGGAAGGGGCATCCCTAACTCAGCCAGACGGGTGGAGTACCCAGACATTCTAAGCACGTGATCACTGATAGACCCGTTCTCCACCATCTTGCAAGCATAGAACTTATCGGAGATCTCATATCTCTCGATCCGGGCATTCTTCTGAAAGATAAACTTCAACTCCTGGAACATCTCATATGCTCCATGACGTTCAAAACGTCTTTGAAGTCCCGGTTCTAAGCCATACAACATTGCACATTGAACTATTGAGTAATCATCAGAACGAGCCTGCCAGGCGTTCACAACGTCTAGAGACTCAACTGGAGCGGGTGGATCACCAAGCGGTGCATCAAGGACATAAGCCTTCTGGGAAGCCGTAAGGATAATCCTTAGATTACGGGCCCAGTCCACAAAGTTACTTCCATCATCTTTCAACTTAGCTTTCTCTAGGAACGCATTAAAATTCAGGGGTGCTACTGCGCGAGCCATGATCTACAACATAAATATAGCAAAGACAACTTAGACTATTGTTCTAGATAATGAGTTTAGTTAATCATATTACTTAAAAACTCCCACTCAAATTGACATCCCTCCGATCATTCGAGTGTAACATGATCCAAATCCACCAACTCAAGTCCGATCATCACGTGAGTTGAGGTGGTTTCAATGGTGAACATCTTCATGTTGATCATATCTACTATATGACTCATGTTCGACCTTTCGGTCTCTTGTGTTCCGAGGCCATGTCTGTACATGCTAGGCTCGTCAAGTTTAACCCGAGTGTTCCGCACGTGTAACATGGCTTACACCCGTTGTATGCGAACGTAGAGTCTATCACACCCGATCATCACGGCGTGTCTCGAAACGACGAACTTTCGCAACGGTGCACACTTGGGGAGAACACAATTTATCTTGAAATTTAAGTGAGGGATCACCTTATAATGCTACCGTCGTCCTAAGCAAAATAAGATGCATAAAAGGATTAACATCACATGCAAATCATAAGTGACATGATATGGCCATGAACTTGTGCTTTTGATCTCCATCTCCAAAGCACCGGCATGATCTTCATCGTCACCGGCATGACACCATGATCTCCATCATCTTGATCTCCATCAACGTGTCGCCATAAGGTTGTCGCGCCGACTGTTGCTTCCACGACTATTGCTAACGTTTAGCGATAAAGTAAAGCATTACATAGCGCTTAATGATTGACACGCAGGTCATACAATAATTAAAGACAACTCTATGGCTCCTGCCAGTTGCCGTACTCATCGACATGCAAGTCGTGATATTCTATACATCACATGATCATCTCATACATCACATATATCTCATCATGTAATTGGCCATATCACATCACAACATACCCTGCAAAAACAAGTTAGACGTCCTCTAATTGTTGTTGCAAATTTTACGTGGCTGCTACGGGTTTGCAAGAACCGTTCTTACCTACGCAAAACCACAACGTGGTGTAGTGATTGCTTTTTGATCTTCTAAAAGAACCCTCTTCATTGAACCGATTCAACTAAAGTGAGAGAGACAGACACCCGCCAGTCACCTTTATGCAACAAGTGCACGCAGCGGTAAAACCAGTCTCGCGTAAGCGTACGCGTAATGTCGGTCCGGGCCGCTTCATCTCACAATACCGCTGAATCAAGTATCAACTAGTAACGGCAAGCAATATGTATACACCCACGCCCACAACTCGTTTGTGTTCTACTCGAGATCTCATCTACGCATAGACCTAGCTCATGATGCCACTGTTGGGGAACGTTGCATGGGAAACAAAAATTTTCCTACGCACACGCAAGATCTATCCATGGTGATGAGCATCTACGAGAGGGAGAGTGAATCTACATACCCTTGTAGATCGCTAAGCGGAAGCGTTAATAAACGCGGTTGATGTAGTCGAACGTCTTCGCGATCCAAATCGCCGAGCGTCCCGCGATCCAATCACGATCCTTCCGATCTAGTGCCGAACGGACAGCACCTCCGCGTTCAACACACGTACGGCTTGATGACGCCTTCACCTCCTCGATCCAGCGAGCGATGGTGAAGTAGTGGTTGAGTTCCAGCAGCACGACGGCGTGGTGATGGTGGTGAGGAACAATCTCTGCAGGGCTTCGCCAAGCGCTACGGAGATTATGACGGAGGAACTAGAGGGCTAGGGTTGCCGGCACACGGCTTGGGAAATCCTGATGTATCCCGTGTGCTAGCCCTGCCCCTCTATTTATATGTTGAGCCTTGGGGTCTAAACTTGGAGTAAAAGCCTCCTCCGGGTCGGTTTTGCCCGCACAAGGTCGGTTTGGCCCGCAGGAAAAGAGTCCAATTCGGACCCTGCCGAATCGTGCACAGCCGCGCACAAGCGGTAGTACCGCTTCACACAAGCGGTAGTACCGCTTGGGCGGTAGTACCGCTTTACACAAGCGGTAGTACCGCTCGGGCGGTAGTACCGCTTCACCAAGCGGTAGTACCGCTTACGCGGCAGCAAAACTACTTTTGCACTTTCCAATACCTTGTGGGCTTTATCCCTTTGGCTCATATAAAGTGTTGCTGCACCCGAACACTTCGGTAAACATCCGGAACCCCTTCCGGTGAACTCCGGAACCCTTCCAGAGATCAAAACACTATTATCACATATATCAATCTTTACCTCCGGACTATTCCGGAGATCCTCGTCATGTCCGGGATCTTATCTGGGACTCCGAACAACTTTCGGTCACCAACATAATAACTCAATTATACTAATCGTCACCAAACGTTAAGTGTGTAGACCCTGCGGGTTCGAGAACTATGTAGACATGACCGAGACACCTCTACGGCCAATAACCAATAGCGGGACCTGGATGCCCATATTGGCTCCTACATATTCTACGAAGATCTTTATCGGTCGAACCTCTATGTCAAGGATTCAGTTAATCCCGTATGCTGTTCCCTTTGTTCTTCGGTATGTTACTTGCCCGAGATTCGATCGTCGGTATCTCTATACCTAGTTCAATCTCGTTACCGGCAAGTCTCTTTACTCGTTCCGTAATACAAGATCTCGTGGCTAACACTTTAGTCACATTGCTTGCAAGGCTTATTGTGATGTTGTATTACCGAGTGGGCCCTGAGATACCTCTCCGTCATACGGAGTAACAAATCCCAGTCTTGATCCATGCCAACCCAACAGACACCCTCGGAGATACCTGTAGAGCACCTTTATAGTCACCCAGTTACGTTGCGACGTTTGATACACACAAGGTATTCCTCCGGTGTCAGTGAGTTGCATGATCTCATGGTCAAAGGAACAGATACTTGACATGCAGAAAACAATAGCAATAAACTGACACGATCAAATGCTACGTTTACAGTTTGGGTCTTGTCCATCACATCATTCTCCTAATGATGTGATCCCATTATCAAATGACATCTCATGTCAATGGCTAGGAAACCTTAACCATCTTTGATCAACGAGCTAGTCAACTAGAGGCTTACTAGGGACACAGTGTTGTCTATGTACCCACACATGTATTTGAGTTTCCAATCAATACAATTATAGCATGGATAATAAACGATTATCATGAACAAGGAAATATAATAATAACCAATTTATTATTGCCTCTAGGGCATATTTCCAACACTCTTTAGTCACGGTGCTTGCAAGGCTTCTGTGATGCTGTATTACCGAGAGGGCCCAGAGATACCTCTCCGATAGTCGGAGTGACAAATCCCAATCTCGATCCATGCCAACTCAACAAACACTTTCGGAGATACCTGTAGTGCACCTTTATAATCACCCAGTAACGTTGTGACGTTTGATACACCCAAAGTATTCCTACGGTATCCGGGAGTTGCATGATCTCATGGTCAAAGGAACGTGTATTTGACATAGTGAAAGCAATAGCAATAAACTGAACGATCATTTGCTATGCTAACGGTTGGGTCATGTCCATCACATCATTCTCCTAATGATGTGATCCCGTTATCAAATGACAACTCATGTCCATGGTCAGGAAACCTTGACCATCTTTTGATCAACGAGCTAGTCTAGTAGAGGCATACTAGGGACATAGTATTTGTCTATTATCCACACATGTATTTAGTTTCCGGTCAATACAATTCTAGCATGAATAATAAACCATTATCATGAACGAAGAAATATGATAATAATAAACACTTTATTAATTGCCTCTAGGGCATATTTCCAACAAGTTCGGCGAAGGAAAGTGCGGGTCGCCCGGAGCGACGTTTTGATGGCCGGCGCCTTGTGGGAACGGGCCCGCCGGCTGTCGCCCCGGGAAGATCGGCCGGCGAGACGACACCTCCTGCTCAATCGCCGCCGCCGCCGCCGCCGCGTCCCGGGCTTTCTTCATGAGGAGCCTGTTGCGGCGATCGGTGGTCACCGCCTCCCTCCGCTCGACGTCGGCCTTCCACTCGGCGTTTGTCAACCCCGGCGGTCTTGCCATCGGCGCACGGGCCCTGCGCGGCTTGGCCACGGCGGGGGCGGTGGCTTGGCGAGGGGCGGCGTATTTCTTCGGCGGCATTGGCGGCGAAGGAAGGGAGATGGAGGGAAATGGAGAGAAGGACCGGGGGGAAACGGCGGGATAGAGGGAAAAGGAGGGGGAAGTGGCGGGAAGTGGCAGCCGGTTTCGCCGACACCTCGGCCCCACCCGCCTTTTCGCTTCAGCCGGCGCCCCCAGGAGACCCCCAGCGCCCTGGGTTCGCCGACCCAAAAAAAGGCCCCAACCGGCGAAAATCGGCGTCTTGGGGCCACGGCTGGGAATTTTTTCGCCCGCCGGCGATGAAAAAGGGGCCTGGGGGGTCCTTTGGGGCCGCGGCTGGAGATGCTCTTAGATATCTCAAAAATGCCATTAATCATTAGTTTTTTGCTAAAAAATGCCATTAGACATCATTATTTTCAGTCCAAACTCGTTGACCATGTTATATGACGAAAATACCTCTATACCCACATGTCAGCTCTCTCTATCTCACAATGATAAGTGTGGATCCCACTTGTCAGGGGTAAGCAAGCGAATAATTTTAGAGGAAAATAAGAACATATTTGGGATCATGTGGGATCCACACTTTATTGTAGTGAGATAGAGGGAGAGCTGACATGTTGGTCTACATGTATTCTGGTCATTATAACATGGCAAAAGAGATTTGAGCTCAAATTAATGGTGTCCAGTGGCATTTTTGAGCATGCACCTAACGAAGCGATGGCATTTTTAAGTTGTTGAAATTCCTAGTGGCAAAATTGAATAGTGATACACAACCAGTCGCATAAATGATAAAAACTTTTTTTTAATCGACGATGCTCAGATTTTGCAAAGAAGACGACGGGCACGTGTTGTGTTTATTCACAGCTGGCACCGTTAACCGAAGAAGGGTATCGTAATCCATCCGCTTTCTTTCTTTTGAACGTTTTTTTTTTTGGACAAGATTTCTTTCTTTTGAACGTTTAATCCGTCCATCAGCTTTCGGCTTTGGGACTTCTGGGTTGTTCTCGCGGTGGTCTCGAGGGGGCAGCAGATGAGGCACTGACGTGCGGGGACCCACGCGACGGTGCGGCTCTCCCTTCTCTTCCATCCCCATTTGCGCACCCCACCTTGGACGCACAGCGCCCATTCCCTCCGTGAGAGGGAAAGAGAGAGAGCGGGCGGCGATGACGAAGCCAATGGCTCGGCCGCGGTTGACGCTGGAGGACTACGTCCTCTTCTTCACCACCCGCAGCGGTCGAGACCTCACCATCGACCAACTCAACCAGGTCGGCAGACCCCTCCTCCATCTCTCTCTCTCCGTGCCCATGTCCGCCGCCCTCCTTCCCTTAACTTCTCCTGTTCGCGTCGCAGATCCTCTTCATGCACGGCTTCAAGAGGTTCCACAACTCCAACAAGGTACACCCCCAAGCCCTCTCCCCTCTGATGGATAACTCCGCTCCCTCACCTGAGAGCATCAGAGCAAGCTAACGATCATCTCCCGTACATTTGTTGATCGCAGCCGGTGATCGTCGACGCGCTCAACTCGCTCGAGCCACTGCGCCCGCGTCGCGCCACAGTCAGCATCAACGCCGTCGCGCCCCCGCCGGGCGCCGCGGGGCCCTCCGCGGCCGTGCTCTCCACGGAGGCCGTGAAGCGCGACATCATGGACCTCGGCTGGCGCGAGTGCCCCGTCGGCTCCGTCCTCTCCATCCACGCCGGGTCGGCCGCCTCCTCCCCCGTGCCGCTCGCCACCATCCGCCCGGGCTCCGCCGCCGTCGTCCAGCGCGGCTCCCCTCCGAGCACGCTCAGCGCCTCCTCCAGCCTGCCTCCCGCGGCGCCCGGCGTGGAGGGGAACAGGAAGCGGGTCCTGAGGGGCCAGGGGAAGGCGGCGACCAAGAGGAAGGAGAGGCGCATGAGGGAGCTGCTCAAGCTCCCGTCCATCGAGGTCCAGGATATGCCCGCCGCCGCCCAGAGCAGCGGCAGCATTGCCTCTGCTGTGTGATCTGTAGCGCGGTTGAAGCGGTGTGGAACTGACGGTTGATCCGAGTGTGCGTTGTGCTTCGCTGCTTTTGCTTCCATGCTGATCTGCCGTAGTAGTAAATTAATTTACTGGTTTGTGTTAATGATCAGAACTATGCTGGCTCTTCAGTTAACCGCGTTGATATGCGTCTGTATTTGGGATGAGATGCGTTTTGTTTCTTGCTGTTTTGATGATCCTGAATTCCTGATACTGGTTGCCGGTTTGAGCGAGTCTTCGTCGCTCTGAATCTTCTTGTTCTTGGTGGTCCGGTTCAGTACAGAGTTAAAGCTCCAATCCCCTGGCACCTGATGTTGGCGTATTTGGGGGATGCAGAGCAGGCTCTCGGTCTCGACCAAAATTCAAAATCCATCCATGGCCATCGTCAGAAGTTCAGAACCAAAGGATGGGAGGGACACTTTTGACGAGTCTTGACCGGGGCTCCCAAGTTTGCAAAGGGAGGAGGATCAACTCGAACTTTCGGATGAAAGCAAAAGCGAAATGAAACAGCGTCGTGCCTTTGGTTTGTTGCTTGTGCAGGCGAGGGAAAGCCTGTTCTGTTCTGTTTGGTGGGATCCTGGCACCGCCCACCAACAAACAGGAGCCCATTGAATTCCTTCATCCCTGCCCTGCTCTGCTCTGCGCTTCGGGGCAGCACCAAATCTGCACGTAACGTGCCGATCGAGCGCGTTGGCCGTGACAAAAAGCAAGGCCAGTAGGGAGGAGAAGGGAGGGGAGATAAAGAGAGATAAAGAGAGAGAGAGAGTTGAGAAACGCAAGAACGGAGAAGGGGAGGAGAGGGGAGAGGAGGCGTGATTCGGAAGAGGAGAGGAGAGGGCGAGGCCATGGGGAAGGAGAGATTGACCCTGACGCTGGAGAGGTACCACAGCTTTTTCGTCGACCCCTACGGCACGCGCCTCACCAGCGTCCACCTCAACAACGTACGTGCTTGCTAATCGATCCATTTCCCATCTCATCTGCTTGTTTAGTTTTGGCTCCAACTTTATCTTTGATCGTCGATCTTCTTATTTTTTCCAACTCTGATCGTCGATGTTCTTGAATGTATGGCCCCGCTGTTTTTCTTTCAGATCTTTTTTTAGGGATCATCTTCTTCTTTTTACAATGTTTAACTGAATCTTCCTTTCATTTGTATAACTAACTAATAAAAATAGTACCGTAGTACTGCATATTGTTCTTGATTCTTCTTCTTCCATTTTTGTTAACTGAATATCGATGTTCTCTCCCTGCGTATCATGTGATGTGTTTCTTCTCTGCGTGCGACTCTGCCATGGCCGCTTGCAGATCTTCTACATGCATGGCTTCACCAGGCTCCACCGCGCCACCAAGGTTTTTCCTCCATCTATCTATGTATCCGCCTTTTGCTTTACTCCGCTGCTGGTGTGATTGACGGGATGGAGTTGTCCTTGCAGCCCGAGATCATGGACCACATGGTGGGGGAGGTCGACCTGCAGCCGCCGCGCCGCTCCACGCTGCACAGCGCCGCGCTCGCGCCGCCCTCCGCTGCGCGGATCGTCGCCGAACAGGTCGCGGCCGACGTCGACGCCATCGGCTGGGCGGAGTGCCCCATCGGCTGCGTCACCGCCTTCTCCGCCTTCGCTGACACGCCGGACCCGGTGGAGCCCATGCCCCCTCCCGCCCACCACATGCTCGCGCTGGCGGTGCGCCTGCGCCGCCCGCGCTCCAAGAGGACGCGCGCCTCCCCCTACCAGCGCCCTGCCGCGTCCAAGGTGAAGGAGGTCGTGGAAGAGGAGGGTGAGGAGATGTCGTCGGCGACGCCGTTGACTCCGCCGCGATGGATGCGCTCCCCAACCCCGCCACCTCCGCCCCCGTCGCCCACGCCGCGGCCACAGACCGTGGTGCCTCCGCCGCTATGTATGCGCTCCCCTACTCCGCCACCTCCGCCCCCGTCGCTCACGCCGCTGCTACAGAACGTGGTGCCTCCGCCTTCGTCGCCGTGCAGGGGCCAGCCTGAGTTGGAGCCGATCCTCTCCCCACCACCAGGCTTCGGCTCGCCGCTGGAACCATGCAGGAGCCGGCCTACGTCGGAGCCGATCCTCCCCACACCACCACCACCAGGCTTCGGATCGCCGCTGAAACCATGCAGGAGCCGGCCTACGTCGGAGCCGATCCTCCCCACACCACCACCACTAGGCTTCGGCGCGCCGCCGCAACCATGCTGGAGCCGTCCTACGTTGGCGCCGCCTCCTACCCCACCACCAGGCTTCGGTTCGCGCCAGGTGACGCCGCCTCCTCCGCAGTTGTCCTGGGGCTTGCCGATGCCACCGCCGTCGGGCCCAGGAGCGCCTACGTTCACGCGATTTTTTTTCAAAACTAGCAGGTTTTTTTAAGCAATTTTGAAAAATAGCAGGGCCAACTATTTTTTTGCAAAAATAGCACCCCGTCGGTCACCTGGAAGCCGAAGAAGGAGTTTTCGGTCACCTGGGGGCCGAAGACGTGTCCGCTGGGCCGAAGACGCGTCAGCTGGGCCGAAGACAGACTCTTCGGCCACCCCGCGGCCGAAGACCTCTTCGGTCACCTGGAGACCGAAGAGTACTAGATAAGCAGCCAGCGCCATCTTCCTCCCCTGCTTCTCCCCTGGCTGGCTTGTGTTCGTTCCTCTCTCTGCCTCCTCTTCTGTACATCGCCCCCCACTTTGATCTCTCCATTTCTTCACCTTTTTTCAAATCCAAACCGCAGAATTGGTAGATCGTAGCCATCTCCACCGGCCTACGGTAATTTTTATTGAAATGGGATAGTTATTTGTGCGTTCAAGTGGATTCATGGTGGGTTGAGGAGGAGGAGTAGCAATGGTGGGCTGAGGAGGAGGAGGAGGAGGTTTGGCTGGTGAGGAGGAGGTGCCGTTCGCGTTGTCCGTTGGTGCAAGTTCTACGTGAAGTGTCCGCACGCGTCGAAGGTATAATCGCGTGTCATATTTATTTTAGTGTTAATTTGTTTGTGCTGTCATTTTAGCGGTTAGTTAGTGTAGGGGGTTAATAATTTTGTTTGTTTAGATTAATGAGATGGAAGTGTTTGACAGGTAAAAATGTCTGAATCGGTAAATCTGACCGTTTACTACGGCCCTGGTAATGTTCGATATAATGAGTTGGGGGTTGATCTTAGCGAGTTTAAAAATGGCGTCATGACACTTTCAAACCCGGACAGACTGGACATTAGACAGTTGAAGCACTGGTTGACTACTAGTTTTGGGCTGGATCCTGAAGTATGTTCCGTCAGTATTCATGCATTGTGGACCAAATCCTGTAGAGAAGTCAAGTGGGAGTTGATGCCGATAGATAGGAGCCAGCATTGGTTGACTCTGCTAAGTCGTTGTCGAGACCGAAGAATTCACCCATATGCCCTAGTGCAACCAGTGGCGAAGGAGGAGAATACCGCACAACTCCACGTGGGGTATGAACCCGGCCAGGGTAGTCAAGTGGGTAACGAGAATTATTTATCCGGCTCACAGCCACCGGATGTGGATGCTAGCCTAGCCGAGAAAGAGTTAGACAACATGACACACAATGCTATTGGGCAGAGTATTCAGTCGATTATATTAGCTGGTTCTGGGGTTGCTGACGGGGATGAGGAAGCCGGTGAAATGCAGAGGGTGATGGAGGAAGAGGACGAAGATGGATTTGCGGAGGATCTGGATTCTGAAAATTCCGAAGATGAAGTGGAGGTACCTATTCCTTCCGCATGGGATCAGGACATATCCACCGGTCTTATGGTCAATGATGGCCATGAGACTCCATGGCAATATAATCTGAACCAAGTCCAGATAGGTGCTATGTTTGATACAAAGAAAAAATTGAAGTATGCTGTGATAAAGTGGGCTATGTCTACGCAGAGGGTATTCCGGACACACATATCAAATACAACAAACTATACCGTGAAGTGTGTTGAAACAGGTTGTCCTTCTAAGGTGCATGGGCACGTGCCGAAGTATAGCATCCATTGGGTTGTCACCAATGTGGTCCCACACAATTGTGTGAGGAAAAACTTGTTGGTTCGTCATCCAAACCTGTCTTCAACTCTCATTGCGCAACTCATGTATACTGAGATAGTGGAGAAGAAAGATATGGAAGCAAAACACATCCAGACAGCAGTGAAGGTCAGATGGAATTATGAGATTCCTTATGGGAAGGCTTGGAGGGCTAAGCAGAAGGCTATGGAGGAAAGGTTTGGGACGTTCTTTGACTCATATGATAATGTTGTCCGTCTCCTTGACATACTTAAGGAGAGGAATCCTGGCACTTATGTTAACATACAACACACGAGGTTGGATAGTATACCAGATTTCAAGGTGTTGAAACGAGTATTCTTCTCTTTCGCTATGTGCATCGAAGCTTTCCGGCATTGTCCTCCTGTGATGTTTGTGGATGGTACATTCCTGACTGGTCAGTACAAAGGGCAAATCCTGACTGCAATTGGTGTGGACGGGAACAATCAAATCATCCCACTTGCCATGGCATTTGTTGAGGGTGAGAACTTTCCAAGCTGGGTATGGTTCTTCCGGCAAGTGAAAATTGCGATCGTGAAGGACCGACCAAACGTGTGTGTCATTCATGACAGACATGCTGGTATATTGAAGGCCGTGAAGACACTAAGGAATCCAGCAGAAGACGAACGAACACCTTGGAAGGACTTGCAGAGCCGGTGGTGCATGCGCCATCTTGGGGCAAATTTTTTCTCACAGTTCAAGAACAAGCGGTTGATGAACTTGTTCAAAAAATTATGCAAGCAGAACCAGCAGCGTAAGTACCATTTTATTTGGTCAAAACTTGATGAGTTCACTAAGAAGCAGGTTACTGCCAGGAAGAAAATGGAAGCAGACCAGGTTAAATTAGCAACACTCATGACAGAGCTAGAGGAGCCTGTAGGTCTTTGTGACTTGCCAGGAATTGACCCTCCTAATACTAAGAGAAAGAAGGGGAGGGCAATAAAGAGTTTTTCTCAGTGGATAGAGAAAGAGCCTCCCGTAAATTGGTCTTTGCTGCATGACACCCATGGAGCTAGGTATGGTCACATGACAACCAACCTTGCAGAGGTGTATAACTTTGTACTTAGAGGGAATAGAGCATTGCCACTCACAGCTATTGTGGAGGCTGTACTCCATGGCACTTTGAGATATTTCAGAGAAAGGCACGAGTTAGCAAAGAAGCATATTGCAGATAAGCAGAACACACCTTATTGTAGCCGTGTCATGGAGTACATGGCAAAGAAGATAGAGAAAGCAAAGAAGCACACTGTCAGACTCATAGGTAATCAGGAAATGAGGTATGAGGTTCAGCTTCCTACTGATGGTTTTGGTTCTGGAAATGAGGTGAAGACGCACGAGGTAAGAATTGGAGCTGAAGTTTATCCAACGTGTGAGTGTACATGCAACAAACCGAAGTTGTTGCACCTGCCTTGCTCACATGTGTTGGCTGCCTGTGGCCAGATTGAGTTGGACGCCATATCATTCGTGTCCCCATACTATTCAAAAGAGGCAGTACTCAATGTCTGGACCGGTGAGATGACAGGGTTTCGAGTCGTTGGCAATTTTAACAAGGTAAACGACAATGAGAGAGTATACATCCCAGATCCAGCTCTTCGGCGCACAAGCAGGGGTAGACGTAAGGTCAAACGTATCCGAAACGATATGGACCAATCTGAAGCTGGTGGAGCAACCAGACAATGTTTGCTATGCGCGGCTTATGGGCATAGGATGAAATATTGTCCCGACCTAAACAAAGACGGTGCTTCCACATCGACGAGTGCTTCCACATCGACCACTGCCACAACAGTAGCAAGAGGCGGACGTGGTCGTGGCAGTCGAGGCCGAAGGGGCGGACGAGGAAGAAATAACTCACAAGCTATATAATGTGTCAGGACTATGTTTTATTTTGCAATTTGTCGGACTATGTTATATTTTGTAATATGTCGGACTATGTTATATTTTGTAATATGTCGGACTATGTTATATTTTGTAATATGTCGGACTATGTTATATTTTGTAATATGTCGGACTATGTTTTATTTTGTAATATGTCGGACTATGTTTTATTTTGTAATATGTCGGACTATGTTTTATTTTGTAATTTGTTGGAATTGCAGATATGGCTTCGTATCCATTGCTTAATCGTAATATCGAAAGAGGGCACCGGGCCGCACTTATGGAAGCGGGCCAGAACTTAGACGTGTTGATCACTCGCACCCCAAAGTCTTTTTGGATGATACACCATTTATGGGTTGATAGGTATGTGTCGGTATAATGACTTACTATGTGCAACATACTATTGTTAGCCGCTAACTGTATGCTACATTCTCTTTATTTTGTAGGTTACGTTGGGCTGGACTTCTACCCTTGGCACGACTGGTTGAGGGTACATTGGATGAGTGGATTGATGGTCCGGAGTTAGACGAGGCTGGTGAACCATTGCAGTTAAAAAAGAGGCAAGTGAAACGTTTCTCTTACGACAGGTCACTCCTTACCTGCTTAGTAGATAGATGGAGACCAGAGACACATACGTTTCACTTTCCCTGGGGAGAGATGGCGCCTACTTTACAGGATGTGTCTTACTTGTTGGGATTACCTCTGGCCGGTGCTGCCATAGGTCCTTTAGAGGCAGAACCTGGTTGGCTAGCATCGTTGCAGGCCCGTTTTTTGGCTGCGGTGCCAACTGCTAGGAGCCTAGACAACGATCCTCACGGGCCTCGTTTTAAGTGGTTGAGCCAGTTTCAGGTAACCATCACGGCCAGTTTAAACAATGTTGTTTTCATTATTGTCATCCTTCCATAGTTCATAGAATCGTTTGGTTTCTATGTAGATTGTCTCCTTAGGATATCCCGATGTTCAGTTGTCAGAGGCACAAATTGACCGATGCCTAGAGGCATATATTCTGTGGTTGTTCGGCAAGACGATGTTCACGGAGAACCATGTGACCACTGTCGATGCACGACTCATCGGTATTGCACGAGAGATAGCTGACGCACGTTGCCCTGGGGACATTGTGCAGAGGAGTTTTGGTTCTGCTGTGTTAGCGGCTACTTACAGAGGCTTGTGCAAAGGTTGCTTGTTGAAGTCTAGAAAATCAGGTCTTGTTGGATGTCCACTATTGTTGCAGCTCTGGTCATACGAGAGATTCCCTATTGGTCGACCCTATGTCAACATTGATAAACCTTTTGATTTGGAGGACTTAGCTGGGACTTACGTGCCTGCTATCGGCGACTTGCCTACTATGGGATCTGTTTGGACACGGAGAGAGGTATGTTCATATTAAGTAACAATACAAATTACTAATGTTTATTTCTTGTCATTCAACAGTATTACTAATACTTATTTGTTGTCATTCTCAGAGACAGTTTGTGCATAGCCAGGTGAGGGGCTGCTACCCCTCCTTCACGGCGCAGTTTGATAGTTTGCACGAGGCACAAGTTATCTGGGAGCCATACTCCCATCAGGCTATAATATCCAGGTACCCAGTTGGGATTTCTGGATTGTGCACTAGAGATCGCCACTATTGGATGACCAAGGCTAAGTTGGTGTTCGATGTGACGGTTGAGGAGATGGCTCTTCCTAGGGTGATGAGACAGTTTGGTCTATGCCAAGAGCCGGTCATTCCAGATATTCCACACTTAGATGACCATGTGCACAAGTAAGTAATACTCTTTTAGTTCTCATGTTGGCAATCAGAATATAACTAATCATTTACGTACATGTCAATCTCAGGTACAGTCGCGTAGGAGGAAACAAGTCCCTGGATTTTTGGCTTCAGAACATTGGCCCCTACGTGGACGAATGGACTACTGCGCCGATAAATATCTGGGATCAGGTTGGGCCCTTTGACTGGGACAAGTTCGGATTGTATCTGCAGCATTACCGGCATAGCACGAGGATCTACTTGGTTCCATCAGCAGCTCCTGATCAGATCGAAGACCCTCTCACCAGCGATATGTACCCAACTGCCTCGGTTGTGGGAACCAGACACCACGCGGTACGTGCTATGGTTCTCACCTCTTTTTTCTTAACGTGAACATATACAACTGGTTAACTATTTGTGTTCTCTGCCATACCACGATGATCTAATTGGTTAACTCTCCGTGTACAGGGTGACTTGACAAGCGAGGCGATAGAGGAGGCTTCCGCTTTAATGCAACGCTTTGAGAGGGGAGATAATATCCCACCGCTAGAGAACGTCTCATGGTTGAGGCGTCATGTTGAGAAGCTACGCGGGATTTACACAGCTGTTACATGTAGACGAGCTTCAGATGTTGCTATTCCTCCTCCATCACATCGTCCACCACGCCACTCTGTGCAGCGTTCAGAAGGTCGACCCTCGGTGCAGCGTTCAGAACCTCGACGCTCGGTGCAGCGTTCAGAACCACGACCTTCACAACCAGGGAGCACTTTCTATCAGCAGCCACCTCCTTCACAACCAGGGAGCACTTTCTATCAGCAGCCACCTCCTTCACAACCAGGGAGCTCTTTCTATCAGCCGCCACCTCCTTCACAAGCAGGGGGCTCTTCCTGGCATCATCAGATGGACATAGGTAACACTACTTTGTACATTCTTTTAAACATTGTAGGTTCGCAAATCATTTTTACATGTTTTACTTTACCGCAGTCGGCAACCAGTCGCAGCCGTTCATGCATTCAGTCCACTCACCGATGCTTAGTGGTGCTGGTACGCTCTTAGACGGCGACGGCGACGGCGATGACGATGACCGAGTTGCAAACACCTATGAGTTATCGCAGTCAGTTCTTCACACTCCACCACCACCATCGACGCAGGAGACACAGACAGACGAGGTTGTCTATGATCGTGGTAATCGTCAGCATCGTCCAGCGCCTCAGCGCTTTTCGCCTTCTGGTCCTCGTCCGAGGAAGATCCAGACTCGTCGTCGTCCCCAGCAGTGATATGATTATCTATGTATGAGTCATTATGTATGTATGAGACATGCTTGATGTATGTGTTACTATCGCATTTGCTTCTGTCAGAGTTCGAGACATATATCGACCTATGTATGCGAGAAACATATTACTATTAATTCGCATTGTCGTCATCCTCCGTCCATGCAACACTAGGCATTAAGATACATGTACATTCTTTTAAACATTGTAGGTTCGCAAATCCTCCGTCGATTACAGTTCATTAAGATACAGGTACATCTGAATTAAACAATAGGCCTGAACTTAAAAATAAAGCTTACAGACTACATGAAGGCATCATCGTCATCCTCCGTCGATGCAACACTCTTGCCCTTCGATGATGCGGCACTCTTGGCCTTCGACGATGCCGCACTCTTGGCCTTCGACGATGCGGTACTCTTGCCCTTGGTGCTCGGCATGAAAATTTCATCTTCGTCCTCGCTGTCTTGGGTCCATAAATAAGTATGTTCTGCTACAGCATTTAGGAATGCTTCACCCTTATGTTGTTGCTTCTTCCACCTTCCTTGCAACCTGAGAAGTTCTTTTCGTATCTCCTCATAAGTCCTTGCAGGCCACCCACTCCTACTTAATGCGTGAGCCAACTCATTTAGTAAGGTGTCACTACTAAGGAGTTCATCCCATGGAACTATCCTATTGTCTATCTTGAAATCAAAGGCTAAATTCAGAAGACATTTGGACATACTAGGGTGAAAACAACTACGATCCAAAGGATAACCGGACATCTTGACGAGACTACACTGGGCTGCTTACCCTCCTTAGTGGGGAGGGGGTTTTATAGGTTGAGAAGAGAAGATGACGGGAGAGAATGGCGGGAAAGAAAAAGGCGGGAACAATATTGGCGGGAAAGGGATGGCGGGAAAGGATTGGCGGGAAAATATGGCGGGAAAGGGATGCCGGGAAAATATGGCGGGAACAATATTGGCGGGAAAGGGATGACGAGAAAGGGATGGCGGGAAAGGATTGGCGGGAACATAATTGACGGGAAAGGGATGCCGGGAACAATATTGGCGGGAAAAATAGTTGCGCGGAAACATATTTTTAGAATGTCTATAAGACGGGCGAGGGGGAATGGTTGTGCAGGACTTCTGTAACCCGAAGTGCACTTGCATCTTCGGACAAGTGCTGACGGCCAGTTCAGCCACTCTTCGGTCACCAGGAGACCAAAGAGGTACTCTTCGGCCTCCAGGCGACCAAAGAGGTACTCTTCGGCCTCCTGGCGACCAAAGAGACTCTTCGGCCTCCTGGCGACCAAAGAGTACCTCTTCGGCCCCCAGGTGACCGAAAACTCCTTCTTCGGCTTCCAGGTGACCGACGGGGTGCTATTTTTGCAAAAAAATAGTTGGCCCTGCTATTTTTCAAAATTGCTTAAAAAAACCTGCTAGTTTTGAAAAAAAATCCGTTCACGCAGCATCTTCAGCCTGCAGGGCCGGCACCACTCTGGCGCTCGCCGATGTCGCCGTCTTATCCGGCACCGTGCTGGGGCGCGCCTTCTGTGCTGCCGCGGCCGCAAGCGGCCTGGCGCTGGCCACATCCACCGCCACGCTGGGCACCACCTCATATGCTGCCCCCGCCGCCACCACGCTGGGACTGCATGAGGCCGTTTGCACCTCCTATGCCGCCGCAACATCCGCCGCATTTTGAGATGCAGCATACGCCACCGGCACCGGCGCCGGCACCGGGGGCGTGCACGGGCAGGCAGGTGATTTACTTTTAGTGACTGCTCTCGTACCGCATGTACTGTTGTTGCCAAGCTTGAGAGTTTTGTTTCGTTTTGACGGTAGCTAAGCTTAAGAGTTGCTACACGGTGACGGGAAATTAGGGACAAGGTTATCAATTTAACTGTTGGAGTTGCGAACTGTATGTGGTGTAGTTTCTCTGTTTTCCTGCTCCACCTTTGCTGCTGCTAGTCTTGCCATTCTTGCGCCCAGAAACATCAACATCTTATGCTTTTCTTATGCTGATCAGTGGTATATTGGGAATGATTCCTGTCTCGTGCTTTTCTTATGTACAGTACTTCCGTTTCGCACTAGCAAAACGTCAGCATTTTGTTGCGTATAAAATCACGCTCATCAAACCAGTTAGAGCATCTCCAACAGAGGCGTCAAAAATCGCGCGCACCGTATAAACCGCTGTTTTGGCATGCAATTAGGCCGCCCTTGGGGCGCGCTAATTTTTTTTGCGCGCCCCTCTCCAGCCGCTATGAAATCCCGCGTTGCACCTGCGCCAGCCGCCCCATTCCCTCCCCCGCGTTCTACCGCCGCACCTGCCCTCCCTCCTAGTCGTCGTCGCGCCCCGATGCCGCCAAGCCCTGGTGTCTTTTACGCCGAGATCCGCTTCGAAGACAAGCGGCTCGGGCTAGGCACGTTCGAGACCGGTTCGAGACCGTCCACGAGGCCGCCCGACGCGCGGGCGTGGCGCCTCCGGCGGCCTCGAGCACAGTTGAATTTCGAGGACATGTTCACGTGCCACCAGGCGCAGGATGTCGCGCCTCCCCCGCGTCTGGGAACCGAGGACCTCCGCCTCCAGCGCAATCGGGAGCGCCGCCTCTTGATCGCTGAGAGGGACGAGGCCGCCATGGTGGAGGGGCGCTCGCGCTTGCCGGAGGACGTCGCCAATGAGAACGAGTTCTGGGCGCGGAGGAGGGCGGAGCGAGTTGCGCGTCGCCAGGACAAGCGTAGGCGCAAGGCACTGACGATTTCCCAGTTAGGCAACCCAGACATGATCTGGGCTCGGACGATGAGCGGTGGGAGGACGCGTTTCTTACGTCGTCGGATTACACCACCGAGGAGGAGTAGTCTAGGTGTATTTTATTTTAGCATGTTTTAGGAATTTGAATTTGCTTGTAGTTTGAATTTGAATTTTAATATTTACCGATGAACTATTTTTGTTGATTTTTATTTTGTGTATGTTTTGACCGCACGCGCTATATTTTTATCGTGCCTGTTGAAGCGCTACTGCAGCACGTTAAATTTTGCAGCGCGTGCAAAAGCTACCACACGCGCGCGCTAAAACGTTATTTTCGGCGTCCAATTCTTTTTTTTGCACGTCGCACACCCATGCGATTGTTGGAGATGTTCTTATAGTAGTACTAGTGGTAGAGGGCGCGTCTCTTAGGCGGTCCGGTGCGCACTTATCTTGTTTATAATCCTTAATGGCACTTATTTATAGTTATTTGAATATATGTGGATATGCTATGTTTGTTGTAGATACAAACACTTGTTCTGAACTAATGCAACTGAATCAGCTATGCAACTATACGAGTAACCTGTAAAACAGAATATGACCTCAAATATTTCTGGCCAACTTTCTTATATAGCATAGAAACTTCATAGGGAAACATTTTTACTAAATATTTTTAGGGTCAGTAGCCATACATACATTAATAAACAAAAGTACATAACAAAAGAAACATTTATGTAGGTGAGGTCATCTTGACCTTCCATGTTCCATTGCGCGCCTCCTGAGGCGTTCATCTGCGGTGCAAGGTTTGCTACCGGCCATTGAGCTAGCTCGTTTGGTCCGCATTATGACATTCACTCATTTGCTCATGGACGTGAGCATTCCTAGTAATGCTATTCATATGTATCAGCAAGTCAGATGGATAAGCCCAGAAATACTAAGATTATACGAGTTGATGTCCATAAAGGTGACTGTACTGGTGTATTTGTTAGGAAAGCAAGCATGTATATAAACACAAAGGCAGTAGAGAAATTATGAGCTCAGATCCATTGCACCGGCTGTAGATGTAAGGAGGACCACCCATTACAATTTGTCCAAAAATAATGTAGCACGCATGTTTGTATTTATAGTACAGGAAAGAAGAAGTACTGACAACTCTTATTACTGTCACAACATTAAATTGATCAGCCGCTGCTCAAGAGCTTTGCATGTAAGATCAGTTCCAGCGGCGAGACGATCTGAGCCCTCGGTTCATACCGAAGTGTCAACGACTGGGCTTCATCAGTATTGCATGCTTGCTTCCTCTAAGACAGTTCAAAAAATTATAGGCGAGTAGTTCCTAGTGCCAGAATAACATTGGTAGAAGAATTAGCTACATATCAAAACTGCTGGAGGACTTTGAGCCATGGAAGAAATGTAAAAAATTAGTGAGCATTGGCAGCAAACCAGGCAATGGAAGGGAGAACCTTATATCACCTCCAGCAGTTTACTGCCAGGTTGCCAGAAGGATGCAATAGAAGCGGCAAGCAAGTGAACTCTGGAAGCACACACAAAATATTTGCTGCAGTAGACTATGTTAAACAA
This sequence comes from Elymus sibiricus, assembly GCA_039707655.1. Lineage (NCBI taxonomy): Eukaryota > Viridiplantae > Streptophyta > Magnoliopsida > Poales > Poaceae > Elymus > Elymus sibiricus. The sequence goes on along the minus strand of CM077669.1, from coordinate 348,802,802 downwards.
GAACATCCTACTTCTTATCCAAACATTAAACGCACATGATTGTGCACGATATTTAAGAGTTAATACCCCATAAGGCAATTTCTGGTTCAGATCTCTGTAACTGAAGTTGATGTGTATAGTATACTAACCATTGTTAAGGAAAATGTCGGGAGATCCATGAGAAGCCAGGTTATACGACAATGTCAGATTGAAACTGTAATCGCTGCATTCAGTACTTTGTTTATTAAATCATTTTCAGGTTAGTGAACTGAGACCATGCAATTCTGTCAGAAGAATCCTTTTTTCCTTAGACAAATTTGTCGCAAACAATCATTAGCTAACGTAAGTGCTCTTCTGACAAATCGGAGAGAAAGAAAACCTCATCTTTCCCACAACTGGTAAGAGACGAACAATAACAGGAACTGAAGAAAGTAACATACGACGGGAACAAAGTTTCAGAATTAACTAGCACAAATGCCCGTGCGTTGCAACGGGAGAAAATAATTTTTCATGTTTGTGCGTCTGTGTGTTGCCATGGGAGAACACTCATGTATGTGATGCTATCAAGATTCATCTTAACTGAAAACTTAATTGTCCATTTGTTAAAGTATCATACATGCATTTGTCTACATAAAGAGATATGGTTAAATGCCCATGCATTTCTAGGGAGAAAAAAAATCAACTGATTGTAACTTTCTCATTTGCCAATTAAACCTAGGCACCTTGACCACCTTTAACTCTCTTGTCACCCAAGTAACCTAAATCTACTTTAGTCACGACCAATGTAGGAGAAAAGTCTCTGATTAAAAAAACTATAAATCAAACGTAGTTTGGGAATAGGGTATGTATTCCCGTCATTGACCATCTAAATTTGTTCATAGCCTCCTAGATATTTCTGGAAACACCATACATCAATATCACGCTTAGCAATCTCAACCGTGGTATTGGATGAATCTCAATGCAAAAATTCAGAACATCCATCCTATCTACTGCTTCTCAGCTTCAGTAAACAACAGAGCATTGTTGCGATAGTTAGAAATTAAATCGGGTGAAATTAGCAATGCAATGTACAACAGACCAACCAAAATCTGAGTTTATGCATACACTACAATCCATTGTGATCTATATGCTGGAGTTACCTAAACAAATACTATTGATAAGAGTAGGTCTGACAAACAAACAAAACTACCATAGCACCGCACGTCTTCACATGCACATAAAATTGCAGCTCAGAAAAGCTTATGCTGGTTTTACCTTTTTTTCCTTTTCTTTTGAGGTGAATTTTCTTTTTTTTCGTGAGTTCAGTTTGAGGCAAAAAAAATCCCGTGAGCAGGCCTGGTCAATCTAGTCAGCACCAGAAGCCCATCAGGCCGAAGGCACGCACAAAGAAACAGACCTGCTCCTCGACCGCAGACGCTTATATTCCTGTCGTCTTCTTTTCCCTACGTCTCTCTCTCATCACGGGACACCATGGCCGCACCATACCATGGAGCAGCAACCTCAAGCTTCGTCGTCCGACCCCTTGACCAGCGTCCCGCCGCCTGCAGATGTTCCGCCGCGCCCCTCTGCCTCGACCGTTCTCCGCGGGTCTCCCCTCTATCCGCCATGGACGCCGACCTCGTCGACCTTCCCCCTCCCGAGCTCGCCCGAGCCGCCGCTCAGCGCCATGACAGCGAGCACAGCTCATCACCCGACCCCTCCTCATGTTGTGCATCACCGGGCCACACAACTGCCTCCTTCCCGTTTTCTTCCTCCCTTCGGCACCGCCTCCTTGTACGCGCTCCCCCTTCTCCGATTCCTTCCTCCTCCCATGGCGCTCTCTCGCCCCTTCTCTCTCTATAGAGCCAACTAATCAAGCAAAGCCTCCCCCGCTTGGCCTCTCTTTCTTTCGGCAATCAAATTCACATCTATTCCCGAAACAGCTTCTTGATTCTCCAGAAAACTTAAGAACGTATATAAATTGATAAATAGTGATGAAAACGGGTGAGGTGGGACTATATAATTTGTTAGCGAACGTGTTTGTAACGCAAGAAAAGGTTCGCACAGTTGGCTACAGCCTTGTGGGCACGAAGGAGAGGTCGCAAGTTCGACACCGTGCGAGAAAGCAATTAATTTTTGCTAGTCGACCGAAAATTGTGCAGATCAAGCCCAACACAGCCCAGGTGACTTTCTACCGGGCTCGACCGAAAATTGTGCAGATCAAGCCCAACACAGCCCAGGTGACTTTCTACCGGGCTTGCTTCATTGGCGGGTGACGCCCAAGTGGGCTGCTGCGGACAGAATTTTAGACGCCAGCCGTTAATTAGTACCACCTCGCGTATATGTTTTAAATTCAAACTGAAAGCGTAAACTCACGGGAAGAAGCGTATTGTGACGGTGAACCCACGGAGTCGATCCGTGCTTTATTATTAGGGAAAGACTTCCTCCTCCCATGGCGCTCTCTCGCCCCTTCTCTCTCTGTAGAGCCAACTAATCAAGCAAAGCCTCCCCCGCTTGGCCTCTCTTTCTTTCGGCAATCAAATTCACATCTATTCCCGAAACAGCTTCTTGATTCTCCAGAAAACTTAAGAACGTATATAAATTGATGAATAGTGATGAAAACGGGCGAGGTGGGACTATATAATTTGTTAGCGAACGTGTTTGTAACGCAAGAAAAGGTTCGCACAGTTGGCTACAGCCTTGTGGGCACGAAGGAGAGGTCGCAAGTTCGACACCGTGCGAGAAAGCAATTAATTTTTGCTAGTCGACCGAAAATTGTGCAGATCAAGCCCAACACAGCCCAGGTGACTTTCTACCGGGCTCGACCGAAGATTGTGCAGATCAAGCCCAACACAGCCCAGGTGACTTTCTACCGGGCTTGCTTCATTGGCGGGTGACGCCCAAGTGGGCTGCTGCGGACAGAATTTTAGACGCCAGCCGTTAATTAGTACCACCTCGCGTATATGTTTTAAATTCAAACTGAAAGCGTAAACTCACGGGAAGAAGCGTATTGTGACGGTGAACCCACGGAGTCAATCCGTGCTTTATTATTAGGGAAAGATATAATAACCTGAATTAGAAGAAAGATGTTGCATTAATCAAACCATATAAAGCACACTATCCGGTTTGGCAGCGATTGCTGAACCCTAGCTGGTCGCTGCTGCCAGCGGCGGAGGGAGGAGCAGCTGGCAAGTACAGCAAGCACGGCTACAAATTGAGATCCAATACAGGTAGTAGTAGTATATGAAGTAATAAGGTAGCTATTAACCAAAAGGCGAGCTAGCATATATTCCAAAACAACTATCGGAGCATCGCATAGCTTGAAAATTTCGGTAATATAGAAAACTGTAAGCTATAAATTTAAATGCAGCAAGGAAAAGAAATAAATGAAACATACAGTGACAAGCTCTGCTATAGTTTCATAATTGAGCCCGGCATCAACCAGCTCTTCCTCGAGTGTCCTGCAAGTGAGTCCATACAGGCTCGACCATTTGAGTATTTGTTACCAGCAACAAATCATAGGTGCACTTCGAAGAACAAAAATGTAGTTTGTAATCATAGTGGCAAAGTTCAGTAGTAACTTGCTTCAGAACATTGATGCTTATTAATAATTGGCAGAAAACTGATAACTCTTCAATTTGGCAGGAATAACTAATGACAAAAAAATTATAACAATTGCAGCAAATGTGATAAACATGACCATCCAGAGAATGTTAGGCTAAAAGATAAAATGATATAAACCATGATAATATCAAAGATAATAGATCAGATAGAACAAGAAACTTCCATACAAGTCCAGTAGTGTCAATATTGTATCTATTGGTAGCTTCAATATAATATAGTTCAAGGGAATCCTCTCTTCCATATCTGTAACCAAACCCTAAAGTATTAAACAAAGGAATTGCAGCAAACCTTTCCAGTTTTCTAATTAGTGGGGCTTACTGGACGAAAGAGAATATTATGATTCCCAGTTTTATCATACAAGAAGTAGAATATCAATATGTGTATCACAACAGGAGAAAACATGCATTTAGTATGACAGTAACCATATCAATATGTGTATCACAACATGAGAAAACATGCATTTAGTATGACAGTAACCATTAGGAAAATACTTGGCTGCTTAAATTACATTAAGTTCCAATGAACCTCCACAGGGCAGATGATAACAAACATAGACATCACTTGCATTCGACACCCTTTTCATTTTTAATTCCATTTAATAAATTTCCTTATGATTTTCTTATCCATGAAATTGGCATTGTTTGACAGTCGATCAGAGGAAGACCTATAGTATCATAGAAACATCACATACAAAAAAATATAAGCTGCTTTACAATTGCCTAATTTTCTATCAGAGAGACAAAGTAATAACAAAATTACATGTCAACATTGCAGGTCAAGGTGGATGAAAGGGTAATATTGCATCGCCAGAGATAAACAGAATAAGGGTGTATGTGCTGGTGTACGGTACGACACTAGAAATATGAGATAAATGAAATTTTATTACTGGAAATAATCTTGATTGAAAAGACAATGGAAGAGGAGGTGCTAGGTGCAAGCCTTTGCCGCTGCTCGCCTCGCTGCTGCTGCCATGGATCTGGAGCTCGGGGGAGAGGGGCACCGTTGGTTCCCATCTACCTTGCCTGATCCCGGCCGCCGAGGCACACGACACCATCGACCCAACCGAATCGGCAGAGACGACGGCGCCATCGAAGTTAGGGATACGGTGGTGGACGGAGCGGGGTTGTGCGCGACGCTCTCAGCACGACGGGGTGGGGGACAACAATCCATTTTCAAATAGACAACAACCCATTTTCACTGTGAATGACAATGCAAAAGAACTAAAGCAGCAAAAATTCTATGTAATCATACCAAATCAAATGACCCGCTTACGCTGCAATACACTATCCTACTTGAACAGCAACGCAAATAACTCCTCCAATGATCCTGAAATAAAGCACAATTGGTGAACTTTAATATCCTAAATGGAGAACCACGAAGAGATACTTATAATGAATGATTTGTTGGTATAGAGTTTAATCTGCAAATCTCATCTGATCATATACCAATTTGAACAGTGTAATTGCAGAAATAACAGTCCATATTTTAATTAGGAAGTGCTTACCTACGAAACAAATTCCCATTGTACCACAAATCACCATTGTGTGGTGACACTACTGCGCATCTTTTCACTGTTTAAATCACGAATCGATCCATCAGTTTACAAATTACAATGTATGGATTATAAATGCTAATCACTAATTGTTTCAACCTTTCAGGTATTGAAATACCAAAATTCACAAACCAAATTAATCTCATGTATGTTGTTGACCCTCAACGTATTAATTTAGATAATCACATCCATCTACAGTAGGGTCTTCGGTTGATTGATAATATCTGACTGCCGATTGCACAAGGTACCTTTGACGGCTAATCTATTCTGGCATTGTTTGTTGCGCTACATTACATTTTCTTCTTGACAATATCATGACAATAGAAAAGTACCAACATAAAGGATATGGCGTTTGTAAAGACAGAATATATGAACATCAGAACACACTTCAGATATCGCATGCCAGTTTTTCCCCACGTGATTTCCATGAAATCTATCGTTTGACAGAAATCCCCTATGTCAAACTAAATCGCCAAGGCTTGCAGCTCCAACCCTGAGTAGATACCAAATCCTCAAAGGTCTGCTGCACCAGGGGATAAACAGAGAAAAAGAGATAAAGGAAACCTGGAGAAGAGGAGGGCCGCCGCCGCCGCGCCTCCTTGTCTGCCGGCGCAACTCAGCTGGAGGGGTAGGAAGCCGACCAGGGCTAGGGGAGGAGGCCAAGCGGCGACGACTTGTAACAGGGAGGTGAGGGAGACTGGGAAGAAGACCGATGGCGACTGCCGCACCGAGCGATGATGGCGGCGGAGGCGGAGGGAGAGGATGCGTGAGAGAGAAAACGACAGTGAGAGAGGTCGTGTGCGTGGGCTTCAAACCCGGAGGTTTATTTTTTGTTTGCCTTCTCTGGGAAGGAAACGGTCAATCGCCATGTCATCCTGGGAAGGTGTTATCTGCGGGAAAGATGCAGCGAGCCACTTTTCTCTCTCGTTTACACAGTAAAAACTCATCCAAGGGTCCACCACGTTTCGAGGCTCTGAGGCGGTAGAGGGCGATCGCAAGGCGACCGCGCTTCTACGCTAGGGTTAGGGTTTCGGCGACGGGGGTTGTTCGATTCCGGCAGTGGCTAGGGTAGCGACGGCGCTCCTTGGGTCACTGGTCGGCGAGACGGAACCTGCCCTGCAGCGGTGCTGATGGCGGGCGAAGGAGATGGGAGGGCGACGGCGGCCACGCCAAGGAACTCGAGGACGACTCCGCTGGAGAAGGCGGCAACTTCGCAGGCGAGCAAGGCTGACGAAGTCGCGACGGCGGCTACGCCGCTGGTGAGGAAGACTGCGGGATCTGCTAGTGGGGGTGAATCAAAATCTCCTGTGGAGAGCAAAACCCCAGATCCGTCGTCGAGCCTCTCTGCAAGACTTGGGGATATGGTGCTGATGGAGAAGGAAGTCGAGGGACTAATATTTGAAGATCCAATTCCGGCCGGACAGAGACGCCATAGGTGGGCGGCGGTGGGCAAGGTGTGTTCACCCCAGCCTTTGAAGATGTCTGTGCTGGAGAAGACAATGCCAAGGGCATGGGGACTGCATCGTGAAGCAATATTCAGAGAGATTGGCCCCAAGGTGATCTCGGTCCAGTTTGGGAGTGAGGGAGACTAGAAACATGTGATAAACAATGGGCCGTGGCAGTATGATTTTGCGGTGCTGATTATGAAGGAGTATGAGGGAGATAAGAGGCCCTCAGAGATGATCTTTGATAAGATTGACATATGGGTACGAGTGACAGATTTACCGCCAGACAAGAGGACGGAGCCATTCGGAAAGGCGCTGGGCAATTGGATAGGAGAAGCTGTCAGAGTTGATGTAGATAAAGAGGGATATGCCAGAGGTAATCAGCTGCGCGTTAGAGCAAAAATCTCTGTTTTTGAGCCTTTGGTCCGGGGGTTCTTCCTAAGGAAATCTAAGGAGGACGAGGAGAAGACATGGTTTGACTTCTTTTACGAAAAAATTCCACACTTCTGCTTTGACTGCGGACGTCTTGTACATGAGGGGGGTCAGTGTGATCCACCAATTGATTCCGCAGCTCAATGGGGTGGCTGGTTGTGGGTGTCGCCAGGAAGAAATCATTCAGGAAAAGAGGGCTCTGTGAGTGGTGCGGCGAGCAGCAATAACAGCTTGGGGAGTTCTCATACAGGCAACGCTGGGCATGGTTACTATGAGCAGCCCAGAGTGAGGGACATGCCCACAAAAAGAAACTTAAGTTCTGATTTTTCAAGGTCTGCTGATACTCGCACTGGCGAGAGATTGAGGCAGAGTGGAGGTGAGGTGAACAGCCCGTCCAAAGGGAAACATGGGCATACCCCGGGCAGGGAGAGAGATCTTCGTGATGGACTTGAAGCTAGGCGGGAAAATGACCTCAGGCAGAAGCTGGTGGAACAACAGTTAGTTAGGCAAAAAGATACAGACTGGGATAGGGAAAGAGAGCGCAAAGGAAAGGATAAAGCCTCGGGCTCACACCATGGGAGACAAACCGCAGACATGGGCCGGGCTAGCCCACTGGGGCAGGCCGACATGCATGGCAGACAGAGGGGACGCTACGTCCGAAAGCCTAGGCTAGATTATGATCAGGTACGAAAGGAGGATCGACGTGAAAATGATGAGCATGATGGGAGGAAGAGGAGACCTCGACAGGTGTGGGTGCCGAAGGGCGACCCGGGCAGGCGTGGCAATACGGATGTTTTCATTCGCGATACGAGGCAGAAAACTACCTCAGTGTTTGATCGCATCTCTGAGAATAACAATACATCGGCGGACCCCGAAGCCCGGGGCCGCCGGGAGCAATGAATGTGCTAGCCTGGAACTGTCGAGGCTTGGGGTTGGACTCGACAGTTGGCGAACTCCGTGACCTGATTAGGTGTCACAACCCAGCGGTGGTATTTTGTGTGAGACAAAGAAATCTTCAAGGGCGATGGAGAAGCTTAAATGGAGTCTTGGTTTCAAAAACGGTGTTGCTGTTAGCTGTGTGGGCAGAAGTGGTGGACTAGCTATGTGGTGGCGAGATCATGTGCAAGTAACGATCAGACCATGGAGCCAATATTTTGTTGATGCACAAGTGGTGGTTGACGGTAAGACCTGTAGAATCACTGGATTCTATGGTGAACCAAACACTGAGCTTAGGAATAAATCCTGGGAGGCCATTAGATATCTGCGTGCACAAGACAATCTTCCATGGCTATGTCTTGGGGATTTCAACGAAGCTATGTTCTAGTCGGACCAGCAAGGAGGAAATATGAGAAGCTTTTCTAGGATGGAGGACTTTAGGGATTGTTTGGCTGACTGTGGCTTAGTTGACTTGGGCTTCTCGGGCTACAGATACAAGTGGGATAATAAAAGGGAAGGAGCAGAAAATGTTCAGGTCAGACTGGATAGGGCGACATGCACGGACGCTTTCCTTGAGATGTACCCGGAGACACATGTTGAACACCTAATAACAGAAGAATCAGATCATCTCGCACTGCTTGTGCGTGTGCTGGAGACTGCTCCACCAAGGTGACAGCAGGGGACAAGACACTTCAAGTTTGAAGAGGCCTGGACGAGGCATGAAGACTATGAAAGGATGGTGTGGGAAGCGTGGAGTGATGCATGCTCGGGTGAGAGTGGGCTACATGCAGTATGGGACAGGCTGCAACGTATGACCATGAGCATGCAGCAGTGGAGCCGGGCGGTTTTCGGTTCGATTAGAAGGCAGATTTCCAAACTCAAATCTCAACTGGAAGATGCGAAGGTGAGGGCGCTAGGGTCAGGATCCTCACTGGAGGTCCGTGAACTCGAAGACAGGCTCCGGGAGATTTACTTGCGGGAGGAAATCTTCTATCGCCAAAGGTCCAGAGTGGATTGGTTGCTGGCAGGTGACCAAAACACCAAATATTTCCAGGGGCGAGCCTCCCATCGTAAGCGGAAAAACACAGTCCGAGCTCTTAGGAGAGATGATGGATCAAAGTGCATGGTGGATGACGACATGCGGGAGATGGCAGCAGCTTTTTACGAGAAACTGTTCAGATCGGAGGGCCCGGCGGATGCTAATGCGATTCTGGGTAATATTACTCCTTTGGTCACACAAGACATGAACAGCAAGCTAACCAGCCATGTCTCTGATGAAGAAATTGAGGGCGCCTTGTTCCAAATGGGGCCTACAAAGGCTCCCGGCCCGGACGGTCTGCCTGCGTTATTTTACCAAAGACACTGGTCAATGGTGAAGGAGGATGTGTGTATAGCTGTCCGTGATTTTCTGGGGGGAGTAGCAACCCCGGACAGCTTTAATGCAACTGTTATTGTGATGATCCCGAAAGTTAATTCACCGGAATTACTTTCGCAATTCAGACCCATCAGTCTATGTAACGTGTTGTACAAGATAGCTGCAAAGGTTCTTGCTAACAGGCTAAAAGCAAGCCTGCCTATTCTCATATCTGAGGAGCAAAGTGCTTTTGTTCCTGGCAGGCTCATTACAGATAATGTTCTTGTGGCGTATGAATGTGTGCATGCAATATGTACAAGGAAACGCAAGAAGCCTTTGTGTGCGGTGAAGCTCGACATGATGAAGGCATATGACCGGGTAGAATGGAATTTCCTTGAGAAGATGATGATTTTTTTTGGCTTTGCACCTGCATGGGTAGAGATGATAATGAGGTGTGTGAAGTCAGCTACCTTCTCGGTGAGACTTAATGGTGGATTGTCAAGGGGATTCCTTCCTTCAAGGGGCCTCAGGCAGGGTGACCCATTGTCACCATATTTGTTCCTTTTCTATGTGGAAGGATTCTCAGCCCTTTTAAAGAAAGCACAAAGTGACAATTCTATCAAGGGGGTGTCTTTTGGGCGCACTGGCCCCCAAGTGACACATCTCCTTTTTCCTGACGACAGCATAGTCTTTTTGCAGGGGACTCAGGAAAATTTTCTTTCGCTCAAGGACATCCTAGTCAGTTATGAAAAGGCATCTGGACAGAAGGTGAATCTCCAAAAATCATCTGTTTTCTTTGGTAAGGGCTGCTCACGGGAGCAGAAGGGAGTTCTTAAACAAGCTGTTGGGATTAGTCATGAAGCACTCAGCGAGAGATACTTAGGACTGCCAACAGTGGTTGGGAGATCTAAGGATGGCACTTTTAGATATGTAACAGAGTGTTCGAAAGGAAAAGTTACTGGATGGAAGGGGCAGGGTCTCTCTAAGGCTGCTAGAGAGGTGCTTGTTAAGTCCGTGCTCCAAGCTACGCCGACCTTCACTATGAGTTGTTTCCACCTCACAAAGAAGATGTGCCGGAACCTGACATCAATCTCGTCTAAATTCTGGTGGGGTGCAATGAATGGTGAACGCAAGGTACACTAGATTGCATGGGATAAAATGTGTCAGTCCAAGCGTAATGGTGGCATGGGATTTCGAGATCCGGAAGCTTTCAATCAAGCACTTCTGGCAAAGCAGGCATGGAGGATCTTGCAAACGCCGTCGTCCCTATGTGCTAGAGTACTCAAGGCAAGATACTTCAGTGAGGGAACAATTATGACAGCTACTTGTCTAGCAGGGGGATCATATACCTTCAGGAGCATATTACACGGTCGGGACCTGCTGCGGGAGGGGTGCATTTGGCGCATTGGAGATGGATCTACTGTGAACATTCGCCACGACCCATGGATTCCTAGACAAGGTAGTCTGCTGCCACTGGGCGCTGACTATGTGCATGGGGTAAACAAGGTCTGTCACCTCTTGGATCATACAGGGAGGGCATGGGACAGAACCAAGTTGGATGTGATGTTCTCCGAAGATGATGCAAGGGACATAAGGCAAATTGCGGTGGGAGGGCCGGGTGTGCAAGATTACATTGCATGGAATTATACTAAAAGTGGGATCTTCTCTGTGAGGTCTGCCTACCACTTGAAAATGACCATGAATGCGCTGAAAACTGGCCGACCTGAAGCTTCTTCGTCGGTTCAGAAACACAGAGGGTGGTTATCGCTTTGGGACACACCAGCCCCGGGGAAGGCTAAGATCCATATGTGGCGACTTATAAGGAACGGGCTGGCGGTCGGAGCGGAATTACTACGGAGGCGAATCAAGGCGGGGGTCTTCTGCCCTGCGTGCGGTCGAGAGGAGACAAATGTGCACAGATTCTGGACATGCCCGCATGTTGTATGTTTCTGGAAAAAGCTTGACTCGGAAATGGGAATTACGGTGGCGATCCCTCCGTGTAACATTGTTTCCCAGAGCAAGCTATCAAAATGGCTTCTCGGATGGTTTGTGGACGCGCCGGAGAGTGAGCGATCTATGATGGTCCAGGCTGTCTATGGGCTTTGGTTGGCGCGCAATGAGACAAGAGATGGTCGGAGGATTGCTGAGCCACATGAAATAATGCAGAAAGTTGTATCTTATGTGGAGGAGTGGAAGGAGGTGCACAGCAAGGAAGCGAAGCCAGTGATCCCGCAACCTAGGCAGCCATGGGAGGCACCGGAAGTAGGCTGGATAAAAGCCAATGCGGACGGCGCCGTGTCCAAACACAGAGAGAAAGGAGGTGCTGGGGTTATTCTTCGTGACCATGTGGGAGCCTTCCGGGCGGCGGCCTGCCACTTCTTGCGTGATGTAGTCGATCCAGAAACAGTGGAGCTACTTGCATGTAAAAGGGCCATCCAGGTTGCAGCAGAAGTAAATGTCGGCATGCTACATCTGGAGTGTGACAACCAGGGTGTGGTCTCCATGATCAATCACCCGGACAGGAACCTCTCTGCTGTCGGGCCGCTTGTGGAAGAGATCAAGATGCTGTTGCAGAGCTTTGAGCAAGTTAGGGTTACGTGGGTTAAGCGTAGTGCAAATACTGCCGCAGATAGACTAGCTAAGACGGGGATGGGAGATGAACTTTGCAAAGTCTGGCTCGCTGTCCCCCCAGATTGTATTCTGGATATTGTATCGGACGAGATTTCTGTTTACACTTATATAAAGCGGCAGCAGTTATCCTTCAAAAAAAACTCATCCACAGAACAGTAACACGCTCGCGCCCTTCCGTCGACGTGGACTACGCGAGCAGGCGCCCAGCGGACCGCTCTTGGAGAGTGTAATGCTATTCCGTCCAACTGTGTACTACTGCCAAATCCATCAAATCTGTTGCAAAATGCTGGCAATGCTTTGAATCTTCTGTCTACCCAAAGTTCAATTAAGCATGGCAACTATCCATTGGTTCGCTCCCATCAATACTAGAAGGGTTGTGCACGCTTTGGTGCGCCGTTGAATTTGTTGGGATTCTTAAATTGCTTTACCCACTCTATTTCAAAATATATGATGTATTACTTTTTTGAAAAGTCAAACCTCTTTAAGTTTGATCAAATTTATAGAGAAATATATGAAAATTCATAATATCAAATCGGTGTTATTAGATTCATTATGAAATGAATTTTCATATTTTTTGTTTAATATTGTGGATGTCGATATTTTTGCCTGTGAACTTGGTCAAAAATAAAGAAATTTGACTTTTAAAAAAACTAATAACCCTTATATTTTGAAACTGATGGAGTATTTAGTTTGGCCGGTGGGAGAGACGATGGAGTGTGTTTTACATTTATTTATAATGCGGTTATTTGGTGGGTCTTTCGGAGTGTGATTTTGTGTTATCCGCTAACCAACCCATATTTATGTGGTGATATTTTTTCATCGTTTGTTGCATGTACTATATTCGTGCTATAGTATCACATGATGACACTTATTTTATGGGTGATAGGAGTCCGCGAGGGGTTTATATGTTTTTATAGGCCAGTTGTTGCTGATCGATTGAAAAATCGTTGGCCCGATCAAAATCGTAAACCAAATCCAAAATTGAATACCTCAATCGAATGAAAAAGATTTAAAATTAGGGAGCATAGAGAATTAAAATAATTTAATAGGAGAGCTCCTTGAGAAATTGTTGACCCGATCAAAATCGGGTGTCCAAAGTCTAAATTGAAGCCTCGATTAATTGTGAAGATTTAAAAATTAGAAAGCATAGTGTATTGTATAAACAATTAAATGAGAGGGTTCAAGAAATTGTTGACCCGGTCAAAATCGGATGACCAAATTCCAATTTGAGATCTCAATTGATTGTTTTTTTTTGAAATGGCAGTTATCCTGCATTCATTAAGAAGAAAAGAGTTGCTCAGTTAATTCGGGAAAACCGAGCGAAAACCAGATTGCCCAATTAATTATGGAAAACTGGGCGAAAACCGTTACAACCGTTGAGCTGCACACATAAAAAAGCCCATGCACACCACTCCAAAGAGGGTCTCGGCGAGACAGCACGCACGCGTTATCGTCATCACTCCTCCCCTAGAGGCGTCATCGCCATCCCTACACTCTGAGCAAACGACTCCGACTCCACCGTAGGCGATCGTCGACTCAACGCACACTGTTGCGGGCACGTGCAGCTGCATGAAGATCTATGCCAAAATCTCAACCCTCTGCGATGAGACGACGCAACACCAACTCTGACGAAGAACTCTGTAGAACAAAACCAGGCACGGCTGGCGCCACGGGAGATCGTTGAACGGGCTACCTGCAGCCAGTCATCGTATACCACAGGGCCCGCCGCCGCAGCTTCGACTCCATAGCAACAAAAAAACCGAGGCAAAACCGTGGACACGCCAAAGAAGAGCCGACTACCGCAACCATGCCGACATCGCTCCTACCATCATCTTTGCCACAAAAACCTGGACGCCACACCCGCCGCCAACCGCCATCCACTGGTCCCGCTCGCCGACGCCAAGCTCCCAAGACAAAGCCCCCAAGAGGGAATACGACACCAAGGCGCCACCATCGTCCGATCACAGATCAAGGTTTCCCCCGGAGAGGCCGAAATGGCCAGATCCGCGCAGGAGGGGTGGGAGAGCAAAGCAGCGATGCCTCCATGAAGGTCAACGACGGCCACTGATACGTCTCCGCCGTATCTATAATTTTTGATTGTTTCATGCCAATATTATACAACTTTCACATATTTTTGGCAACAATCTATATGATTTATTGGACTAACATACTGATCCAGTGCCCAGTGCCAGCTCCTGTTTGTTGCATGTTTTTTGTTTTGCAGAATATCCATATCAAACGAAGTCCAAACGTGATAAAAATTTACGAAGAATTATTTTGGAATATATGTGATTTTTGGGAGTTGGAATCAACGCAAAAGGGGGCCCACAGCCACCACAAGACACCAGGGCGCGCCCCTGGGCCCAGGCGCGTGGTGGTGGGTTGTGCCCTCCTCGTAAGTCGGTTGGAGCTCTACTTCGGGCGCAAGGAAGCTTATATCCGGAAAAAAATTGTGTTAAAATCTCAGCGTAATCGGAGTTACGGAGCTTCGGGAATATAAGAAACGGTTTTCGGCCAGAAAACAGGAAGGTGAAATAGAAGAGAACAGAGAGGGAGATCCAATCTAGGAGGGGCTCCTACCCCTCCGCCGCCATGGTGGCCATGGACTAGAGGGGGAACTCTCCTCACATCTAGGGGGGAGGCCAAGAAAGAAGAAGAAGGAGAGGTGCTCTCTCCCCCTCTCTCCCGGTGGCGCCGGAACGCCGCCGGGGCAATCATCGTGACGACGATCTACACCAACAACTTCGCCGCCGTCAACACCAACTCTCTCCCCCTCTATGCAGCGGTGTAACACCTCTCTTCCCTACTGTAATCTCTACTTAAACATGATTCTCAACTCCATATACTATTTCCCAATGATATGTGGCTATCCTATGATGTTTGAGTAGATCCATTTTGTCCTATGGGCTAATTGATGATCGTGGTTGGTACGAGTGTATATTTTATTATGGTGCTGTCTTACGGCACCCTCCTTCTCGCGCAAACGTGAGGGATCCCCACTATAGGGTGTTGTAATGTGTTCATGATTTGCCTATGGTGGGTGGCGTGAGTGACAGAATACACAAACCCGAGTAGGTGGGTTGTTGCATATGGGAGTAAAGAGGACTTGATACTTAATGCTATGGTTGGGTTTTACCTTAATGATCTTTGGTAGTTGCGGATGCTTGCTAGAGTTCCAATCATAAGTGCATATGATCCAAGTACGGAAAGTATGTTAGCTCATGCCTCTCCCTCATATAAAATTGCAAGAATGATTACCGGTCTAGTTATCAATTGCCTAGGGACAAATAACCTTCTTATTTGGCAAAAGCTTTCTACTAAACAACTAACTTTTATTGTCTTGCAATTTACTCGTAGTTTTATTCCCGCTAAGTACTTCTAGTTTTATTCATGCAAACTATCCTATCACCTACAAAATAGTTTCATACTTGTTCTAGGTAAAGCAAACGTTAAAGTGTGGGTAGAGTTATATCGGTGGTCGATAGAACTTGAGGGAATATTTGTTCTACCTTTAGCTCCTCGTTGGGTTCGTCACTCTTGTTTATCGAAAAAGGCTACAAACGATCCCCTACACTTGTGGGTTATCAGCCACAGCCGCCGCCATCGCTGGTCACGACACGAGGCCAAGACATGGTTTTCACCCAGCTCCACACCACCTCGGCACATCATCCCGCATTGGCGTCGGCAAGCCCACCAAACATCACCACCATCGAAGATGCCAATCAACGAAGAAGCACCAAGACCCGCCGCAGCCAACCGCACCTCGCGGAAACCACCGACGATCGGAGACCAGATCCGCATCACATGCCGCCGGAGCGCACTTCCTCGTCGCCATGGGCCTCCGATCCGCGCACCCCCAGGGGCGTCCACGCGATGCCAGACCGCACCGACACACACCGACCGCGCCCCTCGCGGCCGAAGCCGCCGCTCGAGCGCCGTACAGGCCGCTCAAGCCCCTCCACCATGGGCTCCGCCAAGGCAGCAACACCGCTTGAGCACCAGCACCACGGTAGCCCTCCACCCTGCCGCAGCAGGCCACCTCATCGTGCCATCCAGGGCCACTGAGCCGCGCCCCCAAGCACCAGATCCGCGCGACCGCCGCGCCCGCTCAACGCGCCTGCCGAGCCTCCCTGCTCGGCCTCGCCCGAGCCGTCGCTCCCCACGCCCGCGTAGCCTCATAGCACCAGCACCTCAGTGTTGCCTCACTGTTGCCTGACTCCGCTAGCCGCATCCCATCGCAGGTCCTCTGTGCCGCCTCATTCCATCGCGAGCCAAGGCCGTAGCCTGAATCCACCCGAGCCCCGCAACCGCTGCAGCGCGCAGCCCCTGGAGCCCATCCCCTCGCCGGTACTTGAGGCCACCAGATCCGTCGTCGTTGCATCGCCAAACGGCCTCACCGCTGCGGCGCGCAGCCCCTGGAGCTCAACCCCTCACCGGTGCTTGAGGCCACCAGATCCGCCGTCGCTGCACCACCAAACGGCTCCACCGCTGTTGGCGCCATCGGGCTTTGCCCGGCGGTGGTGAGGGGAGAGGGGGAGGGAGGGAGGGCCCTGGAGGGTGGGATTTGGGGCGCTCGAGCTCGTGGAGCCGCACAGGAGCGGGGTGTAGCTGACTACCTCAATTGATTGTGAGACCTCCAATCCTAAGGAGATTAGTGATATAGTATATTGCAAACATGGGTGGCTGACCAGAAAGGCAGAAACATCCAACCTCTTTTTTGAACGTATATCCAGCCTTTCTTGCTGCAACCTTGAACCAATCACACACACTCAGGGAAAATATCATATGCTCCCATCCTTGGAGTGCTCCCATGCTCTAATTAAAAAAAAATACAATTTTAAATGTTTCAAAATACCCTAAAAAGCAATGTGAATATTCACATTGGATTTGTCTTTTATGTTTCTCAATGTGCTTTTTGAGTTTGGAACTGAAAATTTTAGGGGTCATAGTTACATTCCTTGGGAAGATTACATTTTTTACAGATTTTTTTGAAACATTTAAAGTTGTTTCCTTTCAAATCGGAGCATGGGAGCACCCCGAGGATGGGATTACTTGATATTTTCCCCCACACACCTCAGCGTGTGGCATACTCCCTCTCTTCTGGTTTATATGGCTTAAATCTGAAATCTCGTCCACCAAGGTGGATTGTGAATGGATGACACTAGTTTTAACTGACCAATGAAATATTTTCCACATTTTCTATTCGCGAAGCAATAAGTGTAGCACCCTTATTTTTATTGGACTTGCATGGTGCATATAGAAAAAGATGCATGCATGGCCATTAGTTTGCTTTCTCTTATCTCTATGAATTAAATGTGGCGTGAGACTCCAAACACTTTAACTTAATTGGACTCAAAATGAACCTAATGCAATGAAAATCTGAGATTTTTGAGATAAACCTTGTAAACCGGAAAGAAGGAAGTAATGGCTTTTTCAGTGGATAGCGCAAGAGTTAATTAAATAGCTCTATGGTGCACAAGCTTGAAGCGCATGCTGCACGCAAGTCTCAGACTTTTTCGCGAATACGCCTAGATAGTGTATCTTTATATTGATAGAAGGAGTGAAACAACAGGCCGATGCCGCGAACACGTGCACTAGAAGGTGTGTTCATGCCAATCGTACGAGCATAGGAAGATGTGGTTGCTCAACGCCTTACATGAATTCATGTTACATTGGTAAAATTGCTAAGTCCTTTGGCTCCGGCAATGGCCTAGGAGCGGGCTTCGTCCTTGATAGTCGTGACCACGGTGGAGGTCGAGGGGGGATCTTGTTGGAGATGATCGCGTTGTGGTGGCGCCATAGAGTCCATGCTACAAGACCGGCAATGGTCATGAGCCCACGTCGTTTAGCCATGGGCAGTGTGAGATGGGCGGCGGTTAGCCAGTCGAAGTAGCCAATGGTGCCATCGGGCGGGGGTGTGCCGGGGCTACACCAAGCAAGGATCTCATGCCAAACTACACGCGCGAAGACGCATCTCGCTAATAGATGTTGCAGAGTTTCTGACTCCTGCAAGCAAAGTACACATGCTGGTTCGTGTGGCAGGCCACACCGGGCAAGCCTGTCAGCGGACCAGCTGCGGTTCATGGAGGCCAGATAGAGGAAGAACCTGATGGACAGAGGTGCTCCGGATTGCTACACTAGCTGCCAGTGCTCGGGCGTCATGGATCCAGTGAACAGGGCAATATAGCAAGAGGAGTCCGAGTACTCGCCGCTCTCCGTCCACCTCCACCGGATGGCATCTGGCTGAGGAGAGAGGGCCACACGCTGCAGTTTGCGTTAGATTTCCACATACTCGAGGAAGGCCGCCGGCCCCGGCGATCCCTGAATGTCGGAGATCCAAGTACGGTCAAGCAGAGCCGCAACCACCATGCGGGTGCGGCGCTTCCTAGCCAGAACTAGGCCAACGAGGGTAGGGGCTAAGAGGGAGATGAAACTGCCCTCGAGCCACGGGTCCACCCAAAATCGTCATGAAGTGTCTTCCCCCACAGTCCAGATGGTGGATGCCCGAAAGAACTGGGATACCTCGGTGTCGTTGGGCAGCTGAAGGTGGGACCATGGACGAGTGTGGTCCGTGGCCTGCAGCCAAAGCCAGCGGACCCGGAGGGAGATCCCGGTGCGGTGAAGGTGCCGGATGCCAAGTCCTCCAAACTCGAGCGGGCGACAGACACGTGCCCAACTGACAAGACAGGATCCTGCCCTTGTATCCTTGCGGTCATGCCAAAGGAAGTCCCGGATGATTCTATTCGCCTTCTTTAAGATTGGAGGGGATAGTGCCATGGCGAGGAGGATGTGGACGGGCATGGCAGTCAACACTTGTCGAACCAGGGCCAAGCGCTCGCCGCGCATGAGCAGTGCTGCCTTCCATGTAGAAAGCTTGCATAACAGCTTGTCGATAAGGGGCATCAGGTGAGAGGCCGGGAGCTTCCATAGGGATAGGGGGAGGCCCAGGTAGTTCACAGGGAAAGAAGAAACCGGGCAGTTGAGTGCCGCACCGATGGCATCTGCGGCCAAGGGAGGGCACTGAATGGGCACAGCCGAGCACTTAGCGAAGTTCATGCGTAGGCCAAAAGCGTCCCCAAAGCAGTCCAAGAGCTTGCTAACCGTGGTGAGCTCAAAAGTGTCGGGGTGGCAGAATATGACCACGTCATCCGCAAATAGGGACACACTGGAGGCGGTGTGGCGTTGCGTGAGCCGTCGGATGATGCCAGACGCGACGACATGCTGCAACAAGGAGTTCAGGGTATCGATGACCAAGACAAAGAGCATCGGTGAAACAGGGTCGCCCTGGCGGAGGCCCTGACAGTGCGCAATGGGTGGGCCTGGGATGCCGTTAATCAGAACGCGAGTGGAGGTCGTGGACAAGAGTGTAGATACCCACTCCCGCCATCGTGGGCCAAAGCCCAAGTGCTGCAGCACCTGAAGAAGGAAGGGCCAGGAGACCGAGTCGAATGCCCGTGCAATATCCAACTTCAGCATAACCCGAGGCTGCTTGAGCTGGTGCAGTTGCCTAGCTGTCTGCTGGACTAGGAGAAAGTTATCATGGACGCTCCTCCGGGCGATGAAGGCGCTCTGGTTCGCGGAGACAAGCTCCCCAAGTGTTGGTGCCAGGCGAAGAGAGAGGACTTTCGCGAAAAGCTTAGCCACCAAGTGGATGAGGCTAATAGGACGATAGTCGAAAAGCATGTGTGCATCCGGTTTCTTCGGTAAGAGGGTGATGAGGGCCTCATTCAGCCGCTGGAATGCTCGACCATTTAGTGCATACAGTTTGTCGAACACCTCGCATAGATCATCCTTAATGATATCCCAACAAGAGCAAAGGAACTCGGCCGTGAACCCGTCTGGGCCGGGAGATTTGCCGGAGGGCAGCTTCTTAATAGCTCTCTAGATCTCACCTAGGGTGAACGGCTCCTCAAGCTCGGAGAGGTCGAATGCTCGACGATGGCCAATGGCATCGAGGTTGAGAGTGAAACTTCTCTCTCCTTGAGACCCAAAGACTGACGAGAAGTGATCAAAAGCGGCCTTAGCAAGGCCCGGCTCACCGGAGACGCGCGTCCCATTGACGGAAAGGTCCACGATGCGGTTCTTGCGGACGCGGTGGGAAGCCTGAATCTTGGAGAAAGCCGCGGATGTCTCGCCCTCCTTAAGCCCTCACAGACGGATACGTCGACGAGCTATCGAGCGTTCCAAAGAGGCGAGCCCAAGGTATTTGCACTTGAGCTCTCGGCGCAACCACGCCTCGACAGGGGAGAGATGCCTTGTGTCCTGGGCCGCACCGAATCTGGCAATAAGTTCTCGGGCAACGCCAAGCTGGGAAGATATGGTGCTGGTAGTATGCGAGCTCCAGCGCTGAAGGCTGCTCGCCGTAGCCTTGAGGCGCGCAAAGAACCGCCAGAAAGGGTCTGGGTCAGGGGATATGGAGCCCCAAGTCTCCTGCACAATCTGGTGAAAGCCCTAGAGGGAAGGCCAGAATCTCTCAAAGTGGAATCGCCGGCCGCCGAGGGATCGGACGGAGCAATCGAGGAGAAGCGGACAGTGGTCTGAGGCTGCAGAAGAAAGGCACCGGAGCAAACATTGCGGGTGGGCTATCTCCCAGGAGGGGGTACATAGGATCCTGTCGTTACGAACAAGGGTGGGCACGTCCTGCTCGTTGGACCAGGTATACCTTCGGTCATGAAGGTATATGTCGTGGAGGCCATGGTCCGAGATGAAGCGACGAAAACGATTCATCGTGCGACGGTTAATCTGGTCATTGTTCTTGTCTGCTGCTGAGGTAATCATGTTGAAGTCACCTCCCACAAGCCATGGACCGGCTAGGTTGCTCCGCAGATCCTGGAGCTCATTGAGGAAGGCCACCTTCGCGTCATCACCCTGGGGGCCTTATACGCCTATAATCCACTAGTGGTTGCCACCCGAGGGAGAACAAACCATGGCCGACACGTGGTGGTCACCCACGATCGGGTTGGATAACAAGGCCAAGCTAGATTGCCAAGCGAGCAGAATACCGCCACGGCTTTGCACGGCTGTTAAGTCCACGCACATTCCAAAAAATGACTTTAAGGTTGTCTAACATGGGGAAGGTAGAAGCACTACAAATAGCCATAGGCTAGAATCATGCCATGATCGGGCATGGTAGGGGGGATGGGGTCGCCAATCCATCGAGAATTGACTGTGGGAGGCACCATCCATAGAAACCGCAAAGGCACGCACTACGTCTAGAGCCAAAGGTTGCTCAAACAACTTGTTGTAGCGGTCGAGGATCACGTCCGTGCATGGCTCGTCATCCTTGAGGAGGCAGACTTCGAAACGTTCAGGTTGCAAACATGGAACACATGTGATGAAAAAGTCACAGAGTCACAAGCAAATCACAACGCTCCCTTTAGCAGCAACGCTGGTCCTGTTTACCGAGCCAGCGACGTACTTAATGGCTTTTATAATCTTGTTGATACGTCCCTGATATTTATGTTTACCCTTCTGTCTATTTTTTAACACACCCCCTTCTCTCTATTGAGGGGTTATAGATAACGACCCAGGTGACCACGGGGCGACCTCACCTACCGCCATTAATGGCCGCCCAGCGGATACTAATGGACATGCGAGAGCGGCGTCCTCTCCACTCCCACCCCGTCCCTATCCACACGGACCCCCTACGATTCCCAATCCCCTTCTCGACACCAGGACCTGCTCCGCCGCCGAAATCGAACGACATGGCAAGGAGCTCGCGTCGGGGGGCAAGGGCACGGAGGGTGAGGCCGCCGCAGCAGGTGGCGGCACCGCCGCCGATTCCGTCGGCGATTCCAATCGAGCAGATGCCGCTGATCGAGGCGCACTCCCCATAAGCGCGGGCGGGGATCCAACAGGTGGTAAGGGAGCACTTCCCCGACCGCTCCAAGTGGCCCGGGGTTTGTGTGGAGATCATACGGTAGGCGACGTTCGAGGAGCGAGCGAGGTTCACCGGCGACGAGGGAGGGATGGATTACGAGATGATTTTTTGGGCGATTCAGGAAGCGGAGTCTACGGAGTCGGGGCAAGCCGTGAAGTGGGCGAGGTACAAGACAAGGAATCCATCCAGGCTCAACATCCGGCCGCCTCCGGTGGTGCAAATCGCAAGCATTCCGCCGGAGTTCCTACCTCCGGGGACCATCCTTCCTCGCGCTCCGTGAGGGCGGTTGACGTCTACTACACAACTTGTTCTTCTAGACTCGTGTTGGGCCTCCAAGCGCAGAGTTTTGTAGGAAAGTAGCAAATTTCCCTCAAGTTGATGACCTAAGGTTTATCAATCCGTGGGACGCATAGGATGAAGATGGTCTCTCTCAAACAACCCTGCAACCAAATAATAAAAAGTCTCTTGTGTCCCCAACACACCAAATACAATGGTAAATTGTATAGGTGCACTAGTTCGGCGAAGAGATGGTGATACAAGTGTAGTAATGATAGTAGGTACTGATTTTTGTAATAGTAACAATAAAAAACAACAAGGTGGCAAGTAACAAAAGTGAGCACAAACGGTATTGCAATGCTTGAAAACAAGGCCTAGGGTCCGTACTTTCGCTAGTGCAATCTCTCAACAATGCTAATATAATTGGATCACATAACCATCCCTCAACGTGCAACGAAGAATCACTCCAAAGTTATTATCTAGGGGAGAACATAAGAAGAAATTGTTTGTAGGGTACGAAACCACCTTAAAGTTATCCTTTACAATCGATCTATCCAAGAGTTCGTACTAAAATAACACCAAGTTATCCTTTCCAATCGATCTATCTAAGAGTTCGTACTAAAATAACACCATATGATACACATCAACCAACTCTAATGTCACCTAGATACTCCAATGTCACCACAAGTATCCATGAGTTAATTATATGATACGCATCAAACAATTTCAGATTCATAATACTCAATCCAACACAAAGAACCTCAAAGAGTGCCCCAAGATTTCTACCGGAGAAAGTAGGACGAAAACGTGCATCAACCCCTATGCATAGATTACCCCAATGTCACCTTGGGAATCCGCGAGTTGAGTGCCAAGACATAGATCAAGTGCTCTCAAATCCATAAAAGTATTCAATCCGGTAATAACGAAATCTCAAAGGGAAAATTCAATTCATCACAACAAGATAGAGAGGGGAAAACACCATATGATCCAACTATATTAACAAAGCCCGTGATACATAAAGATCGTGCCAAATCAAGAACACGAAAGAGAGAGAGAGAGAGAGAGAGAGAGAGAGAGAGAGAGATTAAACACATAGCTATAGGTACAAACCCTCAGCCCAAAGGGTGGCCTACTCCCTCCTCATCATGGAGACGAGAGGGATGATGAAGATGGCCTCCGGTGATGATTTCCCCCTCCGGCAGTGTGCCGAAACAGGGTCTAGATTGTTTTTTCATGGCTACAGAGGCTTGCGGCGGCAGAACTTCTGATCTAGGGTTATTTCTGGGGGTTTCTGAATATATAGGAATTTTGGGCGTTGGTTTCACGCGAAGATGGACCACGAGGGGCCCACAAGACACCAGGGCGTGCCAGAGGGGTTGTGGCCACCTCGTGGCTCTTCTGGCCCTCCCACGAAGCTTCTAGTGCCTCTTTTGTTCCAAAAAAAATTCGTTGCATTTGGAGAACTTTTATTTCTGCACAAAATACAACACCACGGTAGTTCTGCTGAAAACAACGTCAGTCCCGGTTAGTTCCATGCAAATCATACCAAAACCATATAAAATTGTTGTAAATATGGCATGAATACTTCATAAATTATAGATACGTTGGAGACATATCATCATCCCTAAGCTTAATTCCTACTCGTCCTCGAGTAGGTAAATGATAAAAGAAAATAATTTATGAAGTGTGAATGCTAGCATAGTGGTTTGATCAATGATAATTTCAACCACGTTTCCTAGCATCATTACAACAACTCTTTCTCATAAAACTCATCATGATAAAGTAGCAACCAATTCACATGTTATGGTTCAAACAATGAATTCTCTTGAAACTTAACAACCTATGTTCTTAGTCACCAAACAATTGCAAATCAACTTATTCTCAACAAAGTCTAAGTAAGAGCTCCACATACTCAATCATCATATAGTCTTCTATGATTTCTAGGACTCAAAGCATATTTTTAGAACAAATGGCATCCATCGAACATAGAGAAAGATAGGGGCTTAACGTTTCGCCTCCCAACTCATTTATCGTAGAGATAATTGTCAACAATAATAAGTCATGATCAAATATATTTGACTGGCCATATGTGCCTAGATCTTTCCCCACCACATGATGCTTGCCAACTAGAGAATAATTGAGGTTGAAATGAGAATGCATACTGTTGACTCTTGCATAAAAGTAAATACTGAAAGGTAAAAGATAGGCCCTTCGCAGAGGGAAGCAGAGATTGTCATGCACCTTTTGGTTTTGTATGCACAATTCCTTAATGCAAAAGAACGTCATGTTATATTTCCCCTTATGATAGCAACATTTATTATGCAGTCCATCGCTTTTATTACTTTGCCATCACAAGTTCGTACAACGCTCAATTTTCTCTTACACTAAATGATCAAACACATTTAGAAGCAATTTTTATTGCCTTTTTGCACCGATGACAACTTACTTGAAGGATCTTATTTAATCCATAGGTAGGTATGGTGGACACTCATGGCAAGAAATTGGGTTTAAGGGTTTTTGGATGCACAAGTAGTATCTCTACTTAGTACGAATTTTTGGCTAGCAAAAGATCCTAAGCAAACACCACATGTTGGAGGATCCATAACAATATAACTTCTATGCATATATACAGAACCATAACTCATTACGTTGTCTTCCTTGTCCAACTTCAACTGATTTGCTCAAGTTTGAAAATAATTAATGGGTATTCACAATCATATAAGATATCCAAGATAATATATTTGTATGTGAAAGTTCTGTTCCTTATACTAATCATTCACGAATTGCTTGTATGACCAATATTGTGATTGTCAAGCTTCAAAAGATTTCACTTTCTAAACCCAATTTGAAGCTACTACTAGGCATGATATGAACATATAATTTCAACTTCATGGTATTCAATTCATTCAACAATTTACTCATAGGATATAAGTGAAGCACAAGAGTAAATGACAAGCTACTCCAAAATGATATAAGTGAAGATCAAGCGAGTAGTTAAGTAAATGGGTAGCCATTTGAGAACTCTCTCTCATATAAAAACTTCCAGATATAAGTATTTTATTAAAACAACAAGCAAAACAAAATAAAATGACATTTCAAGAATAGCACACATCATGTGAAGAAGCAAAAACTTAGGCTCAACCGCTACTAACCGATAATTGTTGATGAAGAAAGGTGAGATGCCTACCGGGGCATCCCCAAGCTTAGATGCTTGAGACTTCTTGAAATATTATATTGGGATGCCTTGGGCATCCCCAAGCTTGAGCTTTTGTGTCTCCTTAATTCCTTTTATATCACGGTTTCCCTAAATCTTAAAAACTTCAACCACAATAACTCGAAAAGAACTCGTGAGATAGGTTAGTACACATAAGAATAAGTCCACACTTCTTGTACTGCCAAGACAAGTTGCACAATAATTTCCAAACATCATATACTGTTTACTATCGTTTCCACAATTTATATCTACCAATATAGGCTATGGAAACTATAGGATAAGTAGATAACAAAACTATGACAACAATCTGTCCAAACAGAACAGTGTGTAGCAATTTATCAAAACAGTGTACTTCTATAACTCAACAAATTATGAAAATTTAGGACGTGATAAAGAATTTATATGACAACACCGTGTAAAAATTTCTGAAACTTTCCACGTTCCAGTAAAATATGAATATTCAAACACTACAGAGAAAGTTTCTGTTTTTACACAACACACATCAAACATGCAATGCAAGCATCCTAAGGCAATTCTTGGAACTTTTTATTGAAAAACAAGATTATAAATAACACCTAACAGAAAATAAAAAAATATAATGACGATCCAAGCAAAACGCATATTATGTGACAAATAAAAATATAGCTCCAAGTAAGATATACCGACAGTGTTGAAGACGAAAGAGGGGATGCCTTCCGGGGCATCCCCAAGCTTAGGCGCTTGAATCTTCCTTGGATATTACCTTGGGGGTGCCTTGCGAATCCCCAAGCTTAGGATCTTGTCACTCCTTATTCTTCTCATATCGGTGTCTCACCCAAAACTTGAAAACTTCAATCACACAAAACTTAACGGAACTTCGTGAGATGGGTTAGTATAGTAAATATAGATCATTCACTTAGGTACAGTGAATACAAGATTCATAATTGTTACCACATGATACCTACTGTATTCTATCATTCACATAATTTATATCACTAAATATAAGCTATGGGAACACTAAAACAATCAAACTCTTCATGCAAAACAGAATCTGTCAAAAACAGAACAGTCTCTCAAGATATGTACTATAACCATACTTACAGGTATCTGAAAATTCTGAAAAATTAGGAAAACTTATATAATTTGCATATAAATAATGTGTAAAAAATTCAGAATTGTTTGACGCTCCAGTAAAATCATAGAAATTCTTTACTGGAGGCAAAAGTTTCTGTTTTTGCACAGAATCAAATCAACAAGTATCCATACTATCCCAAAGGCTTTACTTGGCACATTATTGAAATAAAAGACACAAAACATGATTAATACAGTAGCTTAATCATGTGAAAACTCAAAAACAGAAAGGAAAAGTGTTGGGTTGTTTCCCAACAAGCGCTTTTCTTTAATGCCTTTTAGCTAGGCATGATGATTTCAATGATGCTCACATAAAAAGTAGTAACTGAAACATGCAAGAGAGCATCATGAATCTCATGACAAGCACATTTAAGCCTAACCCACTTCCTATGCATAGGTATTTTTTGATCAAACAATTTATGGGAGCAAGAATCAACTAGCATAGGAAGGCAAAACAAGCATATCTTCAAGATTTTCAACACATAGATAGGAAACTTGATATTATTGCAATTCCTACAAGCATATGTTTCTCCCTCATAATAAATTTCAGTACCATCATGAAGGAATTCAACAATATAACTATCACATAAAGCATTATTTTCATGATCTACAAGCATAGAAAATTTATTACTCTCCACATTAGCATATTTCTTCTCATTCATTGTAGTGGGAGCAAACTCAACAAAATAACTATCATGAGATACATGATTGACATAACCACATTCAATATTAAAATCATGATGACAAGATTCATGGTTACTATCACTCTTTATAGCATACATGTCATCATCATAATCATCATAGATAGGAGGCATGCCATCATCATAATAAATTTGCTCATCAAAACTTGGGGGACTAAAAATATCATATTCATCAAACATAGCATCCCCAAGCTTGTGGCTTTGCATATCATTAGCATCATGGATATTCAGAGAATTCTACTAGCAACATTGCAATCATGCTCATCATTCAAGGAATTCTCATTAAGTATTTTCATAATTTCTTCCTCTACCAATTGAGTACAATTTCCCAAATCCTTATTTTCACAAAAGACATTATAAAGACGAAACAAATGAGGCAACCTAAACTCCATTTTTTGGTAGTTTTATTTTATAAAACCAAACTAGTGAAAAACAAGAAATTGAAAGATTTAATTGCAAGATCTAAAGATATACCTTCAAGCACTCACCTCCCCGGCAACGGCGCCAGAAAAGAGCTTGATGTCTACTACACAACTTGTTCTTGTAGACTCGTGTTGGGCCTCCAAGCACAGAGTTTTGTAGGACAGTAGCAAATATCCCTCAAGTGAATGACCTAAGGTTTATCAATCCGTGGGAGGGATAGGATGAAGATGGTGTCTCTCAAACAACCCTGCAACCTTATAATAAAAAGTTTCTTGTGTCCCCAACACACCAAATACAATGGTAAATTGTATAGGTGCACTAGTTCGGCGAAGAGATGGTGATACAAGTGTAGTAATGATAGTAGGTATTGATTTTTGTAATAGTAACAATAAAAAACAGAAAGGTGGCAATTAACAAAAGTGAGCACAAAAGGTATTGCAATGCTTGAAAACAAGGCCTAGGGTCCGTACTTTCGCTAGTGCAATCTCTCAACTATACTAATATAATTGGATCACATAACCATCTGAAAGCACATTTGCTCCCTTGGTGGTTTTGGTAATTAATAACAACATATAAGTCATTGAACTAATGTTTCCACTAAGTATATTTCAGGAAAAGTTCAATGATGGGTTGGCAAAAGGATTGTGGAGATTGTGGAAATACCCCAAGATGCAAGGAAATGGATTGGCAAAGCTTCAAGCAAGAGGACTCTACATTTTACTTTGTGAGAAATCACTTTGAGTCCATAGGAAAGCCAATACTATTAAAAGGGGGTAAGGTATTGTTGGTGAACAAAATGCTCATACGTGCACAAGTGATAGTCACCAAAAACACCCACAAGCTCTTCCACAAAAGTCTGTCCAAAGTCAAATATCCAAAATCGGTGCAACCAACACTTTCCACTCGGTGCCACCGATTCCCATACTCAGACAGACCTAAGCCAAACCCTAGCCTTTCGGTGCAACCGATTCTGCTTCGGTGCCACCAAGTTTGGGTTGCCAACTTTCTGTTACGCAGTTTCACAAAATCGGTACCACCGAGTTTGTTGAATCGGCGTCACCGAGATTGGGAATCTGACCGTTGGTCACCTTAACGGTGCAACCGAGTTTTATATATCGGTCTCACCGAGATTCAAAAGTTACTGCCTTTTGGTCACTTCGGTACCACCGAGATTAACACATCGGTGTCACCGAGTTGGTCATTTTGTGTGTAACGGTTGGATTTTTGGAGATGCCTATATATACCCCTTCACCACCACCCACTCGAAAGAGAAGCACTCAGAGCTATTCCATACTTGCCCCATCCAGTTTTCTGAGAGAGAGCCACCTACTCATGTGTTGAGATCATGCCATTCCATTCCAACCATATGAATCTTGATCTCTAGCCTCCCCAAGTTGCTTTTCACCAATCCCATCTCTTCCACCAAGCCAAATCTGTGAGACATGATTGTGTGTTGAGGAGTCTATCATCTTGAAGCACAAGAGCAAGGAGTTCATCGACATTGCCGAGCCTATTACCTTTAGGTGTCGCTTGGGAGCCTCCTACTTCGTGTTGTGGAGTTGAACCAAGAGGTTTGTAAGGGCAAGGAGATCGCCTACTTCGTAAAGATCTATCCATAGTGAGGCTAGTCCTTCGTGGACGGAAGCCGTTATGGAATAGTCAAGGTTGCTACTTCGTGGACCCTTCGTGGGTGGAGCCCTCCATGGACTCTCACGACCGTTACCCTCCGTGGGTTGAAGACTCCATAAACGTGGATGTACGATAGCACAACCTATCGGAACCACGGGAAAAATCATCGTGTCTACAATTGCGTTTGATCCTCCTACCCTTCCTTTCTACTCATGCTTGTTGTTACTTTCCGCTGCTATACTCTTAGACATGCATGTGTAGGGTGTACTTGACTTGCCACGAATGCTAAAATCTGCCAACACTAAAAATTGGGAAAATGTAGAAATTTTATTTGGTCAAGTAGTCTAATCACCCCCCCTCTAGACATACTTTTGGTCCTACAAGTGGTATCAGAGCTTCGGTATCCATTGCATTGGTTTCACAACCTAGGAGAGTATGGCGTCTAGTGAGGGAAATTATCACCGTAGAGGTCCGTACTTTGATGGCACTAATTTTGCTAGTTGGAAGCACAAAATGAAAATGCATATTCTTGGTCATAACCTCGCCGTATGGGCTATTGTTCGTGTTGGCTTGCAAGGTGAATTCTTTGGTGATGGAAAGGAACCGGATCGTGAAGCGATTGCGGATGAATTGAAGATGTTGCAATACAACGCTCAAGCATGCGACATTCTCTTCAACTGCCTATGCCCCGAAGAATTCAACAAAATCAGCCGTCTTGAGAATGCAAAAGAGATTTGAGATACTTTGGTTGATATGCACGAAGGAACCGAGTCCGTGAGAGAATCCAAGTTGGATGTTCTTCAAAGTCAGCTTGACAAGTTCAAGATGAAGGATGGTGAAGGAGTCGCAGAGATGTACTCTAGGCTAGCTCTCATCACCAATGAGATTGCCGGCTTAGGAAGCGAAGAAATGACCGACAAATTCATCATCAAGAAGATACTTAGAGCTTTGGATGAGAGATACGACACCATGTGCACATTGATCCAAATGATTCCCAACTACAAAGATCTCAAGCCTACGGAAGTTATTGGAAGGATTGTTGCTCATGAAATGACACTCAAAGACAAAGAAGAGCTTCACGACAAGTCTAGCGGTGCTTACAAAGCCACAAGTGATTCTCCCGCAACTTCAAGCGACAACCTTGTCACCAATGAATAGATAAGCCTCATGGTCAAGAAATTCAACAAGTTCTACAAGAATAGAGGCAAAGAACGAAGCTCCAACTCAAGATATGATGAGAAGCGTTCGTCAAGTCGTGACCGCAATTGCTACAATTGTGGGAAGCCCGGACACTACTCAAATGAGTGCACGGCTCCCTACAAACGAAGAGAAGAGTCACCTAGAAGACGAAGCTCAAGAAATGAATCACCTCAAAGAGAGAGAAGGAGTAGAGATGATCGTTATGAACGAAGACCCTCAAGGAGAAGTAGGGATTCGGAGAAGAAGGACAAGTACACCAAGAGCTACACAAGAAGAAAACATCAAGCTCATGTTGGTGAATGGGTTTCCGGCTCCGACTCCGACAACAACTCCGAGAGAAGCTATCACTCCGACTATAGTCAAGATGAAGGTGTTGCCGGACTTGCTCTAGTAACTACCAACTCCTATGATCTATTTGATTCACCAAATGAAGGGAGTGGAAGTTGCTTCATGGCTAAAGGCCCCAAGGTATCACACCCCGAGTATCTTGATTTCAATAGTGATGAAGATAATTTTCTTTGTGATGATGACTTGCTCTTTGATGAAACTAGTAATGTTAGTCAAAATGAACTTGATAATTCTCATGCTAGTCAAGATAAGTCATTTGATGATGATAAGATGAAAATAGAACAACTAACTAAAGAACTAAACACTCTTAAGTTAGCTCATGAATCTACTCTTGAAGATCATAGAGCTTGTAAGGACTCATGAGAAGCTACGCTTCGAGAAGCTCAACTTGGAGCAAGAGCATGAGTTTCTTAAAGCTATCAATGACGATCTCCGAAAGAAGACATCATCTTATCTAGCCAAACGACTACTCTTGTCTACATTCATGCCACAAGTTAAATCTAAACAAACTAGTAACAAAGGCAAGAAAGGTTCTTCATCTAGTAGCAACAATAAAAATGCTAAACCTAATGATGTTGCTTCTAGTAGTTCTATTGATTCCACTAATGATGATTCTCTTAGCCAAGTTACACTTGAGCAACAAAATGCTTTATTGAAAGGAATTATAGAGAAAGGTATCTACAAGAGTCTTGCCGGATGTAAGCAATTTGAGGAGATTGTACGCAAGCACGGAGGATACCGAAAGAACCATGGTGTTGGCTACTTCAACGCTAATGGAGTTGAATGGGAAGAAGGTCAATACCCCAAGCTCAAGTTTGTTCCTCAAAATGAGAAGTATGAAAATACTCCTCACAAGGGAACAAACACTCAAGATGACCTTCCACCACAAGACCACAAGCTCAAGGGCAAGAAAAAGCTTCAACAGGACATTGACTCATATGAAGATGAATCCCTAGCTTTGGTGGAGTGGGTTCCCAAGGCTACTTCAAGCTCAACTTCTACAAAGGCTACTTCAACACCAAGGATCCCCATCAACTTGATGTGGGTCCCCAAGAAGAACTAGAGAGTTCTTGAGGGGTGACTCCGCCAATGAAATTCACTCACATTCATTATTGGCAAGAACTGTTTGCAATCAACATCAACTCTATGCAATGGTTCAAGGAGTCACACATTCCCTCAAAGGTAAGCAAGGGACAAGGTAATCAACAAATCAATGGACATCATTACACATGCTTTGCACTCCATGTCCATAGATATCCTTGTATTTGTCTCTTGTGTGTTGGGACTAACCCATGTAGGTGAGTAGAGTAAGGAAACAACAAGGATGCTTCCAACTCTTGATGATCTTCATCAACCTTGAGCATCCATCACTACCTCACCAACATGAAGTCTTCATCGACAAAACCCAAGGTTAGTTTATCCCTCCTATGGGGGGATGTCACATCAAGGGGGAACTTTACTCTAAGACTTGAGTCAAAGCATCTCTTAGCATGTGACAACATTAAATGCTTTATGTAAAAGTGGTAACCCCACTTGTGCTTAAACGATGAGTATGACCTATGATCAAGTATTCTTACTTGGCTCCTAAGTCAATATACTCATATATAGATGACTTCGTCATCGCCAAAGTGCTTGTTAGATGCTAGTACGTTTGTGCATGTTTGCAATGATTTCATTTGACATCTTATTGTGTGAGCATGTTGGTCTGCACTTATTTACCCATTCTAGGACATCCAATTGTTGCTATTTGGTTTTTGATTTATCTTTTGCCAATTGGATGGACAAGAATGCCTAGGACCACTCTCTAGCTATCTATGCTTTCTCACCTCATATTCCATTCATGCTGCATCACAAAATTTGAACAAGTACTTTTTCGATCCCTCTGTGTGTGGAGCACTCGGAGTTCCGTATCGACAAAGGACTGACCATTAAAACCTCCCAAGTGCATCTCGGTGGAACCAACCCACAATTCTCGGTCTCACCGAATGCCTAGGGTTGATCTGGTTTTCTATCTCGGTACTACCAATTCCATATTCTCGGTTACACCGAGTTTCCCTGTCAGCTAACAGTTGAGGAACTCGGTGACACCGAAAATTTAGAATCGGTGACACCGACAGCGAGGGGTATATATGCTGTGGACCCGACGCTTTGAAAATCAATCTTCAAACCGCCGTGCCCCAAAACCCTAAGCTGCCAATTCGTGACCCCTGGTCGTCGCCTTTCCTTCCCCGTGCGTCTCCGCCGCTGGGATCCTCGCCGTCGACGGGCATCTTCGCCGCCGTCTTCCCCGTAGCGGATCCGTCGCCAAGTTAGGGTACGGATTCCATTCTTCTTGCGCTCCCCGTCCAATTCTTGCGCAATGAAGTTAGATTTATCTCTAAGCCACCAATTGCACATCTCTTTATCCTCTAGAAAACTCAATAGAATAGCGAATGATGGATTTTTTAGGTTTTGCCGTCCGCCTCATGTATCTTGGTAGAACCGATGCAAAATAATCGGTAGCACCGATTTGTTGTTTCTGGCACACCGAGAACACCTCGGTGGAACCGAGTACCTATTTTCGGTGAAACCGAGAATGGTGCCAAGTTCCTGGAAAGCAGGTTGTTAGTCTCGGTGTGTCCGAAAATTTTGTCTCGGCTGTACCGACATACATTTGGCAGAATGCAAAATTTGAGAAATTCTGAGTTCAAACTTTCAAAAATAGCTGCATTTTGGGATGACTCATCTTCTTCTACTCCTCTATACTCTATTCACAGGGTCAGTATGTCAAGTGCTGAGGACAGTGAGAACAACTTCAGAGAGCAGAGTGTTGAGATGGATTCAGGCACTAGTCCTGAGTCTAGTTCCTCTTTAGATCCAGGCACCCCCAGTTCTCATGGGTTGCCCAAGGCTGCTACTAGGGCCAGGAAGAAGCTGAATTCAGATGAGGAGGATTCAGATTTTGTTCCAGAGGAAGTTCTTGCCAAGAAGCAAGAGAAAGCTGCTAAAAAGTCTGCTAATGAAGCCACCTCTTCCAGGAGGACTGTCAGCAAGGTTTATGCTAGCTCTGAAGCTATGAGAGCACCTGAGAGTGCTAGGGCTACCATGACCATTGAGCCCCCAAGGAAGTCATTGCCTAAGAAGGCAGGAGAGAAGAAGCATGCCAGAAAGAGGATTGTCTATGTCACTGGCAGGCAAACATCTATGTTTGAGGACCCAGAGGAGACTGCTAGTGCTACTGCTAAGGAGGGGGAGGAAGAACATGTTGTCAAGGCCCCTCCCAAGAAGAGGCAAAAGAAGCTTTTGGCAGATGCTATGCCAAAGCAAGGTCCCTCCAAGAGCACCAAGTCTGCCCCCAAGAAGGCTGCTGCTGAAAAACCCAAGAGGACATCCAGACAGATTCCAGCTTCTGAGAAGAACAAAGGGACTACCTCTAGAGTTGAGGATGAGGATGCCATGTCTACTTTGATGAAGCTTAGACCACACCTTCCTGAACATAATGTCAGCCATCCACTTGCTGAAGACATGAAGAAGAGGAAGGATTCTGGTTTGAGGGCATGGAGAGCCATTGATCCATATGCCCAGAGGAGGAAGACAACTGTGGACTACAAATTCTACACCAAGGAGCAACAGGATTTCTATGAGACTGTGCTGCTTGACAAGAGTCCAGCTGTGAGCAATATGAGATATGTTGATTGGCAGTACATCAAGGCTAATGAAGATTTCTTTCCGAATGTTCAAGACAACTTTCATTGCATTGGCCTAGATGAGTTTGTTGGCAAAGTGTTCACTGCATGGAACGACGAGATGATCATGCAATTCTACTCCACTGCTCATTTATATGGAGATGGTAGAATTGTATGGATGACAGAAGGAGCAAGATACGAGTCTACTGTTGATGAATGGGCTGCCATCTTAGGAGTCCCAGAGGTGCAGGATGGTGACTTGGATGTCTACTCTGAATCCAAGGAGAGCCATGATGCTATGAAGGACATGTACAATGCTATCCCTGCTGCTAACTTGAAATCTCACAAGTTTGGTTCTATCTACTTCCTCCAGGCTAGCCTCCACACCATGAACACCATTTTGAGGCATACTTTGATGCCCAAGTCAGGAGATGAGAAGATGATTTGAGGCCATTCAATCAACATGCTGATCCATCTTGATAGGCACACCAGGATTCGTGTGATGGACTTGATAGTAGAGACAGTGAAGAGGGTTGCTGCTGATCAGAAGTGCTCATGCTGCTATGCACCCTACATTCAGATGCTCATCAACTCCAAGATGGAGAAGCACATCTTTGCTCTGGACAGACCCCATTTGCCCCTACAACCAGATTTAGAGGACAACGTTGTGGTGATGGACCCAGAACATCCCACATCAGCTGCAGCTCAAGCACAGGCAGAGGCAGAGGCAGCTAGAGCCACTAGTGCTCAAGTCCCTAGATCCAGGAACGAGCAAATGGATCTCTTGATCTCATCCATTCAAGGCATGAAGAAGGATATCAAGGACATTCTGAACAATCAAAACAGTCTTGTCAGGATCTTTGAGAACAGGATCAAGACCCTTAATGACAAGGTAGATGGGCTGACCAAGACAGTCAATGAGCTCAAGAAGGAAGTTGACTCTGTACCTCTTCCTCAGTCTTCAGATGATGATGATGATGATGAGGATGACTCACCTCTCAGGCCAGGCACACACTTCACTACCCAGGCCAGACCAGCCACAGTGCCAACTCCAGATTTGAGGCCTTCTTCATCAGCACCTGCTACTGTCACCTCAGCTCTATCAGCTCCAGTTCCTCCAGTTGCTACTTCAACTCCATCCAGGACATCAACTGAGATCTTCGCCGACGCAGTTCTCTCGTCTCCTTCATCAACAACCGGAGGAGATCAGCCCAAGAATGTTTAGCTATATGCCTTTGAACTTTTTGGTAACTTGTTGCCAAAGGGGGAGAAGTGTATATAGATCTTTAGGCTTCGAATGAGAGAGCGTTTGGTTTTTATTGCTTTTTCAAAAACACCACATAGTTCATTCACCTTTGGCTACGCTTAGTGTTTGATAATAAGCTTAATGTGTGTTGCTACTATTTCCTATCATTATGCTGCTTATGAGATGATCACTCACCTTTGCTTGATTGTGTTGTGCTATGATATTAACTCTTATTATTCTCGCACACCACCAAGGTGTATGTGACATGGAAGAAGTGCCCCATGTACCTAATCGATTGTGCATTTGCATTCAAACGCAAATTTTAAATAATGCACAAATTTAGGGGGAGCTCTTGCTTATCACATACTTCTCAAAGCGACGATTATATTCATTGATTATATCATATGTCGAAGCTTTGATCTATATGTTGTCATCAATTACCAAAAAGGGGGAGATTGAAAGCACATTTTCTCCCTTGGTGGTTTTGGTAATTAATAACAACATATAAGTCATTGAACTAATGTTTCCACTAAGTATATTTCATGAAAAGTTCAATGATGGGTTGGCAAAAGGATTGTGGAGATTGTGGAAATACCCCAAGATGCAAGGAAATGGATTGGCAAAGCTTCAAGCAAGAGGACTCTACATTTTACTTTGTGAGAAATCACTTTGAGTACATAGGAAAGCCAATACTATTAAAAGGGGGTAAGGTATTGTTGGTGAACAAAATGATCATACGTGCACAAGTGATAGTCACCAAAAACACCCACAAGCTCTTCCACAAAAGTTTGTCCAAAGTCAAATATCCAAAATCGGTGCAACCAACACTTTCCACTCGGTGCCACCGATTCCCATACTCAGACAGACCTAAGACAAACCCTAGCCTTTCGGTGCAACCGATTCTGCTTCGGTGCCACCGAGTTTGGGTTGCCAACTTTCTGTTATGCAGTTTCACAAAATTGGTACCACCGAGTTTGTTGCATCGGCGTCACCGAAATTGGGCAATCTGACCGTTGGTCACCTTATCGGTGCAACCGAGTTTTATATATCGGTCTCACCGAGATTCAAAAGTTACTGCCTTTTGGTCACTTCGGTACCACTGAGATTAACACATCGGTGTCACCGAGTTGGTCATTTTGTGTGTAACGGTTGGATTTTTGGAGATGCCTATATATACCCCTTCACCACCACCCACTCGAAAGAGAAGCACTCAGAACTATTCCATACTTGTCCCATCCAGTTTTCTGAGAGAGAGCCACCTACTCATGTGTTGAGATCATGCCATTCCATTCCAACCATATGAATCTTGATCTCTAGCCTCCCCAAGTTGCTTTTCACCAATCCCATCTCTTCCACCAAGCCAAATCTGTGAGAGAGTGATTGGGTGTTGAGGAGTCTATCATCTTGAAGCACAAGAGCAAGGAGTTCATCGACATTGCCGAGCCTATTACCTTTTGGAGGGTGGTGCCTCCTAGATTGGTTAGGTGTCGCTTGGGAGCCTCCTACTTCGTGTTGTGGAGTTGAACCAAGAAGTTTGTAAGGGCAAGGAGATCGCCTACTTCGTGAAGATCTACCCATAGTGAGGCTAGTCCTTCGTGGACGGAAGCCGTTATGGAATAGTCAAGGTTGCTACTTCGTGGACCCTTCGTGGGTGGAGCCCTCCGTGGACTGTCGTGACCGTTACCCTCCGTGGGTTGAAGACTCCATAAACGTGGATGTACGATAGCACCACCTATCGGAACCACGGGAAAAATCATCGTGTCTACAATTGCGTTTGATCCTCCTACCCTTCCTTTCTACTCATGCTTGTTGTTACTTTCCGCTGCTATACTCTTAGACATGCATGTGTAGGGTGTACTTGACTTGACACGAATGCTAAAATCTGCCAACACTAAAAATTGGGAAAAGGTAGAAATTTTATTTGGTCAAGTAGTCTAATCACCCCCCCCTCTAGACATACTTTCGGTCCTACACCATCCCTCAACGTGCAACGAAGAATCACTCCAAAGTTCTTATCTAGGGGAGAACATAAGAAAAAAAAATTGCAGGGTACAAAACCACCTTAAAGTTATCCTTTCCGATCGATCTATCCAAGAGTTCGTACTAAAATAACACCAAGTTATCCTTTTCGATCGATCTATCTAAGAGTTCGTACTAAAATAACACCATATGATACGCATCAACCAACTCTAATGTCACCTAGATATTCCAATGTCACCACAAGTATCCATGAGTTAATTATACGATACACATCAAACAATTTTAGATTCATAATACTCAATCCAACACAAAGAACCTCAAAGAGTGCCCCAAGATTTCTACCGGAGAAAATAGGATGAAAACGTGCATCAACTCCTATGCATAGATTACCCCAATGTCACATCAGGAATCCGCGAGTTGAGTGCCAAGACATAGATCAAGTTCTCTCAATCCAAAAAAGAATTCAATCCGGTAATAACCAAATCTCAAAGGGAAACTCAATTCATCACAACAAGATAGAGAGGGGAAAACACCATATGATCCAACTATATTAACAAAGCTCGCGATACATCAAGATCGTGCCAAATCAAGAACACGACAGAGAGAGAGATTAAACACATAGCTACCAGTACAAACCCTCAGTCCCGAGGGTGGACTACTCCCTCCTCATCATGGAGACCATAGGGATGATGAAGATGGCCTCCGGTGATGATTTCCCCCTCCGGCAGGGTGCTGGAACGTGGTCTATATTGGTTTTTCGTGGCTACAGAGTACTTCTGATCTAGGGTTATTTCTGGGGGTTTCTGAATATATAGGATTTTTGGGCATCGGTTCCACGCGAAGATGGGCGACGAGGGGCCCACAAGACACCAGGGCACGCTAGAGAGGCTGGCGCGCCCTGGTGGGTTCTGGCCAACTCGTGGCTCTTCTGGCCCTCCCAGATGCTTCTAGTGCCTCATTTGTTCCAAAAAAAATCACCAAAAAGTTTCGTTGCATTTGGAGAACTTTTATTTCTGCACAAAAAACAACACCACGGTAGTTCTGCTGAAAACAACATCAGTCCGGGTTAGTTCCATGCAAATCATACCAAAATCATATAAAATTGTTGCAAATATGGCATGAATACTTCATAAATTATAGATACATTGGAGTTGTATCAGTGGTCACCCCCGGCGTGCGTGCCTCACGGGGATTGGAACTGCGAGGGCGCTTCAGGAGACCTAGGCGTGGCCACGACAACCTAGATCCTCCTCCATGGCTGGGGGATCATGGAGAGATCTGGCATCTCTCAGACAAGGTACGTACATCCAGAACAAAAATTCTTCCCAGTTCGAAGGTTCTAATGCATCATGATAATTTGGTTGTTGAAACTAGTGTTGAGACTGGGGATTCGAGGGTTGTCCCTCTGATTGTTAAATGTTCTACAATAGATGGCAATAATAAAATGATTGAGGATTCTTCTGAATCACATACTAGGATGGATCTGACGAATTCTGTCGATCTCGTGTGTACGGGAGGAGGGGGATTGTGTTTGAACCAGTCAACGCCAGGGAAAATACCATCTCCACCGCCTGCACCGTTGATCCGGGGTTGTGCGGTGCGGAGGAAAGTGGGTTTTAGAAATACGCCTGTAGATAAGGCATGCGGCTTTTTAGAGGAGGTTGCAGATTTTTATGGCCAGTTGTGGGTCGTTCCCTCCCCGAGCCGCCGGCCGCACATATATAAACCTGTGCAGCGCCCCTCTAACCCTAGTTTCACCATTCCTCCCCTCTTCTGGGTTAGGAAGGACTTGTTCCTGGAAAAGAAGTTCACCACGCAAGATTGCTTCCCTGTCAAATCTTGGGGTCATTTTGATCTGGTTCCCACCAAGTTTAAGTTGTCAGTGCAAGGTTTAGGGCCTGGATAGATCGTTTGCTCAAGTTGTTGAAGGAAAGATGGAGAATCGGGGCCAGATCGGACAGCGCAATCGCCTTGAACCCCCCGGGAAGAAGGTTGTCCCCAAGAAACCAAATCAACAGCTCCTCCCGTGGCCAGCTTGGCGAAATCGGCTCCCCTGGCTGGTGCCAAGTCCGGGATGGGGGGGGGGCAATCAGGTGTGGTGCAGGTAAACCCCAATCCGGCCACTACCATCCCTACCCCAATTCAGGTGCGTGCGGTCCAACCTCTTGATCCAAAGTACAAGGATATGACGTGTTTTAATTGCAGTTGGCCGGGGCACTATGTAGGAAATTGCATAGAGCCTAAGAAATGCTTCATATGTGCGGGTAGTCACAATGTTAACAACCATCATCGTCACCACCACTGTCATCGTCATCATCCACATTCATCTCATTGTAACATCAGGAACCCTAGTGGATCGTCTTGTGT
Source organism: Elymus sibiricus (assembly GCA_039707655.1). NCBI lineage: Eukaryota > Viridiplantae > Streptophyta > Magnoliopsida > Poales > Poaceae > Elymus > Elymus sibiricus. The sequence goes on along the minus strand of CM077669.1, from coordinate 348,762,831 downwards.
GTTACGTATGTGATCCATTCATGTTTGTAATCAACACCCTCATGATGTTCATTGTCTCCATGTGTGAGTGAACCCCTAGTTCTCGGGGATATGGATGAACCTTGGTATGTATAGGATCTGAAACGCTATATTGGATATGAGATCCTTTGTTGAATGCTTAGTTTAATAAACTTCGTGAATGTTGTGAAGGGGACCCACTCAGCATTATTGTCGAAAGGCCATGAAGTCTATCACTATCGTTGCAAGGGTTATGACATGAAGGTAATTCAAGGTGATAGTAAAACCCTTTTCTCCTAGCTTTTGCAATTGATAGGGGATTTACGGAGAACCCTTAGAGAGGTCGCGCCCACGGGGTAACCCTTAGTTACATTAGTTGTAACTCGTAGGGGGAGACTATGGTGGTGGTGTGTGTGGCACAAAGTCTACCTAGAGTAGAACATGTTCTGTACCCGGCTCCGCCCAGCATAATCGTCAAGAGTGGCTCAGGTATCTAGGCCATACTATGCAGATGCATATATTTCATTAGAAACTTATCAATGGCGATTCCGAAATCCCTAAGAATGCTTTGCTCCTCTGCATTCTCACTTGGTACTCGTGATGTTGTTTTCTATTTACTTCTATGTTATTTACTTTCAGTTTGCTCTACACCAATATCACTATTTACTTTCTCCCCCACTTTTTCTGGAGTCTAAAATTACTTGCAGACACAATACAAGAGGTAACACTTAATTCATATGCTCCCTGCGGGATCGTTACTCTTACTTTGATAAGGCTACAACTAAACCCTGTGCACTTGAAGGACATCACAGGACGAACTACTACCGTTGCAGCACTAGTAAGAACAGTTATATAGACAAGCATGTTACTGACAATGGGGTGAAGGTTGGTGAATTTCAAGTCAAGGGAGTTGGCCAACATGGTGATAACTACACCACATGAGATATCTCCTTGTGTGCAATTCACTTGGTGTGCAAGGTGGAACAAAACGATAGCCCCTATGTTGGGCGAGTAGGGCATGTCCAGGTTCGCGGCCTTTCCATGAATAAGCACATTCTCTTCATTAAGTTTTGAAACTTCTCATCGTGCCTCAAAACTTCTCCTCGTGCCTGCAACGAGTGGCGATAGCATACTAGAAATATTGAATATCATGACACTCAATGTAACTTTCGCTAAACTTGTAGCCTTGGTAACCCATTTCACAAAATGAACCGGTTGGATGCGGTTCGAGGTAATCATAGACATAAAGAATGTGACCATTGTTGTTGGGGAAGCCAAAGTGGTTACACCACTCCACGAGGGTGATGTTGAAATCACGGTCCATAAGACAGAATGTGATCCACTAATATTCTCCTCCTGGGTTTAACCCAACGTTGTGCGAAAGAGTAGTAAGGGCCTCAAACGTCAACTCATGATACGTCGCATATTCTTATACACACAGTGTTGCAATCTAGCATTAGCACATAATAAATTGAAATCATTCCTACGCCCAGTTTGGCTATTGTGGACGGGCATGCCCACTTGGTGATTTTCATTTTCCTCTCATGAAGCATATGATATCTCTTTTTGGCTTCACGGTTGATGAAGTTGATCCCCCAGAAGAAAATTTGTTGCGTTCGTGTGGCATCTTCGGATGCACTCGTGGCTTCACCACAAGCGATGCAGGCAGACCTCCTCGTGTCATCTCTATAAAATAATTTTTCACACCAATAGAATGATACACAAGTGATCCTACGGGTACTACAATATCAAACTCCTCTATAAACAACAATGAATCCTTACCCAAATCAAAATTTAGACCAAAATTATTAATACCCTAATTATGATGATGCTAGGCACATAGAACACAATCTCGCGGAAAATAAATTGGGGATCGGAGGAGAAACATATCATAGATCAATCACGCAGAAGGGTTTGAACTGAAATTATTGAGTAGGGAGAGAGATCCGGCGAAGGTTTGGCTGGGTTTGGAGAGGTTTGGGAGGAATAAGAGGAAGAAAGAAAGAAGATGGGGGGATATTTACCTCCTGCTCGAACCGTTTTGGCATCGTCAACATGCGGTACGAGCGCAAACACTGTCAAACGTTTTGGATAGGTCACTATGTTTGCGCATAGCTGGTACGAACGGGTGTGCTCATATTGGATGCTGTCTCTGATTTTGAATGTTTCTGCTGCCTGGGTTGTGCTTCCATATGAGCGCTAATACGGTCGTGCCGGTCATACAAGACGCCATCGTTTGTTCTGGATGTTTTTGTTGGTGTGATCGAGTAAAGGTATGAGCACATGCGCTCATACTACGCGCCATGCATCGCTTTGTTTCTTACAATGATTTTCGCCTGGGGTGGTACGGCTGTCAGTACAACCGCATGTGGTCATACTAGATGCCGCCGAATGTTCTTTCTCTCATGCAACTTCATTTTTCTTCAAAAATTCCTGCGAGGTTAATTCCAACACAACATATAGGCATAATTTCCGGAGTTTCAAAAATTCATAATTTTTGGCCTCGATGACAAATCTTTTTATCATGTTTTCCTTAACAACATAGAAACTTCAACACTCTCTTTATTGAAACTACTAAATTTTTTTTACTCCTCTACTTTATTCGTGTGGGTTGCCTCCCACGAAGTGCTTCATTTTCAGTCGAGGCTTGATTGTAGTGACGGTCACTTGGGTGCAATGATGCCAGGTCTATAGCTTCTGGCATTGACGATGATGCCATATCCAACATACATCTTCATCTTCTTTTTCCCGGGGAAAGGGTCTTTCGATGGAAGCTCAAATATAATATTTCCTTCATTGACATTGATAGTAGCTTTTATGGTTCTAAGAAATGGACTACCTACAATAATAGGTGCAATGGGATCTTCTAGCACATCAATTATAACAAGATCAATCATAACAAGGCAATCATTAATTTGAATGACTATATCATGTTTAATCCCTACTACTTGTTGAAAGGTAGAATTTTCCATATTCAATTTAATTTGCTATTGACAAAAGGACCCAGATTTAGACTGTCATATAGGGATAGTAGAGAAACTATCACCTAGATCTCACAAAGCATTATACTTATTTAAGCCAATCTCAATTTCAGTTGTAGATTCAAATATATCCTCTTGTTTAGCGGGTAGCTTACCATATAGCTTATTTCGTTCATCATCCAACTCTTGTACCTTGACTCCAACATGATCAACGAAACGATTATACGCCTCGTCATTTGATACTTCAAGTAGTGGATGTTTTAATGTCACCATCTTCACAAAATCTGCAATAGAATAAGTTATTCAGACACATGGCTTCTATCAAGATCTTTTGTAGTATCTTTGTTGCTTCTCATCACTTTGACATTCCCAACCGGATTAGGTTCTAGCTTTCCAGTAAACTTGGCTAGTGTCATAGTTTGACTCTCTCCAATTATAGCAACATGTGCTTCCAAGCTCTTAGTGAGGGAGTCCTGGACTAGGGGGTCCCAGCCGAGCTGGCCTAATCCTTGGGCCAGGCTAGAGGCCCATCCCGGAGGAAGGACTTCGGAGGCCCTATGATGGGGCGTGAGCATATCGGATTCTACTGAACACTTGGAGTGCACTCCAGGAAGAGGATGGTTCGTTCGACATGTAATCTGTAGGTGGTAACCGACATTCATGTAATCCTAGCTACCCCTGGTGCCTATATAAGAAGGAGGGTTTAGCCCGTGGAGGACACCCATACACATCATCATCACCCCTAGGGTTTAGACCAAAAACATACGATATCGAGGTAGATCAACTCTGTACAAGTTACACCAATAATATAACAAGAGCAGGACATAGGGTTTTCCCTCCATCGAGAGGGCCTGAACCTGGGTAAAAGCCTCGTGTTCCTTGTCTCCTGTTACCATCGATCCGATCTCACAGCTCGCCCCCCTACCCGAGGTCTGCCGTTTTTGACACCGACATTGGTGATTTCATTGAGAGCTCGTTCTATGATCATCAGGTTTGATCGTCTGTAGTTTGATAGCAGCATTGGCTACGGTGACATCTTCGTCCCCAGCCAACTCTTCGCTTTCGGCAGTGTGGTACTGCACACCAATCCCACTAGCCATCTAGGCTGCATCAAGAGCTTTGCTCTGAACCAGGTCATCATGTTCGGAAGTTTGGAGTACGCCGTCGATGCCCGAAGCGATCTAGTTCTATCGGAACAGATCGCAATCCAATCTGAAGACCCTTCAGACGCAGACGCTCTAGATCAGGTTCCCGATCTAATCCTCGGATCTGACCCTTCGGCGGAAATGACCCCAGAGATGGATATGGGGGTGGTCACGTCCGACCTAACTCATGCCTCCTCAGATGATAGCCCGAAGCTGAATTTGTCTTCGGATCTAACAACGGTCTCATAGGAAGCCACTCCGGTCTTCGAACTATAGCCGGCCTGGAGGATCCCAGAAAACGGACCTGACTCAGGTGGTCCAAGCAAGCCCTTTCATATCAACCTGACTTTTTGCCAGGCCCTCGACGTGGATTAGCTCTCGTAGATAAACGAGGTACTGGACAAGATTTAGAACTGGGCGATCTCATCTGCGGTTTACTATCAGATCAGATGTAAAGCCGATGATCAGGAAATTTTGATCCCACCCACCACCCACCTAGTCGCCACGGTCAAAGATTTGATCGATGCGCTTGACTACGGATCCGATGAGGCCATCGACATGGACGATGACCATGGAAATTCCAGATCAAACTCACCCGCGGCCATTCCCCGAACTAGAAAGTGGACCGCAACGTCAACTTATGACATCTACATGGTAGATACCCCTAAGAATGATCCTGATGAGAAACCTAAGGGGAGTTCCAAGCGTCGTCATCCCAAGAGAAGACCAAGGGGCAACAACGGAAACAAAAAATGAAGCTAACCCCGCGGATAACACGGCTAGCTCCGTCACAGACGAAAATGGACAGGCCAAGCCCGCACAGCAAAACATGCCTATGAGTACACTTGCCGGAGAGGATCCCAAGGAGAAGGAAAACTGCAATAGCGCGGCGGACAAGGACTACATGCCGAAATCCGGGGACGATAATAGCCTCGGATCCTATGACTTTGAGGTGCTTGAGATCCCACCCGAATAGATAGGCTTCAAACGTCGGCTAGCCGCAACCGCACGGAGCATGAAGAGGAAAAAATAGGAGTTGTACTCACACGAAGCGACGCTCAATGAGAAGTGGAACGAGTACTTGAGGCCGAAGCAGACCTCAAAGCATGGCGCACGGCAGCTAAGTCATTTCCAAGACGACGCCTGATGCCCGAATTCAAGGATGAATTGGCAGATGCCAATCCTATAGCCTAAGGCCACAAGAAGCAGGTTGAACATCCCCCTAGAGGATGAGATCGGGATACCATGCCCCCATGGCAAGATCCCGTCGACTATCTCGAGCCCTATGACATGCGCACTAAAATACGCAGGGATAAATCACCCCACCGATCCATCTATGGATTACGGGACCATGTGCCCGCTGGTTTGGAGGGGTACGACGCTTTGATAGACAGGCAAGGGCGAGCTCGGGAGCAGAGAAGAGAACGGGTGATCGCCAACACCCGTTAGGATGCATTTCGATACCAAGCTCCTACACACCTAATCTGTTTTACATACAAGGTCATGGAACATCAGTTCCCAGAAGGGTTTAAACCCATGAACATTGATCAATATGACAACACGACAGATCCAGCTGTCTAGATAGAAGATTTCCTTCTACACATTCACATGGCCCGAGGAAATGATCTTCATGCCATAAAATAGTTGCCACTCAAGCTTAAGGGGCTGGCACGGCATTGGCTCTATAGCCTACCCAAATATTCTATCGAAAGCTGGGATGAAGTGGAGGACGCCTTCAGGTCAAACATTCAAGGTATCTTTGTTTGGCCTCCGGATGCCGATGACCTTAGCCACGTCATCCAGAAGGAGGGCGAATCAACTCGGAAATAATGGAACCGATTCTTAACCAAGAAGAACTAGACAGTCGACTACCCGGACACCGAGGCCATTGCAGCATTCAAGCACGGTATCCGAGACGAATGGTTAGCCCGATAGCTAGGACAGGATAAGCCGAGGACCATGGCGGCCCTCACTGCATTGATGACCCGCTTCTGCGCATGCGAGGATGGTTGGTTGGCCCGTAGCTCTCATAGGAGCAACCCTGGCACCTCGGAAGTCCGAGATGGGAACGACAAACCCAGGCGTAACACACACAAGCACTAAAACAAGAATAGCGGTAGCGACACCGAGGGCCCAACAGTTAATGCAAGGTTCAATAGCTCACGGGGTGGACCCAAAAAGCGATCATTTAAAGGAAACAAGGACGCCGCAAGTGCCGTGGATAAAATACTGGACAAACTCTGCCAAATACACGGCACCCCAGAGAAGCCTGCCAATCACACCAATAGAAACTATTGGGTGTTCAAGCAGGCCGGAAAGGCTCTAACCAAGGAGTCGGGCAAGGGCCAGTCCCGGAGCGACAACGACGATGATGAAACTCGACGGCCGAGCAGTGGAGGCCAACAACAGTTTCCCTCCAAGGTAAAGGGCGTGAACATGATCTTTGTCATACACATTCCTAAAAAGGAGAGAAAACGTGCACTTCGGGACGTCTATGCCTTACAGCTTGTAGCCCTGATAACCCACAAGTATAGGGGATCGTAACAGTCTTCGAGGGAAGTATTTTACCCAAATTTGTTGATTCGACACAAGGGGAGCCAAATAATATTTATTGGTCTTAGCAGCTGAGTTGTCAATTCAGCCACACTGAGGATATCCTCTGTAGCAAAAGTTTAGTAGCAAAGCAGAATAACGATGGTAACAGTAACAGTAATAGCAACAGATTTGTAGTGATTGTAACAGTAGCAGCAATAGTAACTCCACAAGATTCAGTATATGAAAAGCGTAGGCACATGGATCGATGATGGATAATGATTTAGATGACATCAATCATGTAACAGTTACACACTAGAGCGACACGGAACTAGCTCCAGCTCATCAATATAATGTAGGCATGTATTCCGTATATGTCATACGTGCTTGCAATAAGAACTTGCATGGCATCTTTTGTCCTACCCTCCCGCGGCAGCGGGGTCCTTAAGGAAACTAAGGGATATTAAGGCCTCCTTTTAATAGAGAACTAGAACAAAGAATTAACACATGGTGAATACACGAACTCCTCAAACTACGGCAATCACCGGAAGGAATCCTAATTATTGTCACCTTGGGGTATGCGGATCATGACCTGTAATAGGTGCATAAAACTTGCAAGATAGGATCCAAAACACTCTCATATTCATGAAAACATAATAGGTTAAGATCTGAAATCATGGCAGTCGGGCCCTAGGGACAAGCATTAAGCATAGCAAAGTCATAACAACATCAATCTTAGAACATAGTGGATACCAGGGATAAATCCCTATCAAAATAACTCGATTACATGATCATTATCATCCAATACCATCACCATCCAGCAAGCTTACAAAGGAATTACTCACTCCCAATGGTGAGCATCATGGCGGTGTTGATGAAGAAGGGTTGGTGATGACGATGACGACGAATCCCCCTCTCCGGAGTCCCAAACGAACTCTAGATCAGCCCTCCCGACGAAAAATGGGAGGTGACGGCGGCTACGTCTCGTGAAACGCGATGAAAACTTCTCTCTGATTTTTTTCCGCAATTTTGAATTTATAGGACTGGAATTAGGGTCGGGGGAGCCACGAGGTGGCCCCGAGCAAACAAGGCACGCCTAGGGGGTTGGGCGCACCATGTTGGCTTGGCACCAAGAGGTGCCCCCTTTCGATGGGTCTTCGCTCCATAATTCATCATATTTTCCCAAAAAATCCACAAAAAGTTTTGCCCAATTCCGAGAACTTTTATTTCTACACAAAAATAACACCATGGTAGTTCTGCTGAAAACAACGCTAGTCCGGGTTAGTTTCATTAAAATCATGCAAATTAGAGTCCAAAACAAGAGCAAAAGTGTTTGGAAAAGTAGACACGATTGAGACGTATCAACTCCCCCAAGCTTAACTCATTGTTTATCCTCAAGCAATTCAGTTGAGAAGCTGAAAGTGATAAAGAAATTTTTTACAAACTCTTTTGTTCTCGTTGCTATATATATGCTTAGCTAGTGTTCAGGTTTTCAGCATAAATTATAAATAACCACATCGATGATAACACTTAGCTATTATATTTACTCATAACAATAACATAACCAACTAGCGAGCAATAATAAGATATATCACATGCCAATAATTTGTCAAAATAATCATGATATACTATGATGATATGGTATCTCGCTAGCCCTTTCTGTGACCGCAAAACATAAATGCAGAGCACCTCCGAGGTCCAAGCAGTGACTAAACATTGTAATTCAGGGTAGAAGAGATCCAGTCATCCTCACATCCAACATTAACTAGACTCAATGCATAAAAATGATAATAGTGCTCTCCGATCTGGTGCTTTAGTAAGAAGATGATGACTCAAGAATAAAAATAAAATAACATGGAAGTAAGTACTAAGGCCCTTCGCAGAGGGAAGCATTGATTTGCAGAGGTGCGAGAGCTCAAGGTCTAAAACAGAGATGGAATTGCAATTTTGGGTGGTGTGCTTTTCCTGTCAACGTCACGACTCAGTTTTCAATATCTTCCATGCTAAACACATTATTGGTTGTTCCCAAGCGGAATTGTAAAGTTTACTCCCATCCACCATACATACACAAACCATGGCTGACCGAATCCACAGGTGGCTGCCAACATATCAACTATCCCAGGAGTTTTGTTTAATTATTTTTGATTATGCTAGGCCGGGCATCCTTTTTACCAGCCTCTCTCATGAAATGACAGGCGAATAAAAGCCCGTCTCGAGAATAGCCCGCTTAGCATGGAAGATACTAACCGCCCCGTCGCTCCATGAGCAGTATGAGCACACAAACGGATGTTTATTTGAATGTTTAGAGGTGGCACATGCAAATTTACTTGGAACGGCAAGGTAATACCGTATATAGGTAGATATGGCGGACTCATGTGGAACAACTTGGGTTTAAGGATTTTGGATGCACAAGCAACATTCCTGCTTAGTACAGGTGAAGGATAGCAATAGATTGAGAAGCGACCAACTAGAGAGCGAAAACGGTCATAATCATGCATTGCGAATAGTTAACATTGAACATTAGCATGAGTAGGATATAAACACTCTGAACATAAATATCATGAAGGCTACATTGGATTTGAATCAACTACATGTTTGCACATGTGCCAAGTCAAGCCGCTCGTATTACTCAGAGGGAAATACCATACTACCATACCACATCATAATCATTTTAATGCATGTTGACACATAAGATAAATCATTATTCACTCCTAGCTATTTACTCATAATATGCTAAATCAAGATCGAACGAGCTAAACATAATTACAAAAACGGAAAACAAAAAGAGTTCATACCAGCTTCCTTTACCACGATCACTTCATCAAATATCGTCATTATTGCCTTTCACTTGCACGACCGAATGATATGATAATAATAGTGCAAGTGTGCCGTGGACTAAGCTGGAATCTGCAGAACAGTTTATACAAAGGAGAAGACAATGTAATATTGGCTCTTTGGTAGATCAACATTAATGCATATAAGAGCCACTCAATATTTACATCGTGGTCTTCTCCTTTCACTGACTCAACAAAAAGAAAAGAAATTCAGAGAAACACACTGAAATGTTTTTGGAATTTTTGATTTTCTCGAAGAAAGCAAATAAACAAAAGGGAAAACAAGAACAAGAAAAACTATTTACACAGGGAAGCTCCCAACATGAAAAGGAAATATTTTTGGGTTTTCTTTTAATACTACAAAGTAAATGAGCGAGAAGGAAAAAACCAAAAAGAAGCGAGAAATATTTTTGGATTTTCAAAGTTTTTCAAACACACAAGAAGAAAGCAGAAAATAAAGCTAACCTGGATATAAAATGAAAGAGGATGAATACCGACAATTGAAATGAAGTGTGTGAATCATGAATGTAATGTCTAAGATAAATACGTACTCCCCCAAGCTTAGGCTTTTGGCCTAGCTTGGTGATCACTATCCAAAATAGCCATCGGGTCCAAGGAAGTAATTAGGCTGAGGCACCTGGGCGGCAGCCTCCACCTCAGCCAACTCGTTTCGGTAAGCGATTATATCTGATGGCATGACAACATATCCGTGCCTGGCATGATAGTTAAACAAAGAAGGTGTAGGCAATACAATAACATTGCGAGTCCTCTCGCTGTATACTACGTTATAACGGATGTGGTGCGGAGGCTCAGGTTCATCAATAAATTGGTGTTCCAACATAGACAGGTGATCAAGATAAATTTTAGGCAACAAGTAATCAGTTGGGCGTATGTTGACATTAAAGTGCTTTGCTAAACGAGTGGCATGAATACCACCGTGGACCTTTCCCCTAGTCCGATTACCATGCAAACGACGTGCAACAATAGCTCCTAAGTTGTATATGTTATCACCATATAGTGCGCGGCGCAAAATAGAAAGGGTGGGGGCACTGAGACCGCCACCCTGCTCCATACCAATTAAGCATTTCCCTATAAATAAAGCAAAGTAATGCACATCAAGAAAATGCAAGCTAGTAGCTCGGGCGTTTGACACGCCCCTAGTTTCACCCACAGTTAAAATGAGGAGGAAGTCCTCAACCTCCTCCGGCCTAGGCTCATATATTCCTCCGTCAGAGGGAATCAAGCATATCTTGTAGATGCTGGCGAATGGTATTTCAAATGTTCCGCATATAAATCAAAGCGTACCATGGGGACATCAAGCCTATGCAGAAAATAGAAATTATGCACAATGGAGTTCGTAAGGAGATAATATTGGTCACACTTATCTACGAGGTAGTTGGTCAGTCTGGCATTTGCAATGAATTGCATGAACTCCTCGTAAAACCCCGCTTCACTCATGAAAGGTGTATGTAGCCATTCGCACGGCCTAACCTCCGTGTTGCGAGCGATGTTGATGTCTTGGTCCTGAATATTCCCCACAACTCCCTGGGTTTCCGGCTTGAAGAACTCCTCCTAAAGAGTTTCATTTTCCTAAGAATAAATTTCTGAAATTTTTAGACCACAAAATTATGTCAATAAAACTTTGTAAGATTGGTAGCAACTACTCATATAGATGCCTCGAGGCCATATCAAGCATTCATACTACTTGGAACTCAAAGAATTCAACATGCAAGCTCATTTTCAGTAGCACCAAGTGCAGCAAAATATGCACAGTATAAACCACTAAAGCAAAAACTAATTGGAGGAATGGGAGAATTACATACCAAGGAGCAGTTCCTCAAAATAGTTTCGGAAACGGAGTTTCGAGCAAAGAGATCGAAAATCTCAGGTTTGGGAGCTAGAACATAAGAGAGAGAGTGACTAGGATTTTTTCTAGAGGTAGGAGTAGGAGTGGGCTGAATGGATAAGTGAGGGGGTGCCTGTCGACCCCCCAAGCCATCAGAGCGTGCCAAGGGGGTGGGCGCGCCCTGTTGGCTTGGCACCAATAGGTGCACCCCCCAGATGGGTTTTCAGCATCAATTTTTTTAAATATTCTATAAAAAATCATGTTAAAATTTTGTGGCATCCCGAGACTTTGTATTTTTGAGTCATTTTTCTTGCAAGGGAAATTTAGAAAACTGGATAATCATGGCACTTTATTTTATTAAACTAAAAGGTAAGAGAGAATAAACTTTAGGTACAGAAGTTGTGCTAACTAAATTTATCAACCACATGTCTTTCAAAAAGGATCCATTAATAAGGTTGATCAAGTCTTATTAATAATCGTTTCCGATTGACATGAAACCGAAGAATTTTCGTATAACACTAAGTTACCTGATACGTCTCCAACGTATTTATAATTTTTGATTGTTCCATGATGATATATTATCATTCTAGGATACTTTTTGGGTCTTTATTTACCAATTTATAATATTTTTTAGCACTAACCTATTGACCCAGTGCCAGTTGTTGTTTTCTGCATGTTTTTTACTTTCCATGTTTACAGTACCAAACGAAGTCCAGTTGCCACGAAACTTTTTGATGATTTTTTCTGGACCAAAAGAAGACCTGGAAACTTCGGAAGGAGGCCGGGAGCCGCACGAGGGCCCCACAAACCAATAGGGCGTGCCCTGGGGGGCGCACGCCCTGATGGCTTGTACCTCCCTCGTGGCTTTCCCTGACGCCCCTCTATGGCATATACATTCTCATATATTGCAAAAAACCTGGAGGCAGTCTTGAAACCCTTTTTCCGCCGCCGCAAGTCTCTGTTCCGTCGCGAGTCCATCTGGAGCTCCGTTCCGGCACCCTGTCGGAGGGGGGATCGATCATGGAGGGCATCATGATGATGTGTGAGTAGTTCACCATAGACCTACGGGTCCATAGCTAGTACCTAGATGGCAATATCTCTATCTCTTGATCTTCAATACAATGATCATCGCATCTTCACTTTGATCTATCCGATGTAATCCTATTGCGCGGTGTGTTTGTTGGGATCTGATGAATTGTTGGTTGATGTTCAAATTATTCATGAAAACTATTTGAGTCACCTCTGAATATTAAGATTCTTATTTGCATGATCATTATAGCTTCGTAATGCTCTCCGATTTATTGATGTACTTTGGCCAAGTAGATTGATCTATCTTCAGTTGGAGTGGTGCGTTGTGGTAGGTTCAACCTGACGAGTTTCTATATCCCAGTGACAAAGTAGGGGACAAGATGCATCTTTGTGTTGTTGCTACTAAGGATAACACGATGGGGTTTATTCATATTGCTTGAGTTTACTTTGTCTATATCATGTCATCGTTCTCCATGCATTACTCTATTTTACTTAATACTCTAGATGCATGCTGGATAGCGATCGATGAGTGGAGTAATAGTAATAGGTGCAAGCAGGAGTCGACCTATTTGTTTATGGACGTGATGCCTATATACACATGATCATTGCCGTGAAAATCGCATAACTATCCGCTTTTCTATCAATTGCCCAACAATAATTTGTTACCCACCGTATGCTGCCTACACGAGAGATGTCGCTAGGGAAAACTATGGCCCCCGGGTCTATTCACTTATAAATTCACAAACACTACTATGACATTGCTGCCTTTATTTACTTTTTATTTTATTTTGCAATTTACAATTATCTACAATTATCTATACAACTCATTTGCTTGCAAATAACGAGATCAAGGGGATTGACAACTCTCATGCCCGCGTTGGGTGCAAGTTGTTTGTTCTTTTGTGTGCAACCGCTGAAGACGGTTGAGGATTGATATTCCTATTGGTTCGATAAACCTTGGTTTCATAACTGAGGGAAAGACTTACCCACTTTGTGCTGCAATAACCCGTTCCTCTTCATGGAAAACCCAACGCAAATCACAAGTATAAGGAAGGATTTCTGGCGCCGTTGCCGGGGAATATCATCATCAACTATCAAGTAACCTCACACAAATTATCATTCACTTGTTCTTCTTTTTATTTGATTTTATATTTAGTTTGTTTCAAAAGACCCGATTACGTTGAACCAATTGCTAGTGAGTTGAGTGCACTAGATTTTCCTTATGTGGTCTTGCTTGAAAATCATGAATCTAAAAATTGTGATCAAAGTGTTAAAAGAAATTTATAAAGTTATTCATGATAGTTCATTGAATGAAAAGCATGATTGCCATGTTTCTAGTATAAATTCTATGAATATCAATTGTGCTAATGATCATGATTGGGGTGGTAATCATGATGTTCCTTGTGATCTTGATAATTCTAGCCTTCTTGATGAATCTATTATTGAGTATGATATTCGCAACACTACTAAAAGTGGGGTTGGAAGAGTGTCAACTTTAGGTAATAATGATCCCACTACTTTGGAGAATGATCAATATTATGATAGTTATATTGTTGAGTTTGATTATGATCCTACATATAGTGAGAGAGGCAAACATGGTTATAAGAATTTGCATGTTACTCAATTACCTCTCTTTGTGTTGAAATTATTAATGCTTCATTCTTCCTATTTGCATATTCTAGATTTCACTTGTCTTGAGAATTTGTTTTCCTATAAAATTCCTATTCATAGGAAGTATGTTAGACTTAGATGTGTTTTTCACATGCTTTATGATGCTCTGTTTGTGTTTCAATTCTTGTCTATTATGTGAGCATCATTGAAATCTCAAGCCTATCTTAATGGCTATAAAGAAAGAGCTTGTTGGGAGACAACCCAATACTTTCTATTTGTTTTTGATAACATGATTATTGCCTCTGTAATGATTATGTTTTTATGTTTAAATTAGTGTTTGTGCCAAGTAAAGCCTTTGGGATGACTCACAAAATGAGTAGAATCGATGTTGAAACAAAACAGAAACTTTTGACTCGAGTACATGAATTTTCATTTTTTACTGGAGCGTGATAATGATCTGAAATTTTTACACAGTATTTCTATACAAATTTTCGAGGTTTTCCTAATTGTTTAGAACTTTTAGAGTTAAAAAAGTATAACTTCTCTACAGATTGCTACAGACTATTCTGTTTTAGATAGATCCTGTTTTTGCTTGCATAGTTGCTTGTTTTGATTATGGTACGGATTGTATCGGGGGGTATAAGCCATGGAGAAGTTAGAATACAGTACCTATTATGAAATTATGAAATAAGAATAAATTTATAACACTACCTAAAGTATTCAATATGTTGCTTATACTAACGGATCTCACAAAGTTTTGTTGAGTTTTGTGTGATTGAAGTTTTCAAGTTTTGGGTGTTATCACGATGGACAAAGGAATAAGGAGTAGCAAGAGCCTAAGCTTGGGGATGCCCAAGGCACCCCATTCTAAGGAAGACTTGAGCGTCTAAGCTTGGGGATGCCCCGGAAGACATCCCCTGTTTCGTCTCAATCCATCGGTATGTCACTTGAAGCTATATTTTTATTCGTCACATGATATGAGTTTTGCTTTACTTTCAGTTTGCCACAATCATTGTTTTCTGGACACACCTATTTAAGAGAGACACACCTTCGTCATAATTTGTTAGAATACTCTATGTGCTTCACTTATATCTTTTGAGCTTAGCAGTTGCTCTAGTACTTCACTTATATCTTTTTGAGCACGGTGGTGTGTAGATTTTATAGAAATAATTTCACTCTCGTTCTTCACTTAAATTTTTTTGAGAGTTAATAAATAGTGACGGTAATTTGCATGGTTCATAAGACTAGTCCAAAAATATTATGTATTCAATGAGTGATAATCAAAACCATCATGTAGCACATATAGAGAAATTATGGGTTAATGATATTGATGTGGTAATATGAAAAAGGTGTGAGTTCATAATTGTTGATTCATAGAAATGTCGATATTAAGAGAGGTTAAATTCTTGTTCATCTAAAAATTAAAGAGGCATGGTGATGATGTATGAGCATTTCTATTCCTCGTTGAAATCCTAGTGTTGTTTCGGGTCGGAAGCGCACAATGGTTAACTCCTACCAACCTCTTCCCTCGGGGCTTGCAAGTAGTACTTTGATTTATGATAAAAATAATAAAACTTTGCAATAAGTATATGAGTTCTTTATGACTAATGTGAAACCATGGATATACGCAGTCTCACCTTCTCATATTTGCTAGCCTCTTCGGTACCGTGCATTGCCCATTCTCACCTCGAGGATCGATGCAACTTTCGCCGGTGCATCCAAACCCCGTGACATGATACGCTCTATTGCACATAAGCCTCATTATATCTTCCTCAAAACAGCCACCATACCTACCTATCATGGCATTTCCATAGCCATTCCAAGATATATTGCCATGCAAATTCCATCGTTACTTGACATGACTATTTCGTTCATCATTATAATGCTTTGCATGATCATATAGAGTTGACATAATATTTGTGGCAAAGCCACCGTTCATCATATTTTTGATACATGTCACGCTAGATCATTGCACATCCTGGTACACTGCTAGA
Organism: Elymus sibiricus; assembly: GCA_039707655.1. Taxonomy (NCBI): domain Eukaryota; kingdom Viridiplantae; phylum Streptophyta; class Magnoliopsida; order Poales; family Poaceae; genus Elymus; species Elymus sibiricus. Next base: position 348,746,862 of record CM077669.1, on the reverse strand, counting down.
GGCATTCGTATAGAGTCATATCTTCATATCAGTTCTACATATCGAGTTGTAAGTAAATAAAAGTGTGATGATCATCATTGTTAGACCATTGTACCAGTGAGGAAATAAAGATGGGGGAGGCCAAATGATCCCACCATTCTAAAAAAAATTAGAGAAGGGACTTTGCTACTATCTTTTACCACACTTGTGCCTCAAAGTGGCACTTTGTTCCTCATGTAGAGAGTCTCATGATATGTCATTTTCATATGCTAGTGGGAATTACTTTTTCATTACTACAAACTTGGCTTGTATATTCCTATGACGGGCTTTCTCAAATGCCCGAGGTCTTCATGAGCAAGCAAGTTGGATGCACACCCCACTTAGCTTCATTTGAGCTTTCATACACTTATAGCTCTTGTGCATCATTTGTATGTCAATCCCTACTCCTTGCATTGACATCTGTCAATCGGCATCTCCATAGACCGTTGGTACGCCTAGTTGATGTGAGACTATCTTCTCCACTTTTTGCCCCTTTGATATCTACCACCATGTTCTATTCCACCTATATGCTATGTCCAATGGCTCACGCTCATGTATTGCGCGAAGAATAAAAAATTGATGCATATTGAAAAAGTACGATCTAATTGCCTGACTTGCACACCGTGGTGCTTTACATTTGTATTAATGTGGTTAAGATGGAGCCATGCCTTGCTAACATAATAAGATGAATGGGGGGGGGGTAAACATTCTTTGAGGATCGTATACTTTGAAATATTGATGATTTTGTTTCTTATACTTATAAGTATTACTATGTTAATATTTGTTGATTCATCGTTTCTCAGTGAGCATACATGCATAAGATTACATAATGGATAGCATGTCACATAAAAAATTCTGTTTTTATCATTTATCTACTCGACGACGAGCAAGAATTAAGCTTGGGGATGCTTGATACGTCTCCAACGTATCTATAATTTTTGATTGTTCCATGCTGATATATTATCATTCTAGGATACTTTTTGGGTCTTTATTTACCAATTTATAATATTTTTGAGGACTAACCTATTGACCCTGTGCCCAGTGCTAGTTGCTATTTTCTGCATGTTTTTTACTTTTCAGGTTTACAATACCAAACGAAGTCCAATTGCCATGAAACTTTTTGATGATTTTTTGTGGACCAAAAGAAGACCTGGAAACTTCAGAAGGAGGTCGGGAGCCGCACGAGGGCCCCACAAGCCAATAGGGCACACCGTGGGGGGGCGCCCTGATGGCTTGTGCCTCCCTCGTGGCTCTCCCGACGCCCCTCTCTCGCCTATAAATTATCATATATTGCAAAAACCCTGGAGGCAGTCCCGAAACCCTTTTTCCACCACCGCAAGTCTCTGTTCCGTCGCGAGGCCATCTGGAGCTCCGTTCCAGCACCTTGCGGGACGGGGCATTGATACGTCTTCAACGTATCTATAATTTTTTTATTGTTCCATGCTGTTATATTATCATTCTTGGATATTTTACAATCATTTTATAGCAACTTTATATCATTTTTTGGGACTAACCTATTGACATAGTGCCAAGTGCCAGTTGCTGTTTTTTGCTTGTTTTTTAACTCGCAGAATATTAATACCAAACGGAGTCCAATCATGACGAAACTTTTTGGAGATTTTTTTTTGGACCAAAAGGAAGCCAGTGAGCCAAACAAGTACCCAGGAGGGAGCCCAGGCGGCCCACAAGACACCAGGGCGCGCCAGAGGCCCCGGGCGCACCCTGGTGGGTTGTGGCCGCCTCGGGAGTCCCCTCCACCGCCTCTGAGCTCTATAAATACCCAAATATTCCAGAAACCCTAGAGGAGTCAACAAAAAATACTTCCAGCCGCCACAAGTTCCTGAACCGCGAGATCCAATCTAACACCATCACGGAGGGGTTCATCATACTCATTGGTGCCTCTCCGATGATGCGTGAGTAGTCCACCATAGACCTACGGGTCCGTAGGCAGTAGCTAGATGGCTTTCTCTCTCTCTCTCTCTTGATTCTCAATACAATGGTCTCTTGGAGATCTATTTGATGTAATGACTTTTTGCGGTGTGTTTGTTGGGATCTGATGAATTTTGAGTTCATGATAAGTTTCTATCCATGAATATTATTTGAGTCTTTTTTGATCTCTTATATGCATGATTACTTATAGCCTCGTATTTCTTCTTCAAATCTTTGGTTTAGTTAGGCCAACTAGATTGATTTTTCTTTCCATGGGAAGAGGTGCTTTGTGATGGTTCGATCTTTCGGTGTCCTCTCCCAGAGACAGAAGGGGCAGCGAGGCACGCATGTATCGTTGCTATTAAGGATAACAAGATGGGGTCTATTCCTACATGAATAGATCTTGTCTACATCATGTCATCATTCTTATTGCATTACTCCATTTTTCCATGAACTTAATACACTAGATGCATGCTGGATAGCGGTCGATGTGTGGAGTCATAGTAGTAGATGCAGAATCGTTTTGGTCTACTAATCTTGGACGTGATGCCTATATAACGATCATTGCCTTGGATATCGTCATGATTATTTGATCTTCTATCAATTGCCCAACAGTAATTTATTTACCCACCGTGTGCTATACTCATGAGAGAAGCCACTAGTTAAACCTACGGCCCCCGGGTCTACTTTTCCAACATATTGCTTTCCGATCTATCTTTTGCCGCTTTTTGTTTTCAGACCTATTATTCCAAAAACCCAAAAATACCTTGCTGCACTTTTTATTTGCCTCTTTTATTTTGTGTTCTTGTGAGATCTATTTATCCAATCTACTACACCTAATCTATCTTTTTACCGTTGAGAGATTGACAACCTCTCTTACGCGTCGGGTTGCAAGTATTTGTTCTTTGTGTGCAGGTACCGTTTACATAGCGTTGTGTGGTCCTCCTCCTAGGTTCGATAACCTTGGTTTCATAACCAAGGAAATACTTACCGTCGCTGTGCTGCATTATCCCGTCCTCTTTGGGGAAATACCAACGCAGTCTCAAGCCACGTCAAAAGGAATTTCTGGCGCCGTTGCTGGGGAGGAGGTGCGAAAGTAGTCTCTCTTCAGCGTGCCAATCTCTGGCGCCGGGGAGACATCATCAACATCTATCAGGTTCCTAATCACAAATCTCATCTCCTTGCAATTACATTATTTGCCATTTGCCTCTCGTTTTCCTCTCCCCCACCTCACCAAATTTGTCGTTTTATTCGCCCTCTTTTTCCATTTGCCTTTTTCTCGTCAGATCTCTTGCTTGCCTACCTTGTTGTTATGGCTAGTTCTTCCACTATCGCGTGTACTCCCGAGAATGAAGTTCTAAATTTTAAGCAAAGGGGAGGGGAGAACCTAAAAGATGCTTGGTATAGGATTTGCAATGCTCATAATAGATCTATTCATAAGCAATCTACCGTTGTTCTTCTTCGCAGTTTTTATGTGGGCATTACTACTTGGTATAGATTCATCCTTGATACGATTACCGGTGGTAATTTCTTGATGTGTCCATCTTTGGACACTTTTAATGCTATGGGAAGTTTAGTGGGTTCACCATCTCTCACGATTAATGAAACAACCTTAACTCTCGAGCATGTTATGGAAGGCTAGATGTTATTGAAAAGAAGATGACTACCAAAGAACATCTTGAAAATTTGGATAAGAAAATGCATAATATTGCTAATAGAATTGGATCAAAAGCGGGAGATGCCTTTAAGTTATTGAAGGAAAAGGAAAACCGTAGTGAACGAAAGAATAGAAGAAAGTCCCTACCGGATTGATAAGTTGGAGGAAATTTTTAGTAACTTGAGTTCGGCCTTTTCTACTGTTAAAACTATTGAAAAAAATCCCATAAAAATTTGCAAGACCACGCAAGTCACTAAGAACAAAGGTGCCACATCTAATAGCCACAAGGGAGATCTTAAAATGATTAGTATTCATCCCAATTTTGTTGAAATAGTAAAAGACCCTACTTACAAGAATGAATTTTTTGGTCTTATCCCTAGAAGTATTGTCACTGAGAGTGTGCATGCTAAATCTTGAAGAAATCTAGTTGTTTGATTGAGGAGTTGAAAACTAAAGATGACAACACTTGAATCTATGCTCTATGCCTAGCTAGGGGCGTAAAACGATAGCGCTTGTTGGGAGGCAACCCAATGAATAAATTTATTTCCATCTTTTTCTTTCTGTTTTTGAGTGTTGACACAATTGTGCTACTGTTATGATTGTGTTTTTTATGTTTTAAGTAGTGTTTGTGCCAAGTAAAGCCTTTAGGATGATTCACAAGATGAGTAGAAACAATGCTGAATCTGAAACAGAAACTTTGACTCCAGTGCAGGAATTTTCATTTATTATTGAAGTGTTATAATGATCTGAAATTTTAACACAGTATTTCTATACAAATTATTTACATTGTCCTAATTGTTCAGAATTTTTAGAGTTACAGAAGTATGGTTAGAGTACAGATTACTAAAAACTGTTCTGTTTTAGACAGATTCTGTTTTCGTTGCATTGTGTGCTTGTTTTGATGAATCTATGGTTTGTATTGAAGGGTATGAATCTATGGTTTGTATTGAAGGGTATAAGCCTTGGTAAAGTTAGAATACAGTATATATAATGCAATAATCAAATATGAATGAGTTTGCAACAGTACTTAGAGTGGTGATTTGCTTTATTATACTAACGGATCTCACGAAGGTTTTGTTGAGTTTTGTGTGATTGAAGTTTTCAAGTTTTGGGTGAGATCACGATGGATGAAGGAATAAGGAGTGAAAAGAGACTAAGCTTGGGGATGCTTCAGCACCCCCAAGATATTATCCAAAGATAAACAAGCAACTAAGCTTGGGGATGCCCCGAGTGGCATCCCCTCTTTCTTCTAACGACCATCGATATCTTACTTGGAGCTATATTTTTATTCGTCACATATCATGAGTTTTGCTTGGAGCGTCTTGTATTACTTGAGTCTTTGCTTGATTTTTTTTTATTTTTTCACAAGTATCCTTGCTGGACACACCTATTTGAGAGAGCTAAAATTATGCTATGATTTGTTAGAATTGCTCTATATGCTTCACTTAAAAAATTGAGCTATGGAATTGCTCTAGTGCTTCACTTATATCTTGTTGAGCACGGTGTGCTTTAAATTTTTGAATAAATACTCTCATGCTTCACTTAGATAAATTTGAGAGTTAGTAAAATTTGAAGAAATTCTCTCATGCTTCACTTATACTATTTTGAGAGATGAAATTTTTATGCTCATGTTCTTCACTTAAATTTATTTGAGCTTGTCAAAAGCAATGGCAATATATGAAACTAGTCCCAAAGTGACAGATATTCAAGAGGGATAAAATAAAAACTTTCATGAAGATCATTGGACAAATTAAACTTGATTCCTTGTAATAGTTTTGAGACATGGTGATAGTGATATGTGAGTCATGTTGGTGAGTAATTATGCTTTAGTAAGAATATTGGTGTTAAGGTTTTTGATTACCTATGCAAGCACGAAAGTCAATAGTTATGCAATGAAATTACATCCTACTTATGGTGCATTATTCGGTGTTAGTTATGCTTAATGCCCGTTTATGTGAATTTTTGTTTCTTGGTTGGTTGCTTCCCAATCTATTTGCTAGCCTCCACTTTTACTAAGTAGAAACACTACTTGTGCATCCAAAATCCTTAAACCCAGTTTTGCCATATGAGTCCACCATACCTACCTATATGCGGTATTTCCATGCCGTTCTAAGCAAATTTGTATGTGCCATCTCTAATTTTCAAAATGAATTTTCTTTTTGTGTGCTCGTACCGCTCATGAGACGATAGGGGGTGTCCAATATTTTTCCATGCTAGATGTGTTATTCTCAAGATGAGTGTTTATTCACTTGTCATTGCACGAGAGTACAGTGGTAATAGGGATGCCCAGTCCCGAAATGAAAAACAAATTTACTTTATGTTGTCAAATAATAAATTCCTTGGAAAGTGTTGGTATGGAAGGCAACCGTGGATACGACTAGCCATGGATTGTGAAAGAATGGTGGAAAAAGGAATAAAATTTATTTATGTTTGGGAACCGCCTATAATGTATCTAGCATGGAAAGAATTGAGAACTACTTTGTCGTTTTCGTTGACAGGAAAGGCATGCCACCCAAAATAATTTTTCTCTCTCAATTTAAGCTTTGAGCTCTGGCACCTCTACAAATCCCTACTTCCCTCTACGAAGGGCCTATCTATTTACTTTATGCAATTTTTACATTTATTTGAGTCTCCATCTTCTCTTATAAAGCACCAACTAGGGGGCACTATGATCATACTTGTGCATTGGGTGTAGTTAATATTTGGGTGTGTTTCATGAATGGGTCAATGATTGAGCATGATGGGCTAGGTATAACTTTCTTTAGTGTTGATATTTTGAAAGACATGGTTGCTTGTTGGCATGCTTGAGTATTAAAGTCTTCATGACAAAAATAGACTATTGCTTTGAACCATCTAAAAATCCAAATGTCCATGCTACAAAAGAAAAGAATATGTGATGAACATGTTAGGCAGCATTCCACAACAAAAATTCTATTTTTATCATTTACCTACTCGAGGACGAGTAGGAATTAAGCTTGGGGATGCTGATACATCTCCAACGTATCTATAATTTTTTATTGTTCCATGCCGTTATATTATCATTCTTGGATGTTTTACAATCATTTTATAGCAACTTTATATCATTTTTTGGGACTAACCTATTGACATAGTGCCAAGTGCCAGTTGTTGTTTTTTGCTTGTTTTTTACTTCGCAGAATATGAGTACCAAACGGAGTCCCATTGCGACGAAACTTTTTGGTGATTTTTTTGGGCCAAAAGGAAGCCTGTGGGCCAAAGAAGTACCCAGGAGGGAGCCCAGACGACCCACAAGACACCAAGGTGCGCCAGAGGCCCCGGGCGCGCCCTGGTGGGTTATGGCCGCCTCTGAGCTCTATAAATACCCAAATATTCCAGAAATCCTAGAGGAGTCGACGAAAAATACTTCCAGCCACCGCAAGTTCTAGAACCGCGAGATCCAATCTAACACCATCACGGAGGGGTTCATCATCCTCATTGGTGCCTCTCCGATCATGCGTGAGTAGTCCACCATAGACCTATGGGTCCGTAGGCAGTAGCTAGATGGCTTTCTCTCTCTCTTCTGATTCTCAATACAATGGTCTCTTGGAGATCTATTTGATGTAATGACTTTTTGCGGTGTGTTTGTTGGGATACGATGAATTTTGAGTTCATGATCAGTTTCTATCCATGAATATTATTTGAGTCTTCTTTGATCTCTTATATGCATGATTACTTATAGCATCGTATTTCTTCTTCGAATCTTTGGTTTAGTTAGGCCAACTAGATCGATTTTTCTTGCCATGGGAAGAGGTGCTTTGTGATGGGTTCGATCTTGCGGTGTCCTCTACCAGTGACAGAAGGGGCAGCGAGGCACGCATGTATCGTTGCTATTAAGGATAACAAGATGGGGTCTATTCCTACATGAATAGATCTTGTCTACATCATGTCACCGTTCTTATTGCATTACTCCGTTTTTCCATGAACTTAATACACTAGATGCATGCTGGATAGCGGTCGATGTGTGGAGTAATAGTAGTAGATGCAGAATCGTTTTGATCTACTAATCTTGGATGTGATGCCTATATAATGATCATCGCCTTGGATATTGTCATGATTATTTGATCTTCTATCAATTGCCCAACAGTAATTTGTTTACCCACCGTGTGCTATACTCATGAGAGAAGCCACTAGTGAAACCTACGGCCCCCGGGTCTACTTTTCCAACATATTGCTTTCCGATCTAGCTTTTGCCGGTTTTTGTTTTCAGATCTATTATTCTAAAAACCCAAAAATACCTTGCTGCACTTTTTATTTGCCTCTTTTATTTTGTGTTCTTGTGAGATCTATTTATCCAATCTACTACACCTAATCTACCTTTTTACCATTGAGAGATTGACAACCTCACTTACGCGCCAGGTTGCAAATATTTGTTCTTTGTGTGCAGGTACCATTTACATAGCGTTGTGTGGTCCTCCTCCTAGGTTCGATAACCTTGGTTTCATAACTGAGGGAAATACTTACCGTCGTTGTGCTGCATCATCCCTTCCTCTTTGGGGAAATACCGACGCAGTCTCAAGCCACGTCAGGGATCGATCACGGAGGGCCTCTACATAACCCTTGCTGCCCTCTTGATGATGTGTGAGTAGTTCACCACAAACCTATGGGTCCATAGCTAGTACCTAGATGGCAATCTCTCTATCTCTTGATCTTCAATACAATGATCATCGCATCTTCGCTTTGATCTATCCGATGTAATCCTATTGTGCCGTGTGTTTGTTGGGATCCGATGAATTGTGGGTTTATGTTCAGATTATTCATGAAAAGTATTTGATTCACCTCTGAATATTAAGATTCTTATTTGCATGATCATTATAGCTTCGTAATTCTCTCTGATTTATTGATGTGCTTTGGCCAAGTAGATTGATCTATCTTCAGTGGGAGTGGTGCGTTGTGGTAGGTTCAACCTGACAAGTTTCTATATCCCAGTGACAAAGTAGGGGACAAGATGCCTCTTTGTGTTGTTTCCACTAAGGATAACACGATGGGATTTATTCATATTGCTTGAGTTTACTTTGTCTACATCATGTCATCGTTCTCTATGCATTACTCTGTTTTACTTAATACTCTAGATGCATGTTGGATAACAGCCGATGAGTGGAGTAATAGTAATAGGTGCAGGCAGGAGTCGGCCTATTTGTTTATGGACGTGATACCTATATACACATGATCATTGCCGTGAAAATCGTATAACTATCCGCTTTTCTATCAATTGCCCAACAGTAATTTGTTACCCATCGTATGCTGCCTACATGAGAGATGCCCCTAAGGAAAACTATGGCCTCCAGGTCTATTCACTTATAAAGTCACAAACGCTACAATTACCTTGCTGCCTTTATTTACTTTTTATTTTATTTTGCAATTTACAATTATCTACAATTATCTACACAACTCATTTGCTTGCAAATAACGATATCAAGGGGATTGACAACCCTCTTGCCCGCGTTGGGTGCAAGTTGTTTGTTCTTTTGTGTGCAGCCGCTGAAGACGGTTGAGTATTGATATTCCTATTAGTTTGATAAACCTTGGTTTCATAACTGAGGGAAATACTTACCCACTTTGTGCTGTAATAACCCGTTCCTCTTCACGGAAAACTCAACGCAGATCGCAAGTATCATTACCTTAATGGGAATTTGCATATCCCCAACAATAAGAATATCATATTTCTTCTTGGAGGAAAGGGAAATTTAAATCCTCCAATAGTAATTTTGGCAATTGGTTCAATGATATTGATATTATTCACCAAAGCTTCCTTCTTCGGAAAATGCACCGTATTTTGTTTCCCATTGACATGAAAAGCGACCTTGCTTTTGTTGCAATCAATAACAACCCCTGCAGTATTTAAAAAGGGTCTACCAAGGATAATCGACATATTTTCGTCCTCGGGCATCTCAAGAATAACAAAGTCTGTCAAGATAGTAACATTTGCAACCACAACAGGAACATCCTCACAAATTCCAATAGGTATAGCAGTGGATTTATCGGCTATTTGCAAAGATGTCTCAGTAGGTGTAAGCTTATTCAAATCATGTCTTTTATATAAAGAGAAATGCATAACACTAACACCGACTCCTAGATCACATAAAGCAATTTTAACATAACTTCATTTAATGGAGCAAGGTATTGTGGGTATACCCGGATCTCCAAAGTTCTTAGGTACTCCACCGTCAAAAGAATAATTAGCAAGCATGGTGGCAATTTTAATTTCAGGTATGTGCTTTTGTTGGTAATAATGTTCTTCATATACTTAGCATAAGGAGGCATCTTCAATATACAAGCCAAGCAAGTCCACAAAAAGACAGGTTTAATCATTTTAGCAAAGCGTTCAAACTCCTCCTCGTCCTTACTCTTAGAAGGCTTACGAGGGAATGTCATGGGTTTCTGAACCCATGGCCCTCTTTCTATACCATGTTTTCTAGCAACAAAGTCTTTCTTTTCATAACGCTTATTTTTAGGATGTGGGTTATCAAGATTTTCAGTAGGTTCTATTTCCACATCATTATCAAGTTCTTTATTACTATCTAGCTGAGCATCTATGTGAGTATCATTCTCATTTTCATTATCACTAGGTGAATGTTCACTACCAGATTGTGTCTCAGCATCAAAAATAGGAACATCATTATGATTCTCAGAAGGTTTTTCTATGACAGGTTCACTAGAAGCTTGCATAGTCCAATCATTTTTCTTTTTCTTTTTATTTTTCTTTATAGTTGGACTAGGTACATCTTCATTAATTCTCTGAGAATCTTGTTCTATTATTTTAGGATGACCTTCGAGATAAAGAGGTTACTGAGTCATTCAACTTCCTCTAGTCATTACTCTAACAGCATGGTCGTTCATGTTTTCATTTAATTCAGCAAGCAAATCATTTTGTGACTTAGCCACTTGGTCTAGTTGAGTATGAACCATGGAAGCATGTTTACCTAGACCTTTAACATTATTAGCAATTCTAAACATCAAGTCACTCAAATGATTTGTCATCATAACATTGCATTGTAATTGATCTTTGGCATAATTATTAAAGTGCTCTTGCTTAACAATGTAATTATCAAATTCATCCATGCATTGACTAGGAGTTTTAGTATAAGTTATGTCACTTGCATTAAATATACGGAGAGAATTTACCTCTAATACCTGTGTTGGAGTGTCGAGTGCATGTATTTCTTTGATAGGTGGTAAATTCTTGACATCTTCAGATTTAATACCTTTTTCTTTCATAGTTCTCTTGGCTTCTTGCATATCTTCAGGACTAAGGAATAGAATGCCCCACTTCTTTTGAATAGGTTCCAGCGGTGGTTCAGGAAGTGTCCAATCATCAACATTTTGCAGTATGTTATTCAATAATTCTTCAGCTTGTCCAATAGTTTGTTCCCTGAAAACACAAGCATCACGGCTATCTAGGTAATCCCTAGAAGCATCGGTTAGTCCATTATAAAAGATATCAAGTATTTCATTTTTCTTGAGAGGATGATCACTCAAAGCTCTAAGTAACTGGAGAAGCCTCCCCCAAGCTTGCGGGAGATTCTCTTCTTCAATTTGCACAAAGTTAAATATTTCCTGTAAACCAGCTTGTTTTTTATGAGCATGGAAATATTTTTCAGAGAAGTAATATATCATATCCTGGGGGCTACGCACACAACCAGGAGCAAGAGTGAGGAACCATTTCTTAGCATCGCCTTTTAATGAGAAAGGAAAAAAGCTTAAGGATATAATAGTAACACATCTTTTCCTCATGAGAAAATAGAGTGGCAATATCATTAAATTTAGTGAGGTGTCCCACAACAGTTTCAGTTTCATAACCATGGAAAGGATCATATTCTACTATAGTGATTAACTCAGGATCAACAGAGAATTCAAAATCCTTATCAGTAACACATATAGGAGAAGTAGCAAATTCAGGATCGTGTTTCATTTTCTCCCTCATCGATTTTTCTTTCAGTTTGCATAGTAGTTTCTTAAAATCAAATCTATCATTACAAGCAAAAAAGTCTCTAGCTATTTCCCCATCCTCAGGTACATCGGGTAATTCATATCTATTAGGAGAGCTAGGCATAATAGGTGATTCATAATCTTCATCAATTTCAGCATTTTCAAGTTCTCTAGCTTTAGCAATGTGAGCATCAAGTAATTCATTCAGTGGCACATATTCATTTTTATCCAGCATAGCACTAGCATCATCATAAGTTTCAGAAGTAGCATCATCAAGTACTTGCGACGTATCAGAACAAGTATCAAGTGGTGGTGTCATAAGCCAATTCAAAACAGTAGGTGAATCAAAAAGAGAGCTAGATGAAAGTTCCTTACCTCCCCTCGTCTTAGAGGGTACGATCTTGGTTCTATTATCCTTCAGATTATTGATACGTCTCCAACGTATCTATAATTTTTGGTTGTTCCATGCTGTTATATTATCATTCTTGGATGTTTTACAATCACTTATATCATTTTTTGGGACTAACGTATTGACATAGTGCCAAAGTGCCAGTTGCTGTTTTTGCTTGTTTTTTACTTCGCAGAATATCAGTATCAAACGGAGTCCAATCGCGATGAAACTTTTTGGAGATTTTTTGGACCAGAAGACACCCAGTGGGCCAAAGAAGTGCCAGAGAGGTGGGCTGTGGAGGCCACAACCCACCAGGGCGCGCCAAGGGGCCCCCGACGCGCCCTGATGGGTTGTGCCCTCCATGGGCCCCCCCTCCACTGCCTCTGATGCCTATAAATACCCAAATATTCAGAAACCCCTAGGGGAGTCGACGAAAAACACATCCAGCCGCCGCAAGTTCCAGAGCCTCAAGATCCAATCTAACACCATCACGGAGGGGTTCATCTTCTTCATAGGTGCCTCTCCGATGATGCGTGCGTAGTCCACCATAGAGCTACGGGTCCGCAGGCAGTAGCTAGATGGCTTCCTCTCTCTCTCTCTTTTGATTCTCAATACAATGGTCTCTTGGAGATCTATTTTATGTAAACTTTTGCGGTGTGTTTGTTAGGATCCGATGAATTTTGAGTTCATGATCAATTTCTATCCATGAATATTATTTGAGTCTTCTTTGATCCCTTATATGCATGATTACTTATAGCCTCGTATTTCTTCTTTGAATCTTTGGTTTAGTTAGGCCGACTAGATCGATTTTTCTTGCCATGGGAAGAGGTGCTTTGTGATGGGTTCGATCTTGCGGTGTCCTTTCCCAGTGACAGAAGGGGCAGCAAGGCACGCATGTATGTTGCCATTAAGGATAACAAGATGGGGTCTATTCCTACATGAATAGATCTTGTATACATCATGCCATCGTTCTTATTGCATTACTCCATTTTTCCATGAAATTAATACACTAGATGCATGCTGGATAGTGGTCGATGTGTGGAGTAATAGTGGTAGATGTAGGCAGGAGTCGGTCTACTTATCTTGGACGTGATGCCTATATAATGATCATCGCCTTGGATATCGTCATGATTATTTGATCTTCTATCAATTGCCCAACAGTAATTTGTTCACCCACCGTGTGCTATACTCATGAGAGAAGCCACTAGTGAAACCTACGGCCCCCGAGTCTACTTTTCCAACATATTGCTTTCCGATTTATCTTTTTGCCTCTTTATTTTCAGATCTACTATACCAAAAACCCAAAAATATATTGCTGCACTTTTTATTTGCCCTTTTTATTTTGTGTTCTTGAGAGATCTATCTCTCCTATCTATCATATCCTAATCTATCTTTTTACCGTAGAGAGATTGACAATCTCTCTTTCGCGTCGGGTTGCAAGTTTTTGTTATTTGTGTGCAGGTGCTGCTTATTAGGTGGTGGTGATCCTTTTACTGGTTCGATACCTTGGTTTCATAACTGAGGGAAATACTTATCGTCGCTGTGCTGCATCATCCCTTCCTCTTTGGGGAAATACCGACGCATTCTCAAGCCACGTCAAAGGAATTTCTGGCGCCGTTGCCGGGGAGGCAGCGGTCTCTTCTACGTGCCAATCTCTGGTGCCGAGGAGACACCATCATCATCTACCAGGTTCCTAATCACAAATCTCATCTCCTTGCAATTACATTATTTGCCATTTGCCTCTCGTTTCCTCTCCCCCAATTCACAAAAATTTGCCATTTTATTCGCCCTCTTTTTCGTTTGCCCTTTTGCATGTTTGGTATCTTTGCTTGTGTTGCCATGTGCCTTCTATTTGCTTGCATCTTCTATTGCGAAAAATCTATTGATATGGATCCTCATCCACTTGCTAATCTTTTCAAAAGGCCAAATTATGATGAACCAATTGCTAATGAGTTGAGTGCACTTGATTATCTCTATGAAGTTTTGTTTGAAAATCATGAATCTGAAAATTTTGATGAAGTGTTGAAAGAAGAAATTTATAAGGTGATTCATGATAGTCCCTTGAATGATGAGCATGATTGCAATGTTGCTAGTATGAATTCTGTAAATATCCACGATGCTAATGATATGCAAAGCCACAAGCTTGGGGATGCTATGTTTGATGAAGATGATATTTTTTGTGCCCCAAGTTTTGATGAGCAAATTTATTATGATGATTGCATGCCCCCTATTTATGGTGATGACACGTATGCTATAATGAGTAATGATAACCATGAAACTTATCATCACGGTTTTAATTTGCAATGTGGTTATGTCACTCAAGTGTCTCATGATAGTTATTTTGTTGAGTTTGCTCCCACTACCATGGATGATAAGGAATTTGCTTATGTGGAGAGTAATGAAAATTCTATGCTTGTGCATCATGAAAAGAATGATTTATGTGATAGTTATATTGTTGAATTCCTTCATGATGCTACTGAAATTTATTATGAGGGAGGAGCATATGCTTGTAGGAATTGCAATAATATCAAGTTTCCTCTCTATGTGTTCAAAGTTTTGAAGTTATGCTTGTTTTGCCTTCCTATGCTAGTTGATTCTTGTTCCCATAAATTGTTTGCTCACAAAATCCCTATGCATAGGAAGTGGGTTAGACTTAAATGTGTTTTGCATGAGATTCATGATGCTCTTTTGAATATTTCAATTACTACTTTTTATGTGAGCATCATTGAAATGATCATGCTTAGCTAGGGGCGTAAAACGATAGCGCTTGTTGGGAGGCAACCCAATGAATAAATTTAATTTCCTATTTTTCTTTCTGTTTTTGAGTGTTGACACAATTATGCCTCTGTTATTATTGTGTTTTTATGTTTTATTTAGTGTTTGTGCCAAGTAGAACCTTTAGGATGATTCATAAGATGAGTAGAAGCGATGCTGAATCTGAAACAGAAACTTTGCCTCCAGTGTTCGAATTTTCATTTTTTTACTGGAACGTGATATTGAGGTAAAGATTTAACACAGTGTTTCTATACAAATTATTTACGTTGTCCTAATTTTTCAAAAAAAAATAGAGTTACAAAAGTATGGTTAGAGTACATATTACTACAGACAGTTCTGTTTAAGACAGATTCTGTTTTCGTTGCATTGTGTGCTTGTTTTGATGAATCTATGGGTTGTATTGAAGGGTATGAGCCATGGTAAAGTTAAAATACTGTAGGTATAATTCAATAATAAAATATTAATGGGTTTGTAACAGCACCTAAAGTAGTGATTTGCTTTATTATACTAATGGATCTCACAAAGATTTTGTTGAGTTTTGTGTGATTGAAGTTTTCAAGTTTTGGGTGAGATCACGATGGATGAAGGAATAAGGAGCGAAAAGAGACTAAGCTTGGGGATGCTACAGCACCTCCAAGATATATCCAAAGAGAAACAAGAAACTAAGCTTGGGGATGCCCCCGAGTGGCATCCCCTCTTTCTTTTAACGACCATCGGTATTTTACTTGGAGCTATATTTTTATTCGTCACATATCTTGTGTTTTGCTTGGAGCGTCTTGTATCATTTGAGTCTTTGCTTTATTTGCTTGTTAGTTTGTCACTTGTATCCTTGCTGGACACACCTATTTGGTAGAGCCAAAATTATGCTATGATTTGTTAGAATTGCTCTATATGCTTCACTTAAACTTTTTGAGCTATAGAATTGCTCTAGTGCTTCACTTATATCTTTTTGAACACGGCGTGCTTGGAAATTTTTGAATAAATACTCTCATGCTTCACTTAGATTATTTTGAGAGTTAGTAAATTTTGAAGAAATCCTCTCATGCTTCACTTATATTATTTTGAGAGATGAAATCTTTATGCTCATGTGCTTCACTTAAATTTGTTTGAGCCTGTCAAAAAGCAATGGCAATATATGAAACTAGTCCCAAAGTGATAGATATCCAAGGAGGATATAATAAAAACTTTCATGAAGATCATTGGACAAATTAAACTTGATTCTTTGTAATAGTTTTGAAACATGATGATAGTAATATGTGAGTCATGTTAGTGAGTAATTATGCTTTAGTAGGAATATTGGTGTTAAGGTTTGTGATTCCCTATGCAAGTGCAAAGGTCAATAGTTATGCAATGAAATTACATCCTACTTGTGGTGCATTATTCGGTGTTAGTTATGCTCAATGCTCGCTTATGTGAATTTTCGTTTCTTGGTTTGGTTGCTTCTCAATCTATTTGATAGCCTCCATTTGTACTAAGTAAAAATACTACTTGTGCATAAAAAATCCTTAAACCAAGTTTTGCCTTATGAGTCCACCATACCTACCTATATGCGGTATTTCCATGCCGTTCCAAGCAAATTTGTATGTGCCATCTCTAATTTTCAAAATAAACTTCTCTTTTGTGTGCTCGTACCGCTCATGAAATGGTGGGGAGTGTCCAATATTTTTCCATGCTAGATGTGTTATTCTCAAGATGAATGTTTATTCACATGTCATTGCACGAGAGTGCGGTGGTAATAGGGATGCCCATTCCCGAAATGAAAAAGAAAAATATATATTTACTTTATGTTGTCAAATAATAAATTCCTTGGAAAGTGTTGGAATGGAAGGCAACCGTGGATACGGCCCGCCATGGAATGTGAAAGAATGGTGGAAAAAGGAATAAACTTTATTTTTTGTTTGGGAACCGCCTATGATATATCTAGCATGGAAAGTATTCTGAACTACTTTGTCGTTTTCGTTGACAGGAAAGGCATGCCACCCAAAATATTTCTCTCTCTTAATTTAAAACTTTGAGCTCTGGCACCTCTACAAATCCCTACTTCCCTCTACGAAGGGCCTATCTATTTACTTTATGCAATTTTTATTTTTTACTTTGAGTCTCCATCTTCTCTTATAAAGCACCAACTAGGGGGCACTATGATCGTACTTGAGCATTGTGTATAGCTAATATTTGAGTGTGTTTCATGAATGGATCAATGATTGAGCATGATGGGCTAGGGATAACTTTCTTTAGTGTTCATATTTTGAAAGACATGATTGCTTGTTGGCATGCTTGAGTATTGAAGTCATTATGTTAAAACTAGACTATTGCTTTGAATCATCTAAAAGTCCAAATGTCCATGCTACAAAAGAAAAGAATATGAGATGAACATGTTAAGCAGCATTCCACATCAAAAATTCCGTTTTTATCATTTACCTACTCGAGGACGAGTAGGAATTAAGCTTGGGGATGCTGATACGTCTCCAACGTATCTATAATTTTTTCTTGTTCCATGCTATTATATTATCATTCTTGGATGTTTTACAATCACTTTATAACAACTTTATATCATTTTTGGGACTAACCTATTGACATAGTGCCAAAGTGCCAGTTGCTGTTTTTGCTTGTTTTTTACTTCGCAGAATATCAGTACCAAACGGAGTCCAATCGCGACAAAACTTTTTGGAGTTTTTTTGGACCAGAAGACACCCAGTGGGCCAAAGAAGTGCCAGAGAGGTGGGCTGTGGATGCCACAACCCACCAGGGCGCGCCAGGGGGCCCCCGGCGCGCCCTGATGGGTTGTGCCCTCCACGGGGCTCCCCTCCACCGCCTATGATGCCTATAAATGCGCAAATGTTCAGAAAACCCTAGGGGAGTCGACAAAAAACAGATCCAGCCGCCGCAAGTTCTAGAGCGTCAAGATCTAATCTAACACCATCACGGAAGGGTTCATCTTCTTCATAGGTGCCTCTCCGATGATGCGTGAGTAGTCCACCATAGACCTACGGGTCCGTAGGCAGTAGCTAGATGGCTTCCTCTGTCTCTTTTGATTCTCAATACAATGGTCTCTTGGAGATCTATTTTATGTAAACTTTTGCGGTGTGTTTGTTGGGATCCGATGAATTTTGAGTTCATGATCAGTTTCTATCCATGAATATTATTTGAGTCTTCTTTGATCTATTATATGCATGATTACTTATAGCCTCGTATTTCTTCTTCGAATCTTTGGTTTAGTTAGGCCGACTAGATCGATTTTTCCTGCCATGGGAAGAGGTGCTTTGTGATGGGTTCAATCTTGCGGTGTCCTTTCCTAGTGACAGAAGGGGCATCAAGGCACGCATATATCGTTGCCATTAAGGATAACAAGATGGGGTCTATTCCTACATGAATAGATCTTGTCTACATCATGTCATCGTTCTTATTGCATTACTCCGTTTTTCCATGAACTTAATACACTAGATGCATGCTGGATAGCGGTCGATGTGTGGAGTAATAGTGGTAGATGCAGGCAGGAGTCGGTCTACTTATCTTGGACGTGATGCCTATATAATGATCATCGCCTTGGATATCGTTATGATTATTTGATCTTCTATCAATTGCCCAACAGTAATTTGTTCACCCACCGTGTGCTATACTCATGAGAGAAGCCACTAGTGAAACCTACGGCCCCCGGGTCTACTTTTCCAACATATTGCTTTCCGATCTATCTTTTTGCCTCTTTGTTTTCAGATCTACTATACCAAAGACCCGAAAATATATTGCTGCACTTTTTATTTGCCCTTTTTATTTTGTGTTCTTGAGAGATCTATCTCTCCTATCTATCATATCCTAATCTATCTTTTTACCGTAGAGAGATTGACAATCTCTCTTTCGCGTCGGGTTACAAGTATTTGTTATTTGTGTGCAGGTGCTGCTTATTAGGTGGTGGTGATCCTCCTACTGGTTCGATACCTTGGTTTCATAACTGAGGGAAATACTTACCGTCGCTGTGCTGCATCATCGCTTCCTCTTTGGGGAAATACCGACGCAGTCTCAAGCCACGTCAATTATTCATAGTAGCAATTAGATAACCATGAGTGTACACAATAAATAGAGCTATGCTCCCCGGCAATGGCGCCAGAAAACAATCTTGATAGCCCACAAGTATAGGGGATCGTAACAGTCTTCCACGGAAGTATTTAACCCAAATTTGTTGATTCGACACAAGGGGAGCCAAAGAATATTTATTGGTCTTAGCAGCTGAGTTGTCAATTCAGCCACACTCAGGATATCCTCCGTAGCAAAAGTTTAGTAGCAAAGCAGAATAACAGTAGTAACAGTAACAACAATAGCAGCAGATTTGTAGTGATTGTAACAGTAGCAGCAATAGTAACTCAGCAAGATTCAGTATATGAAAAGTGTAGGAACATGGACCGGTGATGGATAATGATTTAGATGACACCAATCATGTAACAGTTACACACTAGAGCGACACAGAACTAGCTCCAACTTATCAATATAATGTAGGCATGTATTCCGTATATAGTCATACGTGCTTGCAATAAGAATTTGCATGACATCTTTTGTCCTACCCTCGCGTGGCAGCGTGGTCTTCAAGGAAACTAAGGGATATTAAGGCCTCCTTTTAATAGGGAACCGGAACAAAGCATTAACACATGGTGAATACATGAACTCCTCAAACTACGACAATCACCGAAAAGAATCCCAATTATTGTCACCTTGGGGTATGCGGATCATGACACGCAATAGGTGCATCCAACTTGCAAGATAGGATCCAAAATACTCTCATATTCATGAAAACATAATAGGTTCATATCTGAAATCATGGCACTCGGGCCCTAGTGACAAGCATTAAGCATAGCAAAGTCATAGCAACATCTATCTCAGAACATAGTGGATACTAGGGATCAAGCCCTCTCAAAATAACTCCATTACATGATCAATCTCATCCAATCCCGTCGAGGTTTTGTCACGACAAGATGTCCTCATGAGAGAACTTAGGTGTGAGGCCATCGCAACTAGGTGGCGGCTTGAGAGGGGTTGGTCGGAATCGAGAGACGCGAGTTTACCCAGGTTCGGCCCCTCCGATGGAGGTAAAAGCCTACGTCCATCTTGATTGCTATTGATGATGATGATGATATCCATTACAAGGGTGCTATTTCGCTACCTCTCGTCTCGAGGGTTTCTAATATGTCTATCTCTAATGACTTGAACTTGTCCCTCTTGGGGTGCCTTACCCCTCCTTTTATAAGCTGAAGGGGTAGGTTTACATGTAGATTCCTACTGGGAGTGGGACTAGGACTAGTCTCTCTTGAGTCCTAATCCGGGTCTTGTTTCTCTTGTGAGGGAATTCTTCCTCTTCTTGGGCCTTCTCTGTGAGCCAGCCCTCCTGGCCTCTCTATGAGCCGCCTTCTGCCGGGGTGCACGCCAGGCCTTGGGCCTTGCCGTCCAGGTTGACCTGATAAAACACGACGCCCTTATGAGCCGCCAAATGATGGGTCGGGTCATTCTCCTGGACGGGTCAAACTGTGGGTAATATCCATGACAGTAGCCCCCAGGTTAGCTTGAATTTATTCATGGTAAGCTCCTGAAATAAGAATAATAAATATGTTTAAGAAACCAGCTTGCTCCAGTGGCCGGCTTAACTTAATGAAGTGGCTCCTTGAAAATCCGGGTTTCTTCTTCATATCAACGAGCCGTCTTCACAATCATCTTGCTGGTCTGTGTCCTTTAGGGGAAAAATATCGGGAATTAAAAACACCCATATGTTGTTGAGTCAGCCTCCAATGCTTAGGCTTGATGAAAATATTGGAGATAAGAAAACCATATGAGGTTGAGCCGGCTTCCATTGCTTCGACTTTTGATGAAAATATTGGGAATGGAAATTCACCCGTTGTTAAACCACTTCATGGGACGCGGGGATCTTGCCGGGTCATCAGACGTAGTGGATGCCAACTTAGGATGAAAATATTGCTGATTTATGGATGTAAAACTTGCCAACTTGTGAAGCCGGGTTGCTTATATAGACTCTGTCGGGTCATGATCTTTGATAATGTCGGGTCATGATCGTTTGTGACGCCAGGTCAAACAACTAGGCTCCAGTTGACTTGGTAAAATTATTGGGCATAAAAAAATTCGTGTGATGCTGAGCTGGTCTTTCAATGCTTCAGCTCCATTAAAAAATGAGACCAGTCTTGCTCACAATTGACAGCTTGAAAGTGTTCTTCAATTTTTTGATATATCCATATTACCTGTAGCCCCCAAGCTCCAAGTTTATCAGTTCATGATGACTTGGTGATTTGCAATAATATCTTTGACTGTGTAGCCCCCAAGTGCCGGGTTGTCTTGCCTGCAGCAACCTGGGACTCGTAATTATCTTATACTTATAAAACTTCAGCCAGTGTAGCCCCCAAGTGTCGGGTTGTTTTGCCTGCAACAACCTGGGACTTTGAAGTTGGTTTTAAATGTTGTAGGTAGATAACTTTGGAGAAATCCGGGTTGTCATATGAGTCGGCAGATATGAACTGAAATGTCTTGCATTTCACATGTGTAGCCCCCAAGGGCCGGCTCATCAGTGTGCGATGGGCCGGCTCTTCAATTTGGACTTTATAATCTGTTTAAGTAGCTGAATACTGTAGCCCCCAAGTGCCGGGTCGCATTCCTGCGGCGACTTGGGACTTTAGAAAATTTGATCTGAGTAGTGTAGCCCCCAAGTGCCGGGTCGTTTGCCTGCAACGACTCGGGACTTACATGTACTTCTTCTTTGAAAAGAAAAACATCATATGATGTAGCCCCCAAGTGCCGGGTCGTATGCTTGCAGCGACTTGGGACTGTGTGAGAATGACCCATCATCATGCACTTCAGAAGTTCTCTTGAACTGATATTGATCTGAAACGAATATCCTGGACCGTGGTTGTAATGCAACCTGGTAATTTATCGTTTATATGAATATCCTGGAATAATTCTTTTGTCCTTGAAATGAAATCCCTGCTCGTGGTTGCGATGCAACCCGGCAAATATATGTTTGAGAAATCCATAAGTGTTGTAGTTTACTACACAGCACAAGTAAGGAAAAATCCAAGAGCCAGTCAATTAAATGATCCGGCATTATATGTGATAGGGCGGCTCTTCGAGAATAGTCATTTTTTTCAAGCTGGCTTGAAAAACCCTAATCATTTAATACTGGTTATGATAAATCGTGATGAAGATCCGGCCATTATGGTTGTCGGAGATTTATTTGCTCCTGCAGAAGTTTATGCTTTAACCTGGTTTGAAGATCGGCATGATATGTATGTATGATGTATGATGCAATGCAGGATGATGTATGTATATGATAACAGAATATAAAGTGCCAGTTTTCAAGGCATGACATAAAAACCGGGTTTCGAAGCTTGAGTCTTGCTTCAATGAAGCGGGTGTGATAACCCATGGTTTATCCTAGCTCTCTGTAAGCCGGCCCTCACGTGATTCAAGCCAATGTTTTAACCTTGATAAGTTTAATGTCCAGATGGATAGACTTGTCAAGAGTACATGGGGTCACCTGATCGGAGTCGCATCAAGCATACAGGCAGGTTTAACCATTTTGTGGCGTTTTTGCCGGATCAAGAGGGTGAGAAAGCTAAACTCGATGAGTTGGAAGCCCTCAAGTGACCTATGATCATGGAAAAGCTCAGCATAGGATATACAGGAGACAATGCTACTACTACAAAACATCTGGGGTCTAGATAAGCTGGTTTTATTCCATTGATCATAATATGATAATATGATGATCCAATAAGGCAGGATACCTATGTTTGAACAGCGCATCATGGCAGCTGGTCCTCTTTGGCAATCCTTTAATTTTTCGCCCATAAGGCAGGGCACCCATGTTTGAATAGCGCATCATGGCGGCTACTCCTCTTGGGCGACTTTTAATTTTTCGCTAATAAGGCAGAGTACCCATGTTTGAACAGCGCATCATGGCGGCTCGTCCTCTTGGGCGACTTTTAATTTTTCCGCCCATAAAGCAGCAGCCCCCGGGACCGGGTTATCTTTTCTGCAATGATCTGGGGTTCTATAATTTGTGAGCATAGTTGAATCTGCTGAGTCATGTCTGTGTAGCCCCCGAGTCTTAAGTCGACTCGAGGGGGCGGCTTAAGAGTCTTCATACTTGGCTATTGCATAAGTTGTCGTAGAGTTGACAGCTGAAATTTATTGAAGCCAGAGGTCGGCGAGTTGATGATCTCTTCGGTGCTCATCGTATGTTCTTGGCAAATGTCGTGGTCAAATTGAGTTCATATGCCTCTTGACCCATTCTTTGCTATTCTCACTTGGTTCGACTCTCCTGGCTCCTCTAGGGCCATTTTCTTTTTTTCTTTGCTGGTGGCTTTTGAATTGCCAGCTCAGTGGTGGCCGGCTCAAATTGTAGCTTCTCCAGGGATGTTTCCTCCATGTCTGATTCTTATTTTTCTGATATGCTGAAGCAGACCAGACCAGGGGATGGCGAGCCAGTGCGCCTATCCATTGGTCAACCCGGCGTGAGTGGGGGCTGGCGCGACCTTTGGCAACCATGCATAAGACATGATTCCAAATGTCACTTTTTCCTTTGCTCCAATGTTGTTGGAGGAGACCGGGCCGCAGGGCGGTGACCTGAGTGCGTCCATTAGGCAACTCGTATAAGCGAGCGCGGGCCCGGTGTGTTGATGTAGACCGAACCATGGGGGGCGGCTTGCGCGCGTCCGTTGGACGACACGTACGGGCGGCTGTGGCCCCGACATGTTGATGCAGACGCGAGAGCTGGCCGATAACTTGGCGCGGATGTGGGAGTCGGCCGCGACGTTGTAAGCCGGCGCGCACGCACGAGTCAACCGCGGCGTTGAAAGCCAGCGCGCACGCACGAGTCGGCCGCGGCGTTGGAAGCTAGCGCGGATGCGCGAGTCGGCCGTGTCATGTTGATGTAGACCGGACCGGGGAGCGGCGGCTTGCGCACGCCTCGTTGGGTCGTGCGGCATGCGCAGACGCCGGTGCAGATGATGCTGGCGCGCTCGGTATCCACGATATGACGTCACTTTTATAATAGAAGCATAAACTATGTTGGAGGCCAGAGTAATTGTTTTTGAGTGAATTAATATGTATTGAAAAATAGATAAGGCGGATAGCACCTGGTTTTTTCCTCGGATAAAGAAGACGGAGCAAATCGAATTTAGACATCCAGATCGATTAGGCCGCGATGTCCGTGCTCATTGGTTTTGGCTGCCGTCTTATGGAAGACTTGATCGAGCCGTGACTGGGACGTCGAACCAGTCGTGTCGACGAGGCAACTATAAAGATGAGTCGGCAGGTACAGTGAGCCGCCAATAATAGTGGGCTAGCTGGTGCTTCGCTTAATCGGACGCGGCTGTTATGATCCCGAGCTCATGTGAGCTCGGGTGAACAGTAAAATCAAAAAAATATTAAAAAATTCTGTTTTTTTTCGTGTGAAACTTTGACAATTGTTTTGATAGCTTGCAAAATTTCATCAACATATGACATTCGTGTAAAATGTGGCAAAAAAAACAGATGCTCAAAAAATGTTATTTTCAAACGCATTTTAGAGCATCG
The DNA here is from genome assembly GCA_039707655.1 of Elymus sibiricus. NCBI lineage: Eukaryota > Viridiplantae > Streptophyta > Magnoliopsida > Poales > Poaceae > Elymus > Elymus sibiricus. Next base: position 348,722,587 of record CM077669.1, on the reverse strand, counting down.
ATTTTGTTTTTTTTGTCACATTTTACACGAATGTCATCTGGCGCTGAAATTTTGCGAGCTATCAAAACATTTGTTAAAGTTTCACACAAAAAAAATTCGGAATTTTTTAAAACTTTTTTCATTTTATTTCGATTTTACTGTTCACCCGAGCTCACATGAGCTCGGGACTGGAACAGCACTTTCGCGCTTAATCGTGCTTCTTTCGTCCATTTGTTGGAAAATGTTGTATGAAGGAGCTGGCCATCTGATCGGGTGGTGATGTCCAACTCAGCATCGACGGATGATTGTGGCTGCGGAAAAAGTCACCAGGAACCGGCACGGGTAGAGGCAACCGTTTGAGGGCCGCGGCGGCCGGGTTGACGGGAGCTGCGGCGGTAGGCTTGCCGGAAAAAGTGGTCGGCTCATGGCGGCTAGCTTCGAGCAACCGGCGAGTCGTCTAAGCAGCGGCTGTCAGGCAGCGAGGCGAAAACGCGGCGACAGAGGTGCGCCGATGAGCCAAGGCTGTGGCGAGGAGGACGCACCGGCCAGGTGAGGCCGGCTCGAGGAGGTCACGACGGCGGAGGCGGGCCGGCGGGGTGAGGCCGGCTTAAGGAGGTCGCGGTGACGGAGGCACGCCGCGGCGGCGGAGGCGTGTCGGTAGAGTCTGAGTCTGTGTCCATGTCTGCTTCCGTGTCGTGGCCGGCTTGACGAATCTACTTCCGCATCCTCCTCCGGGGCGTGGTCTTTTCCCCCCTTTTTTCGATTTGGCTTTTCTGCTGTAGTGCACGAAGTTGTACGTATCATGAATAGTACTACTCCATTGCTTGGCACGATCATGATGTGCTGGTCTTCGGCATGTTGGAATCAAGGATCATACTGCCCACAACTCGTTGTACCCTGGCCATTCTTTTCCTTAGGGCCTCTTTGATTCGTAGGATTTTAAAAATGCAGGAATAGGAAAAGTATAGGGTTGGAGTGGCATGTCCATTTGAACCCTATAGGATTAACAAGGAGTGTTTGATGCCATAGGAAAAACAAAGGAATTGTAAAAAGAGGTTGGAGTGGATGTTAGATTTCCTATGAAATGTAGTCCAAAAGATTTCATAGGAAAAAATCCTATGGGATCCAATCCTATAAACCAAAGGACCAATGTAAGAAAAATTTCTAAGGATCTCAATCCTCCAAAAACCCTATGGAATTCCTTTGAATCAAAGGAGCCCTTAGCGTGGAGTAGCTTTCCTCTGACACCACATCCTTCAAACCATTAAATAGTGTAAACGGTGTAGGTCTGTGAAGGGAATATACTAGCACAATAATCCTCCACGAGTGTTCCTGCTCCTGTATAGTGCCATCTTCCTCAATATTCATCTTAGCAAGGTCCTTTTTCACCTCCTGATCCTATCCTGCCATGCACTCTTCTGAACCATGGACCTCAGCTACATTTGCTACATAAATTTGGTCAGCAACCAAAACAACAGCCAAAGCAGTTGAAACATCCTCCCTATAAGGAGTGGTTACCGACTCTAAGAAATCGGCATCAGTTTTCGGGAAGGTTGTCTTCAGAGCAAGCTTTGGGTTTCTCAAGAACTGAGCATGCTCAATAAGGTTGTCAAGCAGATGTTCCTTTAGATATTCAGCGACAAGTGGTCCTGCATGACCATCAAATACACCAAACAGGCTAACTGACTGTCCCTTGATTTTAGCGAACTTTACGTCATTGCGATCCTCCATAGTAGGTTTCCTCCCCTTAAAACTTGAATATCCACAGCTCAGCTTACCATCCTCACTCTCTAAGCCGCCGCTAATCAAGTTACGCAGCTCCGCTCGTCTCGTCCCCAAGCTGCGCCGCGGCTGCAGCTGTGATAGAGCCGGCGAGGACGAAGAGGAGGATTCAGGAGTCGTCCTACCCCCGAAGCCTGAGGCGACGACCCGGAATCTGCGCCCGTCGGGCGACGCGCGGGGTGTGTGATGTCCCGAGCCACAACTCGAGAATCACAGGACGAAGTGAGGGAAAGAAAAGGGGATTGACCGAGAACGAAGGAGCCGGAGCAGCTCAGTTCATTCATTAATTCGATAATTTGCCCATAAGGCTACAGGGAGCTTATATGCATACTCTTACAGCCGGTCTGCCCGGTCAACACACGCAACGCAAAACCAACGCACGCCTACATTTCCATCACGGTTCCAGCCGTGTCTGGGACCTGCCTGTCAGACACACACGCAGTTGGTGGGGGTGTGACAATCGCCCCCCCTTGAGTTGGAGGCGCATCCCAGATTTCAGCATTGGGAAAGCGATTCTTGAGCACATAGAAATCTTCCCAGGTAGCACATTCTACTGGAAGAGATGACCACTGAACCAAAATTTGCACCATTGCAGAATTACCTTTCTTGACCATGCGGCGATCCAAAATTGCTTCTGGCTTTGGGGCATTTTCTTGCAGTGTGTCCGGAGCTGGTAAAGTAGTGAAGACAGGAGTATACTTCGCCAAGAAGGGTTTCAACTGTGACACATGAAACACAGGGTGAATGGCACTAGCTGCAGGTAACTCCAATTTGTAGGCGACCACACCTATTCGTTCCAGCACGGTGAATGGCCCAAAAAATTTGAAAGCCAACTTTGGGTAAGGTCGATTTGCAACTGAAGACTGTGCATAGGGTTGTAGTTTCAACAAAACAGTGTCACCAACAGAGAATGACCGGTCTGTGCGACCCCGATCAGCATAGGACTTCATCCTGTTTTGTGCCTTGAGCAAATTTTCTTTGAGCATGTTAGTAAACTGTTGGCGCTCAGCAGCAACATTATGGGCAGCAGAAGCTTGATCCACGGAGAGGTGAGGCAGCGCAGCAAAATTGGGATCCATTCCATACAACGCCTTGAAAGGGGAGCATTTGATGGAAGCATGGTGGGAGGAATTATACCAAAATTCAGCCATTGGAAGCCATTGGCGCCATTTTCCTGGGCAATCATGAACAACACAACGCAAGTACTGCTCCAAACATTGGTTGATGCGTTCACTCTGCCCATCAGTGGCTGGATGATTAGCAGTACTGTAATTGAGCTTGGGGCCCACAGCCTGAATTAGTGCTCTCCAAAAATTGCTTGTGAAAATAGGATCTCGATCAGAGACAATCGTTTCGGGAACGCCATGCAATTTCACCACTTGATCAAAAAAAAGCTTCGCCACAGAGGGAGCGGTATAAGGGTGTCGGAGAGGAATGAAGTGTGCATATTTAGTCAAATGGTCCACCACTACCAGTATGACATTCATGCCCTCCGACATAGGCAAGCCCTCTATAAAGTCCATGGTGATGTCATTCCATGGCTTGGTGGGAATAGGAAGAGGTTGTAATGTTCCAGCAGGGTGACAACGTTCACTCTTTGCTTTCTGGCATGTGGGGCATTGCTTCACAAAATCCTCCACTGCCAATTTGAGGCCAGGCCAAAAGAACACCTTACGCACCCACTGATAGGTTGCATGAATGCCGGAATGCCCCCCCACTAGGCTGTCATGCAAGGCACTGAGAAGCTTTGTTTGCAAGGACAACTGGTTGCCAATGTACAACCGCCCATTGTAGCGAATCAAACCCTTGTCCAATGAATAACCACGTGCATCAGGGCTCTTCACGGCTAGCTGAGCAAGCAACTCTGTGGCTTCAGAGTCCATATCATAAGAACTCAAGATTTCCAGTGCCCATTCAGGTTGACAAATTGACAGGGCATTCAGCTGTAGTAAGTGGCCCACTCTGGACAAAGCTAGGACCGGGGTGTTAGCCATGGCGTCCTTCAACAAATCAAAAGCCACGGTAGCTTGTTCCGTCCATAAGAACCCTTTTTGGTCAAAAGATTCGTGAGAGGCTTGGCGATGATGCCATAGTTCTTCACAAACTTTCTGTAGTAACCGGTTAACCCCAAAAAACCTCGCAGCTCGGTTGCGTTGGTTGGGATGGGCCACTTGACCATTACCGCTGTTTTTTCTGGATCGGTGGCCACTCCGTTATGAGATATAATATGTCCAAGATACTCAATACTATTTGTGGCAAAAGAACATTTGGTCATCTTGGCATACAATTTATGTTCTCGCAGAGTAGCTAGCACCAGCCGCAAATGTTGAAGATGTGTGTCCAGATCAGGGCTGTACACTAGGATATCATCTAAGAAGACAATGACAAACTTCCGAATATACATGGCAAAAATTGAATTCATCAGGCATTGAAACGTGGCCGGGGCATTTGTTAAACCAAAAGGCATCACCCTAAATTGGTAGTGGCCATGATGGGTTTTGAAAGCTGTCTTGGGTTCATCCTCCTCCAACATCCGGATCTGGTGATATCCTGCACAGAAGTCCAATTTTGAGAAAAATTTAGTACCTCCCAACTCATCCATTAGTTCATCTGCAATTGGCATTGGGAACTTGTTTTTGATAGTCACTTCATTTAAATTGCGGTAATCTACACAGAAACGCCAAGTGTTGTCTTTCTTTTTTACCAGCAACACCGGGGATGCAAAAGGACTAAAACTAAGTTTAATTAGTCCTGCATCGAGCATTTCCTTGACCTGCCTCTCAATCTCATCCTTCTGCAATGGAGAATAGCGGTATGGCCTAGAATTCACAGGTGTTGCATCTTTCTCCAGAGTAATGGCATGATCGAAATCCCTATGAGGCGGTAAGGTTTTTGGCTCCTGGAACACATCATCAAATTCCTTTAGCAATTTCAGCACATCAGGAGGATTAGACCCTGTCACTTGGTCTGTCGGAGCAGGCTCAATCAGCGCCAACGCCCACACATCGTTACCAGCTAAAGATTTCTGAAGTTGTTCAATTTCCATGACCTGTAATTGCTGTTGTTTTTCAGTGAGAATGCCCTGCAGATGCACTTCCTTGTCGCCATAAGGAAAGGAAATGTGTTTGTTACGCCAGTCACAAGTCATGGGACTAAAACTGTCCAACCAGTCCATTCCCAACACGGCATCATAAGCTCCCAAGTCCAGAATTCGCATGTTGTGACAGAAAGTTGCCCCTTGACACCACCATGTGAGTTGCGGAACTGCTATGGTGGAGTATATATGAGAACCATCAGCAAGTCTCACCGCAATACTTTTGGCCTCTTGGACAGGAAGCTGAGCTCGGTGCACAAAATCTGAGTTGACAAAACTGCCAGTGCTACCTGAGTCGACAAGGATTAGCATGACCTTGTTACCCACCAATGTTCGGAGACGCAGGGTGTTCACGTCCTCTGTACCAGCCAAGGCGTGACTGGAAAGCATACAACAAGCTTGGTTTTTAGCTGGTTCCTCCAACAGCTCCAGAGCATGCACGGTGTCTTCAGAAAAGACTTCCCCAAATTCACCCAATTCAATCATCATGAGTTGAGCTCCTGGTTTACACTTGTGCTCTTTAGTGTATTTGTCCCCACAGCGAAAACAGAGGCCATTGGCCTTACGGAAATCCCGCAATTGACGTTCCCGAGCATAATCATCTGTATTTTTTTTGCCTCCGTCTGTTCAAACAACAGCACCGGTGCCCGGAGCGGCCACATAAGTCACCGCAGCAGTAGGGTGTTTGGTAGGTGCTGTCGGTCGTGTGCGAGGACGCTGGTGATCATGCTCTTCCTCCTGTATGTGTGCCAACGCCGCAGCCCTGGTGACGCTAGCTGGGTGGTGTAATCTGACTGCAGCACGAAGCTCATCACGTAGGCCATGAATAAAATGAGACACAAACCATTTGGAGGGTAGTGTAGCATCAGCAGATAACAAGTGATACATGCAGTTTTCAAAAGCTCTCTTGTATTCAGCTACAGTTCCTGTTTGCCTAAGTTGCAGCAACGTGGACATCTGCCCATCATACTGATCAGACCCAAATTCAGCAACCACTGCCGTGATGAAAGAATCCCAATTAATCTGGCAATGAGTGCGTTTGTAGGCTTACAACCATAGAGTGTCAGTATGCAGCTGCTATCACTTGGCGTGAAGCAGGCATCGCGACAGGTTCAGTCACGGAAAGGATCAGAGTAAGAGCGCGAGATTGATTTGTAAAGCTGTGGGCCGTGGGCCTGGTGTAGCCTGGGTTGTGTTGGGCCAGAGGCCGTGTACTAGCCAGTCGAGCGAGCGTGGTTATAAGCTCGGGGTGGAGTCTGTAGCAAGGCATCGAGTTTGAATAGAATTCATTCTGTCCTCTGTTATCCTCTCCTCTGCCTATCGTCCTCTACCTTCTTTCTCCTCACGTCAATTCCCCATTTCAGATCGAGATGTTCATCGGTGAATCTACTCCAAATCCGGCGAACTGACCCGTTCTCCGGCAAGGGTGTGAAAATCTGGTATCAGAGGCTCCGATCCGTGGCTCGTTTCCGCAACCTCGAGAGCGTACCCGGCAAATTCCGAGGCGACGGTCTCCGGTCACCCTAGGGTTCGACCGGTGTAATCCCTGACCTGAGGTGGGTTGCTTCAGAGGGAGGCACCACGGCCCGGTTCAAACCCAGCGCGCAGACGCGACACATCACCGAGGAGATGGAGGCGTTCCAGGAGCGCATGTTGAAGGAGTTCGCGGCGATGCGAGCGGAGCAAAGCAAGTTCGCAGGAGTGGCTGAGATCTGTCAGCGATTGTAGGTGCTCGACACGAAGCTGGAGGAGCAGGCGCAGCGCCTGGACCAGGTACAGGTGAAGGTCAACCTCTCCTGTGACACCCTCGGCAAGGTCCAACAGAAGCAAGTGCAGGCCAGCAAGCAGAGCGTGGCGACACCAGAGGCTGCGCGGCCAGCGTCTCGTGCACCACCTCCTCCAAATCTCTCTGATGGTTTGTTGGGCGCTGCTCCCGGATCAACGGCGCGCAGTCAGACTCGTCACAATCAGGTACCTGTCACAAATCCATATCCTAGTGGAGAGAAGGGGGAGCATGTTCTGTGTGATGATGCGACAGGAAAACGGAATTGGATGCCTAAGATGGATTTTCCTAAGTTTGATGGGACGGGGGTGCGCATATGGCTTGATCAGTGCGAGTCATTCTTCCTGTTATACAGCATTCCTGAAAATTTTCGAGTCACATCCACCATCTCTGAATTTGGTGGGGAACGCAGCACACTGGTTTCAGTCATACAAACAGATGGGAGTTTGGCCGAACTGGCAGCAATTCTGTGAAGCTGTTACCGAGGAGTTTGATGTAAACGTTCACAGGGAGCTCCTACAGTCGTTGATGAGATTGAAACAAGTGGGTACTGTGGAGGAGTATAAGAATCAGTTCCACCAACTGGTGTATAACATCAGGTTATATGAACCTGCTCTCAGTGACACCTTACTGGTCACCAGGTTCATTTTCGGGCTGAAGGAAGAGTTGCGTGCAGCTGTGGAAATGCAACTTCCTGCAAATGTGCAGAAGGCTGCTCTTTATGCAATGGTGCAGGAGAGGCTGTTGCTGGAAACAAAAGGGGGCAAGAACAACTACCAGAAAGGGCAGCACAACAAACAAGAGAGCAGAAATTCTTTTGCTCCAGGAGAACTATGGAAGGCAAGACAACTGAAAGAGTACAGGAGAGCTAATGGATTGTGCTATAGTTGTGGGGGAAAGTTCACTCCAGGGCATGTTTGTTCCACAACAGGTGGTACTAATGCTCAGTTGAAAGCTGCGGAATGTGTGAACCCGCATGAAATTATTTCAGATGCACTGCTAGATGCACTGTTGGAGGAACAGCAGGAGGAATGTGCAATAATTTCTGTGCAAGCTCTGTCAGGTGCTTATCACCCCAAGACCATTCAGTTCAGAGCTCTGATTGGAAATCAGGTAGTGCTGATTCTGTTGGATTCTGGCAGTACACATACTTTTGTGGACCAGGCACTGTTGGATAGAATCAAAATCACTCCTGAAGCCTTACCTGTACCAATATCAGTTAAGGTGGCAAATGGTGATCAGCTACAGTGTACTGAAGCAGTACCCAACCTCACCTGGTGGTTGCAAGGCCATAATTTCACTAGCCCTATGAAGGTGTTACAACTGGGTGGTTATGACATTATCTTAGGCATGGATTGGCTAGAGAAATGGGGAGTAATGCAGTGCCATTGGGCTAAAAAATGGATTCAGTTTGAAGATCAGGAAAAAAACTGTTAAGTTGCAAGGACTGATATCTGCACCTACTACAAAGTTACACGAAATGTCTGGGGATCAACTAGTGAAGTGGGACAAAGGAAATGACATATGGGCTGTGGCTCTTATTCAGCCAGTGTTTCACAAAACCAAACAACAAGATTTTCCTGAGGAAGTGCAAGAAGTGTTACAGCAGTACCAAGATGTTTTCAGTGAGCCCAAGTCCCTACCACCTACTAGAGTTTTTGATCATGCTATCAATCTGATTCCTGGAGCTGTACCAGTAAATAGCAGACCTTATAGGTATTCTCCTCTGCAAAAAGATGAGATTGAAAGACAGGTGGATGAAATGCTCAAAGCAGGCTTGATCACACCCAGTCTCAGCCCTTTTGCATCTCCAGTTTTGTTGGTCAAAAAGAAAGATGGATCTTGGAGATTTTGTGTGGATTATAGGAAACTCAATGCTCAAACTATCAAGAGCAGATTTCCTATGCCAGTGGTGGAGGAATTATTGGATGAACTGGCTGGAACACAGTGGTTTTCTAAGTTGGATCTAAGGGCAGGATATCATCAGATTAGAATGCTACCAGAGGATGAACATAAAACTGCTTTTAAAACCCACCATGGACAGTTTCAATTCAGAGTAGTTCCTTTTGGACTTGCAACTGCTCCTGGTACATTCCAATGTGTCATGAACTACCTATTTCCTGGTAGGAAGTGTGTGCTGACTTTTACGGATGACATACTGGTGTTTAGCAAAACTCTGGCAGATCACATTAAACATCTGAAAGAAGTGTTCCAAGTCCTGCGAGAAAACCAGTTTTATGTCAAGGAGAGCAAATGTTCCTTTGCACAGCAGTCTCTGGAGTATTTGGGTCATATTATCTCAGTGAAGGGTGTGGCTACTGATCCCAGCAAAACATCCACTATGTTAGAATGGCCAGTTCCCACAAATGTGACTGAGCTAAGGGGATTCTTGGGATTGACAGGGTACTACAGGAAGTTTGTGCAAAACTATGGCATTATTGCAAAACCCTTGACACTGCTCCTTAAGAAACAAGCTTTTGCATGGACATCAGAAGCTCAATCTGCCTTTGAACAGTTGAAGCAAGCTATGGCATCCACTCCAGTACTAGCTCTACCTGATTTTGACAAGCCCTTCTGTGTAGAAACAGATGCTTGTGACTCCGGTGTAGGAGCTGTCCTCACTCAGGAAGGACATCCAGTTGCATTTTACAGCAAGGCCCTGGGAGTAAAAAATCAGAAGCTTTCTATCTATGAGAAGGAATTTCTGGCTATTATGATGGCTGTTGACAAGTGGAGAACTTACTTGTCCAGGGGGCCTTTTGTGATCAAGACAGATCATCAAAGTCTGTGCCACTTAGGAGATCAGGTGTTAACTTCTGAATTGCAAAGAAAAGCTATGACCAAATTGATTGGTCTGCAGTTTACTATTCAGTATAAGAAAGGGGATAGAAAACACTGTGGCAGATGCACTATCCAGGGTAGCTCATTTGTTTCCTGTCCAAGCCATTTCTACTTCCCAACCAGTGTGGATACAGGAAGTTCTGAACTCCTATACAGTGGATTCAGTAGCTCAAGAAATGTTACAGAAACTGGCAGTTGATGAGAATGCCTGTCCTGGTTTCAAGCTACAAAATGGTCTGTTAAAGCACCATGACAAGGTGTGGATTGGAGCTAATGCAGGGTTGCAGACAAAACTTATTAGAGCTTTTCATGCATCTCCAGTAGGGGGCCACTCGGGGGTATTACCTACATATTTCAAGGTGAAGCAGTTATTCAGTTGGCCAGGGATGAAAACTGATGTAGAGAATGTGGTCAAGCAATGTGCTATTTGCCAGCAAGCTAAACATGAACTGTGCAAGTATCCAGGACTACTGCAACCACTGCCTGTTCCAGATGGGCCTTGGCAGTCTATTAGTATGGATTTCATTGAAGGTTTGCCTAAGTCTGATGGATACAGTTCTATTTTAGTGGTGGTGGATAGATTTTCCAAGGTCAGTCACTTCATACCATTGAAACACCCCTTTACTGCTGCAGTTGTTGCTAAGGCTTTCATGAATACTGTGGTGAGATTACATGGTCTTCCACTGTCAATAGTGTCAGACAGAGACAAAGTGTTTACCAGTGCCTTTTGGAAGGAACTGTTCAGGGTCTGGGGAACAGAGTTGCAAATGAGTACGGCATATCATCCTCAAACAGACGGCCAAACGGAACGGGTGAATCAATGTCTTGAGATGTACCTACGATGTGCAGTCCATGATTGCCCTGCGAAGTGGAACAGCTGGTTGCCGCAAGCTGAGTTTTGGTACAACTCTTCGTTTCACTCTGCTTTAGGGTGTTCTCCTTACAAAGCATTGTATGGCCATGAGCCCAATATTGGTCAGTTGGCTGCACCTGTTACCTCTCTTAATGCAGACGTTCAAAGTTGGTTAACCTCCTAGACAGAGCACACGGCCAACCTGAAGATTCATCTGCACAGAGCTCAGGCGAAATATAAACATTACGCTGACAGGAACAGATCACCACGGGAATTTTCAGTAGGGGAGCAAGTTTACTTGAAGTTGCAACCGTATGCACAGTCGTCAGTGATCAATCGTCCATGTCCAAAGCTGGCGCTCAAGTTTTTTGGTCCTTTCAAGATTCTGGACAAGGTGGGACAGTCAGCGTATCGACTGGAACTTCCCAAGGGCAGTCAGGTTCATCCGGTGTTCCACGTATCTCAACTCAAAACACACGTTCCAGATCATACACCAGTCTTTACAGTGTTACCAAAACCCTTGGATTTATCACTGCCTGGAGTAGTGCCAGAGGAAATTATCGACAGACGCTTAGTCAAGAAAGGGAATGCAGCTTACTTACAGGTGCTCATCAAGTGGTCTACTCTGTCCACCGAGAATGCTACTTGGGAAGACTATGAAGTGGTCAAGAAGCGTTTTCCGGATGCACCAGCCTGGGGACCAGCTGGTTCTCAAGGGGAGGGCAATGTCAGTATGCAGCTGCTATCACTTGGCGTGAAGCAGGCATCGCGACAGGTTCAGTCACGGAAAGGATCAGAGTAAGAGCGCGAGATTGAATTGTAAAGCTGTGGGCCGTGGGCCTGGTGTAGCCTGGGTTGTGTTGGGCCAGAGGCCGTGTACTAGCCAGTCGAGCGAGCGTGGTTATAAGCTCGGGGTGGAGTCTGTAGCAAGGCATCGAGTTTGAATAGAATTCATTCTGTCCTCTGTTATCCTCTCCTCTGCCTGTCGTCCTCTACCTTCTTTCTCCTCACGTCAATTCCCCATTTCAGATTGAGATGTTCATCGGTGAATCTACCCCAAATCCGACGAACTGACCCGTTCTCCGGCAAGGGTGTGACATAGAGCAGCATGATCCTCAAAATACAGTGTAGCAGTACCAATCCAATGCCGGGCAGGGACATTGTACATCTCAAAATAGGTATTGCAATGATCAATCCAGAGCAAGGGAAACTGCCCTTTGAAGACCGGAAATGCGTGTTTGGGCGGCCTCAGATGAAATCCGTCGCGGTGCCCGTGGCCGTCGTCGTCATCGCCCTGGTCGCGGCAGCCCTCGTAGTAGTCGCCAGCGTCGCGGCGGCGCTCGTAATAGTCGCCGGCGTCGCGGCGGTCGGCGTCGCGGCAGTCGGCGTTGCGGCGGCGCTCGTAGTAGTCGCCGGCGTCGCGGCGGGCGTCGCGGCGGGCCTCGCGTCGCTCGTCGGCGTGACCCTAGAGGTGACCCTCGGGCTCGTCCGCGTCGGGTAGCGACGCGTGCTGCTGGGGGCCGCCGTTGCCTGCGCCGCCGATTTGATTTTGGGCAGGGTCGCGCGGACGAGCCGCTGGAGAGCGCGCTCGCTTCACCTCTTCCAGATCCGTGCGCAACTCGCGCAACTCGGCCGTCACCGGAGCGAGCTTCTCGTCAAGCGCTTTGGTGAAGAATTCCTGCAGGGATTTCTGCATCGCCTCCATCTCGAGCAGGATGAATTGGGTTTGGGCGTTTGGGATTGGTGGTGTACGCGGCGCCGTGGTGTGGAGTGGAACGACCTAGTCTGATACCAATTGTGATGTCCCGAGCCACAGCTCGAGAATCACAGGACGAAGTGAGGGAATGAAAAGGGGATTGACCGAGAACGAAGGAGCCGGAGCAGCTCAGTTCATTCATTAATTCGATAATTTGCCCAAAAGGCTACAGGGAGCTTATATGCATACTCTTACAGCCGGTCTGCCCGGTCAACACACGCAACGCAAAACCAACGCACGCCTACATTTCCATCACGGTTCCAGCCGTGTCTGGGACCTGCCTGTCAGACACACACGCAGTTGGTGGGGGTGTGACAGGGTGTCGCGAGGGAGGCGGTCACCCGCCGCCTGCCCACCGCTCCAATGCCGACCAGGCTATGCAGGTTGGCGGCAGCGACGCGTGCCATCCCTGGCAGGTTTCTTGACCTTCCGGAGGGGGCGAGTGAGCAGGCGAGGCCAGGCCGCGGCGGAGGCGGAGCCGGTGCGGGCGTAGGCGTGCGCGAAGGAGAGGTCATGGCAGTAGAGGCGGGCGATGCGGGGCGAGGCCGGCTCTAGGCGAGCCACGGCGGCGGCGGTAGGCGCAGCGGGGCGAGCCGGCTCAAGGCGAGGCCGCGGCGGCGACAAGCGCGGCGGGGCGAGCCGACTCAATGCGAGTCACGGCGGCGGCGGTAGGCGCGGCAGGGACCGAATCCGTGGTCGTGTCCGTTTCCAGATCGTGGTCGGCTGGGTGAGTCCACCTCCGTGTCCAGCTCTAGATCGTGGCCTCTTATTTCTCTTTTTTTTCGTGATTCCTTGATCCCGATTTGGCTTTGCTGGAGATTGGATCGAACCTGCAATGGCCGATCCGACCGTCTGTTTTTTTTTGGCTGGATGTATTGAGCTGAACGTCTTCTCTTCTAATTTATGTACGTGAATAAACTTGATGAATTGCCATGCATTGATTTCCTAGCTTCCCATGAAAAAGTTGCAGCTTGAACGTAGCTATTCTTGGGATCTAATGCATCGGGACTTGCTTCTCATGAACTTGTGACCGCTCACATAATTTCTGGATCGATTGCTTCCTTTGATTAACTCATCCGGTTGTACAGCACAAATTGATGGACCGCCATGCCTACTTTAGGAGACGCTACGACGGCCGCGTGTGATGAGGTGCCGCAGCCTTTTCCTCGTAGTTTTGGAAAACGGAGACCGATCCGATCTTTGTCTCGGTTAATCATGCAAAAGAAACGCCGCCTTCGATTTTCACTAGACTGCTGCCTTGACTAATCGGACATTGGAGACCGTACCCAGCAGGTATATGTCCTGATTGATTTGATGCTTAAACAAAGATAAAGCGTCCATGTATATCCTGCCATTAGCCTTCAACTAGTCAAATCGCCTTTTTTTTATATTATGCAACAAGGTGGGTTGCGGACTGCAGGCACTTGATGCCGCAATTTGTGTAGCCGACTTCTGATGAGGTGTTCTGCCAATGCTTCCATCTAGACGCATATTGCGATGTGACTCCCAATGCTCAGACATGGCAAGTGTGACACACAGACTGCTTCCAATTCGCGTGTGGTGGAACGCCATCGAAAAAAATTCTTAGCCCCATCTCGAGATCTGATCGGAACTGATGAATGGCGCCACCAAAACTCTTTCTCATCTCAATCGATGAATTTGGAGCCGATGTAAATCCTTCCGCACCAGCTCTTCTTTATCCAGTTAATCGTGAGCTTCTCGATCCCCGTTGAAGCTCCCTCCAAGAACCCAACATCACTGTGCGCTGGCCCCACGGTGGGCGTCAATTGTCGTGGTTTTGTCACGGCAAGATGTCCTCGTGAGAGAACTTAGGTGTGAGGCCATCGCAACTAGGTGGCGGCTTGAGAGGGGTTGGTCGGAATCGAGAGACGCGAGTTTACCCAGGTTCGGCCCCTCCGATGGAGGTAAAAGCCTACGTCCTGCTTGTTGCTATTGATGATGATGATGATCTCGATTACAAGGGTGCTATTTCGCTACCTCTCGTCTCGAGGGTTTCTAATATGTCTATCTCTAATGACTTGAACTTGTCCCTCTTGGGGTGCCTTAGCCCTCCTTATATAAGTTGAAGGGGTTGGTTTACATGTAGAGTCCTACTAGGAGTAGGACTAGGACTAGTCTCTCTTGAGTCCTAATCCGGGTCTTGTTTCTCTTGTGAGGGAATTCTTCCTTTTCTTGGGCCTTCTCTGTGAACCGGCCCTCCTGGCCTCTCTATGAGCCGCCTTCTGTCGGCGTGCACGCCGGGCCTTGGGCCTTGCCGTCCAGGTTGACCCGATAAAACACGGCGCCTGTATGAGCCGCTAAATGATGGGTCGGGTCATTCTCCTGGCCGGGTCAAACCGTGGGTAATATCCCCGACAAATCCCATCACCGTCTAGCAAGCCTACAAAGGAACTACTCATTCCCGGTGGTGAGCATCATGGCGATGTTGATGAAGAAGGGTTGGTGATGACGATGGCGATGAATCCCTCTCTCGGGAGCCCCAAACGGACTCCAGATCAGCCCTCCCGAGGAAGAACGAGAGGTGGCGGCAGCTCTGTCTCATGAAACACGACGAAAAGTTCTCTTTGATTTTTTTTCTCCATAATTGTGAATTTATAGGACTGGAATTAGGGTCGAGGGAGCCACGAGGTGGCACCAAGATAACAGGGTCCGCCCTGTTGGCTCGGCACCAACAGGTGCCCCCCTGCGATAGGTCTTCGCTCCATAATTCTTCATATTTTCCAGAAAAAAACCACAAAAAGTTTCGTCCAATTCCGAGAACTTTTATTTCTGCACAAAAATAACACCATGGTAGTTCTGATGAAAACAACGTCAGTCTGGGTTAGTTTCATTCAAATCATGCAAATTACAGTCCAAAATAAGAGCAAAAGTGTTTGGAAAAATTAGATATGTTTGAGACGTATCAAGCCCCGAGGCGCACCCCTTGAATGGCTTGCCGGATTACTTTTGACAAGAAAGACCATCCGACCAGTATCCGTCATGGGGGGTCAGCCGCCCTGATTGTAGACCCCATTGTCGATGGGTTTCACCTCACCCGCGTCCTTATGAACGGCGGAAGCAGTCTAAACCTGATATACGCAGATACGGTTCGGAAAATGGGTATTGACTCGTCAAGAATCAAACCCGGTAAAACCATGTTCAAGGGAGTAATACCCGGCGTGGAGGCTCAATATACGGGCACTATAATATTACAAGTTGTTTTCAGCTCCCCCGACAACTTCTGCTACGAGGACTTAATTTTTGATATAGTCTCTTTACGCAGCGCCTACCATGCATTGATTGGTCGTACTGCATACGCCTGCTTTAACGCGGTGCCGCACTATGCATACCTTAAGCTCAAAATGTTGGGGCCCAACGGGGTCATTACCATTAACGGCAACACAGAATGCTCCCTCCATACAGAGGAGCATACAACTGCTTCTGCGGCTGATTCCGAGGGGGTCGAAGAGGCAGCAAGGCACGACGCTCGGCGCGATCTTCCGGGCTCTTCCAAACGCATCTGCACGACCACTGGTCGAACCCACATGTCTCCTAAATAGGGATACGTGCTAACATGCTCCTACTATCTAGTAGCAGATCACATACCTCGAGTACATATGTTCGCGCTTAAAATTCCTTGGGGAATTGGGGAGCAAAAATTTACCATACCAGGAGTGCTATATCGGATAATCCAAACACACCTGACGCCTAGTGATCTTTTCGGCACATAAAGGCCCAACAGAAGAACATCTCAGCAACATCAATCTGCCAAATCACAGCTCCAGCCTCTTCGGGAGGGGGAGGGGGCGCCTTTCACATGCCTTCAGCATCGTGGGGATTGGACGTATGTATAAGCCTTGGAATAGACAAGGACTGGCTGGTCAACAGCTCGGAGGCGCAGACGTGCGGCAAGGGATCAACGGGCCACAAGGTCCGCTTATTTAAAACCCTGTACTACTCTGCCCACCTATATTTTTCTTCAACATACTCTCTGTATCTGTTTACAGCTTGGCCTGCATTGCCAAGCCCTATGAATGAATAAAACAGACCTCTTTTTGGTCCCTACACATTTTTACATGTTGTTTTCCATTTCCTAATTGCCCCGAGGTGGTTTGCTCCCACATACAGTAGAGTCCGGCTTTGGACCGGGGGCTCGGATCTATAGACGAGCCCATGTTCAAGTCCAATGTTTGGTAGGCGTCTTGGATATTGTGTTATATGCACGTTTTGTGATTTTGGTCAAAGCTTGGGTTGTCCGGCTCCTGTGCTTACCTATTACGATCCGCTTTGTTCGGCTAAGAGTGTAAAGGGAGAACCATTGCGATTGTGTTTCCAGCCTGGATGGTTAAGCGCCTCAGTGGAGAAAGCCGAAAATCGACTGTCACGATAAGCGTAAACAGGTCAAGTGATCCATAGACAGTGTAAAACTAATGCGTCGATATTGGTGAAACCGTGCTAAACGAATGGTTCTTCTTATAAGAATCGAGGTGTTCAAAGGGGTGTACCTCGGTTGGTCCGGTCACCACTACACCGGGGGCTAGTTCAACTACCCCACAAATTAGAGCTCCTATGACTAAGTGAGAGCGATAAAGCCATTATGGTCCGATTGCCTCGTTCATGTAAGCACACAATCACCGATAAGGTTCCGAGACGTTGGCTAAGGTTGACGTTTGCTCAGAAAACACCCCGCCTAGTTTATACAAGGGGGCAGAAGCCGACGACTGGAAACTTTCAGATGTATAAACAGTCACAAAGGAGGAGAATATAAACACATCGGATAAAAACCAAACTGATTTCTGCATATTTATAATAATTGTCTTTACAAAAACCCTCCTTGGCATACCGAGGGACCTAATGGAAGTACAACTCGGACTTTGAGCATTGCGCCTCGGTCTGTTTGGCGCCTTCCAGGACCTCGGCCAAGAACTGCCCGGGCTTTTGGTTCTTTCCTTTCGGAGGCCCGGGCGCGATCTCCAGCGGCTTGATCCTTGGGTAATGCGCCATCACTGACACATATGCCTGATGGGCACCCTCCAGACAGGCTAACCTCTTCCAGTTGGCGACCTGGGGGTTGGCCTCGCGCAATCTACTCAGCAAGCCGAATAAGCTACTGGGCATGGGCCTTGATGGCCAGAGGTTGATGCAGAGGTCCTCCATCACAGGACGCGCCGTTGAAACAGCTCCGCCAACTGCTTCATTTGATTGTTGAGTTGCGGCAGGTGCTCGGGCGCCTGGAACTGACGCCAAAATATCTTCTCGTCTGGCCCATGAGGACAGTTGGCATAATAGGCGCAAGCATGTGCGACGCTGATCGGAAGGTCCTTGAAGGCCTCTGAGGAATGCTAGTTTTGCGTAAGGTTGGCAAAACGGTTATCGTTGGCAATCTTGTTCACTTGATTGAGCACCTCATGACCCGCGTGGACCTGGGTCTTGGCTTCCAAGCTCGGTGGAAAGCTTCTTCTTCTCTTCCTAAAGGGTGTCACGCTCAGCATACACCCCCTTCAGGTCCACCTCCACCTCCTGGACCCGGGCCGCGTGCTTATCACCGGCCTCCATCGCAATAGCAAACTCCTTGCTAGTCTGCTCTGGCGCAGCCCTGTGCTGCTCGGCCTCCTGCCGAGCTTTTTGTAGCTCGAACCGGAGCTTCTCAAGTGTCGTGGAAGAAGCTAAAAAGATCAGTACATTCGCACTTTAGAGCCTACTGCTAAAATAGTAGATCGGCTGCAGATACATCAATACAGATTGAATTCTTTATGTTACCTTGAGCTTCCTCCATTTGCTTCTTCATCAGCTCCATGTCCTTCTCGGACATATCGAGCTTACGGTTCATCTTTTCCAGCTCGTGGGAGGTGGAAGTTGAAACCGAGGCCGATTCCTATAAGCACACAAAAGGCATGCGTTAAAACTCCTCGGATGACATCCATCCCCTGTTCGGACACTTTTATCCGATCAGGGTCTCGGGGGCTACTGCTATTTGCTTTTTACTCATTTTTTGGAACCCCCCCCCCCCGAGTAAGATCTTCGGATCTCACTCAGGGCTCGGGGGCTACTATGGTTAGATACTTACGGTCCTCAGACCAATTGTTCTTTCTTCTACTAAGAACTATTAATTACATTCTAGCTCTTAGTGTTTCTATGCATTCATTAAAAGTAAGAACAAGGCTTACCTCAAAGCATTGAAAGAGGCCTCGAAAGACCTCCCTCATGCTGGCCTCTATGGACCGGTAGCTTTGTAGCACCGCACCCATTAGTGTTCGGTGCTCAGCGCGGATGGAAGTGCCCTCCATGGTTGCTTCCACCTCTTATGTCCATCCCTTGGATGCCTGCCCTCTGGCAGGTGGGGGAGAATGGACAACCTCGACTACCTCCCTTAGCGGAGAGGGTGCCACCAGGGTAGATGGCTGAGGCGTCTCGGTGTCCTTAGGCACCGAAGACGCTGGCTTTCCCAGCTTCGTTCCTTCTGTAGTAGAAGGAGCCTTCATCAGCGGGTCCTCGGCAGCCGAGGACTCCACCCCGACCATGGGCGTTGTGGCACTTTCCCCCATGGTCAGCACTTGCGGAGTTGGCGAGGTCGCCTCCCCCGACACCTCGAGGGCATGAGGGAAGGGGCGATGCCCATCGGACGAGCTGCCCGGAGGGAGCCCGCTCGATCCCCCAACACAAGGGACTGCCCCCAGGGTCCTGTAAAAGGCAAAAGGGGTTAACTAGAAAACTAGAGTCAAGAGGAGACGTTTTATGAAACGAAAGCTAAAAACTAAAGGACGTACCTCCTCAGGCGGCTTGCTCCTGCCAGCCTCGGATTGCTCGCTCTACGAAGAGGACAGAATAACTTGGGCCTTGGCCTTGCGGGATGCAGCTTCGGATGCCTTCATGAGGGGCTTCTGATCACCATGGGTTTCCACCCCCATGACGTCCTCGGACGCCGGCTTCTTCCTTGGAGGGGAGGAGTTATCCTTGCTCTCCTCCTCCTCTTCGTCTCCTCCTTCCGAGTTGACGGACTTGAGGTCCTCGAATTTGGAGGGCTCCTAAATCCGAAGACTTCCCGTCTTCTTACTTTTTCTCCCCAACTCCCTTTTAGCCTTGGCTGGGCCCTTTGGGGGTGCCACGACCAGCAGCACCTGGAGATCAGGGGAGATGACGCCTTCGGGCAAAGGCGCGAGGCAGCTAATGCTATTTGCCAGAGCCAACCACTTCTGCATATGAAGGAAAATGTGTCGGGTATAAAATGCAACTTCGGATTTAAAAGGCCAGTGGCGTGGATGGTTACCTCTTGCGAGGCATGTGCCTCCGAGTAGCCGCTGTCTGACCCGTGCTCGGGGAACTCGTTCTTCTTCGGCTTGAAGAGAGTGGTCCACATGCCGTCCATGCCGGTGCGGAAGAAGTGGCGGATCGTCCGAGGGTCGTCAGGATTGTAGAGCCACATCGGGTCGACCCAAAGTTGGAGTGGCAGGATGCCTCGATGTAGCATCACGTCGATCACATCCAACAACTTGGCCGGTCCCTGAGACTGCGGATCCTCTTCTAGAGGATGGTGACCTCCTCTGAGTTACTCCACTCCAAGCTCTTCGGCTGCCAGGAGTTCAGCTTCCTGGGAGGTAGACCCGTAAAGGGTGGGAGCTCGATCTGGTCCTCGGCGCGAGGCTCGCTGACGAGAACCAGTCTCGCTGCCACATCTTCAACATTTCGATGAAGGTCCCCTCCAGCCACTCCGCTCTCTGGAGTTTGCTTATCATCGCGCCACCGCATTTGGTGAAGCCGCTACTGCCGTCATCACCACTCCTCGGCTTGACACAAAATGTCTTCAGCCATAGGCCGAAGTGTGGTGGCACCCTCAAGAAGGCCTCACACACCATAACGACGGTAGTGAGGTGGAGAATGGAATTCGGGGCGAGATTGTAGAAATCAAGCACGTAGTGTCGGCGTTCTCGGAACGGGGGTACCCAGACTTGCCTGCCTGCGGCCCAGCGCGTGGCCCGCCACGAAGGCCTGGTACGGCCCTGCAGCGAGCCCCCCAAGTCAAGGCCCTCGCAAGAGCCCCCGCCTCGTGAGGAGGACAGCGTCAAGACCTCCGGAGGAATGGCACCCCTCCAGGCCGCCTCCTGAGGAGCGGAGATTCCTATGCAAGCCCCCAACCTCGTGAGGCCGGGGTGACGTGGGTTCTGACGACCAAGCCAGGCGGGCGCCAGCAGGCGTAGAGGGAGGACAGTTTCCTCTTTGGTGCAAAGGAGACAAGGACGTACGCGGGTTCCAAAGGAACCCCCCCCAAAGGTTTCCTTCTCGGTGCAAGAGGACCAAGACCACGAGCTCGGCAGGACGGATGTCATCGCCGAGCCCACCGCTGCGTCACACCCATAAGCTTTGCAGGCGAAGAGCACCTTTCGTCAGGATAGGATGTACCTCTTGTCCCCTTTCAAATTTGGCCATTGTGGATCCCTTCCTGTCGGTTCGACGAGGGAAGAGGACCATGGCCCCTATAAATAGGGACGAGCTCCCATCGTAGAAGGGGGGTCGGATCAGGTTGAACCAGGTCGAGTTCATCACCATCAAGAGCCCTCATGAGGCCACCCAACCACTGTACTAGTTCATCCACAGCCTCCTCGAGAGGCCAATCCACCACAAAGCAGGAGTAGGGTTTTACAACGCAAGGTGGCCCGAACCTGGGTAAATCTCTGTGTCCATCTTCTTCATCGCTCCCACTTGCTCGATGTAGCTAGGACGTAGGGTGACAAGTTGAGACCTTGAGCCGGTTGAGATCTTCGCAGACGCCCCCGTGTTCGAACCTTGTTGGGTTTTGCGGAGCCCCGATTCCGACATTTGGCACGCCAGGTAGGGGAGTGTCGAAGTCTTTTCCGGTTCCACTCCGTCTCAGCTTCGCCACTCCCATGGCCGACGCCCGTCGAGCCCGCGCCGAACGCCGGGCAGCCCGCGTCGCCCAAGTGACGCCTATGAGCAGCGGTGTTCCACGCCGCTCCGCCACTTCCGCAGCCAACGCTGCTACCGGGTGGGCTGCTTGCGGTAGGAAGGACCCACCGCTGCCACCCTTCGAGCGGCAAGGCGGCGGCATCGCAGTGCCGTCCCCCGTCCCCACCATGGCGTCGACCTCCTGCGCGCGCCGCGGACCAGCAAGGGCGTCGGCTGCGTTGCCCATGGCGTGCGGACTGCTGTGTTACCACCCCGACGACGACAACTCCGGAGACTAGCTTAGACGCGTCGCCGAGCCCGCCGACGCTGCTAGTGAAGCCCCGGCGCCTACCCGCTCGCTCCGCCCCCCGCCCTTCCAGGCGGGAGACATGGCTCGCGGCGCGCCACCTCCTCCTTCCGCGCGAATGGCCGCCCGCAATCCCATGTGCGAAGCTCGACGCCCCGAACCACCACGTGGGGCACCGGCGCGCGAGCAGGACGAGACAAGCTGCCAGATGATACCGCAGCCGCAGGGCGGAGCGCGCGTGCTTCCCCTGAAGTTCAACCCGGCGAACGGGCGCGCCAAGGCCGAAGTAGGCCGCACCTCCCTCCACATTCTCCCTGAGGTGGACCGCAAGGACCAGAAGGCCTAGGCCAAGGAGTCAAAACGCAAGAGCCCCGCCGTGCTGGTGGCTGTGCCCGGGGCGAAGCGTGGTCGTGGCCCGAAGGAACCCCTCAAGAGCCACTTCCCGTTCTGCGTCTTCCACTACACCAACACCCACGACACCAGCAACTGCCTGGAGCTCAGGGTGTTGGAAATATGCCCTAGAGGCAATAATAAATTAGTTATTATCATATTTCCCCGTTCATGATAATAGTTTATTATTCATGCTAGAATTGTATTGATCGGAAACTAAATACATGTGTGGATAATAGACAAATACTATGTCCCTAGTATGCCTCTACTAGACTAGCTCGTTGATCAAAAGATGGTCAAGGTTTCCTGACCATGGACATGAGTTGTCATTTGATAACGGAATCACATCATTAGGAGAATGATGTGATGGACATGACCCAACCGTTAGCATAGCAAATGATCGTTCAATTTATTGCTATTGCTTTCACTATGTCAAATACACGTTCCTCTGACCATGAGATCATGCAACTCCCGGAGCAGATGGGACTAAGCTACTTTTTAAAGAAGATATTCTGCCATCCCGAGGAGATATTTCTTTATTTAGCATTGGACCCTCTATAGCAGTCATATCAGTTTTATTAAGTTTTTTAGTTATCCCTTTGGGATATCATTTTGTTTTAGCCGATCTTAGTATTGGTGTTTTTTTATGGATTGCCATTTCAAGTATAGCTCCTATTGGTCTTCTTATGGCAGGATATAGCTCAAATAATAAATATTCTTTTTCAGGCGGTCTACGAGCTGCTGCTCAATCCATTAGTTATGAAATACCATTAACTTTTTGTGTGCTAGCAATATCTCTACGTGTGATTCGTTAAAATAGGATCTTTTTCCTATAAAATCCATTAACTATTTATATTCCTTTTCTTATTTAGTATTTGGGTTGGTAAGTTAAACTAGATAGCTATATGAGTGAAACAAAACAGCTTAAAAATTTAGTAACATAGTACACGATGGAGCTCGAGAGGACAGAATTTTTTTTTATCAAGGGAAAGAATCTAGGGTTAGTGAAAACTAATAAATTAGGCCAACTTTGTCAGTCTATCCTTAATATAGAAATAAATCGAAAGGTTAAAATAAGAAGAAAGTCCAATTTTTTAGTATTATTAGAATGAATTTGTTATTTCGTATAGAAATAACTGAACGGAGTGGAATAAAAAATCGTGGTTGGGAAGGTTACTATCGCAAAAGCCATTGGAATTAATATTTTATATATCGGAATAATTCGTTTTGTTATTAATGAGAAAAAGGGTGACTAAAAGAAGAGAAATCATTAGTTATTCATTAAGGTTAATTTGATTCAATGACCAGAGTTCCGCGAGGATATATAGCCCCGTAGGAATACTTTGGGTGTATCAAACGTCACAACGTTACTGGGTGATTATAAAGGTGCACTACAAGTATCTCCGAAAGTGTTTGTTGAGTTGGCATGGATCGAGATTGGGATTTGTCACTCCGACTATCGGAGAGGTATCTCTGGGCCCTCTCGGTCAGCATCACAGAAGCCTTGCAAGCACCGTGACTAAAGAGTTAGTTGCAAGATGATGTATTACGGAACGAGTAAAGAGACTTGCCGGTAACGAGATTGAACTAGGTATTGGATACCGACGATCGAATCTCGGGCAAGTAACATACCGCCAGACAAAGGGAACAACGTATGTTGACATATGAGGTTCACCGATAAAGATCTTCGTGGAATATGTACGAACCAATATGAGCATCCAGGTTCCGCTGTTGGTTATTGACCAGAGAGTCGTCTCGGTCATGTCTACATCATTCCCGAACCCGTAGGGTCCGCACACTTAAGGTTCGATGACGATTTAGTATTATATGAGTTATGTGATTGGTGACCGAAGTTTGTTCGGAGTCCCGGATGAGATCATGGACATGACGAGGAGTCTCGAAATGGTCGAGAGGTAAAGATTCATATATTGGAAGGCTATATTCGGACGTCGAAAAGGTTCCGAGTGATTCGGGTATTTTTCGGAGTACCGGGGAGTTACGAGAATTCACCGGGAGAAGTAATGGGCCTTATTGGGCCATACGGGAAAAGGAGAGGCAGGCCACGTGAGGAGGCGCGCGCCCCCCCTTGCCCAAACCGAATTGGACTAGGGGAGGGGGCGCAGCCCCCTCTTTCCTTTCCCTCTCCCTTCCCCCTTTCCTACTCCGTATGGGAGGTGGAATCCTACTAGGACTAAGGAGTCCTAGTAGCCTCCTCCCTCCCTCCTTTATATACGGAGGAGGGGCACCCCTTGGAGACACACAATTGTCCCATAGCCGTGTGCGGTGCCCCGATCTCCGTTTTCCACCTCGGTCATATTTTCGGAGAGCTTAGGCGAAGCCTTGCCGGAATCACTTCACCGTCACCGTCGCCACGCCGTCGTGCTGACGGAACTCATCTACTTCCTCGACATCTTGCTGGATCAAGAAGGCGAGGAACGTCACCGAGATGCACGTGTGTAGAACTCGGAGGTGCCGTACGTTCGGTACTCGATCGGTGGAGCTCGAAGGATTGTTCGACTACATCAACCGCGTTGTGAGACGCTTCCGCTAAACGGTCTACGAGGGTACGTAGACACACTCTCCCCTCTCGTAGCGATGCATCTCCATGGATAGATCTTGCGTGAGCGTAGGAAATTTTTGAAATTCATGCTCCGTTCCCCAACACAGGGAGCTCCACAACGAGCGCTTCAGCCGCCGCCCCGAGCGCGGCAACCACGACAGCGGCCGTGGGGAGGGCCACAGCGGGCACCGCTCGGACAACTGCGACCCACGGCGGGACTGGCGAGACCAACCTCGCGAGGATTGCCGGCGCGACGAGCCTCGCGGCGAACCTCGATGTGGTCATCCTTGGGAGGCCCGTCCTCGGGACAGGACCGGCCTCCTTTCGCTGCCACCACCACCAAGGAAGAACGACAACCTATAGGATGATTGGGCTGGGGGCTTCCAAGAGCCCCGCGCGATAGCTTGTGTCCTGAGCGGCGCGCAGGCCCCGGCCCCCAACCATGCCTTCATGCAGCTCCTGCCCAAGAGCCGCCTGGGGGCTGGAGCCCACGCCGCTTGCGCCACAGGCCCCGCGCCTGCTGCTGGGGTGCCTTCCCTCTTCGCGTAGGAGGTAGTGTCCGGCACCTCCCTCAGGACGGGCTCGGGGGATCCAGCCTGGAGAGCTCCTCATCAGACCGGCGCAACGGAGGAGGAGCCCGGGCACCACTCGGGGGCATGCTTCGGTGCGTGACCTTGCAAGCAGGGAGCAAGGCGCGAGGCGCCAGGAGCACGAGGGTCCGATGCTCACAAGGGCGACGAGTGGCGGGGGACACAAGATGCATGTGCCTCGCGAGGCACCGGGGCACCATCGGTCCTCAAGGCGTAAGGGAGCCGGTCGAACCCCCCCCCCCCCCCCCGAGCGCGGCCGTCAGGTGATTTCAAGGGTCGTTCCTGCTAGGCAATCCTCTGTATTTTGTATCATCCCGAACAAGAGTTTTTTGAATACATAATGAATCCGGCTAACCCCCTGCTCGAGATGGTATCATTAGTCTAAGCCTCAGGCTCTGGCGCGTCGTCACTACGGGGACTGGCGTGTCCCATACGACGGCCCCGCGATGGTTCCACATGGGGGCTGGGCACGACGTCTGCGTAGGACTTGTCCTCGCAGTGAATCGTTGAAAAATCTAAGCACCCGGGCTCTGACCCACGGGCTGGCCACCCGTGCGGATCATCTACCTTAGTGCCGCACCCCCTCGGTGAACCATCGCGGGCGGAGGAACGGAAGGTGGCATGGCTCGTGATGCCGTGGAGCAGGCAACAATGCCTCTCCTGTAGACGTGCCCTTACGAACACGCAAGGCGTGCCACGGCGCTCATGTTTGGGCCGTAGGGGCACGCAATTGGCGGATAACGCCTCTCATGCAGACGTGCCCTTACGGACACGCGGGGCGTGCAACGACGCTCATGTTTGGGCCGTAGGGGCACGCAATTGGTGATCATCGCCTCTCCAGCGGACGCACCCTTGCGGACATGCGGGGCGTGCCGCGACGCTCATGTCCGGGCCTTAGGGGCACGCAACGGCGTCCCTATGGCTGCACGGTGTATGACGGCGCTCATACACAGGCCGTAGGAGCGTAGCGCTGACTTACGCGCTCCCACACCGAAATGTGCGGGAGCGTCTAAAGACCGAGTTAGGAGCTCCTGAGCCTTGTGCCTGGGGTATCCACCCAATTATCGCCGCTGTGATACTCTCACGTAATAATGAGTTAGGGGTTGTACACGTTTCGGACCCCCCAAAGTGGAAGCCCACGACGAGCCGCGTCGTGGCCGCAGAGGGAAGGGCTCCCGCCCATTCTCAAGTGGAGGACCCCACGCTCCGTGCTGGGGAGAAGACAAAACGCGTACGGGGGTCGCTCCCCCGGTCTAATATAGTATCCGTGCCTGGGTCCGTCCCGACGACACAGGAAGATTCAGAGACCGAGCCCCGGCTCGTGAGCGTATCGCACGCAAAATACCCCACCGGGGTCTTGAGGCCTACCTTACTCGCGTAATGCCCAAATGCATGCAGGGACGCCCAAATGCAGGCGGGCGTGCGTCTAAAACTTGGGACAGGATAACTTCCTTGCAGGACCCTCATTTGCAGGCCTAGCGGATCAGGCCTCGCTGGCAACGCCCTTCTCGGAGCCCTCGCGGCGCCAACGCTCGAGCATGAAAGACCCAACCCCTCTCGCTGCACTCACGGGCCGGCGCGGATGCTACTGGAAAACAACGCAGATGAGGGAGAATCGGGCTCTCACGACGCCGCCCGAGAGAGCCTGAAGCGGGCGCCGCCCATGCTTCACGAGCAAGGCCATCACGGAGGCATCAGCCCCGCAGGGCGAGTGTAGGCGTCAGGAGGAGCACCGAAGCTGTTGCCCCGTGGCCTCCACCGCACGCTGGAAGTGAGGACCTCCGGAGCCGTCATCACCGACCTCCGTCAGCGGGGGCGCAGGAGACGTGCGAGGAAAACAAGAAACCGCGTGAAGGAAACAAGGAAGCTCAAAGCACTACAGGCAACGACTACCCAAAAGCAAAGGTATCATACAACGCATAACGCCCCATGGGGGCCAAATAGTTCATGATGCTACAGGGATAAAAGGAAAGGAGCTCAGGCGGAGGAGGCGCTGCCCCCGTCGCGGCCCATGAAGGACTCGCCGCCGGAGCTGCCGTCCCCCTCGAACGACGTCGCCGGGGCAAACCGCTCGATCAGGGACTCCACGTGCTCGCGTACCTCGTCCCCGAGGGGCCTCCGGAGCTTCGCGGGCACTGGCTCCATCGCACGGGAGAGGTCGAACGCGGGGACGTGGCGGCGCAAGTTGGAGAAGACGCGCGTCAGCGCGTTGTCCAGGAGGTCGCGCGCGCTGGATTCGACATCCTCATCCACCCGGGAGACGCCGGACTCAAGCGCCTCCACCACCTTCTGGAAGATGATGAGGTATCCCCCATCGCCGTGCGCACACGGCAAAGCGGGGGCTTCCCGGACGAATCGGCGGACCGCACCGTCTGCACGGTGGGCGATGTCCAGGTACAGCTTGGCGCACTGCGCCTCCATCATCTTCGCATGCGCCGCGTCGTCCTTGGCAGCCTCCTCGACTTGGGCCTGGAGGGATGCCAGCTCCGCCTTGGCATCCTCCTCGCCCCGCAGCGCGGCTTGAAGGGCGGCCTCAGCGCTCAGGAGCTGGACCCTGAGGGCGTCCGCCTCGCCCTGGAGCGCGTCGAGCATGCGTCTCTTGGGCGCGGGCGCCCTGAGGAAGGTCGGCAGTCAGGCCTGACAAGACAGACGCGATGAACAAGAAAAGTAGAGGCGGCGGCGCACTTACT
The DNA here is from genome assembly GCA_039707655.1 of Elymus sibiricus. NCBI lineage: Eukaryota > Viridiplantae > Streptophyta > Magnoliopsida > Poales > Poaceae > Elymus > Elymus sibiricus. The sequence continues at coordinate 348,695,061 of CM077669.1, read as the reverse complement.
CGTTGGTGGCTGCCCAGCGCCGACGCGCCTGGGCCGGCCTCGAGGGCTGGCCCCCACCGCTCCCCTAAGACGATGGCGGCTGTGCGGGCCCCGCTCGCGCTCCGGCGCCGGCAGCACTTCCCTTGGACGCCATCGGAAGGAGGAAGGACGGAGAAGGAGATCTTCCAGCGAAGGGGGACGGACAGCAATGGAAAGAGGCGAACTAGAAGGAAAGCAAGGATGGAACTGCCCCTCGGGTGATGCGGGTTTATAGGCGCAACCGCAATCCCCGAGGCTTCGTGGGGAGCAGAGGTGACGTGAGCTCCTCGGGCGCCACGTGCCGTACGTGGCTCGTGGGCGGCTCTGCCTCGCGTCGCCTCAGTTCCCTGGCGGGTCACTTCGGCATGGGCCCTGGGTGACAGGAGAGCAGGGAGAGGGCGTTAGAGGAGGACGAGCAATGATGATCAACACAGTGCGCAGGCTATGAATCGACGTGACTCGGGGCTGTTCCCGAGGCCCAGCAGAGGAGGGGGAGTCAAGCGGCCAGCGAGATGCCACGCGCCGGTCCCACAGGCAATTTGGGGCCCGCGGCGCTTCGCCTATCGCTCCTTGCCTTCGTCCAGAAGCTAAGGCCGGCACGCCTTGGGCCCGGGGGCTACTGTCGGCGTTCTGGGAACGGGGGTACCCAGACCTGCCTGCCTGCGGCCCAACGCGTGGCCCGCCACGAAGGCCCGGTACGGCCCTGCAGCGAGCCCCCCCCCAAGTCAAGGCCCTCGCGAGAGCCCCCGCCTCGCGAGGAGGACAGCGTCAAGACCTCCGGAGGAATGGCACCCCTCCAGGCCACCTCCTGAGGAGCGTAGATTCCTATGCAAGCTCCCAGCCTCATGAGGCCGGGGTGACGTGGGTTCTGACGACCAAGCCAGGCGGGCACCAGCGGGCGCAGAGGGAGGACAGTTTCCTCTTTGGTGCAAAGGAGACAAGGACGTATGCGGGTTCCAAAGGAACCCCCCCAAGGTTTCCTTCTCGGCGCAAGAGGACCAAGACCACGAGCTTGGCAGGACGGATGTCATCGCCGAGCCCACCGCTGCGTCACACCCAGAAGCTTTGCAGGCGAAGACCACCTTTCGTCAGGATAGGATGTACCTCTTGTCCCCTTTCAAATTTGGCCATTGTGGGATCCCTTCCCGCCGGTTCGACGAGGGAAGAGGACCGTGGCCCCAATAAATAGGGATGAGCTCCCATCGTAGAAGGGGGGTCGGATCAGGTTGAACCAGGTCGAGTTCATCACCACCAAGAGCCCCGTGAGGCCACCCAACCACTGTACTAGTTCATCCATAGCCTCCTCGAGAGGCCAATCCACCACAAAGCAGGAGTAGGGTTTTACTCCGCAAGGTGGCCCAAACCTGGGTAAATCTCTATGTCCATCTTCTTCATTGCTCCCACTTGCTCGATGCAGCTAGGCCGTAGGGTGACAAGTTGAGACCTTGAGCCGGTTGAGATCTTCGCACACGCCCCAGTGTTCGAACCTTGTTGGGTTTTACGGAGCCCCGATTCCGACTTGTAGAATAAAAGAACCCCTCGCACAAAGGGATGCCGGGGGAAGCCCAGGCCTCTGACGAGGTGGGAGATGAAGATGACCCGCTCCCCGTCTTGGGGAGTGGGGACGCGCTGGTTGGGCTTCGGAGCCCTGCAGGCCACGCCTTCAGGGATATACCCCACTACCCGAAGTTCGATGATTGTGGCATCGTCGAACTTTGAAGGGACCCACTGCCCTTTCAGATCTGCGTCTGCCAATGCGGTGGAAGAGCTTGGAGTTTGACAGAAGGGTTTGTGAGCACTGGAAGCAAGGGAGGTTTCGATGTTGGAATAGGAAGAGAGCATGGGGAGAAAGGATTAATCCACCCCAGACCTTTATAGGCCAGTAAAAAGGTGAAGAGTCCCCTTAACTGCATCGATAAAATCGCCACGTTTTGGCTGGATCGAGTCATTGTGGACGCGTGGGGTGAATTAATCAATTAATGATATCCCCTAAAATGCGGGGCATGATCTCTGCTTTGATATGACATGCCAAGGGTCGCCGCGAACCACGGTCCGAGTAAGTTGTAACCGATATGCATGATGTCATTAATATGACGATTCAGAAAAAGTTGTCAGTGCCTTGTTGCTGGACACGCTTATATTTCTAGTCCTCGGGACTTAATTATACACTTCAGACAAGGGAAGGTGCCACACGGTTACTTAAGGGTTGTTGAACTCATCTATCGAGCCAAAGATTCCATCATCCGAAGTTATACGTCCGAAGAAGATTGTCCGAAGAAGGGTGTCACACTCGGCGTCGAAGACTAGTTCGGGGGATACTGAGGGAGTCCTGGAATAGGGGTCCCAGACGAGATGGTGTAGTCCATGGGCCGGGATGGAGGCCCATCCTGGAGGAAGGACTTCACAGGCCCTATGATGGGGTGTGGGCATATTGGATTCTACCGAAGACTTGGCGTGCACCCCAAGAAGGGGATGATTCGTTCGGCATGTCATATGTAGATGGTAACCGACATTCATGTAACCCTAGATACCCCGATGCCTACATAAGCGAGAGGGTTTAGCCCATGGAGGACACCCATACACATCATCATCACTCCTAGGGTTTAGACCACAAACATACGATCTCGAGGTAGATCAACTATGTACTCGTTACACCAATAATATAACAAGAGCAGGACGTACGGTTTTACCTCCATCAAGAGGGCCTGAACCTAGGTAAAAGCCCCGTGTTCCTTGTCTTATGTTAACATCGATCCGATCTCACAGCTCGGACCCCCTACCCGAGGTCTTTCGGTTTTGACACCGACACTTAGTTCTTCCTTCGAAGGCATGCACATCGTTAGTGAATCCAGCAATCTTACTGGTCAACTGACCAAGTAAGTTATCTCTATTCTTCAAGATATTAGTAAACATAGCATTTTGTTCACTTTGGATAGCAATAGAAGTTTTCAAAGTTTCATCAAAAGCGGTCCTATTACCATAGCTCGTTGTAGGATCGAAAGTATGTTTAGAGGGGGGTGATTAGACTACTTGACCAAATAAAAATCTAACCTTTTCCTAGTTTTAGTTGTTCGCAGATTTTAGCAATTGTAACAAGTCAAGTTCACCCTACACATGCATATCTATGAGTATTGCAGCAAAAAGTAAAGACACGCATATGTAAGAGGGTAGGGAGAGGAAGATCAAACGCAATTTGGAGAGACGAATTTTTTTCCCGTGGTTCCGATAGGTGGTGCTATCATACATCCATGTTTATGGAGACTTGAACCCACAGAGGGTAACGGTCACGAGAGTCCACGGAGGGCTCCACCCACGAAGGGTCCATGAAGTAGCAACCTCGTTTATTCCATAATGTCCTACGTCGACGAAGGACTAGCCTTACTCGGGGTAGATCTTCACGAAGTAGGCGATCTCCTTGCCCTTACAAACTCCTTGGTTCAACTCCACAATCACGAAGAAGGAGGCTCCCAAGCGACACCTAACCAATCTAGGAGGCACCACCCTCCAAAAGGTAATAGATGTGGTAGTTTGATGAACTCCTTGCTCTTGTGCTTCAAAAGATAGTCTCCTCAACACTCAATCATTCTCTCACAGGTTTGGCATGGGTAGAAGAGATTGATTGGATGGAAAGCAACTTGGGGAGGCTAGAAATCAAGATCCATATGGTTGGAGTGGATGATCTTGACCTCAACACAAGGGTAGGTGGTTCTCTCTCAGAAAATTGGATATGGCAAGTGGGTGTATGTTCTGAGTGCTTCTCTTACGAGTGAGAGGTGATGGAGGGGTATATATAGGCTTCTCCAAGAATCCAACCGTTACAAAATTATTGCCCAACTCGGTGAAACCGAAGTGAAAACTCGGTTGCACCGACTAGTGCAAAATGTGGCAACTTTGGCGTTTTCGGTGAGACCGGTATATGAATCTCGGTGGTACCGATATGGGTGACCTAGACAGTTACCAAACTTCGGTGAGACCAATTCCTCAAACTCGGTGGGACCAATTTTAAGAAATTGGTTAACAGAAAGTTGGTCACTGGTTTCGGTTGCACCAAATGGAATGTTGGTAGTACCGAAATGCTCGGGTTTGGTTTGGCTTCTGTCTAGGGTAAAACTCGGTGAATCCGAATGGGAAATGTTGGTGTCACCGATTTTGACTTATGGCTTTGGACAGAAGATTTGTGTGGGAAAGTGGGTGAGTATTTTTGTTGGCTAATCTCTAAGCACTTGAGCAACCAGATCATCATATTTACCTCATCCCCTTTTAATAGTATTGGCTTTCCTATGGGCTCAAAAGTGATTTCTCACAAAATGTAAAATGTAGAGTCCTCATTCTTGAAGCATGGCCAATTCTATTCCTTCCTTTCCTTGGTGAGGTTCTCCACACAATCCTTAGCCAATCCCATCATTGAACTTTTTCTTGAGATACACTTGGTGGAAACATTAGTCCAATGAAATATATGTTGTTATTAATTACCAAAACCACCTAGGGAGAAGTTGTGCTTTCAATCTCCCCCTTTTTGGTATTTGATGACAACATATAGATCAAAGCTTCGATAAAAGATATAATCAATGAATAGCATCGTCGCTTTGAGAAGTATTTGATAAGCAAGAGCTCCCCCTAAATTTGTGCATTATTTTAAGTTTGCATTTGAATGCAAATGCACAATCGATTAGGATCATGGGTCACTCTTCCATGTCACATACAACTTGGTGGTGCACAAAAATAAATATGAGTGAATTGCATAAGCACATCACACCAATCATTAAGTGAATGATCATCATATAGACATCTCAAAGATAGCAAAGTAGTAGCATCACACAAAAGTATACGATCAAACACCACTGAGTTTCAAACAAACGAGCGATAAACCAAATGTCTTTAAACTGCAGAGAGGAACCAAAATGCAACACACGCTCTCTCGAAGCCCTGTGATCTATAACCTCTCCCCCTTTGGCAACAAGTTACCAAAAAGTTCAAAGCTATAGAGCTAATCGTCGCTCTGGGCATGGTCTCCACCATGAGATGATGAAGCTGCTCCTGTGACTGTCGAAGGAGTCGAGAGAAGATCATCCGCAAATGCTTCAGCTGAAGTCATCTAAGGTGGTGGAGTAGACACTGGAGGTGCAGGAGGAACTGATGGAGCTGTGGCACGTGCTGATGAGGTAGGCCTCGTCTCTGGAGCTGGCACAGTAAGAGTCCTAGACTGGGTCTTGAACTGAGTGTTGGTCCTGAGAGTTGAAATGTCATCATCATCATCAAAGGAATGAGGGCTAGGCACTGCATCCGCTTCCTTCTTGAGCTCATCCAAAGTCGTCATCAGCTCATCCACCTTGTTGTTCAACATAGTGAACTTATATTCCACTATCCTCTCAAGGCTTTCTTGATTTAGCAAGATGTTCTTGATGTCCTTCTGCATACCCTAGATGGTGCTAATGAGAAGATCCATTTGCTCACTCTTAGTTCTTGGAACCTGAGCACTAGTGGCTCTAGCTGCCTCTGCCTCTGCCTGTGCAGTAGATGAAGTGGGATGACTGGGATCCATCACCACAACATTATCCTCAAAGTCTGGCTGAAGTGGCATATGAGGACGATCAAGTGCATATACATTCTTCTCTAGCTTGGAGTTAATGAGCATCTGAATGTAAGGAGCATATCCACAAGATCGTTTCTGATCGGCAGCTGTCCTCTTGATTGTCTAAACTATAAAGTCCATCACTCTAATCCTTGTGTGGATGTCTATGTGGAGCAGCATGTTAATGGAGTACCCCCTAATCATCTTATCATCCCCAGACTTGGGCATCAAGGTATACCTCAAGATAGTGTTGGTGGTGGGTAGTCCTGCTTGCAAATGATAGACGGAGCCAAACTTATGTGAATGCACATGAGTGGCTGGGATTTCCTTGTACATATTGGCCATTGAGTTGTGATTCATCTTGGCCTCAGCATAGACATCCAAGTCTCCTTCTTCTACCTGTGGGGCTCCTAAGATGGTAGCCCACTCATCAACAGTGGATTGGTACCTGGCTCCCTCAGTCATCCATATGATGTGGCCATCTGGATAGAAATGAGCAGTGGAGTAGAACTAAATGATCATCTCATCATTCAAGGCAGTGAACTCTCTCCCAACAAATCTCTCAATATCAATGCACTTGAAGTTGTCTTGCACACTAGGAAAGTAGTCCTCATTTTCCTTGATATAGGCCCAGTCAACATACCTCATATCACTGACAGCTGCGCTCTTGTCCAGAAGGACAGTCTCATAGAAATCATGTTGTTCCTTGGTGTAGAATATGTCATCTACAACAGTCTTTCTCCTGGAGGCATAGGGATCATTAGTTCTCCACATCCTCAGTCCTGAATCCTTTCTCTTCTTCATGTCTTCAGCTACTGGGTGAGCATCATTGTGTACTGGAAATGTGGTCTCAGCTTCCTCAAAACTGAAATGTCATCCTCTTCTTCCATGGTGGAAGATCTCTTGTTCTTTGCTGTAAGAGGAATGTCCTTGGTAGTCTTCTTAGACTTAGTGGCAGCAGCCTTCTTTGGTGCAGAGGGATTCTTTGGAGCTGTTTGCTTGCTCTTGGATGGAGCTTGCTTGGGCATAGCATCTGCAAGCAGTTTCTTCTTCTTGGAAGGAGGAGCTTGGGCAGCTGGCTCTTCCTCCTCTTCCTCTTCATCAGCCTCAGTTAGGTCTTCAAACATGGAAGTGGGCCTGCCAATGACACGTACAATTCTCTTCCTAGCTCTCTTCTTCTCACCTGCCTTCTTAGGCATAGAGATCTTTGAAGGCTCAACAGATAGTTAAGTGTTTGCTCTGGCACTCTCAGGTGCTCTCATAGTCTCAGAGCTAGCATACTCTTTCCACACTGGCCTCTTGGCAGAAGTGGCCTCTGTAGCGGATTTCTTAGCAGCCTTCTCTATCTTGTCTTGCTGCTTCTTGGCAAGAACTTCCTCTGGCACAAAGTCTGTATCCTCCTTATCAGAATTCAACTTTCTTCTTGCCCTGGTGGTAGTCTTGGGCAGCCCATGAGAACGTGGGGTGCCTGGATCTTCTGAAGAAGAAGAACTGCCATCTGGGCTTGTGCCTGAACTCATGTCAACTTCCCTCTCCCTGAAGTCATTATGGCTATCATCAGACCCTGACATGCTGACCCTGTGAATAGGGTATAGAAGAGCAGAGGGGTCGAGCATCACAAAACGCAGAAAGTTTTAGCAAATTTGAACTCAGAATCTTAAGTTTAATTTTCTGCAAAAAGGATTTCGGTTCCACCGAGTCAAAAATTTCGGAGCCACCGAGACGTACAACCTCCTTAATAGAAACTTGGCAACCTCTTCGGCTTCACCGAAAATGGCCCCTCGGTTTCACCGAGACTGTTCTCTGTAGCCCTAAAACCAAAATCGGTAGAACCGATTTTTCTGACTCGGTGACACCGAGATTCGATTTGCAGATAGTTAAACCTAAAAATTCATCGTTCTCTAATCTAATTGAATTTCTTGTGGATGGAACTTGTTCACATAGTCGGAAGAAGATGGAAATTAATCTTTTGCACATGAATTGGACGGGGAGTGCAAAGAATTGAGGCGTTACCCTAACTTGGCGACGAACTCCAACGGCGACGACGACGGGGGAGATTTCCGTCGACGGCGAGGACCTCCTGTGGTGCAGACGCACGGGAGCGAGGGAGAAGTCCGAAGACGTTGGAGCCGCAGCTAGGGTTTTGCGGGGACCACGGTATTTGAAGAAGTAATTTCAAAAACCGGTTCCGCTGAGTATATATATATAGGAGATATGCCCTAGAGGCAATAATAAATGTTATTGATTATCTCCCTGTTCATAATTAGGTTTATGTTCCATGCTATAACTGCTATGGTTCTCGAGTCTACAATAACCACGAGGCTCGGAGGAAGACTCATATGCACGTGTGGAATAATAAACGGTATAATGTATTCCTAGTCTGGCCTCTAAGACTAGCTCAAGTGTTGCATGATGGTTCTGTTTTCCTGATCATGGGCATGTCTATGCCAGCAATTTTGAGGGCACAATGTTAGAAGAACATTTGTGTTGAATCGACCCGAATTGATGTTATGCTATGAGATACATTCGTCACAAGTTAAATGGTTAATAACACAGAGATGGTTAACGTTTGCATGATTCCTCAGACCATGAGAGTATCGAGTTTCTTCATGCTTGATTCATGAACTTTGGGGTTTGTTAAACGTCATCCGTAACTGGATGGCTATTACGGCGGCTTACGGGTTCATGGGAAAGTATGTCAAGTAACTTGATAGCTCAAGATTGGGATTTGCTCCTCCGACGATGGAGAGATATCTCTGGGCCCTCTTGGTGTTACGGTATCCATCATCGTCTGGCCAGACACTTTGTGATTTGATCACGGGGATGCCGGAACACGGTAACGAGAAAAGAGAACAATACCGGTAACGAGGTAACTGGCATAGTGGACAAGTTGTTAATCCACGGGGATGCCAACATGTCTCACCTCGGGTATTTGTAACATATCGCGAAGCAACAGGAATAGCACAAGGCAACTGGAGGTTCACTCGAATATTCATTCGTGTGGGTATAGGGGTCAATATGGGTGTCCACGGCTCCGATGTTGATCATTGATCGGAAGGGGTTCCGGGTCATGTCTATACTTCACCGAACCTATAGGGTCACACGCTTAAGGGTCATCTATCTGCTGAATACTAGACAGGGAGTCTGAGAGAAAATCACCGGAAAAGTTTCGGACAGCGGAAAAGTTCCGCAGAGAAAACACCGGAACAGTTTCGGTAAAACTGAAAAGTTGTTTCAGGGGATACCATTAAGTCAAATTGGTTTTGGCAAATGCCTGATAATTCTTGGAGGGTGCCAGAATCATTCTGGAAACTTCTGGGAATTTTTTGGAAGAAAAACCGGAAATGTTCCGGAGCTGCCAGAACCACTTCAGATGCTTTTCGCAGATGAAAATCACTAATCCGGAATTGTTCCGGAACGCATTGAAACTTATTTTAGTGGGTACTGGAAATGTTCTAAGCCCACATAAATACTTTCAGTTCGAACGGACGCTGAAAAATGTCGTCGTGAATAGTGAAAGTGCTTTTTGGGATATTTTTGGAAAGTCACCTTTTGGGATATTTTCCCAAAAGGATTCTAGAAGGGATGGATGGATGAGAACCCCCTTTGGGGGGCCCACCAAGAGGGTGGCCGGCCACATGTGGTGCTCCTCCATGGAGCACCACTTGTTCTTTGGCTTTCCCCTTTTGCCCTTGGAAAGTGTTTCCTTCATGGGCATTTTTGGTATTTTGAAATACCCTTCCTACCCCTTGGTTTTCCTATAAATAGGAGGTGAGGGGGCTGCCAAAACCTCATCCCTTCTCACATACAAGTTCCATGCATGATCTGGCTTTCTCTCTCCCTCCCAGCGAAATAGTTTCGTAGAGCCGAAAGGCTGTCTGGGTCCCGGTGGGAACTAGTTCTGGACGGCGAAGCCCTGCTGGATAGATGACTCTGTATGTGTGCAACTCTGTAGAGAGATCGTAGTTTCGGTCTTAGTTCGTGAGTGCCTCCCGAAGGGCTGTCCGGGTGACCGTCCGGGTTTTCGGAGGTCCTCCCGAAGGGCTATCCGAGTGACAGTCCGAGTTTCGGAGGTCCTCCCGAAGGGCTGTCCGCGACACCGTCCGGGGGACTGTCCGACCACCTCCCGGAGGGCTGTCCGAGGGGCAGATGAGGGTATACATCCTCGCGGTTGGGAGGTTGTAAATCCTAGCGGCGGGGATCTGCACCGCCGATCATCATCGACTCTACTTCCGCTGCGCTACGAGTCGGTAACGAAAAAGATCAAACCTTGTATGCAGTCTCCATACTGGTCCTGGGCTGGTGCGTAGGTCAGAAATTTTTGTTTTCTGCTGCCTTACCCAACAATGTCATCAAAATCCGTGCTATGCGTAGATGCAGGTTGCGATCTAGAATACATAGAGATGTATGGGTGTTACACAATATAATTAGGTAGTAGATGAGTTCTATTACTGAAAATTATTTGTGCGGGTAGCAGATGAAATCTGTTACCCGATGTTCTTGTTGCTTCCCTGGAATTTGCATATTTCTGATCTTGATAACAGCATGGTGGAGTTTCAATGTTGTGGCAATCCGCGATCCTGATTGATCAACGAAGTGCTAACAGTTCATTGAATTCCACCGTAGTTAAAAAGTAAGATGAAATTTCGCAGACGAAAGGGCAATGCAGATATGATCTGCACGGGGGTCATGCGTATGACGAAGTTTAGTATGGGGCTCGAGATTTTATTATCTCGTGTTTCATACACCCCGCAATGTTAATCTAGCGACTTGGATTATCATGCTTGATGATGGACGTTGGTAGCTTCGGTTTGTTTCGAAACCTTAGAAGCCACGTAAAACAAGTTTTTGCATGAACCGATTAGAGGCGTCTAACTTGGTTTTGCACGATGGTTTGCATGTGCATATGATGTGGTATAGCAGTTCTCATATTAATTTAATTATGTATGAGATGACTATATGATGTAATATTAACATGACATGCGTGTCATGATTCGGCATGATGGCTGGAGCCATATGATTGTCACTTTAATGACCTACGTGTCAACCTTAAGTAATGCACTTATTTTATTAGCTATAGAGATAGCAATATTATCTGGTGCATCGACAAGGTGGTGGCAATCATCGCGAAGGTGAACACCGACGCGAATGCCGGAGACGAAGAAATGAAAGACTTCTCCGTCAGAAAGGGCTATACCATATCATGCTATTATGAATTGCCTGAGATGTTTATCCCTTATGATTCACCCTTCTTGATTGCGCAGTAGTCACTTTTTATTAGGGTGATCTCTCACAAAAATATCAAGTAGTTAGTGTTCTCCCAAGTGTAGCACCGTCACGGCACCTAACTTTTCGGGGCATCACATGATCTCCATGGGTGCGAACGATTAGAGAAGTGTGAGGCGGGTGAGTTGAGACCTCGCAGCGAGATCACTTGGTTGTCTTGACGTTCAGGCATGACAGTCATGATCTCGGAACACGCCCATCGAAAGATGAACAAGAATCACATAGAGATGTGATCGGCAAGTTTGCCTACCGATTGAAGTTCGTGCCATTTGAGTTCATCTCGAACCGTGGCGTTGAATTAAAATGCGGGTCTTGTATCACTCACAATCAATTATGAGAGATATTGATTTGAGTGGGAGCGCACTGTTGAATTAACTTGTTTAATTCTCAGTGCAATTAATTATGAACTCTGTCTAAAGTGTGTTTTGCATAATAGTTGTAGAATAATGGCTCGCATTTCCACCTTCCCTATTAAAATTGAATAGCTGTTAAATATCTGGTTAATACTTTACGGTTGGTAACGTAATGTGAGGATTGTCCTCAAGAGTGCCGAGAAGGACTTTGTCCTATCGCATGCTTTTGGTATTCTCCCGCTGATGCTATGGATGATGTGACTCTCGTCCTTCGATCCAAAAGCTAAAATTCCGTTACGGTCAAGTGAAATATGTTTTCCTCCATGAGACCTGAACTTCGAAAGTTTGGATAGCTATGTGATATTCATGGAATCTGAAAATCATTTTCAGAGACAAACAAAGGCTAAAAGATATGAGATATCCAAAGCCATGTTTGTTTGCAAACTATTAGTAAAAGTGTTTACTGGGCATTTGACTGTTAGGAAAGGGATCCAGTAGATCGCCTGTCATATGATATGAAGGTGAATAAAACAACAACTTAAAGAGAAAGGAAGTGTCTGAAGGGTGTTAGTAAAACTTTTCACGCCTAGGAAGTCCGGGGCTAACGCCACTCTTAAGTTGGGTGCTTCTTCTGAGAATAGGAGAAATACTGAAAGTTAAACTGTTAGAAGTATGAAGGCAGAAGGAAAGAAGACTGGAATATCCAGCTCATGTATGAATGTCATACAAGTTTTTGATGTATAGAAGGCTAGTCAAAGATATAGTTCTTGGGAATTATGGTTAAACATGTTAATCACTGATTCTTGGGTATTGTGAGTTAATCACAAAGATACCCGCTCGATTGCATTCTGTTGCAACTCGATGTAATAACTACTATGGCCTCAAAGACTAGCCAGGAATGAGGTTTTGATACACGCTGGGAATATAGTAAATGGTACTATACTTTCCATCGGTGTATTACCATATGTATTTATTTTCATAAATCATTTTAGAGTTTTACACACTCTAGCATATTGCATAAAGTATCTTGCAAGAAGGTTGTTCATAAGAGAACTTTTAAATGTTCGGAGTTATGAATAACAAAAGGGCCATACTTTCATTATGAATGAGAAGTATGTTATGAATATTGATAATAATACATTACCTCTGTATTTACTTTCATAATTCATTTAGAGTTTCATACACTCTAGCCCTTTGCATAAGGTATCTTGCAAGGAGGTTATTCATAAGAGAACTTTTGATGTTCGGTGTTATGAATAACATGAAGGGCCATGCTTCCATCCAGGATGGGATGTATGTTATGAATATTGATGGTAATATGATACATCCATAACACTGACGCTAAATGTCGCAAGACTAAAAGAATACCACATATGTGTGGCACTGCATTTGGTCACATTGGAGAAACCCGCATGGAAATTCCATAATGATGGATTTTGAAGTCATTTGATTTTGAATCATCTGACACTTGCAACTTTCCTCCTAAAAGTGAAGTGACTGAAATACCGTTCACAGGCCATAAGGAAGGAGCAACAAACTTATTGGTGATCATACATTTTGATGTGTGTAGTTCAATAAATGTTGTTGCAAGTAGTGGATTTATCTATCTTCAGAAATGACTCAAGTAAATATATTGATATTTACTTGATGAGACGTAAGTCTAGATCTTTTGAAATCATTCGAAAGGTTTTAAAAATGAAGTAGAAGTTATTGTAACAAGAAAATTATGTTTCTGCAATTTGATTGCGCAAAGGAATACTTGAGTTACAAGTTTAGCGAATGTCTGATGAGTTGTGAAAGGGGTTTCATAACTTGCACCTCCCGGAACACCACTGCAAGTGGAAAGTCTGTGAAGATGTAATCGAACCATTCATGACATGGTAAGATCAAAGATGACATAAATAAATCTGCCATTATCCCTTTTAAAGTGATGCTTTAGAGACTGCGGCTTTTACACTGAAAAGAGCTCCATCGGGTCTGTTGAAATGACGCCATGGTATGGTACGCCCAACCATGTTATATCTTTTCTTAACATTTGGAATATGGGGCTTGTGTAAAAGGTTACAAACCTATTCCAAATCAGACAAGTGCTACTTTGTAGGTTATCCCAAGTTATTGGGTATTCCCCCACCACTATACCGAGGCAAAGGATTTTGCCACAAAACGGTATGCTTTTAAAGAGAATAGTTCTTACAAAAGGTGAGTGGGAGGACAGTGCAACTCGACGAGATAACCAATATCTTCGTCATCAGGTCAAAGGAAAGGAACCTTGGAAGTGATTCTGGAGTTTCCTACTACGACTGATACGGAAGTCTCTGCAATAAAATGTATGGACTTCGGTCGAACTTGCAGCTGAACCACGTAGGCAAGGCTCGTGCAAACCTCTCAGGTGCGCAAACGAGATATTGTTGTTAGACAACAGTATACCTACGATACACAAGGAAGCGTTGATGGGCCCTGACTCCGGAATTGGCTAAATGCCAATACAATCCAAGATAGTTTCCATATAAGTGATTCAAGATTAAAATCTTGATACACCTTTCGGAAGACTTAGAGTCTAATGAATATTTATGGAACTAAAAACTGATACGGATAAAAATGTTTTATCCATAAAGCTCGACTTGTTGCAATAACAAGTTCAAGGAGTTGACTACGATGAGGTTGTTTCACCGTAGTGATGCTTAAAGTCGGTTCGGGTTGAACTAGCAATTAATACATATTTCAAATCATGAGATATGAAACAAGGATGACGAAAGGATTTCCATCTGATGGAAATGAAACCAAGGACTTGCATGTGTTACAGTCCAAGGTATTTTGTCAGTCCAGAGGATGCTAGTAAGTATGCAAACTTCAGAGTTCCAGCAATGGACAGAAGAGAGCAAAATGGAGTTGGAATCTTCGTTTTTGATGAAATGGTCAAAAAGGTTTGACTTCATCAAATGGGTATCGAAGATGCTTGTGGTTCAAGAAAGTAAGTGGGAGCATGATAATATTTCTAAAAACCTTGTGTACTTGACACATTGTTAATTGGAAATAAATTTCTTGACACGAATTAGGACTTCATTTAAAATAGTTTTTCGATGAAGTGCTTAGGCTAAATAGCCTCGATATTAGGCATGATGATCTATGGAGATAGATTTACCTAATAGGGCTAAGCAATGAATACATATTGACAAGATGCTAAAACTTTTAGCATTTAAAACGCCAAGGAATGATTCTTGTCGAAGTCACATGGAAAGAGTTTTTGCAAGACTCGGTGTCCCAAAAACACTGATGAGTAAAATACATGATGGAGATTCCACACACCTTCGTGTGTGGATTAATCATATATTCCATGGTATGTAATAGCAACCAGATATGTCCGATACTCCCAAGGTGTTGCGAGTATGGATACCAAAGTGATCAAAGTACTGATCATGGGACAACAGTGAAAGATGTCATTGAGTACTAGAGCAGTACTGATGACATGTTTTCTCGCAAGCAGAGATTATGAAGTGCTCGTTGTAAGTAATTACATCGATATAGTCTTCATCAATGCTCCATGCGATTTTCGATTTAAGTTAAGGGTTTTGTGTAATACACAACATGGTGGCACGGTAGTTGGAAATTGTTCCAAACAAGATACTGTGGCGAATTCTATAACAAAGGCTAAGTATGTTGACGCTTTAGAAGCGACAAAGAAGTTGTTGAATCATATAGTTCATTCATGAACTTAGTATGGTTCCAAGATGGCTTTGGTCTATGGGACACTATTGCAGATAGTTGCTCCATAGCTCAGTCTGAGGAATCAGGTTTCGACCAATGATTCACACATATGCAAAGCCAAGTCCACACAAAATATGAATTTTGTGAAAGCGTGAAAACGCAAGGATATGCAAAGTTACACACGGAGCTGAAGTCGTCAGATCCGTTGGACATCAGGCTATACCACATGCGAAGCATATTTTACACCAGTATGCCACAGGTGTAAAGTGCATTAGCATTAACTAGATTATTGACTCTAGTGCAAGTGGGGGTCTGTAGGAGATATGCCCTAGAGGCAATAATAAATGTTATTGATTATCTCCATGTTCATAATTAGGTTTATGTTCCATGCTATAACTGCTATGGTTCTCGAGTCTACAATAACCACGAGGCTCGGAGGAAGACTCATATGCACGTGTGGAATAATAAACGGTATAATGTATTCCTAGTCTGGCCTCTAAGACTAGCTCAAGTGTTGCATGATGGTTCTGATTTCCTGATCATGGGCATGTCTATGCCAGCAATTTTGAGGGCACAATGTTAGAAGAACATTTGTGTTGAATCGACCCGAATTGATGTTATGCTATGAGATACATTCGTCACGAGTTAAATGGTTAATAACACAGAGATGGTTAACGTTTGCATGATTCCTCAGACCATGAGAGTATCGAGTTTCTTCATGCTTGATTCATGAACTTTGGGGTTTGTTAAACGTCATCCGTAACTGGATGGCTATTACAGCGGCTTACGGGTTCATGGGAAAGTATGTCAAGTAACTTGATAGCTCAAGATTGGGATTTGCTCCTCCAACGATGGAGAGATATCTCTGGGCCCTCTTGGTGTTACGGTATCCATCATCGTCTCGCCAGACACTTTGTGATTTGATCACGGGGATGCCGGAACACGGTAACGAGAAAAGAGAACAATACCGGTAACGAGGTAACTGGCATAGTGGACAAGTTGTTAATCCACGGGGATGCCAACATGTCTCACCTCGGGTATTTGTAACATATCGCGAAGCAACAGGAATAGCACAAGGCAACTGGAGGTTCACTCGAATATTCATTCGTGTGGGTATATGGGTCAATATGGGTGTCCACGGCTCCGATGTTGATCATTGATCGGAAGGGGTTCCGGGTCATGTCTATACTTCACCGAACCTATAGGGTCACACGCTTAAGGGTCATCTATCTGCTGAATACTAGACAGGGAGTCTGAGAGAAAATCACTGGAAAAGTTTCGGACAGCGGAAAAGTTCCGCAGAGAGAACACCGGAACGGTTTCGGTAAAACTGAAAAGTTGTTTCAGGGATACCATTAAGTCAAATTGGTTTTGGCAAATGCCTGATAATTCTTGGAGGGTGCCAGAATCATTCTGGAAACTTCTGGGAATTTTCCGGAAGAAAAACCGGAAATGTTCCGGAGCTGCCAGAACCACTTCAGATGCTTTTCGTAGATGAAAATCACTAATCCGGAATTGTTCCGGAACACATTGAAAATTATTTTAGTGGGTACTGGAAATATTCTAAGCCCACATAAATATTTTCAGTTCGAACGGACGCTGAAAAATATCGTCGTGAATAGTGAAAGTGCTTTTTGGGATATTTTTGGAAAGTCACCTTTTGGGATATTTTCCCAAAAGGCTTCTAGAAGGGATGGATGGATGAGGACCCCCTTTGGGGGCCCCCACCAAGAGGGTGGCCGGCCACATGTGGTGCTCCTCCATGGAGCACCACTTGTTCTTTGGCTTTCCCCTTTCGCCCTTGGAAAGTGTTTCCTTCATGGGCATTTTTGGTATTTTGAAATACCCTTCCTACCCCTTGGTTTTCCTATAAATAGGAAGTGAGGGGGCTGCCCAAACCTCATCCCTTCTCACATACAAGTGCCATGCATGATCTGGCTTTCTCTCTCCCTCCCAGCGAAATAGTTTCGTAGAGCCGAAAGGCTGTCTGGGTTCCGGTGGGAACTAGTTCTGGACGGCGAAGCCCTGCCGGATAGATGACTCCGTATGTGTGCAACTCTGTAGAGAGATCGTAGTTTCGGTCTTAGTTCATGAGTGCCTCCCGAAGGGCTGTCCGGGTGACTGTCCGGGTTTTCGGAGGTCCTCCCGAAGGGCTGTCCGAGTGACAGTCCGAGTTTCGGAGGTCCTCTCGAAGGGCTGTCCGCGACACCGTCCGGGGGACTGTCCGACCGCCTCCCGGAGGGCTGTCCGAGGGGCAGATGAGGGTATACATCCTCGCGGTTGGGAGGTTGTAAATCCTAGCTGCGGGGATCTGCACCACCGATCGTCATCGACTCTACTTCCGCTGCGCTACGAGTCGGTAACAAAAAAGATCAAACCTTGTATGCAGTCTCCATAGTGGTCTTGGGCTGGTGCGTAGGTCGGAAATTTTTGTTTTCTGCTGCGTTACCCAACAATATATCCCATAGTTGTCGGTGACACCGGTTCTAAAATATCGGTGCCACCAAGTTCCTCTACTGTCAGTGACAGGGAAACTCGGTGAAGGAGAGATTATGGTATCGATGCTACCGAGATTCATAAAACCAGATCAACCCTAGGCTTTGGTGGAACCGAGATTTGGAGCTTGGTTACACCGAGATTACACTGGGGAGGTTTTGGAAGTCAGCTCTTAACGAAACGGAACTCCGAGTGCTCCTCACACAGAGGGTTCAAGAAGTGCTTGCTCAAATTTTGTGATGAAGAATGAATAGAATTTGATACGAGAAAGCATAGATAGCTAGAGGGAGGTACTTAGGCATTCTTGTATATCCAATTGGCCAAAGAAAAATGAAAGCCAAATAACAACAATTGGATATCCTCGAATGAGAAAAGATATGCATACCAACATGCTCACACAATAAATTGTCAATTGAAATATGGCAAACATGCAAAACCACTCTAGTATCTACCAAGCACTTTGGCAATGACGGAGTCATCTATATATGAGTATATTGACTTAGGAGCCAAGCAAGAATACTTAATCATAGGTCATATTCATCGTTTAAGCACAAGTGGGGTTGCCACTTTTACATAAAGCATTTAATGCGTTCACATCTTTAAGAGATGCTTTAACTCAATTCTTAGAGTAAAGCCCCCCCTTGATGTGACATCCCCCCTAAGAGCGATAAACTAACCTTGGGTTTTGTCGTAGAAGACTTCATGTGGGTGAGGTAGTAGTGGATGCTCACTGTTGATGAAGATCATCTTGAGTTGGGAGAAATCCTCGTTGTTTACTCTTCTCACCTACATGGGTTAGTCCCACACAAGAGACAAATACAAGGATATCTATGGACATAGAGTGCAATGTATACATGATGATGTCCATGGATTCATTAATTACCTTGTCCCTTGCTTACCTTTTAGGGAATGTGTGACTCCTTGAACTATTGCATAAAGTTGGAGTTGATTGCAAATAGTCCTTGCCAATAATGAATGTGAATGAATTTCATTGGCGAAGTCACCCCTCAAGAACTTCTCTAGTTCTTCTTCTTGGGGACCCACATCAAGTTGATGGGAATCCTTGGGGTTGAAGTAGCACTGGTTGAAGTAGAACTTAGAGTAGCCTTGGAAACCCACTTGACCATGGCTTGGGACTCTTCTTCATATGAGTCAATCTCCTCTTGAAGCTTGTCCTTGCCCTTGAGCTTGTGGTCTTGTGGTGGAAGGTCATCTTGAGCTTTTGTTCCCTTGGGAAGAGTATGTTCATACTTCTCCTTTTGGGGAACAAACTTCGGCTTGGGGTATTGACCTTCTTCCCATTCAACTCCATTGGTGTTGAAGTAGCCAATGCCTTAGTTCTTCCGGTATCCTCCATGCTTGCGTACAATCTCCTCGAATTGCTTACATCCGACAAGACCTTTGTAGATACCTTTTTCTATAGGGTTCCCTTTTATATTATCCCTTTCAATAGATCATTTTCTTGCTCAAGTGTAACTTGGATAAGAGAATCATTAGTGGAATCAATAGAACTACTAGAAGCAATATCATTGGATTTATCATTTTTGTTGCTACTAGTTAAAGAACCTTTCTTGCCTTTGTTACTAGTTTGCTTAGTCTTAACTTGTGGAATAAATGTAGAAAAGAGTAGTCGTTTGGCTAGATAAGAAGAAGTCTTCTTTCGGAGATCGTCATTGATAGCTTTAAGAAACTCATGTTCTTACTCCAAATTGAGCTTCTCGAAGCGTAGCTTCTCATGAGTCCTTACAAGCTCTCCATGATCTTCTAGAGTAGATTCATGGGCTAACTTAAGAGTGTTTAATTCTTTAGTTAGTCGCTCTATTTCCTTCTTATCATCATCACACGACTTATCTTGACTAGCATGATTATTATCTAGTTTATTTTGACTAATATCACTAGTTATGTCAAATAGCAAGTCATCATCTCAAAGTAAGTCATCCTCATCACTATTAAAGTCAATGTATTCGGGGTGTGATACCTTGGGGCCTTTAGCCATGAAGCAACTTCCACTCCCTTCATTTGGTGAATCAAATATGTCGTAGGAGTTTGAGGAAACAAGTGCAAGTCCGGCAACACCTTCATCTTGACTATAGTCGGAGTCAGAGTGATAGCTTCTCTCGGAGTGATTGTCGGATTCGGAGCTGGAAACCCATTCACCAACATGAGCTTGATGTATTCTTCTTGTGTAGCTCTTGGTGTACCTGTCCTTCTTCTCCGAGTCCCTACTTCTCCTTGAGGGCCTTCGTTCATAACGATCATCTCTACTCCTTCTCTCTCTTCGAGGTGACTCGTCTCTTGACCTCTTTCTTCTAGGTGACTCTTCTCTTCTTTTGTGGGGGGGCGTGCACTCATTGGAGTAGTCTCCGGGCCTTCCACAATTGTAACAATTCCGGTCACGACTAGATGAACGCTTCTCTTCGTATTTTGAATTGGAGCTTCTTTCTTTGCCTCTACTCTTGAAGAACTTGTTGAATTTCTTGATCGTGAGGCATATCTCTTCATTGGTTACAAGGTTGTCACTTGATGTAGCGGGAGTGTCACTTGTAGCTTTGTATGCACCGCTTGACTTGGTGAGAAGTTCTTCTTTGTGCTTAAGTGACATCTCATGAGCAACAATCCTCCCAATGACTCCCGTAGGCTTGAGATCTTTGTAGTTTGGCATCATTTGGATCAATGTGCACATGGTGTTGTACTTTCCATCCAAGGCTCTAAGGATCTTCTTGATGATGAATTTGTCGGTCATCTCTTCACTTCCTAAGCCGACAATCTCATTGGTGATGAGAGCAAGCCTAGAGTACATTTCGGCGACTCCTTCACCATCCTTCATCTTGAACTTATCAAGTTGACTTTGCAGCACATCCAACTTAGATTCCCTGACGGATTCGGTACCTTCGTGCATATCAACCAAAGTATCCCAAATTTCCTTTGCATTCTCAAGACGGCTAATCTTGTTGAATTCTTTGGGGCATAGGCAGTTGAATAGAATGTCACATGCTTGAGCATTGTATTGTGACATCTTCATTTCTTCCGCGGTCTCTTCATGATCTAGTTCCTTTCCATCACCAAAGAATTCACCTTGCAAGCCAACAGGAACAACAGCCCATACAGCGGGGTTATGACCAAGAATATGCATTTTCATCTTATGCTTCAAACTAGCAAAGTTTGTACCATCAAAATATGGACCTCTACAATGATAATTCCCCTCACTAGACTCCATACTCTCCTAGGTTGTGAGACCAATGCAATGGAGACCAAATCTCTGATACCACTTGTAGGATCGAAAGTATGTCTAGAGGGGGTGATTAGACTACTTGACCAAATAAAAATCTAACATTTTCCCAATTTTAGTTGTTGGCAGATTTTAGCAATTGTAACAAGTCAAGTTCACCCTACACATGCATATCTATGAGTATTGCAGCGAAAAGTAAAGACACGCATATGTAAGAGGGTAGGGATAGGAAGATCAAACGCAATTTGGAGACACGAAGATTTTTCCCATGGTTCCGATAGGTGGTGATATCGTACGTCCACGTTTATGGAGACTTCAACCCATGGAGGGTAACGGTCGCAAGAGTCCGCGGAGGGCTCCACCCACGAAGGGTCCACGAAGTAGCAACCTCGTCTATTCCATGATGGCCTACGTCGACGGAGGACTAGCCTTACTCGGGGTAGATCTTCACGAAGTAGGCGATCTCCTTGCCCTTACAAACTCCTTTGTTCAACTCCACAATCACGAAGAAGGAGGCTCCCAAGCGACACCTAACCAATCTAGGAGGCACCACCCTCCAAAAGGTAATAGATGTGATAGTATGATGAACTCATTGCTCTTGTGCTTCAAAAGATAGTCTCCTCAACACTCAATCATTCTCTCACAGGTTTGGCATGGGTAGAAGAGATTGATTGGATGGAAAGCAACTTGGGAGGCTAGAAATCAAGATCCATATGGTTGGAGTGGATGATCTTGACCTCAACACAAGGGTAGGTGGTTCTCTCTCAGAAAATTGGATATGGCAAGTGGGTGTATGTTTTGAGTGCTTCTCTTACGAGTGAGAGGTGGTGGAGGGGTATATATAGGCTTCTCCAAAAATCCAACCGTTACAACATTATTGCCCAACTCGGTGAAACCGAAGTGAAAACTCGGTTGCACCGACTAGTGCAAAATCTGGAAACTTTGGCGTTTTCGGTGAGACCGATATATGAATCTCGGTGGTACCGATATGGGTGACCTAGGCAGTTACCAAACTTCGGTAAGACCGATTCCTCAAACTCGGTGGGACCGATTTTAAGAAATTGGTTAACAGAAAGTTGGTCACTGGTTTCGGTTGCACCGAATGGAATGTTGGTAGTACCGAGATGCTAGGGTTTGGTTTGGCTTCTGTCTAGGGTAAAACTTGGTGGATCCGGATGGAAAATTTTGGTGTCACCGAATTTTGACTTATGGCTTTGGACAGAAGATTTGTGTGGGAAAGTGGGTGATTATTTTTGGTGGATAATCTCTAAGCACTTGAGCAACCAGATCATTATATTTACCTCATCCCCTTTTAATAATATTTGTTTTCCTATGGACTCAAAAGTGATTTCTCACAAAATGTAAAATGTAGAGTCCTCATTCTTGAAGCATGGCCAATTCTATTCCTTCCTTTCCTTGGTGAGGTTCTCCACACAATCCTTAGCCAATCCCATCATTGAACTTTTTCCTGAGATACACTTGGTGGAAACATTAGTCCAAAGAAATATATGTTGTTATTAATTACCAAAACCACCCAGGGAGAAGTTGTGCTTTCACTCGTCCCATTAAAATTATTAGGTGCTCCGTTATTATTAGGATACGTTAATATAGGAGCAAACTCATTATTTTTACAGTTGGGATTATAGCTATTATGAGCAATGGAGTTAACATCGTTGATATGTTCCTCGGTAACTACATTAACGTTTACCTCTTCGTTACCTTTCATAGCATCGACGAGTTCATAAAGTTTTGCGGTTAGCACTCCATCCTTCTCTTCGGAGATAACATTGAATCTCTTATTGGCAGACCTTTCTACATGCCACTCGGTATGGTTCTCTTGCATATCATCTAGCAACTTATTTGCTTCATCGATAGGTCTTCCCATAATAGTTCTTTCTGCGGCAGTGTGAAACATAGTTTTTGACATGAGAGTTAAAGCGTTATAAAACATATGAAGAATTAACCATTCTTCCATCCCGTGGCAGGGACAATTTCCTATAGACTCCTTCATGCGATCACATGAAAGCGCTGGTGGCTCACGTTCCTCCTGCTTAAAACTTGTTATCTGTGAACGCAATTGCATAATATTTTTAGGGGCGCAAAACATAGACAAAAACTTGTTGCAACATTCAGGCCATGAAGTTATACTACCTCTATATAAAGCTAGAAGCCATTCTTTAACTTTTCCTCTCAATGAGAAAGGAAATATATGCAACTTTAAAGCATCAGGTTCATAGTCAATACATGTCATGTTAAACAACTCAGAAAATTTATGTAAATGCATACGACATCCTCAGATGCAGAGCCTCCAAATTGGTCATGTTGAACCATAGAGACTAAGTTGGGTTTAGTTTCATATTGCTCGGCAGCGACAGTGGGTTGTGCTATTGGTTCATGCATACAGCTTTTGCTTGGAGCAACAAAGTCTCCATGGTTTCAAGTCATAGTAACTTTTTTTGGGTTTTCGGTGACAACCCTAGAAATGAAATAAAAACTAGAACAAGAACAAAAACTGAAAACAAAAACTAAAGTAAGGACTCTTAACAAAAGCTCTAACACAATGACTAGCAACACAATTCCTCACCGGCAACAGTGCCAGAAAAAGGTTGGTGATCCCTTTTTGTGATCCCGTATGGATAGCAGAAAGGTTCCCATCTTCTTTCCCAGAGAGTGACCCTAAGTTATTGAGCCCACGGGAGGACGTGCACTACGACAAGGGTTACAGGCAAGCTTTTGCGAGAGAATTAAATTCTAGTTTTTGGTGACCAAATCGTTAACACATACGAGTGTAAACACGATAATTCAAACAACCATGTGTTAAAGGATGTGGATGTCGCCTAGATGGGGGGGTGAATAGGCACTTTTAAAATAATTACGGTTTAGGCTTGAATAAATGCGGAATAAAACTAGTGTTTAATTTGTCAAGCACAAAACCTAAATACACTAGGCTACCTATGTGCACCAACAACTTATGCAAAGCAACATAAAGAACTAAGTGATAGCAAGATATATAACATGAAATGGCTATCACAAAGTAAAGTGCATAAGTAAAGGGCTTGGGTAAGAGATAACCGAGGAACGCAGAGACGACGATGTATCCCGAAGTTCACACCCTTGCGGATGCTAATCTCCATTTGGAGCGGTGTGGAGGCACAATGCTCCCCAAAATACCTCTAGGGCCACTGTAATCTCCTCACGCCCTAGCACATGGCAAGATGTCGTGATTCCACTAAGGGACCCTTGAGGGCAGTCACCGAACCCGTACAAATGGCGACCCTTGGGGGCGGTCACCGAATCCGTACAATTGGCAACCCTTGGGGACGGTCACTGGTACCCATACAAATTGCTTGGGGCAATCTCCATAACCTACTTGGAGACCCTGCCGCTTGCCCGGAGCTTTACACCATAATGATTGAGCTCCGATAGACCACCAACCGTCTAGGGCGCCAAAGCACCCAAGAGGAACAAGCTCTAGGGTGCCCAAACACCCAAGAGTAATAAGATTCTAAACTTTTCACTTCCACGTATCACCGTGGAGGACTCAAACCTATGCAGCAAATGCAATGGCAAGGGCACACAGAGTGCCCAAGTCCTTCTCTCCCAAATCTCATCACAACAACAGAAGCTTGGAGGATGATAAGAGGAAGAACAACTAATAGATCACAAAGAACTCCAAGATGTAGATCCAAGGGGTTCCCCTCACTTAGAGGAGAAATTTATTGGTGGAAATGTGGATCTAGATCTCCTCTCTCTTTAACCTCAAGAACTAGCAAGCATCATTGGAGGGATTGAGAGATAGCAAGCTTGAAGAAGGTCAAGAATGGGGGGGGAAACATGAGCTCAAAGGATTAGGTCCATTGGGGAAGAAGACCCCTTTTATAGGAGGAAAAAATCCAAACGTTATCCTATAGCCCGCAGTAAAGCGGTACTACCGCTCCTAGGAGCGATACTATCGCTTAAGCGGCAGTTCCAGGAGTAGCAGAGTGAGCACGTGAAGTGCTGGGGCGGTAGTGCCGCCGGAGCGCTACTACCGCCCATCCATCAGCAGTACAACCGCTTAGGAACACCTCGCACATAGGAACAATGGTATAGAGAGGCGCTAGAGCGGAAGTACCGCACGAAGAGGTACTACCGTCCTAGTACCGCTCTAGTACCATGAATGCTGAAAGGGCAAGAGAAAATTGCACAGAAGGTATTTCCTAAGCGGTACTAGGAGCGGTAGTAGACAACGGAAGTACCGCTTAAGCGGTACTACCAGGCTACTACCGTCCTACTACCGCTAAAAGGAAAATAGGCAACAGAAAGTTGCACAAAAGATATTTCCCAAGCGGTAGTAGCAACGGCAGTCCATAGCGGAAGTACCGCCTAAGCGGTACTACCGTGGTACCGAGCGGTACTACCTCTTGGGTGCTGAAAACTTGCCTAGATAAAACAGATGGATCCTCCGAGAGTAAAACTGCCATAACTTTTGCGTACGAGCTCCGAACTGAGCAAACTCAAGCTTGTTGGATATAATATGGCAAATACTATCGAAATAGCAACTAGTCATGAACTAGCAATGGAGAATAAATTGCCAATAGGATAAGGAAGAGAACCTTCCCCACTATGAACCGGCAAAAACTCCAACACCAAAAACGCAAAGATGATACAAATGAATTCTGTTTTCGATGAACTCGAGCTAGTCATGAAGATGACCATAAGCTCCAAAAACTCACATGGAGAAATACCAAACACGAACCAAGAAAGATGATGATACCAATAATGCAATGGTTTGAGCTCTCTATGAACAATACGATCAAGCTACTCACCCGAGAGCCCCCCTTGATAGTATGGTAATCAATCATATAACCCGGCCTCTCAACTAACACCATGAGACCAGTAAAATAGAAAACCTATCAAGGACAGCTAGATGATGACGATCTTGTCCTCCTCAAGATGAACCACCTTTCTTGATTGCAGCGGCTCGATGAATACTAGTAGATTGCTCCCCCATACTCCACTATGGGTGAACCTCTTCGGCACATCTTCACATGTCCATTGTCACAACAATGAACGGCAAGCTCCAAGCATGTGATCTGTTCGTGATGCTCCACTTGACCTTGATAACGATCACCACTTGATGTCATCCTCCATGGGTCATATGAGATCTTTCTTTTGATGCATGCCCATGGAAACATACCTAGCCCCACAAAGAACTCTCATAAAGACCATGGGTTAGTACACAAAGCGTAATGGACAATGCTTACCATACCATAGGATCACTTGATCCTTCTCGGTACATCTTCTACGCTTTGTGTGTTGATCAACTTGAATCACTCTTTGTACTTAGTCTTTATCAACATTGTAACTTGTCTTGTCTCTTCATAAAGATGATGTCTTAAAGATAAACATGAATGATCACACAATCTTCTTCTTCAAGACATACTTGCAATAAGCTCAACTCTCACATGACCAATCTTTGGATAATCCCTAGAATAGCACCTTGGTCACACATATTCTTCTTCTAATAGCCTTGAAACCAACAAATGGTCTTCAAGCAATGCCTATGGACAAACCCTTAAAATATAACTCAAAAGGCAATCATTAGTCCATAGGGATTGTCATCAATTACGAAAACCACACATGGGGGCATCATGCACTTTCAATGTGTATGAGGACTTGATTCTTACAACCATCTATTTGTGTTCGGGAAGACACCTGTTAAGATGTGCTTGCAATGAGACGAAGTGGGGGTTATGTCCAAATTACATCTTGACCGGTGTGTGGCCTGCATCAAGAGTCAATTGTCCAACCGCAGGCCCTTACCGTCGCGTGGGGTTACCTCGGTTATTAAGAATAATTAAATGGTAGGCGTTTAATGACTACAACTCATGTATCCCCAAGGATTGGCTTTCCCTATTGTACTAAACATTTCTATCATTGGTGTTCAGAATATCGTTCAACATCCTCCCTGCTCCTAACCTCCTCCTTCATCGAACTCCGTGATCCTAAGTACCTGCAGGGTCAAAGAACAAGAAAGAAACAAGAGACAACTATGGCGCAATGCATACACATACACATACATGGCATTAATTCAATGGCATTCCATCGATCCCTCGTACAAATACATCGGGCTGCAATGTTATGCCTCAACCCATCGCCTTACCAAATTACTCACACATCATGACGATTTGATCACATGAATAAATCATTGGAGGAGACATAAAGAGGAATGCTTTGTTGATAATATGTCTTATGTCCACACAAAAAAAAGATATTATGTCTTACAATGGTTGCCAGATGCGATACACAATTACAAGTGTGGCTAACTTGGAGGTGGATTGTTGTGGTGATGGTGATGGTGGTCACTGTGGAGATGAGACGGGAAATGGCGATGGCTAGGGTTGGTGAATGGTTATGTTGCAGAGATGGAGGTTTTCAATGATGCTCCTCTACGATTCAAGAGACGGCCCCTTTATAAAATTGGTATGGTTGGACGCCACAGAGTCCTTGCGTGTGGTACGAGCGCGTGCGCTCTCCTGGATCAAGTTTTGTGCCTACCATTTAATTCCTTCTTTCTCCATTTTGTTTCTTTCCTTGTAAATGATTGATTTTCTCCATAAATGACCTCTTTTTCCATGGAAACAAAATAAAGAGTGGATTTTGCGATCTCGCACATTCATTAGTCATTAATAGCAATATCGGAGAGAATTTCTCAGATTTTCTTAAGTAAACCTGTTTAAAAACCAATGTGATGAGTGTAAAATTACATTCATCAATCGCCATGAATAACTGTATTTACACATAACTCCTGAAGAAATACACAAAATTGTCTTTTCCTTTCGTCTTTAATATAATACTAGATGTCATGTTGCGCCCTTGGCACAAAGAGCAACTGCAACTAGGAAGTTAAGTAAGCATGAAAAGCACATTCAATAAATTGTGCACAAGCTTGCCATCCAAAGAGGTATTTGTACTCACGTGCTCTAGCTCCCAATGCCAGAATTTACAGCCATGCCACAATTTTGTAAACACATTACCTAATTAAAAATACAGTACTAAGTTGTGTACACCAACCAAAACGAGAACAAAAGAGATCGACGCTGATGACTTACTCCATCACCGCCGCACCTGTAGAAGGCCCGGCCTTCGCGATCATCCATCCACACGATCCACAAGACGAGCAACTTCACCTCGTGGTGACTGTCGGGGGGGGGGGGGGGGGGGGGGGGGGGGGGGGGGGGTGATGACAGCGGACATGGCGTGGGGAGATCCGACGAGCCGGTGAGCACAGACGGGCCACCAAATGATTTGGGTGGGATTTGTGCGACCAAGGAGGGAAATGTTTTGTGTATTCCTGTATAGACAGGGTCCTAAACAGAAAGGGGGTGTCAAGTGAGAGGATAAAATCGCAAAATCTGTGTCGAGCAGTGCTCATTCAGGGAGACGGCAGGATATCAGCAAGATTGCCAAGGCCATTAAGTGTGTCACCAGCTCGACAAACATGACCGACGTGGCTGCCAAAAGGCACGTTGTGATTGGCCCATGACCTTTTCGTCACATGCGTACCAAATTCGCGACTCGAGCCTAGCGCTTTGAGAGTATGAGACATGCGCACAGCATGCGTTCGAGGTTTGCGGCTTGTGCGCTATTTAACTCATAGCGCAAGTTAGTATCCACCTTCAGTTGAAATAGTACTTGCAGAGAACAAATGCTGTAACCACACAACAGATTGATGGGCTTCTATACACGACTACACTGCTTCTCGAGCAGACTCTGACAGAACTACATACACAATGGGCAGGTGGCTGCTAATGGCAGCATCGGGGTTCTTCTTATTACAGATATACACATAAATGTACGTGCTACTTACTATCTCTCAGGTCACGGTACCTGTCAGTGATCACTCGATGGTTGTGCTGCTGCTTATGCTGAAGGGAAGAAGGAACTAGGGGACGGGGAGAAGAGGGAGAGGTTTCCTGGTCAGCCGCCGCGTCCTCCTCTGAGAAATAACTCCCTTGGGATCAGAGCCCTCTAGCACAGCGTCTAGCTCCGCTGGGTCGAGGGCCAGCCTCCTCCTGATGAAGCCCTCCACATCGAAATCACTCTCTGCCTCCCGAGTGTATGCAGCACGGCGGTCCACGATGCTGTCGAGGTTGGGAGTGCTCAAACCTTCAGCCGTGCCGCTGACGAGGTCAGAAGTACCGGAACCTTCAGCTGTGGTACTCGCGGAGGGCTCTACACCTGCAGAAGTGCTCATGGTGGTACTGCCTTGCTGCGTCACTTGACCGGACGGTCGGTCCATGTTTAGGAGCTTCTTCACGCTGTCTAGAGCAGGATCGATGATGTCGAGGAAGCCCATGACCCAGGAGGCATCATCCACGACCTCGATACGCTGTCAGGATGGGGAATGATCAGTTGCATTGCCTACTACTGCTGCTAGCCTTGCTACCGTGTTGTTCATGGAGATGTAGGCACAAACACATGAACACAAAAGATGTGCTCCCTCCGTTCCTAAATATATAAGTCTTTTTAGAGATTTCACTACGAACTATATACGGATGTGTGTAGACATATTTTAGAGTATAGATTCACTCATTTTGCTCCGTATGTAGTCTGTAGTGGAATCTCTAGAAATACTTATATTTAGGAACGGAGGGAGTATGTGCTAACCTGCTGAAAATAAAGGTCCCGTATTTCTTCAGCTCGAACTGGATCCCCCTGTTCCTCCTCTAGTGCCGCCCATGTCAGCCATGTCACCTCACTCTGAGAATTGATGTTCAGCGAAGACCTCAACAATCTTCTGGCCGCGGTGTAGTTACCCACACGCTGTTCTAGGACTCCCCAAGCCTATAAGAGTAGGGCTCATAATTTAATGGTATGAGATGGTAAATCGAATAATGGCCGACATTAGGATCTAATCTTCAAATTGCTAGAACGAATGCAGTTTGAGCCTTCAGATCATGGATACAACAGATTCTTCACATACAAGCAAGCACTCATATTTGACTATTTCATCAAATCAAACTGTATATATTCGACGGTGTGTGAGAAGAAAAGGTATAACAAACACTTAGACAAAGTATCAGATTTTGTTCAAGTGATATTCTTTACCTGAAGACAACGAGCAGCACATTCATTTGTTGAATTAACTGACAAGGCTCTCTGATAGAGTGACCTTGCAGTTCTCTCATTTCCTTCTTTCCACTCCATCCAACCCCAAGCCTATAACATGAAATGCTAAGTTTCAAACATAACCAAATACTTAAAGAAAACAGTCCATAAGCAAGTAACCATGTCAATTAGCTGGAAATAGCAAGGCACATCTAAATGTTGAATGCAAACTGGTACTCTTGTATATTTTCGTTCCTGATTTGGTAGAAACATATGTCCTTCTAGTTGTTCATATCCAATCCTTTTTACTTCAATGTGACCAACAACGTGCAAAACCTACAGATATTCCTGTGACCATATATCTGGTTCGATCCCTAGGCATGCAGGTGCGTGTTACGCATTAGTAGAATAGCATGTGCCCACATTAAGTGAAGCCGGTGAAGATGTGTGAGCATCATGGGGTGGGGTGTGTGTGAGTTTATGCGTCTTGCTACACTCTCTGAAAAAAGAAGAAAACATGCAATACCTTCCATAGTGGAAGTTAGGTAATATATCTAATTGCACCCGAAAAGTAAACTGTACAGAAACTCAAAATACATCACTCAAGATCTTAAAGGACACTGGCTAAATAATCTGAACTCTAAAGGTAAAAGAAGGATATAGAGCACGACACGGAAGTACTAAAAAAGGGAAACCATATTCTGAACTCAAGGGATGCACTGGATATTCCGTGAACCTTTCTATTCCCAAATGATTCGACTGTATATTTGCATAATAAATAACTAGGACTTGCAAGTTGCAGCTCTAGTGTGAGAGGCACTGCAACAAAGTAATGTCTGAAACTGACAAAATTGTATCTCCAGATAAAGGAAAAAAGAATACTAAAACAAGGCATACAGACCAACTGTAAATGAAGTTAAGCAAACCACATGGAGCTTAAATGATCAGATTAATAGAAGAGGTAAGTGCAGAAATCCTTACTATCCAAACTGGTTGGTGCCTTGGATCAATCTGAGATGCCTTTCTAAATAATACACGGGCAACATTTGGAGATGCACAATTGTATTCCAGCAGTGCAAGTGACTGTAGAATTACAGGGTCCCTAGGGTTCACAGCATGGCCAATCTTAAGTAACTTCCTTGCTTTGTCAGTGTTACCTTGATTGGCCTCAAAGAGTGCCCAGACATGCCACGAAAATCTGTTCTTGGGACTAGCCTGGACAGCTTTCTACACAGAAAAACCCAAGTAACTTTCTGCCACGAAACTTGATTTTCTTTCAAGGAATGTGATAAAGAATACGAGGAACCATCACATGCAGATGTGAACCAACAGCGTCATAGTATGACCCTAGCAGTGTATTATAGTGGGATAACTGAAACTAATATAGTTGTTAGGAATATGCAACTTGTATTATTAGGAGGCCAAAGTCAACATATATACACGCACATGAGGATGCGCCAAAAGGCTACAAAAGTATACCAAGAGACTAGAATGCAGAAGGCTAAAAGACATCACTAATATAACTCTAACACCCCCCTCAAACTCATGGTGGATCCACAACACTGAGTTTGGAAAGGTGAAATCCATGTTGCGCTCTAGTCTGGGCCTTCGTGAAGAAGTCTGCTAGCTGTAACTCAGAAGGCACATACTGAAGAGCAACAACATGATCCTGCACAGCAGCGCGCACATAAGAAGCATCAACACCAATATGCTTGGTAAGCTCATGCTTCACGGGATCCCGCGCAATACTGATAGCACCTGTACTGTCTGACAAGAGGGTGGTAGGTGTAGTAACAGAAACACCAAAATCCTCCAGTAACCATCATAACCAAGTCACCTCTGCCGTCAGAAGAGACATAGCTCGCAACTCAGCCTCTGCACTCGAACGGGAAACTACAGCCTGTTTCTTCGTCTTCCAGGCAATGAGAAAACCACCAAGAAAAACACAGTAAGCAGAAAGTGAACGGCGATCCGTAGGATCACTAGCCCACGTAGCATCCGAATAGGCC
Source organism: Elymus sibiricus (assembly GCA_039707655.1). Lineage (NCBI taxonomy): Eukaryota > Viridiplantae > Streptophyta > Magnoliopsida > Poales > Poaceae > Elymus > Elymus sibiricus. The sequence goes on along the minus strand of CM077669.1, from coordinate 348,663,300 downwards.
TGGAGCTGTAACGAGCTGGAGCGGGGAAAGAAGAGACGGTGAGAGATCGTGCCACGAAGATATCGTAGAACACGAAGAAGGTGACTATAGTGTACCGAAGTGGGAGAAGAAACAAACTGACTCAAGATATGGACAGGATAGGAGATATCCGGACGAGTGACAGCAAGATAGACAAGACTCCCAACAAGATGACGATAACGCGTCGGATCAGACAAGGGTTCACCATCAGAAGGGCGAAGGTGAACATTGAGCTCCATAGGAGTCTCAACAGTGCGCTCATCACTAAGAGCCGCACGAGTAAGAAGATCCTGGATATACTTTTCTTGGGAAATAAAAAAGCCATCAGAGGTGGAGGAAACATCAATCCCAAGAAAGTAGCGAAGAGGACCAAGATCGGACATAAGAAACTGCTCACTGAGACGGGCCTTGACAAAGGCAATGTACTCAGGGTCGTCGCCGGTGATGATCATGTCATCAACATATAGAAGAAGAAGAGTCCGCCCACGAGCTGAAAGGTGGACAAACAACGCCGGATCATGAGCACTCGCTGAAAAACCAGCGGCGGTCACCACAGAGGCAAAACGCTCAAACCAAGAGCGAGGGGCTTGCTTAAGGCCATAAAGAGAGCGACGAAGACGGCATACCATGCCATCAGGAACAGAATACCCGGGTGGTGGCTGCATATAAACCTCCTCACGCAACTCACCATTAAGAAAGGCATTCTTAACATCAAGCTGAAAAACAGACCAATGGCGAATAGAGGCCACAGCAAGAAGTGTGCGGATAGTGGTCATATGGGCCACAGGAGCAAATGTCTCATCGTAATCACGACCATGCTCCTGCTGAAAGCCACGAGCCACAAGACGAGCTTTGTAACGCTCAAGAGAACCATCGGAGCGAGTCTTAACCTTGTAGACCCACTTACAAGTGATGGGACGGACACCGGGAGGAAGAGAAACAAGATCCCACGTGCCGGTGCGCTCAAGAGCGGCAAGCTCCTCCGCCATCGCAAACTGCCATTTAGGATGAACAACGGCGTCACGATAAGAGGTACGCTCAAGTACAGCCGAAAGACCATATCGACTAGGAGAGTAGCGGTCAGGGGGAGGGAGAGGCCGAGCCCGAAGACCATAAGTCGGCTGGGATGAGGAAGATGACGCACCAGAAGTAGATGGCACGTCAGTGGATTTATCCACAACACGTGGTCGACGAGTATAATGGAAAGGAAAAGAGGGAAGAGGTGGAATCACTGGAGGTGGAGATGAGGAATGTATCGGTGATGAAGATGGAGAAGGGGAAGGTATCGGTGATAAAGGTGGAGAAGGGGAAGATATCGGTGATGAAGGTGGAGAGTCATGCGATGAGGGAGGAGAAAAATCCGTAGGAGAGGACGACGTCGGATCTGCAACAGCAGGACGAGGAATAGGAATATTGGGCACAGAGGGAGGTGTATCCGGAAACGTAAGAAAAGAGATGTCCTCCGCTGAAAAAGCCGAGGAGGATGGACGCGGGTAGAAGGGACGAGACTCATCAAAAGTCACATCCCGGGAAATACGCTCCGGCGACCAACAGGATCCCAACACCGATAGCCCTTATGCTCATCACTGTATCCGAGAAAAACACACTCAACAGACTGAGCGGTCAATTTGGTGCGTTCACGAGGGGCAAGCAAAACATAGCAAACGCAACCAAACAAACGAAGTGCTGAATAATCAGGAGGATGACCAAAAAGACGCTCGAGAGGAATACCACCCTGTAGAGCAGTAGAAGGTTGAATGTTGATGAGATAGGTGGAAGTGGTAACAGCCTCAGCCCAAAAATGAGGCGGAAGAGAGGCAGCGATCATCATCGCACGCGCCGTCTCAAGAAGGTGACGATGCTTGCGCTCAGCCACACCATTCTGAGCATGAGCACCAGGGTAAGAGAACTGAGTGAGAGTACCATGCTCAGCAAGAAATCCTCGTAGCGCGTGAGAGATATACTCACCAGCTGAATCTGCACGAAAAAACACGAATAGGAGTGGAAAACTGGGTATGAATCATGGCAGCAAATTTTTTGTATATAGATAAGAGCTCACTACGAGAAGACATGAAATAGATCCAAGTGTATCGAGAAAAATCGTCTATAAAGATAATATAGTATCGATGACCCCCTTTCGAAGCGAAGGGAGCCGGACCCCAAACATCAGAGTGAACGAGATCAAAAGGACGCTCGGACACTGACTCACTGTGAGGGTAGGGCAGCTGAATCTACTTACCAAGTCTACAACCCAGACAATCCAACGAAGTGTTACCGGGGACAGACCCCAGAACACCGCGATGAACCAAAGACGAGAGACGAGAACCACATAAATGGCCAAGACGATGATGCCACTGCTGAAAAGAGCTGGTAGATGCAGCTACAGGGGCTGCGAGACTGGCGACGGTGGTAGCAGACGGAAGACGAAGCCAGTCAAGCTCCCAGAGACCATCAGAGCGTCGAGGGCCAGCACCAAGCAGAGCGCCCGTGTGACGATCCTGAACAGAACACGAATCAAAGTCGAGAATGACCCTACAACTAGAGTCAACAATTTGACCACCAGATATGAGCTGCATGGTAAGTCGAGGAACATGAGCGACAGAAGGAACATGAAATGAAGAAGTGCTAAGAGTTCCTCGACTAGCTACAGGGAGGGGAGTGCCATCAGCCGTAAGAACACGAACTGGAGACTCGACAGGTCGAACGGAGGTCAAAGTGGACGAATCATAAGTCATATGAAAAGACGCTCCAGTATCAAGAATCCATGGGGATGTACCGGAGTGAGTAGATGGTGGTTTCTCAATGCCAGAAGAGTCAGCCACGGAAACTGCAGAACCTGTCGGTGAAGAATCCCAAGCATCAAGCAGGCATCGCAACTGCGCAATCTCACGCGAAGACAGGGACACGGCCGAAGAGGTCGAGGTAGAAACATCTGCCGACGATGAGCAGTCGCCACCACTCATGAAAGCCGCATGTAGAGTCGACCGAGAGTAGCGAGTCAACGTAGAGCGACAATCACCAGGTGCAGAAGTCGTGGAAAGAGTTGCTGAAGAACGACCAACACGGGCCAGCAGAGGCAGTGCAGCTGTCGAAGGAGTCGACGTAAAGTGGCCAGCACCACCGGCAGAAGTCGCAAAAGGTGTCGAAGTAGAGCGACAACCACCACCTCCAAGCGGGTGAGCACCAAGCACCGAGGGAAGGCGCATGTGTGAGACGGGATCAATATACGGAATACCGCCGGAAAACACCGGGCAGCGAGGGAGAGGCATACCCGACGAAAGCATTGTACCCCTTTTTTTCTTTTTTTCTTTTGGACAATTCTTTTTTTTTTTTTGTTTGAGGAAAGCAACGGTCAGGCCACAACAACAGCCCACCAGCAGCCCAAGCAAGCCAGGTCGATCAGATCTAAGCTCGCACGTACGCACGCAGGTGGAACTGGAGCGCCCGACTGTGGGAGTCGAACAAACGCGCTGACCAGGGCGTTCCTGCCTGCCGAGACGACGCGGGTGAAGCGCGCCTGATCCGGAGGCGATCAGCAGCAGCGGACGGCGGCGACCAGCAGCAGCGAACGGCGACGGGAAGCGGCGTCCGGAAGCGGAGGCGGCCGGCGACAGTGGGAAGCGGCGGCCGGAAGCGGAGGCGGCCAGCGGCAGTGGGAAGCGGCGGCCTGATCCGGAGGCGACGAGCAGCAGCGGCGGCCTGATCCGGACGGCGGCGGGAAGCGGCGGCCTGATCCAGAGGCGACCAGCAGCAGCGGACGAACAGGTGCAGCGGTGGGGCGTCCAGAAACCGGCGGCTGGCGACGGAATTCGGCGGCCGGCGGCGGGAATCGCGGCTGGAGTTGATCAGGCGGCCTGGACAGTTGGACGGGTGGCTACACGATCTGAAACGCAGGTCTGCACGGCAGTTGAACAGACGGACTTGCAGCAGCAAAAACGCAAGGAGCAGCAGCAGCGATGCAAGTGTGGAGGAGCAGCAGCGTTCAGGGAAAAAAGGGAGCAGCAGGAAGCAAGGAACAGCCACGGCCGGCCGGCAGCGGAAGCACGAGTTTGGGCCGGAAAAAAAATCAGATCGAAGACGAGTTGCGGCGTCGGGAGAGGAACCAAAGCTCTGTTACCATGTTAGGAATATGCAACTTGTATTATTATGAGACCAAAGCCAACATATATACACGCACATGAGGATGCCAAAAGGCTACAAAAGTATGCCAAGAGACTAGAATGCAAAAGGCTAAAAGACATCACTAATATAACTCTAACAATTAGTAGAGCAGATCTTCCAACAAAAACCAGACAAATATAGGGTGAATCTATAATAATTCCGTCGCTACATGGAATTTCTTTCTACTTCACACTACCTCTTAAGACGAAAAAACCCTCTGAAGACACATGAACATGAGGAAATGGATGAACAAGCCTTAGAAAATTACAAGTATGAGAACCAAATCAGTAAAAAGCACCATTGTCTTACAGAGGGAAAATAAGCATTACCTCAAAGAGCTTCCTCGCAATGGCATTGTTTTCTGCACGCATTTCTACCTGAGCCCAAGACTACTAGAAAATTGTCATACATAAGTTCACAGTTCAACACAAAATACAGCTTGCAATTTCTTTTTATGCAGTAAAAAGAAAACTATGAAGCAAATACTTACTAGCCAACTTGCACAACTTTTTGGATTGCATTGAGTAGCTTGCTGGAATAAAGTCCGTGCTTGTTCAAAGCGCTCTGCTCTAGCTTCAAGCAAAGCAAGAGTCTGATAAATGTACTCGTTTCCTCCACAATATTTCAGACCTTTTGCAAGTAGGTTCCGAGCCTTTTTTATGTTTCCTTGCTTGATTTCTAAAATTGCCCACCCATGCCAAGCTGCGATGTGCTTTGCATCAGCCACAGTAGCAGCATCAAATAGCTCTCGTGCTCTTCGAATACTCCCACCCTTGCTTTCTAGCACTGCCCAGCACTGTAATTCAAAGCAAAAAAGGAAACAATGACTTCTGCATGTTTTATTGGATTTCTCACTAGATGACATAATTTTTAGATATGTCAAACGTACACATTGGGGTCAATGTGCAGTTCCAGCTGGGCACATCACACAGGATTCAATCAAAAATCTCAAATGACTTCCTACATTTTTTACCGGATCGTAACAATAATTCAAGAAATTATGTTCTGACATAAATAACATGTGTAAATGAAAGCTAAATACTTAACAGTCGAAAATTTTGACCCTTATAGGTGCTCCCAGTGTATTCTTTTTTATTTGAGAAACACCGAGTATAACATATAGACGAACGAATTATAGTTGAACGTATCCATGCATGGCATATTAAATTATTATTTTTACACTTGGCATATTTGTTGAAGTGTATATGTGGATTGTCTAGCCTTTTTCATCAGTTCGGACTTTTGGTTGCGTTGGCTAGTGCATGAAGCTTAACATGGTATCAGAGCCCAAGGTCTTGAGTTCAAGTCCTGGCTTTCGCAGTTTATCTAAAAAATTGCTGCTGCCCCCATTTGTCCACGTATAGGCCTATTGAGCCATACCTCTGAGTCTGTCCACGTGTTGACTTTCCGCGTCACACGTGAGAGGGGGTGTTGTAGTGTATATGTGGATTGTCTAGCCCTTTCCATCAGTTCGGACTTTTGTTTGCGTTGGCTAGTGCATGAAGCTTAACAATATTAAGATATTAAGATAACCGTATGTGCATTATTTATGTTGACACATAAGCCTCTAGAGGACGAACCACATGCCCTGCATTGCTCACGTGGTATAATTTTTCTACTAGTCGGTTTAGCAAGGCGAGGCGATGAGGTGCAAACCTGCCAAATGTATGGATTTTCTCCCTGTGTGGCTTGGCAGCCCCTTTCATAAGCCGCTCTAGCTTTGTCAAACCTCGACTGTTTGCAGTATAGCTTCCCAAGCGCGACGTATGGGCGCCCGTCTTCAGGCCAATACAGCATACACTGGATCAGAAAGGGGTCGTCAGCTTGGAGCAACCAAACAATTAGACACTTGATCATCATTTTAAACAACAGTACTAGCATTTTAGAGCACAATATACCCTCATTATCTCTTATCTCTAGCTGTATTTCAGTGAGATGTCATATTATTTTAGATGCATGCAGTGCGTAGCGCAATGTTCCGAATTCTGTAGTGTAGGTGCGCACTACCTTGTTGAGGAGCTTCTCGGCTTCCGCGAACTCGTACTTCCTGGTGTGCACCTTGGCGCGGTGGAGCCAGAGCTCGAGGTTGATGGGCAGCGGGCGGTCCGCCGTGGCGGCGGGCTCGCCCATGGCCGGCTCGAAGAGCGGGACCTTCTTGGCAATCTCCTCCATTCTCCTGTCGAAGGGGCCCTCCCCGTCCCGCTCGGGCCCTCCCCCTGCCGCGGCAACGGGCCTCCCGCGGCGTACGCGGAGGGAGAAGAGCGCGGCGGCGGACGAGGCCTTGGTGGTGGCAGGGCCCGGGAGGGGCGGGGGAGGCGGCGAGGACGAGAAGAGCCGCATCGCCATGGCGCTGGCTGGAGCGCGACGCGGTGCTCAGCTCTGGTCGGAGCAGCTAGCGGGGCAGGCGAGTCCGAGGCCGAGGCGCGGCCTTGTGAGTGAGGGAGGGGGCGTGGAGCTTACGGGATTGCCCACGCGCGTGCGGTGCTGTTGACGCCGTGGGCGGGGCTGCGGGGGCACAAGAGGGAGGCGGGGATGGGGGAGGCCGTTGGAGAGGCCCGGAGCGCGCCACGTCGCCGAGAGGGATGATCAGTGTCTTTTGAGTTTCACTGGACCGGCAAAACCCTCTCGGGACGAGGGCTTCAACTCGGCCTGCGATTGGACACGAGGCGGGACGCCCGTCTCGTGTTTTCGAAGACAGAAGAGTAGCGTCCCGTTCCTGCCTGTGCTGTGATTGTGACCGGGGAGGGATGTATGAAACTATCGACATCTCTCTTTCTTTTCGAAATGATCAACATCTCATTTTTGACACGCTGCCATAAATATCACCAGTCCGAATTTCAAAAAAAAAAAATCACCAGTCCTGAAAACACAAGGACAACTCTTTTTTTAGTTGAAAAAGCAAGAACTTGCAGGTATGAATGTGGATGATAATTTTTGACTCGAGTGATCTTTGCACTGGTTACAGAGCAATCCACACAAAATAAACCGGCATAGGCTTAATAAACACATGAAGCAACATAACTGCGGCAAAAACCATACTCTACTTCTTCTGAAAATAAACCGCAGTAGGAGCCCAAGGAACACAAGTACACAACCAAGACATGAAGCAGGCATACGGCAGCACACTACGACAACACTGCAACCAACAAAGCGATAGTATGTCCATATGTAGAGAGAGACCACGGCAAAATATACCCAAGAGAGGTAGTCTCAGAATTCCCCGCGCAGTACAAAAAAAGAAAAAGATAATTTAACCCTTTCCTGAAGAAAGACAAGCAGATATTCAGTCTGATGCCGTTCATCTTATTAGCTGACTGCTCTGACAAAAATGTTGAAACTGTAGGTCAATTACAACTGCAATGTGTCAAATGCTTTTGTACATTTTGTTTCCTATTCAAAGCATCAAAACACATTTCAATCTACAGTGTCTCAACCTGAACCGCTAGATGACAGCAGCATCTCGTTCATCAAAAACATTGGCACTTCGGCTCCTCCCAAGTACCATAAGACGATATTTTGGCATACAATATGCCTGGCTCAAGGTTAGTTCAGCATCTAACCATTGCCGCCCCAACGACGTTTCCTCGCAGGTCGCTGATTCTTGACATCATCTGCACCACACGCAACAGCTAGCAGTTCATTCTTGCCATTGTCTTCCTCCTTTTGGGTAACAGCAACAGCTTCTTTGAACCTCTCCCTTCTCTTCTGCATCTTTTCCATTACCTTAAGTATGTGTTTCTCGTCGCATTCCCTTGTAGCTCCCTTGTCGCAAATATCTTTTGGCATTCCATTAATCATCTTTAACTGACCTGCTGAGCTTGCTTCAATCACTGATTTCAATGCTGCTTTTCTTGGTTTGTTAGGTTTGCTGTTTGGAAGATGGTAGTCCTCTTCAATCAATTCTCCCTCCTCAATCTCATCTTCTTCCTTGGTAGTTCGGCGATTTTGGTATGTTGTTTTCTCCAAGCCCTGATAGACCGACCCATGGTAACTTCTATTCAGTTTCACCTTCTGCCCTTTCTGATGTACATCCTTGTGTTTGGAACTCTGCAAATTCTTGTCTGCAGGAAGACATCCCTCATTGCCACTTTCAACTCGCCTTATCTCATTGCCTTGGAGCTTAAACTGCAATAAGATGACAATATAGCATTGAGGAACAAAAGTCCGCAGATGGTGAGAGCACGCATGCAAGAAAAATAAGATAAAAAGGTGCACATCGACTTGTACTGAAATGGCAAACACAACTAGTGCGAGAAATTGTATTCATGTTCCATTGTTGGGTAAACAACTGCTCTTAAAGCTTTGACAGTTACTCCTTGTCACTAGTACACAAGGTGTAGTAGAAGCAAAGGACCGGGACACAAGAATCATCAGCAATTTGGCATTGAGAGTTAAGATTCTACAATGATGGCCATGTTAACAAAGCACCAGAAATAGGCATACAGAGGGAAAAATAAGTCCATTATAAACCCTCCAGTTTGATGTGTGCTCATACTTCCAATCCCTGAATTCAGGACCCTGAACTTCCTAATCCGAACCAACTTAGACAGCTTGTTTGGCACACAGGGAAAAGGGTGATGCTTGCCAAACAGTGAGTCCCAAACATTTACTCGTGGATACACTATGTCCTCTCCTTGCTCATCACCCTCCCTCGATCAATCGCACGATTCTGCACTTGTAGTGCCATCTCAATGTGAGAATGATGCTACCGCCGCCATTGTGGCCTTGAGTGCCACTTAATGCAAGCTCCGCTCCGAGCAAGGTCACAGGTGGACTCTGCACACTGACCCCACCCCCTTTGTTGGCATCCCTCACTTCAGCTGGTGGCATGAGAAGAAAAGGAGAAAAGTACGAAGTGTTGGTGGTGCGGGAAGATAGGGACAGTGCTGTTATTCTCTTTAGAAAACCTGACATGCAAGACTGACCAAATCCGGTCTACTGGGGACTAATGGGCTTCAATGCAGCTAAACACCCAAAAAGGAAGTAAGGGATTGGTTTATCAGGTTTGGGGTTACAAATTCTGAGCTTTAGACTCTGGGGTTATACAAATTCTGGGCTTCAGATTTCGGGGTTCATTTCAAACTGAACAATGAACTTCAGGGTTTAAATGGACTGTTTACTAAACAACAATACTTGTCAATTTTCTAGTAGTTACCTGGGTCCATCAAACATCTGATGAGATAATATCGCAATATAGTACACAGAAGTTACAGATAAAACTTGGTAAACGGACAACGCGATCTAAAAGAAATATATTCCTATCCTATTCTTCAGCAACCAGTAGGATTACTTACGAAATAATATCTGAATGCATAACCATCCATGCGTCTTTTTCCCCTGACGGGGAAAACCAATTGAACTGGACGAGCTATTGTAGGTGTTCCCCATTTACACCTAATTAATCTACAACTGGGGGATCCAGAAGGTATATGTACACCTCACCACAAGAAGTCACCAGGAATATTCACAAAAATTAACTAGTACAAATAAATCATGTACGTAAGAGAAAAGGTAATTATTCCAATGAACTATTAAAAGTATATGAGAAGGGCAGCAGAAAAATTCCTAGAATACAAAAAAAATATGATAGAATAAGAGACACAGCCTGGACTGAGCTCAACTTGGTGTATCAAATTAAACGTGCAGCAAAACATAGAATATTTTAAGAACATAACCATCCTATTGAGCATCTAATTTTGACCTATATGATTTTAAAATGAAGACCAAAAGGAACGTCAATACTACACCATTGTCAGGACACCCCTTTTCTCTCAGCATGTCATGTTAGAACTTAAAACCCAAGCTTTCATATACATCAGCACACACTTCAGAGATTTCATTGGAGTTATTTTCCAATAACAAACTCAATTACTTTGACTGCAATCTGGCTCAATCAAAATATCAAAACATGGTAATCACAGCATGATACATGAATTTCCAGTCAGTAATCAGTGTGCACTGGAACCTGCCATGGATTGATGATATGTAGCATAATCATGTGAATCTTGTTAAATTCCGAATTTGAGAATCTAGCAAGAAAAAACTAAATTTATTCTCATGTTATTGATATACTTGACAAATGAAACCAATCAGCATTGTAGCGATGTGTAGTGTATATTAGCTCAGACCTTATTGAGTTACAATCGATTTATACATTTGGTAAGGGTATACTTAAGTGTAACTAAGCATTATATAAAACCCTCAGGAGATAAAATCATGTGGCATTAAATCAAGATACTAGTGAGGGCACTTGTATGAGCACGATAGTTACAAGTGGGTGCCTTTGTACTGACACGGTGACACATAGTCAATCTGCCCCTATAGGATAGTAAATGATATTTGTCAAACGAATCGACAACAGCAAAATTAACAGGGATATGCCAGGTCATAGTAAAAGGATTACGCTAAAGTAAAGTACAACACAAGTTTAAAAGGCTATCCACTTGAATATTGAATGTGCAGTCAGAGCCCAACAGAGAGCAAGGTAACATTAAACCATAATAATCTCCAAATGTCACCAAAACTACCTCACATTAACAGTTGTTGACAGTTAAGTTAATAAGATCTGAGAGGATATCCGAAGTAAAATGTCTGAACTCTGAAGTTGTGTAAGAATCGAACAATGTCTCACCTCACTACCTCAGGCGTCAGAGCAGAAATGGAAATTGATTTGAGATTATCTTTTATGGGAAAAAGTATACGAAAATTGTACACTAATCAATCCCTAAGAAGAAATGAACGTGCGATCAGTTCAATGGTTATTGTAATTTAATTGGAAATGTCAAGCTGGAATTTTTAGTTGTAGTACTCCCTCCGTAAAGAAATATAAGATCGTTTAGATCACTACTTTAGTGATCTAAGCGCTCTTATATTTCTTTACAGAGGGAGTACATTTTACAGCCAGACATACAAACCAGGTACAATATGCTCATGATGAAAATAAGTAGACAGGGGGAAAACTGTCACTTCTTGAGCTTTGATCTACTGTATTAAATTTCAAATACTGGACATGAACAAGACAGTCAAAAAGTCCAAAGCGTATGCTGGCATTAGGTCCTTGGCACACGTTGGACACCAACACTTCAGAAGCAACAACGATGTTACATATTCGCGGCACAGACTAGGTCACTGTTATCAAAAACAAACCTACCAGCCAACACAGAACACACACACACACACACACACACACACACAAACATTATCACACAAAAATAGCACAAATGTACAGCACATAGACCTCTATAGTTGTATATAAAAAATCTATATAAATTGCTTGCTAAGCAACCTAGCATGTATCCATACAAGAACATAATCTACAACGTAAGAATGCGCAGAACTTTAACCCATGTGTTTCACCGTCACTGTGTTGGCACATCAGGAAATTGTGTATCTCCATGTGCATACCATGTCCTGCTACTCTCAAATCCAAGTACTGTGACGGACTAGAAGCAGAGGATTCCAGGCATCATCTATGTTCAAGATACTATACTAGAAGATAAATTGGCATTTCATTGACCATGTATGACAGTGGTGCAAATTAATTCAATCACTCATTGGAGATAAGTATGCAAATGCCAGAGCAGGGAGCAGGCTATAATCTCAGCAGTGGAAAAGAAGCCAACACTAGCTTGTGAGAGTACATTAAAGTGTGAGAAGATTATTAAACAGCAAGCGAATAGCATCAGATATTGTTAGGTATGTGTCCACGGCTATCCTCTAGAGAGTAGTTATCCCGATACACGTCCTAGTTCAGAAATACCAAAACATAGTTCAAAATGTTGATAATAGGACTAAAATGGACAAACACTACCCGTTCATCTGCAAAAAAAACGCCAACTCATAAACAACAAAAATCCAGAATCCTGTTGTCAAGTTATTTCAGGCCTTGTTTACAGACATGGAGCAACTATATCTGACCGATATCCAAGTTGGTTCAAAATTGACACCAAACTTTGGTAGGATCTCACCAGAGACCAGACCATCTAAAGAAGCGGCTTACCAAAGGAGGATATGCATTGTTCTGGAAGTGCATAAATGCCCCTAAAAGATAAACAGATAAATTTCAAAGAAAACTGAGGACTTGCAAATTCCACCACCATACTGAGCTATGTGCACTTCAGTTTTGAGCAGCATAAAGCCCCACTCCTTTTCTTCCCTTTCTATGTGCACGTGTGTGCTGGTTGAAATCACCCTCTTGCCACAATAAGAACTTAAGGGAAAAGATGTATTGAAGATTATATATGTGTACAACATTTCTGATTTTATCTCCTCAAAGTTTACCTTTCTTTTCCTATCATTCAAGCCGATGCTATCTGCATCCTTGGGCTGAATATTCATGTGCTCATGCCTTCTTTCATCGTGAATGTTTGAAATAGTATTACTATTTCTCATATCACTGAAACTATACATGGTGTCTCTAACAGTTTCCTTCGGAGAATTGTGCATCTCCACAGCATAAAGCTTCCTATCACTGATCATGAATTGGTCATGCTTCAGTCTTCTCCCTTTTGAAATTGCTATGCCGAGAAGATCTTTACGGTTCACTGAACCCAGACCAGCATGGAGCTTCCTCTTGACTGGAAGAATACAATAACCAGTCTCAGAGGCGGCGGCAGTGAATGAAACAGATTGTTGAATGTTGTCAACATGAACTGAAGAATTATGGTGCTTGTTATTTTGATAGTATTCATCATGATGATATTGCATGAATTTGGCATTTCGACTGTTTCTTGAGCTCAAGGAAGTTAAACCAGGAGAAGACCAGTTCCTCTCAGGATTCTTGGGGTAGTCATTTGCCCGAGGAGGCGAAACGAGGTGGTAAGGATGTCTCCAATGTTCATCACTGCTTTCTGCAGATCTTCTGCTTCGGTACTTTCGTCTAACCTCAGGTCCACAGAACTCACCAAATCGGTAGTCATTGTAATCGAATAGTTCATCGTCCTCACTGTGGCCATGTCGGACTCTTCTAGTTTCCTGGTAATAACTTTCTCTATACATGTGCCTATCAATGTCATCAGAAAACTCGGCCTTTTGCACTGACTTGTATCCATATCCGTGATCATGACGTCGCTGCCACCCTTTGGCTAATGAGAGCCTCTGCAGATCATCTTGGTCATCATTGAATTCATGCCAAGAAAAACGGTCGTGATGATGGTTAGAGATAGTACTAAAGCGATGCACGCCATTTCTCAAAGCTGCTCTTTCAGCTGGTGAATAATCACGCCTTTCATAAACCTGATTGTGAACAGCATTGCGGCAATCATTACCAACGAAAGTGGAGCTAGATCTTTTCTCTTCATGCTTTCTATCATACCTGCTAGCATAGTTATATGCTATTTTCTCTTCCTTCTCAAACACATCATGCCTTACACGAGCTGAACCTTTCAGCTTATGTTCTTTTCTTCCTTGATGCCCATATTTAAGGAGACGGTGATCACTTTGACGATTCATAAATGCTCCACTGGACATGAAATCAGGTTCATATGTCTTGTCATATCTATCAGCGGCAGGAGAGGGGGTATAGCTATGACTGTCACCCTTGGCACTTTCTTGGTCTGATTTACTCGAATGGCGGCAGAAATCAGATTTGACATACTCATCCTTAAGCTTGGTGTCTGAACAAGTAGCCTTGGAATTTGGATGTCTATTAGCTCTCTTAAAGTAGCAATCTTCTGCTGATTCTTCAGAAAGCATGTCAGAATAACGAGGACTAGAAAAATGGTCCCTTGTAGAAGCTGAATCTCTCGTATCCAGTTTGCTCCCAGTACACTCTGAGGAACCCCCATCAAGCACTTCCTTATGAACCACCTTGTCCACCAGATGGTTAGTGTCTTTCAAACATTTGACACCAGGATCATTAACCAATACTCTGCATTCATTGTGATTAAGAACACGGTCAGCTCAGCAATCATTTTGCGAAATACAAGCATAACCTTCTCAAAACAACGGGGACATGTAGTTCCGACTCTGCATACCTTTCAGTAGTCATGCATTTGTCATTTACTGTTGAGTTGTCATCAGAAGTGGAGTGATTTGAAGGCGAAAGCATCATGTTCACCTGTACAATCAGAATAACTTGTAAGAAGATATAAATCAGGAGATATAGTGGCAACATATTAGACGCCTTGATGAAACATACTTGTATCACAACATCAGAATCCCTTTCTCTTGGACGCCACATATCTGCTGACGGAAGACGTTCAAACAGACCACCTTGAACATTGATTTCTCTACCCATTGGCTAGATGTGCAGTATTAAGTTAGCTCTCATAGACTGAACATAATTCATGTACTCTCTTTTTTTAAATCAACATAATTCATGTACTGATTCCACCACAAGAAAAGTTAACTTCATATTACCTTGGCAACATCATTACTTCCATCAAATCCAGAATAAATTGCTGACTTTGGCATTAGCTTACAAGATTCGAGATTGTGATGTGATTCCTGTATGCAAAGATATGTAAGAGAAATCTTAATAAGCACACAAACAAACCTTCAAGGCCGTGTCTCACCTGATCCATTCCTGACGATTTTTCTGCAAGTGATCTGGCTCCCTGTGTGAACTGTTTCTACAGGAAAAAGCAGTAAAGTTTGTCTATCAAAATTTCTCAAATTATAAAGTCCCAACACAGATGTGAAGAAAAAATGGGTCATGAACCCTACCATGCCAAAACAATATTTTCTCCAACCTTCTTCATCCAGACCAAAATTGAAGTAATCAGTAAGATCTATACCAGGCTGTCTCCAAGGCTTCTGCTGAAATGCTTCAATGTTTATGTCGAGAACTGTCCTGAAATAATAGAAGAATGGTCGAATAAGCAAGCAAGTGCAACCACATATCCTAATTATGATAGAAAGGCATAACCACAGACCGGCCAATTCGTTGCAGGCTGCTAATTAACGATAATAAATAAGCAATCAACAATGACTAATCGTCAAACAAAGCCATAAATACTCGTATCACTATCGCAACGAGAACATGAGTAGCAAAGTTCTGTGTTACACAATTCTAAGGAACATCTATTTTTGTGCTAGAGTGAGAGAAGGGAGCATACCTGTTTCTTGGCAAGAAAAAATAATAATCCTTCTGAAACGCATGCTGGTGACCTGGATCACCTTGTCCTGTGATTGGCACTGTTGTTTTGTCAAGAGGTCCCTTGTAGTGGAGCCCGTGAAGCTGGAAATCGCAATTACACGGAAAACCCCATATCATTCCTCCAAATTAGTTATATAATTCGTCAAATTCACAAAATAGCAATTCCAAGCTACTACATGTTAATGTATCAGAAGTCAGAACAACAGAATTTAGGATGCATAATCAGTGCATCATGGAGTGTACCGAGACCGGTACTGAAAAATCAAGAACTCATCAGCACGTCCCAATCAACTAGTAGAAGAGCAAAAATTAGCTATTGTTTTGACGAATTTGACAATAGCAAGTAGCGATTCCTCACAAATTCGAGAAGCATACCTTGCGCTGTCCGCCGTCCTTGGTAGATAGACTCTTCAAGAGGCTGGCCCGAAGCTCCCCCTCCTCGCTCTCCTCCGCCCACCCCTCCTCGCACCGGCCGGCAGAAGGAGGCGGCGGCGCGCAGCCGTCCTCGTTGAGCACGATGTGGAGGTCATCCTCGCTCTCCTCGTCGCTGCTGCTGTAGCCCGCGAGCCCTTCCCCCAAATCCACAGCCTCGATGGCGTCGGCGTCGGCCTCGGCGTCGGTGGCCGGGTCGGAGTCCTTGGCGTTGGAGCCGCCGCTCTCCCCAGCGGCGGCCAGCGCCGCGGTCACCTGGTCGTCGAGGTCGGCGTAGAGATCGTCGACGTCGTCATCGATCGCCAGTGCTGTGGCGGCGTCCGCTGGGTCGGCCATGGAGGAGCACATGGAGGCACCTACTAACTGGAACCGCTAAGCCATTGGTGAGCCGTGACGGAGGTTGCGCAAAAACCTTGGGAGAGGCTAAGCCTAAAACCCTAGCAACTAGATTCTCACGGGCCGGTGATGGGACCAGCATACTGTAGCTCCCAGGGGGCTTCTCGGCTTCTCGCGGCCCGCGGCCGGCTCGGATTTTTCTTCTTCTTGTTTGGGCCCTAATATGAACGTCAGAGAGAAAAATCAAGTACCCTGAAAAAAATGAAGTGAGAGATGGTGGTCGCAAAACAGTCGTCTTTTTTCCTTTTTTTGCGAAAGCTAGACTACCAGATCATAACGGCTGACAGTATGCAGTGACCATACATCATTTACAGAAAATAATAATGGCCGACAGTATGCACTTCGCCAAATGAGTATTAAATCTCTCTATTTCCCCGCAAAAAATTATAGTGACTGACAGACTACAGTATTCACTGAAATACATCATTTACAGAAAATGTACCTTGCACATTACAATCGAAACCGGCTGAGTGATATGTATTTTCTGTGTCCTACACTAGATTATCCCTCTGTCCAAGTGTGAAAGGATATTACAAACCCATTAGCCTCACATACGGATGCCGTGGGTCATGAAATGCTGGCATGAAATCGAATTATTTCCTGCAACCAAACTAGATCGCCGCAAGTTGTGTAAATTGGACACCGCTCTTGTTCTTCGAAGCTGAGTAGCCCACAAAGATAGACACGCAAACGGCCACCACTGAAAGGAGCAAGGCAAAGGCCGTTGCAGCATCCCAGGAACGATTAGGGGCTGGGCGGTATCGGGCAGCTTCCAGTGAAGGTTGTATGTCCAGAGCCAACCAGTCGCAGCTGGCTGAGTAATGCTGGGAGTTGCTCCATGGTTTGCCGTCAGTTGGGTACCAGAAAGCTACGGCCATATTGCTGGGCTCGCCTATTGTGAACTGCGCATCCTGCATAACCCAAAGAAAGATTTAAGTGCCAAACAGATTTAGTAACCAAAAGGTATGTTTAATGATTTGAAAGGTGTTGTATAATCTTGAAGCATGCAATTGAGACGCATTAATCCCTGTGTGTGTCAGCTTGCAGGTTTGAAGTAGATCCACACAAACTGACCATCATCAGAAAAGGATGTGCTTGAACTTGTGTTGCTCAAGATATCAACGTACTGTGTCAGCACAGACATTTGCCCAAGCATCTAAACAGTCTCTGTTTTAGTGGGTTGTGTGTCCTAACTCCTAAGGTGCATGTATCTTATAGTACAAACAAGACATCTACGATAATCACCCAACTACTGGAATGTTGCATGCACGCAGTTTCCTTAGCAAGACTGGCAAATTGCAGATCTAGTTGTCGAAGGAACAGAAATACGATGGTATGAATGTTTCAGACACTGTAACTTCATTTCTGCACATGTCCCTGGGTATGCTGGTTTTCATGTAATACAGTAAGTGTGGAAAATAATGGAATAAAATAAAATAGTAGATAGACACCTGCTGAAACTGGTCCATTGTTCTGAGGGGCCTTGAGAACTCAAAGTAATATGTGCCCTTGTCATCTTGCTTCCCATACGGACTGTCATCATCCACAAAACCTGAAGAGTTCACATGATAGTAAAATGATTTAGTTCTACTTGGGCGGATTTGCCTTTTAATCGAGTTCACGCTATCTAAGGACCAAAAAAGTCGAATGCTCCAGAGATAATGTTTCATATGCTGGCAATTGAAGCTCATTAAGTAGCATGCAGATTAGCGGGCAGAGGATGAGGGCATTAAGAAGATGAGAACATGTCCCTCTAGTTTACTTATTTGCTTCTACACAGATTTGTATTTCTTAGCTTCTCCGGAAAACCATGTGGTAAAGAATGCATAATTAGATATCATGAGACCAAGGACAAAATGTGAATGTAGTGATGATGTTCAATGACTTACCTGAATGGAAGGTCAGGGAACTGTGCCACCAAGCCCCATGCCAATCATTTTGAGCATTTGAATTGTTTTCTGAATGCAAACCATTATGCAAGATTGTCACAGAATGTTAATGCACAAAATAAAGTAAATGCATGTAATTTCATCAAATAATTTTTAAATTAAAAATACAAGAATTCCTTTGTGTCAAATAGCACAGAGTACCTTTAGGGCCTATACCATCAAGGTAGCGGCAATGGGGATTCCATGCATAGACATCAACAAGATGACCAAATCTACATTAATGAATTATTTCAACATCAAATCTTCACACGCTAATATGCATAACTATACAACTCCCTTTCCAAAAAAAAAAAAAAACTATACAACTACCATGAGACACTTTAGAATTACCTATCACCTCCGTTTCCAGCTGCATTATCTATGTGATTGCCACCATAAAGACGTCCAGGAATAGCATTTCCAACTGAAAAGTGCATAATGTCGACCTCATGATCTCTACAACTTTTGCTCGTGCATGAACCAGGCAAATCTTTGCACCCTCCCATCTAAAAAATCAAATAGCCCCAATTTTGAGATAAGTGTAACACTAGAGCAAAATAGGTAAGATAACATCATCCATGTATGCTCAATAGGCGCTCAATACATGGTACAGGAAGAAATAAAGCCAACTATTTTTAACATTCAGCAGTACTAAACTGATACATATAATTAATACCCCCTACATATAATTAATACAACACTTATTTTGGAACGGAGAGAGTAGCATTTAGCAACGTCACTTGAGGTTTGGGAATAAACGGGCTTAAATCAAACTTACATCATAATATGTGGCTTTTTCTCCAACTTGGAACATCAGAGCAACAGAGGGGCACTTTTTACTTTCACTGCAATGTGCAACAAGTCAATCAAAACACTGGTTGCTTGCTGCAGAACTGTATAGCTGAAAAGCAATGGTACAAGGCTAGCATGCATTACACTGAGAATATTGTTCTTTCCAATCATGAGATCAAAAGGCAAATAAATCACACCACCATCAGGCTTTTTAAGAATATAAGGTCATAAGAGAAAATGTCATGCAATAGCCAAGTAATACAGCTAACTGAGATTCATGTACAAATCTCCAAGCCTCCATAACTGTCTGCTCAATGTGATGTCTCCAATCAAATTTGGCACACCTCAGAACTAAAAAAAAAGACCATAAAAGCAGTACAACTTCCACTAACTGTATCATGCAAACCAGTCAGTGTATCAAAAAAAAGAGAGTGAAAAGTACCCTTTAGTGTAAGCATAGTCCCCATCAACTTGCAGCATGAAGAAAACATTGACGCCATCATGCACAGCCTGCACACACAGTCCATTCCATCTAAAAGTTAAACAAAGCCACCACTTCCGAGACATCACACATACGGAATGCCTCTTCCACTGCAAACCCACTACACATCTAATTCAGACGTCTACTACAAATGATACTGCACATCTTATTCGACGACTGTACACGCCAAACCCTGTCGCATAGCATCGAAGTTCAGGCATCCACTAGTCAACATTTCAACAACTGAGGCAGCTATATTTTTACGATCCACCTTGTTTCTCAGATCCACAGATTCCCGTGCGGGGAGCGATATATACATAGAAAGAGAGCAGGGCGGGACACAGGGGGCGAACCTTGACGGCGACCTTGCCGCCGGTGTAGGCCTTGTCATCGTCGGGGTCCAGCGCCGGGAGCAACGCGAACTCCGAGGCCTCAACGGCCTCCCAGTCGGCGGGGTGCCCGTCCAGGGTCACCTCCCCGGGGCGGAACTCCGCGACCACGCGACCACCGCCGCCGGCGCAGGTGGGAGCCTCGCCGTGGTGCTCGTGCGCGGCGGCGAAGGCCACGAGGGCCGCTGCGACCACGAGGAGCGCGATGAGTCTCATGAAGGCACGAGGGCGGATCGAGGCGTCGTGGTGGACGCCCGGGCCACGTGCGTTGCCGGGACGGCGAGAAGCTCGGGGTTGGTCTGCTTGGGCTGGTCCACGCGGCGGCGGCGTAGAGAAGGCGCCCCCGTCTCGCCGGCTTGGTTCGGGAGCGTGGAATTTTGCGTCCTCCGTGACCTGCCTGAATTGACGGGAATGTCCCTGAGGAGCTGTCTTTGGCGCGCGGCGGGTGGAAGAACAGCGGAAGGATGGGAGAGGGATTTCACGGCGTCGACCGGAGACGCGAGATCTGGCCGTTTGACCGGTTTGATAGTTCGAAGGTCAGGTAAAACCCGAAAGTGTTCTTCTGCTCATGAGCTTCAATGCATCCCCCTCTCTTTTTTGCGAGGGAAAATGCATCTATCATGAACAGTAAAATCAGAACAATAAAAAAAATCAAACATTATTGAACGTTGTACATACATGCAATTTTTTTGGGAAAAACATTTCTAATGCTTTGAAAAAAAAAACAATGCTCCAAAATGCTTTTAAAAATTATCTTTTTGAGCATCCATTTATTTATTTATTTCTCCCAGAGCATTATAATGTTTTTTATTCATGAAACTTTGCACGTACATAAAACAATCAGCGGTATTTGTTGTCAAAAAATCAGATTTTTTAATTTTGTTCACTATTTTCCCGATTTTACTATTCACGGGGTGCATTTGAGTTCGGGAGTAGAAAGTCCATGCCCAGGTAAAACCTAAAACATTGTTGGTCTTGTATGCCAATTTGAGAAGCAGAATTGCGTAAATTTCTTGATCTCAAAGAACTGTATTTCATGCTTCGGATAGAGCGGTTGAAGTGTCGAATTTGTCATTTTAAAATTGTTCGAAGTTTTTTTCTGTTTGGCCAGTAGGTGGGTGTTGTCTAGATTGATAAATCGACCGAGAAGGGAGCTCCTCAGGCCGTTTGGGCCTTTTATCTGGGGGGGGGGGGGGGGGGGGCGGTTTCGAGCCTCTATATGGGGGGGGGGGATCACGCCCACCCATGCAATATGGTACCTCGGGAGCGCGCTTGTCGTCACCGGCCTATTGTCCGTCAATGCGAAGAGGTCGTTTTTTTGTGGACCGGTTAAGGTCTTCGGCCCACTTGCGCCTAGATATGGCGTTGTCCTCGTCCATCTCATCCATCTCATCGAGGAGGTTCCTGCAGGGGCGGTGGGTAGTTGTTGGCCTCTATCTGCCCCGACTTAGCCTTGAGTGCTTCCTCTGCTTGGAGGAGCTCGTTCTACCGATCATTAAGGTAGTTCTCCTTGTCTCGAGGACGTCGAGATGTATTTTCAATCCGTTTGGTGGTGCTAACCAGCCTTAGACGCAACGCGTCGTAATTAGTATTGCCCAAAGATTCGTTTAGGACGTCCTCGTCGTCGGGTCGAGGCTTCTGTCGAGGTCTTCATCGGGGTTGTAGTCATCCTCATCATCATCGTCTCCCTTCCCTTTGTCACTGCCCTTGAGGCCACCGTCGTTATGGTTGTTGTTGTCGGCCCAGTGGGACCAGGGGTACCACGGCCCGTCTGTCGGCCGAGTCAGGAGGCGACGCGTGTCCGACCCAAGAAGGTTGATCCCCCTCTTTCCTCTCCCAAGAGATTTGCCTCATGAGGGGCATGGCCCCTTGGCGCGAGGCCAAACCCTGTCGAGGCAACCTGTCGGGCACAAGCGCCTCGTGAGGCCTCCCTCGCGAGGTAGCTTCGCGAGGCAGTTTGCACGACGCCAGCTGCGGGGCGCGGCCCTCGTCCCAAAGGTGATTCCCCTGATGTCATGGCGAGGATAGAGGGGGAGAACAGGACAGTTTCCATTCTGGTGATAAGGGAGGCAGTGGAGCCCGCCTTCCTTAAAGCGAGTCCCAGAGCGTTTCCCCTTTGGTATAAGGAGATCAGGACGGATCGGCGTTGCAGGACGGAGGTCATCATCGAACCCCCCGGCATGTCACGAAGAGCACTTTAGTTGGAGGAGACCACCTTTTGTCAGGATAGGACTGGGTTTATGTCCCCCTTTGAGTTGCCGCCCTGTGGCCACCCTTTCCCGCTGATGTTTTCGGGGAAGAGGAGCAAGGCACTACAAAGGGGGAAGGGACACCTCCATGTAAGGGGATCGAGCCATTTTCTCTCCCCGAGACCTCGCGTACCTTGAGCATGGCTCTCCCTCACAGAGCAATCCAACACAAAACAGGAGTAGGGTATTACACCGCTCGGTGGCCCGAACCTGGGTAGTGTCATGGGAGTGATCCTAACAATAATACCAGGGGTACGAATGAAGGGGCGAAGCCTAGCTACGGCGCAGGTGTAGCACTCGGATTTAGCGAGTTCGGGCCCCTCTCGGAGGAGGTAAAGACCCTATGTCTCTTGTTCGGAGGCTTGTGTTTTCTCTGGGGGTGTGATTACAATGGAGTGCTAAACCCTTGCTCAGGAGCTCGGAGGCGGCTTATATAGAGTGTGCCACGACCGGCCGAGCGCCATTACAAGGGCATTAAATGAGAGTAAATACGGGAGTTACTAGTAACTCTAGCTCTAACTATTGACGTTACAGGTAACGGTAGTTATAACTATACTTTATGTACAACGTTAAGTCCTTGGTTGTTGGAGCTCCCACGTCGTCCACGCCTCTTCTCTGTCCGAGTGGTGGAGACTGTCCGACTGGAGGGGGGACGCCCAAGTGACTTGATGGATCCGAGTGCCCTGACGGATCCGAGTAAATCCTGGTTTGTCATCCAAGTGCATTTGTAGTCTTGAGACTTCACCATCCGTGTGCAGCCCTATGTGGGCCTAGGATGTCCACTCAGTGACCCTACCACTAGTAGGTGACCTCATCATTAACCTCCGAATAGGTTGAGGTTGTGTTGGACGAATGGACGATGTTCCAGAGTGTCGCTGGCGCCTCGGGGTGCTTGCAATGTGGTTTGGAGCGACTCTCACTCGGTCCCAGTTGAAACCACAACGGATTCAGGATTTATTAGTGTGACTGATCGGAACGGTTTGACTGCCCGGTGTAGTCGGATGAAATCAGATTATCTCTCGGGAGAAACAACCTGTCGGTCCACGCGCAGGTTCGTTAGTGGACCCCGAGTGGCAACATAGGAGCGAAGGCTGACCTTCCAGGTGTCCTAGCGGAACTCCCATTATCACTTCTGGCGCATCCGAGCGAACGGAGACCTGCGAGGGACATTCGACGGACCGATATGGGTCGGGATGGACAGGTGGACGCAGAGACCACCCGGACCATCTCGCTGCAAAATTTTCGTAGGTTTGAAATCGTGGGCGACGCACGCAAGGGCGTGGGAGCGGTTGCGTCACAGAAGTGGGGCAAGTGGGCGAGACTCCTCGATTTCCGCGCCGCGAATGTCGCCACGTGTCTCCGAGGCGTTGTCTGCGGGATTTCGTGGATCTCACTGACGTGGCTTGAGGCTGCGTCGGTATTTCCCCAAAGAGGAAGGGATGATGCAGCACAGCGACGGTAAGTATTTCCCTCGGTTATGAAACCAAGGTTATCGAACCAGTAGGAGGATCACCACCACCCAATAAGCAGCACCTGCACACAAACAACAAATACTTGCAACCCGACGCGAAAGAGAGGTTGTCAATCTCTCTACGGTAATAAGATAGATTAGGTAGTGATAGATAGGAGAGATATATCTCTCAAGAACACAAATAAAAAGAGTAAATATGCAGCAATGTATTTTTGGGTTTTTGGTTTTGTAGATCTGAAAACAAAGATTGCAAAAACGTAGATTGGAAAGCAATATGATGGAAAAGTAGACCCGGGGGTCGTAGGGTTCACTAGTGGCTTCTCTCATGAGTATAGCGCACGGTGGGTAAACAAATTACTGTTGGGCAATTGATAGAAAATCGAATAGTCATGACGATATCCAAGGCGATGATCATTATATAGGCATCACGTCCAAGATAGATAGACCGACTCCTGCCTGCATCTACCTCTATTACTCCACACATCGACCGCTATCCAGCATGCATCTAGTGTATTAAGTTCATGGAAAAATGGAGTGATGCAATAAGAACGATGACATGATGTAGACAAGATCTATTCATGTTGGAATAGACCCCATCTTGTTATCCTTAATAGCAACGATACATGCGTGTCTTGCTGCCCCTTCTGTCATTGGGAAAGAACACGCAAGATCGAACCCATCACAAAGCACCTCTTCCCATGGCAAGAAAAATCGATCTAGTCGGCCTAACTAAACCAAAGATTCGAAGAAGAAATACGATGCTATAAGCAATCATGCATATAAGAGATCAAAGAAGACTCAAATAATATTCATGGATAGAAACTGATCATGAACTCAAAATTCATCGGATCCCAACAAACACACCGCAAAAGTTTACATCAAATAGATCTCCAAGAGACCATTGTATTGAGAATCATAAGAGAGAGAGAAGAATCCATCTAGCTACTGCCTACGGACTCGTAGGTCTATGGTGGACTACTCATGCATCATCGGAGAGGCACATATGAGGAAGATGAACCCCTCCGTGATGGTGTTTAGATTGGATCTCGCGGTTCTGGAACTTGCGGCGGTTGGAATTGTGTTTCGTCGACTCCCCTAGGGTTTTCCGAATATTTGGGAATTTATAGGCATCAGAGGCGGTGCAGAGGGGCCCCGTGGAGGGCACAACCCATCAGGGCGCGCCGGGGGCCCCCTGGCGCGCCCTGGTGGGTTGTGCTCTCCACAGCCCACCTTCCTGGGGTTTTTTTGGCCCACTGGGTGTCTTCTGGTCCAGAAAAAATCTCCAAAAAGTTTCGTCGCGATTGGACTCCGTTTGGTACTGATATTCTGCGAAGTAAAAAACAAGCAAAAACAGCAACTGGCACTTTGGTACTATGTCAATAGGTTAGTCCCAAAAAATGATATAAAGTTGTTATAAAATGATTGTAAAACATCCAAGAATGATAATATAACATCATGGAACAAGCAAAAATTATAGATACGTTGGAGACGTATCAGCATCCCCAAGCTTAATTCCTACTCGTCCTCGAGTAGGTAAATGATAAAAACATAATTTTTGATGTGGAATGCTGCCTAACATGTTCATGATATTCTTTTCTTTTGTATAGCATGGACATTTGGACTTGTAATGATTCAAAGCAATAGTCTAGTTTTACCATAATGACTTCAATACTCAAGCATGTCAACAAGCAACCATGTCTTTCAAAATATCAACACTAAAGAAAGTTATCCCTAGCCCATCATGCTCAATCATTGATCCATTCATGAAACACACTCGAATATTAACTATGCCCAATGCTCAAGTACGATCATAGTGCCCCCTAGTTGGTGCTTATAAGAGAAGATGGAGACTCAAAGCAAAAAATAAAAATTGCATAAAGTAAATAGACAGGCCCTTCGCAGAGGGAAGTAGGGATTTGTAGAGGTGCCAGAGCTCAAGGTTTAAATAGAGAGAGAAAAATATTTTGGGTGGCATGCTTTTCCTGTCAATGAAAACAACAAAGTAGCTCACAATACTTTCCATGCTAGATATATCATAGGCGGTTCCCAAACAGAAAATAAAGTTTATTCCTTTTTCCACCAAACTTTCACTTTCCATGGCGGGCCGTATCCACGGTTGCCTTCCATACCAACACTTTCCAAGGAATTTATTATTTGACAACAAAAAGTAAATATTTTTTCTTTTTTATTTCGGGAATGGGCATCCCTATTACCGCCGCACTCTCGTGCAATGACAAGTGAATAAACACTCATCTTGAGAATAACACATCTTGCATGGAAAAATATTGGACACTCCCCACCGTTTTATGAGCGGTACGGGCACACAAAAGAGAAAATTTATTTTGAAAATTTAGAGATGGCACATACAAATTTGCTTGGAACGGCATGGAAATACCACATATAGGTAGGTATGGTGGACTCATAAGGCAAAACTTGGTTTAAGGATTTTGGATGCACAAGTAGTATTTCTACTTGGTACAAATGGAAGCTAGCAAATAGATTGAGAAGCAACCAAACCAAGAAACGAAAATTCACATAAGTGAGCATTGAACATAACTAACACCGAATAATGCACCACAAGTAGGATGTAATTTCATTGCATAACTATTGACTTTCGTGCATGCATAGGGAATCACAAACCTTAACACCAATATTCCTACTAAGCATAATTACTCACTAACATGACTCACATATTACGATCATCATGTTTCAAAACTATTACAAGGAATCAAGTTTAATTTGCCCAATGATCTTCATGAAAGTTTTTATTATATCCTCCTTGGATATCTATCACTTTGGGACTAGTTTCATATATTGCCATTGCTTTTTGGCAAGCTCAAACAAATTTAAGTGAAGCACATGAGCATAAAGATTTCATCTCTCAAAAAGATATAAGTGAAGCATGAGAGGATTTCTTCAAAATTTACTAACTCTCAAATTAATCTAAGTGAAGCATGAGAGTATTTCTACAAAAATTTCCAAGCACACCGTGCTCAAAAAGATATAAGTGAAGCACTAGAGCAATTCTATAGCTCAAAAAAGTTTAAGTGAAGCACATAGAGCAATTCTAACAAATCATAGCATGATTGTGGCTCTCTCAAATAGGTGTGTCCAGCAAGGATACAAAGGAAAAACTAACAAATAAAGCAAGCAAAGATACAAGACGCTCCAAGCAAAACTCATGATATGTGACGAATAAAAATATAGCTCCAAGTAAAATACCGATGGTCGTTAGAAGAAAGAGGGGATGCCACTCGGGGGCATCCCCGAGCTTAGTTGCTTGTTACTCTTTGGATATATCTTGGGGGTGCGGTAGCATCCCCAAGCTTAGGCTTTTATCACTCCTTATTCCTTCATCCATCGTGATCACACCCAAAACTTGAAAACTTCAATCACACAAAACTCAACAAAATCTTTGTGAGATCCGTTAGTATAATAAAGCAAATTACTACTTTAGGTGCTGTTGCAAACCCATTCATATTTTATTATTGCATTATAACTACTGTATTTTAAATTTACCATGGCTCATACCCTTCAATATAACCCATAGATTCATCAAAACAAGCACACAATGCAACGAAAACAGAATATGTCTTAAACAGAACAGTCTGTAGTAATATGTAGAAGCATATTTTAAGTCTAACCCACTTCCTATGCATAGGGATTTTGTGAGCAAACAATTTATGGGAGCAAGAATCAACTAGCATAGGAAGGCAAAACAAGCATAACTTCAAAACTTTCAACACATAGAGAGGAAACTTGATATTATTGCAATATGTAGAAGCATAAGATCATCTCTCATAATAATTTTCAGTAGCATCATGAAGGAATTTCACAATATAACCAGCACATAAAGCATTCTTTTCATGATCTACAAGCATAGAAATTTTACTACTCTCCACACAAGAAAATTTCTTCTCATGACTAATAGTGGGAGTAAACTCAACAAAATAACTATCATGAGATACTTGATTGACATAACCACTTTGAATATTAAAATCATGATGAAAAGTTTCATGATCACTATCACTCTTTATAGCATACGTGTCATCACAATAATCATCATAGATAGGAGGCATGCCATCATCATAATAGTTTTGCTCATCAAAACTTGGGGGAGTAAAAATATCATATTCATCAAACATAGCATCCCCAAGCTTGTGGCTTTGCATATCATTAGCATCATGGATATTCAGAGAATTCATACTAGCAATATTGCAATCATGCTCATCATTCAAGGAATTCTCATTAAGTATTTTCATAATTTCTTCCTCTACCAATTGAGCACAATTTTCTGAATCCTTATTTTCACGAAAGACATTATAAAGACGAAACAAATGATGCAACCTAAACTCCATTTTTTGTAGTTTTCTTTTATAAAACCAAACTAGTGATAAAACAAGAAACTAAAAGATTCAATTGCAAGATCTAAAGATATACCTTCAAGCACTCACCTCCTCGGCAACGGCGCCAGAAAAGAGCTTGATGTCTACTACGCAACCTTCTTCTTGTAGACTCGTGTTGGGCCTCCAAGCGCAGAGTTTTGTAGGACAGTAGCAAATTTCCCTCAAGGGGATGACCTAAGGTTTATCAATCCGTGGGAGGCGTAGGATGAAGATGGTCTCTCTCAAATAACCCTGCAACCAAATAGCAAAGAGTCTCTTGTGTCCCCAACACACCCAATACAATGGTAAATTGTATAGGTGCACTAGTTCGGCGAAGAGATGGTGATACCAGTGCAATATGGATGGTAGATATAGGTTTTCGTAATCTGAAAATATAAAAACAGCAAGGTAGCAAGTAACAAAAGTGAGCAAAAACGGTATTGCAATGCTTGAAAACAAGGCCTAGGGTTCATACTTTCACTAGTGCAAGTTCTCTCAACAATACTAACATAGTTGAATCATATGTAAATCCCTCACGTGCGACAAAGAGTTCACTCCAAAGTCACAAATAGTGGAGAACAAACGAAGAAATTATTGTAGGGTACGAAACCACCTCAAAGTTATCTTTTCTGATCAATCTTATGAGCTATCCCTATAAGTGTCACGAACAACCCTAGAGTTCGTACTAAAATAACACCTTAAGATACACATCAACCAAAACCCTAATGTCACCTAGATACTCCAATGTCACCACAAGTACCCATGGGCTTGATTATACGATATGCATCACACAATTTCAGATTCATCATGTTCAATCCAACACAAAGAACTTCAAAGAGTGCCCCAAAGTTTCTACCGGAGAGTCAAGACGAAAACGTGTGCCAACCCCTATGCATAGATTCCCAAGGTCACGGAACCCGCAAGTTGATCACCAAAACATACATCAAGTGGATCAATAAAACATCCCATTGTCACCATGGATATCCCATCGCAAGACATACATCAAGTGTTCTCAAATCCTTAAAGACTCAATCCGATAAGAAAACTTCAAAGGGAAAACTCAATTCATCACAAGAAGATAGAGAGGGGAAAACTCCATACGATTCATCTATATTAATAAAGCTCGCGGTACATCAAGATCGTGTCATCTCAAGAACACGAGAGAGAGAAAGATCCAACACATAGCTACTGGTACATACCCTCAGCCCCGAGGGTGAACTACTCCCTCCTCCTCATGGAGACCGCCGGGATGATGAAGATGGCCTCCGGTGATGGTTTCCCCCTCCGGCAGGGTGCTGGAACGGGCTCCCGGTTGGTTTTTTGTGGCTACAGAGTCTTGCGGCGGCGGAACTCCCGATCTAGGTTTGTTTCTGGGGGTTTCTATATTTATAGGAATTTTTGGCAGCGGAAACAAGTCCAGGGGGGGCACGAGGTGACGACAAGCCAGGGGGGCACGCCCTAGGGGGGGGCGCCCCCCAGGCTTGTGGTGGCCTTGTGGCTCTTCTGGCCCAACTCCAATGCTCCCTGGGCTTCTTCTGGTCCATAAAAAATCACCGTAGATTTTTATTCCGTTTGGACTCCGTTTGATATTCCTTTTCTGTAAAACTCAAAAACACGGAAAAAACAGAAACTGGCACTGGGCTCTAGGTTAATAGGTTAGTCCCAAAAATAATATAAAGTTGTAGTAAAATGATTGTAAAACATCCAAGAATGATAATATAACAGCATGGAACAAGCAAAAATTATAGATACGTTGGAGACGTATCAACTACTCACGCATCATCGGAGAGGCACCTATGAGGAAGATGAACCCCTCCGTGATGGTGTTTAGATTGGATCTCGCGGTTCTGGAACTTGCGGCGGCTGGAATTGTGTTTCGTCGACTCCCCTAGGGTTTTCCGAATATTTGGGAATTTATAGGCATCAGAGGCGGTGCAGAGGGGCCCCGTGGAGGGCACAACCCATCAGGGCGCGCCGGGCCCCCCCTGGCGCGCTCTGGTGGGTTGTGCTCTCCACAGCCCGCCTTCCTGGCTCTTTTTTGGCCCACTGGGTGTCTTCTGGTCCCGAAAAAAACTCCCAAAAGTTTCATCACGATTGGACTCCATTTGGTACTGATATTCTGCGAAGTAAAAAACAAGCAAAAACAGCAACTGGCACTTTGGCACTATGTCAATAGGTTAGTCCCAAAAAATGATATAAAGTTGTTATAAAATGATTGTAAAACATCCAAGAATGACAATATAACAGCATGGAACAAGCAAAAATTATAGATACGTTGGAGACATATCACTCACTCCATCCGCCGATTGACGGCCGGAGATACGCTGGATCTGTGTATAAGAGGAGGCGAGCGATGGGGGAGAGAGAATCATATCTCACTTTCCCCTCCCTCGGCATCTCCTACACTCCGCCGAACCCTCCGCCTGCTCTTCATCCTCGACTCACCCCTCCCCACGTCATCCCGTCAGAAAGAAAATGATGCGGAGCTCGACTGCGAAGGCGGAGCGAGTGAAGAAGGGGTCGTGCGTGTCGTCCTCGAGTGCTGGAGCGTAGGCCGGCTGGATCCAAGGCGATTTTTCACCGCGGGTCACCGAGGGCCGCCTGCGGGAGCTGGAGAGCCAAGGGCTCTTGGCCGCCGGGAGCTGGCAGCTGTCGGAGGTAGGGGAGGTAGATCCTTCGTCGCGAGGGGATGAACGAGTTCTCCTCGTCACTCACGTCGAGCGAGGTTTTTCTCTACCACCGCATCCATTTTTCAGCACCTTCCTTGCTTATTTGGAGCGCAACTCCACCACCTTCCCCCAACGCCATTTCCTATTTGGCCGCCTTCATTTCTTTGTGCGAAACTTCATAGGATGTCACCCGCACTAGGGACTTTTCAAGCATCTGTTTACTTGGCCTGCTATGACCGTGAAGAAATCCTCTCCGAGTGGAGAGAAGACCAACGTCAACCAGCTGTGCGGGGGTTTTGGTGTGCAGCTTAGGGGTAAAGTTAGTTTCCCCACCATGTCATTTCCCGATTCGGTGAAGGGGTGGCAGGACTCTTGGTTCTATTGCAAGGACGCCCCTGTCGCCGGCGGTCGGTCGGGCCTGCCACCGTACTCAGCGGAGCGAGTACTGTCCCCTCCAGCTTTGCTCGTGGCAAAGGAGGAGAAGACGGATGTAGACATCCTGGTGACGCGGTGGTGACCATCGTCAACAATGGAATCAATGGGCTGGATCTTCTGGAGTTTTTCTTCAGTGGAGGATTCAGCCCCTGTAGGCTAGGGCCCATGCGATGTGGACTTACGAGGGGCCGAGTGACTCCATGCGCGTTCACCCGGAGGAGATCAACCCGAAGGCGGTGGAGGCAAAAATCAAATCCATCACTTCCGCGCGTGACAACCCAAGGGTCAGCCGACTGGTTCCTCCCTTCGACTCAGAGCATCAGCCGATTGATCTAAGTTCGTCCTTTCTTAATCAGAGTGTGTTTAGAATTTTGTCTAACTGAATTTGATGCAGCTTCCTTTTCTCACTCGGCAGGTCTTCCGGCAGCTGGTCAGTCCGATGCCGATCGTGAATCGGGATCCCAAGGACGTGGCCAGCGACCCAGAGCGGCAGGAGGAATCAGACGACGACGATGACAGGGAAGAAGAGGAGTTCGCTGAGGAGTATGAATTCGAAGAGGTGACGAAGCCGACTCGTCCTCGTCGGAGAACGTCCCGACCAAGTGTCGCTCGAAGACACGGCAGGATCCGAGTGCACACACCAAGGGACCGGGCGTCGCCTGTTCGGCTGCTCTAGCTCCTCCCACGTGCTACTTCTCGAGCATGCGTTGGTTTTCCATTGACGAGGAAAGGGTGATGCAGCAAAGTAGATAAGTATTTCCCTCAATTGTTGAGAACCAAGGTATCAATCCAGTAGGAGATACAAGCAAGTCCCCAATAGGTGTACCTACACAAATAATCAAACACTTGCACCCAACGCAATAAAGGGGTTGTCAATCCCTTCACGGTTACTTGCAAGGATGAGATCTGATAGAGATAGATATGATAGATTGCTTGAACGGAAAGTAAAACAAAAGTAAAAATAATGCAGCAAGGTATTTTTGGTATTTTTGGTTTTAGATCTGAAAGTATAAGATGGAAAATAGACCCGGGAGCCATAGGTTTCACTAGAGGCTTCTCTCATGAAGGAAAATAATACGGTGGGTGAACAAATTACTGTCGAGCAATTGATAGAAAAGCGAATAATTATGAATATATCCAAGGCAATGATTATGCATATAGGCATCACGTCCGTGTCAAGTAGACCAAAACGATTATGCATCTACTACTATTACTCCACACATCGACCGACTCCTGCCTGCATCTAGAGTATTAAGTTCATGAAGAACAGAGTAACGCATTAGGTAAGATGACATGATGTAGAGGGATAAACTCAAGCAATATGATGAAAACCCCATCTTTTTATTCTCGATGGCAACAATACAATACGTGCCTCGCTACCCCTACTTTGTCACTGGGTGAGGACACCGCAAGATTGAACCCAAAACTAAGCACTTCTGCCATTGCAAGAATTACCAATCTAGTTGTCCAAACCAAACCAATAACTCGAAGAGACTTGCAAAGATATGAAATCATGCATATAAGAATTCAGAGAAGATTCAAATAATATTCATAGATAATCTGAACATAAACCCACAATTCATCGGATCTCGACAAACACACCGCAAAAGAGTATTACATCGGATAGATCTCCATGAAGATCATGAAGAACATGGTATTGAAGAACAAAGAGAGAGAAGAAGCCATCTAGCTACTAGCTATGGACCCGAAGGTCTGTGGTGAACTACTCACGCATCATCGGAGGGGCAATGGAGTTGATGTAGATGCCCTCCGTGATCGATTCCCCCTCCGGCAGATTACCGGAAAAGGCTCCAAGATGGGATCTCACGGGAACAGAGGCTTCCGGCGGCGGAAAAGTATTTTCGTGGCTCTTTTTGGTATCCAGGGAATATTTGGGAATTTATAGGCCGAAGAATAGGGTTAGGAGGGCTGCCGTGGGGCCACCAGCCAGGGGGCGCGCCCCTGTGGCTTGTCGCCACACGGCGGCTCTCCTGCCTTCATCTCCGAGTCTTCTGGGTTGCTTCTGGTCCAAGAAAAATTATTCCGAAGATTTTATTTCGTTTGGACTCCGTTTAATATTCCTTATCTGCAATACTCAAAAACAAGGAAAAACAGAAACTGGCACTAGGCTCTAGATTAATAGGTTAGTCCCAAAAATAATATAAAATAGCATATTAATGCATATAAAACATCCAAAACAGATAATATAATAGCATGGAACAATCAAAAATTATAGATACGTTGGAGACGTATCAAGCACTCCCAAGCTTAATTCCTGCTCGTCCTCGAGTAGGTAAATGATAAAAACAGAATTTTTGATGTGGAATGCTACCTAACATATTAATCCATGTAATATTCTTTATTGTGGCATGAATATTCAGATCCATAAGATTCAAAACAAAAGTCTAATATTGACATAAAAACAGTAATACTTCAAGCATACCAACAAGGCCTTAGAAAGTTATCCCTACAAAATCATACGGTTTGGCTATGCTCCATCTTCCCCACACAAAGTATCTAAATCATGCACAACCCCGATGACAAGTCAAGCAATTGTTTCACACTTTTAATGTTCTCAAACCTTTTCAACTCTCACTCAATACATGAGCGTGAGCCATGGATATAGCACTATAGGTGGAATAGAATATGGTGGAGGTTGCAAGGGAAAAGGAGAAGATAGTCTCACATCAACTAGGCGTATCAACGGGCTATGGAGATGCCCATCAATAGATATCAATGTGAGTGAGTAGGGATTTCCATGCAACAAATGCACTAGAGCTATAAGTGTATGAAAGCTCAAAAACAAAACTAAGTGGTTGTGCATATGAAAAATTCCACTAGCTATATGAAAGTGACAAAATAGGAGACTCTCTATCATGAAGATCATGGTGCTACTTTGAAGCACAAGTGTGGAAAAAGATAGTAGCAATTGTCCCTTCTCTCATTCTCTCATTTTTTTTGGTGGGCATCTTTGGCCTCTTTTTTTATTTGGGCTTCGCTGGCCTCTTTTATTTTTTTGTAAAGTCCGGAGACTCATCCCAACTTGTGAGGGATTCATAGCTTCCATCACCCTTTTCTCTCACGGGAACAATGCTCTAATAATGAAAATCATCACACTTTTATTTACATATAACTCAAAAGGAAAATTACAACTCGATACCTAGAACAAAATATGACTCTATATGCAATATGAAAGTGATGGTGCATGTCATGAAAAATGAAACGGTGGAAGTTGCATGGCAATATATCTCGGAATGGCTATGGAAATGCCATAATAGGTAGGTATGGTGGCTGTTTTGAGGAAAATATATGGTGGCTGTTTTGAGGAAGGTGGGTTTGATGCACCGGCGAAAGTTGCGCGGTACTAGAGAGGCTAGCAAAGGTGGAAGGGTGAGAGTGCGTATAATCCATCGACTCAACATTAGTCATAAAGAACTCACATACTTATTGCAAAAGTCTATTAGTTATCAAACAAAGCATTAGACGCATGCTCCTAGGGGAGAGGTTGGTAGGAGTTAACCATCGCGCGCTCCCGACCCTCACACAAAGGTTGACAATCATTAAACAAATCATGCTCCGACTTCGTTACATAACGGTTCACCATACGTGCATGCTATGGGAATCAAAAACTTTAACACAAGTATTTATTCCAATTCACAATTACTCACTAGCATGACTCTCATATTACCATCTTCATATCTCAAAACTATATGCAAGGAATCAAACTTCTCATAGTATTCAATGCACTTAATATGAAAGTTTTTATTATATCCCTCTTGGATGCCCATTATATTAGGACTAAATTCATAACCTAAACAAATTACCATGCTGTTTTAAAGACTCTCAAAATAATATAAGTGAGGTACGAGAGTTCAATAATTTCTACAAAATAAAACATCACCGTGCTCTAAAAACATATAAGTGAAGTACTAGAGCAACATTGCCTAGCTCAAAAGATATAAGTGAAGCACATAGAGTATTCTAATAAATTCACGATTTAGCATGTCTCTCTCAAAAGATGTGTGCAGCAAGGATGATTGTGGCAAACTAAAAAGCAAAGACTCATATCATACAAGACGCTCCAAGCAAAACACATATCATGTGGTGAATAAAAATATAGCCTCAAGTAAATTTACCGATGGATTGAAGACGAAAGAGGGGATGCCTTCCGGGGCATCCCCAAGCTAAGGCTTTTTGGTATCCTTTAATATGGCTTGGGGTGCCTTGGGCATCCCCAAGCTTAGGCTCTTGCCACTCATTATTCCATAGTCCATCAAATCTTTACCCAAAACTTGAAAACTTCACAACACAAAACTCAACAGAAAAGTCATGAGATCCGTTAGTATAAGAAAAATAAATCACCACTTTAGGTACTGTTGTGAACTCATTATTTATTTATATTGGTGTAATATCTACTGTATTCCAACTTCTCCATGGTTCATACCCCCCGATACTACCCATAGATACATCAAAATAAGCAAACAACACAAAGAAAACAGAATCTGTCTAAAACAGAATAGTCTGTAGCAATCTATAGACTTCGAATACTTATGTAACTCCAAAAATTCTGAAAAATTAGGAAAATCAGGGAAATTTGTATATCAATCTTTTGTAGAAATTTCAGATCAAAAGAACGTTCCAGTGAATTTACAAAATTCTTGGACTGAGAGCAAAAGTTTCTGTTTTTCAGCAAAATCAAATCTCAAACACCGTAGACCATCCCAAAGGTCTTACTTGGCTCAAACACTAATTTAAACAATAAAACACAATTACTACAGAGGTAATAATTTGTGAAACACTCAAAAACAGAAGCAAAAACAAAAGCATAAAAATAAAATTGGGTTGTCTCCCAACAAGCGCTATTGTTTAACGCCCCTAGCTAGGCATAACGCAATAGATCTAGGTATTGTCATCTTTGGTATGCAATCCATAAGTAGCTCTCATAATAGATTCATAAGGCAATTTTATTTTCTTTCTAGGAAAGTGCTCCATGCCTTTCCTTAATGGAAATTGGAATCTAATATTTCCTTCCTTCATATCAATAATTGCACCAATCGTTCTAAGGAAAGGTCTACCAAGAATAATAGGACATGTAGGATTGCAATCTATATCAAGAACAATGAAATCTACGGGCACATAATTCCTATTAGCAACAATAAGAACATCATTAATCCTTCCCATAGGTTTCTTTATAGTGGAATCCGCGAGATGCAAATTTAAAGAGCAATCATCAAATTCACGGAAACCTAGCACATCACATAAAGTTTTGGGAATCGTGGAAATGCTAGCACCAAAATCACACAAATCATGGCACTCATAATCTTTAATTTTAATCTTAATAGTAGGTTCCCACTCATCATAAAGTTTTCTAGGTATAGAAACTTCCAACTCAAGTTTTTCTTCAAAAGATTTCATCATAGCATCCACGATATGTTTAGTAAAAGCCTTATTTTGATTATAAGCATGAGGAGAATTCAACATGGATTGCAACAAGGAAACACAATCAATCAAAGAACAACTATCATAATTAAAGTCCTTGAAATCCAAAAGAGTGGGTTCATTGCTATTTAAAGTTTTGACCTCTTCAATCCCACTTTTATCAATCTTAGCATTAAGATCTATAAACTCCGAATCATTGGGACCCTTTTTAACTAAAGTTGACTCATCTCCAGTCCCATATTTATCAAGATTTATATTAGAAAACAAAGATTCAATAGGAGTCACATCAATCACTTTAAGATCTTCATCAATATTATCACGAGAACACACTTTTTCAAGCCATTCACGCTTAGCACATATTCTAGCGGTTCTTTCCTTGCACTCATCAATAGAAATTCTCATAGCTTTTAAAGACTCATTAATATCATGCTTGGGAGGAATAGATCTAATTTTCAAAGAATCAATCTCAAGAGAAATTCTATCAACGTTCCTAGCCAAATCATCAATCTTGAGCAATTTTTCTTCAATCATAGCATTGAAACCTTTTTGCGAGCTAATAAATTCTTTAATATTATTCTCAAGATCAGAGGGCATCTTATTATAATTTCCATAGTAATTGTTGTAGGAATTACCATAATTATCAGAGGAATTACTAGGAAACGGCCTAGGATTGAAATTACCTCTATACGCATTATTACCAAAATTGTTCCTACCAACAAAATTCACATCCATAGATTCATTATTATTTCCAATCAAAGAAGACAAAGGCATATCATTAGGATCAATAGGAGCACTCTTACTAGCAAACAATTTCATCAATTCATCCATCTTTTCACTCAAAGTATTAATCTCTTCAATAGCATGCACTTTTTTACTAGTAGGAGATCTTTCGGTATGCCATTGAGAGTAGTTTGCCATAATATTATCTAGGAGTTTAGTAGCTTCTCCTAATGTGATTTCCATAAAAGTACCACCCGCGGCGGAATCTAAGAGATTCCTAGATGCAAAATTCAATCCCGCATAAAAAATTTGTATAATCATCCATAAACTCAAACAATGCGCGGGGCAATTTCTAATCATTAGTTTCATCCTCTCCCAAGATTGGGCAACATGCTCATGATGAAGTTGC
Organism: Elymus sibiricus; assembly: GCA_039707655.1. Classification (NCBI taxonomy): domain Eukaryota; kingdom Viridiplantae; phylum Streptophyta; class Magnoliopsida; order Poales; family Poaceae; genus Elymus; species Elymus sibiricus. The sequence continues at coordinate 348,625,828 of CM077669.1, read as the reverse complement.
TTAAAATTCATTATATCGTTCCTAAGGGAGATGATCTTAGCGGGCGGATAGTACTTGGAAATAAAAGCATCTTTACACTTATTCCATGAATCAATACTATTTTTAGGCAAAGATGAAAACCAAGTTTTAGCACGATCTCGTAGTGAGAACGGAAATAGCTTAAATTTAACAATATCATTATCCACATCTTTCTTCTTTTGCATATCACACAACTCAACGAAAGTATTTAGATGGGATGCGGCATCTTCACTAGGAAGGCCGGAAAATTGTTCTTTCATAACAAGATTAAGCAAAGCAGCATTACTTTCATAAGATTCCGCACTAGTGGCGGGAGCAATCGGAGTACTAATAAAATCATTATTATTAGTATTGGAAAAGTCACACAACTTGGTATTCTCTTGAGACATCGTGACAAAGCAAGCAATCTAGCACACAAGCAAACAAAAAGCAAACGAAAAGACGAATGGAAGAAGGGCGAAAAAAGGCAAATCTTTTTGGAAAATCGTTTTAGAAGTGGGGGAGAGGAAAACGAGAGGCAAATGGCAACTAAAGTAAATGCAAGAGATGAGTTTGTGATGGGTACTTGGTAGGCTTGATGTAGATCTCCCCAGCAACGGCGCCAGAAATCCTTCTTGCTACTTCTCGAGCATGCGTTGGTTTTCCCTTGAAGAGGAAAGGGTGATGCAGCAAAATAGATAAGTATTTCCCTCAGTTGTTGAGAACCAAGGTATCAATCCAGTAGGAGATACAAGCAAGTCCCCAATAGGTGTACCTACACAAATAATCAAACACTTGCACCCAACGCAATAAAGGGGTTGTCAATCCCTTCACGGTTACTTGCAAGGATGAGATCTGATAGAGATAGATATGATAGATTGCTTGAACGGAAAGTAAAACAAAAGTAAAAATAATGCAGCAAGGTATTTTTGGTATTTTTGGTTTTAGATCTGAAAGTATAAGATGGAAAATAGACCCGGGGGCCATAGGTTTCACTAGAGGCTTCTCTCATGAAGGAAAATAATACGGTGGGTGAACAAATTACTGTCGAGCAATTGATAGAAAAGCGAATAATTATGAAGATATCCAAGGCAATGATTATGCATATAGGCATCACGTCCGTGTCAAGTAGACCGAAACGATTCTGCATCTACTACTATTACTCCACACATCGACCGACTCCTGCCTGCATCTAGAGTATTAAGTTCATGAAGAACAGAGTAACGCATTAGGTAAGATGACATGATGTAGAGGGATAAACTCAAGCAATATGATGAAAACCCCATCTTTTTATCCTCGATGGCAACAATACAATACGTGCCTCGCTACCCCTACTTTGTCACTGGGTGAGGACACCGCAAGATTGAACCCAAAACTAAGCACTTCTCCCATTGCAAGAATTACCAATCTAGTTGGCCAAACCAAACCAATAACTCGAAGAGACTTGCAAAGATATGAAATCATGCATATAAGAATTCAGAGAAGATTCAAATAATATTCATAGATAATCTGAACATAAACCCACAATTCATCGGATCTCGACAAACACACCGCAAAAGAGTATTACATCGGATAGATCTCCATGAAGATCATGAAGAACATGGTATTGAAGAAAAAAGAGAGAGAAGAAGCCATCTAGCTACTAGCTATGGACCCGAAGGTCTGTGGTGAACTACTCACGCATCATCGGAGGGGCAATGGAGTTGATGTAGATGCCCTCCGTGATCGATTCCCCCTCTGGCAGATTACCGGAAAAGGCTCCAAGATGGGATCTCACAGGAACAGAGGCTTCCGGTGGCGGAAAAGTATTTTCGTGGCTCTTTTTGGTATCCAGGGAATATTTGGGAATTTATAGACTGAAGAATAGGGTTAGGAGGGCTGCCGTGGGGCCACAAGACAGGGGGGCGCCCCCCCCTAGGGCGCGCCCCTGTGGCTTGTCGCCACACGGCGGCTCTCCTGCCTTCATCTCCAAGTCTTCTGGGTTGCTTCTGGTCCAAGAAAAATTATTCCGAAGATTTTATTCCGTTTGGACTCCGTTTAATATTCCTTATCTGCAATACTCAAAAACAAGGAAAAAACAGAAACTGGCACTAGGCTCTAGATTAATAGGTTAGTCCCAAAAATAATATAAAATAGCATATTAATGCATATAAAACATCCAAAACAGATAATATAATAGCATGGAACAATCAAAAATTATAGATACGTTGGAGACGTATCACCACGCGTACCTCCAAACGAGGCGAGGCCGCTGAGCCGCCCGAGAGGGTGACCAAACAGCCCAAGGTCTTGGGGATCAACCCCGAAAGGCCGCCCTACCACGCATAAAGGTGCAAGTGCCCGTGGCCTCGAAGTAAGTCCCGAATGTGCTTGTTTTATTTCGCCAATTGTCATGGGAGTGATCGTGACAATAATACCACATGTGTGAATGAAGGGGCGAATCCTAGCTACGACGCAGGTGTAGCACTCATATTTAGTGAGTTCGGGCCCCTCTCGGAGGAGGTAAAGACCCTACGTCTCGTGCCTGGAGGCTTGTGTTTTCTCTGGGGGTGTGATTACAATGGAGTGTTGAACCCTTGCTCAAGAACTCGGGGGCGACTTATATAGAGTGTTCCACGATCGGACGAGCGCCATTACGAGGGCATTAAATGAGAGTAACTACGGGAGTTACTAGTAACTGCAGCTCTAACTATCGACGTTACAGGTAACAGTAGTTATAACTATACTTTATGTACAACGTTCAGTCCTCAGCCATTGGAGCTCCCACGTCGTCCACGCCTCTTCTCCGTCCGAGTGGTGGAGACTGTCCGACTGGAGCGGGAACGCCCGAGTGACTTGATGGATCCGAGTGCCCTAACGGATCTGAGTGAATCCTGGTTTGTCATCCAAGTGCATCTGTAGTCTTGAGACTTCACCATCCGTGTGCAGCCCTATGTGGGCCTAGGATGTCCACTCGGTGACCCTACCACTAGTAGGTGACCTCATCACCGAGCGAACCCGATTGAGATAGCCCGTCACCTTCTCGATGCGCTCCTCGAGTCGGAGAATGGCCAAGGCTGAGCTATCCCTGAAGATTTGCCTAGATGGATCCAGCTCCTTCTCTATCTTCTCCGTCTCGAAGTCAACGTCGTTGCAGAACTCTGGGCACGAGAGAGTGGGGAGAATCAGTAACTAGTGAAGCATCAAAGACAATATGAAGATCGCTCAACTCAACGATTACCTTTCAGCTTATGTCCATGAAGAACTAGCCTCACTCAGGGTAGATCTTCACGAAGTAGGCGATATCCTTGCCCTTACAAACTTCTTGGTTCAACTCCACACATGAAGACGGAGGCTCCCAAGCGACACGTGACCAATCTAGGAGACACCACTCTCCAAAAGGTAATAGATGCGGTAAGAATGATGAACTCCTTGCTCTTGTGCTTCAAAAGATAGTCTCCTCAGCACACAATCACTCTCTCACAGATTTTGGCTTGGTGGGAGAGGTTGATTGGGTGGAAAGCAACTTGGGGAGGCTAGAAATCAAGATTCATATAGTTAGAGTGGAAGATCTTGATCTCAACACATGAGAAGGTGGTTCTCTCTCAGAAAATGGACGGGGCAAGTGTTGGATTGTTCTAAGTGCTTCCTCTACGAATGAGAGGTGGGTGGAGGGGTATATATATGCATCTCCAAAAATCCAATTGTTACAACATTATTCCCCAACTCGGTGAAACCGACGCAAAAACTCGGTTGCACCGACTAGTGCAAAATGTGGCAACTTTTGGCATTTCGGTGAGACTGATATATAAATCTCGGGGGGTCCGAGTTGGCTGACCTAGGCAGTTACCCAAGCTCGGTGGAACTGATTTGAAAAAATCGGAAATTCCAATTTTTAGAAATAGGATACCCGTGAGTTGGTCACTGGTTTCGGTTACATTGAAAATGGACTTTGTGTCACCGAGAAGCTAGGGTTTGTCTTAGGGTCTCTCTAGGATGAAACTCGGTAGGACCGAAATGGAAAAGTTGGTGGCACCGAATTTGAGTGGTAGGGTTTAGATAGAGTATTTTTGTGGGAGAATTCATGAGTATTTTTGGTGGCTAACTCTAAGCACTTGAGCAACCAGATCATCATGCATACCTCATCCCCTTTTAATAGTATTGGCTTTCCTATGGACTCAAATGTGATTTCTCAAAAAATGCAAAATGTAGAGTCTTGAGTCTTGTTGCCAATAGATGTTCCTTGCATCTAGAGGATCTCCACACAATCCTTTACCAATCCATTCATTGAACTTTTCCTGAAATATACTTGGTACAATCATTAGTCCAATGAAATATATGTTGTTATTAATTACCAAAACCACCTAGGTAGAAGTTGTGCTTTCACATTACCAAATGATTATGGATTGGAATTGGAATGTGATGATGTTCTAGAGCATCAGCTAGAGGAGGCAAGACAGAGTGCATATTGATACGTCCATTTTGCATCATGATTTCCTACTGTTATTTATTATGTTTTATCGAATAATAATGCTTTAAGGAGTGATTCTAATGCCTTTTCTCTCATAATATGCAAGGTTCACACCAAGAGGGAGAATACCGGCAGCTGGAATTCTGGACCTGAAAAAGCACGTCAGAGATACCTATTCTGCACAACTCCAATGAAGCTGAAATTTTATGGAGATTATTTTTGGATTAAATAAAAAATACTGGAGCAGAAAACTATCGAAGGGGGCAAACCTGGTGGGCACAACCCACCAGGGCGCGCCCTGATGGGTTGTGGCCTCCTCGGCCCACCTTCGGTGCCCATCTTCTGGTATATAGTCACATTTGACCTAGAAAAAAAATTAGAGGAGGACTTTCGGGATGAAGCGCCACCGCCTCGAGGCAGAACTTGGGCAGGAGCACCTTTTCCCTTCGGCGGAGCGATTCCGCCGGGGGAACTTCCCTCCCGGAGGGGGAAATCGAAGCCATCGTCATCACCAACACCCCTCTCATCTTTGGGAGGCCAATCTTCATCAACATCTTCAACAGCACCATCTCCTCTCAAACCCTAGTTCATCTCTTGTGCTCAATCTTTGTACCGGAACCTCAGATTGGTACTTGTGGGTGACTAGTAGTGTTGATTACCTTGTGTAGTTGATTACTATATGGTTTATTTGGTGGAAGATTATATGTTCAGATCCATTATGCTATTCAATACCCCTCTTATCTTGAGCATGAATATTATTTGTGAGTAGTTACCTTTGTTCTTGAGGTCACGAGAGAAGTCATGTTGCAAGTAATCATGTGAATTTGATATGTGTTCGATATTTTGATGGTATGTATGTTGTGATTCCCTTAGTGGTGTCATGTGAACGTCGACTACATGTCACTTCACCATTCATGGGCCTAAGGGAATGCATTGTGGAGTAGTTATTAGATGATGGGTTGCTAGAGTGATAGAAGCTTAAACCCTAGTTTATGCGCTATTTCGTAAGGGGCTGATTTGGATCCAAACGTTTAATGCTATGATTAGATTTTATCTTAATACTTTTCTCGTAGTTGCGGATGCTTGCGAGGGGGTTAATCATAAGTGGGAGGTTGTTCAAGTAAGAACAGCACCCAAGCACCGGTCCACCCACATATCAAATTATCAAAGTAGCGAACACGAATCAAACCAACATGATAAAAGTGACTAGACGGAATTCCCGTGTACCCTCAAGAACACTTTGCCTATTACTAGAGATTGTTCTGGCCTGTCCTTTGCCACAAAAGGATTGGGCTACCTTGTTGCACCTTGTTTACCATTACTGTTACTTGCTTGTTACAAATTATCTTGCTATCAAACTATCTGTTACCTACAATTTCAGTGCTTGCAGAAATTACCTTGCTGAAAACCGCTTGTCATTTCCTTCTGCTCCTCGTTGGGTTCGACACTCTTACTTATCGAAAGGACTACGATTGATCCCCTATACTTGTGGGTCATCACATATGTGTTCCAAGATGTAATCAACATGTTGAGAAGGTAGGTGCAGGAATCAGATGCATTAGTCAACGAAATGAAACAAATCAATGAGGAAACCACAAAGAAAATGGAGATTTTGCTGACTGAAGTTTGTGCTATCTAAATCCGGCCAATCCTATTTTCTGAAGAGATCATAGTTCAAATGGTAAGTTTTCTTGATGCGTGTCCATGATGTATGAGGTGTATGTGCCGAGTGTATGTAATTTGTTGTTTGGTTGCGCTTTATTGTCACTTGTCGCAAACTTTGGAACCCAGTGGATGTAATCTGTCGTAATTTCTTTATTGTATAGTGTAGGATTATTCATTGTTTTTATGCCTTAATTTCTTTATTGTCTAGTGTAGGGTTTTTTGGTATAGGGTTGTATAGAGTAGGATAATTCTTTGTTAGTGTATATGCTACCATTGAAATGGGGCCAACAGGCCAAAACATTACTGGGACCCCATCGCAATAGTACAAATGTTGCTAATAAGTGGACCCTAACTACGTGAGCCCATAATGACTCAGATAGTCGAATTTACTAGGACCATAACAATCATGGGCCATCACGTGGCTGAAATGGATTGTGGGCTCGAATGTGTGCCAATCCTACCAAGGGCTCTTATAGACCGTTAACAAGTCAAAAGCTCGATTGTGCCGCAATAATGGAAACGAGCCGATGGGCCACTCGCAGGTCATAATAGGCCTTACTTAATGCTTGGCCCAATTCCATTTTGGGCCGTTAACAGGCCGAAATTCAATCAGGAAATAAGCGGGCCGATATAGAATAGAGACCTTTAACAAACCAAAATTCGGGTAGGGCTGGAATTGTGCCATGGAGAACATGGGCCGTTAACGTTTAACCTGTAGGACAAATAGAATCTACTCGAACATCATAGGATGGCCACACATCATTGGGTAATAATATATTGCATAAAGCACCATGTTCAAGTAGAGATTACATCGGGGAGAGAGAGGTTACACCGCTATAAGGAGAGGGAGAGAGTTGGTGGTGACGGTGACGAAGTTGTTGGTGTAGATCGTCGTCATGATGATTCCCCTGGCGGTGCTCCACCACCGCTGGAAGCGAGGTCCCCTCTACTCATTCTTCTTCATTGGCCTCCTACCTAGATGGCAGCAGGGTTTCCCCGCTGGTCCTTGGCCTCCATGGCTCTCGGAAGGGAGGATCCCCCTCCGAGATTAGATCTCTCTCTCTCTCCGTTTCTTCTCTATTTCACAACCCTGTTGCTGGCCCTTCACCATTTCTTAAATTCCCGGAGATCGTTAACTACGATTGAGGTGAAATTTTGAAGGGATTTTTATACGGATATTAGCTACCTTGCGGATGAAGGAGAGTCCCGACCAACTTATGGGGTGGCCACAAGCTCACCCGGCGCGCCCTAGGGTAGGGGCGCGCTGTGTGAGCTTGTGGCCCCCTCGGGCACCGTCTTGCGTTGATTCCTTTTTTCCCAAAAATCACATATATTAAAAAAACTCCGTAAAATTTTATCGCGTTGGACTGCATTTGATATGGATTTTCTGCGGAAAAAAAAACATGCAAAAAACAGGAACTGACACTGGGCACTGGATCAATATGTTAGTCCCAAAAGTAATATAAACTGTTGCCAAAAGTATGTGAAAGTTGTAGAATATTGACATGAAACAATAAAAAATTATAGATATGGTGGAGACATATCAGTCAAATTGTTGGCGATTTAGCTCGGGATCAACTCGGAAATTGTGGGAAGAAATTTTTTTGGGGCTGATTTCATCGGGAATAAGTGGTGGGAGGATGGGCGAAGGCTAGATCCACTTGCCAAACAGCAAAATCGGAGATCCAAATCAACAAAATCTCGTAAGAACCAACAAAATGCAAAAATGGTAGGGCTATTTTCGGTGGGGATTTCCGAATTAGGACAAAAAGCAACAAAAACATGATAGCAAATGAGGGGAAATCAAGATGAGCACACAAAAACACAAGAACAAGTGGAATCTCTCCACAATAACCAAGATACGCATTCACTATCTACCAAATACATACAAGAACATAGATCCACAATCAACCGAAGGAAATAACAAATAAGGCATTTCTTCCCAATCCTTAGATGAATTGAGGTCTTGTAGGGTTTTCTTCTCCAATCCCTAAGGGAGGAGGCCTTGATATCCACTAGGGGATCTTCTCTTAGGAGGTCTTGAACTCCAAGGAGTGATAGATGAGAAAATCTCTCTCAAGATCTAGTCCAATATACTTCGCTAACCCTAGAATAGAGGTGGGGTTATCTATTTATAGTGCTAGTGCAATTAGGGACGAAAGGAGGAGATACATGGACACTTGGGCCTACTTGTGCGTAGGCAAAGCCGGACGATCCAGGTATATACCAGAACGATCCGGGCATCCATCGGATGATCCGGGTAGCTACCCAGATGGACCGGCTGGGTCGCCGCTGCTCGCGGTGTGCCGGACGTCCGGGACGCAATCCGGATGTTCGGGCATCTTTTGCATGATCTGGGCTAGGTCATGGATGATCCGTCTTTGTGGTTGGCCTTTGAATCTCTCCTGGTGGTGTATCCGGATGGTCCTAGTGTTTGCCCAGATGATCTAGAAGTATGCCCGGATGATCCAGCTGTTGCAGGGATGATTCAGGTGGCTGCCTGGATGATCTGAGGGGCGCCTGGACGTCTATCCTGAACACTTAGTTAGGGGCCTTTCTCTTCCGGCTGAGCCCGAATCATCTGGGTAGGGTCCCGAATGTTCGCATCTGCAAGTGCTAGCACTTATCCTCTCCTCCTTCTTGTTCCGCTTCCGTCCAAGCTTGGCCTTGGTCCTTGCCTTCTATATGGTCGTCCTCTTGGTACCTAAGGATGCACAATGTCTCCGTTTTAGGTAGTAGCCATGTCTTAAGCAAATCAAAGAGGAGCTCAATAAGGAGAGAGGTAACCTTGGTTTCAATAGCTCTTATACTTGCTCCAGTCATTGGTCCACTTGGTACTTGGAGAGTCGGTGGGCATATCCATGAGGATGACCCTAGGTTGCTCCGCACCAAAATGTAAGGTCTTGGGGGGTCTCGAGGCACTTCACCTGTATAAGTTTGTCAGGGCTCTACGTCTGAGATGGCCTTGGTTAGAGCGGACCGACATCTCCAAGATGTGGATTGGAACCGAAAACCCATGTGCCGAGAGTTTCTATGCCTGCACGACCATCTTCATTGTCAATGGAGCCAAGATACCTTTTTGGGACTCGCCATCGTTGGATGGCAGGAGGCCGTTGGATACCGCCCACTTGTTTTTGCAGCCTCCATGAGGTAAAAGTGGATAGTGTGACATGCCTTGGTGGGCAATGCTTGGATTTCACGGATCAAGCTCATTGCAGATTTCTCTATGGCACACATTCATCAATACATTGAGCTATGGTCTATGGTCTCTAACTTCTAGATTGACGATGAGGTGGAGGACACCATTTGTTGGAAGTTCACATACAGTGGAATATACTAGGCAAAGTCAGCATACAAAGCACAATTTCATGGAGCCACGCTAACTTCAGTGAACATGACCATTTGGAAGGTCTGAGCCCCTCTAAGAGTTAATTTTTTTTATCTTGGCTTCCATACAAGCAGTGTCTCGACCGTGAATTGTCTAGCTAGAAGAGGTTGAGAAAACCACCAGCCTTGCCACCTCTGTAAGAGGGCAAACAAGATGGCTAGACATCTCTTCTTTCGGTGCCGCTACACTGCGTGGATATGGAGGGAATTTCCTAACGAAAGCTCATTGCAACAATTGTCATCATTGCACACACGCGGTCGAGCAAGCGATCGAACTGGGCCGACCCACTTAGCAACGAGCAAGGAGCGGTGCGTGCGTCCTATGAAATCCGGTTTTAGTAGCCTTCGACATCGGTTTTGGGAACCTTCGAGAGGGTCCGTGAACCAGATTTTTTACTAGTTTTCTGGCATTTTAGTTTATTTTCTTCCTCTTTTTCCGTTTTTCGCTTATTTTTTCTTTCCTTTTTGAAGTTTCATTTTCTTGTCAAATAATGTCCGGGAATTTCAAAAAATGTTTGCTTTTCTCAGAACTTCTGTCAAAATTTCAGAAAAAATGTTCTTGTTTTCAAAATTTTGTTCATAAATTCAAGAATTATGTGCGCTTTTAAAAGCTACTCCCTTCGTCCCATAATATAAGACGTTCTTTAATACCACACTAGTGTCAAAAAACGTCTTATATTATGGGACAGTGGGAGTACTTGTGTTTTTCAAGAAATATTCATGTTTTACATATTTTTTCATAAATTAAAAAAATGTCCGCGTTTTCAAACATTGTCGGAACTTTAAATAAATTTACAACATTTCAAGAAATGATATTTTTCATATTTTTACATAAAACTCAAAAAATGTTCGTGTTTTTGAAAAATATTTATAAATTTTCCAAAAACTATTCATAATTTTAAAAATTATTCACGGTTTTAAAAAGTTATAATTTTTTCAAAAGTTGTTTGCATTTTAAAAAACTATTCAGAGAATTTTTTCAGTAAATGTTCAGATTTTGAGAAAAATGTCCATGTTTTTTTTAAAAAAAAATGTGTTTTAAAAAATTGTCCATTTAAAAAAAATGTTTTCATGTTTCCAAAATTTATTTAGAATTTACTTAAATGAAGCAAGTGAACATAGAAAGAGGTGCTATAGTGGTTTTAGTTCACTCCGATGATTTTTTCGGTTCGGTACAAGCTTTCTTGGTTGCTCAATGTCTTTTGGTTCACTATAGTGCGACATCACTACGGTCACTCAAAAAATCATGTCGCTCACGGGCGGCAGACTATAGCGAATGGGCCGGTCCAGGCGATCCTTGTGCGAAAGGGTGGCTATTTGCCACAAAGAGCGTCACATAGGGAGTCCCGATATGAAGACTGGTCAAGGCCTGGCTTGGGCTAAGGGCCTTAGACTTATCCCTTTGGGCCGACAAGAGAAATATAAGATTTCAGTGGATGAAGACGTAGGCCCCAAATGTTGCCAAACACAATGTAATGGCCTTTCTGACTATGCTCATGACCTGGGCTATTTGGAACGAGAGATATGCGTGTTTTTCTGTAGCAAGTCGACGTCGGTGCACTACATCATGCAAAGCAGAGGAAGCCACGATTTGGGTCACGGCGGGTGCGAAGCATTTGAACTTGTTGGTGCCGCGAGAGCAAAATCTCTGCGGTATCAATAGTTGCTGATGTAATGCTCGCTCTCGTTTGAGCATTAATTTTGTAAAAATTCTTAATAAGTGGATGAGACAAAGCTTTTGTCTCTGTCTTAAAAGTAAAATAAAAATACAAGCACTATTTCTTTGGGAACAATAAAGCAACTCTCCGGGCTTAATATTTACTCCCTCCGTTCCTAAATATAAGTCCTTTAAGAGATTTCACTACGGACTACATACAAAGCAAAATGGGTGAATCTACACTCTAAAATATGTCTATATACATCTGTATGTAGTTCGTAGTGGAATCTCTTAAAAGACTTATATTTAGGAACGGAGGGAGTAGTTAACTAGGCAATTACGAGGAGCTTTGGTAAGATCGAGAAATAAGTGCTTGAGAAGCTCAAACTTTTCAACCAGGTCGACTTCTAAATAACTTTGAGACCTCGTGTTGCAATCTTTCGGGATAGCAACGTCTTAACAAACACTAGAATCTTTTTGCTGCATCGTTGTTTTTTCAAAAGGCAAGTTACATTGCAATGTGCCCGCATAATCGATGCCTTTGCTCGTTCGTCCTGACGCAGAAAGGATTCTCGCAAGATTTCGACACGGGTGTAGAACTGTCCTGACTGCACGTGGAATCTTGATCAAATGGGCTCAGGATAGACGTGTTGGCTCCGCGGACTGTGATGCAGAGGCCATCCAGTGTACCGCTCGCTCGCTCGTTCATTCTGGTACTAGCTGGCGTTTATACTGTCCGAGACATGGATTATTTGGCGGTGTCGGCACTGGCTGCAGTGGAATTGACCCCCTCTAGGCCATTGGACGAAGTTCCGGCGGCAAGATTAGACCACGTGAGATGTGTCCATCGAATTAATTTGGTATAGCACCTCGTACAGTATTCTCGAAACAAATCTACCGTGTTTCGTCAGGTTTTTCCAAGCAAATCTACCCTGTGTCCTCAGAGCTGGAGTGATAAGCAGTACAAAGGCCCACATGTGTATACCTGTCTAGAAAAAGATGCATCGAGAAAGCAAACAGTCTCGTGTTTCTTCTGTGGGCTGCGGCGGAGAGCCAACCATTATTCAGATCGTTTGCCTGAACAGGATCACACGTACTGAGCCAATCATTATTCAGATCGTTTGCCTGAACAGGATCACACGTACTGAGCCAACCATTATTCAGATCGTTTGCCTGAACAGGATCACACGTACTTTTTTTGATTAAAATAGCCCAACGCTGATATTAAAATCGTTGGGTTTGGAAAGCGATCGAGGGCGTGATTGACTACAATACTCGGGTTCTTTCTGAATCTGGTGGTTTGCCGGGAAACAGGTCTCCCGGTTAGACTAAACAATCACTATACTCTGGACGTCGGCGACGTGGGGTCTTCATCTTCATGGCAACTGACTTACTACTATAATTAGCGAGATAAAGCATGGAGAAGCGTGCGATCCATGCAGCATGGCCCTCTCGAGTGGGCGTGGGCCAGGTGAAGAAATGTTAGCTACTCCTGGATCTCGATGTCTGCGAGTGGCATGGCATGGCCGTTATCGTATCGCATAGGGTCAGTATCAGGTGATACCAGCCCATAGATGCTACCATAATACAAACTTAAAAATTCAAATTTAAGCATTTAAAAAAATCTGAAAAAAATCATGGATGTTCGGAACACATATGTAAACAACTCCTAAAAAATTCAGATCAAAATTCAAAATGTACATCGAGAAACAAAAAAGAGAAATCCATCATGAATAGTGTCAAAAGAAGACAAAAACAGAAATGGCACTATTCACATATGAATTTGTCTTTTTTGTTTCGCATACATGGCTGGGGGGCGTACCAGCTTATGGGTTTCTGTGTCTGCACGTTGTACGGCCATCAGAGATCGCGTATGTAGTGCTACGAGTACATTTTGTTATTGCTGAAAAAACCTTGATACCCTCCGACGATGTCTTTTCAATGAGAAAGGACGATGTACGTTCAACGAAAAGAGTTGTTTCCGTTGACTGTCTATGATTTCGTAAATCGTTAATGCTGGATTTTATATAGAGATCTGTGCAAAATTTTATTTTTATTTTTTATTTTTTTATTTTTTATGTTACATCTGGGTTAGCCCAGCCATTGCAACAATTGATACGGAATTACCTACTCTTTCCAAACCCTCACAAATACTTTTCGGTGGCCACCATAACCCATAGCTAGTCGGCCATTGCAAGTCGGAAATAGGACCGACATTAATGACGAAAAACATCACCGCCAACTACCATGCACAACTTCGTTTACTAGCTTGTAGACTCATTTTTTTAATAGAATATGTTACCTCCATCAACTTTTTCTTCATTTACTACTATATCTTGTCATCAATATGCCTAGTTAGCATTGCATGATTGCATGAGGATGCATATTACTAGCTACGTTTTACTCTCACTATGACTAGTCTTAGGCCATCTCTAATGTCAAGACGCTTACACCGACGGCTGAAGGAGGAAAAAAACTAAGCAAACACCTGCAGTGAGCCCAACTTCCAATGTTAATGGCATGTTTAGAGGCGCTTAAAGCATCTACAGTTGGGCACCCCACCCCCTTATGCCCAGGCGGACAGCCCGACCTCGGAATTGTGGGATCGAGAAGTGGCATCTAGAGGGCGGGGGGAGTGAATAGACACTTAACAAGATAAATGTGCAGTTTTTAATTTGCTTGAGATTTAGGCAGATTTTAGCATAAGTTAAGTTGCATCCAATGAGTCATACACATGCATATCTAGAGATCGAGCAGTGGAATGTAAATATCATGCATTTGCAAGAAACATAAAGGATGGTAGAGTTGGAAGATCAAACGCAATGAAGACACGGCAATTTTTGGCGTGATTTTGATAGGTGGTGCTATCGTACGTCCCGGTTGATGGAGACTTTAACCCACAGAGGGTAACGGCTGCGCCAGTCCACGAAGGGCTCCACCCACGAAGGGTCCACGAAGAAGCAACCATGTCTATTCCACCATGGCTTACGTTCACGAAGGACTAGCCTCACTCAGGGTAGATCTACACGAAGTAGGCGATCTCCTTGCCCTTACAAACTTCTTGGTTCAACTCCACACGATTTGGAGGCTCCCAAGCGACACCTAACTAGTCTAGGAGCACCACTATTCAAGAGGTAATAGATGTTGTGTTGATGATGAAATCCTTGCTCTTGTGCTTCAAAAGATAGTCTCCTCAAAACCCAATCACTCTCTCATAGAATTTTGCTTGATAGAAGGGGATGATTGGGTGGAAAGCAAATTGGGGAGGCTAGAAATCAAGGATCTATTGGTTGGAGTGGAATCCCTTGATCTCAACGCACGAGTAGGTGGGTTTCTCTCAGAAAATGAATGGTGGAAGTGTTGTTTCGTTCTGATGGCTCTCTCTATGAGTGAGAGGGGGTGGAGGGGTATTTATAGTCTTCTCCAAAAATCCAACCGTTACAACATTATTTGCCAACTCGGTGACACCAAAGTTAAAACTCGGTGCTACCGACTAGCACAAATGTCCTAACTTTTGGCTTTTCGGTGAGGCCGAATGAAACATCTTGGTGAGATCGATTCAGCTTAACCTAAGCATATCCAGTGCTTCGGTGGCTCCGAAACATTAATCTCGAAAGTTCCAAAATTAAATAATTCGACCACAGAAGGTTGGTCACTGCTTTTTGGTTTCACCAAACGCAATCTCGGTTCTACCTAGTTGCTAGGGTTTGGCATAGGTTCTGTCTCGGTGGGACCGAAGTGGAATTCTTGGTGGCACCGAATTTGTAGTTTAGGGTTTAGGACAAAGTATTTTGTGAGAATTTGTTTGAGGCTTTTGGTGGCATATCTCTAAGCACTTGAGCAATCAGATCATCATCAGTACCTCATCCCCTCTTAATAATATTAGCTTTCTTATGGACTAAATGTGATTGACTCACTTAAACAAAATGTAGAATCTTAAAGCTCTTGCCAATAGGATTCATTTGCATCCAAGGGTTTTCTCACCATATCTCCTACCAATTTCAATCATTGGACTTTTCCTGAAATATACTAGATGAAACTGTTAGTCCAAGAGACAATGTATGTTGTCATTAATCATCAAAACCACCAAGGGAGCATTTGTGCTTTCAATCTCGCCCTTTTTGGTAATTGATGACTATATACAATCAAAGCTTCAATTTGAAATATGCAACATAATATACAATAGATTTGAGAGACATATGACTAGAGCAAGCTCCCCCTACATGTGTACAATTTTTTCTAAGAATAGTTGCTTTTGGAATGCATAAGCACACATAGAAGAGAAGACATAACAAGTCATATGTATCTTGGCTATAAGCATCAACCATTGATGTGAATGAAGTATGTCCATGTTCATGAATCTCTCTTGCAAAAAATATGCGCAAGAAGCAAGAGATCATCCTGAACATGAAGGAGATGCATATACTTACCTTGAAGCACTAGAGCATTTTAACTAGGGAAAACATAATTGAGAAAACAAAGGTTAGAAAACACAAGAATGTTACTTTCATACAAACGCAAGAGTTTCAATAATACCAAGATTTGGAAGACATGTGGAAGAATTAGTATTCTTTTAAAATTGACATGTCCCCAAAATATGTTTTCCGAAAAGATTTTCAACAAGGTATCAATAGAACTTGGGTATAGAATTTCTTCTCCTTCCTCCCCCCTTGAATCTTAGCATGTACATAATGGGAGTAGGTGGGGTGATATAAGTATAATGCAAGATCACATAATGGGAGTAGGTGGGGTGAGATCAAAAACAACTAGTGAATAGAATGCTCTATATGTTTCTCTCCTCTTAGAATCATAGAGCACTCAATCTCTCTCCTTTTTAGGCTTTTGATCTCTCCCCCTTAATATACTATTACTATATATATATATCTTTAAGCTTTGATATTTCTCCCCTTTTGACATCAATTTCCAAGAAGGGTCAGAGGGTGAGGGGTCCTGGAGAGTAGGGTCATGGAGCAGAGGTAGAGAAAATTCAAATGAAATTTTTGGCAAAGAACTCTGACAGCAGCAAAATCAGTGACTCCGAGTGAAGGTGGATCGAAGGGACCGAAAAAGAATTTGAGTCGCTAAGGTATTTCGGTGGCATCGAGGAGTTTCATACCGGTTGTACTGAATAAACATTATGCAACATAGTTGCTATATCGGTGACGCCGATTTCTTTCAGTCGGGAATTCTGAAGTGCAAACAGAAACTTGGTCGAGGCAAACTTAGCCGATTTTGACAGTAACTTTTTTAGAAGAACTTCCACAGAATTTGGGTAAGGTTTGCAAGGAATTTTCAATAAGATTTTCAAGGATTTTTCATCTAGATGAAGATTGATTGGTAGCACGAAAAACATGCAAATAAGATGATGAATCAACCAAGAAACTTCATCTAGATGATGATCGGCGACTAGGTCACCTATATTAGAGTATATTGACTTAGCAGTCAAGTGAGAACACTTGATCATAGGTCATACTCATTGTTAAGCTCAAAACGAGGTTACCATTTTTCGTTTAAGCATTTTGATGTTTTGATATCTCTAGAGATGCTTTGACTCGTGACTTAGAGTAAAGCTTCTTCAAGGATATGATTACATACCTTTAGGTGATGTTGATGACGAAAACATGTAGGTGGACTTGTTGTGGATGCTCAAGTGTTGGATTTTGGAGCCATCCTTTCTTTGAAGTAGATCCTCCTACATGGGTTAGTCATGCAAGGAATAACATGAATATATCCAAAATGACAAGAGTGAAGTTTTGAGTCAAGTGTTGTCAAGGATATAGTTTGTGTTGTCCTGTTCCTTCATCACAATGGATAATTGTTTATACTTGGCCAAGACAAAATTGCTTAAGGTTTGAGTTGATGGCAATCTTGTAGAGTATAGTCCATCCAAGTACCTACAAAATGTTAGATGCAATACAAGGGAGCATAGTTTTCCAAGATATGAGATAGTATCATGTTAATAGTATCAAGGAGTAGTCATGTAAGCTCAAGCCCTTGCATGCATTCGACTGAGTCTCTAGAACAAGTTTGAAGCATCTATGATGTTAAACTCACTCCTCAAGTGACAAAATACTTTCTCATCGAGCGGTTTTGTGAAGATGTCCGCCAATTGCTTGTCGATATGAACATGTTTGAGATTGATATCCCCTTTGGCAACATGATCACGGATGAAATGATGACAGACTTGAATATGCTTAGTTCGAGAATGTTGCACGGGATTGTGTGCAATCTTGATAGCACTCTTTTTGTCACAAAACAATGGAACATGTTTAACATGTATTCCATAGTCCTTAAGAGTTTGGGTCATCCATAGTAATTGCGCACAACATGATCCGGCGGCAATGTATTCCGCTTCGACGGTAGATAGAGATACCGACTTTTGTTTCTTGGAAGACCAGGACACAAGATATCTCCCAAGAAATTGACAAGTACCCAAAGTGGATTTTCTATCAACCTCATATCCGGCATAGTCCGAGTCGGAATAGCCCATAAGGTCAAAACAAGACCCTTTGGGATACCAAATGCCAAAGTTTGGTCTGTGTATCAAGTATCTCACAATTCTTTTCAGGGCCTTAAGATGACACTGTTTAGGTGCCGCTTGATATCGGGCACACATGCATACACTTAGCATGATATCGGGATGGGCGGCACATAGATATAACAATGAACCAATCATTGATCGATAAACATTTTGATCAATCGGTCTGTCCTCCTTAATGAGGTCTACATGTCCACTAGTAGGCATGGGGGTTTTCATACCTTTGCATTCTTGCATGTTGAACTTTTTGAACAAGTCCTTGGTATACTTGGTTTGATAGACAAATGTTCCATCTCTCGTTTGCTTGATTTGCAAACCAAGGAAAAAAAGCAGCTCACACATCATAGACATCTCATATTTCTCGGACATCAAACTTCCAAATTTCTCACTAAAATGAGGGTTAGTAGATCCAAATATGATACCATCCACATAAATTTGGCACACAAATAATTCACCATTAACCCTTTTAGTGAACAAGGTTGCACCACTTTTACCAATTTCAAAACTTTTTTCTATAAGAAACTTCGTTAAGCATTTGTACCAAGCTCGAGGGGCTTGTTTAAGACCATAGAGAGCTTTGCGAAGTTTATAAGCATGATTAGGTTTCTTAGGGTTGACAAATTCGGGAGGTTAACATAGACTTCCTCCTCCATTTCACCATTTAAAAAGGCACTTTCAATGTCCATTTGGTAAAGAGTGATATCATGGTGATTGGCATAACCAAGAAGAATGCGAATTGACTCAAGTCTAGCAACGGGGGCATATTGTAGGATCACTAGAAGTGTGTGTCTAGAGGGGGGGGGGGTGAATAGACTATTAGCAGGAATTTAAAACCTAACCTTTTCCCAAGTTAATTGGTTGGCAGATTTTAACAATTATAGCAAGTCTAGCACACCCTACACATGCAAGTCAACAAGTATGGCAGCGGAAAATAAAGACATTGCACATGGAAGTAAGGAGTTGAGATAGGGAGATCAAACGCATGAGGGACACGAAGATTTTTCCCGTGGTTCCGATAGGTGGTGCTATCGTACGTCCACGTTTATGGAGTCTTCAACCCACGGAGGGTAACGGTCGCGAGAGTCCACGGAGGGCTCCACCCATAAGGGTCCACGAAGTAGCAACCTTGACTATTCCATAACGGCTTCCGTCCACGAAGGACTAGCCTCACTATGGGTAGATCTTCACGAAGTAGGCGATCTCCTTGCCCGTACAAACTTCTTGGTTCAACTCCACAACACGAAGTAGGAGGCTCCCAAGCGACACCTAACCAATCTAGGAGGCACCACCCTCCAAAAGGTAATAGGCTCGGCAATGTCGATGAACTCCTTGCTCTTGTGCTTAAAGATGATAGACTCCTCAACACACAATCACTCTCTCACAGATTTAGCTATGGTGGAAGAGATTGATTTGGTGGAAAGCAACTTGGGGAGGCTAGAGATCAAGATTCATATGGATAGAGTGGAATGGCTTGATCTCAACACATGAGTAGGTGGCTCTCTCTCAGAAAATTGGATGGGGGCAAGTATGGAATAGTTCTGACTGCTTCTCTTTCGAGTGGGTGGTGGTGAAGGGGTATATATAGGCATCCCCAAAAATCCAACCGTTACACCTAAAGTGACCAACTCGGTGACACCGAAGTATAAAACTCGGTGGTACCGAAGTGACCAAAAGGCAGTAACTTTTGAATCTCGGTGAGACCGATACATAACTCTCGGCGGTACCGATTAGATGACCAACGGTCAGATTGCACAACTCGGTGAGACCGATTCTCAAATTTCGGTGGTACCAATTCTTGACAACGGCTAACCAGAGAGTTGGTCCAAAAACTCGGTGAGACCAATTCACAAAACTCGGTGGTACCGATTCTTGAGAATGGCTAACTAGGAAGTTGGTCCAAATCTCGGTGAGACCGATTGGTAAAACTCGGTGGTACCGATGCTTGAGAATGGCTAACCAGAAAGTTGGCAACTGAACTCGGTGGCACCGAAGTGGAAATCGGCTGCATCGATGGGCTAGGGTTTGGCTTATGATCTGTCTAGGGTTTGAATCTCGGCGAGACCGAATAGGAATTATTGGTCTTACCGATTTGAGTGGTAGGGTTCTAGACAGAGGATGGTTCTTGGTCACTCTTGCTCGAACTTGGGGTAGCTTTGGCTTGTTGGATGATGGAGCTTCTTCATCATCATCTCCTTCATCTTCGTTGTTGTTGAAGGTGTCGTTTCCTTGAGGTGGTGGTGAAGGAGGTTGTGGTGGATCTTCATGATGTACTTCCTCCTCTTCATCTTCTTGTCGTGTACCACTTGTGGATGCCTCCATGTCGTGTTGAGGTTCACCTTGACGTGAAGTAGGGGCTTCCACTTGAGTTGACGAAGTACTTTCCTTCATCTCCATGGGACGAATCTTGCCGATGGACAAGTCTTGGATAGCTTCCGAAGGGTCCTTATCTCCTACATCATTTGGCAATTGTTCGACTTGCGAACCATTAGATTCATCAAACTTCACATCTACCGTCTCTTCAACTTTTTGAGTGAAGTTGTTGTAGACACGGTAAGTGTGAGAGTTCGATCCGTAACCGAGTAGGAAACCTTCATGAGATTTGGGAGCAAATTTAGTACGACGATGCTTATCAAGAATGTAACACTTTGAGCCGAATACCCGAAAGTATCCAATTTGGGGTTTGTTACCGGTGAGTAGCTCGTATGCCGTTTTACCGAGTAGCTTGTGCAAGTAGAGTCGGTTGGTGGCATGACATGCTGTTTCCACGGCTTCTGCCCAGAAGTGTCTAGGCGTCTTGTATTCGTGAAGCATCATTCTTGCCATCTCAATAAGAGTCCGGTTCTTCCTCTCAACAACTCCATTTTGTTGAGGCGTGTACGTAGCCGAGAACTCATGTGAAACACCTTCTTCGTCAAGAAAGGTATCTACATGGGTGTTCTTGAACTCCGATCCGTTATCGCTCCGAACCTTCTTGATCTTCACCTCAAACTGATTTTGCGCTTTGCGAGCGAAGTTCTTGAAGATCTTTTGTACCTGCGACTTATCATCAAGAAAGAATACCCACGTAAATCTGGAAAAATCATGAACTATGACTAGACCATAGGAATTTCTACCGAGGCTCTTGTAAGCATTGGGACCAAAAAGATCCATGTGAAGTAACTCGAGTGGTCTCCTAGTAGTCATGATATTCTTTACGGGATGATTTCCACCTACTTGCTTTCTAGCTTGACAAGCACTACAAAGTCTATCTTTGTCAAAGATAACATCTTTAACACCAAATATATGATCACCTTTGATAAGCTTGTCTAGATTACGCATGCCAACATGTCCTAGTCTTCTATGCCAAAGCCAACCTTTAGAAGATTTTGCAATAAGACAAGTACAAGATTTGGATCTCTTAGTGAAATTGACGATATATAGATCACCTCTACGAAAACCGGTAAAGACCATGTTATGATTATCTTGACGAAACACTTGGCAATCTAATTTCGTGAATAGCACATTAAAACCAAAGTCGGCAAGTCTAGATACGGAAAGAAGATTGTAGCCAAGGGATTCAACAAGCATGACGTTTTGAATAGAGCTATCATGGGATATGTCACCTTACCAAGACCAAGTACCTTACCCTTGGAGTTGTCTCCAAAAGTTACATACCTTCGCGGTCCATGGTTTGGTGTGATCTCTTCAAACATCTCTCTATCTCCGGTCATATGATCGGTGCATCCACTATCGAGAATCCACTCTTTTCCTCCGGACATGTAATCCTTGAAGTTTGCCATGAGACTTAGATTCTTCATGATCTTCTCATGCTCGATGTCGAACAACTCATCTTCATCATAGTAGCCATGTTCCACATTGTCATCATCAAGTGGGAAATCCTCATCTCAAGGAACAAGAGATTCGTTAGGGTTGTGATCATGACAATGTTCAAGATTATGGATTCGAATGGCTTCTACAATGATGTTGTTGATAATTATGACATCTCCTTTAGCACGCATGAGGTCTCTAAGCTCAAATAGATAGTCATCAAACTTGGGATCACTAGGCATCATTTTGTGAAAGACAATAGTCTTATGAAGAATTTCATCAAGATTACTCAATGAATAACTTGGATATCGTTTGTCCAAGTCATTCCACAAAGTATAAGCACATTCAAAATTCTTCATTTGATTAAGCACAATCCTAGGCAATCCTCTAACGATAAGATTAACAGTTCTAAGATTGCATAGCATATCAATTTCCTCTTCGTGTGTGGGATGTAAAGGATCAATGGGAGGTACATAGGGGTTCTTAACATACTTGCTCAAATGAAATTCATTGAATAGCTCAAGCATATTATATTTCCATTGACTATAGTACTCCCCATAGAGAATAGGCACTCTACAACTCAAACTTTCCACACTAGACACATCCATCTTCCTCCATGGTGATGAAACCGATGCAATGGAAACCAATGCTCTGATACCACTTGTAGGATCACTAGAAGTGTGTGTCTAGAGGGGGGGGGTCAATAGACTATTAGCAGGAATTTAAAACCTAACCTTTTCCCAAGTTAATTGGTTGGCAGATTTTAACAATTATAGCAAGTCTAGCACACCCTACACATGCAAGCAACAAGTATGGCAGCGGAAAATAAAGACATTGCACATGGAAGTAAGGAGTTGAGATAGGGAGATCAAACGCATGAGGGACAAGAAGATTTTTCCCGTGGTTCCGATAGGTGGTGCTATCGTACGTCCACATTTATGGAGTCTTCAACCCACGGAGGGTAACGGTCGCGAGAGTCCACGGAGGGCTCCACCCATAAGGGTCCACGAAGTAGCAACCTTGACTATTCCATAACGGCTTCCGTCCACGAAGGACTAGCCTCACTATGGGTAGATCTTCACGAAGTAGGCGATCTCCTTGCCAGTACAAACTTCTTGGTTCAACTCCACAACACGAAGTAGGAGGCTCCCAAGGGACACCTAACCAATCTAGGAGGCACCACCCTCCAAAAGGTAATAGGCTCGGTAATGTCGATGAACTCCTTGCTCTTGTGCTTCAAGATGATAGACTCCTCAACACACGATCACTCTCTCACAGATTTGGCTATGGTGGAAGAGATTGATTTGGTGGAAAGCAACTTGGGGAGGCTAGATATCAAGATTCATATGGATAGAGTGGAATGGCTTGATCTCAACACATGAGTAGGTGGCTCTCTCTTAGAAAATTGGATGGGGCAAGTAAGGAATAGTTCTGAGTGCTTCTCTTTCGAGTGGGTGGTGGTGAAGGGGTATATATAGGCATCCCCAAAAATCCAACCGTTACACCTAAAGTGACCAACTCGGTGACACCGAAGTATAAAACTCGGTGGTACCGAAGTGACCAAAAGGCAGTAACTTTTGAATCTCGGTGAGACTAATACATAACTCTCGGCGGTATCGATTAGATGACCAACAGTCAGATTGCACGACTCGGTGAGACCGATTCTCAAATTTCGGTGGTACCAATTCTTGACAACGGCTAACCAGAGAGTTGGTCCAAAGACTCGGTGAGACCAATTCACAAAACTCGGTGGTACCGATTCATGAGAATGGCTAACCAGGAAGTTGGTCCAAATCTCGGTGAGACCGATTGGTAAAACTCAGTGGTACCGATGCTTGAGAATGGCTAACGAGAAAGTTGGCAACTGAACTCGGTGGCACCGAAGTGGAAATCGGCTGCACTGATGGGCTAGGGTTTGGCTTATGATCTGTCTAGGGTTTGAATCTCGGTGAGACCGAATAGGAATTGTTGGTCTTACCGATTTGAGTGGTAGGGTTCTAGACAGAGTATTTGTGGAAGAGCTTGTGGGTGTTTTTGGTGACTATCACTTGTGCACGTGGAGCATCTTGTTCACCAACAGTACCTTACCCCCTTTTAATAGTATTGGCTTTCCTATGGACTCAAAGTGATTTCTCACAAAGTAAAATGTAGAGTCCTCTTGCTTGATGCTTTGCCAATCCATTTCCTTGCTTCTAGGGGTTTCTTCTCACAATCCTTTTGCCAACCTATCTCTCTATGGACTTTCACCTGAAATACACTAGGTAGAAATATTAGTCCAAGAGACAATGTATGTTGTCAAGAATTATCAAAACCACCAAGGGAGCATATTGTGCTTTCACATATTCCTCACCATAGTCCACACCTTTGGCTTGAGTGTAGCCTTGAGATACAAGGCGAGCCTTGTTGCGCACTACTTGTCGAACTTCATCTCGCTTGTTGCAAAACACCCATTTGGTTCCAATGCCGTTTTGCTCATCCTTGGGCTTCTCCACAAGTGTCCAAACTTCATTCCTCCCGAAGTTGTGTAGTTCTTTATGCATGCCAATTACCTAATTCGGGTCTTCGAGAGCTTGTTCTACCTTCATAGGCTCAATGCTAGAGATAAATGAGTAATGCTCACAAAAGCTAGCCAAACGATTTTTAGAGTGAGTGATTCTCCCCGATTTGATGTCACCAAGGATTTCTTCAATGGGATGATTCTTGTCCACTCTTGCTCGAACTCGAGATAGCTTTTGAGTTGTAGATGTGAAAGCACAACTTCTCCCTAGGTGATTTTGGTAATTAATAACAACATATATTTTATTGGACTAATGAATCTATCAAGTATATTTTAGGAAAGTTCAATGAATGGATTGGCTAGGATTGTGAGGAGATTCCCTAGATGCTTGGAACATCAATTGGCAAAAGCTTCAAGACATTTTATATTTATGTGAGAAATCACATTTGAGTTCATAGGAAAGTCAATATTGTTAAAAGGGGATGAGGTATCTATGATGATCTTGTTGCTCAAGTGCTTAGAGATTAGCCACCAAAAGCCTCAACATTTCTCCCACAAAATATTCTGTCAAAATCCTAAAAGTCAAATTCAGTGCCACCAAGAATTTCTATTCGACCCTAACGAGTTTTCCTTAGACAGACTCCCGGCCAAACCCTAGCAACTCGGTGTAACCAAGTTCCATCTCGGTACAACCAAAAAGCAGTGATCGGTCTTCTGCTGTCCATTTGCTAAAAATCAGAATTTTCGAGTTTTACAAATCGGTGCCACTGAAGTGAGGAACTACCCAGGACAACCGAATCAGACTCACCGAGAAGCTATATATCGGTCTCACCGAAAAGCCTAAAGTTAGAGCATTTTGCACTAGTCGGTGCAACCGAGTTTTTTACTTCAGTTCCGCCGAGTTGGGTAGTAATGTTGTAACGTTTGGATTTTTGGAGATGGCTATATATACCCCTCCACCTCCCTCTCATTCGTAGAGAGAGCACTAAGAACAAGCAAACACTTCCACCGTTCATTTTCTGAGAGAGAACCACCTACTCATGTGTTGAGATCAAGGTCTTCCACTCCAACCATATGAATCTTGATTTCTAGCCTCCCCAAGTTACTTTCCACCCAATCAATCTCTTCTACCAAGCTAAATTCTGTGAGAGAGTGATTGAGTGTTGAGGAGACTATCTTTTGAAGCACAAGAGCAAGGAGTTCATCATTATTACCACATCTATTACCTTTTGGAGAGTGGTGTCTCCTATATTCGTTAGGTGTTGCTTGGGAGCCTCCTTCTTCGTGTGTGGAGTTGAACCAAGAAGTTTGTACGGGCAAGGAGATCGCCTACTTCGTGAAGATCTACCCCAACTGAGGCTAGTCCTTCGTGGACGTAAGCCGTGATGGAATGGACGAGTTTGCTACTTCGTGGGCGGATCCCTCCATGGACTCGCGCAACCGTTACTCTCCGTGGATTGAAGTCTCCATCAACATGGACGTACGATAGCACCACCTATCGGAACCATGGGAAAAATCTTTGAGTCCCCATTGCGTTTGATCTTCCTATTCCTTCCCTATACTTACACTTGCATGTCTTTACTTTCCGCTGCTATACTCTTAGATTTGCATGTGTAGGGTGTGCTAGACTTGATAGAATTGCTAAAACTTGCTAACCAATTAAATTGAGAAAAGGTTAGGATTTTATTTGGTCAAGTAGTCTAATCACCCCCTCTAGTCATACTTTGGATCCTACAAGTGGTATCAGAGCTTTGTTCTCCATTGCATTGGTTTCACAGCCTAGGAGAGTATGGCGTCTAGTGAGGGAAATTACCACGGTAGAGTTCCATATTTTTATGGTACAAAACTTTGCTAGTTGGAAGCACAAAATGAAAATGCATATTCTTGGTCATAATCCCGCCGTTTGGGCTATTGTTTGTGTTGGATTTCAAGGTGATTTCTTCGGTGATGGAAAGGAACTGGATCGTGAAGCGACCGCGGAAGAGTTGAAGATGTTGCAATACAATACTCAAACATGCGACATTCTATTCAACTGCCTATGCCCCGAAGAGTTCAACAAGATAAGCCGTGTTGAGAATGCAAAGGAAATTTGGGACACTTTGGTTGATATGCACGAAGGAACCGAATCCCTCAGGGAATCGAAGTTGGATGTGCTACAAAGTCAACTTGACAAGTTCAAGATGAAGGATGGTGAAGGAGTCATTGAAATGTACTCTAGGCTTGCTCTCATCACAAATGAGATTGTCATCTTAGGAAGTGAAGAGATGACCGACAAATTCATCATGAAGAAGATCCTTAGAGACTTGGATGGAAAATATGACACCGTGTGTACATTGATCCAAATGATGCCAAACTACAAAGATCTCAAGCCTACATAAGTCATTGGAAGGATTGTTGCTCATGAAATGTCACTCAAGGACAAAGAAGAGCTCCACAACAAATATAGTGGTGCATACAAAGCTACAAGTTACTCTCCTGCTACCTCAAGTGACAACCTTGTTACCAGTAAAGAGATATGCCTCATGGTCAAGAAATTCAACAAGTTCTACAAGAATAGAGGCAAAGAGAGAAGCTCCAACTCAAGATATGAAGAGAAGTGTTCATCTAGTTGTGGTCGAAATTGTAAAAAAATTGGAAGATTCGGACACTTTTCCAACGAGTGCACGACCCCCTCCAAGAGAAGAGAAGAGTCACCTAGAAGAAGAAGCTCAAGAGATGAGTCACCTCGAAGATAGAGAAGGAGTAGAGAAGATCGTTATGAACGAAGAAAACAAGGACTCGAAGAAGGACAAGTACACCAAGAGCTGCACAAGAAGAATACATCAAGCTCATGTTGGTAAATCGGTATCCGGCTCCGAATCCGACAACCAATCCGAGAGAAGCTACCACTCCAACTCCGACTATAGTCAAGATGAAGGTGTTGCCGGACTAGCACTTGTTTCCTCCAACTCCTATGATTTATTTGATTCACCAAATGAAGGAATTCGAAGTTGCTTCATGGCTAAAGGCCCCAAGGTATCACACCCTGAATACATTGACTTTAATAGTGATGAGGATGACTTACTAGGAGATGATGACTTGCTCTTTGATAAAACTAGTGATGTTAGTCAAAATGAACTTGATAATAATCATGCTAGTCAAGATAAGTCCTGTGATGATGATAAGAAGGAGATTGAGCGTCTAGCTAAAAAACTAAACACTCTTAAGTTAGCTCATGAATCTACTCAAGAAGATCATAGAGAGCTTTTAAGAACTCATGAGCAGCTATGCTTCGAGAAGCTAAATTTTGATCAAGAGCATGAGTTTCTTAAAGCTATCAATGACGATCTTGGAAAGAAGAGTTCTTCTTATCTAGCCAAATGATTACTCATGTCTACATTTGTGCCACAAGTTAAATCTAAGCAAACTAGTAACAAAGGAAATAAAGGTTCTTCATCTAGTAGCAATGATAAAAATGCTAAATCAAATGATGTTGCTTCTAGTAGTTCTATTGATTCCACTAATGATCCTTGTCGGTGCACTAGGACAGGGGTATCTAGTGCCCCTGACTTATGCACAGGCAGTAGTAGCAAAATCCATCAACACAAGTGCAAACCAAACAAGCATTCAAGACCCAGACTCCGGCAGCAGCAACCTACAAAAGGCCAAGCAACGCAAGCAAGACCAACGCAATAACCCAGGACGGGCCCGGAGCGCGCCAAGCACATCCCCGGTGCCTGCCGGGGACCGAGGCGTGTGCACCTTCAGGAAGACCCGTCAAGCCATCCCCCGGCAAGCGTGAGCCGATCGGCCACCGCTCCACCGCATCACAACGCCAGTCACTTGTCGATGCGGTGTCGATCCCCCAGATGGCTAAGTGGCTCTCACTAAGCACGTGGCGGCGCACTGGAAGACATGTTATGCCCCCTTGACACCCGTCCATATGCGTGTCAAGCTGTGGTGCGATAGTTAGCTAAGCGGTTGTAAGAGCTTGCCGGGGATGCCTCCCCGCGCGCCACCTAAGCTAGTAATCATGGTATTTTGTCCTAAATGCCAGAGTTAGGTATGATAGCTCTGTTAGCTATCTAATCGCTAGATAAAGATTATTTTGCCACTGTGGTCGCCCCTTGCTCTATAAAAGGAGTTAGGTATGATAGCCCAAGGCAACCTAGCTCAAGATTCGGACTTTCGAATACTTGTACTCGGGTAGTAGCTCTCCCCGACGGCAATACTTGCCGGGATTGAGAGCTGCGTGTTCTTCGTGTTCCTCTGATCAATCCACCAAAAGCAGGAGTAGGGTTTTACACTTCATAGCGGCCCGAACCTGGGTAAAACCCCAGCGTCCCGATCGCCGCGCTGTCTCACCATCTCCGCTCTTTGTGCATGTGACCTCACCCCCGCCGAACCACAAAGGGGCCTTTGGTCCCATAGGTGATCGTGTGCATCCGTGCCCCAACATCTTTGGCGCGCCAGGTAGGGGGGCGTCATTTGTGCGAACCCGAGTTCGTGAGCAGCGAGTCGATCTTCATCATCGTCTTCTTCATCCATGGCTCCCAAGAACAAGTCTGGCGCGACCGTGCATCCCTCCACTTCAAAGGCTCCCTCGCATGCAGCCGCGGGCGCCATTGGCACCACGGCGGCTGCGAGTGAGGCGGGAATCATGGGCGACGCGGCTGGCGCAGGCGGCGTCACCGTCGTATCCCCCGCGGCCGAGGTTGTAGCGGGGAACGCCGGAGAGGAGCAGCAGCAACAACATCCTGGCGAGCACGTCCCTGGTACCGCAGTCGGAGGAAACGACCAGTCTCCACCTCCCCGCCGCGCGGATGGCCATGGTCTCCACAGCAGCGCTCAAACGGGAGCGAGCCGTGTTCCTCCATCTGCGCCGGTCACCAGCGCGGCTACTGGGCGCACACCTCGTACAGAACAAGACGGAGCACCGAGCGGGGCCACGAACCCGCGGGCTCGGCCTCCCCCACGTCAGACCGCCCCGGCGAGAGGCACACGACGACAGGGATATGGCAATGCCCCTCATGGTTCCACCAGGAGCCGGGCGACATCGCGGTCCGCCTCTTTCGCCATGCCGGACACGACATCGGAAGCAATGGCGCGAGCCCAACTGCTGCTAAACTTCCCGCTGGCAGCTGATAGGATGGACGAGTGGAGAGCTACCATCCAGAGTTTGATATCCTTCATCGAAGCCAATAAATCTCAGCATGCGGAGCCATCGCGACGCACGGGTACGGCAACGGCGGCCCGGGCCGGCGATCGTGTCGAGGGGGCCACACCAACGGTGCAGTCCCCTCCGCGACAACAGACCCAGGGGTAGCCACGGCGAGCTTCACATGCTGACGAGCTCGACGAGGCATCTATGGCCTCGTCCGGCCCGAGCGATCGCCGAGACCAGTGGCGTGTCCTGGAAGATTGGCGGAAATAAGACGCACGCATCACCATAGAGCGGCGCCGAGAAGCACACCGTCAGTCTGACAGGCGCAACAGCCCAGGTGCTGGCGACCCCGCGCCCAGTGCTGGCGGGTATCTGCCTTATGAGGTTGGGTGCCATGCCTTCACTCGCGAGCTGCGGCAGGTCCGCTAGCCATCGACCCGAGCTTTCAAGCCAGAGCTGACGGAGAAGTACGACGGGAAACTGAACCCGGCATAATTCTTGGGCATCTACACGATAGCCGTTCAGGCCGCCGGAGGAAGAGATGAGAAAGTGCTCGCCAACTAATTTCCTTTAGCACTCAAGCCAAACATGAGGTCGTGGCTGATGCACCTGCCGGAGAACTCCATCTCATCATGGGCTGACTTGTGCAATGAGTTCGTTGGTGCCTTCACAGGTGGCCAACAGGAACCAGGGGCAGCCCAGCGACCTACAAGTCCTTCTACAAAAGGAGGGAGAGACCTTGTGGAAGTACATCCAGAGATTCAGTTGAGTGCACCGCAACATTCCAGAGATACACCCCGCTGCCGTGATTGCCGCATTCCATTCGAACGTGCGCAACAGGAGAATGCGGGCCAAGATGAACGTCAGACTCCCCAAGACCGTCAATGAGTTGTACACATTGGCGAACAAGTGTGCTCGTGCTGAGGAAGGAAGGCGACTACCCAGAGAGGAGGCTGGTGTCGAAGTCGATTCAGACGACGACGACGATGCCCCTGGCCTGAAGGGGAAGAGCCGAAAGCGCAACAAAAAGCGTAAGGGAAAAGCAGTGTTGGCTGTTGAGGGTTCCGTTGATCTCAGTACCGGCAAGAAGGCCAAAGCCGAGGCCCCCGGCAAGGGAGCTGCCGCGTGCGCTGATTGCCGGGAGGCTGCTACCGCTGAAGAAACTTGAAAGTCCAACGGGCCATACTACAAAATCCACCGCACTAAGGGCCACGATCTCCAAGAATGCCGCCAAGTTGAGCAGCTTGTCGAGAAGCAGAAGGCCGAGTACGAGAAGCGTGACAAAGAGAAAGGCCATGACGGTGCTGCCGGGAAGGGCCATGGCGGCAGAGGAGGCCGCCGCGGCAAAGCTTCGCAGCAGAAGGAAAGGCCGGCCAAAGGCCGTGAGAAGAAAGAAGCAGAGGATATGAGTGAGGATGAGGATGACGAAGAGGATTCCAGTGATTGAGAATTCCAGAAGGCAACCGAAGCCATGTGTGTTGACGAGGCTGCATCCTTACATTCCTCTCACCGACAGCTCAAACAGTGGGCACGTGAGGTCAACGTTGTGGAACCAGCTGCATAATCCAAAAGGCCACTCAAATGGTCCCGCACGCCTATCATCTTTGATGAAGAGGACCATCCTGATTGCACCTCTGCGGTCGGATGTTTGCCGTTGTTGGTCTCCCCAACAATCCGCAACCTCAAGGTCACCAAGATGTTAGTTGACGGTGGGGCGGGATTGAATTTAATCTCCCCAAAAGTGGTTGAAAGGCTACAGATCCCTGACGGAGAGCTCAAGGCTACGGGTACATTCCAAGGAGTCAACCCCGGCAGAAGCCGACCTAAGGGAAAGATCACTTTGCCTGTGACGTTTGGCGGGGAGTTGAATTACCGGACTGAGAAAGTAGTGTTTGACGTGGTTGAGCTCCCTCTGCCTTACAATGGAATTCTCGGTCGGCCAGCCCTAGCAAAGTTCATGGCAGCATCCCACTATGCTTACAACACTTTGAAAATGCCGGGCCCCATTGGAATCATCTCCATCCCATCTGACAAGAAGGATGCAGTCATATGCGTGGACAAGATGTATCGGGACGCGGTAGCAGCTGAGGCTGGAGAAATCCCAGCTCCCGCCAAGAAAGCAAAGAAGCCTAGCATGAACGCCGGCAAGGACTGCTGGAAGCGCGCCTCTTCGGAGTGCGCTGCACCTGATGATGACCTGTCGAAGAGTTCCGCTAGCAAGAAGTCCAAGGTCACCTATCCTGAGACGAAGAAGATCCCGGCAGGGATGGATGGCACTGGTGGCACGTTCACCATCAGCGCCACCCTTCCTGACAAATAGGAAAGCGCGCTCGTTGCCTTCCTGCGGGCGAATGTCGATGTGTTTGCTTGGCAACCATCTGACATCCCCGGTGTTCATAGGGAGGTGATTGAGCACCACCTTGCTGTCTACCCTCATGCCAAGCCCGTCAAGAAAAAGGTTAGGAAGCAAGCCTTGGAGTGGCAGCAGTTCATTGCCGAAGAAATCAAGAAACTCGAAGCAGCTGGTTTGGTCAGAGGAGTGTTGCACCCAACTTAGCTAGCCAACCCGGTAGTGGTGCGCAAGGTGAATGGGAAATGGAGGCTCTGCATAGATTTCACAGACTTGAACAAAGCATGCCCAAAGGACCCTTTCCCCTTGCCATGCATCGACCAGATTGTTGATTCCACTTCCGGGTCCGACTTGCTTTCCTTCTTGGATGCATACTCCGGATACCACCAGATTTTCATGACTAAGGAAGATGAGGAAAAGACTGCGTTCATAACACCGTGCAGCACGTACTGCTATGTACGGATGCCCTTTGGGTTAAAGAGCGCTGGTTCTACCTTTGCCAGAGCCGTGCAGATCGGATTTGGACCTCAGCTGCACAGAAACATGGAAGCTTACATGGATGACATAGTCGTCAAGACCAAGGATGAAGCAACTCTCATACATGACTTGGAAGAAACTTTTGCAAACTTGCGCAAGATCAATTTAGAACTCAACCATGAGAAGTGTGTGTTTGGCGTCCCATCTGGCAAGCTACTTGGGTTCTTTGTATCTCGGTGAGGAATAGAAGCCAATCCCGACAAGATCAAAGCAATTGAGCAGATACAAGCACCCAAAACCATCAAGGACATCAGACGCTTGACCGGATGCATTGCCGCATTGAGTAGGTTCATCTCCAAATCCGCTGAACGCGCCCTGCCGTTCTTCAAGATTCTGAAGAAGTCTGGCCCGATAAAGTGGACCCCGGAAGCAGAGGTAGCACTGCAGGATCTGAAAACTTACCTTTCTTCCGCTCCCACGTTAGTCGCTCCTAAACCACAAGAACCATTGCTGCTATACTTGGCGGCAACGAATCAAGTGGTTAGTGCAGCACTGGTGGCGCAGCGAGAGGTGGATGAAGGTGCAGCCACTGCGGGCGACGCTGCCGGGGACAAAACCTAACCATCTGCGGCAGGACCCAATGCAGACCCAGGGGAACCTCAGCAAGCTAGCGAAGGCAGTTCCAAGGAAGTGACGAAGAAGAAAGTGGTGTAGCGCCCAGTGTACTTTGTCAGCCCCTTGTTGCAGGGGGCTAGGTCAAGGTACTCTGGAGTGCAAAAGCTGATCTTCGGCCTCATTATGGCCTCAAGGAAGCTGCACCACTACTTCCAAGCACATGAGATCACATTTGTCACTCGCTTTCCGCTGCAACACATATTGAGGAACCCCGAAGCCACTGGTAGGACAGTTGAGTGGGCACTTGAGCTGTCAAGTTTCAGATTGAAGTATGAGAGAACTTCCACAGTTCAAAGCAGGGCGTTGGCAGAGTTCATTGCAGAATGGACACCCACGGTAGACGAAGAGGTTCCAGAGACAATTCTCCCCGGCAAAGAAACACCCAAGGATTGGATCATGTACTTTGTCGGTGCTTTCTCGCTCCAGGGTGCCAGGGCAGGCGTACTCCTCGTCGCCCCCACAGGAGAGCACCTCATGTATGTGGTTCAGATGCACTTTCCCCAGGACGAAGCCACCAACAACACCGCTGAATATGAGGGACTCCTTGCTGGACTCAGAATCGCGGTGGAGTTGGGAATCAAGAAACTGATCATCCGAGGAGATTCTCAGCTCGTGGTGAAACAAGTCAACAAAGATTATCAGAGCCCATTGATGGAAGCATACGTGGAAGAAGTGAGGAAACTGGAGGAGCGCTTTGATGGGTTGCAAGCACATCATGTGCCCCCTGCAGAAAACATCATCGCCGATCACCTGTCAAAATGCGCTGCGCAGAAGCTTCCTGTGGAACCAGGGACTTTTGTCCTCCACCTCACTCGAACATCAGTATCCCCGTCAGCGATGGCCAGGAAAAGAAGAAAGCTGAACTCTGGCAAGCATTTCTCGGCAGAGCTTCCCGAAGCCGCTGGTAGAGAAGCTGCCGGGGACAGTCTCGTTTCGCCTGGTGAGGACCTCCCTCCTGCGGAACCCCAGGTTCTTGCAGTCGATACAAGCGCTCCCACGAACGAGGAGATGCCTTTAGTCCTAGTTGTCGAGCCCCAGGCTACAGCTTGGGCACAACACATAGTCCATTTCCTTCAAACAGGAGAACTTCTCGAGGAACAAGAAGAGGCCGAAAAAGTAACCCGTCAGTCAAGTATGTATCAGTTTGTCGATGACACTCTGTACAGAAAAAGACCCAACAGTGTGAAATTGAAGTGCATCTGCCGGGAAGATGGACTGAAGCTGTTGGCAGAGATTCACGGAGGTGTGTGTGGGTCTCACATCGGATCAAGAGCTCTTGCCGGAAAAGCCTTCCGGCAGGGTTTCTGTTAGCCCACTTGTTGGGGAACGGAGCATGAATTTCAAAAAAATTCCTATGCTCACGCAAGATCTATCCATGGAGATGCATCGCTACGAGAGGGGAGAGTGTATCTACGTACCCTCGTAGACCGTTAGCGGAAGCGTCTCACAATGCGGTTGATGTAGTCGAACAATCCTTCGAGCTCCACCGATCGAGTACCGAACGTACGGCACCTCCGAGTTCTACACACGTGCAGCTCGGTGACGATCCTCGCCTTCTTGATCCAGCAAGACGTCGAGGAAGTAGATGAGTTCCGTCAGCACGACGGCGTGGCGACGGTGACGGTGAAGTGATTCCGGCAGGGCTTCGCCTAAGCTCTCCGAAAATATGACCGAGGTGGAAAACGGAGATCGGGGCACCGCACACGGCTATGGGACAATTGTGTGTCTCCAAGGGGTGCCCCTCCTCCGTATATAAAGGAGGGAGGGAGGAGGCCGGCCCCCTAGGGGTGCGCCAAGTGTGGGGAGTCCTACTAGGACTCCTTAGTCCTAGTAGGATTCCACCTCCCATACGGAGTAGGAAACGGGGAAGGGAGAGGGAAAGGAAAGAGGGGGCTGCGCCCCCTCCCCTAGTCCAATTCGGTTTGGGCAAGGGGGGGCGCGTGCCTCCTCACGTGGCCTGCCTCTCCTTTTCCCGTATGGCCCAATAAGGCCCATTACTTCTCCCGGTGAATTCCCGTAACTCCCCGGTACTCCGAAAAATATCCGAATCACTCGGAACCTTTCCGATGTCCGAATATAGCCTTCCAATATATGAATCTTTACCTCTTGACCATTTCGAGACTCCTCGTCATGTCCGTGATCTCATCCGGGACTCCGAACAAACTTCGGCCACCAAACACATAACTCATATAATACTAAATCGTCATCGAACCTTAAGTGTGCGGACCCTACGGGTTCGGGAATGATGTAGACATGACCGAGACGACTCTCCGGTCAATAACCAATAGCGGAACCTGGATGCTCATATTGGTTCCTACATATTCCACGAAGATCTTTATCGGTGAACCTCATATGTCAACATACGTTGTTCCCTTTTGTCCGGCGGTATGTTACTTGCCCGAGATTCGATCGTCGGTATCTAATACCTAGTTCAATCTCATTACCGGCAAGTCTCTTTACTCGTTCCGTAATACATCATCTTGCAACTAACTCTTTAGTCACGGTGCTTGCAAGGCTTCTGTGATGCTGTATTACCGAGAGGGCCCAGAGATACCTCTCCGATAGTCGGAGTGACAAATCCCAATTTCGATCCATGCCAACTCAACAAACACTTTCGGAGATACCTGTAGTGCACCTTTATAATCACCCAGTTACGTTGTGACGTTTGATACACCCAAAGTATTCCTACGGCATCCGGGAGTTGCATGATCTCATGGTCAGAGGAACGTGTATTTGACATAGTGAAAGCAATAGCAATAAACTGAACGATCATTTGCTATGCTAACGGTTGGGTCAAGTCCATCACATCATTCTCCTAATGATGTGATCCCATTATCAAATGACAACTCATGTCCATGGTCAGGAAATCTTGACCATCTTTTGATCAACGAGCTAGTCTAGTAGAGGCTTACTAGGGACACAGTATTTGTTTATCTATTCACACATGTATTTAGTTTCCGGTCAATACAATTCTAGCATGAATAATAAACTATTATCATGAACGGGGAAATATGATAATAACTAATTTATTATTGCCTCTAGGGCATATTTCCAACAGTCTCCCACTTGCACTAGAGTCAATAATCTAGATTACATCTCCATGTAATTAACACTTAATCAGTTCTAAAGCTGATCATGTTTTGCTTGTGAGAGAGGTTTTAGTCAACGGGTCTGCAATATTCAGATCCGTGTATTCTTGGCAAATCTCTATGTTATATGTAGATGCTGCTACCACACTCTATTTGGAGCTACTCCAAAAATTTTCCTCACTATACTTATCCGGTCTGAGACTCATAGTCTTTCGGATCAGTGTTTATAGCTTGCATCGACGTAACCCCTTACGACGAACTCTTTATCATCTCTATTCCCGAGAAATTCTTCCTTAGTCATCTTAAGGATAATTTGACCGCTGTTCAGTGATCTACTCCTGGATCACTTCGGTACCTCTTTTGCCAGACACATGGCAAGGCACACAGCTTGGCATACTTTATAGAACCTATGGCCGAGGCATAGGGGATAACCTTCATCCATTCTATTTATTTTGCCGTGGTCGAGATTTGAGTCTTACTCAACTTCACACCTTTCACCACAGTCAAGAACTCCTTCTTTGACTGATCCATTTTGAACTTCTTCAAAATCTTGTCAAGGTATATGTTTTGTGAAAGTCATATGAGGCGTCTCAATCTATCTCTATAGATTTTGATGCCTAACATGTAAACAACCTTTACCTAGATCTTCAAGTCTTACTCCACTTCACACCAGCCAAGAACTTATTTCTTTTGACTTGATCCATTTTGAACTTCTTCAAAATCTCATCAAGGTGTGTGAAAATCTTTTATCAGGTGTCTTGATCTATCTCTATAGATCTCGATGCCCAAACCGTGGATAACTCAAAAATAGGTTTTTATTGAAAAACTCCTTTCAATTAATTCTTTATGCTTTCCAGAAATTCTACATCATTTCCAATCACATATACTTATTAGAAATGTTATAGAGCTCCCACTCACTTTGTTGTAAATACAAGTTTCTCCATAAACTTGCATAAACCCAAACGCTTTGATCACTTCATCAAAGCGAGTATTCCAGCTCCGAGATGCTTGCACCAGTCCATAGATGGATCGCTGGAGCTTGCATACTTTGTTAGCACCTTTAGGATCGACAAAACCTTCCGGTTGCATCATATACAATTCTTCCTTAAGGAATCCATTAAGGAATGCCGTTTTGACGTCCATTTGCCAGATTTCATAATCATAAAATGCGGCAATTGCTAACATAATTTTGACAGACTTTAGCATCGCTACGGGTGAGAAAGTCTCATCGTAGTCAACTCCTTGAACTTGTCGATAACCTTTAGCAACAAGTCGTGCTTTATAGACGGTGAAAAACATTACCATCAGCGTCCGTCTTCTTCTTAAAGATCCATTATTTTTAATAGCTCGCCGTTCATCGGGCAAGTCTATCAAAGTCCACACTTTGTTCTCATACATGGATCTAATCTCGGATTTCATGGCCTCAAGCCATTTGTCGGAATCCGGGCTCGCCATCGCTTCTTCATAGTTCGTAGGTTCACCGTTGTCTAACAACATGACCTCCAAGACAGGATTGCCGTACCAATCTGGTGCGGAGCGTGTCCTGGTTAACCTACGAGGTTCTGTAGCAACTTGATCCGAAGCTTCATGATCATCATCATCTACTTCCTCTCTGGTCTGTGTCGGTGTCACAGAAATTTCTTCCTGTGACGTACTACTATCCAGAGGAGGTACAATTACCTCATCAAGTTCTACATTCCTCCCACTCACTTCTTTCGAGAGAAACTCCTTCTCTAGAAAGGATCCATTCTTAGCAACGAATACTTTGCCTTCGGATCTGTGGTAGAAGGTGTACCCAACGGTCTCCTTTGGGTATCCTATGAAGACGCACTTATCCGCTTTGGGTTCGAGCTTATCTGGCTGAAGCCTTTTGACATAAGCATCGTATCCCCAAACTTTCAGAAACGACATCTTTAGGTTTCTTGCAAACCACAGTTCATACGGTGTCATCTCAACGGATTTAGACGGTGCCCTTGTTTAAAGTGAATGCAGCTGTCTCTAATGCATAACCCCAAAATGATAGTGGCAAATCGGTAAGAGACATCATAGAACGCACCATATCCAATAGAGTACGATTACGACGTTCGGACACACCATTACGCTGTGGTGTTCCATGTGGCGTGAGCTGTGAAACAATTCCACATTGTCTTAAGTGATTGCCAAACTCGTAACTCAAATATTCTCCTCCATGATCAGATCGTAAGAACTTTATTTTCTTGTTACGATGGTTCTCTACTTCACTCTGAAATTCTTTGAACTTTTCAAATGTTTCAGATTTAAGCTTCATCAAGTAGACATAACCATATCTATTCAAATCATCAGTGAACGTGAGAATATAACGATATCCACCGCGTGCCTCAACACTCATCGGACCGCATACATCGGTATGTATTATTTCCAATAAGTTGGTTGCTCGCTCCATTGTTCCGGAGAATGGAGTTTTAGTCATCTTGCCAATAAGGCACGGTTCACATGTCTCAAATGATTCATAATCAAGAGATTCCAAAAACCCATCTGCATGGAGTTTCTTCATGTGTTTAACACTGATATGACCTAAGCGGCAGTGCCACAAATATGTGGTACTATCATTATCTTTTGGCATTCGTGTTATGAACATATGTATTACTACGATCAAGATTTAATAAACCTTTCATTTTAAGTGCATGATCATCAATGATATTATCCAAATAAATAGAATAACAATTATTCTCTGAAATTGAATAACCGTCTTGCAACAAACACTATCAGATATAATGTTCATGCTTAACGCAAGCACCAAATAACAATTATTTAGGTTCATCACTAATCCTGAAGGTAGAGAGAGCGTGGCGATGGTGATCACATCAACCTTGGAGACACTTCCAATGCACATCGTCACCTCGTTCTTAGCTAGCCCTCGTTTATTCCGAAGCTCCATGTTTCAAGTTGTAAGCAACTGAACAAGTATCAAATACCTAGGTGCTCCTACGAGTACTAGTAAGGTACATATCAATAACATGTATATCAAATATCTTTGTTGACATTGCCAGTCTTATTATCTGCCAGTTACTTTGGGGAAGTACCGCTCCCTGTGACATTTCCCTTTGCAATGGGAGCACTAAGTCTCGGGTTTGGTTCAGCCTTGGGTTTCTTCGTGTGAGCGGCAACTGTTTTACCGTTCTTCTTGAAGTTCCCTTTTCTTTCCCTTGCCCTTCTTGAAACTAGTGGTCTTATTAACCATCAACACTTGATGCTCCCTTTTTTTTGATTTCTACATCCGCAAATTGTAGCATCGCGAATAGCTTAAGGATCTTCTATCCCTTGCATGTTTATAGTTCATCACGAAGATCCAGTAGCTTAGTGATAGTGACTAGAGAACTCTATCAATCACCACTTTATTCGGAAGTCTAACTCCCACTTGATTCAAGTGTTTGAAGTACTCAGACATTCTGAGTACATGCTCACTAATGGAGCTGTTCTCCTCCATCTTGTAGCTATAGAACTTGTCGAAGGTGTCATACCTCTCGACCAGGGTGTGAGCTTGAAAAACAAATTTTCAGCTCTTGGAACATCTCATATGCTCCGTGTTGCTCAAAACATATTTGGAGCTCCGGTTCTAAGCCGTAAAGTATGGCGCACTGAACTATCGAATAGTCATCTTTTCTTGTCTGCCAGACGTTCATAACGTCCTCAGACGAAGCCGTAGGGGTATTTCACGGAGCGGTGCATTAAGGACATAAGCCTTCTGTGCAGCAGTGAGGACAATCCTCAGATCACGGACCTAGTCCGCATAGTTGCTTTCATCAACTTTCAACTTCGTTTTCTCTAGGAACATAATAAAAACAGGGGAACTACAGCGCGGTCTATGGATCTACAACATAAATTTGCTAAGACAAGTAAGACTATGTTCATGACAATTGAAGTTCAATTAATCAAATTACTTAAGAACTCCCACTTAGATTAACATCCCTCAAGTTGTCTAAGTGTAACATGATCCACATCAACTAAACCACGTCCGATCATCACGTGAGGTGGATTAGTTATCAATGGTGAACATCTTTCATGTTGATCATATCTACTATATGACTCATGTTCGACCTTTCGGTCTCTTGTGTTCCGAGGCCATGTATGTACATGCTAGGCTCGTCAAGTTTAACCCAAGTATTCTGCGTGTGTAAAACTGGCTTACACCCGTTGTATGCGAACGAAAGAATCCATCACACCCGATCATCACGTGGTGCTTAGAAGCGTCGAACCTTCGCAACGGTGCATACTAGGGGAGAACACTCATCTTGAAATTTAGTGAAGGGATCATCTTATAATGCTACCGTCGTCCTAAGCAAAATAAGATGCATAAAAGGATTAACATCACATGCAATTCAATATATGTGACATGATATGGCCATCATCGTCTTGTGCTTTTGATCTCCATCAGCAAAGCACCGTCATGATCTCCATCGTCATTGGGTTGACACCTTGATCTCCATCGTAGCGTCGTGACACCTTGATCTCCATCATAGCGTCGTGGTCGTCTCGCCGGCTATTGCTACTACTACTACTGCTAACTTATAGCGGTAAAGTAAAGCAATTACATAGCGTTGGCATTGCATACAATAAAGAGACAACCATAAGGCTCCTGCCGGTTGCCTGATAACTTACAAAACATGATCATCTCATACAACAACTTATATCACATCATGTCTTGGCCATATCACATCACCAGCATACCCTGCAAAAACAAGTTAGACGTCCTCTACTTTGTTGTTGCAAGTTTTACGTGGCTGCTACGGGTTTGCAAGAACCGTTCTTACCTACGCAAAACCACAACGTGGTGTAGTGATTGCTTTTTGATCTTCTAAAAGAACCCTCTTCATTGAAACCGATTCAACTAAAGTGAGAGAGACAGACACCCGCCAGTCACCTTTACGCAACGAGTGCACGTAGCGGTGAAACCTGTCTCGCGTAAGCGTACGCGTAATGTCGGTCCGGGCTGCTTCATCTCACAATACCGCCGAATCAAGTAACAACTAGTAACGGCAAGCAATATGTATACACCCACGCCCACAACTCACTTGTGTTCTACTCGTGCAAATCACATCTACGCATAGACCTGGCTCGGATGCCACTGTTGGGGAACGGAGCATGAATTTCAAAAAATTTCCTACGCTCACGCAAGATCTATCCATGGAGATGCATCGCTACGAGAGGGGAGAGTGTGTCTACGTACCCTCGTAGACCGTTAGCGGAAGCGTCTCACAACGCGGTTGATGTAGTCGAACAATCCTTCGAGCCCCACCGATCGAGTACCGAACGTACGGCACCTCCGAGTTCTACACACGTGCAGCTCGGTGACGATCCTCGCCTTCTTGATCCAGCAAGACGTCGAGGAAGTAAATGAGTTCCGTCAGCACGACGGCGTGGCGACGGTGACGGTGAAGTGATTCCGGCAGGGCTTCGCCTAAGCTCTCCGAAAATATGACCGAGGTGGAAAACGGAGATCGGGGCACCGCACACGGCTATGGGACAATTGTGTGTCTCCAAGGGGTGCCCCTCCTCCGTATATAAAGGAGGGAGGGAGGAGGCCGGCCCCCTAGGGGTGCGCCAAGTGTGGGGAGTCCTACTAGGACTCCTTAGTCCTAGTAGGATTTCACCTCCCATACGGAGTAGGAAAGGGGGTAGGGAGAGGGAAAGGAAAGAGGGGGCTGCGCCCCCTCCCCTAGTCCAATTCGGTTTGGGCAAGGGGGGGCGCGCGCCTCCTCACGTGGCCTGCCTCTCCTTTTCCCGTATGGCCCAATAAGGCCCATTACTTCTCCCGGTGAATTCCCGTAACTCCCCGGTACTCCGAAAAATATCCGAATCACTCGGAACCTTTCCGACGTCCGAATATAGCCTTCCAATATATGAATCTTTACCTCTTGACCATTTCGAGACTCCTCGTCATGTCCGTGATCTCATCCGGGACTCCGAACAAACTTCGGCCACCAATCACATAACTCATATAATACTAAATCGTCATCGAACCTTAAGTGTGCGGACCCTACGGGTTCGGGAATGATGTAGACATGACCGAGACGACTCTCCGGTCAATAACCAACAGCGGAACCTGGATGCTCATATTGGTTCCTACATATTCCACGAAGATCTTTATCAGTGAACCTCATATGTCAACATACGTTGTTCCCTTTTATCCGGCGGTATGTTACTTGCCCGAGATTCGATCGTCGGTATCTAATACCTAGTTCAATCTCGTTACCGGCAGGTCTCTTTACTCGTTCCGTAATACATCATCTTGCAACTAACTCTTTAGTCACGGTGCTT
Organism: Elymus sibiricus; assembly: GCA_039707655.1. Lineage (NCBI taxonomy): Eukaryota > Viridiplantae > Streptophyta > Magnoliopsida > Poales > Poaceae > Elymus > Elymus sibiricus. The sequence continues at coordinate 348,583,799 of CM077669.1, read as the reverse complement.
GCAAGGCTTCTGTGATGCTGTATTACCGAGAGGGCCCAGAGATACCTCTCCGATAGTCGGAGTGACAAATCCCAATCTCGATCCATGCCAACTCAACAAACACTTTCGGAGATACCTGTAGTGCACCTTTATAATCACCCAGTTACGTTGTGACGTTTGATACACCCAAAGTATTCCTACGGCATCCGGGAGTTGCATGATCTCATGGTCAGAGGAACGTGTATTTGACATAGTGAAAGCAATAGCAATAAACTGAACGATCATTTGCTATGCTAACGGTTGGGTCAAGTCCATCACATCATTCTCCTAATGATGTGATCCCATTATCAAATGACAACTCATGTCCATGGTCAGGAAATCTTGACCATCTTTTGATCAACGAGCTAGTCTAGTAGAGGCTTACTAGGGACACAGTATTTGTTTATCTATTCACACATGTATTTAGTTTCCGGTCAATACAATTCTAGCATGAATAATAAACTATTATCATGAACGGGGAAATATGATAATAACTAATTTATTATTGTCTATAGGGCATATTTCCAACACCACTGGCCTCCAAGATGCAACTGAGTTGGTCACCAAGTGTGAAGCCTACCAGTTCCATTCCAAGAACATCCATCAACCAACGCAAGCTCTCCAGACGATCCTTTTATCCTGGCCATTCTCGGTCTGGGGGCTCAATATCTTGGGCCCCTTTCCCTGCGCTATCGGGGGCTTTGAGTTCTTCTTCATAGCAATCGACAAGTTCACAAAGTGGCCTGAAGTAGAGCCAGTGAGGAAGGTGACCGCGCAGTCATCTATCAAGTTCATGAAAGGACTGGTGTGCCGTTTTGGAGTGCCCAATAGAGTGATCACCGACAACGGCACCCAGTTCACGAGCCGCGCCTTCATGTAATACATCCAAAGCCTTGGAAGCAAGGTCTCCTTCGCCTTTGTTGCCCATCTAAAAAGCAACGGGCAAGTCGAGAGGATGAATGCTGAAGTGCTGCGAGGACTCAAGACAAGGACTTTCTTTAGACCGCGGAAAAGCGGCAAGCGCTGGATAGATGAGTTGCCGGTGGTTCTTTGGTCCCTCAGAATGACACCGAATCAAGCCACCGGCCAAACGCCCTTCTCCCTAGTGTATGGGGCGGAAGCAGTGCTCCCCACGGACTCATATACGGGTCACCTCGAGTACTTGCCTACGATGAAGTAGAGCAAGAGAAGCTACGGCATGACGTTGCCATGCTCCTCGAGGAAGATCGTCTCTGGGTTGCTGTGCGTGTTGCACACTACCAGCAAGCCCTGCGCTGCTATCATAGCTGCAGGGTCCACGCCCGGAGCCTTGAGGAAGGCGACCTTGTCCTTAGGCGCGTTCAGTCCGCCAAGGGTACCAACAAGTTGACGTCGAAGTGGGAAGGCCCTTACCGGGTAGCACGAGTCACCAGACCTGGCGCAGTCCGTCTGGAGACCGAAGATGGCACCAAGTTGCTTAACTCATGGAATATTGAGAATCTTCGTAAGTTCTACCCGTGAGGCGCGACTGCCGGGCTCAGTCCCCGGTAGCCACTTTTTGTACAAGCTTTGCTGAAGTTGCATGTAACCCTTTGTACAAGGCCAGGCGCAGACCCTGTGCAACAACAATAAAGCTAGGCATTGCATCATATCATTGCATTGCATGTTCATTATGCATTTTTATGATTGCAATGTCATCACCTTTTTTAAGTTCTAGAGATTTGCTAGAGTACTTGTTGAGCCTATAATCTTTGTTGCCGCATTCTCTCTTCAAGAGATAGAGGCCTTTTGCCCTACGTGTTTGACCACCAGGAAAACATAGAAGGAGGGCAAAGAAACAAGGACGGCGGCCCAGCGTACTCCAGAAAGGGATACTGCCTAAAAAGATAAGTCTAACCGCATATCCCAAGTTTTATGTTGTTTGCTCCCTTAAAGGTACCCCTTGCCCTCTTTTCGGATGTGTTTGGTGGAGTCCCCCACGTGGTGAAAACCCATGTCGGGATGAGCCGTTCCCCAGATCCTGATACTTATCAGCTCCGGGGGCCGCGTCGATACTGACAGGGAGCCCTGCCGGGGAACAACGCCAGCCTGCTGCCGGGGGCTCGCTCCCCTTTTGGCGCTCGTGGTTAGTAGTGACCCGGCAAGTGGTTCTGTGCGGCAAGGACAAACATACTGACACAATGGAAACAAAGAGGGAAAAAGGGATAGTACTCAGGGAAAAGAAATAACATTCATTCATTCATTTTTTGATACAAATTGGATAAGAATTACATTATGAGTAGCTAAAACTTGGCAATCGCCTACATCTTTTGATCTATAAAAAGATAAGTGCCCCGTAATGCCTTCCTTGTCCCTCTCCTCCTAGGAGTTAGGTGGAGAAGAAATAGAGGGCAAAAGGAGCGCCTGGCTGGGATTCAGCGCTTCCCCGCCAGGACCAGAGGGACGCGTCCGAAGAGCGGAAGGCCCCTGCCCCCAGGCAGGGCGGACGAAGCCGACGGAGCGGACAAGGCCGACAAGGGGGAAGAAGGCGGAGGGCAGGTGCAGATGGTGGCATTGCCGAGGCCTAGCTGGTGATGATGGTGCTGCCGGCGAGCGCGACACGTCGGAGCTGTCATCCACGCTCTTGAAGCGTCGTGGATCGCCAGCCGCCATCGTCTTCCTCATCGCCACAGCTCGAGGGAATGCCTTCGCCGTCATCCAAAATCCCGACGCGGCAGCCGAGGAACCCCACAGATAGCATGGTCGCCCCTGGTGGCCATAGGCGGGGAATCCTCCCTGCCCTTAAGAAGTACCCGCGGGCGAAAGGCTCCCACCCATGCACGCTATACATAACGCCATGGGTGAAGAACTCTACCATGATGAATGACGAACCGCGGCTGCAACCACTCACGCGCAACCGGCGGCCGTACGGACGATTTTTCTCCATCACCCTGAAGAAGGAGCACATGGACCGTGGTCCACCACGGCGCTGCGTTTCCATTATGGACTCCAGCGCGGTGTCGACCGCGCGGCGTTCCGTCAAGACTGAAGCAGCGGGCGACGCAGCGGCAGGTGTGCCGCCGCAGCTGTCCCTAGTGCGACCGCCGCGCCGCCCGCACCCCCATCCAAGACTCCTCTGGCCGGCTCTCAGCCCAAGGCCGTCGATCCGGAGCAAGAGCTGAGCATGGACACAAGGAGAAGACCTTGCGATAGCAAGCATGTTCGCCAGGCCCTTCCCCCTGGCCATCAGGAGGGAAGGGGCGGCCCGAAGACGAACCAGAAGAGAAGGGCAAGCAGTGCGGACTTGGGAATAAGGAGGAGAAAGGGATGGATGAGCATCGCCACCGTGACCCCCTAATTTATAGGGGAAGGCACGGGGGCTGGCTCTCCTCCGCTCCTGAGCGGCCGCCCATCTCCACCAATCCCCCTTCCCGCGATCACGGGCGAACAGGTAACCGCCCCATTGCTCCAGTCCATGGCGCTGCAGTTTCTGCCACGCCCAGAACTTTAAGTCACGCGCACCCACCGCAAGCTCCTCGCTATGCATGCGGCGCGCGTGGCGGAAACGGCCTGAGGTAGTGGGTCAGTGCTGACTAGTAAATTGGCGGTTACTCCCCCACATTGTGCGCCTGTGCATAAATTTTGGGCCTGACCCAACAACACCGGGCAAGCGCGTGTGGGCCAGACCCGGGGGCTCCTGTCGGTGCACTAGGACAGGGGTATCCAGTGCCCCTGACTTATGCACATGCAGTAGTAGCAAAATCCATCTATAGAAGTGCAAACCAAACAAGCATTCAAGACCCAGACTCCGGCAGCAGAATCCTACAAAAGGCCAAGCAACACCGGCAAGACCAACGCAACAGCCCAGGACGGGCCCGGAGCGCGCCAAGCACATCCCTGGTGCCTGCCGGGGACCGACGCGCGTGCACCTTCAGGAAGACCGGACAAGCCATCCCCCAGCAAGCGCGAGCCGATCGGCCACCGCTCCACCGCATCACAACACCAGTCACTTGTCGATGCGGTGTCGAGCCCCCAGATGGCTAAGTGGCTCTCGCTGTGGTGCCAGAAGACAGTTTATGCCCCCTTGACACCCGTCCATAGGCGTGTCAAGCTGTGGTGCGATAGTTAGCTAAGCGGTGGTAAGAGCTTGCCGGGGATGCCTCCCCGCGTGCCACCTAAGCTAGTAATCATGGTATTTTGTCCTAAATGCCAGAGTTAGGTATGATAGCTCTATTAGCTATCTAATCGCTAGATAAAGACTGTTTTGCCACTGTGGTCGCCCCTTGCTCTATAAAAGGAGGCCTAAGGCAACCTAGCTCAAGATTCAGACTTTCAAATACTTGTACTCATGTAGTAGCTCTCCCCTACAGCAATCCTTGCCGGGATTGATCGCTGCGTGTTCTTCGTGTTCCTCTGATCAATCCACCAAAAGCAAGAGTAGGGTTTTACGCTTCACAGCGGCCCGAACCTGGGTAAATCCCCAGCGTCCCGATCGCCGCGCTGTCTCATCATCTCCGCTCTTTGTGCATGTGACCTCACCCCCGCCGAACCACAAAGGGGCCTCTGGTCCCATAGGTGATCGTGTGCATCCGTGCCCCGACAATCCTCTTAGCCAAGTTACACTTGAGCAAGAAAATGATTTATTGAAAAGAATTATAGAGAAAGGTGTCTACAAGTGTCTTGCCGGAAGTAAGCAATTTGAGGAGATTGTGCACAAGCAAGGATGGCATCGAAAGAACCAAGGTGTTAGTTTTGAACGGAAGTTCAATGCCAAGGGACTTGAATGGGAAGAAGATCAATACCCCAAGACGAAGTTTGTTCCCCAAAAGGATAAGTACGATCCTACTCTCCCTAAGGGAACAAAATCTCAAGATGATCTTCCATCACAATACCACAAGATCAAGGGAAAAGACAAGTTCAAGAGGAGATTGGCTCATTTGAAGAAGAATCACAATCCATGGTCAAGTTGGTTCCCAAGGCCACTACTAGCTCTACTTCATCAAGTGCTACTTCAACTCCAAGGATCCCCATCAAGTTGATGTGGGTCCCCAAGAAGAAGAACTTAGAGAAGTTCTTGAGGGGTGACTCCACCAACAAAATTCACTCACACTCATTTTTGGCAAGAACTAGTGCAATCAACTCCAACCTTATGCAATAGTTCAAGGAGTCACAAATTCCCTCGTTGGTAAGCAAGGGACAAGGTAATTAATGCATCAATCGACATCATCGTACACGTGCTTCAATCTATGTCCATAGATATCCTTGTATTTGTTCCTTGTGTGGGACTAACCCATGTAGGTGAGAAGTCACGCTGGGCATAAAACCCGATACCCGAACCCCAAACCCGAAAAACCCGAACCCGAACCCGAATAGCCCGAACCCAAGAAACCCGAGCACTAATTCGGGTAGCAGTTTGGAAAACCCAAATTTTATTTAGCAAATTCGGGTTACTACTACCGGTACCCGAACTGCCTGAACTACCCGATCAAAAATAGGCAGCCCATGAAATAACCACGGCCCAGCCCAACAGATCTCTATTCCAACAAGGCAGAGAGCACCAAGGCCCAAGCCTGCAAGCCATGTAACACTAGTCTCGGCTCGATCCTCATCTGCATCCAATTGACGTCCTAACCTAGCAGCCGCCGCCGTCCCTAACCTGGTCGTTGCCAGTGCCCGACGCCGCCTTGACCTAGTAGCCACTGCCGCCCCCTGATTGACCATCGCCCCGATGCTCCTAAGTCATCACTAGCCCACTATGCGGCACTGCCTCGTGTGGTCGCGCTCGTGCCTAGCACCTCCAATGCGAGCCGCTGCCGCCCCGCCTGGCCATCGCGCCGCACCGCCTGGCCGCCGCACCGCCTGCTCGGCACAAGAGGCCGACGTTCCCAACGCGGCGACACCTCCCTGGACCATGGCTCCCTCCTCCTTCTTCCCTGTCGGATTTTGGTCTCCGCAAAACCCTCAAGGTTCGAACACAGGGGCATGTGCGAAGATCCCCTGCAGCCTCGCCCCACCTAGCTCGCTACTCGATTGTTAAGACGATGAACTCGCACGATGACGAGGAAGAAGATGAACACGGTGGTTTACCCAGGTTCAGGCCGCTGCAAAGCGTAATACCCAACTCCTACTTTGGTGGATTGCCTCTCGAGGAGGTGTGGAGGATGAACTTGTACAGTGTTCAGGAGCCTCGTGAGGGCGCTCGAGTGGTGTTCTTGGCTCTCTGCTAGTTTTGTGGTGGAGTGTTCGTCGTCCCCCTCTACGGTGCAACCTAGCCTCTATATATAGTAGCGGCCCGGGTCCTCTTCCCTTATAGCAATGGCGGGAAGGGATCCCACAACGGCCAAATTTGAAGGGGGACAGGAGTACATCCCCGCCTCGTCCAAAGGTGGTCTTCGCCTACAAAGTGACTGTCGACGATGCAGAGGTGGGCTCGGCGATGACATCCGCCCTGCGGGGCTCGTGGTCGTGGTCTTGTTGCACTGGAATGGAAACCTTTGGGTGGCGCTTTGGGAACCCGCGTACGTTCTTGCTCCCTTTGCACCAAAGGGGAAACTGCCCCGCCTGGCACGCTGGCGCCCGCCTGTCCTTCCTTGCGTCATCCTTGACTCCCGAGGCCGGGTTCTGCATAGGGATCTCCGTCGCTCCGGAGGGGGCCTGAGGAGGCCCATTCCTTGCTGGTCTTGGTCCTGCTTCCCTCGCGAGCTCGGGTCCTCGCGAGGGCCTTGTCTTGAGTGGGGATGCGCCTAGTTGTGCTTGGCTCGTGAGGTGGGCCATGCCCTGGGCCGCAGGCAGGCAAGTCTGGGTACCCCCGTTCCCAGAACGCCGACAGTAGCCCCCGGGCCCAAGGCACGCTCGAGATGGCTTCTGGGCAAAGCCCTTGAGGACGGCCCGAAGCGCCACGGGCCCCAAACGCCTGCGGGCCAGGCTTTACACGCGTAGAGCGCCTGGGGGACGACGCCTCTACTCCCGAGGACATCGAGGGCCCCCGGTCAAACTGAGTTGACGCCTGCGCGCCGCACCGGTCATCATTACCTTTCTTTGAATGCGGCTGCTCCCTCGGCCTTCTCTCCTTGGGCCGCGCGGATGTGACCCTTCAGAAGCTGCACGCCTCCCGGGATGCGAGGGGGCGCCGGTCGGCCCTTGGTTGTATATAAGCGGGCGAGGGCGAGAAAGCCGTCAACACATCTTCGTCTTCTTCGCCTCCCAATCTCCAAGCTGCCCCTCTCCCAGTCATGGCTTTAGTGAGGAAGTTCTCCGCCGCCGAGAAAGGGAAGGCCTTCGAGGAGAGCCCTGCCTGACCGCCGCCCAGGAGGGGCCGCGGTCGTCCCCGGAAGCATGCCACGACGCCGGCGGTGGTTCCCCGTGGGCGCGGTCATGCTCCAACGCGGCCTGGGGTTACCATCGGCGGCCGCGGTGGGGCTCCATCCAGCGCGAGCGGCCGCAGTAGTCGAGGTGGTGGCGCCCGCGGCGGGAGGTCGGCGGTGGCCACCCGTCCGCCACGCCCACGGCTCCATTCGGCCGACACGGCCCAGGAGTTCGTGGTGTGGGCGGAGAGGCCGGAGGCCGCTTGGTTTCAACTCCCGCGCTTCTTCGCGGGGGCGCTCCCGGCCAGGGGGCCTGCTGGCCTATGGCTGCAGGCCGACGGCTGCTGCAGCGCGGCATCGTGGGTGGAGGTCGAGGTCACCCTCGGGGGTTACGTGTACCTGAACCGCGGGTGGCAGACGTTTGCCCGCGCTCGTGGCCTGGAGGGGAGGCGCACCCTTCACTTCAAGTACGACGGGGTGGCGACGCTCTTCGTCAAGATCTTCGGGGGAGAGGGCGAGCGCCTGGGGTGCTGCCCGGAAGACGACGGCCGCGGCGATCTTGGAGATGAGCTTGCCCTTCACGACGGGCGCCGCGCCTCCAGCAGCAGCGACACCCCCTTCGAGGGGAGCCCGAGCGACAGCAGCTATGACGCGCCACCGTGCCGGCGCGCCCGGACCTCGGGGGGTAGCCAGCCGCCGCGGAGTTGCTCCTCCGCTCCAGAAGCGTCCGTGCCGGCGCGCCTCCACGGGCGCGTGAAGGAAGAGGAGGACACCGACTGAGCGCTGGTGTGCCGACGCCAGGGCTCCCGGAGCGGCAGCCCCCGTGGGGGCTTTCTCACTTTCTTTCTCCTCCTCTTTTCCCGTTCCTGCAATCAAAGAACCAAGGAAGGCCCTGCGGGCGTGTAATAAATTTGGGCGCTTGCCTCTTTTTTATCAGCACTTTTGTCACGTGTCCTGGCCTTTGCGTTTTTGTTAGTTGAGACCTCTTGCCGGTCGTGATTAGGGTACTTAGCTTGACATGCTCGCGGTAGGCTCCAGGGTCAGGGAGGCGTGGCTATGGCGCTTGGGGAGTCCGGACGTCCTGGGAACTTCTTCTTCTTACGAGTGAGGCAGGTTGGGAGCCCTTTCGGCACTCTGTGTCTGCAGGCCCCAGTCCCGCACATTTCCCAACCACCGTAATGTATGACCGGATCACCAGGACGCAACTACGAGGTGAGGCCTCGACACCCTTGATGCCGACCGGATCACCAGGACGACTTCAAGGGGTGAGTGGCTATATGACCGGTAAGGCTCCTGAGACGTGCTGCTCAGGAGCCCCCTTTGACGCTCAAGCAGCTCTACGTCGGCAGGTCCCAGTCCCACACATTTCCCTACCACCGTAATGTACGACCGGATCACCAGGACGCAACTACGAGGTGAGGCCTCGACACCCTTGATGCCGACCGGATCACCAGGACGACATCAAGGGGCGAGTGGCTATATGACCGGTAAGGCTCCTGAGGCGTGCTGCTCAGGAGCCCCCTTTGACGCTCAAGCGGCTCCCCAAAGAAAATTTTGTTTCCTGCCCCGGGAGGGGCGGGCCTCCCGAGGCTCCGAGATGGCGCGTCGGGTCGTGAGTGGAGCCCCCAAGCGAGTACGAAGCGACACGCGCCTGCTGACTCATCCGAGAGTACCACGCGAGGATCCAGGCCCCAAGGCCTTGGCGAGGTGCGAGCACCGTGCCCCCAGCCCCCACTCGCGGGGTGCGAGGGGGAGGGGAGCAGGCGAGTGCTCGACTCGAAGAGAGAGAACCCAAGATAGGAAATGGCGATGAAAACAAATCCCTGACCCTTTTCTTTAAAACATGATTGGAAAAAACCCCGAGTTTTGTTCCAGAAAAGTTGGCAAATCCAAACATCAGAAGAGCAAATAACAGCCGCGTCCGGCACCTAGACTAGTCTTCATCTTCGTCTTCCCCCAGCGCTGAGCGTAGGGCATCCACGTTGCATGGGCATAGCCATTGGAGGGCAGTGTTGTCCGCCAGCGCGGAGCTATGGCTTCCACATTGCGTGGGAAGGAACCCCTCCGCGTCCTCGGGGGGCTCCGGGCGTATACAGCCCACTCATTATTATGTGAGAGTGTCACGGGTAGAACTTCCAGAGGTGTTGGATGTTCCAGGCATTCTGGATGGGGACCCCGTCCTGAGTCTCCAGGCGCACGGCGCCAGGCGTGGAGACGTGAGCGACCTTGAACGGGCCCTCCCACATGGGCGAGAGGTTGTGCAAGCCCTCCCTGGAGAGAACCCGCCTCAGGACGAGGTCTCCGACTTCGAGGGTCCTGGAGCGGATGTTACGGCAGTGGTAGCGCCGTAGCGCCTGCTGGTACCTCGCAGCTCGGAGCGAGGCTCGGCGACGTGCCTCCTCCCCGAGCACGAGGTCCGTTCCTCGCGTGGCATCCTGACGCTCCTCGTCGAATACCAAGACCCGCGGGGACCGGTGCTTGACCTCGTGTGGGAGGACGGCTTCGGCTCCGTAGACGAGGAAGAACGGGGTCTCGCCAGTGGGCTTAGTCATGGTGGTGCGGATGGACCACAGTACAGACTGGAGCTCATCGACCCAACCCCTGCCGCAAGCTTCCAGCTTCTTCTTGAAGCTCCTTGCCTTGAGGCCTCGCAGGACCTCCGCGTTGGCGCGCTCTGCCTGGCCGTTGCTCCATGGGTGGGCTACCGAGGCGTAGCATATCTGCGTTCCAAGGTTAGCGCAATAGGTCCTGAAGAGGTCACTTGTGAACTACGAACCGTTGTCGGTGATGATGCGGTTGGGGACGCCGAATCGGCTTACGAGGCCCTTGATGAACTTGACGGCTGATCCAGCTGGGATGGTGCGCACGGGCTCCACCTCCGCCCACTTGGTGAACTTGTCGATGGCGATGTAGAGGTAGCGGTACCCGCCCGCTGCCCGTGGGAAGGGCCCCAGTATGTCCAGCCCCCAGACCGCAAAGGGCCAAGAGAGCGGGATGGTCTGGAGGCCCTGGGCGGGCTGGTGAATTTGTTTGGCATGGAACTGGCAGGCCTCGCAAGACCGGACCAGCTCGACGGCGTCGTTAAGCGCCGAGGGCTAGTAGAAGCCTGATCGGAATGCCTTTCCTGCAAGGGTGCGCGACGAGGAGTGGTGCCCGTAGTCCCCTCCGTGGATGTCGGCCAACAGCTCGCACCCCTGCTCCTTGGAGATGCATCGCAGCGCGACATCGTTAGGCGCCTGCAGTATAAGTCGCCGTCCTGCAGGCAGTAGGCCGTGGCTTGCCATGCTACATGCTCCGCGTCTTCCTCCTTTTCCGGTAGCGTGCCGTGAAGTAGGTACGCCCTGAACTCCTACATCCAATCGTCGACCTGAGGCTCCAGTGCCAGGAGCAGTCGGGCTCCTGAGGCCTGGCCACAGTCTGGAGCCCCCGAGGGTGGCACTGGGGGGAGCTCCTCACTTCGTGGCACCAGGTCCTCAGTGGGTGGCGCCGCGGAGGGTTTGAAGAGCCGCTCCTCGAAGACGCCCGGCTCCTGGGGCTCGCGGCGCGACGCCCTCTTGGCGATGTCATCGGCTTCCTTGTTCGCGCCGCGCGGGATGTGCTGCAATTCCAATCCCTGAAAACGTTTTTCGATCTTACGTACCTCTTCCAAATACGCCTCCATGTGCTCGTCCTTGGGTGTATACTCTTTGTTGGAGAAGTTGACGAGGAGCTGGGAGTCGCCCATGACGGTGAGGCACCGAACCCCCAAGGCCGCCGCCGCCTTGAGGCCGGCAATGAGGCCCTCGTACTCCGCGATGTTGTTGGAGACCTTCTATCCATGCTGGAAACAGAGCTGCACAGCGTAACGAAGCTTGTCTCCCGCCAGGGAAGTGAGCACGACCCCAGCACCTGCTCCCATGCGCGTGAAGGCTCCGTCGAAATGCATGATCCAACCCTCAGGTGCCTCATCGCCAGGGGTGAGGGACTGGCTCCCGTCCAGCCCCCGGTCGGGGGCGTCTGCCCACTCCGCCACGAAGTCTGCTAGGGCTGCCCCTTTGATGACCCTGGTCGTGCTGAACTCTATGTTGAAGGCCTGCAGATCGATGTTCCATTCGGCGACTCTTCCCGCCGCGTTGGGGTTGCGCAGGACCTTCTCCAAGGGGTAAGCAGAGATGACCTTGATGGGATGTCCCTGGAAGTAGTGGCGCAGTTTCCTCGAAGCGACAAGAAGTGCTAGGAGGAGCTTCTGTTGCATGGGGTAGCGTGAGCGCGCGTCCCGCAACACTGTACTGACGTAGTACACCGGGTATTCGACGAGGGTGAGGCCCCCTGCGGTGTCCTGCCCTGTGGCGGGCCCAAGAGGCTTGAGCGCCTCGGGGGCCATCGGAGCGGCCGGGGCCTCATGAGGGATGAGCACCTCAGGAGCCGTTGGAGCGGTCGGGGCCTCATGAGGGTTGAGTGCTTCAGGGGCCGTCGGAGCGGCTGGGACCTCATGAGTACTGCGCGCCTCGGGGGCCGTCGGAACGGCTGGGGCCTCAGGAGCACCGACTTGGGGAGAAGCGGGCTCCTTGGGATCCTGCGAGCCCCCTTGTTCCATGCTTGGGGACCCGCCGGCGCCCGTCGATGTGGCGCGTGTGTCAGCTCGCTCCTCCCTGACTGCCACCAATGTAGCACTGGCGGAGTGGGGGTGGCAGCCAGGTATAGCAGCAGGGGCTCCCGAGGGCGAGGCGCCACCATCACCGGCGGGCTCGTGAGGTACTGCTTGAGTGTCTCGAAGGCTGCATCCGCCTCCGGGGTCCATTCGAAGGGGCCCTTCCTTTTCATGATCTTGAAGAACGGCAGGGCCCGTTCGCCGAGTTTGGAGATGAAGCGGCCCAAGGAGGTCATGCAACCCGCCAATTTCTGCATTTCCTTGAGGGTTTGGGGCGCTCTCATCTTGCTTATGGCCTTGACCTTCTCCGGGTTCGCATCGACTGCGACACCAGGAAACCGAGCAGCTTGCCCGAGGGGACCCCGAAGACGCACTTCTCGGGGTTGAGCTTCAGGTTCACCTCCCTCAGGCTGGCGAATGTCTCCTCCAAGTCCTCGATCAGGGTCTTGGCCTCCCTGGACTTGACCACGATGTTGTCAACGTAAGCTTCTGCATTCCTCCCGAGCTGCGGCCCCAGGGCGATGTGCATCAGCCGCTGGAAGGTCGCCCCGGCGTTCCGCAGCCCGAAGGGCATGCACGTGTAGCAGAACACCCCGCATGAGGTGAGGAAGGCCGTTTTCTCGACGTCCTCCACCGCCATTTTGATCTGATGGTAGCCCGAGAAAGCGTCCAGGAAGCATAGGAGGTCGCACTCCGCGGTGGAGTCCACGATCTGATCGATGCACGACAGCGGGAATGGGTCTTGGGGGCAGGCTTTGTTGAGGCTCGTGAAGTCAACGCACATACGCTCCTCCCCGCACTTCTTCGGGACGACCACCGGGTTGGCAAGCCACTCCGGGTAATGCACCTCCCAGATGACCCCGGCCTCCTTCAGCTTGCCGACCTCCTAGGCGATGAACGCCTGCTTCTCCTAAGCTTGCCTCCTTGCCTTTTGCTTCACTGGACGTGCGTTCGGGCACACCATGAGGTGGTGCTCGATCACGTCCCTCGGGACCCCCACCAGGTCGGAGGCGCTCCACGCGAATGCATCCTTGTTTGCACGGAGGAAGGCTACCAATGCCTCCACTTGATCCTAGGGCAAGTCGGTGCCAATGGTGAAGGTAGGGCTAGGGTTTCCTTCGTCCACAAGCACCTGCTTCGTCTCCACCCGACTCTGAGAGAACAACTACCTCTTCTTTACTGGCGCGACGTCGAGGACGCCCCCGGAGTCCTCCATGGCCTGCGCGGCATCCCTGGCACTGGGGCGCGCCGCGGCCGCCGCTTTGTAGGTGAGCTTGAGCGCGTGGGACGCGTCCTTGACATTCCCCACGACGGTGAGGATGCCACCGCTCCCGGGCATCTTGACGACGTTGTATCCCGGGTGCGTTGCCGCCATGAATTGGGCGAGGGCGGGGTAGCCAAGTATCGCGTTGTACGGGAGGTGGATGTGGGCGACGTCGAAGTCGACCTGCTCGGTGCGGAAGTTGGAGCGGGTACCGAAGGTGACGGGGAGGCGCACCCGCCCCACGGGGACGACGGACCCCCCGACCACCCTAGAGAAGGGCCTTGAAGGCGCGAGTTGGTCATGGGGTAGCTGCAGCGCGTCGAAGGCATCCACGGAGATGACGTTGAGGCCAGCACCACCGTCTATGAGGGTCCTGGGGACGGCCACGCCGCTTATGGTTGGCGTGCACAACATGGGGAGCGTTTCGGCGGCTGTCGTCGTCTTGGGGTGGTCGTCGGGGCCGAAGGTGATGTCGGTCTCCGGCCACGTCCGGGGTGGCGTGGGCTCGGGCCGCGGCCGAACCGCTACTACGCGGCGGAGGAACTGCTTGACCTGGCGGTCGGAGGAGGACGCCTGCGATCCGCCGAGGATGCAGGCGACCGCGGGGCCGGCCCTGCGCGTCCCGGCGCCACCGCGCGCCAAGGGCCGGCCGGCGTCGGGGATCTCGTCCGCCATGGGGTTGCCGAACCAAGGCTCGACTGTCACCGCGAGTGGGGAAGCTTCGACACGCCCCCTACCTGGCGCGCTAAATGTCGGATTTCGGGCTCCGCAAAACCCTCAAGGTTCGAACACAGGGGCGTGTGCGAAGATCCCCTGCAACCTCGCCCCAGCTAGATCGCTACTCAATTGTTAAGACGATGAACTCGCACGATGACGAGGAAGAAGATGAACACGGTGGTTTACCCAGGTTCGGGCCGCTGCGAAGCGTAATACCCTACTCCTGCTTTGGTGGATTGCCTCTCGAGGAGGTGTGGAGGATGAACTAGTACAGTGTTCAGGAGCATCGTGAGGGCGCTCGAGTGGTGTTCTAGGCTCTCTGCTAGTTTTGTGGTGGAGTGTTCGTCGTCCCCCTCTATGGTGCAACCTAGCCTCTATATATAGTAGCGGCCTGGGTCCTCTTCCCTTATCGCAATGGCGGGAAGGGATCCCACAACGACCAAATTTGAAGGGGGACAGGAGTACATCCCGCCTCGTCCAAAGGTGGTCCTCGCCTGCAAAGTGGTTGTCGATGATGCAGAGGTGGGCTCGGCGATGACATCCGCCCTGCGGGGCTCGTGGTCGTGGTCTTGTTGCACCGGAATGGAAACCTTTGGGTGGCGCTTTGGGAACCCGTGTACGTTCTTGCTCCCTTTGCACCAAAGGGGAAACTGCCCCGCCTGGCACGCTGGCACCCGCCTGTCCTTCCTTGCGTCATCCTTGACTCCTGAGGCTAGGTTCTGCATAGGGATCTCCGCAGCTCCGGAGGGGGTCTGAGGAGGCCCATTCCTTGCTGGTCTTGGTGCTGCTTCCCTCGCGAGCTCGGGTCCTCGCGAGGGCCTTGTCTTGAGTGGGGCTGCACCTGGTTGTGCTTGGCTCGTGAGGTGGGCCATGCCCTGGGCCGTAGGCAGGCAGGTCTGGGTACCCCCGTTCCCAGAACACCGACATTCCCCACTTCCTAACTCGAATGAAAATCGTCGGTGATATACTTCGGGTAATTCGGGATTACTCGAACCCGAACCCGATTTTTTGGGTACCCGAATTGTCGGGTATTGAAAATTTCAGGCAAATTTCGGGTGTCATTTCTAGAAACCCGAATTACCCGACCCGAATTTCTGGGTAAACCCGAACGCCCAGCGTGAGTTAGAAGTGTACAAAACAACAAGGATAGCCCCCAACTCAAGATGATCTTCATCAACAATGAGCATCCACTACTACCTCACCTCCATGAAGTCTTCTACAAAAAAACCCAAGACTAGTTTATCCCTCTAAAGGGGATGTCAAATCAAGGGGGAGCTTTACTCTAAGACTTGAGTCAAAGCATCTCACAAGATGTGAACACATTAAAAGCTTAGTGGCAACCCCACTTGTTCTTAAGCG
This sequence comes from Elymus sibiricus, assembly GCA_039707655.1. NCBI lineage: Eukaryota > Viridiplantae > Streptophyta > Magnoliopsida > Poales > Poaceae > Elymus > Elymus sibiricus. The sequence goes on along the minus strand of CM077669.1, from coordinate 348,568,549 downwards.
ATGAGTATGATCAATGATCAAGCATTCTTGCTTGGATCCTTGGGTCAATATACTCATATATAGATGACTCTGTCATCACCAAAGTGCTTGGTAGATACTAGAGTGTCACTAGTGCAGAAAATCCTAGCTATGGCGTGGCAAAAAGGAACTTGGTGGCGTGGACATCCTACGCCACCAATATGGCGCCACTGTTAGAATTTAGTGGTGGCGTTGGAGACGACGCTGGTTGTATTTTGAATACCTATAGCGTTGGACAAAGTTGCACGCCGGCACTGTCATATTTAGCTAATAATAAAAATACGTCGGAATTCCCAAAAGATACTACCAGCTTCACAAAAGATACTTCCAGCTTCTCAAACTAAACGTTTCAGTAATTCCCAAAACATACTACCAACTTAATTCACAAACTAAACGTTTCACCAAATTCATAAAAGAAAAGTACCAACTTCTCACAATGTATCGATCTGCCCCTCTCGATACTACCTAGTTTCACTTCTAAGGACTAACTTAACCTCACGAAGCTTATTCCTATTCATCTGCCCCTCCATGATGTAATGGGCCTTCTCCATCTTCAGTTGAGTCCTCTCGGACTTCAAGGCTTGTATGTCGTTCTTGATCTCACTTATCTCGAGGTTCAGCGACGTGATATGACCTTCGAGACTGAAAATCTCATTGTAGACAGTAGCATTGTCATCGATAATCTTATCCCTCTCCTTCTTTAGGGAATCATTCAACTCCTCCAAGGCCTTGGTGGTACTCTTACGTGACGCGATAAGCTCGTGATTGAGCACGTCCATGTCACATGTCTGTTGCACAACGGGCGCTAGAGAAGGCGGACCTCGTACGTATGCCTGGCAAGGGTTTCAAATCATCAACAATTAATTAATGGTTAGATATATGGAGATGCTTGCAATGCTCATGCATGTTTTTTAACCTTAGTTACCTGGTTGGTGCTCACGTCGCCTTTATCTTTGGCATACCCCGACCAGTGATCAATGGAGCCTATCCAGATGCTAGAGTTGGCCATGCTGTTTGGCAAAAGAATAAAGGCCATGGGAGTGTTTAATGCATGAAAAGAAGAAGTATCTTCTAAAATTAACAGGAAGAGGCATCGAACAAATTAAATAGAAACACAAATGATTGTTCCCCTGGTAGTATTTTCCATCAAATACATGTGTTCCCCTGATACAACATCAAGTCCTTGTTCTTTAAGGAGTAAATTTTTAGCTTTTGCCTTTTTACTATCGGGTTTCCAAATGAGAAACTAATTATGAGTGTGCACACATACTACCAAACACATATTCAAAATTGATTTCTGTGGGATGTTGCATCTAGAAATCATGAAAACATAGAACAAAACACTACTCAATCATCTCACACATACTACCAAACACATATTAAAAATTGTAAGTATATTAAATGGAGCTAGATACCATGCCATACTCATACAATGTGTTGCTGCATATAGTCCACTACAATCCTCAATCGGATAAACTACAAAAAAGAACTAAGTTTGGATCGCGTGGCACATCTACAACCTAAAAGCCCTTACTAAATTTTAAAATCCCTTACTTGGGGTAAATTTATTTAAACTCTTCATAATTTTTCTACCGACACTAGAAACATTGGATCGCGTTGCACATCTACAACCTAACCCTAACCCTAAGCAAAATGAGAGAGGGAGGGGCGCCAGACTTACCGCGGAGGTGCTCGGGGGCAAGGAGAGGTGTGCGGGTGGCGTTGGACTGCGTCGGGCGGAGACGGGCCACGTCGGGCGGCATCGGGTGGGGCGGTAGCGGTGTCAGGCGGGGCGGCGGCGGGGATCGAGAGGAGGACGAAAGGATAAGTTTTTTTACTACCTCGGGAGCTGTTAAAACCAACTACTGCTGGCGCTGGCCTAATGGGCCTAATGTGCAACGCCAACACTAAGCAAATAGCTATGGCGTTCGAATTCAGCCAACGTCAGCACTATTTGAAAATATTAGTGCTGGTGTTGGTGAGAAATGGCGTGCCATGAAAAAGAGTTGTGGCTAGCCATTTCTCCACTAGTGTGGCTATGCATGCTTGACATATTTTATTTGACATCTTATTTTGTGAGCATGTTGGTATCCATATTTTTCTCCATTCGAGGACATCCAATTGTTTTTCATTTGGCTTTTTTCTGGCTAATTGGATGTACAAGAATGCCTAGGAATCCCTCTAGATATCTATGCTTTCTCGTCTCAAATTCTATTCATGCTTCATCATAAAATTTGAGCAAGCACTTCTCGGACCCTCCGGTTGAGGAACACTCGGAGCTACCGATTCAACAAGGGATGACTTCCAAGAGCTCCCAAGTGTTTTTTTGGTGTGACCAATACTCCAAAGTTAGTTCCACCAAGACACTAGGGTTGATCTAATTTTGTACCTCGGTACCACCGATCGAGAAATCTCGGCGTCACTGATTTGTTCTGCCAACAGACACTTATGCATCTCAGTGGAACAGAAATCTCTTTCTTGGTGTCACCGACAATCAATGTTGAGGATATCGCTTATCGTTAGCGTCTCGGTCAGCTAGGAATTAGAGATTAATCAGAAATCGGCCGATTAATCGATTTTATCGGTCGACCATTAATCGACCATTTTTTTTGCAAATCTCAGGTTCCTAACACTAAAATATGCTATATTCAACACCAAAACAATATTTGATAGAAGTGTTACCTTGATTTCTAGCCTTTAATTCCTCGTATAGTGACAAACAAAATAAGATAATAGTACATATTGCATAACAAGGTCCACAAAACACAAATAAACATAGTTTTTGCAAATATGCTAGGAATAGGCCCGATTTATCGGTTGATTCCCGATAAATCGCTTGTTAGAGCAATAAATCTGCCCAAACGATAAACGGTGAAGATAAGGCAAAATCTTATCGGTCACCCCACGAGTAGCGATAAATCGGACGATAAATCGCTGAATCGGAAGATTTTTTGAACAGTGCCGACAATGAGTGGGAATATATATCCGCGGGTACGCACTTTGAATTTTTTTTCAAACCTACGACTCTCGCACTCTACTGCTGTTGCCACCCGCGTGTCCGGACGATATTCGTTGTCTCCCGTGCGCCTTCGTCGCTGGAATATGTCGCCGTCAATGGAATCTTCTCCATCGTTGCCACCGTAGAGAAGATCCGCAAATTAGGGTAAATCTTGACCCCTCGTGCGCTCCGAGCTCTAATTCATGCGCATTAGGTTGTTTTTCATCTCTAGCCACGTTTTGTAATGATCCCATCCACCAGAATACTCCTTAGAATAGATCGAACGAAGAATTTTTAGGGTTAGGTCTCCTCAGTATGCAATCTCGGAGTCACCGAGTCAAAAGTTCTCGGTGCCACCGATGTGAGTTCATCCATAGCACAATGACTTATCGATGAAACCGAAAGTGCCAATCGGTGTTACCGAAATAGGGATTAGGGTTTCTGAGCACAACTTCGGTGAGACCGAGTCACATTTCGGTGAAGCCGAACTGTGTGGCCAAGTTTCTATTTCCGTTGTTTGTTGCCTTGGAATTTCTGAAACCCAAAACTCGGTGGAACTGAATTTCACACTGTGAATACCTAAAACTAACTTTTTGAGTTCAAATTGCAAAAACTTATGAATTTTGTGATGCTCATCCATTCTGCTCCTCCATATCTAATTCACAGGGTCAGTTCTCAATCATATCAGGATCTGATGACGGCCAGAATGATCTTAGAGAGAAGAGTGTGGACCTTGATGGAAGCACTAGTCCTGAGGCTAGTTTTTCAGACCCTGGAACTCCTAGGTCCCATTATTTGCCCAAGGCAGCCCCAAGAGCCAGGACGCCAAGGAATTCTTATGAGGAGGATGCTGAATTCATTCCAGATGATGTGACATCCAAGAAGCAGGCTGAGAGAAAAGAAAGAGTTGTTGCCAAGAAGGTCCCTGAGTCAGTTGTTGCACAAAGAGGTATTTCTCTATCTTTGGAGAACCCTAGCTCGTCAAGGAGGACCAAATCTTTGGCCAAGAAGCCAGGGAAGAAACAGGAAAGGAAGAGGACCATTCATGTGGTTGGGAGGCCAACGTCCATGTTCAAAGGCCCGGGTGAGGATGAAGAAGAGGAAGAGGAGGAACCAGCAAACCCTCCTCCTTCCAAGCAGAGGAAATTGATGGCTGATGCTATGCCTAGCAAGCCTGCGCCTAAGGCTAACCCCTCAGCTCCCAAGGCCAAGCCAGCTACCCCCAAGTCCAAGAAGACCACAAGAGACATTTCTGCTGTAGACAAGAACAAGGGTTCTACTGCCAGAGAGGATGATGAGGATAAGAATATTGCTGTGTTGAGGAAGCTCAAACCTCACCTGCCAGACCACAATGATGATCATCGAGTGGCAGAGAATATGAAGGAGAGGAAGGATCAAAGTCTCAGGAAGTGGAGAGCCAGTGATCCCTATGCTGTGAGGAGAAGGACTGATATGCATACTCGTTTTCATACCAAGGAGCAACAAGACTTCTATGAGATTGTCTTGCTTGATAAGAACCCAACTGTCAGTTACATGAGGTTTGTTGATTGTAAGTACATCAACACAAATGAAGACTATTTCCCCCATGTACAGGAGAGCTTCAGAATGATGGATCTTGATAAGTTCATAGGCAAAGAGATAACTGCATGGAACGATGAACTTATCATGCAATTCTACTCCACTGCACACTTCTATCCAGATGGCAGGATAGTGTAGATGACTGAAGGCAACAGGTACCAAGCTACCATTGATGAATGGGATACCATCTTAGGAATTCCAAAGGTGCAAGAAGGTGATTTGGATGTGTACTCTGAATCAAAGATGAATCACAACTCTATGGCAAACATGTACACACCAATTCCAAAGGAATATCTGAAGACCCGCAAGCTTGGCTCAGTTTACTTTCTACAAGCAGGACTCACTACCTCCAACACCATATTGAGGCACACCTTGATGCCCAAATCTAGAGATGACAAGATGATCCGTGGATACTCCATCAACATGCCACATCATGTGGACAGCCACACCAGGATTAGAGTGATGGATCTAATTGTTGAGACTATCAAGAGGACATATGCTGATCAGAGGAGATCATGTGGATATGCTCCATATATTCAGATGTCATCAACTCCAAAGTTGGAAAGAGCCTCTATCTACTTGATCGACCACACCTGCCCCTGCAGCCAGATTTTCAGGATAATGTTGTGGTGATGGATCCATCTCATCCCACTTCATCTATTGCACATGCAGAGATTGAGGCAGAGGCCCAGGCAGAGGCAGCAAGAGCCGCTAGTGCTCCAGTCCTAAAGATGAAGAGTGATTATATAGCCTATCTAGTCAGTACCATTCAGGGAATGAAGAAGAACATCAACGAGTTGCTACTAAAACAGAAGAGCCTTGAGAGGATGGAGGAGACGAAGTTTCATGACCTTGACAACAAGGTGACTGAGCTAACCACCACGGTCAACCAACTGAAGCAAGAGGTAGATGCAGTTCCTTTGCCCAGCTCAGATGATGATGAGAGCCCCACACTGCCAGTCCAGACTCAGTTCAGGACTCAAGTTTGATCTACTATTGTGCCTGCCCTGGATTTGAGACCCTTAGTGTCTGCATTTACTGCAACTTCTACCGTGCCTCCTTCAGCAGCTCTAGTGTCAACTCCACCAGTCCAGAGGACTTCTCGAGAAGCATTCGCGAATGCTCTCTTATAGACTCCTTCCACGACTACCGGAGCAGCTTCATCGCCCCATGGAGGAGATCATGCCCATAGTGACATTTAGCTCTATACTTTGCAGCTTTTTGGTAACTTGTTGTCAAAGGGAGAGAAATTGTATAGATCATAGGGCTTCGACAGAGAGAGAGTGTTGCTTTTGATGCTTCTCCTTGACTTTGAAAACATTTGGCCTATCTTTTGTTCATCTTAAACTTTGTGGTGTTTGATCATACGCTTTGTGATTGATGTTACTATTTCCTATCTTTGTGATATTCATATGATGATCATTCACTCATGTTTGGTGTTATGTGCATTATAATCCATTCATATCATGTATGCGCACCACCAAGATGTATGTGACATGGAAGAGTGACCCATGATCCTAATCAATTGTGCATTTGCATTCAAACACAAATTTAAAATAATGCAAAAAATTTAGGTGGAGCTCTTGCTTATCACATACATCTCAAAGCGACGATGCTATACATTGATTATATTTTACGTCAAAGCTTTGATCTATATGTTGTCATCAATTATCAACAAGGGGGGATTGAAAGCACAACTTCTCCCTAGGTGGTTTTGGTAATTAATAACAACATATATTTCATTGGACTAATGAATCTATCAAATATACTTCAGGAAAGTTCAATGAATGGAATTGCTAGGATTGTGAGGAGATTCCCTAGATGCTTGGAACATCAATTGGAAGAAGCTTCAAGACTCTACATTTTATATTTATGTGAGAAATCACATTTGAGTCCATAGGAAAGCCAATACTATTAAAAGGGGATGATGTATCTACGATGATCTGGTTGCTCAAGTGCTTAGAGATTAGCCACCAAAAGCCTCAACATTTCTCCCACAAAATATTCTATCAAAATCCTAAAAGTCAAATTCGGTGCCACCAAGAATTTCTACTTCGGCCCTACCAAGTTTTCCTTAGACAGACTCCCAACCAAATGCTAGCAACTTGGTGTAACCACGTTCCATCTCGGTACAACCAAAAAGAAGTGACCAATCTTCTGGTGTCCATTTGCTAAAAATCAGAATTTCTGAGTTTTACAAATCGGTGCCATCGAAGTGAGCAACTGCCCAGGCCATCCGAATCAGACTCACCGAGAAGCTGTATATCAGTCTCACTGGAAAGCCTAAATTTAGAGCATTTTGCACTAGTGAGAGTGATTGAGTGTTGAGGAGACTATTTTTTGAAGCACAAGAGCAAGGAGTTCATCATCCATACCACATCTATTACCTTTTGTAGAGTGGTATCTCCTAGATTGGTTAGGTGTCACTTGGGAGCCTCCAATTCGTGTGGAGTTGAACCAAGAAGTTTGAAAGGGCAAGGAGATCGCCTACTTCATGAAGATCAACCCCTGAGTGAGGCTAGTCATTCGTGGAAGTAAGCCGTGACGGAATAGACGAGGTTGCTACTTCATGGACCCTTCGTGGGTGGAGCCCTCCGCGGATGTCGGAATCAGGGCTCTGGGACCCAAGAAAGGTTCGAACTCTCGGGTGCGCTGTCTCTCGAACCCTGCTCTCTCTGGCTAACCTACAGTGATGCTTCGGTGTGCTTGAGTTTGTGGGAAGAACAAAGAACACGATGGTTTACCCAGGTTCGGGCCACCACGCGGTGTAAAACCCTACTCCTGCTTGTCTGGATTTCTTAGGGGTGAGAGTGAATACAGAAGGGTTACCCCCCTCATCATTGCTGCCTCCCCCCTTTTTATCTTGGCTTTGGTCCTCTTCCCCTCAAAAAATCCGGCGGGAAGGGTTGCCGCAAGCACCGGTTTTAAGGGGGACATGACTGCAGCGTATCATGACAAAAGTAGTCTTCGCCCGCGAAAGCCGCCCTTCGTGACGCGCCGGTGGGCTTGGGGATGACCTCCGTCCTAGCGAGCTCCCAGCTTTGACCGCCTAACACCAAACTGGAAACCCTTGGGGGCCGCTTTGGGAACCAGCGGGCTGGCTCTGCTCCCTTAGCACCAAAGAGGAAAGTCTTCTCGTCGTGGCGCCCATGCTGCGGCTCCGGACGACGCTGGGTAGGGTGCGCACTGCCCTCACGACGGGGCGGGCCGCACAACCCCGCTAACCCATCCTCGACCTACGCGCCCCGCGAAGCTCCCATTGGGCAGTTCCGGGAGGCGACCCCCTGAGGGCATCCTCACGAGGCTGGTAGGGGTGCCGTCGACCGAATGCCTCGCGAGGCAGGGGGTCCCCATGAAGAACTTTCTTGCGGCGCCTAACGGCGGGTCGTACTGGGCCCAGGTTACGCGTCTCGTTGTGGGCCTCATGCAGACGGGCCTGGGTACCCCCAGTCCCAAAGACCCGACAGTAGCCCCCGGGGCCGCGGCGTGCACGATCCCATCGATCGGAGGGGGCGAAGCGACGCGGGCCCCAACCACGTGCGGGCCCGGCGCGACGCGTGGCGCACGATGAGGCGTGGGACGGCCCCACTCCCCACGATGCCTCGGCAACCGCCCGAACTGACGTAAAGCCTGCGCGCGGCTTGGGGCCATCATTGCCCTTCCGTGCCCTGCGTCCCACTTCTCGCACCTTCCTTCCTGCGTAAGGTTGCCCCTCCTTCGCCGAACCTCCGCTGCCTTCTATCCTGCCTTGCCGCAATGGCGCTCCCCGTCAAGAGGGGAGAGGCGATGGCAGCGGCGAGCGGGCCAGCGGTGCCAGAGCCCGCCCTGGGCAAATCTACGGCGCTCAACCACGAGGGGCTCGATAAGGTCCTCCCGATGGCCGCGACCGACTTCAACGAATGGGGGCCGACCAGGATCTGGCCGGCCTCGCGACGTTCCGCCGAGCTGGATGCCACCACCGTCGCCATCCATCTCCCAGCGCTCTTCTCTGGTTATTGCCTCCATTTTTGGACTTCTTCAACGCCGTGCTTACTCACTACCAGGTTCACGTGCTGCACTTTGAGCCAACATCCATTCTCCTGCTTTCGGACTTTGCCTTTTTATGTGAGGCCTTTTTGGGCATGGCCCCCTCGGTGGCGTTGCTTCGACATTTCTTCTGCCTCCGGCTTACCACGGCCAACCAGTGCTCCGGGTGCGTGTCACTCCGGGCCGTGAGTGCGGCGGCGAGCGAGTGCATCAATATGGAGGTCCACCACAAAGTGAAGGGCTTCAGGAAGCAGTGGGTGTACGTGGATGCTACCCAATACAACCCCTGTTGTCGATCCCTTCGTCTCCGGCACTGCCGACTTCCGGGTGGCAGCACGAGAGGCTCAATGACCCGTGGCTGTCGCGGGTGACGAAGAGGCTCACCGTCCTACGGGCTGCGGGGGTGACGGTGACGATGGTCGTGAGGGAATTCCTCCACAGAAGGATCGCCCCCTCCAACGCCACTCTCGCCCGATGTGGATGTTACCGGCCCAGCGGATACTATGCGACTCCTTGCCGAGGCCCTGCAGGCCGACGTGCTCTACGGGGTGCTCAAGACCTTGACTTGCCAGGAGGCCAGCGAACTTCCTGATCGTGGGCTTCCCCTGTACAACTACAAGAACAAGGTACCCCTAGCCACGGGAATGCCCTGCTTTGACCAATGGGGGCTGCTCCCGGAGGGCCATACGAGGCCCCGGTACAACCCTTTCCAGGCGACCCGTGAACCAGAGGGTTCGGGCGGCCTCGATCCTCCGGCCGCGACCGCGGAAGGCGACGATTCTACGCCCCGACAATCCTGCCTCCCGGGGAGCCCTGGCCTCGCGACCTCCGGACCGCTCACCCCTAAGGGAGGCGCTATGCCCGGCCCCCATCTTGCCCCTACGAACAAGGCTAGGGCCGGCACCGATATCGCCCGACCTCCTCCCGGGGCTGGCTGCGAGAACGGAGCTCCGCCCGGGGGCAGCGCCGGCGTACTGCCAGGGGTGTTGAGGAAGCAGAGATGGACCGCCAGGGACGAGTAAGCATCATGCCTCCTCCTCGACCGTTTCAGCGCGCCCAAGCACCTGATCTTTTTTCCTGTGCAAGCCTACTTCGGGCAAAAAGGCTAGGCCGCTTCTGGGCCCGACAACCTCTTCTCCGCCGCCCCCCGTGACCCGGAGGAGCGGGGAGGACGCACCCCGTCGAGGTGCAGCTGACATGCCGGGGCGCGAGGCGGTCTCGCCGCCTCTTGTCGAGGGCGCGGGGCCCGGGACGGTAATCTCCCCTCCTCCCCATGCAGTAGGTGCCGCTCACAGATACGTCTCCAACGTATCGATAATTTATGAAGTATTCATGCCATATTCACCTATGTTTACAATACTTTTATATGGTTTTGATGCACTTTATATGATTTATTTAGAACTAACCCGGACTGATGCTGTTTTCAGCAGAACTACCGTGGTGTTGTTTTTTGTGCAGAAAATGAAAGTTCCCGGAATCGCCCGAAACTTTTTAGTGATTTTTCTGGGCCAAATAATCAATATTGGAGCGAAGAACCACCGGAGAAGAGCCACGAGGTGGGCACAACCCACCAGGGCACGCCAGAGGGCCCAAGCGCGCCCTGGTGTATCGTGCCCTCCTCGTGGCCCATCTTGGCGTGAAACCGACGCCCAAAAATCCTATAAATATAGAAACCATCAGAAATAACCCTAGACTCTCCGCTCCACCGCCGCAACTCTCTGTATCGACGAAAAACCAATCTGGAGACGTTCTAGTACCCTACCAGAGAGGGGAATCCATCTCCGGTGGCCATCTTCATCATCCCGGCGGAGGCCATGACGAGGAGGGAGTAGTCCACCCTCGGGGCTGAGGGTATGTACCAGTAGCTATGTGTTCAATCTCTCTCTCTCTCTCTCTCTCGTGTTCTTGAGATGTCACGATCTTGATGTATCACGGGCTTTGTTAATATAGTCGGATCACATGATGTTATTCCCTCTCTATCTTGTTGTGATGAATTGAGTTTTTCCTTTGAGATCTCGTTATGTTGGATTGAATATTGGATTTGAGAACACTTGATATATGTCTTGCATGTGGATACCCGTGGTGACAATGGGGTGTTCTATTGATTCACTTGATATATGTTTTGGTACTCAACTTGCGGATTACCGCGGTGACATTGGGGTAATCTATGCATAGGGGTGGATACACGTTCTTGTCCTACTTCTTCGGTAGAAATCTTGGGGCACTCTTTGAGGTTCTTTGTGTTGGATTGAGTATTATGAATCTGAAATTGTTTGATGCGCATCGTATAATTAACTCATGGATACTTGTGGTGACATTGGAGTATCTAGGTGACATTAGAGTTGGTTGATGCGTATCATATGGTGTTATTCTAGTACGAACTCTTAGATAGATCGATCGGAAAGGATAGCTTGGTGTTATCTTAGTACGAACTCTTGGATATATCGATCGAAAAGGATAACTTTAAGGTGGTTTCGTACCCTACAAACAATTTCTTCTTATGCTCTCCACTAGATAAGAACTTTGGAGTGATTCTTCGTTGCACATTGAGGGATGGTTATGTGATCCAATTATATTAGCATTGTTGAGAGATTGCACTAGCAAAATTACGGACCCTAGGCCTTGTTTTCAAGCATTGCAATACCGTTTGTGCTCACTTTTGTTACTTGCTACCTTGCTGTTTTTATATTTTCAGATTACAAAAACCTATATCTACCATCCATATTGCACTTGTACCACCATCTCTTCGCCGAACTAGTGCACCTATGCAATTTGCCATTGTATTGGGTGTGTTGGGGACACAAGAGATTTCTTGTATTTGATTGTAGGGTTGTTTGAGAGAGACCATCTTCATCCTACACCTCCCACGGATTGATAAACCTTAGGTCATCCACTTGAGGGAAAATTGCTACTGTCCTACAAAACTCTGCGCTTGGAGGCCCAACAAAGTCTACAAGAATAAAGTTGCGTAGTAGACATCACTCACAGTGGCGCACCGGCGGTCCCTCAGGAGACGCCTTCGGGGGCCTACCCTCCACCCTTAGGGGAGCCTGCGGCCGCGACAGGTGGTGAGTGGACGGGAGCGGAGCTGCTGGCAGTTGGGGCCAAGCCTATGAACCCCGACGCTCTGAGGAAGACTCCGGGCTCGCGGCGTGTGCCACCCTGCGCAGGAGGGGCTGGACAGGCGTCATTCGGTCCTCAGCTCCCGTCGGGTTACACCGGGGCTTCCTCGGCAGACGAGGGTGCGAGGCCCGACCCGGACTGGGCACTGGCGCTTGTGAGGTCCTGGACCGCAGTCCGACACAACCTCTTCCGAAGCTCCGCGGGCGCCTTGAGCCAGCTGGGTGCGGAGCTCCGTGATGTCGAGGCGCGCTTTGCCGAGGAACAATTGCATCTGGCGCGGAGATGGCATCAGCTTGAGGTTGCCGCCAAACTGGGCCATCGCCAGCATGAAGCAGTGTGCTTGAAGAGCGAAGCATCCGTCGCTGAGGCGAGGGCAGCGCTCGAGCGTGCTCTTGAGGAAGCCGTGGAAGCGGACCGGCGTCGTGAAGCGGCAAAGGCCCGGGAGCAAGAACTTCTGGCCTCAAACGCCACCCTAGAACAGCAGCTCCAAGAGATGAAGAGCGGCTTCTGCACCTATGACGAAGGGCTGGCGTCATGCGAGGCGAGCCTCCGAGCCCTCGAGCAAGATCTCACCTCGACATCTCTGGAGCAGAGCTCGGAGCGAAAGCGGTTGGAGGCACTGGACCGCGATGTGACTGCTGCCCTGGCCTCTTATGACCGGCGCCTGAAGGATGCCAACGCCTGCCTGGCGGCTAAAGAGAAGAGGATCTAGGAGGACACCGATTCGAGTGTCGAGCGGGCTGGCAAGGCCCTCGCAAAGGAGTATCACGATAAAGTGGTGCAGCAGGAGAACCACTTCAAGGCGCGGTGCCAAGGGCTGCAGCAGGAGATAGATGGCCTCCAGGAGATGGTGACCAAGGCCGAGAGGCGACGGGAGGTCGCGCTGAAAGCTCAATCCGACGCCGAAGCTGAACTGGCGTCCCTTTAGGGACAGGTGGGGAGCGTTGCGTCCCATGTGGAACAGGTGACGGATAACGCAAACTAGGCTCGGGGGCAACAACACATGCGGCCCTAGATGTTCCAAAGCCTCGGGTGACGGGCCCGTCGCGTCCTGGGTTCCATCTGCAAAGGGGACGTCCCTGATGCCCTTGTGCCTGACGGTGTCGGTTATCTCGAGTTTTTTTGCCAAGGTCGTGGAACGACTTGAAGTGGGCACCAAGGAGGTGGGCAGGATTATTGAGGATGATTGTCGTGATGTTCTTACCCAGGCGCTGACGCGCGTCTTTAGCCATCTACTCCGCGCCGATCCTAGCTTTGATTTCGAGGCCGTGATAGCCCCAGTCCCCGAGGAGATCCGTGATGCCCTGGAGGAAGCCGTGGAAGATTATGTAGACGCACTGAGTGCACAGTTCACCCCCGACGGTCGCGAGGGTGACGGCGCCAACGGCGATGGAGGCAATGCGTCTCCTTAGGTTACCCTTCGCCTTTCTGTTAGCGCCCGCCCGTGACTCCACTAGGGCATGAAGTCGGTGGTCCTCGCTTGGACCTCTTGTCGCCGTAGGAAGTACTTATGATCTCATGAACTCTCCCTTACTGTTTTTCATACCTACTTTCGTTCTTGATGCCGTTAACAACCTGGTTTCTGCGCAAGCCCTCGTTGCCACTGGCTACCCAGGTCGGGGCTGAACCAAGGTGAAAGGAGAGGGTGCCGGGGACGAGCATGGGCTCCTGAGGCGAAATGTTCAGCAGGACACCCTCCGGCCAAAAAGCGGTTCCGTGCGCACGGGCCCTGCCCGGGGTGTTCTTGATACGTCTCCGTTGTATCTACTCTTCCTAACGCTTTTGCTCTTGTTTTGGACTCTAATTTGCATGATTTGAGTGAAACTAACCCGTACTAACGCTGTTTTTAGCAGAACTACCATGGTGTTGTTTTTGTGCAGAAATAAAAGTTCTCGGAACTGGATGAAACTTTTCGGAGAATTATTTTACAATAAATAAAAAATACTGGAGCCAAGAACCACCGGAGGGGGTGCCCTGGCTAACCACGATACACCAGGGCGCGCCACCCCATCCAGGCGCGCCCTGGTGGGTTGTGCTCACCTCGTGGCCCCACTGACCCTAATTCCAGCACTATAAATTCCTATTTTCAGAGAAAAAATAAGAGAGGAAGTTTTATCGCGTTTCACGAGACGGAGCCGCCGCAACCTCCTGTTCTTCATTGGGAGGCCAGATCTGGAGCCCGTTTGGGGCTCCAGAGAGGGGAATCTTCGGTCTTCGTCATCACCAACCCTCCTTCATCGCCATGCTTAATGCTTGTCACTAGGGCCCGAGTTCCATGATTTCAGATCTGAACCGTTTATGTTATCACCTTTATATCTATGTTCTTGATCCGATCTTGCTAGTCATATGCACCAGCTATGTGTTATGATCCGTAAACCCCAGGGTGACAACAACCGGGATACTTTCCAGTGATGACCGTAGTTTGAGGAGTTCATGTATTCACTATGTGTTAATGCTTTGTTCCAGTTCTCTATTAAAAGGAGGCCTTAGTATCCCTTAGTTTCCTTATGGACCCCGCTGCCACGGGAGGGTAGGACAAAAGATGCCATGCAAGTTCTTTTCCATAAGCACGTATGACTATTTACGGAATACATGCCTACATTATATTTATGAACTGGAGCTAGTTCTGTGTCGCCCCAGGTTATGACTGTTATATGATGAATATCATCCAACGAGTTCACTGATCCAATGCCTACGAGTTTCCCACATATTGTTCTTGCTAAGTTACTATTGCTACTCCTACTGTTACACTTGCTACAAAACCATTGCTATCACTGTTACCATTACTGTTACTGTTACTACTGCTCTCAAAACTATCATATTACTGTGCTACTGATCACTTTGCTGCAGATATTTAATCTCCAGGTGTGGTTGAATTGACAACTCAAATGCTAATACTTGCAAATATTCTTTGGCTCCCCTTGTGTCGAATCTATAAATTTGGGTTGAATACTCTACCCTCGAAAACTGTTGCGATCCCCTATACTTGTGGTTTATCAAGACCTTTTTCTGGCGCCATTGCCGGGGAGCATAGCTATATTTGTTGAGTCACTTGGGATTTTTATCAATTGATCACTATGAAGAATCTGAAGGATACAAGAACGAAAAAATTTCCCTCGAAAACGAGGGGAGGTAAGGAATTGCCATCTAGCTCTGTACTTGATTCACCTTCGGTTATGAGTAAACTTGCAACACCACCACATGCTATTAATCCTGATATGTCGCAAGTTAATGATGATGCTAGTCCCATGCCTGATGATAATGTGCCAATAGGTGAATTTCTTGATGAACAAATTGCTAGAGCTAAACAGAATGAAATTATTGAAACTGATGAGATTACTGAAACTTATGAAGTCTTTGAAACCGAGAACTATGAAACACCTATTAGACCTAGCTCTCCTAGATTTGAAATGCCTAAGATACCTGAGGGTTATGTTATGGATGAGGAGATAGCTAGAGAAATCCTTGCTTGTAAGGATAGAGATGATCTTAAGAAATTATTATGCAAGTATAAAGAAAAGACTTTGAATGCTAGAATGAAATGTGATCCTAAGTTTGCTACTTCACCTATCTTTGTTACCGATAAGGATTATGAATTCTCTGTCGACCTAGAGTTAATTACTTTGGTTGAATCTGATCCTTTTCATGGCTATGAAACTGAAACTGTAGTTGCACATCATACTAAGTTGAATGATATAGCCACCCTCTTTGCACATGATGAGAAGATTCGCTATTACTATATTCTCAAATTATTTTCGTTCTCATTAAAGGGTGATGCTAAGATATGGTACAATACTCTTGCTCCTGGTTGTGTGCATAGCCCCCAGGATATGATTTACTACTTCTCTGAAAAATATTTTCCTTCTTATAAGAAACAAGCTGCCTTGCAGGAAATATTTAACTTTGTGCAAATTGAAGAAGCAAGTCTCCCAAAAGCTTGGGGAGGATTCTCCAATTACTTAATGCTTTGCCTGATCACCCTCTTAAGAAAAATGAAATACTTGATATATTCTATAATGGACTAACTGATGCTTCCAGGGACTTCCTAGATAGTTGTGCTGGTTGTGTTTTCAGGGAACGAACTGTTGAACAAGCTGAGGAACTATTGAATAATATATTGAAGAATTATGATGATTGGACTCTCCCTCAACCACCACCTGAACCCACTCCGAAGAAGAGGGGTATCTTATTTCTCAGTCCTGAAGATATGCAAGAGGCAAAGAAATGTATGAAGGAAAAAGGTATTAAAGCTGAGGATGTTAATAATTTACCACCTATTGAAGAAATACATGGCCTTAACACACCACCACCTCAACAGGTGGTATAGGTAAATTCTTTATTAAAGTTTGATGAAGGTGATATCTCTTACAATAAACATCCTAGTCAATGCTTATATGAGTTTGATAACTACATTAGGAAACAAGATCACTTCAATGCAAATGTTCTAAAACAATTGAAATATAATTCTGATATGATTGCTCTCTTGAGTGACTTGTTATTTAGAATCAATAATGACGTTAGAGGTGTAGGAAAACATGCCTCTATGGTTCAAACCCAGTTAGAACAAGTTGCTAAATCTCAAACAGAATTGTTTAATGAAATGAGTAATAATACGAATGATCATGCTATTAGAGTAGTGACTAGAGGAGGTAGAATGACCCAAGAATCTCTTTATCCTAAAGGTCATCCTAAAAGAATTGAACAAGACTCTCAGAGAATTAACACTGATGCACCTAGTCCTTCTAAAAAGAAGAAAAAAAATGATAGGACTTTGCATACCTCTAGTGAACCTGAGATAGAAAAACCTCCTGATAATAATGATGTCTCTATTTCTGATGCTGAAACTCAATCTGGTAATGAACATTCACCTAGTGATAATGAAAATGATAATGACGATGTTCATGAAGATACTCAACCGAACAATGATAAAGAACCAGATGATGTTGAAATAGAACCTGCTGTTGATCTTGATAACCCACAACCTAAAAATAAATGATATGATATAAGAGACTTTGTGGCTAGAAAACATGGTATGGAAAGAGAGCCATGGGTTCAGAAACCCATGCCTTTTCCAC
Organism: Elymus sibiricus; assembly: GCA_039707655.1. Taxonomy (NCBI): domain Eukaryota; kingdom Viridiplantae; phylum Streptophyta; class Magnoliopsida; order Poales; family Poaceae; genus Elymus; species Elymus sibiricus. Next base: position 348,551,731 of record CM077669.1, on the reverse strand, counting down.
CTAAACCATCTAAGAAAAAGGATGATGAAGAATTTGAGCGCTTTACTGAAATGATTAGGCCAGTCTTTTTGCGTACCCGCTTAACTGATATCTTAAAGATGGCCCCTTATGCAAAATACATGAAAGACATCATCACTAATAAAAGAAAGATACCTGAAGATGAAATCTCCACCATGCTTGCCAATTATTCTCTTAAGGATGGAGTACCTACAAAATTTGGAGATCCTGGAATACCAACTATACCTTGCTCCATTAAGAGAAATTATGTCAAAATTGCTTTGTGTGATTTGGGAGCTAGTGTTAGTGTTATGCCTTTCTATTTATATAAAAGACTTGATTTGAATAAACTCACACCTACTGAAATATCTTTGCAAATGGCTGACAAATCAACTGCCATACCTATCGGTATTTGTGAGGATGTGCCCGTTGTTGTTGCAAATGTTACTATCTTGACAGACTTTGTTATTCTTGAGATGCCTGAGGACGACAACATGTCGATTATCCTTGGTAGACCCTTTTTGAATACTGCAGGGGCTGTTATTGATTGCAATAAAAGCAAAGTCACTTTTCATATCAATGGTAATGAGCATACGGTGCACTTTCCGAAGAGACAACTCCAAGTGAATGGTATAAATGTTATTGAAGAATCTCCGACACTCACTATTGGAAGTTTTCAACTACCTCTACCTACTGCCAAAAAGAAATATGACATACTTATTTTTGGGGATATGCATATCCCCATTGAGGTAACTTAGTGTTTTACGAAAGTTCTTTGGTTTTATGCTAATCGAAAGTGGTTGTTAATAAGACTCGATCAACCTTATTAATGGATCATTTTTTAGAGGTATGAAGTTGACGAATCTAGTAGGCATAATGTTCTGCTCCCACCTTTTGTTTTCTATTTTTCTTAGTCAAATAAAATAAAATGCCATGTTTATCCTGTTTTCTGATTTCCCCGTGCAATAAAAATGACTCAAAAATAAAAGTTCTCAGAATGTCCTGAAAATTAAACACGATATTTTTCTAAATATTTCTGAATTTATGGTGCAAATAACATCAGAGGGGGTGCACCTGGTGTCCACAAGACACCAAGGCGCGCCAGCAGCCCCAGGCGCGCCCTGGTGGGTTGTGATCCCCATGTGGGTCCCCTCACTTATCCCTTTAGCCCATTCCATCTCTTACCTCCAGAAAAAAATCACCATAGCTCCGTCTCTCGTGTTCTTGCTCTCAAACCCGCGGATTTCGATCTCTTTGCTCGAAGCTCCGTTTCCGAAACTATTTTGGGGGATTGCTACTTGGTATGTGACTCCTCCATTGCTCCAATTAGTTTTTGACTTAGTGGTTTATTTTTGGAATAATTAGCTACTCTTGGTGCTATTGTAGATGGACTTGCATGTTGAATTCTTAAGAGTTCTAAGTAGTTTGAATGCTTAATTTGGCCTCTATGCATCCTTAGGAGTAGTTGCTATTAATCTTACGAAGTTTTGTTTACAAAAATATTGGGACTAAAAATTTTCAGAAATTTATTTATAGGAATAAGATGAGTTTCTTTAGGAAGTTTTCCTATAAGTGGAATGCTAAAGGAGTCATTGGGGAATCATCGGACAATGACCTCAACACTCCAAAAACGGCGGAGGTGCGGCCGTGCGAATGGCCGCATAATGCCTTCATGGAGGAGGTCGGGTTCCATCAAGAGTTTGCCCAATTCGTTGAAAATGCTGGGTTGACCGACTTCCTCGCAGCTAAGTGTGACCAACACCTCCTCCTTAGAAATTCCTTTGTGCAAACTTTTTATTTTCTGAGTAGGAATAACCCTCCTGAGACGCGATTTAATTTATATGCTGAAACCCGTCAGATACCGCTCACTGACTTTTGTGGCATATGTTTGATCCGTTCTGATGGGGAATTATGAGAGCTTAGACCATCGGAGTTTCAGGACTTTCTCTTCACTTTGACAGTGGGTGATGAAAGAGGCGTGTCGAATGCCAATCCCACCAGTTTGCATTTTCCTTCTGTACATTACTTTTCTTTGTTCATCACGAAGTGTTTATCCGCTAGGGAAAAGGTTGGTGCACTCGGTTCCCATGACCTTGCCATTTTACGCCGTGCACTGCACAATGATCACACCTTTAGCTTAGGGGCTATTATTGCACGTCGCCTACACCTTAATAGGACTAAGGGCAAGATACATGGTGGTATTTATGCTACTCGCTTAGCTAGACACTTTAATTTTCAAATTCGCCAACATGATTATCCCTTACCCCGAGTTTTTCTAGATCACAAGGCATTGGAGGATCATCAATTTATTGATGTAGCTGATTCTTTTCATAACATTTGCTACAACTAAGTATTCGGCGTGGTTACCCGTGATGTTATCCCATTGCCTGCACCTGCTTTGTTTGATTCTATTGCCAGGAAAGAATACATGGTCATGCCAGAGGACATTACTGCCTACCGGAACAACCCCGCAGCGGCTGAGGAGGAGCCCCAGGAGTGGGATGCTCAGGTGCCGTCACCACAGCACTTCCACTTAGGACCGGATGGCTATTATGGATGGTGATTACCAAGCTAGGCCAAAAGCCTAAGCTTGGGGGAGTACGTATTTCCACCGACATTATATTCATGTTTACACACTTCATTCCAGTTATCGGTGTCTACACTTTTTCATTGTATTATCTTTGCTAGATTTATTTTCTCGCTTTCTTCTAGTGTGTTTGAAAAACTTTGAGAAAATCCAAAAATATTTACTACTTCATTTCGGTTTTTCTTTCTAGTTTAAATTAATTGTAGTAGCAAAAGAAAACCCAAAAATATTTCTCGTTTCTTCTTTTACTTGTTCGGAGCTCTCCCGTGTAAATAGTTTTTCTCGGTTTTGTTTTTCCCTCTTTAATTTGCTTTATTCAAGAAAAACAAAAAACTCTAAAAAATATTTCAGTTTGTTTCTTTGAAATTATTTTCCTTTTATTTGAGTCGTACCAAGGAGAAGACCACAATGAAAATGTTGAGTGGCTCTCATATGCATTATTGTTAATCTAACAAAGAGCCCAAATTACTTTGTCTTCTCCTCTTGAATAAAATGTTTGCAGATTCCAGCTTAGTGCACGACACTCTTGCACTATTATTATTTTCTACATCATTCGGTCGTGCAAGTGAAAGGCAATAATGACGATATTTGATGAAGTGACTGTGGCAGAGAGAAGCGGGTATGAACTCAACTTGCTTTTGTTTTTGTAAATATGTTTAACCTAGTATCCATGATTCAACATATTATGATCAAACATGTTTGCAATGACAATTAGAGATTATAGTTGTTCATGCCATGCTTAAGTAGCTAGGAACTGATAATGATTTATCTTGAATGTCAACATGCATTAAAATGGTTGTGATGTAGTATGATGATATGGTATCCTCCTCTGAATGTTTCAAGTGGCTTGACTCGGCACATGTTCACGCATGTAGTTGAATCAAAACCAACATAGCCTTCACGATATTTATGTTCATGGTGTCCATATCCTACTCATACTAGTATTCAATGCTTATTATTCATAATGCATGTTCATGACCGTTTTTGCTCTCTAGCTGTCCGCTTCTCAACCTATTTGCTAGCCTTCGCCTGTACTAAGCGGGAATACTGCTTGTGCATCAAAATCCTTAAACCAAAGTTATTCTAGATGAGTCCACTATATCTACCTATATGCGGTATTACCCTCCCGTCCCAAGTAAATTTGCATGTGGCACCTCTAAAATTTCAAATGAACATCTATTTTGTGTGCCTAGACCGCTCATGGAGCGACAGGGGGCGGTCAGTATCTTCCATGTTAAGCGGGTTATTCTCATGATGAGTGTTTATTCACTTGTCCTTGCACGAGAGGGGCGGTAATAGGGATTCCCAGTCCCGAAATCAAAAATTGCAAATAATTAAACAAAACTCCCCCAGGAATGTTGTTGGTATGGATGGTACCCGTGGATTCGGCTATCCATGGAGTGTTTTTGTTGGTGGAGGGGGAGTAAACCTTTACCTTTACCGCTTGGGAACCGCCGCTAATGTGTTTAGCATGGAAGATATTGATAACTCTTGGTCGCAACGTTGACCGGAAGGGTGCACCTCCCAAAATTATATTTCTCTCTGATTTAAGCTTTGAGCTCTGGCACCTCTGAAATCCCTGCTTCCCTCTGCGAAGGGACTATCTATTTACTTTTATGTTGAGTCATCACCTTCTCAAATAAGCTCCAGATCTGAGAGCACTATTGTCATCCTCACGCATTATGTATAGTTAATGCTGGATGCAGCATGACTGGATCTTTTCTACCATGAATTACAATGTTTAGTCGCTACTTGCACTTTGGAGGTGCTCTGCATTTATGTTTTGCAGTCTCAGAAAGGGCTAGCAAGATACCATTGTTGTCATATTATATCAAGACCGTTTTGACGAAGTATTGGCGCTTGAGTTATTTTATTCTTGCTCGCTAGTTGCTTATGTCATTGATATGAGCTAATTTAATTTTTAAGAGTTATGGCTGACATGGTTAGTCATAATCTTTGCTGAAAACCTGGGTGCTACTTAAACATATATATGTAAGCAAGAGCAAAAGAGTTTGTAAAAGTTTTTCTTTATCACTTTCGGTTTGTCAACTGAATTGCTTGAGGACAAGCAATGGGTTAAGCTTGGGGGAGTTGATATGTCTCCATCGTATCCACTTTTCCTAAGGCTTTTGCTCTTGTTTTGGACTCTAATTTGCATGATTTGAATGAAACTAACCTGGACTGACGCTGTTTTCAGCAGAACTACCATGATGTTGTTTTTGTGCAGAAATAAAAGTTCTCGGAAGTGGACGAAACTTTTTGGAGAATTATTTTACAATAAATAAAAAATACTGGAGCCAAGAACCATCGAAGGGGGTGCCCTGGCTAGGCACGATACACCAGGGCGTGCCACCCCCTCCAGGCGTGCCCTGGCGGGTTGTGCTCACCTCGTGGCCCCACCGACCCTAATTCCAGCACTATAAATTCCTATTTTAGAAGAAAATAATTAAGAGAGGAAGTTTTATCGCATTTCATGAGACGGAGCCGCCACCACCTCCTGTTCTTCATCGGGAGGCCAGATCTGGAGCTCGTTTGGGGCTCCGAAGAGGGGAATCTTCGGTCTTCGTCATCACGAACCCTCCTTCATCGCCAATTCCATGATGCTCCCCACCGGGAGTGAGTAATTTCTTCGTAGGCTCGCTGGTCGGTGAGGAGTTGGATGAGATTCATCATGTAATTGAGTTAGTTTTGTTAGGGCTTGATCCCTAGTATCCACTATATTCTGAGATTGATGTTGATATGACTTTGCCATGCTTAATGCTTGTCACTAGGGCCCGAGTTCCATGATTTCAGATCTGAACCTTTTATGTTATCACCATTATATCTATGTTCTTGATCCGATCTTGCTAGTCATATGCACCTGCTATGTGTTATGATCCGTAAACTCCAGGGTGACAACAACCGGGATACTTTCCGGTGATGACCTAGTTTGAGGAGTTCATGTATTCACAATGTGTTAATGCTTTGTTCTGGTTCTCTATTAAAAGGAGGCCTTAATATCCCTTAGTTTCCTTATGGACCTCGCTGCCACAGGAGGGTAGGACAAAAGATTTCATGCAAGTTCTTTTCCGTAAGCACGTATGACTATTTACGGAATACATGCCTACATTATATTTATGAACTGGAGCTAGTTCTGTGTAGCCCCAGGTTATGACTGTTATATGATGAATATCATCCAACGAGTTCACCGATCCAATGCCTACGATTTTCCCACACATTGTTCTTGCTAAGTTACTATTGCTACTACTACTGTTACACTTGCTACAAAACCATTGCTATCACTGTTACCGTTACTGTTACTATTACTACTGCTATCAAAACTATCATATTACTGTGCTACTGATCACTTTGCTGCAGATATTTAATCTCCAGGTGTGGTTGAATTGACAACTCAACTGCTAATACTTGCAAATATTCTTTGGCTCCCCTTGTGTGGAATCTATAAATTTAGGTTGAATACTCTACCCTCGAAAACTGCTGCGATCCCCTATACTTGTGGGTTATCAGTTCCTTCTTCAGAACGGCGCCCTTTTGTTGGCTCGTTCGTGTGCATCGCGCGAGGAGACCAGACACCGGAAGTCTTGGTGAAGTGGTACGCACGAGGGCTGGCCCGCGGTTCGGAGCCCGCCACTTGGGCCTCCGATGTTGCCGGAGTTGATCCAAGCGGGGGTACCGTGTCCGGCCCCCACTCGCTCGAAGTATAGGAGGGAGAGAACAAATGCGCGGTTTTGCCAAAGGGTTTCAACAAAACACCGCAATATTCAGAAAAACCAAGGCCTTGCTTAAGAGGGGCGACGAACTTGTTTACAAGCGGGTAGGACGACGGTCTTCACGCCCAACGCGGGGCATGGGGCTTCCACTTGGGTGTGGGCATAGTCGCAGCTCGATAGTAATTCTACATGCGCGGAGCATGGGGCTTCCAGTTGGGCGTGGGCATAGTCGCGGGTCGACAGTAATTCCGCCAGCGCAAAGCATGGGGCTTCCACATTGGCCTGGGCATAGTCACGGTTTGACAGTAATTCCACCAGCGCGGAGAATGGGGCTTCCACTTGGGCGTGGGCGGGAGTCCTCCAGAGCCAAGGGGTGGCGCATCAAGAGGCTCCGGGGCGTATACAGCCCCACTCATTCTTACGTGAGAGTGTCATGGGTAGATTCCGCGGAGGTGCTAGATGTTCCATGCGTTTTGCACGGGGGCTCCATCCTCCGTCTTCGAGAGGGCCGTGCCCGACCTGGAGACATGGGTGCCCCCGAAGGGGGCTTCCCACAAGGGCGAGGGCTTGCAGACGCCCCCTCTAGAGAGGATGTGCCGCAGGACGAGGTCCCCGACCCCGACGGTACGAGGACGAATGTCGCGGCTGTGACGGCACCGCAAGGCCTTCTAGTGCCTCGTGGCGCGAAGGGCGGTCTGGCGACGGGCCTCCTCGAGGAGCGAAATGTTGGGCCCCCGCGGGTCATCCTAACGCGCCTCGCCGAATGCCAAGATCCGCGGAGAACCAAGCTTAAGCCCCGAGGGAAGAACCACCTCAGGCCCATTGACGAGGAGGGAGGGGGTTCTGCCGGTAGGCTTAGCCATGGTGGTGCGGGCGGACCACAACACGGACTGCAGCTCGTCCGGCCACCCCCTCCCAGCCGGCCTCGAGCTTCTTCTTGAAGCTCCTTGTCTTGAGGCCCTCGGGGACCTTGGCGTCGGTCCGCTCGGCCCGACCATTACTTCGAGGGCGGGCCACCGAAGCACATCCTATCTGCACACCAAGGTTAGCGCAATACGACTTGAAGAGGCCACTTGTGAATTGGGAACCATTGTTGGTGGTATTTCGATTGGGGACGCCGAACCGGCGCGCGAGGTCCTTGATGATCTTAACGACCGACCCAGCTAGGATGGCGCGGACGGGCTCGACCTCCGCCCACTTGGTGAATTTGTCGATGGTGGCATAGTGGTACCGGTTCCCGTCAGCCGCACGAGGAAAGGGCCCAGGATGTCGAGCCCCCATGCCGCAAAGGGCCACGAGAGCGGGATTATTTGGAGCCCCTGCGCGGGCGGGAGGATCTGCTTGGCGTGTGCATGGCAGGCTTCGCTGGACGGTTGTGGTGCGTAACGAGGAGTGGTGTCCGCGATTCTCCCACGGATATCGGCGAGCAGCTCGTGCCCGTGTTCCTCCGAGACGCTCCGTGGGGGCGTCGTTACGCCATCGGCGGCATAACTCGCCGCCCCGCTGGCAGTAGGCAGTTGCCTGCCGAGCGACGTGTGCCGTCTCCGCATCTTCCGCTGGGAGGTCCCCGCAGAGCAGGCAAGCCTTGAACCCGCCGGCCTGGCCATCCTCCTGTGGTTCTAGCGCCAGTAGCGGGCGGTCCCCTGGCCAGCATGCCTTTTGACGGTGCAAGGGGGCATCTCCTCACGCAGCTGAGTGGCGCCGGCGGCAGGCGGCACGGCAGACGGCCTGAGGAGCCTTTTCATCGAAGACGCTCGGGCCTTGGGCCTCTCGGCGTGATATTCGCTTGGCAAGGCCGCTGGTCCCTTGGCTGGCATCACGCGGGACGTACTACAATTCTAAACCAAGCGTGCGCTTCTCGATTTTGCGTAACTCCTTCAGATAGACCATCATGCGCTCGTCCTTAGGCTTGTACTTGTTGGGGAAGTGGACGAGCTCGGTGCGCCGGCTGAGGGTGCCGGAGATGACGAGCATGCATATTTGATCGAGGGGAGCCGTAACCCCGTTGGCGACTTCGGAGAGGGCCCCGGTGGGCTTCAGCAGGTCACGGGGCATCTGGAATGCCTCGAGAGTCATGGCGGAGAGGACGTTGAGCCTAGTACCCCCATCAATGGGGGTTTTGGTCACCGCGACGTTGCTGATGGCTGGGGCGCACATCATGGGGGGGGGGGGGCGCCCGCGACAGCAGTGGATCTAGGGTGGTTCCCCGTGTCAAAGGTGATGCCATGCCGCGCCCCGCTCGGCGGCGACACAGGCCCGCGCTCCCTGAGGGCGGTTTTAGCCTCATGAAGAGCAGGCTTGAGGTGACGGCCGTCGGCACGGGCCTGGGCCCCACCGAGGACGCACGCTGCCGCGCGCAACTCCCGATGAACTCCATTTCTCCCGCTCGGCGGGTGCGAGCCGCGCCGAGCCCCGGCCAGGCCACCGCGCAAGAAAGGTGGAGGGTGCGCTGTTGGAGATATGCCCTAGAGGCAATCATGTATGATGATATTTCCTACGTGTTTATGAATAAAGATAGTCCTTGGACATTATCAGTAATGTGTATTAACAAGTACGTGACTTGTTTGTGAGACTATGCATTGTATGATGACTATCCTAAATGGTCCCTAGTCGTAAAGGCTGTGTGGACACTCAGCCAGTTAGACTAGCATATGACACGGTGGATGGTTCGGTCTCACTGACCATGTAGCATTGGATGATAGCCGGATAATATGGACTCAGAAAGATCTGGTCAGATTCGACGTAGTCGGATCTGAGTCGAGATAAGGTCTGAGTTGGACAGACCCAACTATGAGACGCAGCGATAGGTCATCTGTGAGTCTCTAGTACAACATACGTTCTGTGTCCTAAGACCTGAGCTGGCGCATGTACTCGGGATGGTGACAGACTTGCTTTGGGCCGACCAAACGCTACTCCGTGACAGGGTAGTTATAAAGGTAGGTTTCAGGCTTGTCCAAGACCCATGCTGCGAGACGTGGTCGAGCAAGATGGGATTTGCCCCTCCGATGACGAGAGATATACTCTGGGCCCCTCGGGTGATCCGACCTGGATAAGCATGGCCATGCGATGAGGATTATGAAATAATCCGAAGTGTTGGTCGGATTCACCGGAACGAGAAAGAGGTCGTGCGGTAACAAGGATGACCATGTCGCCTTGAGCGCGACAACATATATCGTGTGGCAAAGGGAATAGAAGTGTGAAGTACAGGTTCGCCTAACCAGCTTCATCGGACACTTGGAGTCGGCATGCTTTGCTAGAGGCCGCCACTGACTAGTCGAGTCGGATGTGATCTGACTCGCGACCAAGTGAACGAGAACCTAAGGGGTCACGTGCTTAAGGGAAGGAACTACACGTGGGCTTTAGGATCCATGCGAGGCCCAAGAGTTGAGCCCGCGCCGGATGCCTATATATAGTGGAGGTGCGGCACACCCATCTGATTGATCGCTTCGGTGCCGTCATTAGGGCTTTGCATGTGTTGCAACTAGCCACCTCCACTTGCCGCCGCCGACTGTGTGATCGGACCTAGCAGTCCGCCGCACGATGTTCCTCCTGCACGCGCGGATACCATTAGAGGCGGTGCACTTGCGCCGCTCCGGCGAACCTGTACGTGGGATCCGGCGACCGGCTGTTCGAGGGAGATCAGACCGGCTGTTCGAGGGAGATCGGACGAGGAGGAGACGGACCATGCGAACGCGCTGCCCCAACTCTACTTTCGCTGCACGGCACTGCACGTCTAGTGGTAACGAGCTGTGATCCATCTCCGTAGCATGTTCTTGGATGTTCTGCGCGTAGGAAAATTTTAATTCGCATGCGATGCACCTACGGTAGAACTCAACATGCGCCTCTCGACCCGTGCCCCCGGCGCGGCGTGGCGGGGGTCGAGGCGAACGAGGAGGTGCTTCGGAACCTCCCGCAGTGGCGACAAGCTCAGAAATGCGGGCCAGCCAGGCATCTTGGTCTTCGCCCGTCAAGCGGAGGCGGAGAAGTTCACGCGCCGTGAGCAGCGCGGCCCGCGCGTCCGCGTGCTCCAGGTGAGCGGGGGAGGGGTGGGCGACGGCGACCCGACCATCCCGCCGCACGGGAGGGCACATGGAGGGGTCCTGTCGCCCGCGCGTAGCAGAGTCGGTGACGACGGCAGCTCCGGCGCCAGCGGAGTGGCGGCGACCATCACGACCCGCGGGCGCGGTCTGCACGACACGGGTCCCTCGGCGGTCAGCGCACACACGACAGGATTCGGTCATGGGGTCGGCCAGGGAGGAGCCATAACAGAGCTAAAGAGCGGCGGCGCACCCCTACCTGGTGCGCCAAATATCAGAATCAGGGCTCCGGGGACCCAAGAAAGGTTCGGACTCTGGGGTGCGCCGGCTCTCCACCCCTGCTCTCTCTAACTAACCTACGGCGATGCGCCGGTGTGCTCGAGCTTGGGGGGAGAACAAAGAACACGATGGTTTACCCAGGTTCAGGCCACCTTGCGGTGTAAAACCCTACTCCTGCTTGTCTGGATTTATTAGGGGTGAGAGTGAATAGAGAAGGGTTCGCCCCCCTCATCGTTGTTGCCTCCCCCCTTTTTATCCTGGCTTTGGTCCTTTTCCCCCCGAAAAAATCTGGCGGGAAGGGTTGCCACAAGCGCCAGTTTTAAGGGGGGACAGGACTGCAGCGTATCCAAACAAAAGTAGTCTTCGCCTGCGAAAGCCGCCCTTCGTGGCGTGCCTGTGGGCTCGGGGATGAACTCCGTCCTCGCGAGCTCCCAGCTTTGACCGCCTAACACCAAACTGGAAACCCTTGGGGGCGCTTTGGGAACCAACGGGCTAGCCCTGCTCCCTTAGCACCAAAGAGGAAAGTCTTCCTGCCATGGCGCCCATGACGCGGTTCCGGACGACGCTGGGCAGGGTGCGCGCTGCCCTCACGATGGGGGGGGGGGCGCACGACCCCGCTAACCCATCCTCGACCTACGCACCCCGCGAAGCCCCCGTGGGGCAGTTCCAGGAGGCGACCCCCCGAGGGCGTCCTCATGAGGCTGGTGGGGGCGCCTTCGACCGAATGCCTTGCGAGGCGGGGGGTCCCCACGAAGACCTTTCTTGCGGCGCTTAACGGCGGGCCGTACTAGGCCTAGGCCGCACGTCGCGTTGTGGGCCTCAGGCTGACGGGCCTGGGTACCACCAGTCCCAAAGGCCCGACAGCGGACTCGCGCAACCGTTACCCTCCGTGGGTTGAAGTCTCCATCAACATGGACGTACGATAGCACACCACCTATCGGAACAACGGGAAAAATCTTCGAGTCCCCATTACGTTTGATCTTCCAATCCCTTCCCTCTACTTCCACTTGCATGTCTTTACTTTCCGCTGCTATACTCTTAGATTTGCATGTGTAGAGTGTGCTAGACTTGATAGAATTGCTAAAACTTGCCAACCAATTAAATTGAGAAAAGGCTAGGATTTTATTTGGTCAAGTAGTCTAATCACCCCCCCTCTAGACATAATTTTGATCCTACAGGATGGTGGAGCTTCCTCATCATCATCTTCTTCTTCGTAGTTGTTGTTGAAGTCGTCATTTCCTTGAGGTGGTGGAGAGGGAGGTTGAGGTGGATCTTCTAGTTGCAATTCCCCATTTCCTTCATCTTGACGTGAAGTGGGGGCTTCCACTTGAGTTAATGAAGTACTTTCCGTCACCTTCATGGGATCAATTTTTCCTATGGATAGATCCTGGATTGCTTCCAAAGGATCTTTGTCTCCTGCATCAATTGGCAATTGTTTGACTTGCGAACCATTAGTATCATGAAACTTCACATCTACCATCTCTTCAACTTTTCGAGTGAAGTTGTTGTAGACACGGTAAGTGTGAGAGTTTGATCTGTAATCAAGTAGGAAACCTTCATGTGATTTAGGAGCAAATATGGAACGATGATGCTTATAAATAATGTAGCACTTTGAGCCGAATACCCGGAAGTATCCAACTTGGGATTTGTTACTGGTGAGTAGCTTGTATGTCGTTTTACCAAGAATCTTGTGAAGATAGAGTCGGTTTGTGGCATCATAAGCTGTTTCCACCGCTTATTCCCAAAAGTGTCTTGGAGTTTTCTACTCGTTGAGCATCGTTCTCTCCATCTCTATGAGAGTCCGGTACTTCCTATCAACAACTCCATTTTGTTGAGGCGTGTACATATCCGAGAACTCATGTGAGATCCCTTCTTCGTCAAGAAAGGTATCCAAATTCGTGTTCTTGAACTCCGATCCATTGTTGATTCAAACTTTATCTTCACTTCAAACTTATTTTGGGCCTTTCGAGCAAAGTTTTTGAAGATCTTTTGAACCCGTGACTTATCATCAAGAAAGAATGCCCACGTAAATCTGGAAAAATCATCAACTATGACTAAATGAAAGGAATTTCCACCGAGGCTCTCATAAGCATTGGGACAAAAAATATACATATGAAGCAACTCGAGTGGTCTTCTTGTGGTCATGATATTTTTTACGGGATGACTTCCCCCAACTTGTTTTCCTGCTTGACAAGCGCTACAAAGTCTATCTTTGTCAAAGATAACATCTTTAACACCAAGTATATCATCACCTTTGATAATCTTGTCTAGATTACGCATACCAATATGCCCCAACCTTCTATGCCATAACCAACCTTTAGAAGATATTGCAATAAGACAAGTGCGAGGTTGGCCTCTCTTAGTCAAATCAACAATGTATAGATCACCTCTACAGAAACCACTAAAGACCATGTTACGATTATCTCGATGAAACACTTGGCAATCTACTTTGGTAAATAGCACATTCAAACCAAAGTCGGCAAGCCCAGATATGAAAATAAGATTGTAGCCAAGAGATTCAACAAGATGACATTTTGAATTGAACTATCATGAGATATGGCCACCTTACCAAGGCCAAGTACCTTACCCTTGGAGTTGTCTCCAAACGTTACGTACTTGCGTGGTCCATCATTTGGTGTGATCTCATGAAACATGTCTCTATCTCCGGTCATGTGATCGGTCCATCCACTGTCGAGAAACTATTCCTTTCCTCTGGACATATAGTCTTTGAAGTTGGCCATGAGACTAAGATTCTTCATAGTCTTCAAAAATTTGATGCCGAACTCCTCATCCTCATCATAGTAGCCATGTTCCACATCATCATCATCGAATGGGACGTCCTTGTCACAAAGATCAAGCGAGTCGTTAGATTTGTGATCAGGACAAAATTCAAGATAATGAATGTGAATGGCTTCTAGAATGATATTTTTGATGGTTCTAACATCTCCTTTAGCACGCATGAGGTCACGAAGCTCAAAAAGACATTCATCAAACTTGGGATCACTAGGCTTCATCTTCTGAAATGCAATAGTTTTATGAAGAATAACTCAAGATTCTTTCAAGAGAAATTTGGCTATCCTTTTTCCAAATCTTTCCACAAGGTGTAGCTACAAGTAAAGTTTTGTATGGAGCTAAGCACAATGTTAGGTAATCCTCTAATGATAAGATTGATAGTCAATTAAGAAGCATGTCAATTTATTCCTCGTGAGTAGGATGTAAGGGATCAATGGGTGGCGCATATGGAGTTTGAATATACTTGCTCAAGTTAAATACATCAAATATATCAAGCATTTCATCTCTCCAATTACTATAGTACTCCCCATCGAGATAGGCAATCTACATCTAATACTCCCAAAAGCAGACATATCCTTCCAACAATGGTGATAGAAGCAAAGCAATGGATACCAAAGCTCTGATACCAATTGTGAGATCAAAAAGTTGTGTCTAGAGGGGGTGAATAGACACTTAACAAGACAAATGTGCAGTTTTTAATTTACTTGAGATTTAGGTAGATTTTAGCACAAGTTAAGTTGCATCGAATGAGTCCTACACATGCATATATAGAGATTGAGGAGAAGAATGTAAATATCATGCATTTGCAAGAAATATAAAGGATGTTAGAGTTGGAAGATCAAATGCAATGAAGACATGGAGATTTTTGGCGTGGTTACGATAGGTGGTGCTATCGTACGTTTACGTTGATGGAGACTTCAACCCACGGAGGGTAACGGCTGCGCAAGTCCACGAAGGGCTCCAAACATCAAGGGTCCATGAAGAATCAACCTTGTCTATTCCACCATGGCTTACTTCCATGAAGTACTAACCTCACTCGGATTAGATCTTCATGAAGTAGACGATCTCCTTGCCCTGACAAACTTTTTGGTTCAACTCCACATGATTTTGAGGCTCCCAAGCGACACCTAACCAATCTAGGAGAAACCACTCTCCAAGAGGTAATAGATGTTGTGTTAATGATGAACTCCTTGATCTTGTGCTTCAAAAGATAGTCTCCTCAACACTCAATCACTCTCTCACAGAATTTTGCTTGGTAGAAGAGGATGATTGGGTGGAAAGCAACTTGGGGAGGCTAGAAATCAAGGATCTATTGGTTGGAGTGGAATCCCTTGATCTCAACACATGAGTGGGTGGTTCTCTCTTAGAAAATGAATGGTGGAAGTGTTGTTTCATTCTGATGGATCTCTCTATAGGTGAGAGGGGTGGAGGGGTATTTATAGTCTTCTCCAAAAATCCAACCGTTACAACAGCATTTGCCAACTCGGTGACATTGAAGTTAAAACTCGATGCTATCGACTAGTGCAAATGTCCTAACTTTTGGCTTTTCGGTGAGACCGAATGAAACATCTCGGTGAGACCGATTCACCTTAACCTAGGCCGATCCAGTGCTTCGGTGGCTCTGAAACATTCATCTCGGATATTCTGAAATTAAATAATTCAACTACAAAAGGTTTGTCGCTGCTTTTCGGTTTCACCAAACGCAATCTTGGTTCTACTGAGGTGCTAGGGTTTGGCATAGGTTCTATCTTGGTGGGACCGAAGTGGAATTCTTGGTGGCACCGAATTTGTAGTTTAGGGTTTAGGACAAAGTATTTTGTGAGAATTTGTTTGTGGCTTTTGGTGGCATATCTCTAAGCACCTGAGCAATCAGATCATCATCAGTACCTCATCCCCTCTTACTTGTATTGGCTTTCCTATGGACTCAATGTGATTAACTCACTTAAACAAAATGTAGAGTCTTGAAGGTTTTGCCAGTAGGATTCCTTTGCATCCAAGGGTTTTCTCACCATATCTCCTAGCCATTCCAATCATTGGAATTTTCCTGAAACATACTAGATGAAATTGTTAGTCCAAGAGACAATGTATGTTGTCATTAATCATCAAAACCACCAAGGGAGCATTTGTGCTTTCACTTGTAAAAATTGGCCTAGACGGATGCCACATACCGGTCCTATACGTTCGGGCTGACCAATACCCCTCATATCCAACCCAAATCTGGGTGCATATGGGAAGGCCCGGGCATGTTGGATCTGGCCCACCCCGACCCCACATATATTCTTTCCCATCCACTCCCTTGACCAAATCCTAGCCACTCCAATCCACTCCACCCAACTCCAAGCTCCCTTTCTGTGATCTCCGACCTTCTCTGGCATGGCGAGCAGCGGACCCGAGTCCTCGGTCATCCGATCAATGTGGGCCTAAAAAGGACATGGGCGTTCGCATTGCGCTCCGCCGCTCCTGGGAGGAGTCCGTCTGACAGTGCTTGGACTTGATCTAGTGGAATCCATTTTGTCCGCTAAAATAGCGCTTGAATCTGGCGCTAGGCGCATCACCACTACCTCGACGGAGGCGATGCAATCCGTCTAGCGCCACAATACCGTGGCGGAGGCGCATCCCCTTCATTGGTGTGCCTAGTAGGAGGTAAACACCTGCACTTAAGAACCGTCCGTCGGATGCTAATATGACATTGTGTGCCCGCCGTGCGAGGTAGAGGGTGCAGTAGGCTTTTGAAGCCCTCGCGGTATAGGCTGGCGAGGCAGAGTCGCATGCCATGGCGTCGCTACAGGTGACTGCCAACCCCTCGCGCTGCAACTGCGTCATGGTGTGTGGAAACTAGGTTTAGGTAATAGTTTTGGGTCAACTTTTCAACCTCAAAGGGTGGCGTTGTGTTTATATTAATAAGGAGAATACATGTACAAATACAAGTCATGTGAGAAGCTACAAATACAAGTTGAATACCCTTCCTCAATCTCGACCATGTTCCCCAAGTTGGGATTGCGCCGACAATCCTCAAACAAAGGTAAGAACAATTGCTTGGTGAAGACATTTGCAAGTTGATATTTAGAGGAGATGAACCTTATCTCAAGTAGCTTATGCGTAACATGTTCCCTGACAAAGTGGCAGTCAACTTTGATGTGTTTTCTTCATTCATGAAATACTAAATTGTAAGAAAGGCATGTAGCACCAATATTATCACACCAAAGAACCAATGATTGTTGTTGAGGTACTCGTAACTCACGAAGCAAAGACCATACCCAAATACGTTCTATAGTTGCATTAGCTACAACCTTGTACTCGGTCTGTGTACTTCTACGCGATATAGTGGCTTGCTTGTGAGCACTCCAGACAATCAGGTTAGGACCAAAAAAGATTGCATATCCCCCCGCGGATCTCTGATCATCGGGATTGGCTTCCTGGTCCATATTTGAAAAGGATGAAAGAAAACCAAAAGGAACTGGTCGTAGATGTAATCCATAAGAGTCTGGCAGGCAAACATAATGGAGAATGCGCTTGACAGCAAACCATTGTGAATACCAAGGTGCGTGTAGGTACTGGCAAACACGAGTGATGGTGAAGGAAATATCCAGTCTCATGATAGTGAGATACTAAAGGCCACCAACAAGAATACAATACTTAGTAGCATCATTGGGACATAGAGTATTACCATCATCAACACAAAGCTTGTCAGTAGTAGACATGGGTGTAGAGGAGGGGTTGCATTTGAGCATACCTGCATGATGCAAGAGATCCACAGAATACTTCTGAGTGAGATAGAGTCCATCAGAAGTGTGAGCAACCTTCAAACCTAGAAAAAAGTGAAGCTTGCCAAGGTCCTTAATATAAAAATAAGAACGAAGGGCTGATAGAAGACGCCCGGTAGCAAACACTAACGAAATTACTAGAATGATGTCATCAACTTAAACAAGAAGATAGATGGTGACATTTGGATGCTCGAAGACAAAAAGTGATGTAATTGTTGTAGAGGTAAAAAAAACATGAGCATGTAGAGCGATCGCAAGATGAGCATGCCAAGAACGAGGAGTCTGCTTCAAACCATATAGTGCTTTGTCTAAGTGACAAAGATGATGAGGCTGATCTAGATCAACAAAACGTGGTGGATGCCTCATGTAAACTTCCTCCTCTAACAGCCCATGAAGAAAGGAATTTTGGGCATCCAATTATCTAAGAGAACAACCACGAGTACCCTCCAAGGACAACAAGAGGCAAACAGTGGTGGGCGTTATGACTGGACTGGAAGTATTCTCGGAGTCAAGGCCATGGCATTGTTCAAACCTTTAGCAACCAGGCGGGCCTTGTAGCGCTGAATGGAGCCATCTGAATGTTTCTTCACTTTAAACACCCATTTGGAGTCAATGATGTTAACATCAGGAGAAGGAACCAAATGCCATTTTTATTGTGAATGGGAGGATGATACTCTTGTTCCGTAGCAGTCTGCCAGTGTGGAGTACTCATAGCTAGCAGCTTGATAATGACGGGGTTTAGATGTCGGATCTGAGACAACATGAGCCATACAAGTTACAAGACAGGCAACTGTGACACCAGTACACTCTTTGGGATTGACGATGCCACTCTGACTGCAAGTATGAGGTCTCGAGACCCACCGGAGCTGGAGCGGGCAAAGGTGATGGGGTACGTATACGAGTTGTAACAGGCGGCGGAGACAACACAGGTGTCATGGGCAGTAACGCCGACGCAGACAACCCAACGGATGGCCTAGCCGGGGGCGACCCAGCTAGCGACGGAGCCCCAGGCGGAGGCGTGTGGCAGCTAGTGAAAGCAGGCCAACCAGGGATGGCCAGGGTGGCGAAGATGGCCCATTCAAGGGTGGCCCAGCTGGTATAGATGCGCCAACTAGAATGGGCAACCCAGCTCTGGCGAGGGCGACCAAGGCGAGGGAGTCCCATTCGGAGACGTCGCGGATACGTGTGTCCCATGTGTTGTATGCACTATTGTAGGAATGCCTAGCAGTGGCGGTTGCTACTTCTTGAGCTTGCGTTGGTTTTCCCTTGAAGAGGAAAGGGTGATGTAGCAAAGTAGATAAGTATTTCCCTCAGTTGTTGAGAACCAAGGTATCAATCCAGTAGGAGATACAAGCAAGTCCCCAATCTTCGCACCTACACAAACAATCAAACACTTGCACCCAACGCTATAAAAGGGTTGTCAATCCCTTCACGGTTACTTGCAAGGATGAGATCTGATAGAGATAGATATAAAAGATTACTAAAACGAAAAGTAAAACAAAAGAAAAAAGATTGCAGCAAAGTATTTTTGGTATTTTTGGTTTATAGATCTGAAAATATAATATGGAAAATAGACCCGGGGGCCATAGTTTTCATTAGAGGCTTCTCTCTTGAAGGAAAATAATACGGTGGGTGAACAAATTACTGTCGAGCAATTGATAGAAAAGCGCATAGTTATGATGATATCCAAGGCAATGATTACGCATATAGGCATCATGTCCGTGTCAAGTAGACCAAAACGATTCTGCATCTACTACTATTACTCCACACATCAACCGACTCCTGCCTGCATCTAGAGTATTAAGTTCATGAAGAACAGAGTAATGCATTAAGTAAGATGACATGATGTAGAGGGATAAACTCAAGCAATATGATGAAAACCCCATCTTTTTACCCTTGATGGCAACAATACAAATACGTGCCTCGCTACCCCTACTTTGTCACTGGGTGAGGACACCGCAAGATTGAACCCAAAACCAAGCACTTCTCCCATTGCAAGAATTACCAATCTAGTTGGCCAAACCAAACCAATAACTCGAAGAGACTTGCAAAGATATGAAATCATGCATATAAGAATTCAGAGAAGATTCAAATAATATTCATAGATAATCTGAACATAAACCCACAATTCATCGGATCTCGACAAACACACCGCAAAAGAGTATTACATCGGATAGATCTCCATGAAGATCATGAAGAACATGGTATTGAAGAAAAAAGAGAGAGAAGAAGCCATCTAGCTACTAGCTATGGACCCGAAGGTCTGTGGTGAACTACTCACGCATCATCGGAGGGGCAATGGAGTTGATGTAGATGCCCTCCGTGATCGAATCCCCCTCCGGCAGATTACCGGAAAAGGCTCCAAGATGGGATCTCACGGGAATAGAGGCTTCCGGCGGCGGAAAAGTATTATCGTGGTGCTTTTTGGTATTGGGGGAATATTTGGGAATTTATAGGCCGAAGATTAGGGTTAGGAGGCCTGCTGGGGCCACAAGCCAGGGGGCGCGCCCCCCTAGGGCACGCCCTGTAGGCTTGTCGCCTCATGGCAGGTCTCCAGCCTTCCTCTCCAAGTCTGCTAGGTTTCTTCTGGTCCAAGAAAAATCATCCCGGAGGTTTTATTCCGTTTGGACTCCGTTTAATATTCCTTATCTGCAATACTCAAAAACAAGGAAAAAACAGAAACTGGCACTAGGCTCTAGATTAATAGGTTAGTCCCAAAAATAATATAAAATAACATATTAATGCATATAAAACATCCAAAACAGATAATATAATAGCATGGAACAATCAAAAATTATAGATACGTTGGAGACGTATCAAGCATCCCCAAGCTTAATTCCTGCTCGTCCTCGAGTAGGTAAATGATAAAAACAGAATTTTTGATGTGGAATGCTACCTAACATATTTATCCATGTAATATTCTTTATTGTGGCATGAATGTTCAGATCCATAAGATTCAAAACAAAAGCTTAATATTGACATAAAAATAGTAATACTTCAAGCATACTAATAAGGCAATTGTGTCCTTTCAAAATAACATGGCCAAGGAAAGTTATCCCTACAAAATCATATGGTCTGGCTATGCTCCATCTTCCCCACACAAAGTATTTAAATCATGCACAACCCCGATGACAAGTCAAGCAATTGTTTCACACCTTTTATGTTCTCAAACCTTTTCAACTTTCACGCAATACATGAGCATGAGCCATGGATATAGCACTATAGGTGGAATAGAATATGGTGGAGGTTGTGAGGAAAAAGAAAGGATAGTCTCACATCAACTAGGCGTATCAACAGGCTATGGACATGCCCATTAATAGATATCAATGTGAGTGAGTAGGGATTGCCATGCAACGGATGCACTAGAGCTATAAGTGTATGAAAGCTCAAAAAGAAACTAAGTGGGTGTGCATCCAACTCGCTTGCTCACGAAGACCTAGGGAAATTTGAGGAAGCCCATCATTGGAATATACAAGCCAAGTTATATAATGAAAAATTCCCACTAGTATATGAAAGTGACAAAAAGGAGACTCTCTATCATGAAGATCATGGTGCTACTTTGAAGCACAAGTGTGGAAAAAGGATAGTAACATTGTCCCTTCTCTCTTTTCTCTCATTTTTTTTATTTTGGTGGGCATCTTTGGCCTCTTTTTTTTATTTGGGCTTCATTGGCCTCTTTTATTATTTGTAAAGTCCGGAGACTCATCCCAACTTGTGAGGGAATCATAGCTTCCATCATCCTTTTCTCTCATGGGACAATGCTCTAATAATGATGATCATCACACTTTTATTTACTTACAACTCGATACCTAGAACAAAATATGACTCTATATGAATGCTTCCGGTGGTGTACTGAGATGTGCAACATTCTAGCGTAGCAAATGACGTCAAAAAACGGACAAGCCATGAAAACATCATGCTAGCTATCTTACGATCTTGCAAAGCAATATAAAAATGATGGTGCATGTCATAATAAATGGAACGGTGGAAGTTGCATGGCAATATATCTCGGAATGGCTATGGAAATGCCATAATAGGTAGGTATGGTGGTTGTTTTGAGGAAGGGTATATGGTGGGTTTAATGCACCGACGAAAGTTGCGCAGTACTAGAGAGGCTAGCAAAGGTGGAAGGGTGAGAGTGCGTATAATCCATGGACTCACATTAGTCATAAAGAACTCACATACTTATTGTAAAAGTCTATTAGTTATCGAAGCAAAGTATTAGACGCATGCTCCTAGGGGAGAGGTTGGTAGGAGTTAACCATCGCGCGCTCCCGACCCTCACACAAAGGATGACACTCATTAAACAAATCATGCTCCGACTTCGTTACATAACGGTTCACCATACGTGCATGCTACAGGAATCACAAACTTTTACACAAGTATTTCTACCAAACCACAATTACTCACTAGCATGACTCTATTATCACCATCTTTATATCTCAAAACTATATGCAAGGAATAACACTTCTCATAGTATTCAATGCGCTTTATATGAAAGTTTTTATTATATCCCTCTTGGATGCTCATTATATTAGGACTAAATTCATAACCTAAACCAATTACCATGCTGTTTAAAGACTCACAAAATAATATAAGTGAGGTACGAGAGTTCAATTATTTCTATAAAATAAAACACCGCCATGCTCTAAAAAGATATAAGTGAAGCACTAGAGCAAAATTGCCTAGCTCAAAAGATATAAGTGAAGCACATAGAGTATTCTAATAAATTCATGATTAATGCGTGTCCCTCTCAAAAGATGTGTGCAGCGAGGATGATTGTGGCAAACTAAAAAGCAAAGACTCATATCATACAAGACGCTCCAAGCAAAACACATATCATGTGGTGAATAAAAATATTGCCTCAAGTAAATTTATCGATGGATTGAAGACGAAAGAGGGGATGCCTTCCGGGGCATCCCCAAGCTTAGGCTCTTTGGTATCCTTGAATATGGCTTGGGGTACCTTGGGCATCACCAAGCTTAGGCTCTTGCCACTCCTTATTCCATAGTCCATCAAACTTTACCCTAAACTTGAAAACTTCACAACACAAAACTCAACAGAAAACTCCTGAGATCCGTTATTATAAGAAAAATAAATCACCACTTTAGGTACTGTTGTGAACTCATTATTTATTTATATGGGTGTAATATCTACTGTATTCCAACTTCTCCATGGTTCATACCCCCCGATACAACCCATAGATACATCAAAATAAGCAAACAACACAAAGAAAACAGAATCTGTCAAAAACAGAACATTCCGTAGCAATCTGTAAACTTCGAATACTTCTGTAACTCAAAAAATTCTCAAAAATTAGGAAAATCTGGGAAATTTGTATATCAATCTTGTGTAAAAATTTCAGACTCATTCGACACTCTGGTGAATTTATAAAATTCCTGGACTGAGCGCAAAAGCTTCTGTTTTTCAGCAGGATCAAATCAACAATCACCGTAGACCATCCCAAAGGTCTTACTTGGCTCAAACACTAATTAAAACAATAAAACACCATTACTACAGAGGTAATAATGTGTAAAGCACTGAAAAACATAAGCAAAAAAAACAAAAACATAAAATAAAATTGGGTTGCCTCCCAACAAGCGCTATTGTTTAACGCCCCTAGCTAGGCATAACGCAATAGATCTAGGTATTGTCATCTTTGGTTTTGGCAACTTTTGTGAGGGCCTTCTCAAATCCGGGGGGCTCTTTCCTCTTCCCCAAATTTGTAGGGGAAGAAACCATCTTAAGATCCAAAATATCCAAACGCTTATTGCAAAGGGTAATCAAAGTATTCAAGCGATTGAGGTTCCCACTAATATGTTTGAGGGGTTCGTGATATTTTTGTAACTCGACAAATCAATGTAAGTCACCCAATTTGTCGAAAATTTGAACTCCCTCTTGTGAGAAAGCAAGCCCCTTTTTTGGTGGAGGAACCCCCCAAAATCCCTTCCAAAACTTCATAAGCGGCGTTTGCATCAAGCTCAATAAAATTCCCCTTTGAGGCGAAGTCTAAAAGCTCTCTATGATGCAAAGCCAATCCAATGTAAAAATTTCAAAGCAAAACTTTTACGTCTCCTTTTAGATTGGAAATACGGTAAGATTCCCTTAGCCTATACCAGGCATCTTTCAAATTTTCCCCTTGTTTTTGTTTGAAATATAGAACTTCAAAATCTGGTGACAAAAGGGGAGTAGTAACGCTAGACATAGCAACAAGCAAGAGATCCGGCAAGAAAGAGGCAAACGAAAAAGAGGGTGAATAAAAAGGCAAATCTTTTTGGTATTTTCTGAAAATCGTTTTAGAAGTGGGGGAGAGGAAAACGAGAGGCAAATGGCAAATAATGTAAATGCAAGAGATGAGTTTGTGATGGGTACTTGGCAGGCTTGATGTAGATCTCCCCGGCAACGGCGCCAGTAATCCTTCTTGCTACTTCTTGAGCTTGCGTTGGTTTTCCCTTAAAGAGGAAAGGGTGATGCAGCAAAGTAGATAAGTATTTCCCTCAGTTGTTGAGAACCAAGGTATCAATCCAGTAGGAGATACAAGCAAGTCCCCAATCTTCGCACCTACACAAACAATCAAACACTTGCACCCAATGCTATAAAGGGGTTGTCAATCCCTTCACGGTTACTTGCAAGGATGAGATCTGATAGAGATAGATATAAAAGATTACTAAAACAAAAAGTAAAACAAAAGTAAAAAGATTGCAGCAAAGTATTTTTGGTATTTTTGGTTAATAGATCTGAAAATATAATATGGAAAATAGACCCGGGGGCCATAGTTTTCACTAGAGGCTTCTCTCTTGAAGGAAAATAATACGGTGGGTGAACAAATTACTGTCGAGCAATTGATAGAAAAGCGCATAGTTATGATGATATCCAAGGCAATGATTATGCATATAGGCATCACGTCCGTGTCAAGTAGACCGAAACGATTCTGCATCTACTACTATTACTCCACACATCGACCGACTCGTGCCTGCATCTAGAGTATGAAGTTCATGAAGAACAGAGTAACGCATTAAGTAAGATGACATGATGTAGAGGGATAAACTCAAGCAATATGATGAAAACCCCATCTTTTTACCCTTGATGGCAACAATACAAATACGTGTCTTGCTACCCCTACTTTGTCACCGGGTGAGGACACCGCAAGATTGAACCCAAAACCAAGCACTTCTCCCATTGCAAGAATTACCAATCTAGTTGGCCAAACCAAACCAATAACTCGAAGAGACTTGCAAAGATATGAAATCATGCATATAAGAATTCAGAGAAGATTGAAATAATATTCATAGATAATCTGAACATAAACCCATAATTCATCGGATCTCGACAAACACACCGCAAAAGAGTATTACATCAGATAGATCTCCATGAAGATCATGAAGAACATGGTATTGAAGAACATAGAGAGAGAAGAAGCCATCTAGCTACTAGCTATGGACCCGAAGGTCTGAGGTGAACTACTCACGCATCATCGGAGGGGCAATGGAGTTGATGTAGATGCCCTCCGTGATCGAATCCCCCTCCGGCAGATTACCGGAAAAGGCTCCAAGATGGGATCTCACGGGAACAGAGGCTTCCGACAGTGGAAAAGTATTATCGTGGTGCTTTTTGGTATTGGGGGAATATTTGGGAATTTTTAGGCCAAAGATTAGGGTTAGGAGACCTGCTGGGGGGGCCACAAGCCAGGGGCACCCCCCCTAGGGCGCGCCCTGCAGGCTTGTCGCCTCACGGCAGGTCTCGAGCCTTCCTCTCCAAGTCTGGTAGGTTTCTTCTGGTCCAAGAAAAATCATCCCGAAGGTTTTATTCTGTTTGGACTCCGTTTAATATTCCTTATCTGCAATACTCAAAAACAAGGAAAAAACAGAAACTGGCACTAGGCACTAGGTTAATAGTTTAGTCCCAAAAATAATATAAAATAGCATATTAATGCATATAAAACATCCAAAACAGATAATATAATAGCATTGAACAATAAAAAATTATAGATACGTTGGAGACGTATCAGCGGTCCAGGCTCTCAGGGGCACCAGCCACTGACCTCCCACCACTTCTAACATGGCATCAGTGGCGGGCGCGCGGCCGCCGCTGGTGGATCTATGTAGTGGCGGGTGTAGTTTCGTGCCCTCCACAACAACTGTAGCTAGCAATTCCTACGTTTCTCTCTAGCCGCCAATACTATGCGTAGCAGAAGTGACATGCCCTTTTGGTGCCCACCACTCATACTGATCTAGGCCTATATAATTATTGTCGCGACATCATTTTTTGCTATAGTGGCTGCATATTAATGACGTGGTTGCAGCATTTTACACTTGATCAACACATTGAAATACTGGTACATGCAGCCAAACAGGGTGGTGTAGCACTTACGTGGAAGTATATCAATTAGTTATCGTCCCAACAAATAGCAGAGGAGAGTATTTGTATTAGCATTTCTAGCATACACAAGGTGTCACAGTTCTTGTGTGAAGTAACTGCTTTAGCTTCTGCAAATATCATTATTGTCCGAGTAAACAAATAAACCAGAGTAACAAGGATAAAAGTTGTGTAGTGATCATGGTAAAAGCTATTGAAAGTAAATAACATAAATAAGAGTAAATGAAGAGTTTTTTCTGCAATGAAGAGATTAGGCACGTAAAGAATTCAGTTCATGGTAAGAATATTCCAATATATCAAGTGTGTCAGTGCGACGGTAATACCAGTTACCTTGTACCATAATCATAGTATTTGATATGTGTGTTCTGTCGGCTGTTCCCCCTAAAGTTACGAAACTCCTCCTTGAGAGATTATATTTCATTATATGGTCCTGTTTCACCATTTCCACAAAGTGGTCATCTCCACAATTAAGGTCCTTGGACCGGAACCATGCATTAAGTTTCATGGTTCACCATTATCTCATATTGTCTTTGGTCCTCATAGATATATCCACCTTTCACGTCAGTGGTCACTGATTCCCTAAACAATATGTGTTATCATGTTGTCTGGGCCCTTAAATTAGACAACACACATAGAGTTCACCACAGTATAACAACTTACTAGACAAATCATACTACTACAAATACAAATGACGATATCTAGATGAGGCACAAATGAATCTTAGCACTGACCTACATCTCTCACGCCTATGAGAATTACTTACACATCGTAAGAGAGAAATGAATCACACCAGAGATTAACCCAATGAAAACCATATTGATAATACCATGAAGATCCACAAAAAGATGAAATGGATGATCCAAATGGTTTGATCTCCAGATTAGATTGAAGTAGAGTTACAATTGTTTTCACAACTTGAAATTCCTATTACAATGGTGAAGGATGAGATGATGATGATAGAGATGAAAGAACCAAAACTAGGAAGATTTCTGAAGGTTCCTCGAATCACCTCCTCTTCAGTTCTTAATGGTGTGGCAATGGCTAGGGTTCTCTCCTCCTTCGGGTCCCTTCACGAATGTGTCTTGTATAGACGTTGGGGTCCTATTGGCACTCCATAAGCCTGCTCAAACGAGCGTTGTGGTCGTATGGAAGGTCGTCTTTTACTCTGTTGTGCCTGGTGGACTGACTCTCGACATGGAAGTTTCTCTATTTGGCTTCATTAGTAGTGATTCTTCTTGGTTTGCTTCCATTTGTGATATTTCCTGCCTAACAATGGAAAAACTTATTTTCTTCTCTTTCTGAGGATTAGCATTAGAAATAAATGGGAACTAACAAAAATCTGATGAAAACCAAATGAGAAACACTTGAAAAATATCACAAATTTTTGAGCCATCAACTTCCCCAAGCTTAAGACTTGCTCTTCCTCGAGCAAACGAGAAATCGAGTGAATGAATGAGAGCTTGATTGAGTAGAGAGAAGTTTTACTGGCTCGAGAGAATACGACATATCCATCTTCATTTATCCTGCAATTTCATTCAAGAAAGTATTCGCATTTGAAAGACTGCACTTAAGCTTGTTGCCTAACCACGTAAAGTTTCCTGCCACTATTTATAATTTATCAAACCAAATTTTCTTTGTTAACCAAGTGTTTAAAAAGCGAAAACATTTCTTTCTATAAGATGGATATTCTTTTAAGATCTTCATAATACAATGGCACTAGTGTGGGATCGAGAAGAGGTGTCTAGAGGGGGGGTGAATAGACTACTTGACCAAATAAAAACCTAACATTTTCCCAATTTTAGTGGTTGGCAAGTTTTAGCAATTCTATCAAGTCTAGCACACCCTACACATGCAAATCTACGAGTATAGCAGCGGAAAGTAAAGACATGCACATGTAAGTAAAGAGTAGAGATAGGAAGATCAAATGCAATAGGGACTCGAAGATTTTTCCCGTGGTTTTGATAGGTGGTGCTATCGTACGTCCACGTTGATGGAGACTTCAACCCATGGAGGGTAGCGGTTGCCCAACTCCATGGAGGGCTCCACCCACGAAGGGTCCACGAAGTAGCAACCTCGTCTATTCCATCACGACTTATGTCCACAAAGGACTAGCCTCACTAGGGGTAGATCTTCCCGAAGTAGGCGATCTCCTTGCCCATTCAAACTTCTTGGTTCAACTCCACAACGAATTGGAGGCTCCCAAGCGACAGCTAACCAATGTAGGAGACACCACTCTCCAAAATGTAATAGATGTGGTGTAGGTGATGAACTCCTTGCTCTTGTGCTTCAAAAGATAGTCTCCTCAACACTCAATCACTCTCTCACATAATTTGGCTTGGTAGGAGAGATTGGTTGGATGGAAAGCAACTTGGGGGGGTGGCTAGAAATCAAGATTCATATGGTTGGAGTTGAAGATCTTGATCTCAACACATGAGTAGGTGGTTCTCTCTCAAAAAATGAATGGGGCAAGTGTTGGCTAGTTCTGAGTGCTCTCACTACGAATGAGTGGGAGGTGGAGGGGTATATATAGGCATCTCCAAAAATCCAACCGTTATAACATTATTGCCCAACTCGGTGAAACCGAAGCAAAAACTCGGTTGCACCGACTAGTGCAAAATGTTGCAACTTTTGGGTTCGCGATGAGACCGATATATAGAATCTCGGTGAGTCCGATTTGGTTGACGTAGGCAGTTCCTCACTTCAGTGACACTGATTTGCAAAATTCAGAAATTCCGATTTTTTAGCAAATGGATACAAGAAGGTTGGTCCATGCTTTTCGGTTGTACCGAACCAAAACTTCGTTGCACCGAGTTTCTAGGCTTTGGCTCTGGAATCTGTCTAAGGAAAACTCAGTAAGGCCGAATGTGGAAAGTTGATGGCACCGAATCTTGACTTTTGGGATTTTGACACAATATTTTGTGGGAGAATTCATGAGGGGTTTTGGTGGCTAATCTCTAAGCACTCGAGCAACCATATCATCAAGGTACCTCATCCCCTTTTAATAGTATTGGCTTTCCTATGGACTCAAGTGTGATTTCTCACATACATGCAAAATGCAGAGTCTTGAATCTTGAAGCTTATCCAGTCATATTTCTCTCCTTCCTTGGGGTTTCTCCTCACATTTCCCCGCCACAACAATCTTTTGGACTTAATCTGAAACACTAGCTAAAACCATTATTCCAAGAGATAATGTATGTTGTCATGAATTATCAAAACCTCCCAGTGAGCAAATGTGCTTTCAATCTCCCCCTTTTTAGTAATTAATGACAACATTCAATCAAATCTTCAATTTAAAGTAAGAATTAGAATATGACAGCTTTGAGAGACATATGACTAAGACAAGCTCCCCCTAAATGTGTGCAATCCTTTTAAGGAATAGTTGCTTTGGAATGCACGAGTGCACACACATAGTATAGAGGACATAACAAGTCATATGTACCGTGGCTATATGCATCATATAAATGAGAATGAAGAATTTCCATGTTCAGGACTCATTCTTGCAAAACAATATGTGCAAGAAGCAAGAGGTTGTCCTAACCAAGGGTATGATGCATATACTTACCTTGAAGTTTTGGAGCATTTCTACTAGGGAAACATACTTGAGAAAACAAGGTTAGATAACACAAGATTATTTCTTTCATGAAGATGCAAGGAACTTCAACTTCACCAAGGTTTGGAAGACATGTAGAAGATAGTATTTTTCTCAAAATCAACATGTATCCAAGAGTAATTTTAGAGCTTTCTCCCCTGAATGTAGATTTTGATTTCTCCTCTCCCCCTGAATCTTAGCATGTAGATATTGGGAGTAGGTAGGGTGAGACAAGTCTAGCAATAATAATATAGCATCTCTCTCCTTTTAAGAAATTTTAAATGAGTTGATCTCTCCCCCTTAATTATTAGCTTTGAGCATTAATGAGTACCTACAAAAGGTTAGATGCAATACAAGGGATTATAGATTTACAAGGCATAATATAGTGTCATATCAATGGTGTCATGGAATAGTAAGAATAAGATCATGCCCTTGCATGCATCCGAGTGAGTCTAGCTCAAGTTTGAAGCATCAATAATGTTCAAATCACTCCTCAAGTGACAAAACACTTTCTCATCAAGTGGCTTGGTAAAGATATCCGCCAATTGTTTGTTGGTACGAATAAGTTTGAGATTAATGTCCCCTTTGGCAACATGATCACGAATGAAATGATGACGAACTTGAATATGTTTAGTTCGAGAATGTTGCATGGGGTTATGAGCAATCTTAATAGCACTTTCATTGTCACAAAGCAATGGAACATGTTTCACATGTATACCATAGTCCTTAAGAGATTGAGTCATACATAGCAATTGCGCACAACATGATCCGGCGGCAATGTATTCCGCTTCGGCGGTAGATAGAGATACTGAGTTTTGTTTCTTGGATCACCAAGAGACAAGAGATCTCCCAAGAAATTGACAAGTACCCGAGGTGGATTTTCTATCAACCTTATCTCCGGCATAGTCCGAGTCGGAATAGCCCATAAGATTAAAAGAAGATTCCTTGGGATACCAAATGCCAAAGTTTGGTGTATGTATCAAGTATATCACAATTCTTTTCACGGCCTTAAGGTGACACTCTTTGGGTGCTGCTTGATATCGGGCACACATGCACACACTAAGCATGATATTGGTACGGGAGGCACATAGATATAGCAATGAACCGATCATTGATCGATAAACCTTTTGATCAACCGGTTTGTCCTCCTTGGTGAGGTCAACATGTCCACTAGTAGGCATAGGTGTTTTCATACCTTTACACTCTTGCATGTTGAACTTCTTGATCATGTCCTTGGTATACTTGGTTTGAGAGATAAATGTTCCTTCTCTCGTTTGCTTGATTTGCAATCCAAGGAAAAAAATTCAGCTCATACATCATAGACATCTCATATTTCTGGGACATCAACATTCCAAATTTCTCACTAAAATGTGGGTTAGTAGATCCAAAGATAATATCATCCACATAAATTTAGCACACAAATAATTCACCATTAACTCTCTTAGTGAACAAGGTTGCATCAATTTTACCAATCTCAAAACCCTTTTCAATGAGAAACTTCATTAAGCATTTGTACCAAGCTCGTGGGGCTTGTTTAAGACCATAGAGAGCTTTACAAAGTTTATAAACATGATTAGGTTTCTTAGGGTTCACAAAGACGAGAGGTTGCTTAACATAAACTTCCTCCTCAATTTCACCATTTAGAAAAGCACTTTTGATATCCACTTGGTAAAGAGTAATATCATGGTGATTGGCGTAAGCAAGAAGTATGTGAATGGCCTCAAGTCTAGCAACGGGGGCATACACTACTGCGGGATGGTCCAAAGACGACACATCAATCAGAGACCCTTCGACCAAACTGTGTGCGATCCATCAATCCCAAAAGGTATAGTTCAAGCTCCGTCGCCAATGACGAAAACCGTGAGCGATGGACGAACCATCAAATGCGATTCAAAAAATAGTTGTGTGTGTGATGCGTCGCATACAATTTGTTCTTATGAACTGTTTGTGATTATGGAATATAACATAAACGGTTAACAAACTACATACGTGTCCGTAGTGCGGCATACAGTTCACTCGGACAAACTGTTTGCGCAGATCCATCAGAACACAAACGAGTTAGCCTAAGAAGGTGTGTGTGATACCCGGCAAATAGTTCATTCATTTGAATTGTGTGGGAAGACCAATAATAACCCAAACGATTCATCCTGACAACCGTGTGTGTTGTGGGTACCCGGCAAATAGTTCATTCAACAGAATTGTGTGGGAAGACCAATAATAACCCAAACGATTCCTCCTGACAACCTGTGTGTGTTGTGGGCAGACGGTTGCTGCTAATAATTGTATGAGATGTGATTTGCTATGTTTGCACATCATCTATATGCTCTGTCTACAGAACACCAACATTATTGTTGCATAACCAACTTGAACATCCAGTTACATAAGTGACTACACAACACTTGTAAATTCCTCAATATAAATTTACATGAAGTAGACGATCACCAAATCATATTGTTCTTCTGACGACGGTTGCCGACACTGCTCTGCTTGTGGCTATCCCTCGCCGTCTGCAGGAAGGAGGCACTGTCTCATGTCAATGATCCTCTTGACATCTCGTAGCTTGTGTACGCGTCCTTGGCTGCGTGCTTGATGTGTTCTTCATCCAGTTCGTTTAGCTAGGCCTTGTGCCAGGCAGACTTGTCCTTGTGGCACTCAGCCTTCATGTCTTTGTAGTAGGGGTCGATGATGGTCGTGGAGAGGCCAACCAGGGAGTCCTTCTGCTTCTTCTTCTCGCCGCCCCAGACCTTGTACTAACCTTGTATGTTGACAAGCTTCTGGCAGGACAAGCCCGAAGTCTTGAGCACCTTTAGATCGTTGGTGGTGTCCACCGTTGCGAACCTGTAGTCGGGGCTGTTGACAAACCTGGCAAAATGCTCACAAGGCCTTGTGTCCAGGTAGTACTGGTAGTCGAGCACGTGATGGCGCACGCACAACTGGGCGACGGCAACCTTCTGATCATGCCCGGCACGACCGCCGGTGTACTCGAGGTCGAAGCCGACCAATTTGTACTTGTCATCCTCAGCAAGCAGCTGCTCCAACGTGTTGATGGAGTTCACCACCACGACCAGGCTCGTTGGTGTACACCACCGAGAGGTCCGTCTTCCTGATGTGGGTGTCCACTTTGACAATAGTGGCGAACTGCCGCTCGGCGCCGGCAGCCGTCATTGGATCCGCACGGGAAGGTTGAAGCGATGAAGAGATGTGCATCCTCTCTCTATTATTTGCCGTCGTGAGTGTGCTTCTTGTGTTGTATGGCGCGATCGGAAGGTGGAAGAGACGAAGGTAAATGGCTGCGGGAATAAATTGCGTCGGACGGCCTGGAATTTCGGCACGTCCGCATGGCAGTTTTTGCAGCGCTTAAGTACATGGTGGCACCGGGAGCGGCGCAACCGCATGCATATGGCGCCCCGAACGTACGTGATAGTTCGCGCGTGGACGCCGGCAGAGCGGGCGAGCACGGACGTGAGCACAGCGCGCCGCGGCCGCATCAACCGCCTCATGCGTAGATTAATTCGCGACAGTGCGTACAGAACGACCGTTTGCTTTGTAATAAAACGCAAACGGTTTTTTATTATTAACCGTCTGTGTACTTGTCATTTCTCCCACCTCCGTCTCGTCTTGTCACCGCGTTGCCGCCCGAGGATTCCAGTGCACGCTTCGGGAGCGCGCAGGTTCCCGCGCAAGCTTTCTGCCCGGCTCGCCGAAATCCCCCACACACCCAATGCTTCGAGGGCGCGCAACGTTTCTTTTGGGCTTCTTGTTCCCGCGCAACCGCGTAGGAACGCGCACAAGCTTCCTGCCCGGCTCTCCTTGGCCGCCTGCTTTATAAACCCTCACGGCTGGCGTCTCCACATCGCATTCATCCCTTCCCTTCCCGTAGCTTCCCAAGTTTGCTTCTCCCCCAATCGCCAATGGCACCTGTCCGTCGTCGGCACTCCGCCACTCCGCCAGAGGGCAGCTCCAACTAGGAGGCTGCACCACGTCGGCGGTGCAGTACCCGGAAGCGTGTAGAGCGTGTGGCGTCCTTGTTGGTTGTGCACACGGCACCCAGCACACTCTCCTCCACCTTTGCCCGAAGGCAGCTGCTGCCGACGACCGCCATGGCCCCCACCCCATCACCGGCCGTCGTTTTTGCCACCCCACCAGCGGCCTCCTTGGCCGCCACCACACCAGCGTCCGCCTTGGTAGCCACCCCACGGTCAGCTACCGGGGTCATCACCCACTCCACCACCGCGGCCCGAAGGCGGGAGGAGGAGGCCGCCTTCAAAGCCCAGCCGCTTGGCTTTTGAGTCAGCGAACTAGCGCGTTACATCAACTTCCTACATGAGGAGGATGATCGCCAGGTCAAGCACGCAAAGAGGCTCACCGCCGCCGTGGCCGTAGCAGACGCCGCAGCTGTGGTGCGGAATGAGGAGATCTAGGCTGAGTCCCACCGCTTCGAGGAGGCACGTCAGGAGCGGCGGAGGGCAGCAGCGGCAGCCGACAAATTCGACTCCTCCAATTCGTCGGTAGGCTACTCCTCCTTTGCCTCTTACTGAACACGCTCGGCAGAGGAGAAGGCTGCTGGCAGTAGCAAAAAGCCCCTCCGGAGTAGTATTTAGGGGCTATTTTGTTTAGTTCATCTAACTATAGATATGGTTGAACTGTCCCACCTACTTTAAATTAGCTAGTATATATAGTTCAATTAGATATTTTAGTATGTGGTTGGCAACAAATGGGGAAAAGTTTGTTTGATTCAGCTGTCGAGCTGAACTATTTTGTACAAAGACCAATGCTTAATCTATGAATGAAATCTATGTTTACTGAATTTCAGTTGCAAAATTGCACCGTAATAGTGATTTTGTTCCTGCAAAATTTGACAAATGTCAGTGTTTCCAATTTGACAAATGAAAATTTACCCAATATGACAGATTCGAATCTTACCTGACTGCTGCTGCCAATGCATCGATCGGTGCTTAGATGGGGTGCTTAGTGTATTAAATGTCTTAGCAACTCAAGTCCACAATTCATTGTTGCTAAGGTCCCTTCATTTAATGATTTAGCAACTAAACTCTTGCATGCATTGGTGAGTTTCCTTCATTTAAGTGTTTTGCCAAGGTTCACACGCTTGGCATTGTTTCTTCATGTGGTCACCAAACTCATATCTCTCCTCTTAATTAGCTTCCCACATCAGATTTTTTTGCATTCATGGCAACCTTAGCAGTTAGCACCAGTACAAGGTGTAGCATTGGGAAGGGCACACGGGTCATCATTCACAACCGTTTGCGATGACGCAATGAAAAAATTCCTTAGCGCCAGATTTTCGCTTGGCTTAGTAGGGAAGGAACCGTTGCCCTCGGTCTGGATACGGGTATTCAGTCTGAAACGTCTTTGATGACTGGCAAAGGACACGCCTCCCCGATGAGCGTGCAGAGGACACTGCTCGCACGCCACCTGTCTACTCAAACACCCGTCCTCACGCTACCTCCTTGCCAATACAGAGAGCGACACGTGGCAGCACGTAAATGGTCTATAGAACGTCCACGAATTATAAATAATACGCCCGTTTGCGATGGTAACGTGATAGATTTTTGTTCCCAAATTCCTCTGTTGGCTATTAATAATGCTTGCTCTTTCTCTCAAAGTGGACACTAAAAATACCATAGCATATTTGTGCTTTATATGACGAGGCCCTGCCCAACATAGACCTTGTGACTGTAGTTCATATTTGAATTATGTACACTAAATGCACATCAAACTCAATTAGTGTATTAAAAATCCATACGAACCCTTAATAATTTCATATTTTTGCCGTACACACCTATTGCTTTATGTTGTTTCTAGAAAAAAATCAAGGAGAGAAGAGGTATCGGATGTCGTTTCACCCACAGATGTGGCATGCATATGTTCCCTATCGGAACCACGTACCTTATTGTGTGAGAAGCTCCGGTTTGTAAGAGGCTTGTGACAAAACATGTCCAAGTTGGTATTATTTTCTACCACGACATATGTGTGCCTTGTCATGACACCATTCCAAGTTTCATGAATTTTTGACGGAGTTTTGGATTTACGAGAATTTAAAAACCAAGTTTCTCGATGTTTGTGGTCGAGCCAACATGCTGAGATGTTTGAAATTTATTCTCATTTCTTGCATGTGACCTAACACATGCATCCAGGGACACATATATGAGTTTTCAACCCATTTTGCTGCCCCGGACCTAGTGATTGTAGATCAAATTTGTATTATGCACATTAAATAATGCACCAAAAACTCAACTAATATATTAAAAAGCCAGATGATCCCTTAATTTATTCATATTTTTGCACTTCGCACCGACATGTCTATGTTGTTTCTATAAAAAAATCAAGGAGAGAAGAGGCATCGGATGTCATTTCGCCCGCATATGTGACATGCATATATAATGTCCCCTATCGAAACCACAAAGATTCTTGTGAGGAGCTCCGATTTATAAGGGGATTGTGCAAGAACATGTCCAATTTGGACAATTTTTTTACCATGACATATGTGTGCCCTTGTCATGACACCATGCCAAATTTCATGAATTTTTGATGAGTTTTGGATTTACGGGAATTTGAAAACCAAGCATCTCAATGTTTGCGGCCGAGCCAAAAGACAATGAGATGTTAGAAATCCATTCCCATTTCTTGCGTGGGACCTAAACATGCATCCATGGAAAGGCATATGATTTTTTCAACCTATTTTTCATGCGTTGGACCTTGTGATTGTAGTTCAAATTTGAATTATGCACATTAAACGGCTGGAAAACTCAATTAATGTATTAAATAGGTCTCACAAACCCTGGAAAAAAACCATAGTTTAGCATGACTGTCATGTTGCTCTATGGTGACTCTAGAAATAAATTAAAGGCGAGAAGAGACAGCGGATGTTGTTTCGCACATAAAAGGTGAACTTTCCCTATCAGAACACACGACTTTCTTGTGAGAATCTCCGGTTTGTAAGAGGCTTTGTGCCAAAACTTATCCAAAATTGGGCATTTTTTTTACCACAACACACACAACAGGGCAATTGATGACACGATGCCCAAATTTCATGAATTTCTGTCGAGGTTTGCATTTACATGAATTTAAAAATTCAGTTTCCCAATGTTTGTGGTCGAGCCAAGACGATGATATCACTACTGGAAACAGGGAATT
Source organism: Elymus sibiricus (assembly GCA_039707655.1). Taxonomy (NCBI): domain Eukaryota; kingdom Viridiplantae; phylum Streptophyta; class Magnoliopsida; order Poales; family Poaceae; genus Elymus; species Elymus sibiricus. The sequence continues at coordinate 348,515,444 of CM077669.1, read as the reverse complement.
TGCCATCAGTCAGCTCTTTGCCGTCTGCCAGCGGATGGCAAAGAACGTCTTTGCCATCTGCTTACAAAAAACAGATGGCAAAGAACTGACAGATGGCAAAGAACCTGGTTGCCATCAGCCAATTCTTTGCCATCTGCCAGCAGATGGCAACGAATCTTTGCCGTCTGCTGGCAGACGGCAAAGAGGTTGGTGGGGTCCAGCGGACGACGGCGTTGTAACGGCGCACTATGCCCACCTCTTTGCCATCAGCCGGCAGATGGCAAAGCCCCCCTTTTTGCCATCAGCCAGCAGATGGCAAAGCCCCACCTCTTTGCCATCAGCGAGCAGATGGCAAAGTTCTTTGCCATCTGCTGGCTGATGGCAAAGAGGTGGGGCTATCTCCCCTCTCTCCCAGCCCGGCCCCACACCCCTCTCTCTCTCTCCCTCTCTCTCCCAGCCCGCCACCGAACCCAATCGAGAGCAGCAGCCGGCCGCCGGATCTCCTCGCTAGGGTTCGCCGCCGCCAGCTCCTGCAGCCGGACTCCGACGACCTTCCAGCCACCGCCGTCGCCCGGAGCTCCATCCCTGCCGCCCGGAGATCCATTCCCGCCGCCCGTCGCAGGTAATACTCTCCTCCCCTTCGTTCCTCCCTTCTCCCCTTCGTCTCTCCCTCCTTCCCTTCTTCTCTGCTTGGCTGGGCGGAGCACCGCCGGCTGGCCGGCGTACCGGCTCCATCCTCCCCGCCCCCCGCCCCCCCGCCCCAACCCCCTCACAGGGGCCGCCCCTCCCCATCCCATGCCGGACAGGGTCGGCCGGCCGGTGTCCCAGATCCGGCAGGAACCCCCACCCTAGTGCACCGGCCCCCTTCCTCCTCCCTCCTCCTTCCCCACCCCCTTCCCCACCCTAGTGCACCGGCCAGGGTCTGGTCCCCTTCTGGTTGCTTGTGCTTTAGAAAAGACACAAGTTCAGAAGAGAAACTAGTCCTCCTTGTGAATGTTCAGAAGAAGAAAAGGAAGAGAGAGGACAATTGTTGCTTGTGCTTCAGAAAAGCATCAGCTGTTGTTTGTTGTATTCAATTTAGTTTAGTTAAATTCAGATTTGTAGAAGAGACATAAGTTTAGCTCAACCAATTTAGTTTATTTCTTTTGTTTGTTGTTCCGTTTGCAAGTTTTATCAATCATAGGTGTTTGCATAAATAGATAATATACAACAACAATAATGCGGTGATTGTATCTGATTTGCTGCCTGCACAACTAGGCAATTCAAGATCACCTTGGAAAGACTGTCTGCTTATGTAACTGAAACCATATTTCTTTTGGGGGGAAACTGGAACTGAAGTTTGTATGTTGGAATAATCAGTTTGAAACATCACAAGATAAACACACTCATTAATAGTAACATGTTAACAGAGTAGTGGTACTACAATGTCTCCACAGAGACTTCAGATCTCGAGTGTAGAACCTGAATTCATTAATACTCCCTCCGTTCCTAAATATAAGTCTTTTTAGAGATTCCACTGTTGAACTACATACTTTAGAGTGTATATAGACATACTTTAGAATCAAGATTCATCCATTTTGCTCCGTATGTAGTCCCCTGTTGAAATGTCTAAAAAGACTTATATTTAGGAACGGAGGGAGTAGATACTAACGGGTGCAATTGTGGTTATGGATTATTGACCGTCTACTGCTGATTTGTATTGCACTTGCACTGAGTGGTTGTGAGCCTGATTAACACGCTGAAAGTTGAACATACCATTTATCTCCTCCATAATTAATATAACTCAGCAAAATGGATTCATAAACTCAAATAATATCTGTTTGGTGAACCAGGGCAGCATATACTCTGTACTTTGGATACATACACAGCTGGGAAATGACAGATGTAGTCGGTTCCAAGTTATAACTAATGCCTAGAACAAGCAGAAAGTAATTGATTTAGCCCTTGGATGGGCAAAGACAGATAGGCAGGGGCTCCTGCAACTTGACATTGGATGCCACACGCCAGGGAGGGTGCGCCATTACTAACATCTCACACACACACACAAACACACCCCCCACCACACACACACACAAACACAAACACCCCCCCCCCCCCGTGGATCGCCTTTTCAGTTTAAAAATAAATAGAAGAAAATGATAAAAAAATCAAATTTAAAAATCCTTCGAGATGCCCATGTGTTATGTGTTCTAGTTGTTAGGAAAATTAACAAACATGAATTTTGAATTTTTTTGCAAAAGGTCGCCGTGTTTCGGTAAAATGGTCGTAACTTTTGCATACGACCTCCGATGAAAAAGTTTTTTATATGAAAAAGCATCTACTCGAAAAGTTACATCCGAATTCAACTGGCTAGGCCCGTTATCGATTTTTTAGAATCCTCAAAAACCATCTAGCAATGGCGCACCAGTGCATAGTGCGCCACCACTATTTTCCCGCCTTCAAAATTCAAAAAAATTTAAAAATAGTAATGGCGCACCACACCTAGGTGCGCCACTGCTATTTTTTTTGACTCATTACCCAGGGTCATTACAGACAATTCACAGTCAAATCTACAGTTTCACAGCTGTTTCATCCAAACAGCTTCCAGCTTCTCCACAGCTGAAAGTTCACAGCAGCTTTTTCACAGCTCACAGCTCACAGCAGCTGTTACAGAATCTGCAGCTCAACCAAACACAGCTTTAGACTTCGAAAAACACATGCATGCAGCCAAGATTTAGGATATGCTTATAGATGTTTTGAGGATCATGTAGCAGGCTTTTCTTTACAGTCCACTTTTGCCGGATAGAATTTATCTTTGTCCTTTTGACACCACGACACCCAGACACGACACCCCCGACCCCCGACACCTCTTCGGCCTCCTGTTGACCGAAAAGGTGCTTTTCGGCCTTCCAGAGGCCGACGGGGTCATATGGCAAAGATTCTAGCCTTTGCCATCTGCTGGCAGATGGCAAAGAGGCCACGTGTCAGCTACCTGTCCGAACGGGGAAGGGCCTATTTGGTCTCTTTGCCATCTGCCAGCAGATGGCAAAGGCCAGAATCTTTGCCATCTGCTGGCAGACGGCAAAGCACGCCATTAGCCTTCTAACGTGGCTAACCCCGTTCAGAGGCTTTGCCATCTGCCAGCTGATGGCAAAGGCTGCAGGCTCTTTGCCATCTGCCAGCAGACGGCAAAGTAGCCTTTCCCGGCTGGGTTTCAGCCAAACTGTTTGCCGTCTGCTGGCAGATGGCAAAGCCTTTGCCATCCGCCGACCATGCCTTTGCCATCTGCCATGACAGATGGCAAAGTGGCTGATTCCTGTAGTGTATGTTTGAGCTTCATTCCCATTTCTTGCATGGGACCTAAACATGCAGCCAGGGAAACGTATATGATTTTTCAACCTATTTTCATGCGCTGGGCCGTGTGATTGTAGTTCAAATTTGAATTATGCACATTAAATGCCTAGAGAACTCAATTAATGTACTAAAAAGGCCAAACGAACTCTGTAAGATTCCATTGTTTAGCACGACACATTCATGTTGCTCTACGGAGAATCTAGAAATAAATTCAAGGCGAGAAGAGACATCGGATGTTGTTTCGCACATAAAATGTGAACTATCCCTATCGGAACCACATGACTTCTTTTCAGAATCTTCGGTTTGCAAGAGGTTTGTGCCAAAACTTGTCCCGAACTGGGCATTTTTACCACAACACACATGAGCCATGACATGACACCATGCAAAGTTTCATGAATTTCTGACTTTATTTGGATTTACTAGAATTTGAAAACACGGCTTCTCAAAGTCTACGGTCGAGCCAAAATACCGAGAGGTTTGGAATTCGTTTAATTTCCATTTATTGCATGGGACCAAAACATGTATCCAGTGACACATAGATGATTTTCAACCCATTCAGGTGCACTCTACTATGTGCTTAACTGCAGTTCAAATTTGAACTATGCACATGAAATGTCTAAAAAACTCTTTAAATGTTTGAAAGGGCCTAAACAACCCTGAATAATTCCATATTTAACAAACACTCCTATAGTTGCACGTTCACTGCAGATAAATGTTATTGCCATCCAAACACCTTCAATTGCCGATGTAACTTCATTTTTCGTTTCAAAGCAATATGAAAATTAAATACATCGCAAACAGTTCTTGATCATGAAACGTGTGTGATGTGGTATAAAAATATCTTGGGCCAATCCTCATATATGGCCTAGGCCGGAAGCTTCAGTCCACCGCCGGCTCGTCAACCACACAGTCACACTTGTTCCCCAAGACCATTATAGTGTTCAAGCATCGCCGGTGAAAGATGGGGACGTGGATCTGCGTTGTGAGGGCAATTTCGGCGACCCACTCCGGCCCGAGCACGGCTGCATCAACCATGAACGCGCTCACAACATCCTTGAGCGCGGACGCAATCTCCGACAGGGCGGCTGCAACCGCCAAAAGGGCAGCTGCTGCATCTGAGATGGCGGCAGCAACATCCGCGACCGGGATAGCAAATGGCAAGAATGACACAGCAGCTGTCCGTTCCTCGATGGCCGCCATAGTCCTGATGGCGGCTGCCCATGCCTATGCCGAGGCCGCCCAGGCCCAGCTTGTGTCGGTCACCGCACAAATAGCAGCGGCCTTCTCCAACAACGGTCGGCAACCTACGTCCGAAGAGTTGGCAATCGCCAAGAGCGCTAGAGCAACCGTCCATTCGTCGACAGCCTCCCTTGCCGAGATGGAGGTCGTCAATGCCGGGACTGCGACCGCCCACACCAGACTCGTGGCGGCCTTTTCCAAAGAGATGGAGGACGCGGACTGCGAGATGCTTGCAGAGTATGTGCGATGGATGCCATGGAGCCCCTTCCCCTGTAGGTCATCGAGCGCGAGCTAGTCATCGAGGATGCGGTGGAGATCGACAAGCGGAAGACGGAACATTAGTCTTTGTTTAGAGCGTTGGTCTTTTGTTAGAGTAATGTTTAGGTCAACCAACTCTGTTTAATTGCTCGATTAAGTAAGTGCGGGCTGTGGTGTAGGCTCTTTTGTGTAGTACCCAAATTAGCAATTGATGTTAAATTATGCGATGACGTGGATGACCATTGTAACCAGGGAAATTCAGACCAAAATTTTTCTGTCATATCCCCATTCCATCTTCCAATTGAAAATGAAATTGAAGTCCATCAGACACAATTTTTTGGCATGAACCGTGTGCAATGTAGTACCCAATCTTACGTCGGAAGCTTGGAGACAAACATTTGCATGTCCAAGTTCATCACACACGGGGTATAGCACATGCTTCGTTTGTGATGTGTTGATATCGAGAACTATTCTGAAAAATTTGCACGTTCAAGTTCATCACACACGGGGTATAACACAGGCTTCATTTGTGATGTTTTGATATCACACATGGTTTTGAATAAGGGACTGTGTCCGATGGTGCTTTCCGCGCCAGTTTTTCGCTGCACCGAATGAAAATTTTGGGATGCCGCGGAAATATCTACCTCCCTCGCCCCCTGGCACCAATCAAAAGCCATATTTGCCCCTTTTCCTCTATCTTTCCTAGTTCAAACCTTCACTGCCTACTTGCAGCGCCGCCTCCTCGCCGGCGATGCTCCTTCCTGCTGCTCGGCCTCGTCCATCTAGTCAGGTAATCGACACCTCCCCAATACCCCCTCACCCCCTCCTCCATCCCACATGGCCCGACTGCCGGCGCGACACCTTCCACCGTAATCACCGCCCCATCCTCCAAATAATCGCCGTCGAAAGCCATGGTACACGCAGTATAGCCAGGATCTCAAAGAGCATTTGGCAGCGGAGAAGCAAATCGCGGATGCACGCGCAGATGAGGCAGTGATGGCTTCCATGCGTGCCGACCCCCAGATCTTGGAGGGGCACCTCGCCGTCGAGACCACCGTCGATGCCTCGCGCGCTGACGCCGCCACGCAGTCGGCTGCTATAAATGACAGCTCGTGGTCTTTTCTCGAGGGCACCGTCGGTTCATTCGACGAAGACTTCGATGTGTTTTCTCAGCATGCCCTCGCTTAGCTCAACTCCAGAGCCGACATGTTGGTGCCGGGGCAGGATCTGGCCACTCACCACTACGAGGGGTGCACCCACGGTGTGGAGGCCTCGCCCTCTTCCAAGTTGAAGGAGCCCCTCATCATCGATATCTCCGACGATGAGGAATACCTTGTTTTTCTTAGCTTTATCACTAAGGACCTATGTTCACCTAGCTACGCTGGTTAAGCATGTTTCGTTTACCTGTTGCGTGTGCCGCTACCTCCTTTCATTTAGAAATTCTAGTGAAATGTCCAATGTAATGCTACTGCAACCTGACCTTCTAGTATGTTCTATTGTGCAATGTGGTGCTTAGTTAACTGTTTTGTTCATTTGTTGTGGTGATCATTTAACTATTTAGTTCAATTCTGCAATGTGATGTTCGATTGTTGTTGGTACAATTTTATATTGTTATGCATGTGATGAATAAATTGAATTTAGATGTACTAAATACATGTGAAACATATAGAATTGCTATATTTCCTAGTTCTTAGCACGCTTGGTTTAGATAACTGGCTTTTCCATGTGGCTCGAATTAATCCGTTGGATCCGTAATGTGTTTATTTTCCATTAACATATTTCACTAATAGTATGCCAAATATCACTTATAACCTGATCAATATTTGTCCTAAATATGTTGCAGGGGGAAACAATGGGGGACACTGAAGTTTACCATTGAGGTTTGCACATCCATGGTCGTTTGGCTAATAGCACATTATTGTGCAATTGCAGGAACCATTGTAATATTAATGTTTTTAATAATTTGTTCTTGCACATGTAGGTCCTGCTGTAAGAGGTTTAGACCCACTGTTCGACCCTTTTTGCATTTGGGGAAATGAGGTGTCCTTGAATACCAGTCAAATCAAGAAACTCAGAAAGATTGTTAAGATAAAGAAACTAGCTACGAAAAACAATAAGATGTTTATCTGCACAATGAAGAAGACATCAGTCAACTATAGGATGGTACCATCTCTTTCACCTTGTCCTTTTACCTTTGCGCCATTTCAAATTTTAGAAAAGATATTTATGTGTATGTTTGTTTTCAGTCCTTCTCAAGGCAGTTCATCGATGATTACGTCTCAAACCACCTGTATGATCAAGAGGCGAGGATGGTATTCATACAACACCCACGGTATAATCTTGAAGTCTTCCTCAAGAGGACGAAGGATGGGCGGGCAATCATCCACAGGCACTAGCCTAAAGTTGTGAGGACCTTCAACATCATTGAAGGCTCAATATTCGCCTTCCGCTTTAACAGTTTTCTAGATGAGACTCATCTGTCTATTTAACGTCTATGATGATACTTAATTTCCAAAGGTTTTAGATGTTGCATTTGAAACTTTGTCCTGTTGTGCAATTGGGTATCTAGGCTGTATATGCCTATATGATGTTGTACCCTGATGTAATTCAATTATGAAATCCTGGTTGCCATACTACGAATACGAATTATTTTATGTGCTTGATATGAAATGTTAATCTGATTACTAAATGGATTATAAATAATAGAGCAATCAGGCTGATTATTGGGGCTCCCGTTGCAGACGGTTTCTAAGACTACGTCGTGGGCGATGACCTCAACAAACCCACACGGTTTCTAGAAAGTTGGCGTGTTGGATCGGTGAGCAATCACACACGAATTCTGGTCGACAACTGCATGCGTTAGGACACCCAATCACAAACGTTATCACATAGCAAGTGTGTGTGATGGGCAGCCCAATGCCAAACAGTTTCTTCTAGACACCGTGAGTGATGTTTTGAATAACACAAACGATGGAATTATAACTATCGTGTGTGATGACCAGCCCTATCACAAACGATGTTATGCAAAAAATTGTGTGTGATCTGCAATACGAATGGAGTCGTACTCTTGGGATTCCCTGTGTGGGATGCTAAGCTCATCTCACACGTCTTTCCCAATATGTCTGTTTATGATGACCCTTCCAATCGCAAACGATATATTTTTGCCCATCATGTGTGACCGGGTGCAGGCATCACCGACGGGTTTTCCCTGTCGTGTGGGATAGGCCCCCCTATTGCCCACACATGCAAGGCGACAGTTTAAGACTATGTCACGGAAAGGGGTTAAAAACCGTTTGTATAGCACGCGGCTGCACTAGTGATAAGTCTCGCCATAGTTCATACCTTCGAATTGAGTGTAACCTTGAGCTACAAGACATGCCTTGTTGCGTACCACTTGACCATCTTCATCATGCTTGTTTCGAAACACCCATTTTGTTCCAATGATGTTGTGCTCATCCTTGGGCTTCTACACTAGTGTCCACACTTCATTCCTCTCGAAGTTGTGTAGCTCTTCGTGCATGGCATTCACCCAATCCGGGTCTTCAAGCGCTTATTCTACCTTCATAGGCTCAATACAAGAGATAAATGAGTAATGCTCACAAAATTTAGCTAAACGAGTTTTAGAGCGAGTGATTCTCCTGGTTTGTATGTCGCCGAATATTTGCTCTAAGGGATGATTCTTCTTCACTCTTGCTCAAACTCGTGGTAGCTTTTGCTTGTTGGATGGTGGAGCTTCCTCATCATCATCTTCCTCTTCGTTGTTGTTGAAGGTGTCATTTTATAGAGGGGGTGGCGAAGGAGGTTGAGGTGGATCATCTTGATGTACTTCTTCTTCCTCTTCATCTTGACATGTTCTTCTTGTGGATGCCTCCATGTTGTTTGGTGTTTTGCCTTGACGCGAGGTAGGAGCTTCCACTTGTGTTGATGAAGTACTTTCCTTCACCTCCATGGGACGAATCTTGCCGATGGACAAGCCTTGAATGGCTTCCGAAGGTTCATTATCTCCTACATCATTTGGCAATTGTTCGACTTGCGAACCATTAGTCTCATCAAACTTCACATGTACCGTCTCTTCAACTTTTCGAGTGAAGTTGTTGTAGACACGGTAAGTGTGAGAGTTTGATCCGTAACCAAGTAGGAAAACTTCATGAGATTTAGGAGCAAATTTAGAACGGCGATGCTTATCAATAATGTCGCACTTTGAGCCAAATACCCGAAAGTATCCAACTTGGGGTTTGTTACCGGTGAATAGCTTGTATGCCGTTCTACCGAGAAGCTTGTGTAGGTAGAGTTGGTTTGTAGCATGACAAGCTGTTTCCACAGCTTCCGCCCAAAAGTGTCTTGGCATCTTGTATTCGTCGAGCATCGTTCTAGCCATCTCTATGAGAGTCCGGTTCTTCCTCTCAACAACTCCACTTTGTTGAGGTGTGTACATAGCCGAGAACTCATCTGAGATACCTTCTTCGTCAAGAAAAGTATCCACATTAGTGTTCTTGAACTCCGATTCGTTGTCTCTCTGAACTGTCTTGATCTTCATTTCAAATTGATTTTGGGCTTCGCGAGCGAAGTTCTTGAAGATATTTTGTACCTCCGACTTGTCATCTAGAAAGAATACCCACGTAAATCTAGAAAAATCATAAACTATAACTAGACCAAAGGAATTTCCACTGAGGATCTTGTAAGCACTGGGACCAAAGAGATCCATGTAAAGCAACTCGAGTGATCTCCTAGTAGTCATGATGTTCTTTACGGGATGACTTCCACCCACTTGTTTTCCAGCTTGACAAGCATTGCAAAGTCTATCTTTGTCAAACATAACATCTTTAACACCAAGTATGTGATCACCTTTGATGAGCTTGTCTACATTATGCATACCAACATGTCCTAGCCTTCTATGCCATAGCCAACCTTTAGAAGATTTTGCGATAAGACAAGTACGAGGTTGGGATCTCTTAGTGAAATCGACAATGTATAGATCACCTCTACGGATACCCGTAAAGACCATGTTATGATTGTCTTGACGAAACACTTACCAATCTACTTTAGTACATAGCACATTAAAACCGTAGTTGGCTAGTCTAGATACGAAAAGAAGATTGTAGCCAAGGGATTCAACAAGCATGACATTTCGAATGGAACTATCATGAGATATGGCCGCCTTACAAAGACAAGTACCTTACCCTTGGAGTTGTTTCCAGAAGTCACATACCTCCGCGGTCCATGATCTGGCGTGATCTCATGAAACATGTCTCTATCTCCGGTCATGTGATCGGTGCATCCACTATTGAGAATCCACTCTTTTCCTCGGACATGTAGTCTTTGAAGTTTGCCATGAGACTTAGATTCCTCGTAGTCTTCTGATATTCGATGTCAAATTTCTCATCTTCATCATAGTAGCCATGTTCCACATTGTCATCATTAAATGGAATATCCTCGTCACGAAAATCAAGAGATTCATTAGAATTATGACCATTACAATATTCAAGATTATGAATGTGAATGGCTTCAACAATGATGTTGTTGATGGTTATGACATCTCCTTTAGCACGCATGAGGTCACGAAGCTCAAACAAGTATTTATCAAAGTTTGGATCAGTAGGCTTCATTTTGTGAAGGGAAATAGTTTTATGGAGAATGACATAAAGATTTTTCAAAGAGTAGTTTGGATATCCTTTCTCCAAATCTTTCCACAAAGTATAAGCGCACTCAAAGTTTTTCATTTGATCAAACACGATTCTTGGTAATCCTCTAATGATTAGATTGATAGTTCTAAGATAACGAAGCATATCAATTTCTTCCTCGTGAGAAGGATGTAAGGTATCAATGGGAAGCACATAGGGGTTATCAACATACTTGCTCAAATGGAATTCATCAAGTAGATCTAGCATTTTGTCTTTCCATTGACTATTGTACTCCCCACTGAGAATAGGCACTCTACAACTAAGACTCCCCAAACTAAGCACATCCATGTTCCTCCAATGGTGATTAAACCAAAGCTATGGAGACCAAAGCTCTGATACCAATTGTGGGATCGAGAAGAGGTGTCTAGAGGGGGGGTGAATAGACTACCTGACCAAAGAAAATCCTAACCTTTTCCCAATTTTATTGGTTGGTATGTTTTAGCAATTCTATCAAGTCTAGCACACCCTACACATGCAAATCTATGAGTATAGCAGCGGGAAGTAAATACATGCACATGCAATTAAATAGTGGAGATATGAAGATCAAACGCAATAGGGACTCAAAGATTTTTCCCGTGGTTCCGATAGGTGGTGTTATCATACGTCCATGATGATGGAGACTTGAACCCACGGAGGGTAACAGTTGCGAGAGTCCACGGAGGGCTCCACCCAAGAAGGGTCCATGAAGTAGCAACCTCGTCTATTCCATCATGGCTTACATCCACGAAGGACTTGCGTCACTCGGGGTAGATCTTCACGAAGTAGGCGATCTCCTTGCCCGTACAAACTTCTTGGTTCAAGTCCACAACGAATTGGAGGCTCCCAAGCGACACCTAACCAATCTAGGAGACACCACTCTACAAAACGTAATAGATGTGGTATGGATGATGAACTCCTTGCTCTTGTGCTTCAAAAAATAGTCTCCTCAACACTCAATCACTCTCTCACAAATTTGGCTTGGTAGAAGAGACTGATTGGATGGAAAGCAACTTGGGGAGGCTAGAAATCATGATTAATATGGTTGGAGTCGAAGATCTTGATCTCAACACATGAGTAGGTGGTTCTCTCTCAAAAAATGAATGGGGCAAGTGTTGGCTTGATCTGAGTGCTCTCACTATGAATGAGTGGGAGGTGGAGGGGTATTTATAGGCATCTTCAAAAATCCAACCGTTACAACATGATTGCCCAACTTGGTGAAATTGAAGCAAAAATTCGGTTGCACCGAGTAGTGCAAAATGTTGCAACTTTAAGGTTCTCGGTGAGACCGATATACAGAATCTCGGTGAGCCCGATTCGGTTGACCTAGGAAGTTCCTCACTTCAGTGACATCGATTTGCAAAACTCGGAAATTCTGATTTTTAGCAAATGGATACCAGAAGGTTGGTCCGTGCTTTTTGGTTTTACAGAACCAAGACTTGGTTGGCTCGAGTTTCTAGTGTTTGGCTCTAGAATCTGTCTAAGGAAAACTCGGTAGGGCCGAATGTGGAAAGTTGGTGGCACTGAATCTTGACTTTTGAATATTTTGTGGGAGAATTCATGAGGGTTTTGGTGGCCAATCTCTAAGCACTTGAGTAGCCATATCATCAAGATACCTCATCCCCTTTTAATAGTATTGGCTTTCCTATGGACTCAAGTGTGATTTCTCACATAAATGCAAAATGTAGAGTCTTGAAGCTTGAAGCTTAGCCAGTCCTATTCCTCTCCTTCCTTGGGGTTTCTGCTCACATTCCCAGCCACATCAATCTCTTGGACTTAATCTGAAACACTAGGTAAAACCATTAGTCCAAGAGATAATGTATGTTGTCATGAATTATCATAACCTCCAAGGGAGCATATGTGCTTTCCACTAGGGGTTTCCAGAGATGAAGAGAGCAAAGAATTCAATCACTTCATTGACACCCACAAGTACCTCCTAGTCAGGGATCTCAAACACTTCTCTCAATCATTGTTCTTCGGAATTTCAACTCTCAGTGACGGGGTTATGCCAAACTTTACTATAAGCAATGGGTTTCCACTGTCATGTGATTCTGTGCACTATGGATTAATAATGGTTGTCTCTTTCGAGCTCAACGATTAGTGCTCCTATTTACCACTTACACACTTCCTTGGAGAAGGTCGATCATTTACCACACAGTATCCAATTCTGTGATGCTGTTGTAGTTACGCGAATTATCTCGACATATAGCAATAATACGTATAGCTAGCCATCAACTTGAGCTCCATAGTTTTAGTATCGCAAATAAATTTGTGCATAACCTCGATCACATCAAAATTCTATTCCTCCAACAACCATATCAATAGGTGCAATCGAGTCAATCAAATTGAGTACCATGGAGTTGAAGTGTTTGAATGCTCATTCTCCTAAAAAATCTGAGCCCCTAAGTTTTTCAGAGATTTTCTTTTTAGATAAAAATCATGCTTCACAACAAGGTTTCGCAAGCAAAATCTGAAGTTGGGAGTTATGACTAAATGATATTCAACTAACAAGGGAAAGTAACTCAAGTGCGGCCAGTCAAATGAATATTATCTCTTAAATAATATTGCGAGACAAGGGGTCATGCATATGTTATACCTTCTCCCGCTGGCTCACTTCATCTCTCGGTCAATTCTCCTCTTCATTTCCTTCATTTCCAACTTGCTAGTGGTCAAAAAACCCGTGGGCTTGTAGAAACAATACACAAACAAAGAGAATTCCAATGACGCAAGGGCAAAGCTTGCTCTACAATTTATTATGCAAACAGAAAATAAACATCCTCAACAAAACGAAAAAGAAAGGAAATAAATATGCATGCATGGATAACTAGGGGATGAGCTTCCCCAAGCTTAGTCTCTTGGCCTACTCTCTAGTCCATGTCGTTGTCATCGTGGCCCCTCTGAGCAGCATGAGGCCATTGCATGCCAGATGGCCCACTAGAGGACGGTGCTCCTACACTCTAGTGTGTCTGCCAATAGGAGAAGAGGGGTTGCATGTTCCCACTAAGCAGGTTAATGTTATTGTTGGTCTCACAGAGGTCCGAAGGGATCCCTCCTACCTGCTGCTGGAGCTACTGAAACTCTCCCTTGGGCACATAGTCACCGCCATGCACATAGTCATACTAAGAGGCATATTGGGGTGCATCACCCCATGCATCTCAACCGTGACCGTGCCCCTGAGAAGCGACATCCCACGCCGGTGCTGGTTCGGACTGAATGTTGTTCTCGAACCTGGATGCGTTTCTAAACTTATTGAGTTCATCAATAGACAGAACCCACATATCATGTGTAGAAACATTAAAAGCTTGCGGCATGGGCAAGTGCATATCAACAGTCTCGTTGTTTGGAAGGGGGGACTTGTATCAATGCTCCCCTGCACAGGACCCAAGAAGTGATAGTTGGTCATCACCCTACAGTTAAGTAGGGTTGGTCCTGGAACGCACTCAACATTGTCTGAATTGAGGCCAAAGTGCTCAACAAGGTGAGTCACTATGCCTCCCATAAAATATTCCCCCTTGGCTGCTTGTGCCGCCTGCCGAGGTGGATCATAAGAAAAGCTCCCAAGTTAGGCTTGGGGGACACGTTGGGGTGGAGGGCTGCATGGAGCACACGCATATCGTAGCTCGAGATGCCCCCAAGGTTCTCTCTTGCTAAGAGAGTGTTACCAATCAAAGTCATGAAATAGCGAATGGGAGGGTTTTGTATGCTTGATACCTTCTTGCCGGAGAGATCATGCTCACCCTTGACGGAGATGAGGTCCCAAGTCCCCAACGCCTCGACGGTGGACACACCCTTGGAGTCGAGAAACCCACGGTTCTCAAACCCGAAGATTATGCACCACTGCTCAAGCGTCATCGTACGTGTCGTGAAGGAGCATCTCGCTAGCACCCCCGAGTCCTTGAGAGTGTGCTCAAAGGTGGAGAGGAGCTCGACAGTGATGGCGTGGTAGGTGTGGTAGTGGAAGTTGCTGAAAACTCCCAGCCCGGGTTGTTCGCCAGCCATGTAAAATCATTATGGAGTCCTTGGGACTCCAAGAACGCATCGCACTTCCACCTTGAGGGTGTCATCCCCCTAGTGTTGACCCATGCAAAGTCCTTGTTCATAGCGGCATGGAGGTCATCTCCTTCGCTCCGGGCATGCTTAGAACGCGAGCCCAATGCCTTCTTCCCCGGGGCTATCGCCGACCTCATCATTTCCTACACAAAAACGAAAAACAAAACAAAAATCATAAGTTTTACATGGGGATCAAGTTCTAACACTACCTAAGATCGATCCTAACCAATTACTTTGAATCCTAACGTGCAAATCAAACAGAAAAACGAATATATTTGCATATCATCTAGGGTATGAACAAGGATGAAATCACCATGGAAACTTGCAAATAAACCATGGATTGGGGGAGAAACTCACTGAGGATGAAGATTCACGGGTCAAACAAATGAAATCCATGAAAATCGGAGGATTTGAAGGACTTTAGTTAGGGTTTGCGAGAGAAAGAGAGGAGTTGGAGGTGCAAGGAGGAGTAAGAGGATCCTCTTGCGCCCACGGTGCTAATATGCAGAAAAACACGCCATACGACCACTCATACGAGCGGTACCACTCGTATGGAATGTCGTCTTGCGTTCAAATTCAGTCAATCTAGGGTTTCGTACCTGGGACGACCGCCCAAACGAGCGCACCCGCTCGTATGAAAGGTCATCATTTAACCTGGAAGTGAAGACTTGCGCGGTGCAGGGATCCATATGACCGCCCGAACGGGCACTGCCGCTCGTTCCGAAGGCCGTCTTTTAACTTGTCTATTTTGAGCACTTCTGTCCAAATCTTAAACGACCACCCAAACGGCCGCTTGTGCTCGTTTGGAACGCCATTTTGTCTATGCACTCATTGACGCCTTCGTCTGGACTTCATGCGACCGCTCAAACAAGTGTTGAGCGTTCGTTTAGTTGGTCGTCATTGGGTCTGATCTTATTCGGCATTTCCTTCACATTTCTCATAAACAGGCGATACGGGCGCTTGCGCCGTATTATACACCATCTTTTTCTCTAGCTTATTCCCTTTGATTCGTCTCCTTCTATCATCTTTCTTCAAATTTTCACCTACGATACAAATTCAAAACAAATTTTTTCTAGCATTCTTCGTGACATTATTCATGAGAGAAAATACTAACTATAAAAACATTATTCAGAAATGGGTTGCCTCCCATTAAGCGTTGGTTTTTAGGTTGCTATGCTTAACCTCATACCTTAGTAACGTTTTATGTCTTCGGTGGCCTGAGATTATCTTTACTTATCGCACATACTCGCTTAGGTGGGGGAATATACTTCTCTTTCATTCCTGGCTTCTTCGGGAAATACCTCATGATTTCTTCGTCATAAATTATGAAGGTTACTTTCCCTTCTGCGCAATCCAACATGGCACCTGCAGTATTCAAAAATGGCACATTGAGAATAATAGATAAATTTTCATCTTCGGGCATATAAGGATAACAAAGTCGGTGGGTATATTATGCCCATCTAATCTTGGCAAGACATTTTCAGCCACTCCAACTGACTTTGTTGTAGACTTGTCTGCCATCTGCAAGTTTATACCCGTGGGCACACACTGTGCCAGGTTTAGCTTATGATAGAGAGCTAGAGGCATAACACTAACTCATGCCCCTACATCACAAAGAGTATTATTTATATAGAGATTACCAATTGAAGGAGATATTGTAGGTATACCTGGGTCTCCAAGCTTCTCTGGTATTTTTCCTTCAAATGGATATTCCATAATCATAGCTACGTGTGCCTTTTAATTCAAACTCTTTCTATTGCTAACGATATGTCGCACGAATTTAGCAAAGGTAGGAAGTTTCAGTATATTAGTTACATGCAAGGAAACTCTGAGGTCAACAATTGCTTGTAGAAAAGAGGAATACAATGCATCATTAGAGGGTGGTCTTACAACTTTGGGGTAAGGGAGTGTCTTCTTTGTTTTATCTTTGTCATTTTCCTTACCCTTTTCTTTGTTCCTTGATGCTTGGTTGCTTTCTCCTCTAGTACGATAGGGTGATTCGGTATTCCTTTCCACCCTTGTCTCTTTGGTTCTTCTAGTTTTCGGTGCTGTTGTTTCTTCATCATTATCACCATCCATCGTCTCAACATCTAGACCGACTTCCTTGTTTGCTTCACCTTCATCACCCTATGCATCCTTATGGACTTGTTCTCCCAATTCTTCTTCTCCAAAGAGGAGTTCTCTCTTCTCTTGAGTTTGGCTCTGACTATCTTTTCTCCTTTGCTCATGTTCCTTCTTGAACCACTCCGGGCCTGCAGGGTCCTGTGTTCTTTTACCACTATGAGTTTCAATTGCATTAGTACAAACAAGGTTATCTTTATCTAATTGAGCAAGAATCAAAGGTTGAGTTTTAGAAATGTGAAAGCATTGAGTTTCTATCATCTGTGTATGTTTATCAAGATTCTTTACCGCATGACTTAACCCTTCTACCTCATCAGAGAGGTAGGCTATCACCTTTTAATTATGATGGATGCATCTTCGGAGGTCTTTGTTTAAGTTGTCTTGATGAAATTTGAACCTATTCATCGTTTCTCGAAGTTCGTCCTCATGCTGATAAATACTAACGAGATCCACTTTTTCATTGATAACTTGTTCAACGGGCTTACCTTTCTCTTGAGTAAATTTTTTAAATTCTTCCATATCCTCAATGTGATATATTTTTCTAGTGGGCTTAACTGGTTCATCAATATTCCACTTTTCTTTTGCCATCATAATTTTCTCTATGATAGCTCTTCCCTCTTCAAGAGTTAAAGACATGAAGCATCCTCACGTGCTTAGATCAAGACTAGATTTTGATTCTTCATTAATTCCATGATAAAACATGTGAAATATAACATATTCAGCATAACCATGATTAGGACATAAATTCGGAAACTTAGAATATCTCTGCCAGGCTCCATAGTGACTTTCACCATTTTCCTGAATGGATAGGGTAAGGTTTTTTCGTAACTTAGTAATCTTTGAACTTGGAAGAAATTTAGATATAAATATTTTAGCACACATCAGCCAGCTGGTTATACTTCCTTGAGGTAATCTATTATACCATTTCTCGGCATCATCCTTGAGAGAGAACCTGAAAAGTCTTAATGAAATAAATTCTCGTGACACATCTTTTAACTTTAAAGTTCCACAAAGAGTATCAAAGAACATAACATGTGCATGATGGTCTTCGTCGTTAGTTCTTGCAAAGGCATGCCTTTGGACTTCTTTAATAAGGTTGCAGGCAATCAAATACTCCGTTGCATAATTAATAGGATATACTATAGGAGATCTCTGGATCATTACTAGAGCACACTGATCTCTCACAGTCTTCTTTGGCTTCGTAGTAATTGACATCTCTGCAAACAAAGTGTTAAGCTCAACAATCTCGTTATTTTTGCATTTTATTATTAATGAAGCTTGTTACTCCTGGGGGAAACGAGTAATATAATCTGGTAAATACGTTCTTCCAGAATGAGTAGATCCCCTGTCGCTTACAGGAAGCATCTACAATAACAACACCTGCAAAATCAGTTACGAAACAAAAATACTCTGTACTTAGCTCCCCGACAATGAAACTAGAAATGCTTTGGTACCTGCAGCCAAACAGGTGGTGTAGCACTTTCGTGGAAATATCCAAATTAGTTATCGCCCAACGAAGAGCAGAGGAGAGTATTTATATTAGGGTATCTATCACACACAAGGTGTCGCAGTTCTTGTGAGAAGTAACTGGTTGAGCTTCTTCAAATATCGTTACTGTCCCAGTAAAAGAATAAACCAGAGTAACAAGGATAAAAGCTTTGTAGTGATGATGGTAATAGCTTTTGAAAGTAAATAACAAAAATAAGAGTAAGTGAAGAGTTGTGTTTTCTGCAATGAGGAGATTAAACACGGAGATAATTCAGTTCATGGTATGAATATGCTTATATATCAAGTGTGCCAGTGTGACGGTAATACCAGTTACCTTGTATCATACTCATAATATTTCATATGTGTGTTCTGTAGGCGGTTCCCCCTAAAGTTATAAAACTCCTCCTCTAGGGATTATATTTCATTCTATGGTCCAGTTTCACCGTTGCCACAGAGTGGACGTCTCCACAATTAAGGCCCTTGGACCGAAACCAAGCATTAAGTTTCCTGGATCACCGTTATCTCATATTGTCTTTGGTTCTCATAGATATCTCCACATGTCACATTAGAGGTTACAGATTCCCTAAATAATATGTGTTACCTATGTACGTCTTGAGATCATGTTGCCTGGGCCCTTAAATTGGATAACACACACAGAGTTCACCATAGCAGGACAACTTACTAGACAAATCATACTACTACTTTCCAATAATTATGTAATAATTAAGAGTAGGTACATATTATTACTAGATAGATCATACTACTACTTTCCAATAATGTTACATATTATTAAAACATTGATGCAATAATTAAGAGTAGGCACATTTACATTTCCCCCCTAATTTCCACTCGGCCTCAGCTTTACCCCTAAATAAAAATAGTGCTCAACTATACCCCTCTTTTGTCTAGTGCCCTTATGAAAATACCCCTCCGTCTCGTTTCAGTCCAGTGAAAGGCCTTTGACCGTCTACGGGACGTTTTCTGGACATTTTTACCTCTCGCAAAGAAAATAAGAAAAACTGAAACAAAATAAAAAAGGCAGAGAAAACCTTACCTGTAACCAGCCCACCACCGCTGACAGTCATCTTCAAGCTTGTGCCAAGAGGCACAAGAGCATGTGGAGGTCACGTGCGCGCTGCCGTCTGCATAGCCACTGTACTCCCCACGCCATCTAACCATGTACATAAGCTTCGTTGAACTCCACCATGTCTCCACGATGATGCCCATGAGCCGGGAAGAACCGCATCGTTGCCTTCGTCGCCATCTTCACCGTCAGCCACCAAAGGTTGCCATCGCCGGTTCGTCATCGTCATAGCTTCCCCAACCCCACCGGTCAGCCCATTAGAACCACCGTGGTCTACTTTGCGTTTCCCCCCTTTTCCTTTGCTTGTGCCCATGTTGTAGCATCGTTCCCCACAAGCTTCAAAGCCGTCGTCCATCATTGACGAAGAACCCGAGCACCTCAAGCTTGAGTTGCCCCATTTTTTTGTCCAACATGATCCTAGAGCTCCCACGATGACGCCAAGTCACTCAACCTACTCGCCCGTAACCCATAGACACTTCTCCGTTGAGCCCGTGCGTGCATTGCCGGCTACGATTACATCCACCACCGGCTGCCCCGCACCCCCGGTGGACGTGAGCTATCTCCAGCTACCCAATGTGCCACTCCATCGTGCATTTGGTCACAGAAGGAGGTGACCAACGGCCTTTGACCGGACGGAAACGGCACGGAGGGGTATTTCCATAAGGGGTAAGGGCACTAGACGGAAGAGGGGCAAGGTTGAGCACTGTTTTTTTAGGGGTAAAGATCAGGCCAGGCGGAAACTAGGAGGAAAATGGAATTGGCCCTTAAGAGTATTAGTGAAGCAAACATATAGTATAAGAAGTGCAGGGCAAAGAACATGCATGCCTCAACTCATAATGAGCAATTTCACAAGTTGTTTTCAAGCAGTGTATCTACCGACTTGGCTAGTCGCTGGCAGTTGATGACCGAAATATGTCTTTGACTCGGTTTAGTCATTCTTCATCTGGCTTTGGCTGGCAGTGGAACTTCCCATCCTCATGTACAACCTCCTTGTTGATGATTTTTGCCAACACCTTTTGGCGATTCTCATGCTCCCTTAATAATTCCCCTACGTCCATGTCCCTCTCCATCTCCTCGTACCACTTGATGATTTGGCTATGATTTCGCAAATATTGGATTTTGTTCAAAAAGTCATCCATGATATCCATGTCACAGTAGCCAGACCTTTGGCAGGTTTTGACATTTGATTCTTGGTAGCAACAAGCTCTAGTGTTGAACTTATCCTCTTCTGTAGTTCTTATAGTTGTGTAGAACTCCATTTAGAACCTCCTTCAATCTGGTCCATTGGTTTTGAGGGTCTCTCTTCAAATAAAAGAAATAATCCAAGCCCTCCATCGACAATAGTGCGATTACGATCAAATGTCGGTCATTGCGTAAACAAATGAAGAAATTAGCATCGATGAGATCAGACCACAAGGCCATTTATATGTTTCAAAATAAATGAGCGAATGTTAACAACTTGCTTATCACATTATGGCACGAGAAAGGGGTCCGTCTGTGGATGATTCGTAATCATGCACGAGAACATGTGGTTTGAGATGAGCTCCTGGGTAACTATGGATTTGAGGTTGTGGTAGTGCGTACATAAAGGATTAGGTAAGGCAACTTTACTATGCTGGAGTAGGGGATCTGAAGCTCGATGAAGTGCCCAAGGCTATATTAACTACATGGAGATTGCGCTGACATGGAAGAAATTTGCATGGATCGCCTCATTAAAGGCCGGATCAATTTTATCGTCGGGAAACTCCTGGACGAAATTATAACCTTGGCCGTGTAACCATGTTGACCTTCTTTTAATTTACATACCACGTCGTCATGTAGAACATGAAGATCGATCGAGAGGGTCCTCAACATAGAGTCTGATAGCAATGGTTGACATGGCTCACACATATTCCATTTCCGCCCTTCGAGAACGACAATGGACACACGTGGTTTATCAGCGGATGGTCCGCTATTGGCACATAGATCCTTCTACATTAATTGTGGAATATCTTGGACTATGTATGCAGTGCCAAAAAAGTTGAAAAGGGGGCATTGGTCGCGAAGGCGGGATCATCGTCATTAGCAGAGAATCTGCGGGGAATCTCCACTATACTCCCTCCATTCCAGAATATAAGGTGTATTGATTTCCGTGCAACTCAACCATTTGAGTGTTTGATTAAGATTATAGAACAACATAACAACATATGCAATACCTAATGGATAAAATATGAAACTACTTTTCATGATGGATAAAATGATATAAATTTCCTATTAGGAATATTGACGTATTTTTCTAAAAACTTTGTCAAACATGCACTTGTTTGACTTCTGAAAAAATAAATACACCTTATATAAAGGAACAGATGGAGTATCACTTAGTGGCCACTTAAGAAGGTGGCCTAGGATCACTTGTCCTAATATAGTGACGTCTTCTTCAAGGGGATGAGGCACCGACTATGATGCAAAGCCCATCATTACAAGCACCCTTGTCATGTCCAGTGGCAAGACAACCCCGTGCATCATTCTAGACCATCAGTAAAGGGAATGATTTGCCCCTTGGCAACCCTTGTCTTCATGTCGTCCACTTTGTCTTGTAGCTAGCATAAAAAAGTGTGATGATCATTGATGTTGGGTGCTACTAGACATATGATGCTGGGTAGGACTCGACGTGCCTTGCAGAAACAATTCAACTAACTTCTTCTAAACTTCTTCATCTACTGTTGCATTTATCATGGGTCCTAGTCGTGCTTGCACTTTGGCTCCGATCTTGTCATCAACCCTGTTTTTCCTTCTATATTACTGACGTTCTTTGGTTTGGGGATAGGCCTCATCCCACAACATCCTTCCCGCAACCAACACACGCCCAGTCTTGGGCTTCCGGTCAACCCCAAAGCCCTCGTTCTCAACCAGGGTAAGAGGGTCATCATACCTAAATCCGTAGGGAGAATATTCAGGACCGGCTCCAAATTCCTGCTTTATTTTTCTCTAGAAAAATGCATATGTTGTGGTAAATGATTACTAAGGTCATAAATGTATTAGGTACTAATTTATTAGTCATGATTGACGTCACCATGTTCTCCTCCGTCGAGCGAAGTTCCATCGTCAGGAGGACCAACTTCTTATTATCTGGGTCTTTGATAACATGGGCCCTGAGGAAACAAAATTCGCGAGCATGATCTCGATGTTCCGAGAACGGAGGTGGTTTACACACGGCTTAAAAGAATGCGGCCTCCTTATCCCACTTGGGTTGTGCGGCTTTGTAACCACAAGGGCCTAGACAGTGGTCACCCGGCAACTGTTTCCATAAATTACGGAAACGATCGCTAATATCCTTGCTTGACTCTCTTTCGGAGGATTCACAAAACTTTGTACATTCTTTGAGATCCATAGTGGGACTTAGCCGCTTAACGGTTTCGAAGTCCATACCCTTTAGGTTGCAATTGGCCCTGCTCTTCGAGTCCCTAAACATATTTGGCTATCATGAAAGGGATACTCTTTGACTTTTTTTGTATTCAGGCGGAAATTCATAACTACGATGTAACGCATCAAGTAGCTTCTCGCTTTGTCCGCCCGAATCATTACAAGCAATCATGATGTTACTTGCAAGATGCAACCTAGCATTTTGTTGTACATTCTTGTTGCATCATCCGGGGCGACAGGCTCACCTTTTGGGCCAACTTGGGTGATTCTAATTACACCTTAGTAAATCTTGTTTGAATCCCTATGCTTTCGCTTGCACTTGTTTCTGGCGTCAGTGCTAGATGAAGTCCCGTCCTTGTGGCTCGTTTCCCCTCGCTTGGTGGTCGGTTCTTTTCCTGTTGGTCGCCGCCCATCTCTATGTCAGGATTGATTGTATCAACGTCAAGAGCACCCGTCTCGACGTCAAGATTGGTGTAGTTAGGTTCTTATTGAAATGATGTTCCGGCGTGGGGACCCATTCATTGAACAGCAATATTGTCATAATGAGTTATGATTGAAACATAAAAAAGGAAACTTTCGGCATTACCTTTGCTAAAATTAGGACATATTGTGTGCCAGAAATTTGAAAAATGAAAACTAATCAACGTTTCGTCATAACATTGGCACTTGTATTAATACCTGCAAATCAACCCACAAAGTTTGTACATCGAACGGAACCAATATTCCATGTGCGGGTACATCTAACAATTTGTAGGCATTTCATTGAAGATGTTGCATTCGTCCGTAATAGAGGGGTGCGTATGGATTAGAAAAGTGGAAATATGCCTTGATAGGAGATCCGACTTGTTGTGACGACGGCAACAGAGGAGAGGGGCTAGCGACAGTGTTGGCGGAGAGTGGCCGACGATGGTATTGGAGGATAGGGGCCGACACACAGTTATGTCGCCGGGGGTAACTATGGTGGCCCACGGTGGTGGCGGTAGCGAAGGACAAAGCGGGACGGTCGCGGCGGCGGCAATGTAGGCAAGCAGGTAGGGCTGGCAAATACGGGCGCGCGTGTTGGTGGTGGGCGATTGCGGGGATCCAGAGCGAGTGAAAGGAGAGATATGGGAGTGAGATTTGAATTCATAAAATTGTGTAAGTGGGCATGACTGTTTTTGGGATGTTAGTGTGGCGGGAAGTGTGAAACACCCGCCATCGCGAACCTTGTACGTGATGGGCTCTTGTTAGCCCCGCAACCGCGAACCCTAGCTATGTAAAACCCAAACCTTTTCAGTTCTTTTCCACACCATTTGAACTTCAAACTTTTTCTAGGGTTAATACACACCATACAAAGCCACATGATAAAATTTGGCCACATTTCAAGTAGTTCTGGTCTTTTTGAGGCATTAGCTGATTTGCCGGCCACTAAAAAGGGCAGAACACTCTTCAGTAGAAAATAATGTGCAAACGAGCACCGAAAGGACTGAAAATTTGCATTGAGTCTTCATCCCACTCATGTAGGGTGTGGTAGAAATTTGAGTATTACGGCAAAAAATTGATGCACCTCGTGTACAAAACGAACACTCCCCCCCCCCCCACATGAAGTGTCAGGGTTTTGAACGGAAACCACTACGTGTCATACAAAACTCCATATTTTTAAATATTGCGAACTTCAAACTTTTTCTAGGATTAATACAGACCGTAAAAACCACATGCTCAAATTTTGCCATTGTTCAAGTAGGTCTGCTATTTTTGAGGCATTATCTCATTTGTCGGCCACTCAGAAGGGCAAAATGCTCTTTGGTAGAAAATAATGTGCAAACGAGCTCCGGAAGGACTGAAAAAATTGCATGGTGTCTTCATATAACCCATGCAGGGTGTGGTAGAAATTTGAGTCTTGCCGGTAAAACCTGATGAACCTTGTGTACAAAACGGACACTCTCCCCCGAAGTATCAGTGTTTTGAATGTAAACCATTGTCTGCCGCATAAAAATCCATATTTTTAAATATTTGGAACTTCATATTTTTCTAGGATTAATACACACAGAACAAAGCCACGTGTTGCCCACTTTTCAAATAGGTCTACTATTTTTGAGGAATTTTCTGATTTGCCGGCCACTAAAAAGGGCAAAAAATGCTCTTTGGTACAGAATAATATGCAAACTAGCTTTGAAAGGGCTGAAAATTTTCTTGGTTTATTCATCTCATCAATGTAGGTGATTACTTCCTTTAGTGATCCATAAATTGACCAGAATGGATTCTCGCCTATTTTCCATAGGTGACCCTGAGTTATCGAACACACGGGAGGAAAGCTCCCTTGAAGCTAGGGTCTCGAACAAACTTCTGTAAAGAGCGATTCTAGCTTTTGACCGGATCAAAATCAAAAAAACTAAAGGGGAACACCTAAAATGAAAAAAATAGGTACGGGTATGAGGTCTTAATGCTTACAACCATGTATTTGTGTTGGGACTAGACCTGGGCATGGACAGCCCGGCCCAACGACCCGGCCCGAAAAAACCGGGCTTCGGGCTTCGGCATTGACATTGGGGGCCGGGCTCGGGCTTCATTTTCCAGCCCGAAATATGGTTCGGGCCGGGCTCGGGCTTCTCTTTTTATGGATTTCGGGCTGGGCTTTCGGGCTTCGGGCTGGGCTTACACGTGCAAACAATAAAAAATAGCATTCGGGTCGGGCTTTCCGGCTTCGGGCCGGGCTCGGGCTTGAAAAAAGAGTGTATTTTGGGCTTCCGGCCGGGCTCGGGCTTGAGAAAGGGACATCGGGCTTTTACAAGCCCGGCCCGAAACCCGGCCCGGTCCGACGTATGCCCAGGTGTAGTTGGGACCAAATATGATCTAAATTTATGTGTTGGAAGTCACCCATCGAGATGTGCTTGTTATGAACCAAAATGGGGGATGTGTCCAAATTACATCTTGACAGGCACACGTCCTGCATCAAGAGTCAGTTGTCCAACCGAAGGCCCTATTTGTCTCGTGGGGTTGGCCTGATAATCAAATAAAATCTTTTGGCATTTAATGACTACACCTCTTGAATCCCTAGATATAGGATCCGCGTTACCGTAGTAAACCTTTCTATCACTTATGTTCAAAATAACACTTCATGGTCTCCCTGCCCTTAGCCTCTCCATGGATCGCTCTCCATGATCCTAGGTACCTGCAGGGATGAAGAACATAGACGAGAAAAGAGACATCTACAAAACAATTTTATTTCACACATACAGGACGTTAATTCAAAGCCCTTCCATTGATCCCACAAAAAATACAGAGGGTTGCAAGGCTCTTGCCTCAACCCACACCTTACCGATCTACTCACACATGGAGATCACATCACTCGAAGAATACATCATAGAACACATCATGAAGGTGGATTGATTGATAACATATCTTATAATGGATGTCATGTGTGAAACACGATTACAAGTATGATCTAGTGGATGAAGAACTATGGTAGTGATGGCGGATATGGAGATGGAAATGGTGGCGGCCAGGGTTGATGGAGATGGATGAGGATGACTCTGTTTTGGTTCTTCTCGTGGATGTTCTGTTGAAATTTTGGCGTTGCCCCCTTTATAAAAGTTTTTTAGGTGGACGAGAGGCCTTGGTTTCCATGACATACGACCGCTCATTTGAGCGGTCGCGATCACATGAAACGTCATCTTTAATTTTGTTTCTTCTGGTGCGCCTCCTCCTGATTTCGTCTATCTCCTCCTTTACTCCTTTCAGTGTGTCTCACTTGATGCCGTCCATATTTAGCCCATTTCCTGTAGAAACACAATACAGAGAGGATTTGTGGAATCATATGCATTCATTAGTCATTAGTGGCAATATCAGAGCGAATATGTTGGTTTTAATGAAATATCTCAGTTTAAACAAAGGGTAGAGGAGTGTAAAAATATCGCTCATCCGTAGGGTGTGGTAGAAATTTAAGAGTCTTGTGGCAAAAACTTGATGCACCTCAAGTAAAAAATGGACACTCTCAATGTGTAATACACACATTTGGAAAGCCCGTGAATTTTGAGACTATTCTCGGTTTAGGAGTGAGCCTACCACTACAAACTTGCGGACATTGAAAAAAATGATGTGGGGCACTAAAATAATGCACTGGTGGGCACTGGTATTTGCCCATCGTGGTTGTTTTTGTCCCGTGAGCAAATTTGGAAGGGTTTAAGAGTGGTGGGTACCATCTCACGCCCGACACATGCCCGTCACTGTTGTTTTTGGACCGAGATCCAAATTGGAAGATTTTAAGAGTGGTGGGTTGTGGGCAATTGATTTTACCCACCACTGTAAAATATAAGATTGTTGTGATGGGTTACTGGCCATGCCCGCCACTAATTTTAGGCTACCTATAAGACTTTTCCAAGTAGTGATGGATGGGACTATGTGGGGGCGCATGCACGGCTCGCACCAGACTACTTGGAGCATCCGAATCGTCCAGTAGCTTGAGGCGAGAATGGCGACCAGTACATGCACCATGGTTAGGCAACAAAAGGGGTGAGTGTGCAATAACTTCAAATTGGTTAGACAAAAAATTGGTGGGATGCAAGGACAGTGGAATGTCAGATGTTGTTGAAAGGTTGGAAAATGGAAAAAAATTCCCATCACACATAACATCACAAGAGATGTAGACTCTATTAGTGGGCACATGAAGACACTTATATCCTTTGTGAAGTGAACTAGAGCCAAGAAAGACACACTTCTTGGAGCGAAAATCAAGCTTATGGCTATTGTAAGGGAAAAGATGCAGCCAACAAGCACACCTAAACACTTTCACAAAAGTGTAGTCAGGAACTTCGTTAAGGAGGACTTCAAGAGGATTTTAAAATTAAGCACATGTTTAGGAATATGGTTAATATGAAAACATGAAGGAAAGAGGGCATCAATCGAAAAATCAAAGGGAACCGAAGCATGAGCAAGAAAGATTAAACCAATTTCAACAAAATTACAATGTTTTCGTTCAGCATCACCATTTTGTTGATGTGTATGAGGGCAAGACATACGGTGAGAAATCCCAAGCTTGTGATAAAATGTGTTGAGGTTGCGGTATTCGCGCACCCCCCTAGTCTGATTGAACATATATGATTTTATCCTTTAGAGTTCGTTTAACATGCTATTGAAACTTAATGAAGATGTCGAACACATCACATTGGCACTTAAGATGATAAAGCCATGCAAATCGACTATAAGCATCAACGAAGTGGCATAATAGTAATGACCACTAACAGAAGTCTGGCGAGGGGCCCATCCATCAGAAAACACAATGTTTAGAGAATTGTTGACAACTGGACTTGACGAAGAAAACAGATGATGATGACTCTTCCCTGTTGACAGGCACAACACACTGATATTTCTTTATTACTAGACATCATGGGAAGTTCATAACGATGAAGAACATGACACGGTATCGGAGTAGCCGGGTGCCCAAGACGGGAATGCCATTGAGATACTGAAACAGGAACCCCCACTGAAGACTCGAGACACGTGCGGCACATCTAGAGAGTAAAGACCACTGCGATAACGACCTCTAAGGAGTTCGTACCGTGTGACTCGGTCCTTAATTAAAAATTCTAACAGGTGCAATTCAACAAAGATATTATTATCATAAGTAAGTCGAGGTCATTAGAGAGTTGAAGTTGGCGAGATGTAGATGTGGGAAGATAAGGTTGGCCAATATGAGAGATATGTATACCTCACCCATTTGTTGTATGAACCGTGTCATGATCTTGGTAGGGCTCGTATGCACCAAGCTTGCCGAGCTCGCTCGTTAGACGGTATGTAGCACCGGTATCCATGTACCAGCTGTGATCAACAGGGTAGGAAGGGGTGTGCCTTTGTGTTGCCATGGCTGCTTGACACTCATTATTGCGCCCATCATTGCCAATGGTAAGGAAGTCACGCTTGAAGCTTTTATGGCAGCGGGAGGTGAGATGACTGGGGATACCGCACAACTGACAACGAGGACGGTTGCCCTGGTTCCACACACCGGGAAGCCCGAGCGAGAAGAGCCCCCTGCCCCCTTGGTGACCACGATTGGCGCCATTGGTGGTCGGCGCCTGCTGAGGTGGCGTGGAGAGAAGGGTTGGCTTGCTGGTGGAGCGGTTGTTGGAACGAGTACCATAATTGGAGTGAGATGCGCCCTGTTATGTAGCATAGGTAGAGGAAGTGTTGTGGTAGACCTCTGCAGCCCGGCGAGTCTCGATGCGTGTTCCGTCTCAAGAAGACGATCATAATGATCGTGGGTGATTGGTGTCTCACGGCCATGTACCGCCTCAACAGGAGAGTCGTAGTCACTATGAAGACCGTTGAGAACATACGAGCTAAATTCCTCATCGCCGAGTGGCTTGCCCATGGAAGTGTGTGTGTCAACGATAGACTTGATCTTTTTGAAATAGGCAGGGGCAGAAAGGTCACGTTTCTACAAGTCTTGAATTTGCCCATGAGTCATCGTAGAGTGCCGTGGACTAAGACGCAAGACTCACATCAAGAACGGATCACGCATCTTGTGACGTGGTGGCAAAGACAACCATGGCGGAGAGGATTGCTTGATCTTGGGTGACCCAGGCACGGTACGCCGGGTTGAGCACCGGGCAGGAGCACCGGCGGCCATAGTCTACGACAGGAACTCCACGGGGTACAACAGTGCCTCATCAACAAAAACCTCGAGGTAATGAATGCGAAGGAGAGGTAGGAGTTGTGCACACCGGTAGAGGTAATTACCAATAGATAACTTGACTGGGAGGAGGTGACCGAAGTGAAACAGTAGTGGCATGGGCACCTTAGCCACCGACTGCATAGAGGCACCGGGATATTCGGGGTGGCCGTGTTGGAGAAGACACCGTGCGCGCCCACCTGCTGGTTGTGGAAGTAGGACAAGGCACACATATAAATCTGAGGTGTGACATGTCACTATCTGCGGACGGTGCGTCCGCAAATGTGACTAACTATTGTACGGGTGGGCTATCAGATTGGCTATAAGTGACATGGTAATATTATATAGCCGACTCTTGGCTATACTAGCATGGTTAATAATACAACCAACAATCGGCTATAAGGAGTTGTTGTGTTATCTAGAGCCAACCTAATAGCCATCATATATAATAATAAGTTTTAAATGTGTACTACTACCTTCGTCCGGGTTTATTAGGCCCCTTTTTTAGTAGTTGGCCCACCTTACAACCTCACAAAGTGTCTTGGGGCTCATACCGCAGCTGACTACTAACCATGAGTTCGCTTCTATTTTCTCTCATCTTCTCTCTCCTCCCACTAAGCAAAAATCTAATATTTTAATCCTTAAGCATGCTTGTGTCACCTTAGACCTCCTCCAATGCATTGGTGCTTAGGCCCTTCCTAGTGCTCCATGGTGTACAGGTGCTAAGAGTGCCACATATGCAGAAAAGTGATGTGGCAAAGCAATTAAAGAGGAGAGAGAGAGAGAGCTCTATGGCGACCTCAGGAAGAAACGATGCTAAGCGCTTGAACCTGTGCAAATGACTACCAACCAATGCATGAGTGTGTTTGGGTGTTAAAACATTAAATAAGGAAGGCTTAGCTATAAAAGCTAAGCATCAATGCATCGTGGAGAGTACTACCTCCGTCCGGGTTTATTAGCCCCTTTTATATTTTGTGCGTAATTTTGACCGTAGACTAACAAAATATAAGTTGTATGTCATAAAACCTATATTGTTGGATTTATATTCAAAAGAGGTTTCCAATGATACTATTTCTATGGTATATAACTTACTTTTTATAGTTAAATCAAACGTCAAAGTTTGGCTCAAAATACAAGGGGACCAATAAACCCGGACGGAGATGGTAGTTGCTAAGCTTATTAATATATTTAGCAGGTTGCTTCCAATGCAAAGGTGCTTAGATATGGTGCTAAGAGCATTAAATAGCTTAGCAACTCAACTCCCCGATGCATAGGTACCTAACTTGTTGTTGCTAAGCTCACTCTATTTAATGATTTAGCACGTAAACTCTTTCATGCATTGGTCATCGTCTTTCATTTAAGTGGTTTGTTTAGGTTCACATGAATGGCATTGGTTCTTTATGGGGTCATCAAAGTGCTCTCTTTCCTCCTTAATTGTTGTGCCATGTTATTTTTTCGCTTATGTGGCATGCTTAACACATGTCCGCCATGAAGCACTGGGAAGGGCAGCACCAATGCATTGAAAAAGTCCTTAGGTGAGGTGCTAAATTCATTAAAAGTCTTAGCAACGAATGTCCCCGATGCATTGATGATTAGCTTTTGTACTAGCTAAGCTTGTTTTATTTAATTGTTTAGCAACTAAACTCCTTCGTTCATTGGTTGATAGGCATTTTATATAGGTCCATGCACTTAGCATTGTTTTCCCTTGGGGTCATCATAATTCTTTCTCTCCTCTTTGATTGCTTTGTTATATCATTTTTTTGTCTGTGTGACACTATTAATACATGTACACCGTGAAGCACTGGAAGAGCCTTATTGCACTTGCTCTTAGCAATGCTATACTTTGCTTTCGACTCCAAAGGCTGACACGGGCCGGCACGGCTCGCTGACATCCACAACCATTGGCTCGCGTGCCCAGGTCGTCACGCCCAACTTGCTGCTGTCCGCGGCGACCACAGCGGTGGGCTCCAGGGCTCTCGGGTCCACCCCAACCCTTGGGAAGGCTGATCTGTGGGGCACGGCGGCGCCGCGCAGGCTGTCGTTCAGCCCGGCGAGCCAGGAGCAAGCTATGATGGGAGCAAGAGAAGATATTGGCCTGAAGCTCGCTAACCGGAGTGGAGTCACGGACCTCCCGGAACAGGCGGTTGTGCAACACGATGCTGACGGCCGGCCAATTGGCTCGGTCGACACGGTTGCTCTGGGGGGACAGGACGAGGGGGACGATGCTCAGGACGATGACAACGGTGGTTCAATGCCAGACCGAGAGCTGGGGCTCTCTGTTCAGACGTTTCCAGGCCGCAGCAGAAGCAACAGCCCGGTGCAAACACCCATTGCCGTACCCCTGGCTCAACACCAGCTGCTGCCGCGAGCGTCGGCCAGGGACGAGGGCGAGCCTAAGGTTGGGCCTTGGACTGCGTCGGAGACGATGCTGCGAGGTCTGGGAAACACACCGGCGCCCTCCATTCTGGGCCCTCGGCCTGCCGCGTCGGTGCCGGCCAGACGCAAGAAGACGCTGCCGCCAAATTTCACCCCAAGAAGGAGTGCGCGTCTCTGCAAAAACGCCACTTGACACAACACGGGCCCTGTGCAGCGGGCTCAGACGGTTCTGCTGAAGAGGATGGGGGTGATCCAAGCAGAGGAGCAGGTTACTGAAGCAGCTCTAGACGAGTACCTGAAGCTGTTCGACAAGCCGCTTGCTCCGCATCATGTCAAGGCGATCACGACACTCTTTGCGCCTCATGAGGTCGACTTCGACGAGCCAGCGCAGACGGGTTTCAGTGCCTTCTCTCTTCCAGAGGCAGTGGAGCCGTGTGGTGCTTAGGCGTGTACGAGTGGGTTCTGTGGTCTCTCCTTAGTTTATCATGTCTGCGTCATTAGGTGTCTTGGTGTGGAATGTAAGGGGGCTCAATAACCCCGCTAGGAGGTGTTCAATCAGGTTGTTCATGTAGTCCCTCAATGTATCAATGGTTTGTTTCCAAGAGTCCAAGTTGGCGCTTGTGAATGCTGCAGATGTGCGTGAGACGCTGGGGCCGGGCTTCGATGGTTTTGATTACTTACCAGCGGAAGGCACCAGAGGAGGCATCTTGTTGGCCTGGAAACCGGACCAGCTGAGGGTGACGAGCATCCAGAAGGACGAATTAATGATTTCAGCACGAGTACTTTCATTGGCAGATGGCAAAGAGTGGATGGTGTCTTCAGTATATGGGCCGCAAGAAGAAGTGGACAAAGTGAGATTCCTGGAGGCCATTGTGCAGTTTGGCGACCAGGTTCGCTTGCCATGGATTCTCAATGGTGATTTTAACATTGTGTGCAACGAGGTTGAGCACAGCTCGGGGCGAGTGAACAGGAGGATGATGAACAAGTTCAGGCACACTATCAACAGGCTGGGCCTTCACGATATGCCCATGGTTGGGAGGCGCTTTACTTGGTGTAATCAACAAGAGAATGCTGTCATGGCGAGGCTTGATCGCCTGCTCTTCAACAATGAGTGGGAAGATTTGTATCCTATCAGTGACCTTTTGCCGCTCAGCTCCAACATTTCGGACCACAGCCCGCTGCTTCTCACATGTTCATCCGCAAGACCTCGTGCCTACCGGTTCCGGTTTGAGAACTACTGGTGCAAGCTGCCTGGGTTCATGGACATCGTTAAAGAGGCATGGACACAAGAAACCCAGGGGAATGACCCGATGAAAATCTTCAGCATCAAATTACATCGTACAGCTAAAGCTCTGAGAAGTTGGGGTCAGAGAAGAATGAGCAAGCTAAATCTGCAGTTCCAGATTGCCAGCGAAGTGATCTTGCGTCTGGACAGCGCACAGGAGAATAGACTTCTCTCGAGGGAGGAGCGTAACTTGCGAGCCTTTCTGAAAGGCAAGTGCCTTGCCTTTGCCTCTCTGGAAAGGGTCCGGTTGCGGCAGCGTGCTAGGATTCGGGATCTGCAGGAAGGGGATGCCAATTCCAGGTATTTTCACATGAAGGCCAACGGGCGACGCAGAAAACATCTCATCCCCTATCTCAAGTACGGGGATAGGACAGCCACGACGATGGAGGACAAGCTGGGTTTGGCACTGGAGTATTTCAGCAAACTCATGGGCGCTCCGGCTCAAGGCAGTTGCAGAGGTGGCTTAAGCCTGGATGCACTCAACTTGCGTCAGTTGCCGCCGGGGATGGCTAACAAGCTCGAGTCAGCCTTCACGGCTGAGGAGGTCAAACGGGTGATCGCGGATATGCCATCGGATAGAGCGCCCGGGCCGGACGGATTCACAGGCTTGTTCTACAAGATGTGTTGGGATATCATCGCACCGGACCTGATGGTTGTGATGAAGGCTTTACATGACGGCCGCTTCTACTCTTTTGGGGGCCTCAATACATCGATCCTCACACTACTGCCCAAGAAAGCAAACTCGCTGGAGATCGGTGATTTCCTACCTATTAACCTAATTCATGGTGCAGCCAAGATTTTTGCCAAGGTTCTTGCAGTCCGCCTTACGCCGCTTATGCCGATACTAATCTCCCAGGCACAGAGTGCATTTGTCACCCGGCGCAACATTCATGAAAACTTCAAGTTTGTGCAGAATAAAGCAAGATTGCTACACCGCAAGAGGCGGCCCTCGGTGCTTATGAAAATTGACATTTCCAAAGCATTTGACACTCTCTCTTGGGAATTCCTGATGGAGGTTTTGGCAGCAAGGGGTTTTGGGAGGAGATGGTGTTCCTGGATCTGTGGGCTGCTCTCTACAGCCTCAACTTCGGTCCTCATCAACGGTGAGCTGTGCCCACCCTTTGCTCTGGGCCAGGGTGTCCGGCAGGGCGACCTCGTATGTTGGGGAACGTTGCATGGGAAACAAAAATTTTCCTACGCACACACAAGATCTATCCATGGTGATGAGCATCTACGAGAGGGAGAGTGAATCTACATACCCTTGTAGATCGCTAAGCGGAAGCGTTAAGAAACGCGGTTGATGTAGTCGAACGTCTCCGCGATCCAAATCGCAAGTCGTCCCTCGAACCGATCACGAACTAGTGCCGAACGGACGGCACCTCCGCGTTCAACACAAGTACGGCTTGATGACGCCTTCACCTCCTCGATCCAGCGAGCGATGGTGAAGTAGTAGATGAGTTCCGGCAGCACGACGGCGTGGTGATGGTGGTGAGGAACAATCTCTGCAGGGCTTCGCCAAGCGCTACGGAGATTATGACGTAGGAACTAGAGGGTTAGGGTTGCCGCACACGGCTTGGGGAAATCTTGATGTATCCCGGGTGCTAGCCCTGCCCCTCTATTTATATGTTGAGCCCTGGGGTCGAAATTTGGAGAAAGAGCCTCCTCAAAGTCGGTTTGGCCCGCAAGGCAAGAGTCCTGCTCGGACTCCAGGACCAGACGCCAAGGTCCTCGGCGTCTGGCCCCAGACGCCAGGGTCCCTGGCGTCTGGCCCCTGGCCTCCGCAAAACTTCCTTTTGCACCTTCCTAAAGCCTCGTGGGCGTTACCCCTTGGCCCAAATAAAGTGTTCTCGTACCCGAACATTTCGGGAAACATCCGGAACCCCTTCCGGTGAATTCCGGAACCCTTCCGGAGACCAAACACTATTATCCCATATATCAATCTTTACCTCCGGACTATTCCAGAGCTCCTCGTCATGTCCGGGATCTCATCTGGGACTCCGAACAACTTTCGGTCACCAACATAACAACTCAACTATACTTATATCGTCACCAAACGTTAAGTGTGTAGACCCTGCGGGTTCGAGAACTATGTAGACATGACCGAGACACCTCTACGGTCGATAACCAATAGCGGGACCTGGATGCCCATATTGGCTCCTACATATTCTACGAAGATCTTTATCGGTTGAACCTCTATGTCAAGGATTCAGTTAATCCCGTATGTTGTCCCTTTGTGCTTCGGTATGTTACTTGCCCGAGATTCGATCGTCGGTATCTCTATACCTAGTTCAATCTCGTTACCGGCAAGTCTCTTTACTCGTTCCGTAATACAAGATCTCGTGGCTAACACTTTAGTCACATTGCTTGCAAGGATCATTGTGATGTTGTATTACCGAGTGGGCCCTGAGATACCTCTCCGTCACACGGAGTAACAAATCCCAGTCTTGATCCATGCCAACCCAATAGACATCCTCGGAGATACCTGTAGAGCACCTTTATAGTCACCCAGTTACGTTGCGACGTTTGATACACACAAGGTACTCCTCCGATGTCAGGGAGTTGCATGATCTCATGGTCATAGGAACAGATACTTGACATGCAGAAAACAATAGCAATAAACTGACACGATCATATGCTACGTTTACAGTTTGGGTCTTGTCCATCACATCATTCTCCTAATGATGTGATCCCGTTATCAAATGACATCTCATGTCCATGGCTAGGAAACCTTCACCATCTTTTGATCAACGAGCTAGTTAACTAGAGGCATACTAGGGACACAGTGTTGTCTATGTACCCACACATGTATTTGAGTTTCCAATCAATACAATTATAGCATGGATAATAAACGATTATCACGAACAAGGAAATATGATAATAACTAAATTATTATTGCCTCTAGGGCATATTTCCAACACCGTATCCCCAGCATTATTCATCCTTGCCATGGACACAATACACTGCATGTTGGAATGGGCGGTTCAGCAACAACTCCTCTCCGATCTTGGGTGTGGCAGGGGGGTACCAAGGGCGTCCATTTTTGCCGATGACGCGGTCCTGTTCTTTAAGCCGGAGACCAACGATCTGCAGGTCATCTCCACAATGTTGCAGCTGTTTGGGGAGGCATCTGGACTGCGAATCAACCTGCATAAGAGCGCAGTCACATGCATTCGCTGCGATGAGGATATTGCTACGGCGGTCGCGGGGCACTTTCAGTGCAGATGGCAGCCGTTTCCCATGCAATACTTGGGTTTACCCCTGTCAATCTACAGACTAAAGCGTCAAGACCTGCTGCCCCTAATCGACAAATTCTCCAACAAGATGAAGGGTTGGAAACCTAAGATGATGGCTACGGCGGGCCGTCTCACCCTCACACGCTCAGTACTTATGGCACTGCCTATTCACCTAATGGCAGTGTTGCCGATGCCGGCATGGGCGATCAAAATCACCAATCGACGCTGCAGAGGCTTTATTTGGAAGGGGGAGGAGGAAATCAATGGAGGCCACTGTCTCTTGCCCTGGGCAAGGGTATGCATGCCTATGGAATTCGGTGGACTAGGCATTATCAATCTCAAATGGTTCGGGTTTGCTCTTCGATGCAGATGGCCTTGGCTGAGTTGGGACGCTGACGAGAGACCGTGGCACGGGCTGCCCGACACCACGGAGAAGGAGGTTGAGGCCCTCTTTACTGCGGCCTGCCGCATCCAATTGGGAGCCGGCGAGATGGCAAAGTTCTGGACGGACAAATGGCTAGCGGATGGACATTCTATCGCTGAGATGGCGCCACACCTATTCTCCTTTGTCAACGACAGGGGACGATCAGTCAAGGAGGCGCTACACAACCACACCTGGACCAGGGATATAGCAGGCGGACTTTCACTTCCAGCCATTGCACAATACCTCAAGGTCTGGGACTTGGCCCATGCCACCGCGCTTGGGGTGGGGGTCAGGGACACGCAGCGGTGGATTTTGACTGCCGATCACCAGTTCTCGGTCCAGAGCACCTACCGGATGTTCTTCTTGGGGAACACTCGCTTTGCCTGCGCTAAACCGATTTGGAAGTCCAAAGCCCCACCCCGTTGCAAATTCTTCATGTGGCTGGCGGTGCATCGCAGGTGTCTCACGACGGATAATCTGGAGCGCCGACACTGGCCGTCCAACGGATCATGCCCCCTATGTCTATCTGAACCTGAAGATTGCACTCATTTGTTTGTTCATTGCCGCTTCACGCAACAGCTGTGGCTGCGCTTTAAATCATGGACCGGCGCGGACTTCCAGGTTCCTGATGACAGTGTGGCGTCCACTGAGGACTGGTGGTTACAGGCCAGGGCTGCCATCCCCAAGCCCGTGAGAAGAAATTTTGACACAATAGTTATTCTGTTGCACTGAAGGGTCTGGAAGGAGAGGAACTCGAGGATCTTCGATCAGGTGACCAGCTCATCTGATAGGATTTTGGACCTGATCAGAGAAGATATTGCCATGTTTAGGGCTGCGGGATGCATCTCTGATTTGCCCGCTTAGATGTAATCTCGCTGCCCACGGTCAGTTTGTATTGCCGCGACGGCTTACCTTTTTTTTTTTCCTGGGTAAACTGTGGTCTTTGTGCTTCAGTCCAACTCACCTTCTCTGTAAAACTGTTGTACCTTCTTTCCCTATCTAATAAAGATCGGCCAAGGGCCCTTCGATATACTTGCTCTTAGCAATGCTATAAGAAGCAGCAACGCCATACCAAATCCCAGGATCGGAGCAGTCATTAGCAGAATGGATCCCTGGCGCCCAGCATAATCGGCGCGTAGCAGATGACCTTATTCCGTGGTTCAAAATTTCCGCTTCTTGATTGCCCTGGAGCTAGAGCTTCTAGTGCGTCCGACGCACCGTTAATGGTGGCCAACCGAGGCTTGGTAGGGTCAATCGTGTACGACAAAGTCCGTACGCGACGCAGGGCTGTCCCGTCTCCGATTGGCGGGGAGGAATCTCGCGACGGAGATAGATCTCGCTGTAGCGGGGCGGGGGACCAGGGGGCGGGGGCGGGGGCAGTGGCGGTTCGGGGCAGGACGCTATCCCCGAGTGCGAGTGGGACGGGGACGGGATATGGAAAGGGAAAGGCTCCCGCGCAGGCGCAGCATGCTGCGCACTATATTCTCGTACGCGACGGGCCACGCGCGCCCTGCGTGTCGCGGCCAGCCGGTGCCGCTGCCGACCAACCAGTACACGCGCCACATGGGCCGCGGCGCGGCGATTGGCTCTGCAGGCCAGCCCGCACGTGGGAGCGGCGAACGTCGTTTCACGCCAGACTCGGACGGCTGCGGTGCGGTAGTTGCCGCTTCGGCCGCGCGCGCCGCCGTCGCCGTCGCCACCTGAGCTTTCCCCTGACCTCGCCAGCCAGCCCAGATGGTTATGTATGGTATCTGCGTTCGGAAGGAATGGACCAGCCCGCGAGGTAGGTTTGCATTTACATTCTCTTCAAGTAGAGTTCGCAGCGCCTGCTGCCAGCCAAAAAACATTTTCAGAAAAATATGTGTTTCTTTTTTGTCGTTAAAAAAAAATACTTCATTCGCTCAACATAAATGTATGGACTATAGTACTCCCTTCGTTCCTAAATATAAGACCTTTTAGAGATTTCACAATGAACTACATTCGGATGTATATAGACATATTTTAAAATGTATATTCACTTATTTTGTTCCGTATGTAGTCCATAGTGAAATCTCTAAAAGGTCTTATATTTAAAAACGGAGGGAGTACAATTTTATATTAAAGTTAGTATAAAATTGAAACACTTATTTTGCAACGAAAAGAGTCGCATTATGGTGAACTGTGAAAAATCATGTTTCCATAGTTTATGCGATCATTTCGTTACATTTTATTTTTAGTTCCGCCGAAAGAGAGCTTGCTAGCTCTAAACTTTCACTACATTAATATACTCCCTCCGTTCCATAATATAAGAGCGTTTTTGACACTAGTCTAGTGTAAAAAACGCTCTTATATTATGGGACGGAGAGAGTATATTTGATTTTATGTTTACTTTTTCATGTAACCATTGTTCCTATCATAGTCTTTACTCTATAGAGAAATGCGTCCGTATCTAGACAAATTTAAGACAAGCAATATGGATTGGAGGAAGTACCAATAATCAGAAGTATAGTTTGAATCTTAGGACATCTTCAACGCTAATCCTCAAACCGGACACCGTACTTGTCCATGGATAGTGGGACCAGTCCACGGACACGGAAGCGGAAGCCGGCCATCCAAAGGTGTCCGCATATGTATGCTTACGTTTTGGAAGAATTTTAACAAGAATGAACAAATTTGGTGCATATTTAGACGCATCCGACGATACTCGTTTGTACTTAGATAACCTATACATAAAATCGGATGCTTTTCATCTAAACTGAAGCAAATTCATTACATTTAGACATATTTCAACTAGACCGAATTGTAAACCTAGCCTAAAATGACCACCCGCGCCCAATCTCCATCTTCGGCCGGTCATGAGCCTCGGAAAATGAAGCTTCGCCTCCGTAGTCTGCTTACGGCTAATCGGTCGACGATGATGAGCCCGCCAAGCTTGGCTTCAACGGGAGGGGAGGAGTGGTTGTCTTCATGGGACACAAGTGTCGGCGACCTCCCATGTGCTACTCTTCCTCACTGTCAGCGGCGCCCACGGAGGTGTCGGCTTCGTGGTCGTGGCAGCGGTGCGCGGCCGTGGCGGAGCTGGCGACCTCTTCCTCGTCCTTGCTCTTGCCGAACACCTCATCCGCCGCCACATTGAACTCCGTGAAGGCGGCTCTAACTCCGCCTGACGTTCGCGGTACTGCCAGCGGTCGCCGCGGATGTCACAAGGGGAACAATAGGACTCGAGCAACGCCTTCTGCTCAGGCACGTCCACGTCTGACGTGATGGCCGTGTTGATAGCAAGTTGCTTCTCTGCGTCCTGGTGCTCGTAGAGGAGGCGACTGTTGTACTCCTGGTCGGCTTGTGCCTGCCGGAACATGGCCCGTTGCTCTTCCAACACCCTCTCGGTGTAGTGAGCACGGGCCTCGCAGATGGTGATGCCAGCATTGGCCGGCGAGGACGGTGGCGCCAGCTCATCGTCGGTTGCCTCTTCCATTGGGCCGGCCACATCACTGGTATCCGCCAGCTCTCCGGCTTGCCAGTCGGCTGCAATGACGGTGATCTCCTATTTCTGCTCGGACGAGAGGTTGTCCTAGATGGCTTTGGAGCTCGAGAACAGCATGTCAGGCGTGGTGCATGGAGGAGAAAGGGAGCAGAGGATGTTGAATGCGACTATGGCCAGACCTGCGGTTTATATAGCGGGCAGATGACAGGGCAACCGACAAGGTGATTAATGGTTGTCGGTAGACGGACAGACGGGTGGCGTCGGCTCGCCGTTCCTTGGGTAACCACAAACATGTTTAATGTAGGTAGGCGATGGACGGGCTGTTGTTTGAACACGAGGCAGCCACATGCACCAGGAAGCAGCGAGGGACGCTCTCTCGCCCGATGCGCTGCTTTAATGCCAGAGCGTTGTGAGAGGTCGCGTCGCTCTGAGCGGGCATGAATGCAATACTGGTTCTCTGGAGC
The DNA here is from genome assembly GCA_039707655.1 of Elymus sibiricus. NCBI lineage: Eukaryota > Viridiplantae > Streptophyta > Magnoliopsida > Poales > Poaceae > Elymus > Elymus sibiricus. The sequence goes on along the minus strand of CM077669.1, from coordinate 348,474,942 downwards.
GGCGCTGACTGATTCACGCAAGAACGCGCGTGGGCAGGGGAGGTTTTTCGGGTGGGACACAGTTGTCAGACGCGGGCGTGCCAGCGGTCGAGACGCCGCAAAGCCCCCAGCTTGTCTCTGGTTTGCGGAAAAAATCATGTCTAAACCGGTCGGTGGACCGATACATGAAACTGTTGTTTCTAGAATCCTGAAATCAGCATCTAGGCTTATCCTTTTAAACCTAGATTCATATTCACAGTTCTGGTTTTGGAGTTCATAGATTTTATCTTGAAGGAGCTCGATCCGCTCTTGAAGTTTGAAGAGAGCTTCTCCCACGCTCCTTGTATCAAGCTTGTTCTCGCGGATGAAGTCTGTGATCATAGAGTGATTAGCACTCAGACCATGTTCAACCATCCCTTGGCACTTGAATCTCCTGCTCCACTTCTGCAAGCCTGGCCTTGTCGCTTCCCTCCTTCTTGGGGCCTTGGACATCCCGGATGTAGAGCACCCCCTCACGCATCTCAATATCTTGAGGGTGCTTCATCATCTCCGGCAAGTAGGGATTGATGACCTTCTCGAAGAACTTGTCTTTAGATGAACTTAGGGAAGTCATGGCGATCTAGATCTGTCAGAAAAACAGCCCGAAACAAGAACAGAGGAGAAACTCGCGATGCGGTGGTCAAAATATACGAGAGTATATATAATGTTTTTTCTAGGTCAGAATACTTGTTCGGGAAGAAATCAGAGTCGGGAGGCACACGAAGGCCGCACAAGCCATCAGGGCGCGCCCCAAGGGGGTCGCGCCCTGTTGGCTTGTGCCTCCCTCGTTGGCCCCTGACTTCGTTTTATTCTTGGAATTTTTCTAAAATACTAAAACCAACAGAAATTATTATTTTTTGAAATTTTTGGAGTCGGTTTACTTACCGTACCACATACCTACCTCTTTTTTAGGTTTCTGGAGTGTTCCGGAAGGCTTCCCGTATGTGTTCTTCCGGTGTTATTACTTGAATAACATTAGTCTCTTCATGAATGGGTGTACCTAAAATGTAATGCTTGACTCCTTGCCCATTCACCACTCTCGGGTTTTTTCCTTCGAAGTTATTGGTTTTTATAGCACCGGAGCAGTAGACTTGTTCGACAACGTATGGACCTTCCCATTTGGATAAGAGTTTTCCTGCAAAAAACCTGAAACGACAATTGTACAAAAGCACAAGGTCTCCTACATTGAATTCCCGCTGTTGAATCCTTTTATCATGCCATCTTTTAACTTTTTCTTTAAACAACTTAGCATTATCATAGGCTTGTGTCCTCCAGTCGTCTAATGAGCTAATGTCAAATAACCTCTTTTCATCGGCAAGTTTAAAATCATAATTCAATTCCTTAATTGCCCAATAAGCCTTATGTTCTACTTCAAGAGGCAAATGACAAGCTTTTCCATATACCATTTTATATGGGGACATCCCCATGGGGTTTTTATAAGCAGTTCTATAAGCCCACAGAGCATCGTCTAATTTCTTCGACCAATTCTTCCTAGATCTATTGATAGTCTTTTGCAAGATTAATTTTAGTTCTCGATTGCTCAATTCAACTTGGCCACTAGACTGAGGATGATATGGTGATGCAATTCTATGGTTAACATCATATTTAGCTAGAAGTTTACGGAAAGCACAATGAATAAAATATGAACCACCATCAGTCATTAAGTATCTAGGGACTCCAAACCTCGGAAAATAATTTCCTTAAGCATTTTAATAGAGGTGTTATGATCAGCACTACTAGTTGGAATAGCTTCTACCCACTTAGTAACATAATCAACAGCAACTAAAATATGAGTATACCCATTTGAGGAAGGGAAAGGTCCCATAAAGTCAAAACCCCAAGCATCGAATGGTTCAATGCCAAGTGAATAATTCATAGGCATTTCCTGACGTTTACCAATGTTACCAACTCTTTGCATACATTACATGAAAGGACATACTTACGAGCATCTTTGAAAAGAGTAGGCCAATAAAAACCAGATTGTGATACCTTGTGTGCAGTTCTGTCTCCAGCATGGTGTCCTCCGTAAGGTTCAGAATAACACTTCCTTAAGATTTGTTCATGTTCATGCTCAGGTATACAACGTCTAATAATACCATCTACTCCTTCTTTATAAAGATGTGGGTCATCCCAAAAGTAATGTCGTAAATCATAAAAGAATTTTTTCTTTTGTTGATAGGTGAAACTAGGTGGTATATATTTAGCAACAATGTAATTAGCATAATTGGCATACCAAGGAGTCTACGTGAAGTATTTATAGCAGCAAGTTGTTCATCAGGAAAATTATCATCAATAGGCAGTGGGTCATCAAGAACATTTTCCATTCTAGACAGGTTATCCGCTATGGGGTTTTCAGCTCCCTTTCTATCAACAATATGCAAATCAAATTCTTGAAGCAAAAGCACCCACCGAATAAGTCTAGGCTTAGCATCTTTATTTTCCATAAGGTATTTAATAGCAGCATGATCCGTGTGAATAGTTACTTCGGAATCAACAATATAAGGTCTAAACTTATCGCATGCAAAGACAACTGCTAAAAATTCCTTTTCAGTGGTGGCATCTAGGGTTTTAGTAGCATAATGGATAACATTCAATTTCTTGTCTACTCTTTGCCCTAGAGCAGCACCAACAACATAATCATTAGCATCACACATGATCTCAAATGGTAAGTTCCAATCAGGTGGTTGAACAATAGGTGCGAAAATCAAAGCTTTCTTAAGTATTTCAAAATCTTCTACACAATCATCATCAAAAACAAAAGGAACATCTTTTTGAAGAAGATTAGTTAACGGCCTAGAAATCCTTAAGAAATCTTTAATGGAGCGCCTATAAAAACCAGCATGACCTAAGAAACTCCTTATACCTTTGATATCTTTAGGGCATTGCATCTTCTCAATGGCGTCAACTTTAGCTTTGTCCACTTCAATACCCCGTTCAGAAATTTTATGCCCAAGCACTATGCCTTCATTCACCATAAAATGGCACTTCTCCCAATTCAAAACAAGATTAGTTTCTTCACATCTCTGCAAAACTCGATCAAGGTTGCTCAAGCAATCATCAAAAGAAGTTCCATAAACGGAAAAATCATCCATGAAAACCTCAACAATCTTTCCACAAAAATCAGAGAATATAACCATCATACATCTTTGAAAGGTAGCAGGTGCATTGCATAAACCAAAAGGCATACGTCTATAAGCATGCGTTCCAAAAGGGCAAGTAAAAGTAGTTTTCTCTTGATCCTCTTTTGACACGGGTATTTGAGAAAACCCAGAATATCCATCAAGAAAGCAGAAGTGTGTGTGCTTAGATAATCTTTCTAGCATTTGATCGATAAAAGGTAAAGGATAATGATCTTTCCTAGTAGCTTTGTTTAATTTTCTGAAATCAATCACCATCCTATAACCAGTTACTATTCTTTGTGGGATAAGTTCATTTTTATCATTAGGGACAACAGGTATACATCCTTTCTTAGGAACACAATGAACAGGACTTACCCATCTACTATCAGCAATAGGATAAATTATACCTGCCTCTAGAAGCTTTAATATTTCATTTCTTACACTTCCTTCATCTTAGGGTTTAAGCAGCGTTGATGATCAATGACAGGTTTAGCATCCAGTTCCATATTAATCTTGTGCTGACATAGAGTAGGACTAATTCCCTTAAGATCATCGAGAGTATATCCAATAGCAGCCCGGTGCTTCTTCAGAGTTTTAAGTAATCTCTTGTCTTCATGCTCTGAAAGGTTAGCACTGATAATAACAGGATATATCTTCTTTTCATCAAGGTAAGCATATTTCAAAGTATTGGGTAAAGTCTTTAACTCAACACGGGATCTCCCTTGGGTGGAGGGGGATCCCCTAAAATATCAACCGGTAAGTTGTGTTTAAGAATAGGCGTTTGTTTCAGAAATATGTCATCTATTTCATTTCTCTCGTTCAAATGCATATCGTTTTCATGGTCTAGTTAATATTGTTCTAACGGATCGGAAGGAGGTACGACAATAGAGGCTAGACAAATAACCTCATCTTTGCTTGGTAATTCTTTCTCATGTGGTTGTTTACTAAACTTAGAGAAATTAAATTCATGAGACACATCACCAAAGCTTACTTTAACCTTCTCAGTAACACAATTAATTTCAGCATTAACAGTATTAAAGAAAGGTCTACCAAATATAATGGGGCAGAAGTTATCTTGTTCTGAACCAAGTACTAGAAAATCAGTGGGGTACTTGACCTTTCCACACAAGACCTCAACATCTCTAACAATCCCAAGTGGTGTAATAGTGTCTTTGTTTGCAAGTTTAATAGTAAAATCAATGTCCTCAAGCTCAAATGGTGCTATGTCATTCATAATTTCTTGATATATGGTAAAAGGTATAGCACTAACACTAGCACCAATATCACACAAGTCATTATAACAATGATCTCCCATTTTAACTGAAACCACAAGCATGCCAACAACTGGGTTATTTTTATCTAGTTCATCTTGCTTACGTCTTATAATTCTAGTAGTTTCATCACAGAAATAGATAACCTGTCCATCAATGTTATCAACTAGAAGATCTTTGACCGTAGCAATTTTAGGCTCAACATTTATTTTTTCAGGAGGTGTAGGTGTCCTAGCATGACTTTATTAACCACAGTTGTAGCTTTAGCATGTTCCTTAATTCTAACAGGGAAAGGTGGTTTCTCAATGTAAGTCGTAGGAACAATTGGATCAACATGGCTAACAATTATTTCTTCCTTCTCAATTTTAACAGGTTTCTCTAATTGCTTTTCAATGGGTGGATGGTACTTAAACCACTTCTCCTTAGGGAGATCAACATGAGTAGCAAATGATTCACAGACAGAAGCTACTATCTCAGAATCAAGGCCATATTTATTACTCAACTTATAGCGTGCATCAGTTTCCAAAAAAGATTTAACCCAATCGAACTTAAGCTTTATACCTGGATCTTTACCTTTGTCGAGTTCCCAATCTTCGTAGTTGCATTTAATTCTTTCCAAAAGACCCCATTTGAATTCAATAGTCCTATTCATGAAGGAACCAGTAGAACAAGAATCGGGTAGTATTGATCATCATGAGAAAGCGGAGCATTTTTTTTGCATAATAGTACTTCTCGCAATCTCATGGTTAGGGAAGGCGTGCATCATAGATTTAAGCCTCCCCCAAGCTTGAGCGATACTTTCTCCTTCACGAGGCCAGCAATTATAAATAAAATTCCGATCACGATGAACTAGATGCATAGGATAAAACTTCTGATGAAATTCCAACTTCAAACGATTACAGTCCCATGATCCAATATCGCCCAATAGCTTGTACCACATTAATGCCTTTCCCTCCAAAGATAAAGGGAAAACATTCTTCTTAAATTTGTCTCCAGACAACCCTGCAAGTTGAAATAATCCACAAACTTCATCGACAAATATCAAGTGATAATCAGGATGAGTCGTTCCATCATATGGGTGTGATAAGAGTTTTTCAAGCATGCCAGAAGGAATCTCATAATAAATATTTTTAGTAGGTTCAGTAGGTTGAGGAACAATTTCCTCATCTTCAGTTCGGGGCGAAGATGCCCCGAACAAGCCACTCAAAGGGTGACCATTCATAGCGACAAGCGACAGTAAATTTCAGCATGTATAGAAAATGTTTCCTTACCAATTCCACTTACCAAAGGCGCTTCACTCCCCGGCAACGGTGCCAGAAAAGAGTCTTGATGACCCACAAAAATAGGGGATCAATCGTAGTCCTTTCGATAAGTAGAGTGTCGAACCCAACAAGGAGCAGAAGGAAATGATAAGCGGTTTCCAGCAAGGTATTCTCTGCAAGTGCTGTAGGTAACGATAGTAGATAGTTTTGTAGCAAGATAAATCGTAACAAGTGACAAGTAACAATAGTAGCAAAGGTGCAGAAAGGTAGCCCAATCCTTTTTGTAGCAAAGAACAGGCATGAAAGTACTCTTATATTAAGCAAGCGCTCCCGAGGACACATGGGAATTATGTTTAGTCATGTTCATCATGTTGAGTTGATTCGCGTTCGCTACTTTGATAATTTGATATGTGAGTGGACCGGTGCTAAGGTGATATTCTTACTTGAACTAACAACCTACTTATGATTACCCCCTCTTGCTAGCATCCGCAACTACGAATGAAGAATTAAGATAAATCTAACCATAGCATGAAACATGTGGATCCAAATCAGCCCCTTATGAAGTAACGCATAAACTGGGGTTTAAGCTTCTGTCACTCTAGCAACCCATCATCTACTTGTTACTCCACAATGACTTCCCTTAGGCCCATAGCATGGTGAAGTGTCATGTAGTCGACGTTCACATGACACCATTAAGAGAAGTAACAACAGACATATCATCAAAATATCGAACGAATACCAACTTCACACGATAACTTATAACAAGACTTCTGCCATGTCCTCAGGAACAATAGTAACTACTCACACCTCATCAATGTGTTCAAGATCATAGGTGCAATAATAATAATTAAGGATCTGAACATAATTTCTTCCACCAAGTAATCCAACAAGCATCAACTACAAGATGTAATCAACACACACTACCAGGGAAAACCTTATACACAGAACCTTAGCAGCAGTGCTGGATAAAAAGAGGCGCTACTGCTAAATAGCCGTAGCGCGCGTCCAGAAAAGGCGCTATTGCTAAGAACTTAGCAGTAGCGTTGCGTTAGAAAAAGCGCTACTACTAATATTGCCCCACCGTTGCCGCCAAGCTAGGTTTAGGAGTAGCGCTGGTTCCTGAAACGCGCTATAGATACGTTAGGTAGTAGTAGTGTTGTTTCCTAAAACGCGCTACTACTATCTTGACATAACCCTGGCCCGCGCCGGCTCCTCCTCCACCTCTTTCCTCCATATCCCCATTCCCCCCCCCCATTCGATCCCTCTCCTCCGACGCCGCCGTCACCGTCCGTCGCCGCCCGCGCGCCCTCTGTCGCCTCCCACTCCTCCACCTCGCCGCCGGCATCTCCCCCGAGCTCCACCTCGCCGCCGGCGTCTCCCCTAGCCCCTTGTAAGTCCTCTGCCCCTCCTTCTCTCTCTGTGTCTCTCTAGGACAGATTAGGACAATTAGGTATGTAGTATGAATTAGTATGAACCCTAGGACAGATTAGGTAGTATGAACCTAGTCAATTAGTATGAAATTAACTAGGTTTTCAAATTAGGACAGAAATTTAGCTACGCTGAATTTAGTTTCAAATATTGTGAAGAAAAACCTTATTGCATTTTCTTCAAGTTCTATATTTTTCTTAGTGTTATATGCAAATGATCCGAGTGGCCTATGTTTCGCCGGAATGTTGTTTCATTTCCGTTCCGGTGAATTTCAGGCGCTCGATATGTCCACTTTTTAGCAAGGGCAATGTCGAAATTTTGGCATGACTTGTGCTAGAAAGTAGGCATATCGAGTGCCGGGAATTGCTAGGAAACGACATTCCGGAAAACCGAGTTAAAAATGAGTCTAACATGAGTTTAAGAAATTAAGCATTTCTAAAATAGCAAAACATTAAATGATAAGAAAATGTTCTCATCGGAATTTGTCTTGACGTCGACGATGCCTGGCCCGCATCCTCGTCGTCGTCGAGTCGGCGGCGACATCCTGCTTGAGTGGCGCAATGTCCGGGACTGGGCTCCGACGGGCTGGCACTGGGAGGTGCTACCTTCCCGGGCTCGGAGCTTGGTGAGGAATCCTGGTCTCGTCGTCGACCCAGAGCTTCTTTGGTGGCGGTCGCACGGGCCACTTTCGGTGCAGAGGGAGCGGGCCCCCGCGGAGGTGGTACGTCGCCGTGTCAGGGAGGAGGACGAGCACGTCCTTCGCTACATGGCGGCGTTGGACGCCAGGTTCTCCAATACTTGGCAGGTTCTTCAGGGATCTCACCCGAGTTATGATCCGGTGATGGTTCCTTATCTTTGGGTGGCCACCGCCAGCCACTCAGAGACTGCTAGTGAACCGAGTTCACCGTCCTCCACTTTGGATTCTAGGATATTCGATCTGTATTAGTGATCTTATATGATAATATTCGAGATGTATTAGTTAATATTTGATGATGCATTAACTGGATTATTCGAGATGATGTATTAGTGATATTATATTCGAGTTCATTATAAATGTATTAGTGATATTATATTCGAGTTCATTATAAATGTATTAGTGATATTATATTGGTATTATGCGTGTGTGACTTTCGGTCTGTCGTTGCTCCTTGTGTGACTTTCATGTGTGTTCTTGATGGAGGAATCCTGACTGTTGTTGTGGGGGGCGCTTCCTCCTCTTCTCTTCTTGCGATATATACCTCAGTGTAATGCGCAAGGAGAGGAGAGGAGGTGCGCCCATCACCGACGGTCGAACTATTAGTGTGAGAGAGTGTCCACCAACATATATACACCACCATATCAGTGTGAGAGAGTGCGCACCAACATACCATAAGATATGAGAGTTATTTAAGGAAAGCCTCGACGGACCGAAAGTCAACCGATATTGAATTAGGTCTATTTTGACATGTGTGTATGTTATTCCAGGGAACCCCTCCTAGTGCCTATGTTTTGTCGGAATGTTGATTTATTTCCGTTCTGGCAAATTTTAGGCGCTCAATATGTCTTACATTAGCAATGGTCATGCCGTAATTTTTGAATCATGAACACAGGAAATGTCGTCGTCTGATGACGACGATAGGATCCAAGCGTGTGAACTCTGCGGCGAAGATAAGGGTCTTTGCGACCAGCCTGGGCTGCGAGACGACAGGTTCTTCACCATCAAGCTTGACGAGACCTTCGATGTTTCTACGGTACGCAACGATGACAAGTGTTGTTTCGTAATTAAGCATGACTTCTGTTTCTTTGCTTCAACGTGTAATTTCTGTTTTATACAATTCGACTAGTTCATCCCCTGTCATGCAAGACGGTATTTCTTGGAGAGGCTCGGTTTCGAAGAGCACGAGAGTTTCGAGACGAGGAGAGCCAACCTAAGGACTAAACATGGTCACACATTTCTGGTCAAAGTAATGAATGCAGTTAATAACACAGAATTAGGGTGCTCAAATTGGGAAGCTCTTTGCAAGGCATATGGATTTCAGGAGGATATGGAAATAACCTTCGATCTTCGTCCTGAAGATCATATTGAAGGTAACATCGACATTTGGGTGGATGTCGATATGCATCCTGTTTTACTTCCATGTGAGTTTATCAACCATGCATATTTGTCAAGTAATTTGCATTCTATATTTAAAAATAGTTGGTGTTCATCCATACTAAATTTGTTAATTTATAATTTACAGCTTATTTCGTTTCTTCGAGTGAAACACAGAAAATAATTGACATGACACACTACACTTATGGATCACATCTAACTTGGGAGGAGAAGGATGATCTTATTAACTTTGTTATTGGTGTCCTAGTTGGTAGGGAGGTCTTCCCGTATAATTTGGGAACTGGCCGAAATTACACATTGTACAGGACACTAGTGCATAGGTTGAGGGCGGATGATATTCGCCGAAATATCTTGGTAAGAGTTGCTAATTAAGTACACTACTATTGCGTAAATGGTATTGATTACATTGCTAACTAGGCTACTATTATGTTCTTCAACAAAAACTGGCAAATGAAGTTGTGCCTCCGTTGATGCAAGCCGAAGGTAATATGACAATTAAAAGCCCTATGAGGCCCGAGTTCTCTTTTGCATACTCGACTGAGCGCAAACCACCAAGACGGCTCCAAATTGAAGCATGGGGACAAATAAAGAAGGATCGCAAGCCACAAGTTGGAGACCATTGGATCTCTTTGCTTCATCATGGAGACATAGGTGTTATTCTGTTTTATGTCATTTTACCTAGGAGGGAGGACTAGGTCCTATGAGAGAGAGGTTTTTCTGGTTTATTTTAACTTGCATGATTGATTAGGATGATTACTATTATGATGTTTTTCTGTTTTATGAGATTTTAACTTGGTATGATTAAGATGATGATGAGTTGTTAGATGAGTAAGATGATGATGAGTTATATGACATATATTTGATTAAGGTGGATGGATGCAAGTGATCATGTTGAATTAGAGGAAAATATGATGTTTCGATTGGCAACATCATATTTTCTTCTAATTCAACATGATCACTTGCATCCATCCACTTTAATCTAAATGTAGTTGCTGGCACAATAATTATTGATGTTGTATATTAATATGTGTAACCGTGTGTAAATACAACATAAATATAAAAAAAAGAATATGTGCGTTTAACAGTGGCGCGGGTTAGAGAAGCACGCTACTGATAACTCGGTTAGCAGTAGCGCCGGTTAATAGGCGCTACTGCTAAACTTTAGCTGTAGCGCTGGATTAACCAGCGCTGCTGATACAAGTTAGCTGTAGCGCCTTATCACTAGCGCGGGCCCCCGTGCTACTGATACACCTAAAAACCGTGCTACTGCTAGGCTTTTCCCTAGTAGTGACAACTAGTAACCCACATGTACCAATCTGAGGTTTTGAGACAAAGATTGAATACAAGAGATGAACTAGGGTTGGAGATGAGATGGTGTTGGTGAAGATGTTGATGGGGATTGGTCCTCCCACGAAGGAGGAAGCGTTGGTGAGGACGATGGCTTCGATCTCCCCCTCCCGGAGAGGAATTCCCCCGGCAGAATCTGACTGCCGGAGTGCAAAAGGGCCTCTGCCCAGGTTTCCGCCTCGAGACGGCGGCGCTTCATCCTAAAAGGTTTCTTATGATTTTTTCTAGGGTAAAACACACCATATAGGACAAGGTGGGTGTCGGGAGGCCAGCCAGGGCCCCACCACACATCAGGGAGCGGCCTGGGGGGGCGCGCCCTGATGGCTTGTGCATGGCTGGTGGCCCCCCTCTGGTGTATTTTTGGCCCATAAATTCACATATATTTAACAAAAAATCCTCGTGAAGTTTCAGGTCATTTGGATTCTGGTGATTTTTCTGCCTTTTTCTCGGTTTTTCGGTCCAGAATTCCAGTTTCCGGATAATTCCCTCTTTGTGATGTACCTTGCATATTCAGAGGGAAGGGGCATAAGAATTGTATAATAATAGGGAATAATGGACAAGAATAACGTAAATATGAATAGGAAATCATGATGCAAAATGGACGTATCAGTAAACGTCAGGAAATGCCTATGAATTATTCACTTGCCAATGAACCATTCGATGTTTGGGGTTTTGACTTTATGGGACCTTTCCCTTCCTCAAATGGGTATACTCATATTTTAGTTGTTGTTGATTACGTTACTAAGTGGGTACAATCTATTCCAACTAGTAGTGCTGATCATAACACCTCTATTAAAATGCTTAAGGAAATTATTTTTCCGAGGTTTGGAGTCCCTACATACTTAATGACTGATGGTGGTTCACATTTTATTCATGGTGCTTTTCATAAACTTCTAACTAAATATGATGTTAACCATAGAATTGCGTCACCTTATCATCCTCAGTCCAGTGGCCAAGTTGAATTGAGCAATCGAGAACTAAAATTAATCTTGCAAAAGACTTTCAATAGATCTAGGAAGAATTGGTCTAAGAAATTAGACGATGCTTTGTGGGCTTATAGAACTACTTATAAAAAAACCCATGGGGATGTCCCCATATAAAATGGTATATGGAAAAGCTTGTCATTTGCCTCTTGAACTAGAACATATGGCTTATTGGGCAATTAAGGAATTGAATTATGATTTTAAACTTGCCGGTGAAAAGAGGTCATTTGACATTAGCTCATTAGAGGAATGGAGGACACAAGCCTATGAGAATGCTAAGTTGTTTAAAGAAAAAGCTAAAAGATGGCATGAAAAAAGGATTCAAAAGCAGGAATTCATTGTAGGAGACCTTGTGCTTTTGTACAATTCTCTTTTCAGGTTTTTTGCAGGAAAACTCTTATCCAAATGGGAAGGTCCATACGTTGTTGAAGAAGTCTACCCTCCGGTGCTATAAAAATTAATAACTTCGAAGGCAAAAACCCGAGAGTGGTGAATGGGCAAAGAATCAAGCATTACTTCAGGTACACCCATTAATGAAGAGTCTAATGTTATTCAAGTAATAACACCGGAAGAACACATACGGGAAGCCTTCCGAAACACTCCAAAAACCTGTAAAAGAGGTAGGTATGTGGTACGGTAAGTAATCCGACTCCAAAAATTCCAAAAAAATATTTTTTGTTGGTTTTAGTATTTTAGAAAAATTCCAAAAATAAAACGAAGTCAGGGGGACCCACGAGGGAGGCACAAGCCAAAGACGCGCCCAGATGGCTTGTGCGGCCCTCGTGTGACTCCCTGACTCCGATTTCTTCCGAACACGTATTCTGACCTAGAAAAAATCATTATATATACTCCCGTATGTTTTCACCACCGCATCGCAAGTTTCTCCTATGTTCTTGTTTCAAGCAGTTTTTCTCGCAGAACCGAGAATATGTCGTCTCAAGATTCGGATGGAGAGAGCTATGTGTCTAACTATGTGGCGTACCCAAAGATCTTTGGGGACATCTACCCCTACTTATAGTCCACCGAAGAGGAGGGAGATTCCGATCTGGAGGAGATGGAAGACGCCGGTCCAGACGCTAGTTCGGAGGAAGATGAAGATCCGTTTCCTCAACCTGGAGATATGCGTGTGGAGTTCAAGAAGTCAAGCCTCCCCAATGGAGTAAACAAATATAAGGTCCAATTTACCCCATCTCGTTTTCTGCAGAAAAGCAAGGCAAACTTATGCAAAAGGGTTTTGAAGCTCGAACAAGAAAACGATGATTTAAGGGAGGAAAACTTCATCCTCACGCGCAAGCTAGAGAAGAAGGGCACCACTACTCCAACACCACCACCATCACCGAAAAACACTTGAGTACATGGGTATGGGCACAACCCCTAGCTTGTCCCAAGCTTGGGGAGGTGCCCCGGTATCGTATCACCATCACTTTTCACCATCATCTTTTATTTTAGTTTGATCTTTAGCTATTTCGTGGTTTAGAGGAATAAAGTTTCAGATTTTATTTGCTTAGGATTTTGCTTTGAGTTATACCTATCCATGTAATCGAGTGTGAGAGTTATATAATAAAGATTAGTTGAGTTTGTGTGCTTTACTCTCTTGCACCAATGATCATAGCATGACAGTAAAAAGAATAGTAAAGATCATATGCTTATCCCATGGGAAGTAATGACTTCACATAAAAATAAAGTATGAACTATGAAAATTGTTGGGAATAGAACAAACATAGCCTTAGTCATTGTTATAATCTATGCAAGATTATGATAGAGAGGAGAAGATTCACATACAAATATACTATATTGGACATCATCTATGATTACAAACCCTCACCAAATATTAAATAATGATCAAGTGTTGAAGTTGGACATGGAAGACAACCTAATGGTCATGATTGCTTACATTTGCATACAAGTTATATAGGCATGGATCCTTTAGCATGTGATGCTTCCTATAGAACTTTTGCTAGCCAAAATTTCCGCACCAAGTAGAGATACTACTTGTGCATCCATAACCCCTCGAACCCAGTTTCTTTTCGTAAGAGTCCACTTTACCTACCAATGGATTGAATAAGATCCTTCAAGTAAGTTGTCGTCGGTGTATAAGCAATACAAATTGCCTTTAATCATGTACGATCTTTTATTGAAAGGGAAATTAAGCTTTGTACGCTCTTGTGATGGTGAAGAAATAAAAGCGACGGAGTGCATAATAAAGTTCGCTATCACAAGGGGCAATATAAAGTGAAGTTCCTTTGCATTAAGGGATTGCACATCTAATCAAATAAAAGAGCATGACAACCCCAGCTTCCCTCTGCGAAGGGCCTATCTTTCACTTTCATAAAGCACTTACTTTTATTCAAGAGTCATCAATGTCTTATGTTCTTCTAGGTTATAAACTCTCTTAGTGGTAAGCATCACATGTTGAGGTAAGATCCAGGTATATATATATATCTAGTTGAATGTAAGAAACCATGATTCATTATTGTTGACATTATCCTTTAGGTAAATGAGTTGGGTGGCAAACGAAACCCCCTATCTTCCTATGTGTCCGGCAAAAACATTAGCTCCAAAAATATGCAATGAGTGTCAACAATCATAAATGACTAAATGATAGTTGAGTATGTGGGTTACAATGAAAGCTTTTATATAGACTCTTTTCTTGAATATGATGAATTATGATTATCACCATGACTAAAAGCACCGTTTGTTGGTTGTCAATAAGGTTTATGCTTCATACTTCAATAATTGTGAATAGATCTTTACTTGATTATGAGAAGTTATATGATGAAATGCTTGCTGCTATAATGATATGCATGATGATCTCATGTCCATATTCTGTTTTTATCAACACCTCTCTCTCAAATTATGTGGTCATTACTCTCGAGATCGGTTTTCGCTTGAGGACAAGCGAGGTCTAAGCTTGGGAGAGTTTATACATCCATTTTGCATCATGACTTCCTATTCATATTTACGTTATTCTTGTCCATTATTCCCTATTATCATACAATTCTTATGCCCTTTCCCTCTGAATATGCAAGGTACATCACAAAGAGGGAACTATCTGGAAACTAGAATTCTGGATCGGAAAACCGAGAAAAAGGCAAAAAAATCGAAAGACTCCAAATGACCTGAAACTTCACGAGAATTTTTATTGAATATATGTGAATTTATGGGCCAAAAATAAACCACAAGGGGGGCCACCAGCCAGGCACAAGCCATCAGGGTGCCCCCCCTCCCCCCAGGCCGCACCCTGATGTGTGGTGGGGCCCTAGCTGGCCTCCCGACGCCCATCTTCTCCTATATGGTGTGTTTTACCCTAGAAAAAATCATAAGCAACCTTTCGGGACAAAGCACCACCATCTCGAGGTGGAAACCTGGGCATAGGCCCTTTTGCACTCCGGCGGTCAGATTCTGCCAAGGAAATTCCTCTTCGGGAGGGGGAGATCGAAGTCATCGTCATCACCAACGCTTCCTCCTTCGTGGGAGGACCAATCCTCATCAACATCTTCACCAGCACCATCTCATCTCCAACCCTAGTTCATCTCTTGTATTCATTCTCTGTCTCAAAACCTCAGATTGGTACCTGTGGGTTACTAGTTGTGTTGATTACATCTTGTAGATGGTGCTTGTTGGATTACTTGGTGGAAGAAATTATGTTCAGATCCTTAATTATTATTATTGCACCTCTGATCTTGAACATGTTGATGAGGTGTGAGTAGTTACTATTGTTCCTGAGGACATGGGAGAAGTCTTGTTATAAGTTATCATGTGAAGTTGGTATTCGTTCGATATTTTGATGATATGTGTGTTGTTGCTTCTCTTAGTGGTGTCATGTGAATGTCGACTACATGGCACTTCACCATGCTATGGGCCTAAGGTAAGTCATTGTGGAGTAACAAGTAGATGATGGGTTGCTAGAGTGACAGAATCTTAAACTCCAGCCTATGTGTTGCTTCATAAGGGACTGATTTGGATCCACACGTTTCATGATATGGTTAGATTTATCTTAATTCTTCTTTCGTAGTTGCGGATGCTTGTGAGAGGGGGTAATCATAAGTAGGTTGTTAGTTCAAGTAAGTACAACACCTTAGCACCGGTCCATCCACATATCAAATTATCAAAGTATTGAACGTGAATCAACTCAACATGATGAACATGACTAGACATAATTCCCATGTGTCCTCGAGAGCGCTTGCTTAATATAAGAGTACTTTCAGGCCCGTCCTTCGCTACAAAAAGGATTGGGCTACCTTGTTGCACCTTTGCTACTATTGTTACTTGTCACTTGTTACGATTTATCTTGCTACAAAACTATCTACTATCGTTACTTACAACACTTGCAAAGAATACCTTGCTGAAAACCGCTTATCATTTCCTTCTGATCCTCGTTGGGTTCGACACTCTTACTTATCGAAAGTACTATGATTGATACCCTATACTTGTGGGTCATCAATGCCTCTCTCATATTCACTTGTAGTGAGGACAGTCATGTTATGCTTATTGATGATCTTGGAGACTTGGACATCTTACTTGTGAGGCATGCTACTTTGATTGAGCTTCCTATATTTCGCTGTGCTCGCATCATATGCTTACATACCATGCCACATTCTATTGTCCCTTATTATGATAAGAATGATGATGACGCTTGTTGGGTCTTTCACCACACGAGTGTTAGGTTTTCCATTCACGCTAATCTCATTCATTTTTCTGAGTGTTAGTTATGTTCTTTTGTGTTGAAGGCTTTGCAAGGTGGTGCCGTCATGAGACATAATGGTTATGCGAAGGCACACATGATGAGCGACAACAAGATTGTCGGGGCACGGATGCTCATGATCACCTACGGGACGAGAGGCCCCTTTGTGGTTCGGCAAGGGGGGGTCATGTTGCACAAAGAGCGGAGAGCATGAGGCGGCGTGACGATCGGGACGCTAGCATTTTACCCAGGTTCGGGCCGCTGTGAAGCGTAAAACCCTACTCCTGGTTTTGGTGGATTGATTGTAGGAACACGAAGAACACGCAGCGCTCAATCCCGGCAAGGGCTGCCGTCGGGGAGAGCTACTACGTGAGTACAAGTGTCCAAAGCTACGAATCTTGAGCTAGGTTGCCTTGGGCCTCCTTTTATAGTGCAAGGGGTTACCACAATGGCAAAACAGTCATTATCTATTGATTGGATAGCTAACAGAGCTATCATAACTAACTCTGGCATTTAGGACACAATGCCATGATTGCTAGACTAGGTGGCACTCGGGGGTGCCTCCCCGGCAAGCTCTTGCCACTGCCTGGCTAGCCGCTGCTTAAGGTCTTGACACGCTGCTGGACGGGTGTCAACTGGGCGTAATCTGCCTTCCGGTGCATTGCCACGTGCTTAGCGAGAGCCATTTACCCGCTTGAGGGCTCGACACCGCATCGATAAGTGACTGGTGTTGTGATGCGGTGGAGCGGTGGCTGGTCAGCTCGTGCCTGTCGGGGGAGGGCTTGCCGGGTCTTCCCAAGATGTGTGCGCCTCGGTCCCCGGCAGGCTCCGGGGACGTGGCTGGCGCGCTATGGGCCCCTCCTGGGCCATTGTGATGGTCTTGCCGGTGTTTGCCTTGCTTTCGGCATGTCGTTGTTGCCGGGGGCTGGTTCTTGAATGTTTACTTGGTGGTGTGGTAGCTTTTCCCAACGGGCTTAGGTCGTGAAGGCTGGAGGCTTATCGTCCGTGCACAAGTTAGGGGGAATAAACACCCCTGTTTGTATACCCCGACAGAAGCCCCCGAGCCTGAGCCATATGTGTCGCCTGGCATGTTGGGTTAGGCCCCAAACAGTGCACGGACACGCGTCGAAGGGATGTTGTCCTCCCGTCCCACGTCCACTCCGCTTAATTATCGCGGGTCGTGAGGTCATGGAACAGTAGCCGTTGGAGAGTAAAAAAAGAACTGCCAGTAATAAAATGGTAGTTTCCCGAAAAGATTGCAAAGAGATAGCCCTCGTGCGGGCCCCCCTAAATAGGACAAGGAAATGCGTGGGGGCGCTGCTCATTCGCATCCTTTTCTCCGTCCTTCATCTTCCTCCTCAAGCCAAAGAACCGCTCCCGCCACCAACTCTGGCTTGCTGAGCATTGTTAGACTGTCCGCCGCCCTTGAAAGCTCTAGAGATGGGGTGGAAGACGGCCGCCAACAAGGGGAAGCAGACGGCTGCATCCACGGACCTAGCGATCGAAGAGAGGAAGAAGAAGGCTGAAGAGCTGGAGAGGTGGCGACAGGGAGATGTGGTTATCTCCCCGTCGAGCCTGGACGGCAACACCTTGATCAACAGGTATGCCTATATGTGGGGGAGGGCGATGAAGGGACATGGAGCACCTGAGCCCCTGCCGGACAGCCCTAAGGAGAAGAAGCCATTAGATTCGTACCGCTTCTTCTACGCGTACTTTTACTGCGGCCTTTCTCCCCCCTTTTCTGATTTCTTCTGCGCCATGATGGTGGCGTATGGATTCCACCTCCTGGACTTCACGCCCAATGCAATGGCGTGCATGGCGATTTTTGCCCATTTGTGCGAGAACTTCGTCGGAGTCGCCCCCAATGTGGACTTGTTTAGGCATTTTTTTCTTCCTCGGATTGAAGACAGATCCCACTGCTCGGGAAATATAAGATGGATCCCCCGAGGCAGGAAGGATGATTGGGAATACCTTTTTGGGCAGCAGCGTGGGAAGTGGGAAGAATGGAGAGGTGACTGGTGCTGGATCAAAGACGACAAGGCCCCCGCGTTTTGTTTGGCGCGGACTGGATGCGCCACGCGCGGTAGCGACTGGGGCAAGTTGGGTCCTACTGACGGCAAGCTCCGTCTGGCGCTGAGCAGGATCGTTCGCCTCAAGGCTGCCGGGCTGACCATCGAGCATGTGGTAGCAGATTTTCTCCGCCGCCGCATTGCACCATTGCAGAAGAGGGACAGGTTTGCATGGGAGTTCAATGGTCCCGCCGACTGGATGCGACTGTATCCAGGCCCTGCCAACAACCTGACAGTCTATGGCCATGACTGGCTGTGCGATCAGTTGTTTGGTCGTCTTGGGCCATTCCATCTGCCGGCAGGAGTCATCCCCTTGCACCGCAATTCTGCTCGGGGTCAAATTCTGCAATGGATGCCTGATTGCGATGCCTCCGATGTTAGACCTGATTGGCAGCTACCCACCCTGGAGAGTGGGATGGAGTGGGTCTCCGGCCTAGAGGAGAGGGCTTCCAAACCACAGGACAACTTGACCGCGCCAACCAGGGCGGCGGAGAGAGCCTTCATTGCCGCCCGGATTGCGGAAGACAAGACTGTCAGACCCGCCAAGGGAGCAGCCTCCGGAGAAGAGGAGGAGGAGGAGTCTGAGGACGATGACTCTTCCGAGGAGGAGAGCAGAAACCTTGCTCCGGGGGAAGCCACTGGCTTGGAGTCTGCCGGGGCCGGTGGTTCCCAAACCGCGGCGACAGGATCCCAAGAAGGGGTCGAGGTGGAGGAGGCGAAGGAACCGGAGGTGGAAGAGGAGGGGCTCGAAGAGGGCCCCCAAGCTCGAGAGCCGGGGCGCCGCCTCCGCCAGCGCGCCCACCGGGAACCAACAGCTTTTGCGTCTTCGCGGGGTCCCTCGAAGGTGAAGAAGGCGACCTCCAAGGATGGCGGGCGTGAGGTAGCACGCCACCAGTCCTCTCGCCTTTCCCAAGCCAAGGCGTCCCCCGTCAAGCGACGGAAGGTTTCGGGGGTGGACCCCAGCCCCCCATCAAGCCCAACTTCTCCGCCAGGCTCGCCCTTGTCGGAAGTTCCGGCCTCTCCGCCAAGCCTTGTCCCTCCATCTCTAAAGAGGGGCAAGTCAACTCCACCGCCCGCGTCATACGAGCTGGGTTCAATGCTCCTTGCCTCTGAGTGAGTTTAATTGACCTCAATTTCCGCCAAAGCCTTTTGATCTTGATTTTCCTGACCGATCTTGTATGGTTGACCTTGTGAGGGATGAAGATGAGGAGATTCTTGCGCATAGGGCAAAGCGGGCCAAATCCGCGGTAGGGCCGGATTCCGCGGCAGGCATGGGCTCGGCAGGAGGTGCGGAGGAGAACCCCATGCTTAGCCCCCAGTCCAGCCCTCTCCGCGAGATCCAAATGCCAGCTTCACCTATCGGCAGGGATGAGGAAGGGCGTCTCCCTAGTGGGGAGATGGGAGAAGAGCATCAGGGAGAGGTTCGTCGGGTGGAACCTCCCCTTCAAGATTCCTCGTCGACCGTCGCCCGTGGGGGTGACTCGCCGGCAAGGGCCTCCACTGAAGAGCTTGCCCGCGCGGAAGCCATCACCGGAAGGATGGTGACAGATCGCACGCCGGACCCTGATGTTGCCGGGGAAGGTAATATCCTTTCGCAGCAACCTCCATTGGGTATCCCACTTGCCTGCATTTCTTTTTCTTTTCTGTGTTTTGTTGATTTTTGATCTCCGTACCTCCATTTCTTGCAATAATCCACAGCCCCGTTACTTGAAGAGCCCGAGTTGCTGGAAGAGGTAGCAGATATTGGGAAGGACGCTGCCACGGAAGTAATGAAAATCATTGCCGCGGAGGAACATGGGCCGACTGCCGGGGACATTCAGGCGTCCTCAGAGGGAATAGAGCTGAACCCCGGCAGCGAGCCCGGCCTGGGCCCAGTGGTCGAAGAGAAGACTCCCTTCAATCCATGAGGCCCTCCTTGCCCAGTTATCCCCTGGCATCGGCTCTGCAGTCCCCCCCAGAGTCACCTGGCATTGGTCACTCCTCCACTAAGTCACACGGTTCCTGGCTCGCCCTTCTCAGTGGGCGCAGACCTTGACGAGGAAATCAACAAGATCCTGGAGCCACTGTCCCAGGAGATTGAAAGAGTTGATAGCACTGCCGACGGCGCCAAGGATTTGGCCTTTCTGGAATCCATAGCGGCAGGGCTCAAGGATGTGCAGAGCAGGTACAGCCTCAAGTGGCAGGCAGTTAAGGAGCAGCATAACACCGCCGAGCTCGTGGACCATCACTTGAGGAACAAAGGGAGCGAGCTGCGGGAGTGGTATAACCGGCAGGTCCGTTCTCTCAAGAGGCAGCATGAGACGCTGTCCATGGCCAAAGAGGATGTTGCCGCCTGGAAGGCTCAACTGGCAGAACGCGAAGCGCTTCTGGACGCCAAGGAGAAGAGCATTTCCTCCTGGGAAGGGGCCCTTGAGGCCACTCTCCTCGGCAAGGAGGAGGACCTGGAAGCCCGTGTCCGGCAGCGTACCAAGGAGCTGGAGGATAGCCACAAGACCACTCTTGAAACGCTTTCCCTGGAGTCTGTAGCTCAACTGAAGAAGGTGGCTGACGAGCTAGCCGTTGTATCTGCTTCCAAGGCCAATCTTGAAGTTCAACTGACCAAGCTGACAGAGGACCTTGCTGGGAGCACCAAGGAGGTCGAGGCCCTCAAAGAGGAAGCGCGGAAGGTGGAAGCTACCCTGGGAGAGGTGCAATCACGGCTTTCCTCCAAGAGCCAAGGTCTTGACGCTACCAATGGCACCATCTCTGACATGAAATCCATGCTTTATTCCTTGGAAAGCGACCTTGAATCTGCTGGGGCTCGTGAGAAACTGCTCCTAATAGATGTGAACTGCGCGAAGACCCTCCAGAAGGACGCTGAATAAAAGATGGAGAACGTAATTGAGTAGCGTGACCTCTGGATCAAGAGCATGGTTAATATCGCCGAGCGCCTCACAGCCCAGATTGCCAAGATGAACATGAAGAGCTGAACCTTCTCCGTTGGTCAACACGAAGCTCCAAGCATCAAGCTGACACTTTTCTTCGACGGCTTGATCGAGGGATTGAAAACGTATGAAGAAGACAGGGCTGTCTGCTTCGCTAACGAGTCCTGGAAGCTGGCACGCGACGCCCTCTTCCTGGTCTTGAGCAACCTCGCCTTCTTCCACCCGGACCTTGACCTTTTCGATGGCTTCAAGAAGCTGCCGTCGGGCGCCGACACCTCGGCCGCCGCGAAGAAGGCCGGTCCCTTTGCTGACAGGATCCTCAAAGTTTCGAGGACCCAGGGGAGCCACCGGAGTTAGGTTTTAGGCCTTCGTTATCGCCATGCTATCCTGTACTTAAGACACAGTAGGTATCTCGTATTAGGGCATGCACTTTCTTTATTTTAATGTTTGCTGAACTGATGTTTTTATGCAAACGTATGCTATCCCCTTTGTTTCCCCATCGGTATTCGTATGATTGTTATCTTTGCACGCTCTAGTTACCCGCCAATGACGTGTTGCCGCGATAACTTTGAGGAACTGGTCCTTAGCTTTCTGCTGGCAAGGGCATGCCGCCGGCGGGATTACCTTCGGCAGTGTCGATGCTGCCGTGCGTTTTGTTGAGCAGGCTCGAAACAAAACACGGGCGCGAACGAACACGGTAAGGTCCAATCAAACGCAAGATTTATCATACGAACCCTTTGGCTCAACGAAGGGGCATACAAATGTATGTCCTAATGGAAGTTGATATTTATGTCAACTTAGCTTTTGTCGTGGCTTTTCATGTTGTCCTGGTGCGTGCTTATTCATGTTAATGGCACTTCCCTTCGTCCACCGGTACCTTTTCTCTTCGTACTTTCTCCGGTACGCGCATAAACGCGCGTTCACTGCTGCCTTGAAAAGAAGGGAACGTGGAGAGGAGCGAAGTGGAGGTACTTGGAGATCCATTAGTCATGAGCACAATCCGCGGTAGAGATCTGCCAGGTCCATGTAACACACATAATCAACGGGAATGGAAAATAATGCATGCACGGTCGAGCCTTCCTTCCCTTCCCTTGCACCCAATGGCCCCGCGGCAACCTATGCGTAGGCGGACGGGACCTTGCCATGGTTCGCCTGCTGGGAGCGTCGACCAGTGGATGTGCTCTAGCACTTGGTTCGGGATTTATCCCTGGCGGGGCAAATCCAAGACCGAACCTCATGCGAGCTTATCGACACTGATGATATCGCCGCCGCGCAAGGCTGATCACAGGCGGGGAAGAAATAGGGAGCAGGGCATAACTAGGTACCTCTTTCTTTCTTGGCCTACTGGATCGCGCCACACCTCCCTTGGATTGGGAAGACTCTTTTCCTTTCGGCGTTCTCTGCTCCGGGCTCGGCCGCGGGGGGCATAATGGTGGCGCCGCCTGCGCCGGCCGTCTCGCCCATGACGCCCGCCTCATTCGCAACCGCCGCAGCACCCACAGTGTCTGCGGCTGCGTACGAGGGGGCCTTTGATGTGGAGGGATGCATGGTCGCTCCGGGTTTCTTCTTGGGAGCCATGGGTGAAGAAGATGACGATGAAGATCGACCCGCCATTCACGAACTCCGGTTCGCGCAAATGATACACGCCCCCTACCTGACGCGCCAAAGATGTTGGGGCACGGATGCTCACGATCACCTACGGGACCAAAGGCCCCTTTGTGGTTCGGCAAGGGGGGGTCACGTTGCACAAAGAGCGGAGAGCATGAGGCGGCGCGACGATCGGGATGCTGGCATTTTACCCAGGTTCGGGCCGCTATGAAGCGTAAAATCCTACTCCTGCTTTTGGTGGATTGATCGTAGGAACACGAAGAACACGCAACGCTCAATCCCGGCAAGAGCTACCATCGGGGAGAGCTACTACGTGAGTACAAGTGTCCAAAGGTCCGAATCTTGAGCTAGGTTGCCTTGGGCCTCCTTTTATAGTGCAAGGGGTTACCACAATGGCAAAACAGTCATTATATATTGATTGGATAGCTAACAGAGCTATCATACCTAACTCTGGCATTTAGGACTAAATGCCATGATTGCTAGACTAGGTAGCGCTCGGGGGTGCATCCCCGGCAAGCTCTTGCCACCGCCTGGCTAGCCGCTGCTTAAGGTCTTGACACGCTGCTGGACGGGTGTCAACTGGGCATAATCTGCCTTCCGATGCGTCGCCATGTGCTTAGCGAGAGCCATTTAGCTGCTTGAGGGCTCGACACCGCATCGATAAGTGATTGGTGTTGTGATGCGGTGGAGCGGTGGCTGGTCAGCTCGTGCCTGCCGGGGGAGGGCTTGCCGGGTCTTCCCAAGATGTGCGCGTCTCGGTTCCCGGCAGGCTCCGGGGACATGGTTGGCGCGTTGTGGGCCCCTCCTGGGCCGTTGTGATGGTCTTGCCGGTATTTGCTTGGCCTTCTGCATGTCGTTGTTGCCGGGGGCTGGTTCTTGAATGTTTGCTTGGTGGTGTGGTAGCTTTTCCCAACGGGCTTAGGTCGTGAAGGCCGGAGGCTTATCGTCTGTGCACAAGTCAGGGGGAATGAACACCCCTGTTTGTATACCCAGACAAAGATCTTAGAGAACCTTTCCACGGTGAGATTGTTCCTTTTGGGTCTTTTTCCCATGCACTTATTGAATGGGCCACATTTCCATTATTGTTTCCTCCTTGTTGTTTACATGATACATCTCATGTATGGAGAAGCAACATATCTTGTGCATATGAGTAACCTTGGGCACATTCTCATGCATTTGGACATTTGTTCCAACAATTCTCCATTTGTTGTCCAATATGCTAAATGGAAACATTCTTTCCACAACAAATTTTCTCATTATGAATGGATTGACTCACATTAGGAATGGCTTCATGCATCTTGTCTTTCCATCTCATCCTTGATATATGAGCTTGTGCACTTTCTTAGCAAATTTGTTGTGATCTACCTTGATGTACTATTTATACATGATGCTTATTTTGTCCTACATCAATTGCATGATAACAATATCATCTTGAGCACCATTTGCCATGTTCATGCTTTTGATAAATCTTCTCTCTATGACATTACGCTACATCATGGTAAAATTTGTGACTTGATGCACATAGAACTTGATCCCGTGAACGATTTACATACCATTCTCTATCATTCTACTAAGCTTCATGATACTTGTCACGAACATTCTTGCCGGACGAACTCATGCTTAATTGATGGACACCTTGTGTGTGCTAACCAATGTATTTCGAAGTGTACCTTGTGTTTGCTTGTTTTTCATGTACACCATCTCGGAGTCATCTTGGAGTACTTTGGGCGCACCATGACTTCCACTCCGTCTAACTACAAGTCCGTCCACGACTACCGTTTCCTTGGTGATGAGGTTTTTGTTCCGAGGACGGATCTTTCCCAAGGGGGGGGGAGATGATGCGGAGCATCCTACGTTCATCCCCATGTACACTCCGACTACTCCCCAAGCCCCAAGTGCCATTGGACATAAGGTGAACTCGCTCCTATGTCCCTCTCCTTTCAATTCACACGAGACATGGATGCCACCTGAAGTGGAAATACTATGCATGCTTAGGTACCATGAAGGTGACCTCGGAGACACTCGGAGTGAAGGACAAGCCCCCACGAAGACGAACGACGAAGATCATCAAGTGGAGGCACGCGAAGTCTACAGCAGCCAGACATCCGGCCCACGGCCCGGACATCCGGCGCCTGAAGACCCAACCGTGACAAGGCAGGGCTGGCCAAGCTACAGGGCCCGGACATCGGGACCCGGCCCAGACATCTGGCCTCGCCCCGGAAATCCGGCCTTCGCCTCGGAAATTCGGCTCGAAGACACCAGAACCAGATGCTCTCTGATCAGCTCGAGCCCAGACATCCGGCCCAAGGCCGGAAATCCGGTGACTCCCGAAGCCCCGGACTTCCAGCCTTTGCCCCAGACATCCAGCGCGAGGCCCCCGCATCCACGGCCCTCTGACCAGCTCCAGGCCGGACATTCGGCCCGTGCCTCGGACATCCAGCACCCCCGCGACTGGCCGGACATCTGGCGCCTGCCTGCGCGCATGGACGGGCCCGAGGCCCATGTACCTCCCTCTCACTTACCCTTCGTGGGCTAGCACTATATATACTCCACCCCATCCTCCATTTTAGGGTTAGCAATGGTTTAGCTCATAGATTAGTTGAGCATTGATCCTTCCATATCCTTCTCCCTTGGAGTGGTACCTCTACGTGAGAAAATCCTATGGATGTCAAGACACCTTTCTAGGGAAGATCCTCCGGGATTTCAAGGCCTCATCTCCCCATGGGATCTGGGATGAACTCTACCATGTATCCTCTTTCCCTTTGTTGTTCTTGTACCATTGTGGATCTTGTGTGGATATGAGTCTAGTGGATGTGTGATTGGACTTGTTCTTGAGTGTTTCCCTTGTGATTTCTCCCTGTTCTTCCCTGTGTTCTTCGTGTTCTTTGTGGAATCCCCCTCCAATTCGTGAAAGATCGACACCCACGGGTTTGCCCTGTATCAATTGATGTGTTGTGTGTGCCAGCATGATCTTGGGATGGTGCAGATACAAGGAGACTTGACCGTTTCGGGTCGAGTTGCTACATCATTCATGGTATAATCTTATATAGGCATTACATCCCTTATATGAAGACCGTTATCCAACTACATCTACAACTAATACTTTACCCCAAGACCGCTATACAGCATGCATCTCGAACTATTAAGTTCATGACAAATAGAGCATTGGAATAAATAAGATGACATAATGTAGACAGTAAAGCAATCATTTAAGTGTGATAAAGAAACCATCATTTCATTCTTAGTGGAAACAATAAAATACATGTCTGATCCCTTACTGTCACTGGGAACAAAATTCACCGCAAGATTGAACCCACTACCATGCACAACTCCCTCTGAAGAAATACTTACCAATATTGGCCAAAGAAGACAAATATATCAGATAGCATACCTAAATACTTAATTATACTACACAGAAACTTCAAAAGATACAATATAATTCCATGAACAATCGAATCATTAAGTAACAATTCATCATCCCGAACACAACCACATATTACATCATATTTATTTCGGTCATGTGAGGTAGCTCACAACAACTTGGTATTGAATCACAAGGGAGACATGATACCATCTAGCTACTGCTATGTACCCTAAGGTCCTAAGAGAACTATCTAGACATGGTCATGGAGGTAGCAAGGTTGATGAAGATGGCTCCGATGATGGACCCCCACTCCAATAGGGTGCAAGAACAGGCCTCTAGATTGGATCTCCTCAGAACAAGAACTTGAGGTGGTGGAAAAATCGGAGAAAATTGATACCGAAGGTTTCTTTAAGTATACGATTTATAGGCGGAAGAAACGACATAAGGCGGTGCCCGGGGGGCACGTGGCCTAGACACACGGGTGAGCTCCTAGCCGCCCAGCCTGGCCGTGTGGGGCTCTGGGGTGCCCCTCGTAGGTCTTGCCACTTTCTGGAATCCTCTAGACTAAAAAATCATAAAAAATCGCCGGGATTTTTGGAGCTCCTTAAATATGGATTTTCTAAAAAGTAAAAAACATGCAGAAAACAACTGGCTCTAAGCACTTAAATGATAGCTTAGTCCAAAAAAATTGCTATAAAATATATTCAAAAGTGATATTATAATAGCATGAAATAATCAAAAATTACAAATAAGTTTGAGATGCACCATTCCACCGGATAGCACTTTGTCTACCAAGACAGAAGACTAATGATAACCCACAAGTATAGGGGATGGCAACAGTCTTCGCGGGTAGTATTTCACCCTTATTTATTGATTCGACACAAGGGAAGCCAAAGAATATTTATTGGCCTTAGCAGTTGAGTTGTCAATTCAACCACACCTGGGATATCTCTACGCAGCAAAGTTTTAGTAGCACAACAAGTGATAGTAGTAATAGTAACAGTAGTAGTGACAACAGCAATTTTGTAACAGTTGTGACAGTATCAACTGCAATATATAGTAACTTAGCAAGATTCAGTATATGTAAAGCATAGGCACATGGATCAGTGATGGATAATGATTTAGATGACATAAAATATATAACAGTTACACACTAGGGCGACACAGAAGTAGCTCCAATTCATCAATGTAATGTAGGCATGTATTCCATATATAGTCATACGTGCTTGCGATAAGAACTTGTATGACATCTTTTGTTCTACCCTCCCATGGCAGCGGGGTCCTAATGGAAACTAAGGGATATTAAGGCCTCCCTTTAATAGAGAACTGGAACTAAGCATTAACACATGGTGAATACATGAACTCCTCAAACTACGGCAATCACCGGAAAGAATCCCAATTATTGTCACCTTGGGGTATGCGGATCATGACATGTAATAGGTGCATACAACTTGCAAGATCGGATCCAAATCACTCTTATAATCATGAAAACATAATAAGTTCCGATCTGAAACCATGGCACTCGGGCCCTAGTGACAAGCATTAAGCATAGCAAAGTCATAGCAACATCAATCCCAGAACATAGTGGATACTAGGGATCAAGCCCTATCAACTTAACTCGATTACATGATCAATCTCATCCAATCCCATCACCGTGCAGCAAGCCTACAAAGGAATTACTCACTCCCGGTGGTGAGCATCATGGCGGTGTTGATGAAGAAGGGTTGGTGATGATGACGGCGACGAATCCCCCTCTCCGAGGCCCCAAACAGACTCCAGATCAGCCCTCCCAATGAAGAACATGAGGTGGAGGCAAATTTGTCTCATAAAACGCGATGAAATCTTCTCTCTTATTTTTTTCTCCGAAGATATGAATTTTTAGGAATGGAATTAGGGCCAGGGGAGCTACA
Organism: Elymus sibiricus; assembly: GCA_039707655.1. NCBI lineage: Eukaryota > Viridiplantae > Streptophyta > Magnoliopsida > Poales > Poaceae > Elymus > Elymus sibiricus. Next base: position 348,446,863 of record CM077669.1, on the reverse strand, counting down.
TGCGCCCCACAAGCTAACAGGGCGCTCCCACGGGGTGTGGGCGTGCCATGTTGCCCTGTGGCTCACAGGCAGCCCCCTCTGGTGGATCTTTGATCCATAATTCATTATTTATTCCAAAAATAATTCACAAAAAGTTTCATCCAATTCGACGAAATTTTATTTCTGCACAAAAATAACACCAAGGTAGTTCTGCTAAAAACAGTGTCAGTCCAGGTTAGTTCCATTCAAATCATGCAAATTAGAGTCCAAAACCAGAGCAAAAGTATTTGGAAAAGTAGATACGTTTGAGACGTATCAATTGCCCCAAACTTAACTCATTGCTTGTCCTCAAGCCATTCAATTGATAAACTGAATGTGATAAAGAAAACTTTTACAAAATCTTTTGTTCTCGTTGTTATACACATGCTTAGCTAGTGTTCAAGTTTTCGACATAAATCATAAATAAACATATCCATGATAACAATTAAACATCATATTCACTCATGACAATACATAACCAAATAGCGAGGAATAATAAGATATCTCACATGCCAACAATTTGTCAAAACAATCTTGATATAATATGATGACATGGTATTTTGCTAGCCCTTTCTAAGATCGCAAAACATAAATGCAGAGCACCTCTGAGGTTCAAGCAGCGACTAAACATTATAATTCAGGGAGAAAAGATCCAGTCATTCTCACATCCAGCATTAACTAGACTCAATGCATAAAAATGACAATAGTGCTCTCCGGTCTGGTGCTTTTAGTAAGAGGGTGATGACTTAGCATAAAGTAAATAGATAGGCCCTTCGCAGAGGGAAGCATTGATTTGCAGAGGTGCCAGAGCTCAAGGTCTAAAACAGGATTGAAATTATAATTTTGGGTGGTGCGCTTTTCCTGTCAACGCCACGACAAAGGATTTCAATATCTTCCATGCTAAACACATGGCAGTTCCCAAGCAGAATTGTAAAGTTTATTCCCATCCACCATACATACACAAGCCATGGCTGACCGAATCCACGGATGCCCTCCAACATATCAACAGTTTAGGGAGTTTTGTCTAATTATTTTTGATTTTGCAGGACTGGACATCCTTTTTACCAGCCTCTCTCGTGCAATGACAGGCAAATAAACACCCATCTTGAGAATAACCCACTTATCATGGAAGATATTGAATGCCCCGTCGCTCCATGATCGGTACGAGCGCACAAAACAGATGTTTATTTGAATATTAGAGGTGGCACATGCAAATTTACTTGGAACGGCAAGGTAATACCGTATATAGGTAGGTATGGTGGACTCATGTGGAATAACTTGGTTTAAGGATTTTAGATGCACAAGCAGTATTCCCGCTTAGTACAGGTGAAGGCTAGCAATAGATTGAGAAGCGACCAGCTAGAGAGCGAAAACGGTCATGATCATGCATTGTGAATAATTAACATTGAACATAGCATGAGTAGGATATGAACACTCTGAATTTAAACATCATGAAGGCTGCATTGGTTTTGAATCAACTACATGTTTGCACATGGGCCAAGTCAAGCTGCTCGAATTACTCAGAGGGAAATACCATACCACATCATAACCATTTTAATGCATGTTGACATGTAAGATAAATCATTATCCACTTCTAGCTATTTAAGCATGGCATGAGCAACTATAATATCTAATTGTCATCATAAACAAGTTAACTCATGATATACTGAATCGACATCGAACGAGCTAAACATATTTACAAAAACGGAAACCAAGAAGAGTTCATACAAGCTTCCTTTACCACGATCACTTCATCAAATATCGTCATTATTGCCTTTCACTTGCACGACCGAATGATGTGATAATAATAATAGTGCAAGGGTGCCGTGGACTAGGTTGGAATCTGCAAGACAGTTTTATACAAAGGAGAAGACGAGGTAATATTGGATCTCTTTTAGATCAACAATAATGCATATGAGAGCCACTCAACAGTTTCATCGTGGTCTTCTCCTTTCAATGATTTAATAAAAAGAAAAGAAATTCAATGAAACACACTAGAATATTTTTGGAGTTTTTGGTTTTCTCAAGAAAGCAAATGAACAAAAAGAGAAAACAAGAATGAGAAAAACTATTTACACGGGAAAGCTCCCAACATGCAAAGGAAATCTTTTTGGGTTTTCTTTTAATACTACAACTAACTGAACAGGAAAGAAAAAACGCAAAGAAGCGAGAAATATTTTTGGATTTTCAAAGTTTTTCAAACACACAAGAAGAAGGCGGAAAAACAAAGCTAACATGTATATACAATGAAAGAGGATGAACACCGACAGTTTATATGAAGTGTGTGAACATGAATGTAGTGTCGGTGAGAAATACATACTCCCCTAAGCTTAGGCATTTGCCAAGCTTGCTGATCACCACTACTGGTCTGGATAATAGTTGAAGTGGTAGCTCGTGGAGGCATTCCTTGCCGCCTCCTTCGCCAAGCGAGCGACCTCTACTGCAGCATTGTACTCCTGCACCTCGTCCTTGAGAACATAGTATCTTTGTCGAGCCTAAAAATCAAAGAGAGCCGGCACCGGCAACATAACAGAAACATGCTTATATTTATAAAATGTTAGGTTGTACTCATAACACCTAGCACTATCCATAATAAAGTCATGACGACGCATGGCTTCAAAGTCTAAATATCTCTCAGGCAACATAGGTTCATTAGGTTGAGGTGATACTCTTAGTTTTGCAGCTACACGGGAGGCATAAATTCCGCCATACAAATCACCACTACCTGCGTTAGAATGCAGCCTCCGGGAAAAAATTGCATCGAGGTTATAATGTTTTTCACCAGACACTGCGGTGTGAATAAGGCTCAAATCAGGAGTGCATAGTGCATTGTAATCTTGTTTACCTACTACACATTTCCCATTAAACAATGCAAAGTAACGAATAGATGGAAAATGGATACTTTTTATTCTAGCTTGTGTCACCCCTCTGTCCTCTCCAATGCAAAGACTTTCGAGAAACATATTATAATCAGATTTTTTTTGGTTTATCTAGAGAGCCCCAATATGGAAGTTTGCATGCATCAGAAAGTTCTTCTGGAGTCATACTAAAAGATCTATCATAAAGGTTAAACAACACCCTAGAAGTATGGTGATGATATTGAAATCCATGCATGAATGAACGGGTAAAATTATAGTGTTGGACACACTTATCTGCAAGGAAGTCGGTGAGTCTGGTATTGTAAATGTAATGATCAAATTCCTCCTTAATACCGGCACCTCTCATGAACTCATCGCATGGCCAACGACATGATTTAGTGTCGGCCATGACTATCAGGCTTATTCTGGGCTCAACATAAGCTTGTCGTACCGAGCCCTCGCTCGAGGACTCACCCGAAGTACGCCTTCTTGAGGAACTCGTCCTAAATAAACTCATCATCCTAAGCACAAATTTCTGAAATTTTTGAACCAAAAAATTATGTCAATAAAACTTTGCAAGATTGGTAGCAACTACTCATATAGGTACCTAGAGGCCATATCAAGCATACATACTACTTAAAACTCAAAGAATTCAACATGCAAGCTCATTTTCAGTAGCACCAAGTGCATCAAAGTATGCAAAATATAAACCACTAGAGCAAAAACTAATTGGAGGAATGGGAGAGTCACATACCAATGAGCAATTCCTCAAAACAGTTTCAGAAACGGAGTTCCGAGCAAAGAGATCAAAAAATTTAGTTTCAGGGGCAAGAACACGAGAGAGAGTGTGTGAATTAATTTTTGCTGGAGGTAGGGGATGACATGGGCTGAAGAGACAAGGCAGGGGGGCTGTGGGCCCCACAAGCTATCAGGGCGTTCCCAGGAGGGGTGGGCGCGCTCTGTTGGCTTGTGGCCCACACGTGGTCCTTCCTCATGTATTTTCAGCACCAATAATTCTTAAATATTCTAGAAAAAATCATGTTAAAATTTTGTGGCAATCTGAGACTTTTTATTTTTGGGTCATTTTTATTGCACGGGAAACTCAGAAAACCAGATAATCATGTCATTTTATTTTATCTAACTAAAAATAACAGAGGGTAAACTTATGATACAGAAGGTTGTGCTTACTAAATTCATCAACAACATGTCTTTCAAAAAGTATACATTAATAAGGTTGATCAAGTCTTATTGATAACTGTTTCCGATTGACATGAAACCGAAGAATTTTCGTATAACACTAGGTTACCTCAATGGGGATTTGCATATCCCAAACAATAAGAATATCATATTTTTTGCATGCAGTAGGAAGAGGAAATTTAAAACCTCCAATGATGATTGTGGAACTAGTCTCAATGACATTAATATTATTAACCAAAGTATGCTTCTCCGGGAAATGCACAGTATGTTGTTTGCCATTTATGTGAAAAGTAACCTTGCTTTTGTTGCAATCAATAACAGATCCAACAGTATTTAAGAAGGGTCTACCAAGGATAATCGACATGTTGTCGTCCTCGGGCATCTCAAGAATAACAAAGTCTGTTAAGATAGTAACATTTGCAACCACAACAGGAACATCCTCGCAAATTCCAATAGGTATAGCAGTAGATTTATCAGCCATTTGCAAAGATATCTCAGTAGGTGTGAGATTATTCAAATCAAGCCTTTTATAAATAGAGAAATGCATAACACTAACACCGGCTCCTAAATCACATAAAGCGGTTTTAACATAACTTCGTTTATTGGAGCAAGGTATTGTGGGTATGCTGGGATCTCCCAACTTCTTAGGCACTCCACCGTCAAAAGAATAATTAGCAAGCATAGTTGCAATTTCAGTTTTAGGTATTTTCTTTTGTTGGTAATAATATCCTTCATATACTTAGCATACAGAGGCATTTTCAAAATACCAGTCAAGCGAGTGCGCAAAAGGACATGTCTAATCATTTAAGCAAAGTTTTCAAAATCCTCCCCATCCTTACTCTTAGAAGCCTTACGAGGGAATGGCATGGGATTTTGAACCCATGGATCTCTTTCCTTACCATGTTTTCTAGCAACAAAGTCTTTCTTCTCATAACGTTTATTTTTGGGATGTGGGTTATCAGGATCTTCAGCAGGTTCTATTTCCACATCATTATCAGGTTCTTTATAATTATCTAGCTGAGCATCTACATGAACATCATCATTATTATTATCATCCTCATTATCACTAAGTGCATGTTCACTATCAGATTGTGTCTCAGCATCAGAAACAGAAACATCATTATGTTTTTCAGTAGGTTCTTCTATAACAGGTTCACTAGAAGCATGCAAAGTCCTATCATTTTTCTTTTTCTTTTTCTTCTTAGATGGACTAGGTGCATCATCATTAGTTCTGTGAGAATCCTGTTCAATTCTTTTAGGATGACCCTCAGGATAAAGAGGTTCCTGAGTCATTCTACGTCCTCTAGTCATTACTCTAACAACATGATCATTCATATTCTCATTTAATTTAGCAAGCAAATTATTTTGTGACTTAGCAACTTGGTCTTGTTGGGTATGAACCATAGAAGCATGTTTACCTAGACCCTTAACATCATTAGCAATTCTAAACATTAAGTCACTCAAGCGATCTATCATCATAGCATTACGTCTTAATTGATCTTTGACATAGTTATTGAAATGTTCTTGCTTAACAATGTAATTATAAAATTCATCCATGCATTGACTAGGAGTCTTAGTATAAGGTATATCACTTTCATTGAAGGCACAGAGAGATTTTATCTCTACTACCTATGTATGGGTATCAAGTCCATGTATTTCTTTGTTAGGTGGTAGCTTCTTGACATCTTCAGATTTAATACCTTTCTCCTTCATAGTTCTTTTGGCTTCTTGCATATCTTCAGGACTGAGGAATAGAATACCTCTCTTCTTTTGAATAGGTTCCGGCGGTGGCTCAGGAAGTGTCCAATTATCAGCATTTTGCCATATGTTATTCAATAATTCTTCAGCTTGCCCAACAGTTCTTTCCCTGAAAACACAACCAACACAACTATCTAGGTAGTCCCTAGAAGCATCGGTTAGACCATTATAAAAGATATGTAGTATTTCATTTTTATTGAGAGGATGATTAGGTAAATCTCTTAATAGCTGGAGAAGCCTCCCCCAAGCTTGAGGGAGACTCTCTTCTTCACTTTGCACAAAGTTAAATATTTCCTGTAAAGCAGCTTGTTTCTTATGAGCAGGAAAATATTTTTCAAAAAAGTAATATATCATATCCTGGGGGCTACGCACACAACCAGGATCAAGAGTGAGGAACCATTCCTTGGCCTCACCTTTTAGCGAGAAAGGAAAAGGCTTAAGGATGTAATAGTAGCGCATTTTTTCCTCATTAGTAAACAAGGCAGCAATATCATTCAGTTTAGTAAGATGTACCACAACAGTTTCAGTTTCATAACCATGGAAAGGATCAGACTCTACTATCGGGATTAACTCAAGGTCTACAGAGAATTCATAATCCTTATCAGTAACAAATATAGGAGAAGTAGCAAATTTAGGATCATGTTTCATTTTCTCCATCATAGATTATTCTTTTAGTTTGCATAGTAGTTTCTTCAAATCATCTCTATCATTACAAGCATGAAAGTCCCTAGCTACCTCTCCATCCATAACATAACCCTTAGGTACATCAAGCAATTCGTATCTATTAGGAGAGCGGGGTGTAACAGGTGACTCAAAATCTTCATCAGTTTCAGCATTTTCAAGTTTTCTAACTTTAGCAATACGAGCATAAAGTAATTTATTCAGTGGCATAGTTTTAGTTTCATCAAGTGTAGCGGTAGTATCATCATTAATTTCAGAAGTAGCATCATCAAGTTCATGCGATATATCAGAATGAGCAACATGCGGTGGTGTTATAAGCTGATTCAAAACGGTAGGTGAATCAAAAGCAGAGCTAGATGACAGTTCCTTACCTGCTCTCGTACGAGAGGGGACGATCTTGGTTCAAGTATCTTTCAGATTTTCATAGTAGCAATTGGATATCCTCAAGTTAACACAATAAATATAGCTATGCTCCCTGGCAACGACGTCAGAAAAAGGTCTTGATAACCCCCAAGTATAGGGGATTGCAACAATCTTCGCGGGTAGTATTTCACCCTGATTTATTGATTCGACACAACGGGAGCCAAAGAATATTTACCGGCCTTAGCAGATGAGTTGTCAATTCAATCACACATGGGATATCTCTCTGCAGCAAAGTTTTAGTAGCACAACAAGTGATAGTAGTAGCGGTAACAGTAGCAGTGACAACAGTAATTTTGTAACAGTTGTGACAGTAGCAGCAGCAATAGTAACTTAGCAAGATTCAATGTATGTAAAGCGTTGGCACCTGGATCGGTGATGGATAATGATTTAGATGACTGTCGGATTCAGGGCTCCACAGACCCAAGAAGGTTCGAACTCTGGGGCGTGTGCGAGGATCCCAACCAGCTCAAGTCTCAGGCCTGCCGCTCCATAGCCAGGCCCTGCCGAAGATGCATGAAAGCATGAGGAAGCGGACACGAGAGATTTACCCAGGTTCGGGCCACCTTGCAGTGTAAAAGCCTACTCCTGCTTTGGGGTGGATTGGCCTCACGAGGAGGTTCGGTGATGAACAGGTACAGTGGAGAGCAACCTCACGAGGGCACTCTGGTGAGGATGGCTCGGTCCCCTTCTACAGTGGTGGCTAGTCCCTATTTATAGTGGGCCTTGGTCCTCTTCCCGTATCGCTCTGGAAGGAAGGGATCCCACAACGGCCAAATTTGAAAGGGGATAGGAGGTACAGCTTATCTTGACTAAAGGTGGTCTTCGCCTGCAAAGCAACTGGGCATGACGCAGGGGTGGGCTCGGCGATGACATCCTTCCTGCCGAGCTCGTGGTCTTGGTCTTGTTGCACTGAAGTGAAAACCTTTGGGGGATTCCTTGGGAACCCGCGTTCGTCCTTGCTCCCTTAGCACCAAAGAGGAAACTGTCTCTACTGCGCCCGCTGGCGCCCGCCTGCCTTGATCGTCATGGCTCACGTCATCGCAGCCTCCTGAGGCTGGGCTCTGCATAGGAATCTACGCTCCTCGGGAGACAGCCTGGGGAGGCCGCCCCTCTGGATGTCTTGGCGTCGTCCTCCTCGCGAGGCCAGGACCCTCGCGAGGGCCTTGTTGATGGTGTCCTAGACTAGGGGGTACTCACCACGTCGTCTCCCGACCAGTGGGTCGGGCCGAGGACCCCCAGGGTGATTCACTAATGGGCCACTTCGGGCAGCCCATGATGCATACAAGGGAGGTTCCACAAGACTTGGCGCACAAGACAAGGACTCCTCTAAACCCTAGGCCTACGGTACATTATATAAACCGAAGCCAGGCTAGTCAATAGACAACCTAATTCTCATATTCATTACAACAATCTCGTGGTAGAGACCTGTACTATGTACTATCCCCCATATGAATACAATCAAAAGCAGGACCTGGGTAAAATCCTGTGTCCATGTTACCATCGCTCCAAGACGCCTAGCTTAGGACCCCTACTACGAGATATGCCGGATTTGACACCGACATTGGTGCTTTCATTGAGAGCCTGCTGGCAGTCACCGCGGTGCGATGGAAATTCGGATCGTCTTCGGCGCGATTTACGCGTCGGAACCGAGCTTTGTTGTCGATGTCGGCATCTTCGTCGCCGGCTCGACTGATCACCTCGGCTGGACCGAGGATTGCGCTCCGCGTCGGATCCTCAAGATCGAACGGATACTTTCATCGTCATCATCTCCGATCTCTATCAAGATCATGGGGAATCATCCATGGAGCTCGGGGGCTCGATGTTAACATCGTCCTCGAGCAACCGTGCAATTTTTCTGGACAGCGACTCGTGTTCGTCGTCCCCGCTTCCTCGAGCGTCGCTTTGACGATTGCTTCGGTGCAATTGTGCGGAATTGGGTCTAGAATAACCCTGTAAAATTTCATCGTACTCCGATGAAGGAATCTGCGGCGATCTCCGATCTACCGGAGCCGTGTCGAATCTGGACGGGAATCTGGACGAGTTTAGGGCGAGGTGTCCAGCTTCCAGCTCGGACATCGTTTGGAAGATCCCACCGTTCATCGGCTGCGAAATTCCCATACCGATCACCCCTCAAAATTTCATCTCGATCCGACCGTTCAAACTCCGGGAAACGTCCGATGAGTGCATCAATTTTCTGATCTGTTTTCTGCGCAAAAACGAATCCGACTCGAATTCATCTTTCTTTATGAACGGGATATTGGACATCCTTTTTGAGGAATTTTTTTAGGGTATTGTGTGTTGTTTTGAAACACGTGCCCACAAATTTTGAGTCTTTTCCGAGGCGATCTTTATCGTCGCGCCGATGTCAAACCGGCCCGACCACGTTGCTCCATGGATACCGACCTGCGCCAACATCGACTACGCCGTCGCTCCATCGAGCCGATGACAACCACCTCGGACCATCACCTCGGCGAGCCGACCAAAAGTTCGGCATCATGAGGGACAAATAATCATCAAGACAAGATCGTCACCCTACGGATTGCACGGGTCGGGCGTGCCGGCATCGCCGCACGGTCACTTCTCAAGCCAGCATTGACCGCGTCACAAATTCTGACCTGCGTCGACATCACCGTGCCGTCGCTTCTTCAAGCCGACATCCACCATGCCGACCTGCTTCGACACCTTGGCTGGCATGCGACTTCGGCGCCACCAGCCGGCCTGCTCCATCACCTCGGCTAGACCGGGGGCTTCGTCATCTCTTCATTAACCTACTGCTGGGACTTCGGCGTCACCAGCCGACCAGCTTCATCACCTCGGCTGAACCGGGGGCTTCACCTCACCACATCGGTTGTACTGCGTCGCCACTTCATCAAGCCGAGCTCTTTGCCCGGGCACCTCGGGACCAACTTGGGTGCTGGGACCTCGACCCGCTACAAGCTTTGGCCACGTCATCAACACTGAGCATATTAACCAGCTAAGTCGCTTTCACGCTCAACTTTTTTCAATTTTTAATTTTTGCTCGGTTCGACCAAGCATCATATTTTTGTTAAATAAAAAAGTTTGTTTGTTAAAAACACTTCCTTTTACCATGATAACTGGGGGCTTCACCGTCACGCTGCCGAACTACTCTGTCTCCTCGACTGGACCGGGGGCTTCGCCTCGCCGCAGCAACCATGTTACGTTGCCACTTCTCGACCCAAGCTCTTCACTCAATTACCTCGGGCTTGGGGGCAGGGACCTTGGCCAAGCCGAGGACTACGTCTCCGTCCCGCCACAACCCCGGACCGCACCGAGCACATTAACCAGCTAAGTTGTTTTCGTGCTCAGCTCTCTTTGAAATTTTACTTTTTCTTCGGTTCAGTGGAACATTATATATTTTGTTAAACAAAAAAATGTTTGTTAAAAAATTCTTTACCCGATTTAACCGGGGGCTCTTAAATTTGTATGAGCCGTTTTATAATAAATGTGTTTTCTTCTTGGTCGTTGCAAAGTTTTTTTCTACTACTCCTTTTTCCGACGCTAGTGTGTGGTCAATAGCCGGATAGCTTGGTTTATTTCTAAAGCCGCTCGAGTTTAGTTCGCTAAACAGGCCTCGGAGAAACACTTCGCCTTCGGGATATGGAGGTTGAAGCCAAAGGCTGACCCGCCTGGAGTCCGGAGATCGGATGTATCATGTTAAAGCACGACTGAAGCACATATTAACTTTAAGACCAATTTTGGATTGGCACTAAAAAACTTAATTTAGTTCGGACGTCACAGTTTTTTGCATAAGTTTTTTAGCTTTTCGAGCTTATGGCACTTTTAAGCTATCTGTATGTTTTTCTTTTAGGAGGTGGGACACCCTCATAACCGAGGTGCCCTGCATAATAATCCAACTCGGGAGATCTTTTCCGACCCACAACTCGGTTTCTTTCCTGCCGACTTACACCTCGGCGTTGGGGAAACACATATGACATCTGGACAATGGGGGACTCTGACTAGAGCCGAACCCACCAAAAGCCAAGGTACTCCGAGCAGTCCTCGGCAAAACGTTCTCGGATATTGCTTTATATGCATCAGTTTCGAATTGTGTCTTCGGTCAACGGTTGGGTTGCCCTGCTCCTGTGATTGCCTCCTACATTCCGCTTTGTTCGGCTAGGTGTGCAAAGGGAGAACCACTGCGATTGTACTGCCGATTTAAACTGGTCAAGTACCTCAGTGGAGAAAGCCGAAAACTGACTGTCAGAATGAGCGCAAACTGGTCAACGATCCGATGACTGTGTCAAACTATAGACCGATAGAGGTTACCCCATGGGCCTTTCATAAATTTGGGCGAAGTATTAATGGCTTGACCTCGGCTGACGCCGAACACTAACCGGGGGATAGTAACTGGCCTCCCGAACTTTAAGCTCCTTTGCCTAAGTGAAAGTTATAAAGCCTAGATATCTGATTGCCTCGTTTCCGCTAACACAACCGCCTCCGGGCACAGAGACGTTGGCTAAGGGTTGTCTTGTTACTGCGGAAACACCCTGCGTAGCATCTACAAAGGGGTAGAAGCCGACGATGGGCCACTCTCAAATGCTAAACGGTCACAAAGGAGTCAAAATATCATATAACATAAAAGCATTGGTATTTAATATGCGAGTGCTGCCTACCATAATCATCATTATAAAGCCATAAATATGCATCAATTTGACTTCATATTTTGGCCAAGCTGGGTTGCCTGGCTCCTGTGCTTACCCCCTACGTTCCCGATTGTTCGGCTAGGGGGTAAAGGGAGCACCTCTGTGATTGTTACTTCCGGGTCATCCGGGTTAGTACCTCAAACTGGGTGAAGCCAAAAGCTAGCCATCTTAAGAATATAATTGGTCGGCAACGACGAAAGTGAAAATTTTGGTTCATAAGACCACAAAGTTCGGGAACATTCGCCGAACTAAATCCTCAATATTTTCCTCCCACATTGATCGGAGTTGAGGTTTCACGATCATGGTCAACATGATATCCTGGGAAAAGGAACTTATAAATGAACTATTTTTCCCAGAAGATGTTTCTTACGTTAAGTAGTAATATAACATATCTCTCCGCGTACCTTTGTTTATAAAACCGTATGGCCGGATTGCCTTGTTTGCCGTAAATCTTTGCCCTTATAAAGGCTTTATAGAGTAGGACAAACACTCCTCGGCTACTGGCCAAGGAGGTTGTAGCCGATGGTCGGTCAACAAAGTCTTGTACAATGCAGATCTGAGCATTAATGATGTAAAGTACTTGGATACATGGAATCATTATACATAAACTGTGTCGAACGTAACAACGTTTGTGTCAAACAAATGTCGATCCTTAATTCGACCACCCATGCCCAAATTAAGGCTCGGGGGCTACTGCATTGACGATTCTATGCAGAAAATTTAAGTGCAAAACAGTTTCCGACGAGATTACGATCCTCGGGTTGGTCGGCCGCACCCAACTTGAGTCGCGGGGGCTACTGCACAACGCATTTTAATTCCTAAAGTATGCTGCCGAGCAAGGAATTGATCCTCAGGCCGATTTCGTGAATCGACCTGAGTCTCAGGGGCTACTAGGATTAGTGGTTTTATTTTATCCTTCATGTGCATCCCGGGTTTTAGACCGACACGCACCTTGAGGGCTACTGGCTATATATATTGGGAGAGAATAAATTGCACCAATCAAAAAATCAGCCCACGGTCGGGGTGGTGCACCACCTCAGAAGCAGTCCGGCATAAAGCTCGGGCGCAAGTGGCTGGCTCCATAGAGGGCATTTCCGGCATTAAGCTCAGCTGAATTCCTTCAATTTGTTAAAAAGGCCAAGGTAATTTATGACACCTCGGACGCCGATCATTGTTGGAGCTCGGATGCAATCCGGCCTTGGAGCTCGGAAGCAGTCCGACATAAAGCTCAAGATCGGAGACACCTCGGAAGCAGTCCGGCATAAAGCTCGGATGTGAATGGCTGGCTCCATAAAAGATTATTTCCGGCATTAAGCTCGGATAAACTCCTTCAACTTGTTCAAGACCGAGGTAATCTATGACGCCTCGGATGCAGTTCGGCGTTGGAGCTCGGCTGCAAAAAGACACCTCGGATGTAGTTCGGCGTTGTAGTTCGGACGCAAGAGGGCACCGCCGCACGGGAAACACTTCGAACCTGAGTTGTGGCATAAAAAGTAACAAGTCATCAATAAAAGCCAAAAACTTAAAGGGCTCCTCGGATGCCCGACGTATGAACTCTTCGGATTCAGCCCGGTGATCCTCAAGATCGGACCTGGGAAGATTTGTTGAACCAGTTTTCAAGACCGACGATCGAAGACAAAGAACTGTCCGGAAGAACCGAGGAGCGTCCCCAACTTGAAGACCGGTTCAGGGGGCTACTGATGGTGTCCTGGACTAGGGGGTACTCACCACGTCGTCTCCCGACCAGTGGGTCGGGCCGAGGACCCCCAGGGCGATTCACTAATGGGCCACTTCGGGCAGCCCATGATGCATACAAGGGAGGTTCCACAAGACTTGGCGCACAAGACAAGGACTCCTCTAAACCCTAGGCCTACGGTGCATTATATAAACCGAAGCCAGGCTAGTCAATAGACAACCTCAATCTCATATTCATTACAACAATCTCGTGGTAGAGACCTGTACTATGTACTATCCCCCATATGAATACAATCAAAAGCAGGACGTAGGGTATTATCTCCTTGGGAGAGCCCGAACCTGGGTAAAATCCTGTGTCCATGTTACCATCGCTCCAAGACGCCTAGCTTAGGACCCCTACTGCGAGATATGCCAGATTTGACACCGACACTTGTCTTGTGGAGTTCATCGCCATGCCGTACCGGGCCGTCGTGGTGGGCCACGCCCTGGGCCGCGGGCAGGCAGGTCTGGGTACCCCCGATCCCAGAACGCCGACAGTAGCCCCCGGGCCCAAGGCGCGCCCGGGCTGGCTTCGAGGCAAAGTCTTGTAGACACGACCGAAATGCCGCGGGTCCCAACCGCCTGCGGGCCAGTCCTGATGCGTGGCGTGTGACAGGGCGCGGGCACCCCCGCTCCCATGTCGCCTCAGCAACCGCCCAGGCCGACAAAAGCCCGATGCTTGCTGCCGAGCCATCATTGCCCTCCTTCCTTGTACCTTTGCTTCCTTGTTCAGATCCCCTTTCCCTCGCGAGAGCTTCCTCTAGATCTTGGTGCTGCGCCACCCTTCCTCTTGCTCCTCTGACCACCAGAGTCCTTCAGATGGCGCCCGTCGGGAGGTCGAAGCCCGAGGCCCAGGCCTCGGCCTCCTCTTCTCCCGCGCCGGCGCTAACGGAGTCCGCCATTTCCAAGGAGGGGGACCTCACCCCCGTGCTCCAGTTGACGGCGGACCACACCAATGAGTGGGGGCGTACACTGATCTGGTGTGGCTCTACGGAGCAGCGTACCTTGGCGAAGATGGTCTATCCCTTCTTCCTCCACAGCGTCTTCTCCGGCCTCGTCCCGCCTTTCTCAGGGTTCTTCTCCGCCGTCCTCGAGCATTACGGGGTTCAGGCCCTTCATCTTCAGCCCAACTCCATCCTGCTCCTGTCTATCTTCGCCTTCTACTGCGAGGCCTTTGTCAGCGTGAGGCCCTCAGTGGCCCTCTTCCGCCATTACTTCAGCATGCGGCTCCATGACTGTGCGCAACGGTCGGCGTGCGCCTCCTTCGTCGCGGTCCACAACGGGAACGTGCTCCTGAGGGCCGGGAAGAAAGTGGAGGGCTTCAGCCATCGCTGGGTCTTCTTGGACGCCCGGGGCGTCGATCCGCGCCTGGAGCTCCCGACGAAGCTGCCCGAGAAGACCCTCGTGTGGGGTTCTGCGAAGCTCACCGATCCCCGGGCGAAGCCCGTCTTGGAGCGGATCTCTCTGGACATGGATGCCAAGCGTCTGACCAGGGGCGATGATAGTGAAGGAGTTCCTGATGCAGCGCCTGGCGCCGCTCCAGGCGCACTCGAAACCCATGTGGGAGTTTGATGGCACGAGGGACACCATCAGGCTTCGGTCCACCAGCCTGACTGGCGAGGACCTGGGCAGGGCCGTGGTTACGCTGCTCCACGGCGATCCTGGGGACCACCCCGAGGCCTACGCCCTGCTGTACTGTTGCGACGACAGGGGGAGCTGGTTGCTGCCATGCCCGCCTTTGACGAGCACGGGCTCACGCCGCCTGAACGCCCCAACTCCCTGGTGCCGGTGTCCTCCGGCAACGCCAGCGACGAAGGGGACTCGGAGGAGACCGAGGATGGTGGCCTGGAGGGGGCGTCTCCCCCATCGCAGAACGTGCTCCTCCGCAACCCTGAAGACGACGACACCGAAGAGCCCCCGGCCGCGGGCTCTCTGCGCTTTGCCAGGGTCCTCAGGAAGCCAAGGCCTGCCTCCCAGGCCGCGTCAGCGTGCGGCCGAGCGACCCCGAAGAAACGTGTGGCCGCGCCTCCTCCGGCAGTCTCCTCATGCTCCAGCGGGGCGACCGAGATGCCAGGCTCATCTCTCCTCAAGCCGCAGCCGAAAGACGGGGTGGCTGACGCCTGTGCAGGCGTGGTCCCCCGGGTCATGGCCCCTCGGGGCGATCTCGTCACCCCTCTGGGCAGCAGCGCCATGCCGAAGAAAAGCGGGGGCGTCCCGGCCCTCGACGACGTGGAGCGGAAGAGAAGATGGGTCGTGGACGACGAGTAAGTAACTTGCCTCGCCCTTGATCGACTGTAATTGCGCGCATGCTCACGGCCTCTTCCTTCCTTGATGGCCAGGGTTGTCGTTGAGCCGAAGAAGAGGAAGGCTAGTGCCAAGCCG
This sequence comes from Elymus sibiricus, assembly GCA_039707655.1. Classification (NCBI taxonomy): domain Eukaryota; kingdom Viridiplantae; phylum Streptophyta; class Magnoliopsida; order Poales; family Poaceae; genus Elymus; species Elymus sibiricus. The sequence continues at coordinate 348,431,148 of CM077669.1, read as the reverse complement.
AAGGAGCCCCCTGCTCGGAGGGCGCCCTCGGCCTCCAGTCCTAACGCGTCCGAGCTTGCGGGTGCAGCGCCTTCCCCTGACGTTGTGGCGACGCCGCTCGGGGGGTCGGCCACCGGGAGCGCGGAGGCTCACGAGGCGACACCCCTTGCCGCGGTCATGATGATTCCAATGTCGAAGAGGGGGCAACCCCCTGCTCCCTCCTGACGGAGTCCGCTCCTGAGGGCGCGGTGGTGCAGCCTCAGGAGGAGCCAGCCCCCGCGGGCCGCCAGTCCGAGAAGTCGCCTGCTCTTGCCGTGCTTGAGGGGAGACTGGAGCCTGAAGCACCTCAAACCAGCCACACCACCGCCCCCTTGGATACAGCGCTCGTCGAAGCGCCACCGCCGCCTCCTGGTCGGGCCCTCGTGCCCGCAGGCAGCGGCCCTCCGGTCGAGCCCGGCGCCTTAGGCGAGGCTTACGCCGCGCTCGACCGAATCCAGGCCGACCTCCAAGGCGCCGACCGGTGCTTCAACGCTGGGGAACGCCTAGAGCTTATCTCCAGGTGGCTCCAGGCTGACGCGGCCATCAAGACGGTCTGGGGTCGAGCTGAGGCTGCCACTGCGGGGAGCAAGAAGGAGGCCGCCGAAGCCGTGGCAGCTCATGACCAGGCGCTGGCCAAGGCGGCAGCTGCCGCGGAGCGCTGCAGCGAGGCGGAGGCTAAACTGAAGGCCCTTCAGGAGGAGCAAGGTGCGGACGCGCAACGGCTTCACCAGCGGGAGGAGGACCTCAGGGCTCGTGAGGCAAAACTCGCCGATCGCGACTCAGCACTGTCCCAGACGGCCGCTGACCAAGCCGTAGAGCGTGAGCGCCTGGTCAAGCTGAAGGATGAGGTAGCGGAGGCCCAGACGTCCCATGTCTGTCATGTCTCTGACACGACAGCCCAGCTGGATGCTCGGGAGAAGATCCTTGCCGTCGCGGAGGAAAAGGCGGCCGCGGAGCGCAACGCCTTCCCCTCCATCGAGCTTAGGCTTCGTCAGGCGCTGTGCTTCATCTACAGGGGAGGATTTGGGGAGGCCCTGGCGTCTGCTGAGGGTAACTACGCCAGGCTCTCCTCCAAGCTCGCTAAGGTGCTCGAGGATACGGTCACCAGGGTGGACGCCATCTTGGAGGACGAGTGTCGCGGCCTTTTCTCCGCGGCCACGACGCGTGTCATCCGCCACCTTTACCTCCGTGAGCCTGACTTTGACTTCAACGCGGTGATGGCTTCGATTGCCCCTGAGTCCCGCGACACCGCGGCGGCGACCGTGAAGGATCCCGTGGAGGCGTTGGTGAATAAATTCGGCTGTGTCCCCGATGCCAAGCCCCCTGCGGCGGAGGCGAGCTGCGACGAGGAAGACGTCGACAGCGATGTTGACGACGAGCCCGACGTGACCGGGGCAATCGACGATGGCGGCCTTGAAGATGGCGGTTCCTCCTCCTAGATTCCGACCTGCAACATTTACCGTGCCTCGTGGAGGCATAAGACTTGTCTGAATTGCAAAAACATTCTGTGCTTGTAATAATTTGTTTGAATTCTGTGATTTCCTTTTGCGCATTGTTTCCTTCCCGCTTTCTTTTGTGCTCTGCGTCGGCAGGGCCCAATCCCGCGCATACCTCGACCGCCATTGGGGCGTCCGGATCACCAGGACGAGACCAAGGGGTGAGGGGCTACATGACTAGTGAGGCCCCTGGGTCGCGATGCCCAGGGGTCCCCCTTGATGTGCGAGCAGCCCTCATGAAGGAGACATGGCGACAGCGGAGTTGATTTGGAGCACCTTAGTGCTCTGCGTCGGCAAGGCCCAATCCCGCGCATACCTCGACCGTCGTTGGGGCGTCCGGATCACCAGGACAAGACCAAGGGGTGAGGGACTACGTGACTAGTGAGGCCCCTGGGTCGCGATGCCCAGGGGTCCCCCTTGACGTACGAGCGGCTTCCCTACCTTTCCTCGCCAGCTTTTGCCTGTGATGGACGCGAGAAGACCAGGTACCAGGGACCTGGTGAAGTGGCACGCGCCAGGCATGACCTGAGCATAGGCCCTGTCCAGCCCCCTCACACGTGCATCCCAGGGGAACGTTGCGTGAAGGGGCCGAGAGGCCATCCTGAGGTTGGTGCGACCGCTAGGGCGCCCTCAGTTATTTATCGCCAGCGCAGAGCATGGGGCTTCCACTCGGTGTGGGAATAGTCATTGGAGGACTGTGTCGTCCGCCAGCGCGGAGCAAGGGGCTTCCACTCGGCGTGGGCATAGTCATTGGAGGACCGTGTCGTCCGCCAGCGCGGAGCATGGGGCTTCCACTTGGGCGTGGGTGGGGGCCCCTCCGCGTCCTCGGGGGACCCCGGGCGTATACAACCCAGTCATTATTATGTGAGAGTGTCACGGTTGACCTGCAGGAGGTCTATCTGGGCACCCACGAGCCAGCATGGGTCTCGCGAGGCCCTACCTCAAGGCGGGTTGCGCCTGGGTCTTCTGGCGCGGGGCGCGCTTGCAAAACCTGTGTAGCGAGGACAACCTGCGCCGAATGATCCTCCGTGTGTCATCGCATGAGAAGGCCAAACACCAACGACCCCAGGAGGTGACGTGACGGGGCCGGCCCGCCAGACAGAGCTCAGCCGTTGGGTTTATCGACGCTGCAGGGACGGACCCGAGCACAGACGCCGTGCCCAGTCTTCTCATGCAACAAATCCCAGGAAGAACATACGGCGTGTGGATCCCGAGACGACGAAACGCCGAACTGCGGTTATATGAACCGAGTTGCGTGCCCTGACTTTCCCACTCCCGATTAGCTCACGCGAGGACAAAGCACCAAGGACCACGGGAGGTGACGTGCACGGGGCTGGCCCGCAAGACAGAGCTCGGTCGCTTGGGTTTATCGACGCTGTAGGGACGGACCCAAGCACAGACGTCGTGCCAGCCCTTAATCATTAGGCGGTCGAGGGCGGAATTATTAGGGCGCACGACATTCATGGTGGCGAAGCACCGGACATGCAGGTTGGAATACTTAGGAAATTCACCAAATGCAGAATCAATTCTGATACATGCGCAAAACGAGATAACTACAGGGGTGGGCCCTAACAACTTGAGGATGATGCAGCCCGCGGGGCGCCCTCAAATGAACAAACCAAAAAGTCACCTGGCTCGATATCGCTAGAGCATTGGGGTGGTCATCAAAGCTCGATCCTCATGAGCCTGAGGGCTCCGGAGGCTCAAGGGGCCCGCGAGGCCCTGGGGGCTCGCAAAATTCCGGGACCTCTTGAAGGACCGCGTGGCATTGGGCCTCGTGAGACGCAAACGCAGCCTACGCGAGGCGCTGGTAGGTGGCGCGCACGTTCACAAGGCCAAAGGGCATATGGATGTAGTTGCAGGGGAAAACCCCACCACGACCGATGCGCGATGGCCAGAAGAGGTCCTGGGATGCGGCCCTGTTGAGGCCCGGGATGTCGACGCAGACACGCAGCCTGCCGCCCATGTCTGGGAGGGTAGCCGCGCTGGGTGGTGGGGGACGACGCTCGCCGCGCATGGCCAGTGCCTCCTCAAGCTCCTCGATCGCGTTGGTGATGAACTCTCTTGACCCTGGCGCCTCGCGCCATACTTCTTGCTCATGGGGGCGGGCGTCGAAACGCGCCTCCAAATGGTGCCCGAGCACCCCCCCCCCCTCGTCGCACCGGTTAGGTCGGAAGCTCTCCAGGTGGGAGCCCCCGAGCCCGCCTTGAGGGAAGCGACGGGCGCGCCTTCCTATGCGAGAGGGAGAGGCGCCACCGCAACGGGCACGGGGCCTGAGGTGCCGCTCTTGGGGGTCTCCGTCCCCTGAGAGCCCTTGGGGAGGAGCTGCTTCTTCTTCTTGGGTGTGTCCTCGGGAGACAGGATGCCGCCCTCGTTGTTAGAGTTTTCAGCTGCCGCAGCCTGGTAAGCACGCTCGAGGGAGCAGACTGCATCCTTTTCATCACAGGTGACCGTAATGACACCGCCACTCCCCGGCATCTTGAGTATGTTGTAGCCATGGTGGGTGGCCGCCATGAACTTGCGAGTGCAGGGTACCCGAGGATGGCATTGTACGGGTTGTGGATGTGAGCGATGTCGAAATCGATGAGTTCGGTGTAGTAGTTATCACGCTTGCCGAAGGTGACCAGGAGGCGCACCTGCCCCAGGGGAGTGGTGGAGCCATCGGTCACTCCTGAGAAGGGCTTGGTTGGCATGAGCTTATCGTAGGGCACCTGGAGCATCTTGAATGTCTCGGCAGAGAGGACATTGAGCCCAGCCCCACCGTCGATGAGAGTCTTGGTGACGAGGACATTGCTGATGGTGGGCGTGCAGAGCATGGGGAGCACGCCTGCGGTGGCCGAGCACTTGAGGTGATCCTTGGAGTCGAAGGTGATGGCGTACTTCGACCACTTGAGAGGGCGTGCGGCCTCGAGCTTCGGGAGGGCTGCATTCACCTCATGAGAGAACTGCTTGAAGATGCGGTTTGAGGCGGGTGCCTGTGCTCTGCGCAGGATGCAGGCGATCGCACACGGCTCCTGGAAGCCCCCAGCCCCATCATCTCGCCGGTCATCATTGTTCCTCCTTGGTGGCGGCGGCAACGGAGGGAGGCCGGCATTGCCTCGAGGTCGTGCCTCGCGAGGCTGATCGCGCCGGGGTCCGTCGCGAGGCTCGTGACGCCAGCGGTCCTCATGAGGCTGGTCGCGCTAGTCCTGACGGGGGTCGCGGCCGTTCCAGCGGCCTCCGCCGCAGCCACCTCCACGGCCGTAGCCACGGTCGCTGTGCTCGAGGCGGCGGCTGATGCGCTCGTCGCGAAGCGTCCTGAGCTCCTAGCAGTCTTCAGTGTTGTGGCTGCGGGTGTAGTGGAAGATGCAAAACGGGCGGCCATCCTTGGGGGGCTCGTCTTGGCCATAGCCATGCTTCATCTCGGGCTCTGCCGCCAGCACCGCGGGACCCTTGCGCTTCGCCTCCTTAGCCTTGGCCTTCTTGTCTTTAGGTTCTACCTCCGGGAGCTCGAGGAGGGAGAGGCGACCTTCTTCGGCCCTTGCGCACTTGTTCGCCAGGTTGAACATCTCCAGGGCCGTGCACAGCTCATCATGGATGGCGAGCTCCTCCTTCATTTTGACATCCCTGACGCCGTCGGTGAACGCTAAGATGATGGCCTCGTCCGATGCCTTTGGGAGCTTGCGGCGCACATTTGTGAAGCGTTGTATGTATTTGTGCAGGGTCTCGCCCGGCTGCTGCTTCACGCGCCGCAGGTCGTTTACCCCTAAGGCGCGGTCACGGGTGCCCTGGAAGTTGGCGATGAAGCACTCGCGAAGCTCGTCCCAGGAGGAGATCGACCCCTCTGGGAGGTTGAGGAGCCAGGAGAGAGTGCCACCCTTGAGGGCCATGGGGAACCAGTTCACCATGACTTTGTCGTCGCCGCTTGCCGCCTCGATGCTCAGTGCGTAGAGCCGAAGGAACTCCGCGGGATCGGGGGTGCCATCATAGCGCGGAGGCAGGTCCGGCTTGAACTTGCCGGGCCAGTTGACGTGGCGCAGCTCTGAGGTGAAGGCGCGGCAAGCTGCTCCGCTCACAGGCGTGGCACGTACGATGGGAGCTGGGTCCTGACGTCCATGCGTTGCGGCCACTGGCGGCGCAGGGTCCTGATGACGATACGGCAGTGCGGGGAGCACGCGCGCATCACCTCATGACCGTGGCACCACCTGCAGCTTGCTTCATCCCTTGCCTGTACCAGCGCCCCATGCGGCTGGTTGCGTGGACGCGCTTCGCGCCTGGGCTCGGGGTTGACGCCGTGCAGAGAAGGAGGGGGAGGCGCGTCGTGGGCCACGTCGCCCGCCTGGGAGGGTGGAGGGCGGAGCGAGTGAAAGGACGCCGGTGCCTCGCCGGCGACGCTGATGAGTTCGGCGATGCGGCCGAGCCAGTCGTCGTAGCGGTCATGGGCGGGGCAGTAGCGCAGCAGCTCGCGCGCCATGAACAACGGAGCATGCCCGTTCGCTGGCCCGTAGCGAGCGTGAGAACACGATGCCGAGGCGGGGACGAGGGACGGGGTAGCAGTGCGGCCGTCACGCCGCGCGGAGGGTGGCTGCGATGAGTCCTGCTGTTCTTGAGCAACCGGACAGGTGGCAGCGTTAGCTGCAGGAGAAGCGGAGCGGCGCGGCCCACCGGCACCGTCTAGGCGACGCGGGCGGCTCGGCGCTCGGCGCGGACTCGACGGGCTTCGGCCATGGGAGCGACGAAGCGGAGGTGAAGTGAACCAGAAGGAAAGCCTCGACACGCCCCTACCTGGCGCGCCAAATGTCGGATTCAGGGCTCCGCGGACCCAAGAAGGTTCGAACTCTGGGGCGTGTGCGAGGATCCCAACCAGCTCAAGTCTCAGGTCTGCCGCTCCAAAGCTAGGCCCTGCCGAAGATGCATGAAAGCATGAGGAAGCAGACATGAGAGGTTTACCCAGGTTTGGGCCACCTTGCGGTGTAAAACCCTACTCCTGCTTTGGGGTGGATTGGCCTCACGAGGAGGTTCGGTGATGAACAGCTACAGTGGAGCGCAACCTCGCGAGGGCACTCTGGTGAGGATGGCTCGGTCCCCTTCTACGGTGGTGACTAGTCCCTATTTATAGCGGGCCTTGGTCCTCTTCCCTTATCGCTCTGGAGGGAAGGGATCCAACAACGGCCAAATTTGAAAGGGGACATGAGGTATAGCTTATCCTGACTAAAGGTGGTCTTCACCTGTAAAGCAACTGGGTGTGACGCAGGGGTGGGCTCGGCGATGACATCCTTCCTGCCAAGCTCGTGGTCTTGGTCTTGTTGCACTGAAGTGGAAACCTTTGGGGGATTCCTTGGGAACCCACGTTCGTCCTTGCTCCCTTAGCATCGAGGAGGAAACTGTCCCTGTTGCGCCCGCCTGCCTTGATCGTCATGGCTCATGTTATCGCAACCTCCTGAGGCTGGGCTCTGCATAGGAATCTCCGCTCCTCGGGAGACATCCTGGAGAGGCCGCCCCTTTGGATGTCTTGGCGTCGTCCTCCTCGCGAGGTCAGGCCCCTCGCGAGGGCCTTGTCTTGTGGAGTTCGTCGCCAGGCCATACCGGGTCGTCGTGGTGGGCCACGCCCTGGGCCGCAGGCAGGCAGGTCTGGGTACCCCCGATCCCAGAATGCCGACAATGACATCAATCATGTAATAGTTATACACTAGGGTGACATAGAACTAGCTCCAATTCATTAATGTAATGTAGGCATGTATTCCGTATATAGTCATACGTGCTTGCGATAAGAACTTGTATGCCATCTTTTGTCCTACCCTCCCATGGCAGTGGGGTCCTAACGGACTCTAAGGGATACTAAGTCCTCCTTTAAATAGAGAACCGGAACAAAGCATTAACACATGGTGAATACATGAATTCCTCAAACTACGGAAATCACCGGAAAGAATCCCAATTATTGTCACCTTGGGGTATGCGGATCATGACACGTAATAGGCGCATACAACTTGCAAGATAGGATCCAAACAACTCTTATATTCATGAAAATATAGGTTCAGATCTGAAATCATGGCACCCGGTCCCTAGTGACAAGCATTAAGCATAGCAAAGTCATAGCAACATCATTCTCAGAACATAGTGGATACTAGGGATCAAGCACTATCACTCGATTACATGATCAAGCTCGTCCAATTCCATCACTGTCGCGCAAGCCTACAAAGGAATTACTCACTCCCAGTGGTGAGCATCATGGAGGTGTTGATGAAGAAGAGTTGGTGATGACGACGGTGATGAATCCCCCTCTTCGGAGCCCCAAACGGACTCCACATCAGCCCTCCCGATGAAGAACAGGAGGTGGCGGCGTCTCCATCTCGTAAAATGCGATGAAATCTTCTCTCTTATTTTTTTCTCCGACGATGTGAATTTATAGGAGTGGAATTAGGGTCGGGGGAGCCACGTGGGCCCCACAAGCTAACTGGGCGCACCCAGGGGGTGGGCGCGCCTGATACATCTCCAACGTATAGATAATTTATGAAGTATTCATGCCATATTTACCTATGTTTACAATACTTTTATATGGTTTTGATGCACTTTATATGATTTATTTAGAACTAACCCGGATTGACGCTGTTTTCAGAATCGCCCGAAACTTTTTGGTGATTTTTTCTGGACCAAATAAGCAATATTGGAGCGAAGAACCACCGGAGAAGAGCCACGAGGTGGGCACAACCCACCAGGGCGCGCCAGAGGTCCCAGGCACGCCCTGGTGTATCGTGCCCTCCTCGTGGCCCATCTTGGCGTGAAACCGACGCCCAAAATTCCTATAAATATAGAAACCATCAGAAATAACCCTAGACTCTCCGCTCCGCCGCCGCAACTCTCTGTATCGACGAAAAACCAATTTAAAGGCGTTCCAGTACCCTGCCGGAGAGGGTAGATCATCTCCGGTGGCCATCTTCATCATCCCGGACGAGGAGGGAGTAGTCCACCCTCGGGGCTGAGGGTATGTACCAGTAGCTATGTGTTCAATATCTCTCTCTCTCTCTCTCTCTCGTGTTCTTGATATGTCACGATCTTGATGTATCACGGACTTCGTTAATATAGTCGGATCATATGATGTTATTCCCTTGCTATCATGTTGTGATGAATTGAATCTTTCCCTTTGAGATATCGTTATGTTGGATTGAACATTGGATTTGAGAACACTTGATATATGTCTTGCATATGGATACCCGTGGTGACAATGGGGTGTTCTATTGATTCACTTGATGTATGTTTTGGTACTGAACTTGCGGATTCCCGAGGTGACATTGGGGTAATCTATGCATAGGGGTTGATGCACGTTCTTGTCCTACGTTCTCCGATAGAAATCTTGGGGCACTCTTTAAGGTTCTTTGTGTTGGATTGAGTATTATGAATCTGAAATTGTTTGATGCGTATCGTATAATTAACTCATGGATACTTGTGGTGACATTGGAGTATCTAGGTGACATTAGAGTTGGTTGATGCGTATCATATGGTGTTATTTTAGTATGAACTCTAGATAGATTGATCGGAAAGGATAACTTGGTGTTATTTTAGTATGAACTCTTGGATAGATCGATCGGAAGGGATAACTTTAAGGTGGTTTTGTACCCTACAAACAATTTATTCTTATGTTCTCCACTAGATAAGAACTTTGGAGTGATTCTTCATTGCGCATTGAGGGATGGTTATGTGATCCAATTATATTAGCATTGTTGAGAGATTGCACTAGCAAAAGTACGGACCCTAGGCCTTGTTTTCAAGCATTGCAATACCGTTTGTGCTCACTTTTGTCACTTGCTACCTTACTGTTTTTATATTTTCAGATTACAAAAACCTATATCTATCATCCATATTGCACTTGTATCACCATCTCTTTGCCGAACTAGTGCACCTATACAATTTGCCATTGTATTTGGTGTGTTGGGGACACAAGAGATATCTTGTATTTGATTGCAGGGTTGCTTGAGAGAGACCATCTTCATCCTACACCTCCCACGGATTAATAAACCTTAGGTCATCCACTTGAGGGAAAATTGCTACTATCCTACCAAACTCTGCGCTTGGAGGCCCAACAAAGTCTACAAGAATAAAGTTGCGTAGTAGACATCAAGCTCTTTTCTGGCGCCGTTGCCGGGGAGGTGAGTGCTTGAAGGTATACCTTTAGATCTTGCAATTGAATCTTTTAGTTTCTTGTTTTATCACTAGTTTGGTTTTATAAAAGAAAACTACAAAAAATGGAGTTTAGGTTGCATCATTTGTTTCGTCTTTATAATGTCTTTCGTGAAAATAAGGATTCAGAAAATTGTGCTCAATTGGTAGAGGAAGAAACTATGAAAATACTTAATGAGAATTCCTTGCATGATGAGCATGAATCCAATGTTGTTAGTATGAATTCTATGAATATCCAAAATACTAATGATGATTATACTAGTCATCATAAAAATGTTTCTTATAAGCATGTTAATTTTTGTGGAGTGGATAAAGTTTGTGAAGACGTGCCTTATAGGGATGATAGATTTTGTAAGAAGCATAAACATGATAGAACCATTTTTTTGCTCAAAGTGATAGATGAATTTGCTACAAAATTATGTTCTGTTTGTCCTATTACTTGTGAATTTTGCAATAAACTTGGTCATCTTAATTTCCAATGCAAACCTTTTCATGATCAAATCATGGCCAAATATTGTAATGACTTGATCACCCTTGAACTTTATGATGAGCTTTCTCTATTTTTGGGGAGTGAAGAATTGACACATAAAAATAGTTGGTTTGAAGTATTCATTCTCACGGATGACATTGAAACTAATCTAAAAAATATCTATATGTAGTTGGTAACTTGCAATGAGAATGCTTATATTGCCAACTATAGAAAGATGGGAAAACCAATAGAATATAAAAGGAATACTAATGAAAGGGTAAAGAATTCCACTTTCCCTCCTATTGTCTCTCATGATGTAATAGGTGATGAGGAGGAGCTCCCTATTCAACCAATCTCATCAATAAGAAGCTCGAAAAAATTAATTAAACCCACACATGATGTGGTGATGAAGAAGAAAAGAAGAAAGAGTAGAGGTAAAAAGGTATCTCTTCCAAATGATGTTGCTCCTATTATTCTTGTGCCTCACGAGGATGAATCAAAAATAATTGTGGAAGATGATACACTTGATGATGATTTTGTTATGCCAGTTGCTTGTTGTGATGACTATGATTGGGAAGATAATGATACTACTTATAATCTTGAAAATCTTTTTGGCACCAACTTGGTAAATTATGATGATAATAATTGTTATACTATTGGTGCTATTCATACTATTAATGAGGAGAGTGACTATGCTTATGATATGCCAAGCCACAAGCTTGGGGATGCTATGTTTGATGAGAATGACATGTTTGAGAATTTATTTGCTGCAATTAATTTTTGTCCCAAGCTTGGGGATGCTATGCTTAATGAAGATGATCTTTTTAGTTCCCCTACTTTGAATGATAAAATTTGTTATGATGATTGCATGCCTCCTATTTATGATGATTGCGATATTTATGAAAGTGGGTTTGGAAGAGTGTCAACTTTAGATAATTATTATCCTACTATTTTGGAGGGTGTTGAATTTTATTATAATGATAAAAGTGGATTTAGAGAGGTCATGACTTTATTTAGTAAT